>CM024564.1:39041350-40424981 GCA_014182515.1 Eucalyptus microcorys
GATTTTTAGACATACAAATTCGGTGATTACTTTTATCCTTTGGCTACATTCTTTTCCCCAGGTTGAAGTCAAGATGACGGAAAACCAGTTGCAGAACCTAAGGAAGAGAATAGGCGCCCATCCAAATCTAGAAAAAAATGGACCGCTGCTGCATATGATCAACCCAATCGGTGGCTTCAACGAGTGGGTCGTATTAACTTATAACCTGCAGGTCCTGGGAGACCAAATAAAGGAGAATACCATGCTGCGCGAGAAGTTAGACGACGTGGTGGATAACTATGTGAAGCATCTAGAGACTCTATGCAAAATAAGGCCACGTGATCCCACGGCATATCCTATTCCGATCCCCGGTGGCACTATAAGTCCCTACCCCAGCGATGCCATGCCGTATTGGATCGCGATGATGAACCAAAGGCTGGAAGGTCTAGAGAAAAGCTTCAGGAAAATGGAAGAGCTTATAATGGAAAAACGTGGAGCATAACGTTACCAACAAACTCGTAGATCCAGTCAATCCTGTAATGACGGTAAATCAAATCGAGTTCAAGTTCCATGTCACAAAAATTTCTCCCCTTTCTATGTGTGCCCATATACGTTGTTTTGTGAGTACTTGAATGCGTCAATAAAGGAGACAACAACTCTGGCGGATTTCCTTGTGTATCGGATAGAGGCAGTAGAAAGATGTGTATTTACTGTGTTGCTGAATAAAAAGTGTTCCTGCGTCATATTCTTAAAGTAATTTTCTCTCATAAGATGCGAACTCTAAGGAAGCTATAGCTGAAGGGCGGGACGCTATGTTCTATTTGGTTTTATCATATCATCCTGTTGCTCCATTGATTTCTGCATATTGTACTAAACTTCAAGACGTGGTTGCTTCTTTTGAGTCGGATGTGCAATTTCACCGCGTTGCGTAGAAAAAAGACTAGATTTCTGCAACTTAATATCTGCAAGGCTTGCGGACACAACGATACGACTACTCAGAGCAACCTTCACTTGTCTCTCAAGTAATTAAGTATAAAACGAGTATTCTGGTCCCGAGAACAAAATGGAATGAATAGAGAGACAGCATACGTTGGTACTAGATTCATTCGCAAAGGCAAATCAACCATCGTCACGTTTTTGTCTTATCACAAATCTGCTACGACGGTCTCATCTCTATGTCATGTCTTTTGGCGACGCCGTTGCCTGTCCCTGAAGCTTGATGAAAGAATCATGAACCAACCCATGTATTTGAACAGCGACGGCGGCGTGCCATGTCTTTCGGCAAGCTTCTTTACGTGACTTCTAGAGACCAAACCGAAGCGGAGTATGGAGAGCAGGGCTTTGCGGAGAGAGGATGAAGAACGGAAAAACGAGAGAGTCGTCGAATTACTATGACCAGAGAAGCATTCTTTAGCCTGCTTTCAGTGATCGCCCAGTCAGCTATTGTCATGCTAGCAAACATGCACACAAGTTGGTGTATGCAAGATGTCAGAAAAGGAGGATGAAGATGTTCGGAAGACAGAGCAAGTGCGAAGAAGCAATGCAAAGAAGCAATTGCCTTCTCTTTCATTGATTTAATTCTGTACATGTAATTCTGTATTTAATTACAATGTAAAGAAATAATAAAGGAAATTCTATATTTGCCTATCTTTTCCTATCCTAAAGTATATTTGATTTCCTATTAATAAAGATTACAAAATCGTATCTTCCAACACTCCCCCTCAAGCTGGTGGTCTGTATATGTCCAAGACACCAAGCTTGTGTAGAAGATATGTATGTTGTCTTTGACAAAGAGGTTTAGTAAATATATCAGCAAGCTGTTCCGAAGTCCTTATTCCTCTTGTCTCGACAATTCCTTCTTGAATCTTTTCCCGAGTAAAATGACAATCAACTTCTATATGCTTCGTCCTCTCATGTAATACAGGATTTGCTGCAAGTTTGAGTGCCGAATCATTATCACGTAAGAGTAAAGTTGGCCCTTTAACAGAGCTCCAAGATCCGTAGAGTAAGCCCTCAACCAAACTATTTCACATGCGCCTTGGCCATAGATCGGTATTTAGCTTCAGCCGATGATAATGATACAATCTGATGACTGTTTCTTTGTCTTCCACGAGAGTAATGATTCCCCAAATTTAATGCAGAAACCAATAATAGATCTCCTACTCATAGGGCATGTGGCATAATCTGCATCACAATAAGCTGTCATTTCCATGTTGCATTTTCGGGAAAGAAGTATTCCCAAACCTGGACAAGTCTTTAAGTATCTCACAATCTTCAGGGCTGCATTCATGTGAGACTGCTTCGGACTGTGCATAAACTGACTAAGGGTTTGTACTGCATAACAAATATCTGGCCTAGTCATGGTGAGATATATCGGTTTTCCTACTAGCCTTTGATATCCTGAGGGATCTTGCAACAGAGGATCATCAGAAGAAGAGGATATGCCAGTGTCATAGCTGACGGAAGTCAGTTTAGCATTTTGCTCAATGGGAATGACTGATGGTCTACAACCTGATAATCCTACTTCTGATATTATTTCCATCACAAATTTCCGTTGACTTAATGAGATGCCCTGATCTGAGCGAGCTATTTCAATTCCGAGAAAGTACTTAGGTGACCCTAAGTCTTTGATATGAAAAGTCGAATGCAGATACCCTTTAAGTCTTTTAACAGCAGAATCATCATTCCCCATGATAAGGATATCATCAACATAGATCATCAAATAAATAGATGACATACCTTTTGTCCAGGTGAATAAGGCATAGTCATACTTGGATTGCTTGAACCCAGCAGCCAAGAGTGCACTGGTGAATTTAGCGTACCATTGTCGGGAGGCTTGTTTCAAGCCATAAAGAGATTTACGGAGACGACATACCTTCGACTCCCCTTGTCTCCGTAATCCTGGTGGAAGCTCCATATATATTTCTTCATCTAGATCACCATGTAAGAAAGCATTATGGACATCCATTTGGTGTAATGGCCAGTCACGAAAAGCAGCAATAGACAGAAAAGTACGAACCGTGACATCCTTTGCTACAGGAGAAAAGGTTTCATGATAGTCGAAACCTTCTCGCTGGGTGAAGCCTTTTGCCACCAACCGGGCTTTGTATCTTTCTACAGAACCATCCGCTCTGTGTTTTATTTTATATACCCATTTACATCCAATAGGTTTGCCATAAGCAAGCATTGAGACAACATCCCAAGTGTGATTTTCTAGCAATGCATGTAATTCAGATTCCATGGCCTTTTGCCAACGAGGATCATCTTTGGCTTCATTATAACTAGAAGGTTCTTGATCTTCTGAAATACGACTTATGCAACATAGATGTTCTGGCGACAATCTATCGAAGGAGACATAAGAAGAGATGGGGTATCGAGTACCTGATGATTTTGAGGAACCGCATATATAATATTTCGTCCAAGTTGGTGGTCGAATGATTCGATGAGAACGCCTCTGCGACACCTGTGGTGTGGTTGACAAGTCTTCAGTAGTTGGTGTTTCTGAAGTATCCTCCAACTGTGTTGGTTCTGCATGCAGCGATTCTTCTATATATGACTGCTCAATGGAATTTTCAGCAGGATTCGCAAGAGGTGTTGTAGACAAGATATCAACTTCTCTTGGAGGAGTAGGAATAATAAATGTTCCTCCAGGTGATATATCTTCTTCCAGTAAGAATTGGCGAGTTGTCTTCTCTTCTTCAGGTAAAGATGTTAATGAAAAAGGAAAAACATCTTCATGAAATACAACATCCCTGCTGATAAAGAAATTGCCTGTAGAAGGTGCATAAAGCCTATATCCCTTTTGCAAAGTTGGACAGCCCATGAAAATGCATTGGGTAGCTCGTGGCGCCATCTTATCTCTATGGCCCACTGTAGTGACATAGCATAGACATCCAAAGACTCTGAGATGAGATAAATTTGGCTTCCTCCCATATAATAACTCAAAAGGTGTCTTTCCCTTTAAAATGCGTGATGGCATGCGATTGATCAGGTATGCTGCAGTAATCACACAATCTCCCCAAAATTTTTCGGGAATAGAGGCTTGGAATTTAAGCGCACGTGCCACTTCTAACAGGTGACGATGTTTTCTCTCTACAATGCCATTCTGCTGGGGTATGTAAACACAAGAGCTTTCATGCAATATCCCATTGATAGTGAACAAGGAAGTACATTCAGCATTAAAAAATTCTTTTCCATTATTAGTACGTATCCTACGGATTGGTTTCTGAAATTGAGTTTTGGATAAGGAAAGAAATGTCTTTAAATGAGAAAAGACCTGGCTTTTGGATTGCATGAGAAAAATCCATGTGGCACGAGAGTAGTCATCCACAATTGTGAGAAAGAACCTAGAGCCATCATGATTTAAAGTATGACAAGGCCCCCAAACATCAGCATGAATAACAGAAAAAATTTCTTCTGTTCGAGAAATGCTGTTCTGGAAAGGAGCACGTGTTTGCTTAGCCATGGGACAAATTTGACATTTAGGATAAGGAAATAACGCACTATGGCCCAAACGTTTATGATTAAGAGAATTAATGCCATTGGCAGATAGCATTACACAGAGATTTATTGAATGCAACAGAAGATAACTTAAAAGGGTGTGGAAAATCCAACCAAAAATATAATCCATGGCTGACTCTACCCAAGCCCATCAGTGTTCCAGTCGAACGGGCCTGAAAGAAACATTTATCAGAGTGGAAAAGAATGTGGCATGAATTTTCATCACAGGCTCGGGCAACTGAGATTAGATTGAAATGGAAATCGGGTACGTAAAGCACGTTTTTAATAGTAACAAGAGAACTAAGCTTTACAATCCCAGTCATTGTAACTTGGGTGGTATTTCCATTTGGAAGCTGTACTGATATAGGAAAAGATAATTCTGTAATGTCTGAAAGTAAATTCCTATCACAGACTATGTAATCACTAGCACCTGAATCTATAATCCATGCATCTTTGGAAATTGAGTTCATTAAACAATAAGATGTACCTGTGAAGCTGCCCCCTTTATCTGAGGGATCCAATTTCTTCAAAGTGTCCATCGCCCATGATATTGTTCATGGGTAATTGATTTTCCCATTTGCTGACCTGACACCTGGAAAACTGAGGAAAACCTCCCTTTTTCTTTTTCTCTTTCTCCTGGCTTTCCATGCAATTTCCAGCAATTCTCAATTGTATGGTGTGGGCGCTTACAATAATCACAGTACATCTTACCTCTTCCTCTTGGCCCATTTTTTTGCATTTGAATTGGGCCTAGTGTTAGGTAAAAAATTGTTGATTGTCATTTTAGTTATGGGCCGTCGCTGTTTGTTGTATACAATGGGTCGCCGGGTTCCGGTCGGCCACTGGTAGTAAGAAACTGGTACGGGAAGAAACCCGGTGCAGGAGTCGGGTAGGGATTTGGTCCCTGACCCGAACCCCCGGGGCCGAATCCGTAATCCGCATTTTGGAATCCCTGATTTGGTGCAGTTGATCCGCCCGTCTGCTCCGGGCTGATGCTAGGGTTTGCCCCATCATTGGTTGGTGGACCTGCTTCAGTCCGCGCGCTGCTGTGGTAGCCAGGCAGTGATGCATTGGGGATAGGCCCAGGATACCATGGATATGGCATCCATTGGTAAGGGTGACCCGCGAATGGTTGCCCTGTAATTGCCTGAGCCTGTTGTTGCCATGGCACGTGCGAAGGTTGGCCTTGGATTTGTTGTTGCTGTTCTGATGCAGGGACTATAGCAAATTGGATCTCGTGTTGAAGCGTCTGATGCAAATTCATCGACGGGAGTAGAGGTAAGTTCTGGTGGTGTTGACATGTTGAAAATAAATTGATTCCTCTGTTATCTCCTCTTTGCAGATACAGTTCCTTTAGGCAATCAAGGATTTTGATTCCTTTGGCAACGCTGTTCTGAAATTCAAGGTTGATGTATGAGGCAATCGGAAGCGGAAGCAAAAAACAGTTCAGAACCAGAATGGCTCTGATACCATGTCAGAAAAGGAGGATGAAGATGTTCGGAAGACAGAGCAAGTGCGAAGAAGCAATTGCCTTCTCTTTCATTGATTTAATTCTGTACATGTAATTCTGTATTTAATTACAATGTAAAGAAATAATAAAGGAAATTCTATATTTGCCTGTCTTTTCCTATCCTAAAGTATATTTGATTTCCTATTAATAAAGATTACAAAATCGTATCTTCCAACACAAGAAATGGAAATTTGAAAGATTAGGTTGGAACCGTTGAATAATGCAAAGAAATCATAGACCAAGATCCGCAACACCAAGAAAATTGTACTTGTGAAAAGAATTAATTATTATGAAATTCGAAATTATCTTAAGGGAAAATTCCAAAAAGAGTCCAAAATGTTCTCATTTTCTCAAATAAGAATTTAAAGTAGATATTATTTTAAATTAGAGCCTGAAGTGTTCATATTAGTCTCAAAGAATAGTCCGAAATGGCTATAGCCATTTCAAATAAGGGCCTAGCCTCCCTAGCTAGCCGGCCAGAAAAATTCTAGCCAATCAAGGGTATTTTCGTTCAAATACAATTTAAATTAAATTAAATTAGATTATAAATTAATTTTTTTAAAAGGAAAAGAAAAAAAGAGAAAACACAAGTGGGAGGGTGCTCCCCCTCACTGTGGCCGCCGCCCCATCACCGGTGGGGCGGCGGCGAAGCCCAACGAGATCGTCGGCACCTAGGGAGGGCTAGTGACCTTAGCCAACTAGGCAAAGGTCGGGTGGGACAGGGTGGCAACCCTCTCCTAAATCTAGGTGAGGGTCGCTGATCGTCATGCAAGCCTGGCAACCCTTCCCCAATGCCACCATCTGGGAGAGGATTACCGCCCTCTCCCATCTATAGTGAGGGCCTGTTGGCCCTTGCCTCTCGTCGGCCAAGGTTGCCACCCCTCGCTTAGGCACTAACAATCCCGTTAGCCTTTGCCACCACCCCACCGGCAACGAGGCAGCACACCTGTGTTTTTTTTTTTTTTTTTTTTTGATTTTTAAAAGAAAAAAAGAAAGCAAAAAGAAAATTTTAAAAAATTAAAAGATGAAATTGCCCTTCGCATTTGGTAAGTTCAGGCCATTCTTTGAAATTGATATATGCATTTTAAGCGATTATTTGAGAAAATGAGGATATTGTAGGTCTTTATTTGAAACAATGTCTACTTCAAATCCTTATTTGGAATTTTCTCTTATCTTAAGATAGAACATACCCATTTTCTAATACCAAAAAATTGTGAGAAACAAAAATTTATGCATTCGTTCACAAACGCAAAGGAAAAAATGATTGAAATCCCTAAAAATTAGCGAACTCTTTGTTCTGTAGAATAGTATAGAGATGAAATTTTGGATATTACTGGTGGAAATTGACGAGTATGATTGGTAGCACGCTAGTTTTTCTTAAAATTTTAATAATTCCTTTCCTATTTAATATGATAACTGAACGTTTTGCTTAATTGAATATTTTAAATTGAGATTAATTAGGGTTATGCAATGTAGGCAAAACCTATTCTTAAAAAAATGTAGTTAAAACCAAACCAACTGAAACTGCATACCGTGAGGCAGGCGTTCCTACAAATCTGTAGGCTTAAAGATGGGTTGAATTTGCAACTTACGTTACTGGTTATATGGAAAATTATGATTCACATAGATAAATGACAATGAGTCACGATGTGTCATAATTTGATTTTTCTCGTGCAAATTTAGGAAATTAGTAGTTTTCGAAATGTCATCGCTTACTTAATTATTTCCATTAGATAGCTAATATCATAGAGAAAAGTTACCTATTATAATTACCTAACATATGTATTGATGCTCACTTTTCTATTAAAAATACTAATCGAGTCGAGAATTTGTTGAGCCTTTGTTTTGCAAGCAGTAAATAATTTGAAAAATATTTTCCTAAAAATAGTCACTTGTGAATATGGATTAATGAAAAATATTTTTATCATTCATGAAAATGTTTTGATGTAAATTATTATCGATAATAAGAGCATTTTCATTAACTAATTATTTCAAACGATTATTTTGATAAAAATATTTTACAAATCATTTATTTTCGTGTAATAAACGGAGCGTAAATATCCATAAATAGAAATTTGCTTTTCCTTGTGCAAAATTATTATAATTATACAAAGAAATTAAGAGTTGTTTGGAACCTTTCAAAAAAAAATTTGGTCGGTGAACCTTTCAAATTGAAAAGTATGATATGTATGGATTAGTGAGTAGTAGTTATTCCTTTGTCTTAGTTTCCTTTAGAAGTAATTTTAAAAGGGTTATGTACATTGCACATAAAAAGTAAATTTCCAACGGAACAATAATTATACTTCGCAACTTTTCCGCTGTAACTTTTCATTTTTCAATTCTTTTTTAAAGTCAAGCATGTGGCTCTCAATAATTTGTGTACTTTCCATGTGTTGGAGAACTGTCCATGATGAAAGTCTATTTCAGCGCGTGTTGGTAACGTTTTTGTTCCCAAAAACAAATTCTGATCAGAAATGATTCTTTTTATTTCGTTTCCGAAACGATTCTGAGCAAAAAGAACACGTTTTGTGATCGTACAAAATTTCGATTCTCAAATAGAAAAAGAACATAAATGTGTTTGGTAACTGCATAAAATTTCTATTCCAATTCTTTTTTAATTACCTTTTTAAATGAGTGTAAATTCGATATTTAATTCTCATAAACCACTCGCTAATATAATTGTCTTCTTTTATGAGTGAAGAAATCATATTATATTTTATTATATTTTCAATTTCAAAATAATTCGAATTTAGAATTCTATTATATTTTAAAATTCTATCAAATCATAGAAATTCTATTGATTAATTATATTTATACTAAGTAATAAAAATATTAACTAATCAATTTTTTTATTAAATAGTAAATAATAAACCATAGTATAAACTATACTAATTATAAACTATCCGGACTTGGCACTTGTGAGTGGGATTGAAGCGGCACCACCACTCGGCTACGGCCACCAATGCCCGCGGATGGAAAGCCATACTCTATGCTTTCTTTCATGTGCCGCTTGAACAGAATCGTTTTGCAACCAATCCACACAAGATCCACGCGAGAACGATCGTCGCTTCCACCGTATGTCGAGAGAATCCCGACTCGAGAACTCTTTCACAGGTTAAGACAGCCATCGCGCAAAGGAATCTTTAACGAGTAGAAAGGGACAAGCTTCTTCCTTTCGAGCAACCAGTCGAGCATATAGGCACACGGGCAAAGGGAGAAAATGCGTCAGCTGCAAAGGCCAATGGTGTAGCATGTAGTAGAACGTCTGTGAAAAGGGTACCACAAAGAATGCTGCGTTCTAAAAGAAAGAGCTTCCTAAAACCTAACTGAACAGTTCTCTATCACCACAGGGTAGACTTAATTGGGATCATTCCAGGAATTGCCCCCCCCGGCCCTTCCTTCCTTCCTTCTCTCTTTCGTTTTTCACTCGTGCGATGTCTAAAGCCTATGCGCCAATTCCGGTATTCAACAAGGTATTGATCTCTCCGATGATGTTGACCGGTCTTCCGTTCCGTCGAACATGGATGAAAGTGTGGTCTCGCAAAGCTTCTTGAGCTCCCTGGTTTTCCGAAGAGCAGCTTCCCGTAGCCAACACCAAAACCACACAGAATTACTGGGAAAATCTAATTTTGAGAAAACAAGAGGTTTTCAACGGGGGTCAGAGCTGTTTCCATATATATATAGAGAGAGGATACATTAGATCTCTGCTCTTGAGACAATTTAGGACATGCGGCAAAGGAGCTATCAAGAAAAGGTACTTACTTGCTTTGGCCAGGATGAAGATAACGAGTTCTGCAGTTCCATGTGTCTAGCAGCAACGTCCTTTAACCCCTCTTTCAACTTAACTTCATGGTGCTTTTTTTCCTCAAGCGAACTCACCAATCTGTCCAGAAATCTACAATTCGGAGATACAAAGGAGTTATTAAAGTATGTTCCCCTTTGTATATAGGAAATAGAAAGTAGACTGGCAACTCTCCAACTTCCTATAGTGAAAGTGACGAATTTCATGCACTTTGAAAAACTGAATAGAAATTGCAATGAACAGACCATCAATCTGAAAGAATATCTGAAAGCACCTTTTGGAGTTCAATATCATGATTAAGTCCCGAGTTTTCCTGTTTGTCAGCAGAGAAATGGCCAGTGAAACGTCTGAAACCATTGTCTCGATGGCATCAGCTGCAAACTGCTGTAGAACAAAGGGAGAAACTGACTGGACTTGATGCTGCAAAGATAATGTATCTTGATTCCTCAACTCTGCTAATCGCTGATGGAAAAAGGCTTTGATCTGATGAAAGTACCAAATTAGGCAAGAACAAGAGATGTTGTCCAAAACAATTTCAGTACAATCTTTGCAAAATACAATAAATCTGGGAGGTGACCATGAGATGAACCATAAATTGGGAAAGAACAATTGAACGACGCAACAAACTAAACACTATCTCATAGAGATCATCGAGAATCTTATTTCTATACTCTGTATCTAGAAGCTGGCTTGGACCTTCCTTTGTTTCTGCAGCTTCTGCAATAGTTGGTGAATTAACTGCACCTACATTGGGCAAGCTCACATCATCAATGACATCAACTTGAGGTGTTTCAACACTAACATCCCAAGATATCTCTGACACCGATGCGTCCTGTCCAGCATTGCTCGGTTGATTTTGATTAGGCTCGACAGCTTCATTGACCTCACTTGCTGTGACGATTTCATAAGTACCAAAGCCATTACTGCCATCATCAGTTTCTTCCACAGTCCCAATATCCC
This sequence comes from Eucalyptus microcorys, assembly GCA_014182515.1. Classification (NCBI taxonomy): domain Eukaryota; kingdom Viridiplantae; phylum Streptophyta; class Magnoliopsida; order Myrtales; family Myrtaceae; genus Eucalyptus; species Eucalyptus microcorys. Next base: position 39,052,102 of record CM024564.1, read on the forward strand.
AATCAATTGCAGCATTGTCTACCGAGATATCCCAGTCAATATTATCTGCAGCAGCATCCACATCACCTCCTATCTCATTGAAGCCTGATTGAGTATTTGCAGAGTCTGTGATATCAGAGACAGCAGAAACATTCAAAGATGGTGGATTTTCACGAATGTCTATCAAGTTTGGTACAACGCTCTTAGGACATATCTGCAAACATGTTTCAAGAAATTAATCTTTACAATCAGACTGAAAACCAATAAATGGATCTTAAATAATTTCTAATTTACTGCCTTACATTACATCCTTCTCTGTGTGAGCATCTTTCACAAAATTTGAGTAATACTCAATAGCTTGAGACACTGAGTCGCTGTTGATCACTTCCAGAATTCTGCTAAATGTGCTCGGAAGTGATTTTGCAGTTTCCAAAAGTTCAAACCTCACATTTGTTCCCTGAAAAGCAGACATGGATGCCCCTTAATCCTATCTAAAGGAAAGGTTGCTATTCTTTAGCTTGGTAGAAGCACACACCCAATATCTTAATAGACTAGATTCCAAAGTTTAACCTGCAAACCAAGCTCTTGACAAGCCTCCACATATTTAGCTGCTGACAGAGCTGCATTTCTTTTGATATCAACTTCTCTATGCTCTAGCTCTGCTAGTTGCTGCTGAATCTTCTGAACTTGTTTCCTCTGATAGGGGCTTCACATCGTATTACTTATCAATGATATGATTATGCCTATCACAGAAAAACATATTGCAATGTACTCTACACATCCTATCCTCTCGGCAAAACATAACAAGGAATAGACTTACATTTCATAATTGACATTTTGGATCATTATCTGAGCAGCTTCGCCTAAAAATATATGATCTTTCTCGAAAGAACGAACAATTGTCTCCCAAGCACCCTGCCAAAATTATAAATCCAATGCGAGAATTATCCTTTAGATCACAGAAGAGTGTGTGTGTGTGTGTGTGAGAGAGAGAGAGAGAGGGGTCTTACAGTGGCACCTGATAGCCGGCCAGATTGGCGCGGGCGCCAACTCGAGCCCGGTGGCGCTCCCACCAGCCGTCGCAGACGACGAACAACGGCGATGGTGAGCAAGCCGTCACCTAGATCAACCGACAACCACCCATGGCTGCGAGTGAAGGGAACTCACCTTGAACGAGCAACTTCAACGATGAAGAAGCAGCAGTTGCCATCGCAGTTCTTGAGGAGAAAATGACTTTTGTGATGTAAGAAGAAAAAGGAAGGATTTGAGCAGAGGAGAGGAGAGAACGTATGGGAGAGGAGAGAAGAGTTCCACTTTTTTATTCCTTTTTATGTTTCTGGAACAATAATCAATTTTTTTTTTTTTATTCTTGATTCTACTCAACAAAAATTTTGCCAAACGCAATTCTATTCTCAAATTGATTCCGAGAATTAAAAATTATAATCAGGCACTGTTTGTTTGAATGGTTACCAAACAGTGCCTTCCAATGCCCCGGGGCTTATCAATGTGAAGTCATTCAAAATCTTTTAAAAATCATCTGTTAACTGATTGAACTTGCTGTACTTTTGTGGGGAGCTTATCAGATCGTACGAGCGACATGACTTTGCTAATATCAATCTATGAACAATCTACACACTCAGATAGATGTCTGCATAGATAAACCACGAGACCATAGAAAAACCCTCATGAGGCGCAAATCTCAATCGGGCTAAACTCGGCTGCTCCTTGAGGATCACGACCTCGAGCAGCACAAAGCTTCTGAGGGACAGGCCTTTTAGATTTTGGGGACGGCTTCACCCACCGCCTGTTGTCTGCACCTGTTATTCAATGAGGATCATGACCCTGAGGCCTATTCACACGTGCGATGGTACACGAACACTAGTCTGAACACTTGCATGAATCAAGTCCATGAATGGATTCGCTTTGCATCGATCTGATTATGGCGCATCAGATTTTAGATAAGTACTGCACCATCAATGGTTTTCTTATCTTCTTCCCCATCCATGGACCAGGAGCACCTGGCAATGTCATCTCTTTTTTGGATTGTGCTCTTGTGGGGGAAAAAGATGGCCTTGCCCTTCCACACCAAAGCGTGACTCGCCTTTTCCTTTTGGCAGATTTCTGATCTGCTACGTTGCAGAAGTTAACGGCATGTTACCAATATAATAATATGATGACAATGATAATAAGAATTTTGGTGTGGCCCAAGAAATATAATAATAGTAATAATATGATCAAAAATTGAGTAAACCTGTTCGAAAAGGATAATCTGGGCAAGAAGTGCTCGAAAAAGAAGAAAGATAACTGTGATTACTAATAATTAAATTAATCCGAGCGTTTCGGGAGAAGAACAGTATAGAAACGGCTTTACGATTTTATTTGTACAAGATTAGCATAAACACATGCAAGTTTGAAAATAATGGTACACTTTTGATACATTTATTTCATGGAAATCGAATGGTTTAAAAAACATTTTCCAAAAAGTGATCGCTTGTATTACTTACAAAAACGAATTAACAAAAAAATATTTTCATCGTTCACAAAAATATTTAGACATAAATCGTTTTCGATAATGAAAATATTCTTCATTAACTAATTATTTCAAGTAATATAAGTGATTATCATTAAAAAATCATTTTCCAAATCATTCATTTTCCGCAAAATAAATAAAACCTTCATCTTATATTGTAATTTATATATGATCGACGATCTTATAGCTAGTATATGTAATTCAACACGTAGCACCAGTCAGGTTAGGATTGCACAAATTGAAACCAAGAACAAATCCTCTACTAATCTTATCAAGTGAGTTCGCACAATTTTGACTCAACACGACTAGCATGAAATCATGTTCCCTTATTGTAAGCCGAGATCCCATGTCGTGTAAAATGATATTTCCTTCTTACATAATTATATGTTATGCGCTAGCTTTATATGAGGATAAAAATTGTATTTTCATATATTTTATCGAAAATTAATTACATATGTCTTGTATAATTACATTAAAAAAAGGTGAGAAATGTTAGAGATAGCAAGGAAAATTGATAATTCTCTAACAAGAAAGAAAGAAAGAAAGAAAGAGAATGGAACAGAAAAAAGAAGAGACAATGAAAGGCAGAAAAAAAAAAAAAAAAAAAAAGAATCCCAAATTACAGGAATCGTCAAAAAACAATCATAAGTTAGATTTAACATCTTTGGATGAAACGCTATTATCGAAAGATCAGCTCATAATATCAAATTTAAATCTCATTAAATCAGGCTGCTGCATTTTTTTTTAAGTGATTCACTTATCTCGTTGTGTTGTAAGAAACAAACCGCCATCACCGATCTAGTGAGGCAATAAAATATCATTCTTTTCCTAATACAACATCAAAAATACTATGGTTGCAATGGTTATTGGAAGAAATGAGAGCCCATCATAGTAGTGGCAGGAGATTCATTTATTGGGACAATCGGAGAAGTGTGTTGAAATAACCTATCATTTTATACAATATCACGTGCTTCATGGCACTGTTTGCCTTGTCTCTACTTTTATCAGTTGATCAGACTCTTAATATCTTCACTGAGGAACATACACGCCCATATTTTTTTTATCTAAACTCTAGTTGACTTCTTATATGTTGCCTTGAATTTGATGAGATGTTAAAGATAATAAGAAAGTCAATTCTACATCCCCTTGAGTTTGTTAGAGTTGATAAGGAGATCCTCCATATTTCCTTTGATTGTGTATATATGTCCTCCCATAATTGTGTAAATATCATTGATTGATCATAATTGATTACGATTGATATTGTAATATCATGTTATCTTAAATACTCATCTTATAAAGCCTCAGTTACTCTTCATTGAGAATGCATCATTCTGAATGCATATATATTATATAATCTCCTTCCACAAATTCTTACCTTTTATACTTTGTTTATTTAGTAGAAAATGAATTAATTGAAAAATATTTTCATAAAAATGATTACTTGTATTACTTACAAATAAAAAAAATAAAAAATATTTTCATCATCCACGAAAATGTTAAGACATATGTGATTGTTGATAATGATAATTGTTTTACTGACTAATTATTTTAAATGATACAAGCGATCATTTTTAGAAAAATATTTTTCAAATTATACATTTTTTCGCAAAACAAACGAAGCCTTAACGGTCACATTTTTTTATTTTTTTAATCTAGCACAATAGATGAAAAGACTGTTGGAAATCAAATTCAAGGAAAAATACATAACTTTAAAAATAATAACTCTAAGAAAGCGATAATGGCATTAATAATGACCAAGTCTGTAAGTAAATATGTCGAATGAATCTTCTCAAAAAGCAAAAAGTACACCAATGCAAATCAAATATAGATTAGCAAAATTACGATAAAATCAAAACAAAATTAAACAAGCAGTAAGGTACGACTAATCAAATCTTCTTAAAACGATTACATCATATCAACGGTGCTAAATAACTTTGCAAACTATGTCTCTCAATATACAACACCTCAAACTCATTTATATTAGCATTATATAAATAGGACCCTATCGAATACTTCTCAAAACTAGCATAGTCAGAAAAAAAAAAAAAAAATCGAAGAGAAAAGATGTATTGGAGAAATACATGAACTTAACATATACATGTATTGAAATTGAAGATATTCATGATTTCAATAGATATATGTAAATTGAAGATGCATGTCTCGTTTTGCTCATTTTTATTGATCCATTAATCTATCATAATTACAACAAAGACAATACCCATCCAACATCCGTATGATAGCCCTACCTGGGCATTCATGCTCTACCAGTTCCCTGACAAAAGTGATTCGTCGCTTTGTCAATAATTAACGTAAAGCCACCGTCCTCTTTAATGTTCTTCTCGTGTTCTAATTTTTATAATTAAGTATAGCTTTGCCACTTTACCAGCCGATCAAACCTAATTTATACTTTTCGGAGCCGGAGTGATCACATCGCAGCGTGATGCAACGTGTGCTCATCCTAGCCAAAGTCAGCAAGATTTCACCTCTCTTATTTCAAGACGCGGGATGGATATCTCATCATGATTTTAGCCATTTTTTCAGAGTGCTCTCGTCATCAGGGAAACGGACAAAAGCATCCAAAACACAAAATGCTTCGGGACACGTGATAGATTTCCCCTGATGATTTTTGTCATTTTCTCAAAATGCCCTCGTTATGAGGGAGACAGTCCATTATAAAAAGAGAAAATTAAAAAATTCTTAAATTTAATATATTAACATCAATTCAATCATAAATTTCAAAATGAATCCATCTAACCAATTTAAGTCAAAAGCCATTAACGTGAATGCTAATTGTCCTATATAGTATAACTAGACAAATATTTTTTATGAATTTTTAATGAATTTTTTTAATTTTTCTCTTTTAGTTTTTTTTTTTCCTTCATATTCCATGCCGACATTGGCACAAAAATGAAGGTAAAAGAAAGTGCTGCCCAGATGTAGGTATATTCCAGTGGGAAGTGAAGAGGCATGGAGGTGGAGGTGAGTAGCCATGGACGATTCCTCCTGTATGAATTCTTTTTTCTTTCTTTTGCTCTCACTTTTTCTTCTTTTTAATCTTTTATCTAGATTTTACTTTGTACAAAATTATCCTGTTCCGGCCATTGAAAAAAGTTGATCAGCCAGCAAGTTAAGACTGACTTAATCATTTTAGGCTTTCATTTGAAATAAAGATCAACTGTAAATTAATTTTCCGAGCACGAAAGGTGCTGCATCGAGGGGTCCTGCAGTCACATGATGAGCAGACGGGCATGTGTCCGAGAAAAGGGGGATATAATGGTTTCTGGTGAAGGGGAACTTCAATGCCTGAAATAGATGGTGTGGGGACAGAGGAAAAGTCGTGGAGAAGACCCCAGATCTGAGCTGGTCTTAGAGGGGTGTGACGGGGGAAAAATCACCTGGACCCATCATTGCTCAGCAACCTTTTGTTTGGTAGCGTATGAAGAAGGGGTCGGTTCCCTTAATTTGCAGAAAACACATTAGGCCATCGACGTGAATTGCCTTTCCAATTTTGTTGGTTTTCAGGTATCCAAATCTTGCTACTCGACCAAAGACATATGCAACAAAAAATAAAAAATAAAAAACCATGAAAAATGGAAATCGACCCGATACAGATATCTGAATTTCAAGGCGGATGCACGATAAGCACAAAAAATTGAGAAAGAAAATTCGACCAATGCACACATTAGGAGCGAGGGTGATTATGTGCTACACTCCAATGAAACGGGTGGTGCTTTTTTGGCTAATCCAGTTTTCAAATGCTACTAGGAAAAGGCATGCCTCCTCAATGTCGTGATTCACGTGGGAGTGGAGAACTCGGAACTCAGCTCGGGATGGTGTGAAATGTAGAAAGGGATACGTTCTTAGCAAAGCAAAAAGATCTTTTACGAGAGAAAGGGCCATACTCTCTTATATCCTTCTGAGCACGCATTTTAAAGAACTATTTGCTCTATGCCGCGCCAGTGTAGAAGATGCGGAATGACGGCGAGAGGCCATTCATGCCTGCATGATTCACGATAATGCGACGCCATCGGGTTTTTCCCTACGTGAATGCGGAGGCGTTGCTCGGACAATCTTCTGGGCCTACAAAGAATTCTGCAGAAGTCCCAAGATATAAGGCGACGGCACATGTCTCCACGATGAGATTATGTTGAGAACAAGTTCATGAGACTGCTCTGAGCATCGCATGCGAACTTTGGCGAACGATGCATCCGTAAAATCTCGTGGAGTAATAATGAAAACGTGGAGAAATACTTAGACCATGTAGAGATCAGAGTATGTCCAAGGGATCATGATACGAATGGACTGTGAATCCTAATTTAATGTACAATATTATCCCGCAACTTTTAATTGGTGTACTATGATCCCTAAATTTTGATTCAATATGCAATCCCGTCCAATGTAGTTCTTTAATTGTTGGTGAATGTTCAAAATAATCTCTTGATTCATATAAAAATATTTAAAAGTTTAGAATTCACATTGGATATTAGATATTATAGCAAAGTTCAAGGATCATTAGTATTATTCTTCCAAACATCAAGATACGTGAATTCTAGAGTTGTGTGTTGTATGCTCAAGCTAAGGCATGACCGACCACGACATGTAGAATGTCAGGAAGGAAGTGAGAAATGTCAGATCGTGTTATCTTTGTAATTTGAGAAACTGAAAACATGGGAAAGACACTTGTGCGGAGGACCAAACAGCAAAAAGGAGAGACTGCCCCAGCCAAAAGGAATGTGTCCGCGATAGAAATCCAGACTTCTCTAGGACTCGTCCTAGATTTTTCTTTTGTTATTTCCCTTTTCCCTTTTCGTGTTCAATTCAATTGTTTTTTCACTTGTCATAATCGTGGACTAAATAAAACACCGCGTGCGTAATTCCTCTTCGCATCCCGCATTCACGAAAGAAAAAAAGCATAGACCGTCTTTTGCTATTTAATAGAAGGTGATGGTGGAGAAGAAAGGCGCACCACCTGCCTCTCTCTAGTCAAACAGCTTCTCCTCCTTCGCAAGCATCGTCGCATTTTGCTCTTCTTTTCTCGTTAGGTTTCTGTTCCTTTTCGACTCGCCGCGCTTACGCTCTTGAGGTTTTACTCATTGTGTCGATACATCAACGTGAACTCGTCGCGGCTCTTAAATGAAGAAGGTTGGTTCTCGTCCTGCTCGTCACCCCTGAATTCAGTTGCGATTGAGATCCGATGATTTGCAAATAATGATGGACTCTTTATGGCTGCATGATAGTGCTGGTTGTAATGAGATTCTTGTTGAGAGTAATCGGCTTCAGAATGTGTCGGTTGTAAGACTGGAACATCGAATCTACCCTATAAGTCCCAGTTTTGAATCGGGAATAGGACTAGTTCTACTTGGTTGTTGAACATGATTAGTAAAATCTTTTAACTCGAGTAACCTTGTTCTTCTACTTCAAACCGGAAGTCATGGTTTCCATTCTCCTGAGTTGCATGTTACTATTCTTTTTAATAAGATCCATGAGACCGGTTCTAAGCTAACGTGACCCTTAGCCGGTTTTAGGGTCAAATTGGTAGTTCTACCTAAGAATTGGGAACCAAACAATTTAAATGCCATTTTCAGGGTTTCGAAACAAAGAATCAGACCAATTCTTCCCAAAACCAGCCTAGAACCTATCAAGTAAGGTCCGTCTCATTCAGTTCTTAGATTGAACTGGCCTGATTGTTCACTCTTAATTTTGGCTACCAGATTTACTTTTCTAAATTTTCTCAGGACACGAGATGGATTTCCATGAACAACTAGAGCCATAAAAGAAAAGATAAAATAGGGCTAATGAAGAGCCAACGAATTGGAAAGGTTATGCAAATTTTTGGCCTGATGAGCATGGTAGGATTGAGAAAATGTCAATGTTGGGTGTTTTAAGAAAGAAAAAGATTCAGAATGGAGATTATTTTTATCATAACTAAAGTTAGAACTAATAAGAGTGTTGCACCTTGAATGAATATTATATAAGTAAAGGCAAAAGTTTGGATATAGATCAAATAGAAAGATCATCAAGCACCAATAAAATAAAATAAAACTGAAGCGATCAATCAATCCTCGTTTGCATTAATTTAGTGATTTAGAATATTGCAGGGTAACAATGGCACCGGACATCAAAACTAAGCAGCACTCGGCGGAGAAAATAAACAGTATGGAGAATCTGAGCTATGAAAAGAAGCTCCAATACCTGAGGGAATTAGCAAACGGAGATTCCATTGCGAACAATCTCATCAATGCAATCAAATTGCGCGGCAAGAAGGAACTTTGCCGAGCGGCCGAGGAAGTAATCTTGGTGCTAAATTCTCAAAACCCGCCCGACGATCAAAACGCCGTCCTCTATCACGTCAAGAAAATGGTCGAACATCTGAACCAAATAGTGCTATCGGACGCGTTCCGCTGTCCCCAAGATGATCCTAATTTCACCGCTCGGGTCAAACGGGTGCAAGACACACTCGAGGATCTCGCAGATGGCCTAGGATGGAAGATCGATAGCAATGCCATAAGCGAAAAAAAACCCGGAGAGAACTTAGAGACGAGGCCATACAAGTCGCCGGAGCTGAAGCCTCATCAGATCCTAACGGAGGAGCGACGGAGAGCTGTCGTGTTCAATATGCAGTACTTTCTTCCGAAGGAAATACAGAAGGATATCCAGGGAAGGCCGCCGACGTCATTCTACAGGTGGCGGTCGCACTATCTAGAGCTCCAGAAGAACCAGAACCCACCAGGAACCACCAAGCACAACATAAACATAATCAGAGAAGGAAGCGAAAATTTTTACTGGGTCCTGAAGTCGACGCCAAGAGAGGTGGCGGCGGAATTGTTCGAAGGAGGATTGGTCAGGATCATGGAAATCGAAGCAGGGGAAAGACTTAAGGAATTTCCTTCGATAATTTACCAATCTCTTGATAAGGAGAGATCTCTCAATCCTCGCAAAGATCTCATGCTTTTGATCCATAGCACACCGCCCGAATGGAATGAGGATATAGTCCGGCCGAGCTACCATTTGGTCCAAGTTGCGGACCGGATCGGGATACCGAATCCGCCAGGATGCGTGGACTTAAGCCCCGACGCAGTTGACGAAGAATTCACCTCCAAGAACAAGGCGAAGGGCCTAGCCGACATGTATCTTAAGCTCCAAAGCCCAAGTTGGACAACCGTAGCGGGCAGTTCAAGGATCATAGTCCAAAAGAAGCTGAAAAGAAAGGTGCGGAGACCGGAGCGAGAGCTGAGGGAAAAATTTGAGCGGGAATACTAGAAGCAACCAATGACATGTCGGATTTGGCTCGCGAGATGTTGATGACAGAAATGGAAATGCATAAGCCAAAGAAAGATATCATCGACAGTGCAATGAGGGTCGAAATAAAGGAATTTCTGGGTGAGCCTGTCGATGTAGGAAAAGAGAATATCGAGAGCCAGTGATGGTTGATCAGCACTTCCATCATGTCTCTAATTACATTTCGTCAATGTACGTAACCATGCGCCGTGTGTTTGTGACAGTATTATGGGGAAAAGTGCTAAAAAAGTCCTAAACCTTTTATATTTGTGCCAATTTAGTCCTAAACATTTTTACATTGTGCCAATTTAGTCCTTTCCGGCCAATTTTGGCCAAATTTTGCTGATTGGACGCCAGCCGGCTAACGTAACCTAATCGGCACTAACGTGGACAAATTTTAATAATTTTTTCATAATTTTTATTTTTTTATTTTTTTATTTTTTCTTTCTCCTCCTTCTTCCTCTAGCCGGTCGCCGGACCTCAGCAATGGCCAACGAGGTTGTCCTCAACCTCGCCGGCCACCTTGCCAGTGGGCGCGAGGGCAGCCTCACGCCGGGCGGTGAGGGTCCTTGCCAACCATGGGCAAGGCTCGAGCCTTGCTGCCCGGGCCTTGAGGGCAAGCCTCGCTGCCTAGGCCTCGAGGCCGGCCTCACGTCGGGCAGGCGAGGCTCGCCCTCGTTAGCCATGGGTGAGGCTCGACCCTCGCCGGATCTGGCGAGGTGAGCCTCGCCACCCAACGCGAGGTCACCCTCACGGCCACTGGCGAGGTGGCTGGCAAGGTCAACCTCGACCTTGCCGTCCATCGCCTCTAGCTAGTCGCCGAGGTCCGGCGACCGGCTGGAGGAAGAGGGAAGAGAAAGAAAAAGAAAAGAAAAATAAAAAATATTAAAATACTATTAAAAGTTGTTTACGTTAGTACCGACCAGCGTCCAGTCAACAAAATCCGGCCAAAATTGACCGGAAAAGACTAAATTGGCACAACGTGAAAATGTTTAGGACTTAATTAGCACCAAAAAAAAGGTTTAGGACTAAATTGACACAAATACAAAAGGTTTATGACTTTTTTAGCACTTTTCCCCAGTATAATGTATTAAGCTTTTGAATCTTGTCCTCGATTCTCATCCCTCAGCAGTGTTGAAGAGTGTTATGCTTGATCTTGTTTCCTCTAATCCACAATTCAACTGTTCATAGGTCATGTATTTTGCCCTTAAAAATACATTGCTAGCAAGAGAGAAATCTACGGAAAAAGCTTTTGGCGGTACGAGCCGAGCCGCTCAGGTTCAACCGTTGAACTAGCAGATTATGAACAAGAAACAGAACCACAAGAATACCTCGCTGAGCATTGCTCTTTGAACTCCGCTGATCTGGTCTGCATGGTGATTGGACACTGTGGCAAATAAGGCTAATTCCCGAGCTCGCTGAGCCAACTCAGGTACATCTCATGAGGGATATTAATCATCCTGAACTCATTCTCGATTCCCTCGTTCTTCTTCTTCAGATGCTTGTTTTCATTCACTAACATGTACCCCAAGACATTGTGGTTATTACTCAGGATCATCCATCTCTCCAATCGCCTAGAGGACTGTTCGTGTGCAGCATTCTGTTGCTCTCCTCCAACTGCGGACACGCGCCGACTTTTGACTTTATGTTGGCTAGATATTTCTCCGTATTGCTCATTCTCTTCACCGGCTTTTTAATGCTTGTCGCGTCTTTCAGTGAAATTAGTTCTTTGACCAAGGTTTGATCTGCATGAAAGAGATGAAGAAAAGAGACGCAAAATGTTATGAACTTCAAATGGCAATAGAACCTACAATCAAACTATAGAGGAGACTAACTGTCGTGTGTCTCTGCGCGCGCGCGCAAGAGATAGAGTATTACAGAGCTGGCCTTCACAAGTGTTTGTTAAACAATTTCATGCATGGCTCTTCCAGTTTCATTTCCTTATATAAGTGAAATTCTGAATCTGGTCCATCCCAAACATACAACATATTGAGTCATTCAGCAAAAGAGCTAAGTAAGAAAATAAATGAAGTACTGAATCCATAAATATTGATAGGGTTTTTTCATATGGGAGAGAGATAACAACTTTGTTATGCACATAAATATGTTCACACTCCTAGCTAGAGAGAAAATCGATATAAAAATGGACTATCTACGTACTTTGTTGTCCTATTAAGAAAAATGACACAAATTGCTCTTAAACTTTAGTCCAATCTATAATGTTATTCATGGATTTTTAACTATTCAACATGATTCCTAAATTATTAGTAAATATTCAATCTAATTCCTAGATCATATGAAAAATGTTCAATGCCGTCCTTCTCTTAATTCAAGCTAACGAAATCTGCTAACATGACTCCCAATCCATTAAGTTATAACGGTAGATAACAGAGTAAAGTAACATGTGAATTATTCAAGTTAAATATTCATTTCAAATCAGGATAAATAATCCACATCATCAAATAACGATGGACATGTTAATGCTTTTTTTTTCCTTTCCTAAAGTAGCTGGATAAAAAGAAGAACATGTTGATTGATCTTTCTTAAATATCCAACATAATATATAATAACGCTCGTCATCAAATAATGATGTTTAGTCATTTGAGTAAATGGAATGACTATATTGAACATTTACTAGGAGTTTATGAACTACATTAAATAAATTAAAAATTCGAGAATAACATTATACATTAGACTAAAATTTATAAATCACTTATATCATTTTCCTTTGGAACTAATCCAATCGATATGCTCGTTATCAAGTCAACCTGTTCATGTCATAATAGTAATCATGAGCAGAACTTCACCTTTAACATGTGGTTGTCAAACGTCAATAATTGAATCTATTGAACGTGTCGTGAATTTATTGAAACTGCTCAATCAATTCACACGGATATGGATGACCTACGCATCACTAAAGTGAATTAATGTGATTCACGTGGCTATGTACTACTCAACCATGTGGTTGAATTGGTTCATCATTCGTGTATGCTAATAAATCCGGAGGCTCAAGGTGTTCATCAATTCTCATTTTTTTCCAATGTAAAAAGTTACTGACCACAAAGAAGAAATTACTAATGATCGGTAAGCATCGGAGTTTAGGATTCGTTTGGTAAAGCTTTTAGTCCGAGGAATAGTTTCTTTTCAGAAATAATATTTTCTATTTTTATTCCCCAAAATAATATTGAGTAAAAAAACGTTTGATAACTATACAAAATTAATATTCTCAGAATTTAAAAAAAAAATAGAAATGTGTTTAGTACGATCCACATTTTCTTGTTAATGTAGCATTTCTTTTAATTTTTAAATAATTTTTAATAAATTTTTAAGATTTTTTTCTTTTTTTTTTTCTTATTCTTCCTTACTTATCGTCGTCGATTGCCGATCGCCAACCGGTAGCGGCAACAGCCAGTGGGGGTGGCGGGCAACAAGGAAGAAGAAAAGAAAAAATAACTTATTTCTAAAAATTATTCTCAGGAATAATAAGTTACTTTTTTGTGCTTATTTCGATTCCAAATTCATTTTTCACCACTTTTCTATTTTAAGGATTAGAAAAATTAGTTAACGTTATGAAACGGATTTATATTCGGATTTATATTTTTTTTTTACTCCAAAGAACAAAATAAAGAAAATTGAAACATTGCAAAACGAACACTTACTACTCCCGTAGAGAAATTTCTGACTATTGACTACCTATATATATATTTGTCATGGAAAGTTATTAATCATACGAAAAGAACTGTAAGTTTAACTTATCAGAAAACTCCCCTGACAAAGTGACAGGACCAACTTGACAAGACCATGCCATCGAGAAGTTGTGCAACCCGACAATATTAAATATAGATTAAACATCTCTTAACCTTTATCTGATTCGGCAACCGCAGTGGTACTATCACTGACTAAAAAGTCGTGCGTATGTTGGTCCTTTTATCGGTCTGACCACTTTAAATTGTAGAACTATTATAGAGCACTCCAAATTTTCGGCGGGTTAATTCCATAAAAAAGCACGAACTTTAGGTGTTATCCAAAATCTGGTCCGAACTTTATTTTATCTCAAAAAAAAGCACGAACTTTAGGTGTTATCCCAAATCTGGCCCGAACTTTATTTTGTCTAAAAAAAAAGCACGAACTTTAGGTATTGTCCCAAATCTGGCCTAAAATTTATTTTGTCTAAAAAAAAAGCACAAATTTTCACTTGTGTCCCAAATCGGCCATCCGTTAACCCTCATTCCACAAATCATCCGACATGACATTTCCACGTCAGGCAATAATATCCAACACAGCAAAATGATGATGCATTCGAGTGTTTAGAGGAAGTGTTAAATTTAAGTCTGCCCTCCAATGAGATGAACTTTACAGATGATTCTCATAGGAAAAATAATTCGGCAGCTTCAGTTCCAAGGGACGAGGCACATAGCTAGAGCCATTGGATCAATTAACAATTGGCAAACTTTTTGCAATGTCGAAGCTGGGTTGAAAGCAGAATATTACATTGCCTTAAAGTGAGATATTAAAAGCATGTGCATCTTGTAGTTAAATAGAGATGTGAAACCTATTTGTAATAGAATTACTTTATTTTATCTCAAATAAAGTTTGGGCCAGATTTGGGACAACACCTAAAGTTCGTGCTTTTTTTTGAGACAAAATAAAGTTCGGGCCAGATTTGGGACAACCCCTAAAGTTCGTGCTTTTTTTTTAGACAAAATAAAGTTTGGGCCAGATTTGGGACAACACCTAAAGTTCGTGCTTTTTTATGGAATTGGCCCAATTTTCGGCAACCGCAGTGGTACTATCACTGACTAAAAAGTCATGCGTATGTTGGTCCTTTTATCGGTCTGACCACTTTAAATTGTAGAACTATTATAGAGCACTCCAAATTTTCGGAATGCCAAGTGTCTTTAGTAATGGATATTTGTCAATGCGTATTGCCAATCGTCACCCAGAGCCATCGCCTGTCTACCTCAACTGAACTACCCACTAAGGGAAATACCTATATATGACGAAGGGTTCATTCAAGTAAGAGGTTTAGTCCATTGACTGATTATTAAGAAATTACGATACTAAGATACTTTTTGTACCAGAAGTTGGATTTTGCAATGACCGCACTTTGATTTTTTTTTCCCTTAATTCGGAACACCCAAAACTTTTACAATAGGCAAATATTGACGCATATATATACATATATACAATTTTCTCATAATGTATTGAAATTTATATAATATTTTGAATCTAGACACGAATGTAGATTGTCAATTTCTGCTTTCTAAGAAAATTAACCAAACAGGCCAATACAACTTTCCAGGGAAAAGTTGCTCGGGTGTGTTTGTTTCGTAAAAATTTTCTTGATAAAAATGTTTTTAGTAAAAATCACTTTTAAGGAAAATGTATGGTTTCCGGTCGTTTGATGTGCAATTGAAAATGGGACAAAAAGTTTTTGATATCCAGATTTTACTTTTAAAAACTATTTGCTCCATTACAATTGTCTTTTATTGCTGATATAAGATATTAAGATGATCGGAATGCTTATCCAAGATATTACTAACATATAATTTATGTTTTTTCCTTATCAATATAAAATAACCTTTAAAATGATGCCAAAAAATAGAAAATGTAAATAATTAACAAACTTAATCTCTCAATGCTCATAAAACTTCACATGGGAATGGTTTTCCGTTTGAAAAGGTAATCAAAGAGCGATACCACAATAAGCATCCTCACATAAGATGCCGAAGAGTAGTGAAGACCAATAGAGAGAGATGGCACGTAGATCGAAGATCTATGTGAGCGTGCACGTGGAAAGGGAGTTTGGGAAACTGATTCTTTTTAGTATGAAATAATCAATTTTCTTAATTCTAAGTATGATTGTGTTCCTTAATCAAATAGCCTTCTCAATTAACTAGTCACTTTCTGTGTACCAAACACATGAAAAATTGAAAAATAGTCTCATGGAAATCTTTTTCATAAAACAAATGCACCATTTAGATTTGTTCTAATTTTCTTTTTGTTATATTCGTAATTCCTTATCTTATTTCTATTTGTTCATTCTCTACTCATTTTCATATTCGGTTCGCGATAAATTGTTTTATAATGAAAAATTATAATTGTACCGCCACGTGGATGCCATATCGACAAATTAGAGACTGTTTGTTTAAATTTGTTTCTGTTCCTTGGAACAAAAATTTTTGTTTTTTTGTTCCGAGAAATAAAAAAGAACTGAAACGCGTTTGTTTACACTTTTATTCTCGGGAACATTTGAAACGAAAACGGAGAAGTAGAAAAAACTTGTTTCTTGTTCTCAGGAATAATTCTGAGAAACACTTCTTCTTTTTTCTCTTTTTTCTTTGGCCGGTCGCCAACCTCAGCCATGGACGGCGACCGGCCATCGAGGGCTAGCGATTGGCCCCCGACGAGGCTCGGCCTCGCCTTGACTGGGTGGGGCAGAGCTCGCCCAGCCACCGGTGAGGCTCGGCCACCGCCAGGTCGGCGTCGCCCAGTGGTGGCCCGGCGAGGCCGAGCCTCACCGATGGCTAGGCGAGCTCGAGCTTGCCCAAATCCAGCGAGGCCAAGCTCGCCCAGCCGCGGTGAGGCCACCGTTGGGCGACACCGACCTAGCTATGGCTCGGTAAGGCCAAGCCTCATCGATGGCTGGGCAAGCTCAGCCTCACCAGATCTAGGCGATTGCTGGCCATGGCCGAGGTCGGCGACCGACCAAAAAGAAGAAAAAATAAAGGAAAAAAAATAAAAATATTAAAAAATTAAAAGAAACAAAAAAATTATACAAGTTTACCAAACGTGTTTCTATTATTTTTCTATTCTAAGAACAGAAATTTTGTGTAGTTACTAAACGCGTTCTTCTATTCAAAAATTATTCCCGAGAACAGAAATTTTTCGGGAACAATTTTTGAACAAAAACGTTACTAAACGCGTCCTTAGTCGCCAGCTAAATTTGAAACAAAATTAGAACATCATGTATTGATGTGATGGGTCGGGCTACATTGATCATGGGCTTCTTCCGGTACTTCAGCCTTTTTAAGATGATGATGCGGTGTTCTTTTCAAGCCTATAAATTCACATCTCTCAAAGATCTACACATACTAAAAGTCACAGATACACTTTTTTATCCGGTCGAAACAGATATACATTAAAGACAATGAAAGACACCAAACCATTTAAATCTTAAGACAGGGACAGATCGATGCATCTATATCATATGACCATACTAAATTGCTGACCCTAGTTCATATGATTCATCCAAGTGATCAATTAATATGTCGACCTAAATCTTGATCGAGTGATAATTACTCATCTCATTTATAAGAATGCCTTGTATTGATGATCTGAGTAAGACAACCACCAGAGAGAAAGAGAAAGCGACAAAAGGGTACGCATTTCTGAAATCTTTACAGTGCATTGTGATTCACCATCTCACTATCGCTTCACATAAAGATTATGATCCTCTCTTCTTGTACTTTGCCAGGTAAAAGATCAATTATGAGCAAGCAACAACTAAAGAACCTCAAGGAGAAAATTGGCACTTGCCCTCAGTTGGAGCAAAACGGGAGGTTGCTGCACATGAACAATCCACTGGGCTTTTCCAACGAGTGGGCTGTGTTGTCCTACAACCTCACAGTGCCGGGTGACCTCATGAGGGAAAACATAGATTTAAGGAAGAAATTAGAAGATTTAGTGGACAAATATGTTATGCATCCGGAGATGTTTGGCAAGCCTTGGAGGTGTCGACCCGATGATCTCCCCAGCCACCCTATTCTCATCCTTTGTACCCACCAGACATGCGTGTGTTGATGAACCAGAAGTTGGAGTTTCTGGATAGCAGGTTTGGTAAGTTAGAAGAGATTATGAAGGAGAAGTTAGGAGCATAATGACGTCGTAAATCTACATATTTATCACATATAAACAATTATAAGTAGAGATATAATATCTTTATATGTTTGTATAAATTTTCTCTTTGGGGCAAGGCCCGCGAGGAGAAAAGTGGTGGAAGTTGACCCTCGACATGTATGAACTGGCACGTGCGAGGTTTAGTTCATCGGAAGGGAAAGAGGGGGAAGGGGGGTTTGGGAGACGAGATACTTGCACAAAATTGAAGTTGTCTCGGGCATCTTCAATATGATTGTACTTAAATGTACGTATCTATTGCTATTGTACAAGTTCACCTTTTAAAGTCTCACATACTCGTGTTGATACAAAACATTACATAGGATGACGCGACACCTATGTACCGTACAGTTAGGATACTAGTATTTGCAAATGTTGCAAAAGGATTATTGCTATGTTATATTTAGTTGACTATGCTCTCGAGCAAACACAATTAAGTCACAATATCAATTTATGGTATGAGAAATATATTAGTGATTCTATGTATCTCTCATATTATAATCTCGTTAGCTTGATTGATTGTAATTTCCATTGCAATATTATGTTACTATAGATAGCCGTCTTGTAAAGCCTATAAATAGGCTGTTGTATAATTCATCAACATATATAGAATTTTCACAACTTCATTTTCAGCTTGATTCTTATCATGGTATTAGAGAGATTCTTCATGAAATAAAGCCATGTATAACGAGAACGATCATCAACAAAAATCTCAAATAACTAAATCCTTCCATAGTTGGAGTAGGGGATGACCCTCGTATATCAAAGTAAATAAGTTTAAAGGGAGCATAACAAATAGAGTCACTAAAATCAAATGGTTAAGCATGATGTTTTCCCAACTTACAAGATAAGCAATTAAAATGTTTATTGTCAATAGAATCTAGATGACCCCAAGAAATCAAAGAACCTAATCTAGAGAAAGAAGCATAACCCAAGCGAGAATGCCAAGTTTCAAATGAAATTATGATAGCACAACTAGCAAAAGAGTTTGGAAGCTAATGGTTTTATTATTTTATGTGATGGGCCTAAGTTGGCCCGTCCGCCCATGTTGAGCCTAAAAGCCCGACCCACAAGATTAGGGCCCATGGATGGAGGGATACGTTGAAGAGTTGTAACTTTTGGGGGGGCGTCTTTTCTTTGAAGGGACACGTCTTTTGGAGAAGACGTATTTAAGGGGAGAAAAGAAAAAGAGAACGCACATTTTGGAAAGTACGTACGTTCATCCTCCCTCTCTCCCTTTCTCCCTCCAAAAGAAAAACAGTAAGCGCAAGAGGCGACACCCATCTTCCCTTCAAGGCAAATTCGCGTCATCAAATCGAACAGGACCAGTTTCTCTTCCTCATATTGGCGTCGGTGTTTAATCTGTGGCTAACAAGGTATGCTCGATTCCGTGGTATACTTTAGGATCGGTGATACATGTGAATTTCCTGGGCTCATCTTCCGCATTCGTTTTAGGGATTCGATTTAGTGTCGAATCCGGTTTTTGGGAATCCGAAAATCCCAACAGAAGCTATAAAGAAGCAAGCTCAAATAGACATCCCACTTTACAGCCTATCCAAATTGCTTGTCCCATCTATGGATCTTGAACACGACGACCATTTAAAGAGAAATTAATGTCAAAAACAAGTTCACATAATTGTCCCAAAGCTATCAAGTTTAAAGAGAGTCTAAGAACTAGAAAGGTGTCAGGTAAGGACATTTCAAATGTTGAAATGTTCCCTATATGACTATCGTTTATGAGTTATTAGTTGTACGAATAGTAGGTATTAGTGAAGCAAATGATTTTGACTTAAATAAATTTGAATTGGAAGTCATGTGATCAAAGTAGGCAGAATCAAAGAACCATGAATCGGGAGTTTCGAAGAGACTGACATAGCAGAAGTGCTAGGAGTGAGAGTACCAAATTCTCAAAGAAAGGAATGGACACCAAAATTGATTGTTTGTCCCTATAGGTTGCTTGGGTTGTTGTTGCTAGCAATTGGATGCAAGATGACTAGATCCTCGCACAATAGTGTTGTCTACGCGAGAATAAAGAACTACGAGTTGCAAGCATTATGCTTGTAAGTGCGGACAAAGAGCGTTGCGCCTTCAAGGTAGCAATTTGAGTATCCTTAGTCCACAACTCTGAGACAACTACCTTAAGAAAGGTAATGGATCTCGACATAGAAGTGAAGCTCACACAAGTTTAATTCATCATAAATTGCCATCAAAAATTGCATATCACTTATGCAATCACAATATACATCAAACTTGCAAGCATAAGAATCAGTGTCCCATCGTAGTTAAGATAATACTAGTTGATTCCAAATAGCACGCATGGAGGATAAAAAATCATTAATAGATTGATTTGTCTCCCGATGCATGCGATATAGTTTTCCTAACAACTGATACTAATAGGCAATAACTAAAGCAGAATATCGACTAGCAAGCAGATCTTATGTTTCCTTCTATAGTATTAAGATGACTAAATTAAAGTGTTTCGAAACCACTTAAGAATCTAATGGTTCTATCATCCCAATCCTCTAAGTATTCATTAAATTTCTCTTCAGTTTCACCAGTAACTATAACACCAATGACACGATGCTAAGAGTCCGCGTGCTCCCAAAAAACTGGATATTTCTTGAACTCATAAAATATAATTGAAATCGAAATGGTCTGAATGGTATTGAAATTTTCAAATTTTCCATTCTATGCAATATCCTAGTATACACCCAGCAAATGTTATAATAAGTTCCTTGCGGAGTTGACATGGAGAAAATAAGACCAAAAACATATTCATGGTGTCAAAAAACCTCAGAATCTGGCCGAAGAACACTAAAAACTGATCTGAAACCAATCGACCCGATCGAAAAGGTGGGCAAACAATCTGGTCAACAAAAGTCAGCATACGATCAACGATCAATCAGTGCAATCAATAGTCACAGTCAAATGCTGACATGGCAAACAGATGTCAATAATGTGGCTAAAACGTGGCGAATGATGTCACTAGGTTAGCGGGAGCGGCGGATCACATGAGAGGCGCGCAGCGCATGGACTTCACTTGTGGAGAAGGCTGGTGGCGCGTGGAAGCACGTGGGGGTGTCGAAAGGCAACAATTTCCCCAGATCTTGACTCATTGGAGGATGGAGAAGCTGATTGTGGCATTGATTTGCTGAATTAAGGATGTCTAAAGTGTCAGAATAACACCGAAAGCTATTGGGATCGGTGAATCCGAGACGTGGCGGCTCGTGTAATATATTTTCCGCCTTTATTCGTGCTAATTTGCTATGGTTGCCAAACTTCAAGACCAACTTTCACAAGGGCCAAGGCCCAATCCATTGGAGATTGTTCTCCATTCTTTCACGATTTCTATGTTGTACGAGCCGCTTAAAGTAGATAAATCGAAAAGGGTGCTCCATTTTTTTACTAGAATAATGACTAGCCCAGAAACTGAACAAAGCAGATTTCATGTCAGAAACCATGACCGGACCGACCCGAAATTCTGATTGCAGAGGTGGTAATAATTTATGAAAGCTTATGAGCTTTCACATGCGAAAGGTGGACGTATCTGCCGCGTGGATATGATTGGCATAAAAAAAAAATACGGGCTTTATCTTAAAAAAGTATGAATGCGGTTTCCCAATGTAAAGTGTATCTGAATATATATTGCAGCCGATTCTCTTAAAAATTAGTGACTCTCAATCATTTCTCTTCGTTTATTTTAAAAAGGATTTTGTCAGAAGGAGCTTAACGAGAAACCAAGCAAGGAAAGCTTACAGCTTTTAATGTTTCTCGTTTCATGTGTATTCAATGCTCTGTAAAGTGAGACATTTGCTCATAAAATATATTTAGCAAGCAACTAACTCGACGCTCATTAAGTATACCCTTTTAAGGAAAGTCCCAAATGCGCTAGTCATCCTGCATACAGCTAGTACTCTCCACCCTCAGCTTTCAAATCTTAAGAGTAGAATTTTTCACAAATTAATTTTTTAGACTTTCATACAATTGATTTACTGAAAATGATGAGTCAACAAAAATTTATTTATAGTAAAAAAAAAAATGTTAATACCCTAAAAAATCCTAAATCGGTACAATTTGTGACAAATTTATCCAAAACTATTTTTTTGACCACCAAAAACCCCAAGCTGATATACCTTTAACAAATTTATCACAAACTGGTATACTTATGACAAATTCGTCTTCTGTTAGTTTTAGTAAATTTTACTATCAAATTATTAAGTTAAATAACACGTGACAATTGACCGGTATACCAATTTGGGATTTTACACTCCGTTTGTCATAATTTACAATTTTTGCGATTTTTTTTTTTTGGTATCAATCCAATTTAGCCGAAAGTATATTTGTCACAAATTTACCGGTTTTGGGCTTTTTGTGATCAAATAAATTAGTTTGTGGTAAATTTATCATAAATATATCAATTTATGGTTTTTTATGGTTAGTCGAGGTAATTTGTCACAAGTGTACCAGTTTAGAGCTTTTAATGGTAAAAAAATAGTTTTGTATAAATTTATTACAAAAATTGGGTTTGGGATTTTTATGATATTAACCTTAAAAAAATATGTATGCTTAAAGTCAGGAAAATGAATTCCCTAACCTAAAAGGGGGATTTTTTTTTTTTTTTATCATGAAGTTTTCTCCGAAATAAACCGATCCCTAATTTATTTCTCAAACTAATGCAAGGGTGCATTTATTTCACGAAAAACTTTACGATGTAGGAAAATGTATTAATGGAAATCATTTTAAAGGAAAATTGTTAGTTTGCATTCGTTTTGTGATATAAGGAAAGCGATTTCCCTTTTATCATATGGGGAACTCGTTCTCTCTAAGCTAAACTCATTGTTTTCAGTTTGTAAAAAACATTTTCCGTAATTTAATTAGTTTTCCGTCATCCAAATACCAAAAAATCGAATAACAATTTCCTAAAAACAGTTTTCCTTTAAATAAACTGACCCTAAACTAACAAATTGCCGTTCATTCAATAAGCAAAAGCTTCAGACCAAAAAACAAAAAAAAGCAAAAGCTCTAGATGGGGTTAGAGATTGAAAAAATGAAGTGCAAATTAGACATGGACAGAAGTTGAGGAGGGTCGATTAATAACAACTACTACAGAGATTATAGTGGTCAAGGACTCTAACTCGAGATAATTGTTGCTGTCCGCCATTTATAATAGTTAGGCTTCCGATGATAACAAATATAATAAATCGAACCGCGAAATTTCCAATTTTTATTCATTCAAATGCTAGCTTTTTGTTGTTCGATCAGATAAAAAAAAAAATCCTAATTGGAAGCATCTAAGAAGTAAAATTTTAAATGTACCGAGCTTACTTTGTCAAGTGCGTCCTTAAGATCACTCGTGCAGATGGAATAGTTGAGATGCTCGAATACTTAAATCTGGAAATAACACCCCGATCTCTTAACCCACAAATAAACCTTCGTTGATCCTTTTGAAAATTCTCGAGCATAGCATGATTGCATAGCATGATCTATCAATTGGTTATGTCCTCGCCATCTAACAAAAATAGTTAGCATCATCACGTCAAGTTCCACATATCTTGAAATTATTTTGTCGAATAAAACATGCAAGTGATTGTAGAACAGCATTCCGTCCAATGACTTCCGGTCATCAGCTTGGTGGGCCACAAGGCCACGAAAGGTGCGTTTGGTAGTTATTTTATTGCCGAAACAATTTCCACTTATAAATTATTCCTTTTAATTTCATTTTAGAGAATAATTTATGAACATTTGAAGGTATTTAGTAGTTGTTCAAAATTTTTATTCATAAAATAGAAATGCATTTGGTAGGACTCATAAATTTCTTTATTTCTTTTAATTTTTTTAATACATTTATTATATTTTCTTATTTTTCTCTTTTTCTTCCTCTTTCTTTGTAGCCGAGCCGCCAAGTGAGGTTCAGCGAGCTCGTCAAAGAGTCGCCTAGCCATCACAAGCCGCCGCCGAGCGAAGTTGAGCCTCAGCCTCAACTAGCCACTAGCGAGGCTCGACCTCACCCAAGTTGGCGGTGCAAGGATCGGCAAGGAGAGCCTCACCAGAATAGGTTTGGGTTTAATTTTGGAATTGTTCTCTAGAATAAAGAGACAATTTTTTTCAACTTCTTGATTTTGTTCCAAATTTAGTTCCAAAAACAAAAAACGGATTTTTGTTCTTGGTAAGAAAAAAATTATCAAATTGATTTTTGTTCCAAATTTACTCCGGAGAACAAAAGAATAGAATCATATACTATTGGGTAAATTACCAAACACACTCTCAAATGGGTCCAAAAAGCGTCATGTGTTGAGTAAGACCTAGCTTGACAATTTATAAATGTGGTGCGAGAAAATAATACCGATACTTTTTAAAGTTTTGCTCTATTTGCAATGTCATCCTTGGATTATTAATCTGCTTCAATATGGTCATTGAATTATTTTTAAACGTTCAATTTAATCCCTTAGTTATCAATTTATCTAGTCTAGTCCCATGATTTTTCATAAGAAGGTCAAATAAATCATTTGGTACTATTATCCAGATTTTAAAATATTTTTTAATTTCAATCAATTTCACAAATTAACCAAAAAAGTGCAATCTCTTTATTACCTTTTACCTTTTTGTCTTTATAAATATCACGACAGTTTCCATTTAGTATACTTTAAATTATTGGTCTTTAAGGGCGCATGTAGTAACGTTTCTATTCTGGGTAACAATTTTTTAACAGGAATAGTTTTTTCTATTTCTGTTTCTGGGAATAATTTTTTAATAGAATAACGCGTTTGATAACTGCATAAAATTTGTGTTCCTAGAATAAAAAAGAAAGGAAACACGTTTGGTAAACTTGTATAACTTTTTTGTTTCTTTTAATTTTTTAATATTTTTATTTTCTTTTTCTTTCTTTCTTCCTTTTGGTTGATCGCCGGCCTCGGCCATGGCCGGCAATTGGCCGACGAGGGCAAGCGGTCTCACCTTGGCTGGGCGAGCTCGAGCTCGCCCAGATTTGGCAAGGCCAAGCCTCACCAGCCGGCACAAGGTTGGCCTCGCCTTGGCTTGGTGAGCTCTTAGATCCGATGAGGCCGAGCTCGCCCGACCATCGGTGAGGCCGAGCCTCACCGAGCCACACTAGTCAACGCCGACCTGGCGGTGGCCTGGCAAGGGTGAGCTCGACCTCGCCAGATCTGGGCAAACTCGAGCTCGCCTAGCCAAGGCAAGGCCGAGCCTTGCCAGGGGTCAGCGACGCTCCGGCGAGGTCGCTAGCTCTCGATGGCCATTCGCCGGCCATGGCCAAGGTCGGCGATCGGCCAAAGAAAAATAAGAAGAAAAAGGAGAAAAAAAAAGAAGTGTTTCTTGGAATTGTTCCTGGAATAAGAAATAATTTTTTTCTACTTTTTGTTTCTATTCCAAATATTCTCGATAACAAAAGTGTAAACAAATGCGTTTCTGTTATTTTTTTGTTCCCCGGAACAAAAGAACAAAAATTTGTGTTCCGGGGAACAGAAACAAATTTAAACAAACAGCCCCTAAAACATTAATAAAAACCTCATTTAGAGTTATGTCGGTTGACCTTCCTGCTAATTTAGGAATAAGTGTTTGTATAAGGGCATTTATAATGATATTAATTTATTTGTAGATAATTGTAACGATATTAACCTAAATCATCTTGTTCCTTATTGTTTAGGTATATAAAATTTACAAGTTTTTGCATTTCGTATTTAACTAATTTTAGTTAAATTTGTAAATTAGAAATTTTAAATAGCAGAAATATCAATTGGATACAACTCTAACCTTTACATATGCCATTAGCTGAGAGATACTTGAATAAAACTATCGTGGTATTTATAAAGACCAAAAATGTAAAAAGCTAATAAAAAGACAACATTTTTTTTGTTTGATTTAAGAAATTAATTGAAAAGAAAAGTTATTCTAAAGATTAGAAAATAGCGTAATTATAAAAAATTGTGAATAATACCAAAGTATTGATTTTACTCAGTTATGGAAATTTGATGGACTAAATTAAATAATCCGAAAGTCTACAGGCTCGATTGAACATTTATGAATAGTTTAGATATCACATCAAACAAATCAAAAAATTCAAATATGACAAAGCAACGTTAAGCCAAAGTTTATCATCTTTTATATATGCATGTTGATATGAGCGATGTTGAACAACAAAATAAGGGTCCATTTGTTTGGAAAAAAAAAACAAATTTTGAGAATTATTTTTTGACTTTCTAACGTTTGAATAAGGGAAAATTCCAAATAAATACTCTCATTTTATCAAATAAAGGCTTAAAGTAAACCTCGTCAAATAGGGGTCGAAGTTGTCATGTTAGTTTCAAAGAAGCACTTGACTAAAATGTCCATTCATGGACTGAAATATTCAAGTTCTTATTTAAAATTACCATGCAGTCCTTATTCAACACAATATTCACTTCAGTCCCTCATTTAAAAAATGATGATATTCCAAACTTTTATTTAGAATTTTCCTGTTTGATAATGAAAAATTAATCGAATTACTAAAAACGTCTCTAATAGACAGAAAACAACAAGTTTAGAATGAGGAAAAAACAATTTCCATTCCTGTCAAGAAAGAAATCGCTTCCCCGAAACCACCAAACAGATGGAAATGAATCGTTCCCTTCAAAAATGATTTCCACGGAAAATGCTATCCTGCATCATAAAATTGTCAGCGAAATAAATGCGGCCGGGAGAATATTCAAATTCGGCCTGGCCCAGCCCCGGTCGATTCCCTCCTCTCATCCCATGGTCTAAGGTCGGTAGCCCTAGCCATGGAAGGAAGGACGGTAAAAAAGACCAGCAAAATCTCCGACTTTTTACCCCCACCACGGAAGGGTGGGGGGGAGCGTCCCAGCGCCGGGCTCACCCCTGTACCCCTCGTTCCGAACAGGTCTGATCTGACAGCGAGCTTCAAATTTCCGGAGGGAAAAAAGAAGAAGGGCTCGACCTCCCACGCCCATCCCCTGCCATTTTTTTCAAACGCGAGCAGGAGGAATCAATCAATCGCGGGAGAGAGAGAGCAAGACGGTGCCCCCTGGGGAAATTTTCCCAATTCAAAAAGGCCTGGAGGAGGAGGAGGAGGAGGGGGGGAGCGTTTGAATTCCCTCCCCCGGTCGCTTTCCTTTTCCCTCATTTTCCCATCCAACCAAACAGTCCAAATCCCCGCAAGAAGCAGAAGAAAAAAGCTAACGTCCACCCCAAGCTTTCCCTCTCTCTCTCTCTCTGCTGCGTGCTTTTCAAATTACGCTCTCTCGGACGCATAAGACAAAACACGCGAATTCCCCGCTCCCGAGTCGTGGCAGCAGCGCGCGGTGACGTGTGGGCTTCTGCCGCCGATCCCCTCCACGCTTCGCCGCCGTTCGCCGCCGTTCGCCGCTCGGATTCTGGCCGCGACGCCTGTTCTCGGGGCGGGAACTCGGGAAGCCTCCCCCTCCTCCTTCCTTCCTCCCGAAGGCATGCCTGTACGTCCGTTCCCCCATTTCTCTCTCTCTCTCTTGCGCCTTCGTCTCTTGTCGTTCTCTCCGTTTTCTAGGGTTCTTCGCGCTTCGGCGGGTTTCCCCCCCTTAGGGTTTCGCCGCGGTGGGGTGAAAAGTTTCGATCTTTGGCAGGAGCTGAAGATGGCGAGCCTGCGGAAGGGCTCCAAGGTGTGGGCGGAGGACCGGGGCTCCGCTTGGGTCGCCGCCGAGGTGGTCGATTCGGCGGGGAAGCAGGTCCGGGTGGTGACCGCCGCCGGTAAAAAGGTGATTGCTTTGGCTTCCTCTCTCTTGGCGTGTCCGTCTCTGTATTTTTTGGCTTGTTGGGATCGTGAGGGTGTTGAGCTCCTCTCTGTAGGTTTTGGCTTCGCCGGAGAAGCTGCATCCTCGGGACGCGGACGGCGAGGAGCTCAATGGGGTCGACGACATGACCAAGCTGACGTACTTGAATGAGCCCGAAGTGCTTTACAACCTCGAGAGGAGATATGCGCTGAATGATATATACGTGAGTCGTTTCATGTGGACGTGTGCTGGATTCTGTTTAGCGTTGGGTTTTATTGCGTTCTGCATGGTCAATGCGTGTGGTGGTGAGTTGGTCGATTAGTTAATTTGGAGTGGTGGAGTTGTGCAGCAATTACTGATATATTCCTTGTAGAGTGATTGAGGTCTCTTGAGATAAAGATGTCCAAGGTAAATTAGTCACTGGGGTGCTTTTAACCTTAGAATGATATTGTTGAGAATCTTCACTGTTTGTCAGAAAGGCGACTTCCTCTTTTTGAGAGCATCTACAAACGTGAGAACATCATATGTGGAGATTATGGTTAGGTGTAGTTTTCATATTTTCAGAAGAAGCGATAAATGACAAAGCTCCAACTACTATTTCTGGATTGAAGGTTGTAATTTTCTTATGTTGTGTGTTCCAATTGCTATATATGACTTAATTGTTGCCATCACTTGAATGCCGACTGCATTGTTAGAATAAATTTCGGGTCTGTCATACTTGACTTATACCTATGACTAATTTGTCGGCAGCTAAATTGCCATGTGATGATGGTCTTAATTGAATCTGAACATGTGGTGATTCAAGTGAAAGGCAATCTGCATATACCTATGGCTCATTTTGTTTATTCTGGTATCTGAATATTTTCTTACTTTGAAAAGGCAGCTATTCACTTAACAATATCAATGTATGATAAATGTGGTAAACTATTAAGTAGGACTTTTTTCCCTTTGTGAGCAGACTTACACAGGAAGCATTTTGATAGCGGTCAATCCATTTACAAAGCTTCCCCACCTCTACAATGTGCATATGATGGACCAGTATAAGGGAGCTCCTTTTGGGCAGCTAAGTCCACATGTATTTGCAGTGGCTGATGCATCATACAGGTGTTTAATTTTTTTGATGCTTGTCATTGAGTCTCATTGAGTATACTCCTTAGTCTTACAACATGATCTAATTAGGTGTTTGCCATCTTGATGCAGAGCAATGGTAGATGAGGGTAAGAGCCAATCTATACTAGTTAGTGGGGAAAGTGGGGCTGGAAAAACCGAGACAACAAAACTGATTATGCAGTACCTCACTTATGTGGGGGGTCGCACTGCTAGTTCTGGTGATGATCGAACAGTAGAGCAGCAAGTTCTTGAAGTAAGGGTTGCTTGTCACCATTCAGTGAAAAGCTGTACCAGTAAATTTGCATATTTGACTAATATATGCCCTTCATCATAACTGTTGAAGATTTTGGATATTAGTTATCTTTCTACTTTGGAGATGAACATTCTGCTCACTTGACTCTGTGTCATCCAGTCAAATCCACTATTGGAGGCATTTGGTAATGCGAGGACTGTCAGAAATGATAATTCTAGGTGGGTGCCGGTTCTCTTTATTTCAATGTTGCTATAATCTGCTTTCAAGCTTTGAGCTGCTTGTCAGGGTAGTTTTACTCTACCAGTTTGCCTATAAAGTGGCAAGATTTAATTTGACAACCTGCCCCTTGATATATTTATATTATTTTTGGAGATCACCCATTGCCTTTCTATGAATTGAGTCTTCATATTGAATTTCCCTGATGGAAATGACATATTCCATTATAATAATTACCCTGGGATCGCTTATTCTTAAAAGCATCGACTGAGTACCAGTGGGACCTCATAGGGAAATAAAATAAAATAATTGGTGAATTCGTTGTCTCAAGTTAAATGCATTGAAGTCTATTCACTGTTGTTAATCCAAGATCTATTGAACAAAGAAATATTTATGTGCAATTGGTGGACAAACAATAACTTGTTATTCAGTAAATTATCTGGCAGTCACTTCATATTGCCATTGCGTGCAGCTACCTTTGGGTGCATAGGTATACAGACATATGTGATAGGTCTGTGTAGCAAGTTATCTGTCATTAGAAGTATGTAAGTATTTAAGTATGAGTTAAGGCATGTGATATTTGTGGTTGTCCTTTCAGGTGGTCATTTATTTTTTCTTGCATAACTCAAAGAAGTTCCTGTCTCTAGAGTTTTTAGATTTCTTTGTCCAAAAAGACTTGGGATTCCCTATATGATTCACAGTTGAAAATTCATGTCGAAAAGAAAAATCTGGGAAACAAAAGTGAAGCAGTTATCGTAATATTCTAGTAATAGGAATCTTGATGTTTTTGTTTTCATTTCAATGATAAGAGTCAATCTTAACTAATTCAGATTTGCTCTCACAAAGAGATATTTAATGCACAGTAGATAAGCATTTATCAACAGAGTTAACTTTCATGTCATATGAAGATGACGGCATGTTCTATTCTAATTGTGGATGATTGCATTATCATCTTGCATTGAAAATACTTGAAGCATTATTGCCAGCAGTAGCACATGCCATAAAGGGAAGATAATCATTACAACTTGTGATATCAACATCAGTAGCAGTGAAAAAAATACAGGGGAAATTGGTTGATATGTGAGGTAATCTTGGAATCTTAGAGATAAAGACATGGAGGGAAAGCTGGTTGTTAGAACAGGTCACTCTGTACGGGAAAGAGATATTGAGTGATATAGGCAAGTAGTTGTGTTGTTGGAAAATGGTGGCCAATGGTAGATCACAGTCACGCTACATGCTTTTGAGAAGGTTAAATCTTCCCACGTTGATATATTTTTCCTCCTAAATATTTGTAGACAACTGGGGCTTTTTATCTGTTATTTTTTGCAGTTGGTCTTTGAGAGGATGAGCAGCCTTCTATATTGAGTCGTGTCATTGATTAGTCTATGTTTGTATTGGGCTAGTAATCGTTAGGCTTATCTGATAGGTAGATTGTAATTTGTCTACCTTATTGTTGCAGTCGTTTTGGCAAGTTTGTTGAAATCCAGTTCGATGCAAACGGTAGAATATCCGGTGCCGCAATTAGAACTTATCTTTTGGAACGTTCTCGGGTTGTTCAAATAACTGATCCTGAAAGGAACTATCACTGCTTCTATCAATTATGTGCATCTGGAAGGGTACGTCCCCTCCCCCATCCTTCTCCCTCCCCCTCCCCTTTTCCTCCTCTGTTGGCTCACTGTCAGTCCTCTGCTTTCATTATGCATCTAAATTTGTTGATCTATACACCTATTGAGATGTACCTATTTGTTGAAATCTCTGCAATGAATTTGTTCTGGCAAATGGTTCATCATTCGCGTTAAGGAATTTTGTAAGTTCTGAAGTAAGATGTGATCAATTGCGTGTGGCATATTTCCATATTTAGCTAGTTGCTGAATAGCTGGATGCATGTGCCATTAGTGTGTGCGTATCCTGGCACAAATGAAACCTATAAGCATTGTAGCTTTGGGAACGTCAAAACATGTGCAGGATGCAGAAAAATACAAGTTGGGACATCCGAGCCTGTTCCACTACTTAAACCAAAGTAAGACTTATGAGCTGGAAGGAGTGAGCAGTGCAGATGAATATTTGAAGACGAGAAGAGCAATGGATATTGTTGGCATAAGTTCTGAAGATCAGGTTGGCTGGTTTTTATAAAAACTGACGGATATATACCTTTCTTGGTTTTGCGCTGCTCTTGTATCTTACTTATTAGAGGAACTTTTATGCTTTTCACAGGAAGCTATTTTTCGCACATTGGCTGGAATTCTGCATCTAGGAAATATTGAATTTTCACCAGGCAAAGAGCATGATTCTTCTGTCATAAAGGATCAGAAATCTGGCTTCCACATGCAGATGGCTGCTCATCTTTTTATGTAGGTGATCTAGAATCTTCTCACATAGCCTTCTTTTTCTCGGCAGTCCATAGTTATTATTTCCTTGCCTTGTCTTTATTTGAATGCCGGATTGCTTGGCTTTGATTCTTCATTGAGTTGGCTTGTATAATGCATATCTTTGAATGAACGTGATAAACTGTTGTCCAGGTGTGATGTGAACCTCTTGCTAGCAACGCTATCCACTCGTACAATTCAAACTCGTGAAGGAAACATTGTGAAAGCCCTTGATTGTAATGCTGCAATTGCCAGTCGAGATGCACTGGCAAAGACAATCTATGCTCGGCTATTTGACTGGTATTTCGTTGACAAAGCTACATCCCGAAAGTCTTCTTTATTTAATTTTAGTGTTGATTATCTTGATTTAAGAACATGGTTGAATCTTATCATTTTCTGTAGGTTGGTTGATAAGATTAACAGGTCTGTTGGTCAAGACCCAAACTCTCGTGTTCAAATTGGAGTCCTGGATATATATGGCTTTGAATGCTTTGATCGTAATAGGTGAGTTTCTTCAGCTTTTTAAGTGTTTTTCAATTAGACCTTTTTAATTAGACCTATTTAAGTGTGTATGGTGACTGCTTGATTGGCTATCCATTGTTGTTTGTACTTCTGATTTGGCTATTTGAGGACTGCCTGATGACTGTTACTTCTGATTTTTCTCTCTTCTTACCTTGCTGAAGAAGGAAACCAGCTTTTCGCTTATTTGCACCTTGGGCCTAGTGAGTTTGAGTGGGTCCAAGAGGGCTGCCAGGTCCATCATATGCATCATATACATAGAAATCTTTCTTCCAAAGAGAATTTTACGCATGAACTCTTCCGAGATAGATTTAACCGTGAAGCATGATTCCTCTATGTCAGATTTATGAGGAGAATTCTCTGGATTTGTGCTTTGAGTATAGACGTAGTTGGATCTCTGTTTGTGCTTATGCTTGATTGGTTTGATATAGGATGTGCTGGCTCATTTTGTTGTATAAGCATGTTGTGGCTTGAAAAGCTATGAGATGAGTCTTTTGCTGCTCCACTTAGCAAAACAAAGTTTGATGTTCTTGATTAGAGAAAATGCGGCATTTGGAAACTTTTTAGCTGATTCAACCATCTCTATTCAGTTAAATTCCAAGTGTGAATGTGAGTTTTACTTGACATATTTATAATATTGTTTTGCTTTTTTATCTCATGAAGGTGACTGCTTTTTTGTGTTTTTGGTGATAAAGAAATGATCCGTCATGGCACATGTTGTTATATTTCTTTCGTTTAACATTGGTTTGAATTGGTTACTTCTGTGACAAATTGACTTTCAATACCTGTCCTAGCATCAATTTCATTGTCCCATGGTACTCAGTATTATTCATGGGTTGTCATTTCATCCACAGCTTTGAGCAATTCTGCATCAACTTTGCAAATGAGAAGCTTCAGCAGCACTTCAATGAGGTGAGATAAGGATTTTGAAGAAAAATGTTGTGCAGTTCTAGTGGAAACTTCTATCTAATTTTTTGCCTTTTGTTTCAGCATGTGTTCAAGATGGAGCAGGAGGAGTATAGCAAAGAAGAAATTAATTGGAGCTATATAGAATTTATAGACAACCAAGATGTTTTGGATTTGATTGAGAAGGTTGTTTCTTATGTCATCACATGGATTTTGGATACTTTGAAGCTCTGGAATGCACTCTGAAAACCATTAACTCATTCCTTTCTCATATGAAACATACATATCGGCTTCAATTGATCTTTTTAGTCAGTTGATAGATAGCATTCTGTAATGCATTTGGAATGGTGATTACATGTTGGTGTATTACATGCCTTGGCATGGCACCCTACCAATCAAGCATCTCCTTGCTTTTGAAAGCAAACCCTTTTCCCATTGAGGTTTTTATGTTGTTTCCTCGAGACATTGAAGAAAACTTGTGTCAAAGTCCTTTGTTAAATTCTTGATTCGCTTGTGTTATAGGATCCGTCAAGTTGGAATGAGATCATGAATTTGGAAATCTCAATAGTCTCATGCGGTTTGATGTATTATTAAGTTCATGTGTCTGCAAGATGTATCAGAATCTCATCACTGGTGTTTTCTGAGTTGCTCATGAGTAAGTAAATTATTGTGTATTTTATGGGGATTTTAGGATTTACACATTAACTAATTTTAATTGACACTGTTCTAGCATATTTGCAACTATGTATTTGAAGTCTTCTTTTTGCACATTTAGTTATTTGATGTAATGTGGAAGTTGCGGTGCCTTGTTTATTAGCAAATATCATCTGAAGGCATAAGTCAGTGAGAAATGGTTCCTTATAGAAGTCTTGTGCAAATAAACTCTCATATTTATTTTATTGTTGGTCCTGTTGATCTTGCAGAAACCTATTGGGATTATTGCTCTGTTGGACGAAGCTTGGTACAGATTGTTGTTCCTCTATATAAACTTTTCACATGGATTTAGTGTACATGCAATTCATGTTGTTCTCTTTCTTGTTGTGCAGTATGTTCCCAAAGTCAACACATGAAACCTTGTCAACCAAACTGTTTCAAAACTTTCGGTCACATCCAAGGTTGGAAAAGGCCAAATTTTCGGAAACAGATTTCAGGATTGCCCACTATGCTGGAAAGGCATGTATTTTGACAAAGATGACCTGTGAATCTACAATTTTTGTTTGGCTTTGTTTAGAATATTTTTTTGTACCTGCTGTTTCTTATGCAGGTCACATACCAAACAGAAACCTTCATAGATAAGAACCGAGATTACATTGTGGTGGAGCATTGCAATCTTTTGTCCTCTTCCAAGTGCCCCTTTGTTGCTGGTCTTTTCCCTGCTCTTCCCGAGGAATCGTCAAGATCATCCTATAAATTTTCTTCTGTTTCTTCTAGATTTAAGGTGAGCTATAACCTATATTCCAGAGTCACCTCTCATTTTTATGTCTCAAAAATCCCGAACAAAGCATAAAGAGAATTGGGTTACTCACATTAAAAAGCTGTTATACTGGCATTTGGATAAATATTTTTTATCTTCTTGGGTATCAAACTCTTTGTTGCAGGAATTGATGTCTTCATATGCTGTAGCTCTTTCAATTAAAAATGACACAAACACAAAGGAGTGTTAATTTACCAGGATATCAATAATCTCTTTGCTTGTGGTGCAGCAACAACTCCAAGCACTTATGGAAACCCTCAACTCAACAGAACCTCATTATGTGCGTTGTGTAAAGCCAAACTCCCTAAATCAACCGCAAAAGTTTGAGAAACTCAGTGTCTTGCACCAGCTACGCTGTGGGGTTAGTGGATTGTGCATCTACACTTTGATATTTTGTTGTTCTGTCTTTAGAAATGGTCATTCTGGTTAACTCGGGTGGGAAGTACTATTTGTGCTTCTCATTTTGCACTGCATCGCCATATGCACTCTACTGGCATAGTTCTAATGCTTCTTCATAGTCTTTTTTTTTCTCTTTTATATTAACTCAATGCCCGTTAGAGAAGGGACTACTTCTTGCATGCTAGTCATGCTTTACACATTGTACAGATGCTAGTCAACTCCATCTGGTCATTATTACATCTCGATGTGATTGTGTTGGTTAATCTCCCATATCTTATGGTTGCTGTCTCATAGTTTGAATTGTCATAATCAAGATTTTGGCTGTGGTTTCTTATGAATGGCTAATCTCCCCTATCTTATGGTTGCTATATTAATATGCATTAGTTGTGATGATATCATTCCCATTCACCTTTTCTTAAACAATTTTCAACAGGGTGTTCTGGAGGCAGTTCGCATAAGTTTGGCTGGTTATCCAACTCGAAGGTCTTATTCAGAATTTGTGGATCGTTTTGGACTGCTAGCTCCTGATCTTCTATTTGGAAGGTCTGCTTGTGGCTAAGTTTTTATTGAGCATTTGATCCTGCTTTCTGTGTCTTTAGTATATGCTTGCAGTGTCATCATTTTTATGCAATGCAGTTATGATGAAAAGATGATCACTGAAAAAATCCTGCAGAAATTGAAGCTTGAAAACTTTCAGGTATATTTCTTTTGCATTCATGACAGAGCTGTTACTGATTTTAGAGTGGCTGGTGTAAATCTTGTAGGATGACGTATATTCCATCAAAGTCAGTGTCTTTACCCTTCCTTATAAATGTTGCTGCAGCTTGGGAGGACCAAAGTGTTTCTTAGGGCTGGTCAAATTGGTAGTTTAGACTCGCGGCGAGCTGAGGTTCTGGATAGTGCTGCAAAATGCATCCAACATCGTTTTCATACATTTATTGCAAGGAGGGATTTTGTATCTATCAGGGGTGCCGCTTATGTTCTTCAAGCATACTGTAGAGGTACTTTATCTTGCCAGGTTTTTCCTGTGAAATTTTGGCTAATGGATGGAAATCCATTGGCTTAGGACACTAGTTGCTTGTAGGTTCAATCTCCACCTTAGAGCCTCTAATGTAAGTGTGCAATTTGCATTTCTTCTATAATATGTTCAAATGGAAGAACTTTTCTAGGGTGGATTAGAACATGCTCCATTGCAAATTTTTTCTTGCTCATGTATATTTTTTTATTTATTTCTTAGGATGCCTTGCCCGGACACTCTATGAAGTGAAGCAGAAGACAATGGCTGCTATTATTATGCAAAAGTATTTGAGGGGCTGGCTGATACGGTCTCGTTATGGGAAAGTGCGTGCAGCTGCCATTGCCATACAGTCAAGTATACGTGGTTTTGCAGTACGCCAAAAGTTTTTATATGGAAAGAAACACAGAGCTGCTATCCTGATTCAGGTGAACAGGATGTTGGATATGCACATTTTGGATCAATTCTGTCTGTATTTACCATTTGCGACTAATTTCCTTATGATAAAAAACAGTCTGGGTTTTACCTTAAAGGCTTGATGGTTTATTGCTTTTGTTCGGTTAATAAACTGTGAGAAGAATCATTGGAAGATCAATTAGTTAATGGAGATGTGAGTGCTTTGGACTTATCATAAAACATGATAAGTCCAAAGCACTAGCATCTCATATGGTACAACATGATATGCCTAGCTGGTCTATCGACATGATATAAAGTCCTTTTGTTGTGAGTTATTAATTTAGCTTTTTAAACAAAAAATTATAATGGGTTAAGGCGACGATGAATTCTGTAATAGTTAGAACCACGACTAAGACATGCTAACTGAAATTTCCAATCATATTAATTATTATCATGTTCGGTCTGGCTTCTCTAAAACATTTCCATAACAATGCACTATTTTGTTGGGAAGGTGGATCATATGCATAATCCATTCTTTGCCTCTGGCTTTTTACTTGATTTGGTTATCTGGTCTCTCCCAAATACTGAAATTGTGTGTTCAAACCAGAGTAAGAGAATAGTCATGTCTTTTCTCATAGAGATAATAAGTGCTTTGAGTTTATTGTAATTCCATTCTTTTTTACTCTCTGGCCTATATAAAATTACCGTTTAAATGGCAATACTCATGGGTTTTTAAAGATTTGGGGTGGTCATTATTAAGTAAAAGTCAAATCTTAAGTACTGAAAAGGAAAAGTACAGGTGAAATCCTGAAGACAGTGGTGGTATATGTAGTTATGAGAACTATCATGCATAGGTGTTGCTTCCCTTTTTGTTTACTAATACTAAAACAATTAAAAAAAAAAAAAATCTGTTAGCTTTCCACTTCTGTTTGCCATTTTTTAGTGTCGCATAACTGATTTAATGTCGCTACTAAACAATACGAGTTTGTTAATGTTGGTTCGCTTCAATCTCTTGACATGTGGTGCCCAATTGCTAGGCTCGATGGAGAATGCACAAGTTCCGCTTAGCTTTCAGGCATCATCAGGCTTCTATCATTGCAATACAGTGTCTGTGGAAGCGAAAACTTGCTATAAGAGAACTCAGGAGGCTGAAGAAAGTAAGCTTAATTAGGCTTATATGGAGTTTGTTCTTTTCAAGTTAGAGCATAATTAATTATTTGTTGTACATTAATTTTCGTATCATAGGAAGCTAATGAAGCTGGTGCCTTGCGCATGGCTAAGAATAAGCTAGAGAAGCAGTTGGAAGATCTTACATGGCGCTTGCATCTAGAAAAACGTTTACGGGTATGTGATCAAATATAGAATTGTGAGATTTTGTATATGCTATGTGGATTTGGAAGCTCTACATGATGGGCGAATATATTTTTCTAAGAGGCAGCCCCTTTCTCTATAGGTTTCTAATGATGAAGCCAAGCTGGCAGAGATTTCAAAATCTCAGAAGACAGTAGAATCATTGAATCTTGAATTAGATGCAGCTAAGTTGGCAACAATAAATGAATGTAACAAGAATGCAGTGCTTCAAACTCAGTTAGAATTGTCGATGAAAGAAAAGTCAGCCCTGGAAAGAGAGCTTGTTTCAGTTGCAGAGCTGAAGAAGGAAAATGCACAGCTGAAGGTTAGTCATCTGCTTATCTTGGCCTTGACTTTGGTTGGCTTCAGAATAAAACATTTTGTTCTAGTGATTCTGGATGGGCATCGGGGATAAAATATTATTTACTCCTTTTAAACTCTGGTAATGGATAATGTCTTAGCTGAAAGATTTGCTTACTGTAGAGTAACATCAGGCCTCTTGCTATTGAAATCTAGTGTAAACTTTTTGTTGCACTGTCAATTTGCCTATTTCTTTAAAGAATTTGTTCTATTGTTTTAAGTTGTGGGATATGGGTGCGCTACGCCAACTGCTAGCAAAATGTTATGGTTTTCCGTCTATTTGGGTTGCACATGAGCAAGTTTGTCGGATTGATCTTCGTATTTCTCTAAAATCATGTTATCTTTCTGTTTACGTAGCAATTTATCTTATAACTGTAAAATTCATGCGTACTCTGTGTCCCAATTGGATTCTTATTCAGTTTTGTTAGTTTGGCTTTTGGTCTGCTGTTGATTTTTGCTAAGTAATTATCTGGAAGAGATAGCTTCTTTATAATACTTATGTTGATGTTTTCTTGACAGAGTGCCTTAGACACTTTGGAAAGTAAGAACTCTGCTCTGGAGCTTGCACTCATCAAGGCTCGAAAGGAAACTGATGATGCAATTGGGAAGTTACGCCAAGTGGAAGAGAAGTGGTTTCAGTTGCAAGAGAATGTGAAAAGGTTGTTGTGTGTTTTAATTTCTCGTAACTTATGTGCATATCAAAAGTTATGCTGACTGTTGTTCCAACTTGTGTTTTTGTGGGTTACGAGTCACTAACCAGTTTCCTGGGTAAATTACTTAAGACTAGCAGCTACTAATTTTGGTCTGTTTGATTTAGTGCATTTCTCGTCTCAATTGTTTTCAATCATGTCTCTCATTATAAGTTCATCATAAAAGATGATGTGGCATGCAATGTTACATTTAAATAATCTGCTATACTGAATTTGTCTATCCTGCATTTATGAGATTTGACATCCTTAGTTCCTGTGGTGCAGTATTTAACAACAACTTATTGTTCTCTGTTTCTATGTGGTCTTTTTTTGATAGCCTTGAGACAAAGCTCTTAAACTTAGAAGATGAGAACCACATTTTACGACAAAAAGCACTAAGTGTAACCCCAAAGAGTAATCGTGCAGGTCTTGTGAAGGCATATTCGGAAGTAAGTTCTGGTCTCTGATTTCACTGTAATTGCATAAAGCATAAACACTAGTGGATATTACAAGTGCAGGCACATAGAATGTGTGCATTTCTGGATTTTCATTATTGGTCAATTTAGTAATGCTAATTTTGATATATAAGTCATGCAATATTTTATATGCTGCTGTACTGGTGCGATTACCTTTTTCATCTTTCTTTTTGATGGTTCAGAAGTATTCTTCTGCACTGGCTCTTCCAAATAGTGACAAGAAGAATGTTTTTGTAAGATTTTTTTTTCTCCCTTGTTAGTCTTAAGTACTTGATTTATCACATGTGAACTCTTAGTCATCCTTAACAATTTTGTATTCGGTGCAGGATTCTCCAACTCCTACCAAACTTATTCTACCTTTTTCACATGGCTTGTCCGAGTCACGCAGGACCAAGTTAACTGCTGAGAGACATCAGGTTTTCTGCCTTTTTGCTTTGCTGGCAGGAGTCACTATAATTATATGAATATCAGCAACTATCATGACTGATAATAGTTACATCGGATAGAGAAAGTATTTAGATCAATGTAAACTCTGGGATGTTTGTGACATTTCTGATATATAAAATGGCAAACTTCTTTCCAGGAGAACTATGAACTTCTTTCGAGGTGCATTAGAGAAGATCTAGGCTTCAAGGATGGCAAACCAGTTGCTGCTTGTATTATGTACAACTGTCTGCTTCACTGGCATGCCTTTGAATCCGAGAGAACGGCTATATTTGATTATATTATTGAGGGAATCAATGAAGTTCTTAAGGTGATACGGATGAACTTTGCTTTTTGTATCAGTTCATGCTTCAATACTTTTTCTTTCCAGTGATTGGCTGATGCCTGTAATGTTTTTATCAGGTATGCTGACAGTACAATAAAACCTTGTCTTTTAATTATTTCAGGTTGGGGATGAAAACATTACTTTGCCTTATTGGTTGTCCAATGCATCAGCACTTCTATGCCTCCTGCAGAGGAACTTACGTACAACCGGTTTTCTTATAGCAGCCGGTCAGCGATCTTCTGGGGCTTCTGCATTGACAGCAAGAGTCATGCAGGTGCTCTACACTTCAATTCCACTCTACTCTTTTTATTTACTTAGTGCCTTGACAACAATATGATGATATATTGTCAATATTAGTTCCATTTCCTTGCGTTGACAAATACACATGACTAATCTTTTGTTCTTTGGAAGAAACTTTAATGTTAATGGTCTTTGTATCTTTCTATCGCCTGCCCTTTTCTGATAGCTTCATAGAATATTCCTAGAAGAGAAAAAGAATCTACTGATATCTTGAATAGCAGTTTGCCTCAAGAATGCTTCTTATGATGTTTTTACTTCACAGAGCGTAAAATCACCGTTCAAGCATATTGGTTTTGAGGATGGTCTTTCACATATGGAAGCAAGATACCCTGCCATACTTTTTAAACAGCAATTAACCGCTTGTGTAGAGAAAATTTTTGGGTTAATTCGCGACAATATTAAGAAAGAATTGTCTCCTCTCCTGGGTTTGTGCATTCAGGTAATTCTCACTTGCTCTCCCTTTGAAATTTCCTTTACTTTTACAATCTTGCCATAACTCTTATATAAGTTTGACAAGTAGCGACTAGTTGCTCTGGTGGATTTTCAGGCATGATTTGTCACAGTTGATGTGCACAGGGAGCATAATTTGAGAAAAAAAAATCGGTTTGGTTCAGATGAATGCGCTAATAAATATCTCTAGATTATTTCATTGATGCTAGCTCATTTATTCTTAGTCGTACTTGACTAAGTTTAAGCTGTTGATCTACACAGCATTCTCCCTGATTTATTATCTTTTGAAGTAAGGAAATGTTGCAGAGCACCAGAGCTCAAAGATAAATTCACCACTAAATGGTTTTTATCTCCCATTACAATACAGAATGACATGTATTTGGGCTTTTATTTAAGTAACTGCTGCTAGAAGTCTATGTGCAACATTTCACAATGAGCTCATTTTGTAATTCTCATGAGGAGATGATGGAAAATGTCTACAGTGAAATTAAGTTTTGCAGTGCTATCACTGTTTCTTAGTTAAATATGTTTTCCCCAATTCTTAGGCAGCTTATACAATGATCTAAAGCCTAACATAGGTGTAGAAAAGAATCTGTATTTTCTTATTATCATCAAGTGATTACAAGGTATATATATACAGGAATAGAGGACCTAAATTAGGTGAGAAAATCAAGGATAGAGGACCTAATCTGTATCAATAACTAATTTACAGCTAACAAAATCAGATCCCATAATAAAATAAAATAAAATAAAATAATAGCACATAATATCCCAAATGATTTGGGAGAGATTATAGGAGATTTTCCAACAATAGGTATATTCAATTAGTTGAAAATTGCATCTGCTACATGCTGAAAAGTCAGTCTGAAGGATCACGCGTGTGGTTATCTAGCTTGGGACATAATTATCTAGATCACCTATTAGTATGTTTCATTTCAGCAAATTAGAACTGTTTCAAAGATTAAGACATTCTAACAGTTTGCGTTTTTATTTCTTTATGATCATACATAAGGCACCAAAAATTGCACGTGGCAAATCTTCTAGATCGCCTGGCAATGTTCCTCAGCAGTTTCCTAGTAGTCAGTGGGAGAGCATTATCAAGTTTTTGGATTCTCTAATGAGTCGTCTTCGAGCAAACCATGTATGTATGAGAATCCCTATATTGTATTATTGCCTGTTGATTCAATATCTTGTATGTGGAATTGTTGCTGAATGCATCACTGGCAAAATGAACATGTGCAAGTGTTGTTTTCGGCTTGATGACTGAAAGAAACTATGTTGGTTGGTAGGGAAGATTTAGTTTATTTGCAGTTAGATAGGGCATCATTATATGGGCTAGTTTAATTTAGTGTGCCAAAATGGATGCTAATTGGTTATGGGTGCTTGG
Organism: Eucalyptus microcorys; assembly: GCA_014182515.1. Classification (NCBI taxonomy): domain Eukaryota; kingdom Viridiplantae; phylum Streptophyta; class Magnoliopsida; order Myrtales; family Myrtaceae; genus Eucalyptus; species Eucalyptus microcorys. Next base: position 39,093,978 of record CM024564.1, read on the forward strand.
GGTTCACTTCTTTCTTTTTTTGGGTCCCTGGATTCACTTCTGATATTGCTCTGTAGCAAATTTGTGTCTTCAAGACATTGAAAATGAAGGAAGTGACCAAATTTCACACGACATAAAGACATGGAGATGAGTTTTATCTTCATCTCCACAAAGTGTATTTGTTACATCTCAACGAGTGTCCTTGAGGACCAGCTAACCAAATCCTGTTAATGAAAGGGAAAAGAAATGCTAGAAGAAAGCACTCAGGCCATAGGCATCTTAGGGTGTGGTTGGTAACATTTTTGTTTCTGGGAACAATTTTTCTTCAAAATTTTTTTAATTTTTATTTTTGTTCCCTGGATGAGTTTTTGAGTATTTGAATGCGTTTAGTAATTGCACAAAATACCTATTCCTAGAATAAAAAAGAACAAGAATGAGTTTCATACAACCCTCGAATTTTTTGATGATATAGAATTTCTTTTAAATTTTTAATAATTTTTTGAGATTTTTCTATTCTTTTCTTTTCTTTTCTTCCTCTCTTCTTCCTCCTCCTCTAGCCCGTCACCGGGCCTCAGCAATGGCCGGTGACCAGCCAAAGACGAGAGCCAGCGACCTCATCAGCCCTCAGCGAGGTTGATCTTGCTATGGCTGGGCGAGGTTAGCCTCACTGTGGCCAGACAAAGCCAACCATGCGGTGGTTGGTGAGGTTGAGCCTCGCCAGTTTCTAGGCAAGGTAGCCTTGCCACAACTTCCAAAAAACTCATTCGGCCTTCATGAGAGAAAATATCAATCACTTGCATTCTGGCTACCAGACCAATATTTTGATATGCCAAAGCTTATATATGATTCTTCCATGTGTCATGCCAACCTCTGTATTTACAATTTTCTCAAACTATTCGACAAACCTTTCCATGGCTTGCACACCTAACTTTAACTCCGGACACTAAATGACTGTGTTGCCTCAATTTTGTGAATGCTGGGTTACTATGTTCGTAAATTATTGACTTTGGAGATGCTGTTCCTTTTTGGTTTATAAATGCTTCACTTTTTTTTTTTTTAATAGATTACCAACCTTTGAAGTGTTCATTCAGGTACCCTCCTTTTTCATTCGTAAGCTTGTTACTCAGGTTTTCTCTTTCATCAACATTCAACTCTTCAACAGGTAAACCTTGGATTTTAACATTCTATTTTTAGTACGTGGATCCTTATCGTAGATATCGTTTTGAGCCCTTGGTTGTTCTGTTCAGTCTTCTCCTGCGACGTGAATGTTGCACCTTTTCAAATGGTGAGTATGTAAAATCTGGCCTGGCAGATCTGGAGAAATGGATAGTGAATGCAAAGGAGGAGGTAAATGGAATTATTGCCTGCTAAAATCTTTATACAATAATTGACTATTTCTTCGGTGTCTGAAATGCTGGAAACTATAGTATGCAGGAACATCTTGGCATGAGCTCAATTACATCAGACAAGCTGTTGGATTTCTGGTATGAGCTGTTGTGTTTTGTTCTCATTGTATACTCAAAAATCGTAATTTTCTCCAATGTATGTTTCAGGTGATACATCAGAAGAGGAAAAAGTCTCTAGAAGAAATTATGCAGGATCTGTGTCCGGTAGGTCTTGTACTCATTTGCTGCTGTGAGATATTTTCTTTTCCATGAATCATATAGAAGACTTAATGTGAAATTCAAATTAATGCCATGCTTCCTTCATTTTGGACAGGCATTGACTGTGAGACAAATATATCGAATTAGTACAATGTATTGGGATGATAAATATGGGACTCAAAGCGTCTCAAACGATGTGAGTATACTTTCTATCTGAGGTTTGCCAAGTCTTTTTTGGGAGAGAATCTTAAAAGCTATGTGCTCAATAGGTGGTTGCCCAAATGAGAGAGATCCTGAACAGGGACAATCAAAATCTTACCTCAAATTCATTCTTGTTGGATGATGACCTCAGGTAAATTGCATACCATAAGCCTTTTGCATAGGGGTTGTGTGAAAAATATTAGAAGTTGGTTGCAGTGTTAGCTTTCAGTCTGTAAATCAAGGTGTAATTATATGAAGTCACAATTGTTCGACATGCAACTATGTAGAGGCTGTTCTCATCTCACCTGCAAGAAAATCTGCCATTCACTGTATGGATTTATTCCAATCATGAATGTTACTAGGATTTTAGAGATGACAATAGTTTATTTGGAAGGTATGTTTTACCTTTGGAAAATGAAGTACGCCTTTTTGTGGTTAATAATTTTTTCAAGGTGATTATTAAGTTTCAATAAAGAAAATTGTTTTTGCCTTTTACTGTAATCAAAACTCACGAGTGTTCCTTTTTTTTTTAATAAACTTTTGGCAGCATCCCATTCTCAACTGAAGATATCGATATGGCAATTCCAGCAATAGATCCTTCAGATATTGAACCACCAAGCTTTTTGTCTGAGTACTCTTGTGTACAGTTCCTCATCCCGCACCAGAATCAAAAGTAAAGATGGCCTTGTGTTGTAAACTGCATGTCACCTTACTCGATGACCACGCCTCCCTCTGTTGTTGTACATAATAATTTTCTCAGAACAAAGAAGAAAATTAAAAAGGCAGAAGCAGCTTCATCACTCACTTCTTGTGAAGATGGTATCTCTTGCTCAAGAGAAGGAAAATGCATCTGGAGTCATCAGTAAGCTTTTGTGAAATAGGGTTTCGGTTAGCTTCAAATTGGGGGATTAGTATTGATTGGTTGGAAAGGCAGATCAGTGGTATTCTTTGTTTCTCAGTTTAGTTTGTAGACAGGTCACGTATATTTCAGGATTAGGTGGTCATTTGTTTTTACTGGAAAGGCTGCTTCCTTTTTCACTGGGGCTTTGTCCTTCCAAGTTTGTACATACATCCCTAAAATAGTCTGTCTTAGGTTATGCTCCTTTGCCTTTTCTTTTTATCATTAATTTTGTTGATTGACTGGCAATACAAAAACAGGTGATGTACATATAACTGTAGTCATCCATGTGTTCATTTATATCAGCGATCGATCAGTTTGTAATCACGTTCGATGTGTTCTTTTTAATGATTTACTTGCCATTCAAGACAATAGTAGAAACATGATTCCATTTCTGTTGATGTAAAGTCTAAAGTCTTCATCTTTCCAGCATGTTGCCTGGAAAATGATAAAATATTTATCATTGGAGCCACGCCACATCAAAAGTTCCGAAGCTTGAATTTACCAGCGGCGAGCTCTCAAGCCTTCAATCGACGAATCAAAACTTTTTTAAGTCGTGTTTCTATTCAGATGTACGTGATATGTAGTCGTATTTAAAGCTATGCATACGGTAACATCGGAAGATACGCAATACAAGTACCGTGCGTATTGTACTTCACATTCGCAAGCACCAGCAAAATTGGAAGGTGGCTAAAATTCTTAAATGCGAGACCGCAGGTTTCTACGTGTTGATTGCCGTGGAAATTTAGATTAATACAGGCCCGTGAATGTCTTGCAAAGTCAAAGGTTTCGTTCGTCTTTTTGAAAACGATCACTTGAACTAATTAATCAACGAAAAATATTTTCCTTATTTAGAACATTTTTGTAAATAATGAATTTTTTTTCATTACATTTATTTTTTTAAGCAACACAAAAGTGCATTTTTAAAATTTTTTCTAAATTATTCATTTTTCACAAAACAAGCAAAATCTCAATTTTATGAGCAAAATAAAAGAACTTTTGACAATAATAAATCAAAAAAGGAGAACCCCATGTCTATCCACCTTTCAATTGCCATGTAAATGTAAGTAAGCTAACCAGATGCATAATATGGTTTTGGCAATAACAAAAAGAAAGAGAACAAAATTTACACATTATTTATAAGAGCTCCTTAAGACCTGTTTGATAATCATTCTGTTCTCGAGAACAATTTTTATTTAGAAATTATTCTTTTTATTCTATTCTCTAATCAAATTTTTGAGTATTTGAAAGCATTTAATAACTATTCAAAATTTATATTTCCGAGATAGAAATGCTTTGGGTAAGATCTTAAATTCTTTTGTGAATTAGATTTTTGGGTTAATATTCTGAAATAATCCTAAACTGGTACATTTCTGACAAATTTACCCAAAACTAATTTTTTTTTTTTTTTTTTGGTAAAAGTAAGATTATAATGAGCTAAGGACAATTGTACAAAAGATCGGCACCAAAAATTTACACTCTAACGGTAAGGAGCAAAAGAGTGAAAGGGAACCGATGTAAGACCAAAACTAATTTTTTGATCATGAAAAACCTCAAACTGGTACACCCGTAACAAATTTACCCCGACTAATTATAAAAAACCCTAAACTAGTACATTTGTGACAAATTTACCCCAAACTAATTTATTTGACTGCCAAAACTTCAAATTGATATATTTGTGATAAATATACTATCCATTAAATTAGATTAATATCATAGAAAATCACAAATTATATAACTATAATAAACGGAGAATAACATCTCAAATTAGTACATTAGTCAACTGTCACGTGTCATTCAATTTAATAATTTGATGGTAAAATTTAACAAAAACTAACAAAGGGTAAATTTATTACAAAGATATCAATTTAAGATAAATTTATCAAAGATGTACAAGTTTAAGATTTTTTGTAGTCAAAAAATTAATTTAGGATAAATTTGTGACGAATATACTAGTTTGAGATTTTTTAGGATATTAATTCTAGATTTTTTAATAATTTTATTATACTTTTTTTTTTCTTTTTTCCTTTTCTTCTCTTTCTTCCTTTGACCAGTCGGTGGCAGCTACCGGCTGGCTAGGCTCAGCCAAACGAGGGTCAACGTGGCACGTTGGAGGTCACTAGCCCCCAACGAGGCTTGGCCTCATCGACCAAGCCTCCCGGCAACTGGGTGAGGCTTGGCCTTGCTTTGGCCATGCAAGTTTGCCCAGCCACCGACGAGGCTTTGACCTTGCCAACCACTGCAAGGGAGACCTCGTTGGCGACTAGGCAAGCTCAGCCTCGCCAAATCTGGGCAAGGCTAAGCTTCGCCAACGACTAGGCAAGCTCAACCTTCTCAAATTAGAGCAAGGCCAAACCTCGCCCAACCATCAGGGAGGCTTTGCCGATAAGGGTCAACCTCATCGGGGGTCGGCGACGCTCCAACAAGGTTGCCGACCCTCGTCTGGCCGATTATCGACTTGGCCGAGGTTGGCAACTAGCCAAAGAAAGAAGCAAAACAAGAAAAGGAAAAAAGAAAAGAATAAATAAATAAATAAATGGATTTGATTCTAAAGTTGTTTTAAAAAACAAAGTGACTTTTTTCTACTTTTTAATTCTATTCCAAATCTATTCTCAGAAACAAAAGAGTTATCAAACAGATTTCTGTCTTTTTTTTATTTCAACAAGCAAAAAAATAAAATCAGACACTGTTGGCCAGCTAATTACCATTCAGGCCCTTAATTTCCCTACAAAACTGATTCATATCACCTGTGAAAAAATGGACAAAGGAGCTTTTTAAGAGAACGTGGACCACCGTTACATGTACCAAACCCTCTTGCCAAAAGCAAATCCATCTATAAAACAATGAGAAAGAACAATCAAAGTTGAAATTGGTCCAATCCCCAAGTCAAGCATTAGCGCTCAGCATTCTAATTCGAAGCTCCGGCTTTTCATTCTAGATTGAAGAGTTCACTCCAAACGTTATCTGGTCTGTAAAGTCAACGTCTGCTGATATACTTCCACTTATTTTATTTTTAACTTTGAGGGCATTCATGAATCATCTGATAAAAAGGCCCCCAAACCTCGAGGGAACGAGCTCGAAAGATTGCGATACATGAACAATGATTTTACAAACATACAGACGGTAAAAACAGATTCCCAGAGTACTTTTCCAGGGTAAATCAAAGAGAATGACAAAAAATAAGCAATGAATATTTTCAAATCGATCGTGCATTTTAAGTAATGAGAATTCAAAAATTCTGAGCCTGAGAAGTGTGGCGAACCTTGCCTGCTCTGACAGCAGTACGCAAAACCTCCGTATCTCCAAGTGTATTATAGATCCTCCTTTTCTCAAACCGTGTTCAATTGTCATAACAGACCTGCCTCGAGGAGATTCCTTCTTCTCAAAGTCTCATCTACGAGCTTGAAAGTCTTCTTAACGAGTTTCTGATCGAGTGCAGTCGTTCTATAGATCTTAAAGACCCGGTCCATCCGCTCAGGGGCTGTGCACTGGTAATATAACTCCTCAAACTTTTTCTTCACGAATCTGAAGGCAATGAATCGGGAAGAGCAATTAGCAACGAGTAAAAATGTTTATGAGCTCTCATAGAGCTCTTATTTAACTATAACATGCTTTGAAATATCAGAAGATAAAGTTCCATGCCTTTTAATGTCTCGTGTGAAATTAGTGCCCCCAGGCACCCATTCAGAAGACCGAGAATATAATACAGAAAGAATCAACATCTTATTTCCACTAGGTCAACTAATCGATAAGCATGTAATGCCATTTAGTTAAATTCAAGTAAGACGGACTTTTGCAGGTCAGGAAACTCATACTGCCCCATCAACTATACATACTCAGAAGTTTTTTTACTTCTAATAAAAGTCTCGCTCAGTGAGAACAAAAGAAACCTTCTATTTGAGCGCTTGATATAATTATGCGAGACAAAATAAGTACCTTTTTTCCCTGCACATCTCTGGGTTACTAGGAAAGAAGCCAATTATTCTGTGTGATATTCAAAGGACACAATTTCCCTCATCCACGGTTGCCATGGATTTCAATGGTTCATCTTAGCATAACTTCCCATTCAAGCATGACAGTCTAGTTTCTATCACTCACGTCCGATCTGATATAACAAAAAAACCATAAAGGCTTACTCATAAGCATGTTCGATCTCTTGTTTCCCGGTTGAAACTGGCTTGTAATCTTTAAACCACTCGCAAACATTTAAAGGAACCTGCACAATATAGACAACTAAAAATGAGAGGAAATGGCTTTCAACAACAAGATTACTTGCTAAGGCCATATCAGCTATTACCTTGAGAACTTTTTTCTCAAATATATCAAACTTGTTTAGGAACAACATGAAAGATGTTTTCTGCAGGCAAATAAAGAAGCTAGCATAAGCACATACAACATTAACCATTTATTAGGCGTAAGAACTGATCCTGAGAAAAAGAACAAACAATTAAACAGAAAAAAGAAGGATACTGCCAGAAAGATATTTTCTATGAGATTATATCATGTGATCATGCATAGAGACGGGACCTCAAAACAAGGTTGCTTCAACACCCAGTCAAAAAGTTCCTTGGTCTCCATCATCCGGTTCCTGTTTTCATCCTCAAAGAGTGTCTGATCGTACCTGAACATTGCAATGCAGTTTTGAATTCAGGTATAAGTTTGTTGTCTCAATCATACACTTAATTATAGGGTTGTCAAGGGAATTGAGAGAACAAATAGAAAAGAAATGCACAGCTCCCGTGATGTCACTTGAGTCCCGTGATTCAGTGCCAAACAAAGGCAACAATAAATCATCCACATTCCTATAACAGACTTGTGCACCATCTCTAGTTTTGATTATATTCCAGATAGATACAGACAAGTGGTGAGTTTTAGAAAGCAAATGCAATAATTTCAGGACCTAGCAAAAAGGGAAGAACCATCTCAGAAGGCAGCCAATACATTTACACACTATGGCTATCAGATCAGGAATCGAAACAGGACAGTTAAGATGTTGTGAGCAAGAAAAGGTCAAAGCTATAGTCTGCCAATGTAAAGGCTCAAGATGTGGGGACACCGTTGGGCAAGATGCTTACTCACTGATGGCAGCACAGAAGATTACAGCTGAAACACCCTCAAATAAATGGATCCATTTTCTTCTCTCGTTTCTTTGGCCTCCAACATCAAAGAGTCGATATACTTCACCACTTCTTTTATTTTCCCCAACAGGACTGCAAAAGTCATGTTCAAACCATATCAATGCATTTGTGCAAATCCGATATGCTCCACCCATAAAATATAAATGTTTATAATCTTTCCAATGGATAGTGTCATGGTGGCATAAAATTTCACTCCTATGTAAACATAAACATCTGTCGATTAATGTTACTAGTCATATAATATATGCTAATCTGTAGACAAGTATCCTGCAAGTTTTTCTTTAGATACAAGGATAGAGGGCATGACCATACAAATGATATTATAGGACATATTGCAGCTGAAAATCTTAAAGTGGACTGCTGACACATGTATTAAAGACTAGAATACTACAAACCAGAGAGTCCTCAAAAGACAAGTACACTAAGAAATCACGCAATTATTTTCAGAAAGAGGTGCCAGAAAAGTGCCTGTCTGCCATTGAGTACTTTTCAACATCAGACATAAAATTGTCTCGAATCGACTGCTTCCATTGAAGCAGGAAAGGTTTCTTTTGTGTTAGATTGTTGAATGGAATAGCAACGACTCTAGGAACAGTTGCATTGACCTTTTGGGACATTAGAATAAAACATCACAAAAAGAGCGAGAATAAAAGGTTGCCAGACCCAGTATCTAAGCAGCAAAATAGTCACCTGAACTGGATCTCTACAACACCAGTAGTGCGTACTCTGGCATAGAGAACGTCATCCTGCAAAATCAAAGTACCTCAGGAGACAGTGAAGAAGCACCGACAAGAACTAGATTAAAGAATAATGCATTGTATTAATATGGAAGCAATCAAACTAACAGTAAAATGGCATTATCCAGGAACACGAGGAACCCCTGAAACAAGTGACCCTAACAAGTGGAGAAAACATCCAGCATAATTGACACAGAGTTCAGAGAGAGAAATAACATAAAGCATCATAGCAAGGTAACTCCTAGATCTAGTGATCTGCCTTTCTCATGGTTCATTTCTTTGCATTACTCAGCCCAAAATCAACCACAATGCTTCAACAGAACTATGGAAACATCACAAGGCCTCTACCCAAAACAGCAAGTGAAACCTCAGATGCAGATGATGGTAGACCTTTTTTATCCTATTCATGTGCTTGCTGGAACCATTTTACTGAAAGAGCCACTTGTTTCAACCTTTTAAGTTTGTTTGTGATAGTCAACCAACTCACATTGATGTGCTGCAATCGTAGAAGATCTGTCTTAGAGTGTTACAGAGTTATGGCGACTTCAATTGCACAAAAAATAATGGATTGTCTATCAACTCCATACAAATTATAAGGATCGTATCTTCATTCTTTCTACAATGACAGCATGAAAATATAGAGAGCATGATGAACATCAGATACCTTCGTTGGGACATAATTGACATCAGAAAATCTTTGCAGGTTCTCCATAAAATACTGAGCACAGTCAGGAACTTGGAACCTATAACCACAGGTGAAAGTTTCCTACAGCATAGGAGGTAAGAAAAGAAATGATCAGAATGCTTCATACAGGAAATCGTCAATGCTGAAATGAGAAGGAAAGTCATTGCTTTTGAAGCAATACAATCATTTCATTTCAACTATAGGAAATAACAACCTGAATTGCGTCATCTTTCCACAAACTTTCGATCTCTTTAGCAAGCTCTTTAGTGAGGCGTGGATAATCCAGCCTGCCTCCGATTTCCGACAATTTTTCTCCAATTTCCTGTGCAAAAATAAAAGTTTACTTTTGGTAGATTTAGCAGAAAAGCCAGTTTAGTTTTTAAATCATCTGGTAGATTCTATTTAGTTATTGTCTACAAATGTAATGCTTCAATAACAAACTAAAAAAGATTTCATAGACACTAGAAAAGGTCAAGCTTCAAAACCTTGTTTTCATCGGCTATGATGTACTTTGACGAATCTCCATCATTTTGAGCCAATTCCTTCGACCCATCATACAGTATCTGTTCATACATATTCACATGCATTTACAACAAAGGATATGGCTTGTTACATGATTCTTAGTGCAGGAATTACACCTCATACGAATCTAAGGTGCATTATGCAAATGGAAACTAACCAACACACCCTTTCAAGTATTGCATACTTTTATGGTCTGATAGACATTTGCGTGTATAACTGGGACATAACTCTTTAGTTCAGCCTCATCAAAGCCAGTTTGGAACAGAAGTTTTATCTGCACAGGATAATGCACAGTAAGAATCCAATATCAGGACTTTCACTTGACATTGTAGTCCAATTTTGATTGTGGTGAAGACCTAAGAGACTAACATAATGCATACCTGCTTGAAAATGGTAGACTTCCCTGATTCTCCAGCACCTTTACACAAAAATATGAAAAAATTCGAGTTAGCCAAAAAGATTGCATCCAAGATAATTGATACAAATGGAAGAAGCATTGCATCGCTATGAGTTTATGAAGATGAAAGAGGCAAAAACCATTGATTTGACAAATTTTAGCTCATTTAGGACAAGAAACTTCACACTTTAAGGGACGAAAGCGCATTAGTTCCCTGAACAATTAGCTGGCATAGAGCATCCAGCCAAATCAAAGGCAGGGTTGCTTGTGCTTATGGCATCATGTTTTCCACTTAGCATCTTCTGATGAGTTACTAAAAGGACATGACAATGAGCCTCAGTTTTCTGAGTTCTCATAATCAGTGGGCTCAATCAAAGCAGCCTAGCGTCGTTAATACTTCAACAAAGCAAAAGTCTCTAAATGAGGTCTACTCCCAGCGTTTTGAAGGCAAAAGTAATCTAATGAAACTGGAAAAGATTAACAGGATAAATACTTTATGACAACAGAGTATTTTCCTCATTAAGTGGGATGGGATGGCTGTGGGATCAATTTGTAAGTCCTCTGACCACCTTTTTATAATGGAATATCTTCCTATTATTATTCCACACCCAAAACACCTTGAACAATATTCTCTCCTCTCATTTTAAATAGGTGATGTTGAAATATTCCACATCCCTTGACCACGGGTTTTATATGCTCTTTATATACATGTAATCTCCCTACTTTTGGATTAAACTTTATAACCTAGTTCGGAACCAGGTTCTACCCCAGTTTTTTCAATAAGTCCCCCCCCGCCCCTGTTCATCAAGTTGCATTTGTCATTCCTAATTGACTTGCACGTAAAAGGGGGTGTTGAAATATAGGTTGACTAGGGTAATACCACATTTTTCCAAATACAATTTTCTTGAACTGCAACTTTGTCCAATATCCAGAGATCCATCAAAACGCCCATTTTCTCATCATCCTGATCAATAGTAAACTTATGCATGGAATCTAAACAACAAGTTTAACATACCAAATGCTCCATATACACTCTTTAAAAGTCATGGCAGGTATACAATAAGAGAGTAGCCTCAAAGTCATGTTCAACATAAACCCAACTATATTCTCGCAGCGTAAATGATAAACATCATCCACACATATTGCCTCTCTTTGGACCTTTTACATGTGATTTTGATATCTCCACATTTTTATATATCTAGTCCAATCTCTTTCCAAAAATCTAACCAAGTAGATTTTTATCTTTACCAAGTAGAAGGAGCTTCTGAATGTGCTTTTCAGCCTTTGTTTCTTGCTCAATCCGTCTTTCGATTTCCACAGCCTGTAATCAAAGATGCACAATCAAAATAATGGATTACAGCAAGGGAAAGAACCATTAGTTAAGAACAAGCACAACTTTTTCCTTTTTTCCAGTCGAGAACAAGCACAACTTGGCTACTCAGCAATAGGGCATATTTTCAGCATCCAGCTGGTTACATAATTACCTGTGCATTCTCTTCTGCATCCGCGTCATGATACCCACGGTTTCTGCTGCAGAGCAATCCCATGTTTTCAATGAAACTAGACAGCATAGAAAAAGCAGCTATCAAGCTCACCAACTCGGCTACCTATTTCCTCCTACAGTTCCTGGTCATAATGTGCGCTAGATTGGCTAGAATTTGAGCCTAAAAGGAGCCAACACGAAATAATCCCAATTAGAACCTGTTCAGGGGAATACTGCCACACTCAACATCAAACTGCAGGATATGTTCTAAGTTAGTCCAGTCCTGGATTTCCCAAGCCAAATAAATTTCCATTTGCCAAGAGTACAAGAGTACCATAATTTTCAGAAAAAGTGGGTTGCAAGCCAAAAACATGTCAATTCTTGGCCTCAGAGCCTATTATTAGTTAGACACATTTTTTTCCCAACCACACAGGAAATGATTCCAACCTCCTACTAATGTAAGTACCCTCGCCTATTTTCCTCTATATCAATAGGCTGTTTGGTTCAGCTAGTAAGAAGTCAAGGTACTTTCTTACTTCCACCGCAACAAAAAAGTTAAGAACAATTTATACAAAAATTTAAACATCCATAAGTCATTTCATAAAAGATTTGACAAATTTTACGATTCAAATGAAAGTCAAACCCTAGTCCCTAAGAACAGAAGTATAATCGAAAATATAGCAAAACCCATTGCAGAATTCCAGAGGGGAGAAGTCCCAGCCAACAGCAGCACGAAAACACTCCAAAAATTTCCAGACACTTAATCCCAAAATTTACTAAATCTATTCGGTACATCCATGTCTCTAATCAACTCAATGAGTAAGGATTCTGCTGGCGAAATGTAGAACAATGCCTCCTCTAGTCTATTCTCCTTTCATTTACCACCAACATAGCAACCAATTGCTCGCAATGTAAGCTCATTGTCTCCCTCTCCATCGCTCCGATTAACACGCCACCGCAACCTCGCGACGACGACACACTTCTTCAGCCGCCAAGGAACGAAACACACCAAGCGCAACGCGCAACCCAGTTCCTTTCTACAGCCAAAACCGATAAAAGTTCCTCACAATTTAAGCTCAGAATGCAGCCGTCGCCCGACAACTAGCGACCGCCCCGGAGAAAGCTCCCTCCCTCGCTCTCGCGGACAGACACCCGGCGACGCTCTTCCTCACAGAATCCGCCGAAAAAAAAAGCCATTTTGCGGGGAACCCAGAAAAGAAAAAGGGAAAATTTCCCAGCTCCCCCTCCGCCGCGCCGCGAAAATCCAACGCGGCAACGCTCGAACCCGAATCGCGCCCCCGGCCCAAAACCAGAAGAAGCGGCAAATTCGGAGCTCGATCTAACGCGGCTTCCGGGAAGAAAAAGATCAAAATGCACGGGAACCGAACAGAAGATCTAGCGCAGCATTCGAGTGAATTGAGCCCGCTCACCTACCGCGCCGGCCAGCCCCCCCGAGCTCCCTCGGGCGGGGAGGAAGCAGAAGCGCGAGCCAAGTACTCGTCCCCCCCGGATACCGCCTGCTGAGAGCAAACCCAAGAAAAGCCAAGCAGCATAGAGAGAGAAAGCTAGAGAGAGAGAGAGAGAGAGAGAGAGAGTCTAGTTTAGTGGAGCATTTGCAGTGGGGACTATGGAGGAGGAGGAGAAGCTAGAGAGAGAAAACTGAGGAGGAGCGAGAGACGGTAGCGAAGAGAGAGGAAAAAAATGGCAGCTTTGCGCAGAGAGAGAGAGAGAGAGAGAGAGGGGTGGCGGAATTCGGAAGAGATAGAAAGAGAAAAAAACGCAAAAAAGAAAAGAAAAGAAAAAAAAAAACCAAAAAAGAGGAGCGCCGAAAGCTGCCACGGAGCTTTTCGGTATTCGGAGATTGTCTCTTCGGTCAAAGGTTAGACTCGAACAATGCCAAAAAACACTTAACATATTCCGACACCTTCCCCCCCTAAAAAAAACAAAAAAAACAAAAAAAAGCATTTTATTAATCGAATTATAATTATTTAAAATATTCGCGGTGCTCGTATGCGGAATTCCTATGCGTTTTCGCTTCCGTTCGTAAATTAATTATCCAGGGGACCACGATCGCTCGTATCAGTTATGGATATTGACACGAATAATGTCTGAATTTCGATTCGACATATAATTCTATTCATTAATTTTAGTCTGATATACATTATGATACTTGAACTGTTAATATATTTAATTTAATCCATGAACTTTTGATATGTTTTATATTGAACATTTTTATACGATTCAAAAATTATATTAAACATATACCCAAAGTTCATTGACTAAATTAAATAAATCAACAATTCGGGTTTCACGTTGCATATTAGTTTAAAGTTCGGGAATTACTTTAAAAAATAAAAGTTCGGGGATTAATTTTTTTTTTTTTGACTCTAAACCGCGTCGGCGAAAGCGCGATATAAACTCAGGACAATGCTAGCGCGGGGACCCACCTCCCACGGCGCTGCACTTAAGTAACACAAAAGCGACTGCGGTAGCTCGAACCTCCCTCCTACTGAAAGAGGGGGAATGTCTTAACCAACGCGTCCACAACGGGGTAGGTAGGGATTAAATTGTTTATTAAGCAAAAATTCATAAACTGTTTGTGTCATTTTTCTTATCGATTAAAATAATTATTTAGTGAAAATTATTTTTATTATCTATAAAAAATTTATGCCCAAATATTTTTGCGAGCGACGAAGTATTTACTATTTATGTACACGGTCTCCCTTTTCTTAATAACTGAAGCTTTTTGAGTCAAACACGATTCTGCTCGGCTCATGCTCGTCCAGTTTCGCATGCTAACTCCTGACACACCTCTGTAATTTTCCTCGTTTGTTTTTTTGGCTCGAGCGGGCGGGCGGGCCCGCGCACTTTGATCGATCAACATTGGCGTAGAAAGACATCGCCGAACGGGGATTAATCGAGAGCTCGAAAAGCCCAAAATAATTTAACACGATCAATCAATTAAATCAATTAAATTAATCAATTAAATTAATTAATTTCTTTTTTTTTTGGGGGCATCTGAAGAGGGAGGAAAAGGGAGCAGCGTTCTTGGGAAGAACACTGTTCATTGACTACTAATTTTAAGCACTCGCCCTCGCTTTCCTTCCCTCTCTTTTCCCCCCTTTCTCCCCCACAACCGCTAAAGTCCATCTGAGGGAGGCTTTTCCGGTGCGGCGCCGCGCGTGCCGATACAATAGGGCCGCCTCATCTCCGCCGTTGATTCGTATTACTTTCGGAGTCGTCCGGATCAAACCAATTTTCCCCGACTGCTCTACTTTCTAATTACATATATTAAATTATCGAATAATGATCTATAGTTCGAATTTTTCCAAATTCTTTATTTACATATTATATATTTTTACGCTTAGCCTTAAATTAAAGTCGGACCAACGCATAAGAAAAAATGTTAGGATGTTTAAATATTAATGCACACATTCATTTGATAATTTAAGCTTTTTAAATATTTTGCGGTAATTTTATAAGATTTCATAATGAAATAGATATAATGCAAAAAAGAAAAAAGAAAATGGGGATTATCGAAAGTGCTCAATGCTTATTGCGATGCAAATTGTTAGTGTTTGCTACTCCAAGACTACAGTCTTCAAATATCAAAATTACAAATATTGGGAAAAAAAATGCTAATATCTCTTTTCTATCCATTATAAAAGGTAATAGCTCGTCACCAAATTCTATCTGGATATACATTATTTTCAATACTAAATTAAAAATTCGAGTGGCAATATATGGAAATACCCATCTAACGTCATAAGCATAGCAATTATTTTCCTTCACAAGTGCTCCATGTTTTGTGCCCCCATCCCACAAAAATTCAACCCTTCAGTCGCAATCCAGTCAACGACTTTCGTGCAAAAACCCACTTCGCAACTAACCTTTTTTGGATCAATCAAAATTTTCGCCTCTAAATTCAACACGCGCATCGGTTGAAAAATAGACCCAATTAGAAAAATTTAGAAAGACCTCGAATCATTCGATTCAAAGACACCACGCGATGCGACATTGTGCGGTGGATATTTTGTTAAATTAATCGATTGCCATTGACAATGACATCATTAATGTTTCGTGGAAAAGCGACAGATTTCTACATCGCGCACCTAACTCAGTGGGGCATGAAAATGAGACCAACCGCACAAATTCACCCACTTTTCTCAATAATTAATCGATTAATAATTGTGCAGGACGAATAAAATAAAATAAAATATAAAATAAAAATTTAAAAACATCTTTATGTCGGAATCGCGGGGGGCCCACATAGGAAACTCTCCACGATCTTGTTGAACTGTGCCGTGTCTTCAAGCTGCGGCACGTGCCCTGTGTCCTTAATCACCTCCAGCCTCACCTTCTTCCCCAGCAGCCTGCAACAACCAAAAAAAAAAAAAATATATAAATATATATATATATATATATATATATGCATTAAATTGTTAAAATTACATTTTTAATGACGTGATTTAATTTTTTATTGCATGGCGAGTTAGATGACACGACGCGAAAAATGGCCTAGATTTCATCTTCTAATTAAATAATAACGATATGAAAGCAAATATTTTGTAGAGCGTACTCCTTGAGTTCGTGCGCCATCTCCACAGGGAATATCCGGTCATTTTCTCCCCATACTAGCAACACATCCTGCAATATATTTTATATTAAGTCATACAAGAGTGTAAAAAAAAAAAAGGATAATTTAAAATGTAATTTAGTCCCTAAAATTTAGCGTCCCTATACTTTTAATTTATTTATGGACTATATATAAATATTCAATACTGTCCATCCTGAATTTAAATTAATGGAAAATCAAACATTTTTATACAATTCAGAAGTTAAGTTGAACATGTAGCAAAAATTTAGAAATTATATTAAACAAATGAAAAGTTTAGGGTAGACATTGCACATGAGATTAAAATTCATAAATCACTTTATATAAATTTTAAAGTTTAGAGATCGTATTATGCATTCAAAAAATTTTGGGTCTTTATTCTTAAAAAAATTAAATGGCTTATGACGTCATATATGATGATGATTTTGCGAGTTATGAGTAGCACCTGTTGAAGGGCAGAAACTTGAGGCGTGTCGTCCTTCTCCGTGGTCAATCCCGTCAGCAGCTCTATTTTTTCCTTCCTATTTTCCGAATACAATCTCTGCAAAAAAAAAATGCAATTATGACGTCAATATTCGCAAACGTGGCCCCAAAAAACTGACCATGATTGGCGGTGCTTAATTACAGCGATCACGTCATTCAACACGAAATCCGGCACCATGTTCGAGACCCGCCGGGACACGGCCATCCCCAGGAGCCGCCGCATGCTCGCGGCGGTCTCCGGCAGCATGACGTCGGCGGGCCCCCCTCCCCCGGCCGCGGCGCCGGCCCTCTTCGCCATCGCCTCGCCGTCTCTCCTCCTCCGGTTGATCCCGGAGCTGGCGATCACCGCCTTCTCCACCCTCTCCGGCCACATCCGCGCCATGTGGTACGCCACGAACCCGCCGTAGCTCGTCCCCACCACGGCGTACCTCTCCACCCCGGCCTTCTCGAGCAGCTTCCCGACGGCGGCCGCCTGGAACGCCTCCGACCGCTCGGCGGATCGCGTGGCGGACCCGCCGAAGAAGACGAGGTCGGGGACGTAGACGTCGAACGCGGCGGCGAAGTGCTGCGCCTGCCGCCGCCACTGCCAGATCGCCTTGGGGCCGAATCCGTGGAGGAACACGAGGGCGGGCTTCCGGGCCGGCGACCGGGCGGCGGCGGGATCGGGCCCCCAGAACTGGAGCGTGGTGTCGCCGTCGACGGCGACGGTCCGCTGCGAGAGGCCGGACCTGGTCAGGCAGCGGCGGAGGTGGCCCTCGTAGAGGGCGACGGGGCTGAGGAACGACGGGAGCATCGCGGCGGCGTCGGGGCGTGGACGAGGGGATGATCCATGGGGAGCTTTTCTTTTGATCGACGAACCGGCGATTTTGTATGGCCGGCCGCGAGGAAAGGCCCTCGCTATTTGGAGATATTACGGTCTTGCCCCTGTTCCTTCGTTCGGCTCTCCGTGACGTAGATGTGCGTCATCGCGTAATCGTTTCCGCCGCGATCCTGCAACGCTCCACATGGAAAAGTACGGTTGATATAAATTTAGCCCTAAAATTTTTGAATTGAATCGATTTAATTTTAAATCTTTTGTATTGATATTGATTCGATCTATCCGGTCAATTTGAATAGGAAATTACTTATGCAAACAGTGCCAAAGAAGAACTTTCTATTAATTCCATATGTATTTTTTAATTTTTTATTCTCTTTTCCTTTTTTCTTTTTTATCTTTTCTTTTTACGTGGCCAGTCCTATGTAATAAGACAGTAAGACCAACCTCTGCTGGCTAGCAACTAGCGGAGGGTAATAAGGAAAAAAGAAAAAAGAAAGAAAAAAGGAAAGAAAAAAAGAAATGAAGGAAAAGAGAAGAAAAATAAAAATTCACAAAAGTATTTAAAATTTAAAATAATATCCACGTTAGCATCAGTTGTGTTATATAATACTGTGGACGTCCACATCAGTGATTTCAGACCTAAATTGGCCGGATGGACTAATTTTGTATTATGTGAAAATTTTAGAATTAAGTTTATAAAATTAAAAAGTTTATAATTGAATTGGTACAAATACGATAAATTTAGGACTTTTTCGGCACTTTTCCCACATTTTACCTGCGTAATATCTTGTACATGCGTATGTTTGTGTGTGTCTATATATACACATTTTCAAGAAATCGTCTTATTTCATAAACTTGATTTAGGGTGTTTTTAAATTAATAATATCCAACACTTTCTCCTCTTAGTGGTCACTTAATTATTATCATCACTTACAAAAATACACTATAAAAATAATGTGCTGAGGCGGCCAAACCTTTTTGGTCAGCATTTGTTGCATTTACTCCATCGCCTTTACTTAGGACAACAATTTTTTTTTCATTTTATTTTGTCGCCCTTGGTATCTAAGGCAACAATTTTTTTTTCAACGCCTTATATACCGAGGGCGCCTTCATAACATTTGTTACCTTTAAAAACCAAACGCAACAAAATAAGGTTGTCTTGTTTAAAGGCGACATAACTCATTTTTACCACAATAGACCCGTCAAAGATGATAAAAAAATCTTCGTTTTTGTCGAGTTTATGGTGACAGAAGTTGGTCATCTTAAGTCGATTTTAGGCCAAATTGACACCAAAGGCAACAATATACGAATTTTGTCACTTAAGTTTTACTTAAAATGACAACACTCTTAAATTCTATTGCGTAAGGGTATGGTTAATGGTGATAAACTTAAGAATTTGTTGCGTTCAGTTCACTAGAAAGTGACAAAATTGTACCTTGTCTCTTTGGGTAATCTTAGGGGACAAAGGTTAATTATGTCCTCTTAGTGTGTCTTTCATGTAGTGATGGACCAAAAACAAAATTATGAGCTCAACTTAGATTAAGTCATCAATAATTTGAGGTTGGCTCAACTCTACTCAAAGCAAGTCATTCTATAAATTTGAGCTCGGCGGATCATGTTGTTCTCGAGCCAATCAGCTCTCAGCTCGAGATTGTACTTATAGACATCGATATACGAAAGCATAAAAACATAATTACTCTATTAGATTATGGAGGACACATAATTGAAAAGTGCTTAGTATGCCTTGGGCGAGCATTACGTCGGTTGGGATTGCAAAGGTGGAATTCCTAGAGCAAGTTACCCACCTGCTTAATCCCACAATAAAAGCAACTAAAAAAAAAAAAACTGGAGCTAACAAGCAAGCATTACTTAGAACTAAGATTGATTAGTCACATTACAATGCAAGAAACCCTAAAAGGACTCCTCTTCACATAAGAAATCCTTGAGGATGCTGTTGAACCGCAGCGGGTCTTCAATCTGCGGCACGTGCGCCGTGTTCTCCATCACCTCCAGCTTCACCTTCTTCCCCAAAAGCCTGAAAAAAAAGATAAAAATCGAATTTGTTTCCTTCCCAAATCACATCGGCTTCAATTTCTAATTCGATCAAAGAAATTTGATTTTAGGGTGGCTAAATTAAACTAGAAATTTAATGAAGCTGATGGACTAATGTGTTAGTCTGATTGGGTCGTGATTGACGTAATCGACGCATCTCCTACCTCAAACTAGAAGTTTAATGAAGCAATAGGTATATTGATCTGATCGGGGTCCACAATCGATGTGACCCAACAGTCTCCTAACTTTGAACTAGAAATTTAATGAAGTGATAGATATGTTGCGTAGAGCATACGTACTCCTTGAGTTCAGTTGCCATTCGCAGAGGGAATAATTGGTCATGGTCTCCCCAGATCAACAGCACATCCTGTCGTAGTGGAAAAATTTGAGATTAGTGATCCAATAGAGACATGTGAAAAAAGGGCAGCCAAACATGTTATTTGAAAAAAATTCTACTGTTCCATCTAACAAAATGGATTTTCCTTTTCCTTGTCCCGGTAGATTTCTAAAAGAGTCGTTGGTAAGTGTTAAAAAGCCGTTAATCAAAAAATTGCCGGTCGCTTGATCTTCCTATTTATTGTGGGAAACCTACCGATATTTTTATGAAATCACAAACTCTTGTTTTGCAAATTTTGTCTTTATTAACAATGTTCTTAGCTTTACCAACTCTTATGTGAATTTATCAATATTTATTTGAGTGACATGCTAATTTTACATTGGTAATTCCACATCGTAATTAGTAAATTCGGAGAGTTCAGTAAGTTATGCAAATAAAAATTGACCAGCTAATGACAAAATTGTTAATTGATAAAACTGTGCAAAAAAGTGTTGGCAAATTAATAAAAAGTGCAATAAATTTCCAACAATTTATTTGGAAAAAGTCATCAGACAATTTTTAATATAA
The DNA here is from genome assembly GCA_014182515.1 of Eucalyptus microcorys. NCBI lineage: Eukaryota > Viridiplantae > Streptophyta > Magnoliopsida > Myrtales > Myrtaceae > Eucalyptus > Eucalyptus microcorys. The sequence goes on from CM024564.1 coordinate 39,114,493, forward strand.
GTAACAGTAAGATACATACACAGGCACATATATATATGTGTGTGTGTCTTGAGGTTATGGGGGTAAATTACCTGTTGAAGAGCAGAAATGCCAGGGTCCTCCTCTCTCCCAAGGGTCAATCCCTTAAGAAGCTCTATCTTTTCCTCCCTTTTTTCCGTATATAATCTCTGCAATTTAACGAGTCAATCAAACCCACCTTTACATTATGGACTTTGTATCACATCATATGAATCTAGAAGTAAATCAAATTTTACTTCTTTTTCCCCAATTATTCGTCCTTTCTTCCTCTCATTGCTAAAAGACGACAAAGATTAAGAGAAAAAGCATTCATGGAGTAGGAAAATGCACATTTTGGGGCGTCAATCTTTGCATGCACTTAGACCAAAAAAAAAATAATCTTTGCATGCACATTATCCTTTTGTGAGTCCATCCAAAATAGTCCTGAGAGAGAGACAATTTCAAGTGAGATTCCAAGCAAGACACCATGGTCCCCAGCTTTTAAGGGATGATTCTCAGAGGAACTCTCCTAGCAATTTCCTTCAAGAAGGTACAAACCCTCACTCTCTTATCTCACCAGAAGGTGCTGCGAACTCCATAGCCAGATGATTTCTGAGCTAACTTTACTTAATGAAACCTTGAGCTATGATGCTTTTAGCTTGTATTGAATGTCATCTTACCCACCTTAAATTGAAGCTTATCCACCTTTTAGATCCAATAAGACTGATGAAGTCGCAACTCGCCGACATGGGGTTCGCAAGACTATGTCACGTTATTCACGTGGAGAAGCGAAAAACAGATAAAACTATCGAAACTTAAAGAGTCTTGGCTGGCCACCTCGCTCGATTATGAAGCTTGAACACGCCTTTTCTTCTTTCACCTAATCGCTTATACTTATATATCTGTGACTAATGTTGGGTGCTAGAACTATGGAATGGTATATTGATAAGAAAGTATAGAAAAGTGACGATGAATGAAACGAGTTTCTCGGAGAATCAGAGGAAGAAACTGCACTCACATTGATGAACTCGTTCAAAACGAAATCCGGCACCATGTGCGCAATGCGCTTGTACACGGCCAGATCCATCAGCGTCCTCAGGTTCGCAGCGGTTTCCGGCAACATGAGGTCCTCGATGTTCTCTAGCTTGGCCCTCCCCAACAGCTGCTCGTTGTCTCCCTTCTTCATGTTGACCCCCGAGCTCGCGATCACCACCTTCCTGATCCTCTCGGGCCACATCTGCGCCACGTGGTACGCCACGAACCCGCCATAGCTCGTCCCCACGATGTGGAACCTCTCTAAATTCAACTTGTCAGCGAGCTTCGCCACGGCGGCTGCCTGGAAGACCTCGGTCCTCTCGGCGGACCTCGTGGTGGAGCCACCGAAGAAGATCAAGTCCGGGACATAGACGTCGAAGTGAGGGGCGAGGCATTGGACCTGCTTCCTCCATTGCCAGAGACCCATGGGGCCAAACCCGTGGATCAACATGACGGGGGTTTTCCGGGCGGTTTCTTCGGGGTTCGGGCCCCAGAACTGGACAGTGGTCTCATCGTCAAGCTTCAGGGTTTGCTGCGAGAGGCCGGCATTGACGAAGCAGCGGCGGAGATAGGTCTCATACAAGGTGACAAAGCTGAGGAAGGGTGGTATGTTTAGCATTTTGTTCAAGAGTGTTCGTGAAGACTGCTAAGAAAGCCAGGAAGGAGAGGAGAGAAGAGGAGAGGAGAGGGAGGGAGGGAGGGAGAAAGTGTGGGGTGGCTCTGGTTTCTTAGGTGAAGAGAGGAGAGACGCTGACAGTTTTTACGGTTGCTTTAGGGGAAACTTCGTTTGAATTTGAGCCACTGAGTGCGTACTTTTTAGCTGGTATGCGAGAGGCCCAATTGGCGGATTTCAGCACCAAAGTGGCTGGGCAACCTATGTTCTCTTTATGTCCTTTCTTTCTGGGTAGGTGAACCTATATTCACACGATCCGAGTGAAATGCAAAAGACACCATGCATCTTATTATTTGACTTTGCATTTAGAGAAAGAAGATCTTGCCTAAATTCATTCTTAAAGGGCGCATTATCCTTAAACTACGGCAAGTGTTTAAAGAACAAGAGACACGAATTTGGCACTGTACTATGATTCGTGGGTTTTCCACAAAAGATTCGAGCTTGCATGTATAGAATGAGCCTCTCTCTCTCTCTCTCTCTCTTTCTCTGTGAAAACCCTACGTGCGAGTGCTCGAAGAAAAGGGAGGTTTTCTTGTCGTGTTAATGTTGTATATGCGGGGAGGGTGCGTAGGAAATGAATGGTGGCCGGATGGGTTGGTTTGGTTGGTTCAAATTTCTTTGCTGTATTCGTTCCGATGGTGACCCACTGAACTAACCCCTCTCACCAAACTCTCTCTCTCATCCTGATTTCTTTCTTTTAGGTCTATATGAATGATTCTAGTTGGCTAGGTCGTCGTTGTTCCACTAATGCAAAAATGGAGGACATAAATGTTTAACTACTAACTTCACCATTAATTTAAATGAATGGCATTCTGTTGGCAATAGAACTATTGGTTCCTTAGATATCGATTGCATCCCCACTAGAATAAAAAATCATTGACGTAATGAATCGTCCTTTGTGAAGAGCTGAGAGGAATTATTGGTCACTGATCTAAGGGAAGAGCAATTGCATTTGAACTTAATTGAAGCAATTTAGAATGTTTGCAAGAGTGAGATGCGACGTTACATGCCACGACACAACATATATTATTATTGCGGTGTGATTCATACTCCCCATCAACCGTGTATGGGTAGCACCCCTACAACTCTAGAGGTTGAGCTCATATTTTATTGATAATTTGGGTTTGGGCTCATAAATAGCTATCGGATATATATTTTGTTTGAATATATGTATTCATTTTCTCTTGTAATTTAAGAGATGTGACAGAGAAGTGCAAGATGCTAATTATAGTAAAATCATCAGCTAGACGTAGCCCTAGTTTAACGGTGAATCGGGATGAAATCATGCATCTCAAATTCCCTTTCTCGCTTTACTCTCTATCTTCTTTGTAATTGTGCAGCAAATCCTAACATCTGGTATCAGAGCTTGGTTTGGGATTAGGATTTCACGATGAAGGGAGATTCAAAAATAAAATCAAATCTCGGAGAATGTCATCATCTTGTCAATCACGGATTGAATTAGAGAAATTCAAAAGAAAGGGTTTCAAGTTATGAAAATTGAAGATGGAGGCTCTGCTCGTGGATAGAGATCTATGGCATGTGATTGGAGAAGATAAACTTGAGGAAAAATCCAAGGGGAAGTAGAATGAGGACGAAACAAAGGAATCCACGTCTACTGAATTGAAGGAGTGAAATATTTGCGATTGGAGGATGTGAGGCTTGATCTGGCTATGCTTTGCTAATAATAGGGGTGAGCACGGTTCTCGGGTAGAACCGGGAACCGGAGAACCGAACCCGAGGGTCCGGTTCGGTTCCCGGTTCCAAAGAGACGGTTCCCCGGTTCCCCTTTTCTGGGAACCGGAACCGGAACCGGTCATAATTCATAAAATAAAATAAAAAACCCTAGCTTCTTCCCCCCCGCCCACATGATTTCCCCCTCTGCGGATTCTTCCCCCTTCCCCTTTTCTTTTTCTCTCTCTCTTTCTTTTCTCCTCTTTTCCCTCCTCACGTCACTTCTTGCCCCCAACTTTTTCTTTTCTTCTCTCTCCCTCTCTTCTCTTTCCGGTTCCGGTTCCGAATCGCCTAGGGTTTCTTGGATTGCTCTCTCTCTCTCTAGAATCCTCCATTTCTTTCTCAACGAGCGCCTCCTCTCGGCGCCGTCTCCGATCTCCTGCTTTCCGGGACTTGATCCGCCCGACGCCCTCCGTTCCGCGGCCACTCTGATTCGGAGCTTCGATCGAGCGCTCGTCGCCGTTGATCAATTCCCGCTCTTCTTCTTCTTCTTCTTCCGATCTCTTTCTTGTTTTTTGTGGCTTGAGAGCGAGAGAGAGAGAGGGAGGGGGGAAATGGTGAGGGGGAAGATGCAGATGAAGAGGATAGAGAACGACACGAGCAGGCAAGCGACATTCTCGAAGCGCAGGAACAGGCTGCTGAAGAAGGCCTTCAAGCTCTCCGTCCTCTGCGACGCCGAGGTTGCACTCATCATCGTCTCCTCGAGGGGCAAGCTCTACGAGTTCTCAAGCTCGACGAGACGGTAGGTTTTCCTCCGCATTTTTGCTCAAGTGACAAATTGCTCCTTTGCCTAACTAAGATGAGCAACACTGACAGTTGCTCAACCTTCATTTTAAAATTTGGAAAAAATGAAGATTGCAGAAAGATGCACTGTTACTCGATTCTGTTGGGGTTTACTGGTTCCATTGGGTTGAATAGTTGATTGGCACGTTGTTTCTTTTGCAAGGCCTCCTGAAGGTAGCGTGAGAATCTTATGCTTCGCGTGCACGAATTGCAGGTACTTGGCCTTGGCGAACCTGGCCAACGGCGAGCCCGGGTTCCGCGCGATGAAGCTCGGGTGCTGACGGACTTGAGCTTCTTGAACTGGTCGAAGAAGGCTTGGGGAGTGCGCTCCTCGATGGATGACGACTCGTTCGCGAGCATGAAGTTGGGGAAGTTGAAGCCCTCGAAGATCGATCTGGCCATGAACGATTCGATGGCAAAGTGCCGGTGGCCAGGCTTCGCGAACCTCGCTCGTTTCTCTAGAAAATTATGAATTTAGTTGTCTATTTGGATGTAAAAGATTCACATTGTTGTGTATTGGCAGGAACTGAAAATGGAGGGCCAACTATTGAATTATTTCCGCTTCTGAATATTCGCGCTCATTACGAAAATGAAACCAAAAAAAAAAAAGAACCTGTTGGAACTTGGAACCAACCCCGAAACCTGTGACGGGTAGGTTCCAGGTTTCCGATTCTGACGGATAGGTTCCAGGTTCCAAAAATTGAGGAACCTGTACCCGAGGGTAGGTTCCAGGTTCCGAACGGAACCGAACCGGAACCGGGAACCGCTCACCCCTAGCTAATAACGCCCTAAACGTGATTTTTGAGAAGATGGCAAAAGATGTTTAGACAAAGCTAGAAAACCTTTATTAGAGCAAGTCACTCGTGAACAGATTGTTTCTACGGAAGTGACTGTACAACCTTTGGATGAGTAAAGGTGATTCATTTTCTTATAATTAAATGAGTTTAATACTATTTGTAGGATATTTGCATTGATCAATGTCAATCTGATTGAGAAAGATAAAGCATGCACTTTGCTGTGCTCACTATCGGATTCATGGGAACATATAATTGTTTCCATTGACGTTGATGTTGGTGTGTTATCCTTTAAGGGCGTTACAGTTGCTTTATTAATTGAGGAGATGAGATGAGCGGGTTCCGATAGTGCAACACAAGAGGCTCTTTTTGTAAGAGGAAGAAACTACTTAATGATCCAAATCCAGATTTTGTCGCAAGAATAAGTCTAAAGGAAGATTTAAAAATTGAGATTGATCAAAAATAGCATGTTAGAAGTGCAAAAAGCCTAGACACTTGAAGAAGTATTGCAAAAGTAAAAGTGTAGGTCCAACAAAGTGAGAGGATGCATCATCCTTTAGTACAAAGAAGGATGATGACAGTAGCACGAGAGACATGTATCTCGTCTGCAATTCATTGCAGGGTGACTGCAGTACATGGATAATTGATAATTGAGCATCTTTTCACATGATGCCTCATAGAGATTGGTTCTGCTGTTATGAGCTATATCAAGGAAGTACAATGTGAATGAGAGATGATACAATGCTTGATATGATTGGTCACAGAAAGGTGAAGCTAAAGATTAAATATGGGATAATAAAAAATCCTTTTGATGTGATGCATATTCCTAGTCTTACTAGGAATATTATTTCCATAGGAACTATAGCTAATGCTGGCATTGCTTTCACTAGGGATAAGTTCTCATCCAAGTTAACCCATGGATCTATGGTAATCGCTAAAGGCGAACGGTATGGAAAATTGTGAAAGTTATTAGGAAACATAGTGATTAGTGGTAAGAATTATATCTCAAAGTGGATGGAAGAAGACCTTTTGAATCCATAGGAGGGAGAGCTAAAGGAATTATGAATCTGACTCATAGTGATGTCTTCGATCTTACACCTGTAGCATCGTTTGGAAAATCAATGTATTATGTTTCTTTTATTGATGATTATTCCAGATATGTTGGATATATTTTTGGAGGAAAGATGATGTATTTGAAAAATTTCGCCAGTTTAAAGCTTTGAAGGAAAATCAATTTGATAAAAAAAAATTAAATTTTGCGGACTGACAATAGAGAATAATTCTATTCAACGAAGTTTGATCAATTCTATGCAATCAATGACATTGTAAGGCAAAAAATAATGCCCAATTCACCTTAGCATAATGGGGTGGCAAAGAGACTTAGTTGGTCTCTCATCGAAAAAACAAGAAGTGTGTAAAATGTTGTAGACTTAGCATCTGAATTTTGGGCAAAAGCAGTGGCTACTACATGTTATCAAAAGAACAGGTCCCTTACATCAACTTTGAAGCATGAGACACCGTTTAAGGCACTATTCTGAAATAAGCCAGACATATTCCATTTTAGGGTGTTTGGCTGTGAAGTATATGTTCACATACCAAAGGAAAAGAGGAACAACCTTGAGAGCAAGTTATAGAAGTGCATATTCAATGGGTAAAAGGATGGTGTTTAACAGTACAAGCTGTTGAATCCCGATACTAAATGTATCATCCACGGTAAGGATGTGGTGTTCAAAGAATCTACAACAAATTAGATTATTTCACAAGATCCTGAAAAATCACAAATGGTTGAGTTCGATGTCGGTTTGAAGGAAGAGACGGAGGTCACACAAGCTAGATTAGAAAATTCAATATACCCTATTTGCTAGTAATGAAAATTGTGCTTTGCCTAATACGAGTAATGATCCAATTACTATCGAGGAAGCAAGGAATGCGGAGGATGCCAAACAGTGGGAGAAAGCCATGAAAGATGAGATGGACTCACTAGATAGAAACAAAACGTGGAGTTCGATAAAACTACCCACCGATTGTAAGGCAATCGGATGCGAGTGGATGTTTAAGAATAACATATTTTCAGATGGAGAGACAAAACGATACAAAACTTATTTGGTTGCGAAGGGATACTCGTAAATAGAGAGAGTTAATTATGGTGAGACTTTTTCTCCTATTGCAAAATTAAATTCCATAAGACTTCTTTTATCTATAGCACCTGCATACAATTTGAAGATAGAGCAGCTTGATGTAAAAACATCATTTCTCCATGATGACTTGAAGGGGGATATTTTCATGAAATAACTAGAAAGGTTTGTGGTCAAAGGAAAGTAAGACTTTATTTGCAAATTGAACAAGTCTTTATGTGGCTTTGAACAATCTCCAAGGATGTGGTATCAAAAGTTTGACTCATACGTATTGAAGTTTGGCTTTGTTTGTTGTAATTATGATCATTATACTTATGTGAAAAGATTCGATGATGACTTTATTATCTTAACCTTATATGTTGATAATATGTTGCTAGTTGGGAATAATATAAGAATAATTAGCACTGTTGAAGGACTATTGGCAAATAAGTTTGAGATGAAAGATTTAGGCCCAGCAAACTTCATCTTGAGCATGCAGATAAAAAGAGTGTAAGAACGACAAATTGTGGCTAAGTCAAAACAAGTATGTTGAAAGTGTGTTGAAGAAATTCAATATGGCAGACTGTAAACCAATGAAGACCTCATGTCCACAAGTTCCAAGTTATTAGTATTCTAGTGTCCAAAGACTGAAAAGGAAGCTAAAGAGATGACAATGATCTCATATGCAAGCGTAGTTGGGAGCTTGATGTATGTTATGGTATGTACTCGTCTAAATATTGCCCAAGTAGTGGGAGTATTAAGTAAACATATGTCCAATTCGAGGAAAAAACATTGGATGGCAACAAAGCGGGTGCTTTGTTATCTTCGTGGTACGTTTGACCTTGAGCTATGTAACGAAGGCATGAAAAGTTCAAAGGAACGGCAAGCATTAAAATTGAAGTGTTTTGTGGATGTTAATTAGGGAGGTGACATTGATAGCAAGAGGTCACCCAACGGAAATGTTATTTCCTTATTAGGTGGAGCTATGAGTTGGATGAGTAAAAAATAGAGCATAGTTGCTTTATCTACCACTGAGGCAAAGTACATGGCCCTTGATCATGTAGTTAAGGAAGTAATTTAGATTCACAAATTATGTAAAGAGTTTAGTTTTACACAAGGAGAAGTGAAGATTGGGTGTGATAATCAGAGTGTTATATTTTTGGCTAAGAATCTTAGATTTCATACAAGAACAAATCATATCAACATTCAATATCACTTCATCCAAGAGAAAGTGGAACGGAGCGGAACAGAAAACTGTAGTGCTAAATAAAATAAACACAAAAGTGAATAGTATATATTTTTTTTATCAAGGCAATGAGTGCATAAAAGTTTGAATGATATACAATTGTATTGGACTTAAAGAAGCATGTGAAGTATTTACCAGGTGGGAGAATGTCAGAGTATGGTTCATTCTCCCAATCAACTATGTAAAGGCAATGCCCCATGAGACTTTAGAGGTTGAGCTCATATTTCATTAGTAATTTAGGCTTGAGCTCATGAATAGTTAGTAAATATATATATTCTGTTTGGATATATATATCTTCTTTTTATATTTTATTGATAATTTGAGTTTGGACTCTTGAATATTTATTAAATACATACATATATATTTTCTCTTGTAATTTGAGAAATATAACAGAGATGTATGATGTGTTAATTATAGTAAAATCCTTAGTTGGACGTAGTCCTACTTCAAGAGTGAACTAGGATAAAACCTTGCGTCTCAAATTCTCTTGCTTTTACTATTTATTTTCTTTGTGATTGTGCGGTGAACCCTAACATTTTTATTAGACTGATTTTGAAGGAGGAGTTAGTTTCCAATTGTGTGCCGTTGTCCATCAAGAGATAGTTTAGGATTCTAGGATTGCATTTCATTTAGATTTTCATGTGTTTCATTTTGGCTAATTAGTGATTTGAGGTTTGGTATTTCTCACATTTCATGGACGTGCCAACGTGCTTGAGCAATTCAAGTTCTACATGAGGATTGGAATTTGAATCTTGTTTAAGCATTCATGTTTGAATTCTATTTCATGATAAGGATGTTTGACCTTTACTTGTGATACTCTCAGGAAATCTAGTTGCTTAGATTAAACTAGTTCCCACTTTAGCTTGTTCTATGCTTGTTGTATGCTCCTTGAAGCATGTTCTAGTGCAAGCTCTTAATGGCTTGACATCATAGCCTTAACACATGTTGCCCAAGTATCACTATGCATATTCAAATCGTCCTTCGAGTCCAACTCAATGCCATATCTTATCAAACAATTAATCAAGTCATAAACGTATAGTTTGGATCTTTTTGAAGCTTATTCATGATGAAGCATAGTATTTTGAGGATCCATTATGATGTTGTTGAATCGAGCTGAAAAGTCTCCATTAATTTTTTGGGTCCTTCACCACTGCATCCGTCTTGAACGTCCCGATCATCTCGTCTATCCAGACTAACAGACACTTTGGAAGATCGGTCCATTTGCCATATCACCTACACTATGTTTTCTGCTGCAAATTATATAGGGGCAGGCAATCCTCAACGCCCTTGTAATTTTACCTTGTTTCGGGTCTGGTATTAGTGGTATATGTTGTCTTTCTCGTTGTTGCCTAGAGGCAAATGCAACAACACTAGGGCTAGTTGATTTTCCTTGTGTCGGCCTTCGATCTCTTTTTCCTTATCCTCGCAGGTGTTTCCGCTGACATGAATCTCAATATTGATTGATAATTAGTGGCGGTTTTATCGAAATAAATATACTAGAAGTGCCAAAATTTATGTAAGACACTCACTTTAGTGCCAAAAGTTTTTGCTGGCACATTTAAGTGCTAAATTAGAGAAAAACAATCACTTAAGTGTCAACGGCGAGAAATTCCGGCCAAATTGATTACACGTTATTTATAATTAAAATTTTAATATGAATTGGCAAATTTTTAAAAATTCCAGTCTACATGGCATTTCCACGTGACATGGTTGGCACTGAAGTGGTCACTTTTTAATAATGACTAGCACTAAATTGATCTCTTTAAATTTTTACCCAAAAAAAAAAAGTGATCTCTTTAAATAAAATTTGATACTCAAATGATCACTTTAAATAAGATTTGGCATTTAAATGATCACTATTTACAACTTTTGGATGATGTCTACTGACTAGACATGCTGGCAAGTCACGTAAGACTAAGAAATTAATAAAATATAGTCACGTCAAATTTCCAACTATCTAGACTGGAATTGACATTTAAATGATCGTTTTTATAAAAAAAATAATACTTAAGTGATTTGCAAAAAACTTTTGACATTAAAGTGAGCGTTGCACACAACTTTTGACACTTCTAGTATACTTATCCCCAATTTTATCGTTCCAAGCCCTTCTATACATGTGGGCTGATTTTCCTTCTTCTCCGACATTTTGGTCGGCCTTCTTAGTGACAGCCAGGGGCCTCATACTTATGGATTACAGTCATCCGTTTCACATTGGCCACCATCAAGGTGGTCGAGGAGCACTTTGAGCCTGACCCCGAGCGGCGGCAGTGGGACGGAAAACATGGAAGCGATGAGGGCAAGGAGCTACCAGAATTAGCGCACCTGCAGTATAGTCTACGATCGTTTAGACAGCCCATTGTGATACGTTGCTCGTATTTAGAACTTTTAGAGTTTTTGCTCTTCATTATGACGAAAACTGCATGGCTTAGAAAACTCTCATGGTTCGAGTAAAAGTACCAATTTCGAGCTCGCGGTATTTTAATTGTTCATACCAATTTGAGTGAAGATTATACGCAAACTGCCCTGGATTAGGGCCGCTGACACAGATCAAGTTGAAGTCCCGAGACCCTCGACTTAACCTGTTTATGGGGTTCGGGGATGTTCCCTCGGCCACCAAGTAGTCAAAATTCAGCCTTTGCGCCGTTGTTTTTCTGCCAAAAATGATGAAAAAGTTCTCCGAATTGATCAATAAAGCTATGAATATCATCGATAAGCTTTAAATATTAATGTTGGTAAACAGCAGGCAATTAGCTGATGATCCGTTGATAACTTTTTTCATATTTGACTGCTTTCAAGGGAAAAGAAAACGAAAGGCCCATGCAATTTTATGATGCCAGAGCTTGGGTATGAAGGCCTATAAGGTGGCTGATAGTTTGATCATGCGACCCACGTTTGATGGGAAAATTGTCCAAAAAGGTGCATTCGAATATGTTGACACTCTTTTGACCACAAAAAGAATACGTTGATATTCTTCTTAGCCAAAGCCTGAATTGATGGAAAATATTTTAGAGAGCCCTTTTTGTGAGAAATTTTTTTGTATATTCCTTCTTCGGCCAAAGTGATAATTGGAATATCTACTTTCCAAGTAAAGGCGTTTGAGATTCTTCACTATCCAATATACCTACAGCTCCAAAAATATTTGATCGTTGCTGCAAATCATATCATCGGCCAATATCATGCACGGCGAGCTAAAATGCTCCATAGAACATTCATTTGGTCAAGTTCGATTAGATAAGATTTTGGAAAAGTGACTTAGGAGCTTAACCCACGAGACATTGCACCATTGAATGTCATAGCAACTACGTTTAAATTAAGAATTATTCGATGAGTATGTAACATCGGTGAAGTACATCTAAATCATCATATCTGATGATATAAATCTATCTATAAGTTGTCGAGACTCGTCCTCCATGAAAATTTATAAACAATAAGGTTTGTGACAATCGCTTTCTCCTATGGATAATCATATCCAGTCAATAAAAATTATTAAACCGTCGAGATCAATCCGAAACCAAAGTCGCGCCAACTCTATCCTATCGTCTCTCTTGGGGACCCGGTTGGATATTTATAGAAGAGACAATCATGGACGGGTCAGTATCCATCTTGACGGAAGTTACTGAACTTCAAAGCAATGGATACATTTAAAATAGAAAGATGCCGACGCGATGACCTCATGTAGGTACCCCCTCGCGCATTGCAAAATTCCATGATCACGATGTACCAACTCTTAAAAAGAATCGACCTTTCGGAAAAAAAAATCATTTCAATAGATTTTCTTAACTTTGCCACGTGACTGTCTAGTAATCTAAGGTAAATTAATATTGATTTATACAGCAGCAATCGATATATGCAAAGTGACCTAGCTAACCATAGATGCACATTTAAGTAAACAAGCCTAAATTTATTTGTTTTATTTGAAATAACCAGATGACATTTCTCGCCAATGCATCGACTCGATCGATCACCCGACGAGAAAAGGAGGCCCTATCGATAGATTGATAAGCACCATGGCTGATCCTACGAAAGATTTCTACCAAGTCGGCGTCACGACTTGGGTTTTCGCTACCGTTTTTGGAATCGTTTTCGGATGCACATGGGTCTTAAAACATGACATGTCCCCACTCGCACCAGCTTTTTCTGAGGTGCCCACGAGTCATGCGCGTGAGCCGAGAGTACCTAATAATTTTCCGACCTTACATTCGTCTTTTGGTCCGATGATGCCTCTGAAAAAAACCACATGCCCTAATGTAATATGGGCTCCATCTTGTCTAGGCATGTTTATTATATCGTGGAAGAAAAATTCCAAAGCCTTAGTGGGACAGAGAGAGAGAGAGGTACCATGATGATACGTGGTCATCGGGACCACCATGAAAATTCTCCCTCAAATCATTCCTCAGTTCTTCATGGGGTATGCTGTCGCATTACGCAATCGAGAAGAAAACAACCATCTGATTCGCAAAGAGGAACACGTTCTCTCTTGCAATCCTTAATGATTCAATCGGTTTTTCTTTTTTTTCATGCAGAAGGCTAGCGCCGGACTCCGTCGACCGCCGGTGCCGCGGGGTCGAGTTATTCGGACTTAAATACTAGATACTTGAATTGCCTAGGCGGAACCGGTGACGTTTACCTGCAATTCCGGCTCGGTTTGCAGGATCTTTAGTTGCTTCCTTCCCTGGGCTGAGCGTCCAGGATTCGCCGCAGGAGACGCTTCAGGCGCTGGACCAGCTCCTCTGCGGAATGCCGCGGCGGAACGGGAGTCCGGCACCGCCTGCAGAGCTCGGTGTGCCGGCTCAGCGCCTCCTCCAGCCTCGCCGCCTCTCTCCCTGGCCCCGGCAACCCCCCCGCCGCCGCCGCCGCCGCCATCGCGTCCTTGATGGCCTCCTCGCAGAGCCCGCACGCCCACCGGCCCCCGTGCTGCTCCCTCACGCGCCGTGCGTACCCGGGCGTGCACTCCTCCTTGAACCCGCAGCAGCAGCACTCCACGACCTCGAGCAGGGTGACGGCGGCGGCGGCGGCAGGCCTCTTCACCTTGGTCTCGCTCAGCACCATCCCAATCATTGCGCTCCCGCTTCCCTGCAACACGTTCCGCAACCGCCGGTGAATGATGCTACCGTTGCGCAGCCGATCGAGGAGCGCCATTGCCCGACTCCATACCGCGTGCCGAAAGCACTCGGAGAATCGAAAATTTCCGAATAAGCTCGGTTCCGGACTTACCCAAAAAACCGGTGGGAGTTATCGTTCCTTCTCCCACTGGATTTCCGCAACTTCGGTGTCGTCGCCGCCGCCTGCAAGGAGGAGCTCGAATGGCATATGCATCTCAGAGAGCCTCGACAGGCTCTTCTTCTTCTTCTTCGTCTTCCTCTTCCTCGAGCGAATTCAGGATCGTTCTGCGTTTTCTGTGAGAGGAGATGGCAGAGGGAGAGGGAGAGGGAGAGGAGGCATTTTTAATATAATCATGTGGCTGGACGTTCGCGTGGATTCGGATCTTCCTAATCCGATACTCGTACGAAAGTACGTAGTGTCCCATATTTACAAAATTCCTTGTCATCGCCAGTAAAGAAACTTAGCCCCCGGCGGTCCATTTGACCGTAAAATATTTTCGGAGAAAATACTGTTTAGGATTGAAAAAGTGTCAATAAATGTCTTAAACTTATTGTATTAATATTAATTTATTCCTAAACCTTTTGATATGGTATCAATTCAGTTTTCTAACTAATTTTGATTAGATATTATTGATTTGAATGTCGGGCGGCATACATGATATCGCTAATGTTGATATGAATAATTTTTAATAATATTTTAAAATATTTTAATTTTTTTTTATATCAAATTTTCTTTTTTCTTCCTTCTTCTTATTTTGGTCGGTGATTGACCACCAACCACAGGTGATAGCTAGCTTGGCCTCGCTTGGGCGAGGCTCGCCATCACCTGTCACCAGTGAGGGCACCCCTCGCCAGATCTAGCGAAACTTGGCCTCCCCTGAGGTGGGCGGCAACAAGCCTTGCTTAGGCGAGGCTAGCCAGACAATCTACCACAGCTGGTCATTGGCTAAAGGAAGAAGAAAGGAAAAAAAAAATTAAAATTTATCCACGTTAACGTTGACAGTGCCACGTAAGCTAATCGATATCCACATCAATAATATTAAGCTAAAATTAGCTAGAATAATTGAATTGACACTACGTCAAAACATTTAAGATTAAATTGGCACCGAAAAGGGATTTATGACTAAATTGATATTGATTTAATATATTTAGAACTTTTCTAATAATTTTATGCTTAAATTCAAAATCATATTTTCCTATTTAAAAAATTGAAAATCAATTTTCAAAATATGATTAGGTATTTGCGATTGGACAAAAAAAACTTTGCGTTTAGGCATAAGAACCCCAACGCTTATCCTCGAGCCCTTGGCAGTGGACTCGGGGTCTAGAGGCCAGGGCTAGGTCCATTAAGATCTATAAAGACCAAGCTTGGATCCAAGAAGGCCGAGTTTGGAACCTTTGTCAACTAGGCAAGGTTGGCCTCACCAAGGGTCAAGCTAGCGAGGCTCACCCTCGACTGATGTAGCGAGGGTCAAGCCTCGCCAACCAAGGGAGAGGTACAACCTAGCCAAATTTAGTGAGGTTAACCTCGCCCAACCACTAGCGAGGTCCATCTCACATAGCCACAATTAAAAATATTAATAAAAAATTTGATAAATATCAAAAAATTATCAACATTAGTGTCGGTTTGTGCCATTCAGGTGGTAGGTGTTCACGTTAGTGATTTCTAGTTAAAAATTGGTCAGATGGGTTAAATTGGCAAATTATCAAAAGTTTTTTATGACTAAATTTGTAAAGAAAATGGAGTTTACGACAGAATTAGTATAATTACAATAGGTTTAAGAATATTTTGATAATTTTCTCTAGGATGACAATTAATTCACCAAAGTGTAAAAAGTTGATAGAATTTGGAATATCTAATATTTTATTGCAATTTTTTTTGGTCGAAAATATTTCATTGCAATGAAATATATGAAATATATAAGCTTTTGAGGTTTTCCCGAAATTCTTTGCCGTTACGTACAAATTTGAAATACGTCTATTTCGTATTTATCTCTTTCCCCCTTTTACACGTTGGCCAGTCCTTCTCAATAACGTTCCCCTATTTCGCAGCCCACGATATGGTGGTGAGCGGAACGGACTCGATCTTTCCACGTGTCCGTTGCAGTACATGGACGGTCGTGAGCGAGCTGTCGTAGGGGGTCCGGAGCGCGCGATTGTGACCTTACCGACAAGGCTGGATTAGAAGGAGACAATGACTGCCAGCTGTCGTGAAAAATTCCGATCTCTGATATTTTTGCCGGTGGGCCCATCTCACAGGTGGTCCGTCCATTACCCTCTTTGATGACCTGATTTCAATTTGTTTCTTGGCGCTTTTTTGGCAAGTAGTAGCTTGCCACCCTCCGCCGGCGAGGGGCCAGCCGGCCGCCCTTGCTCGGTCTCGGTGAGGAAGGCGGCTGTCACCATCGGAATATCGATTGGCAACCCTTTGTTCGTTAGTAGCAACTAGCAAGCGGTGTCTTTACCATCGAGCGGAGACGTTCACTATTGCCTAAATCCGAGAAAGGGCGAATGGTTTTCAATTATAACATCAAGCTCCGATACTCTTAGCTAAAGGGAAAAAAAAAAAAGAACGGTTGCAATTCCTAAGATGCTATGAGAACATGATTTGGATGACCACTAACTCTTAAAGAGATATCAGAACTCGACATCAACATGCTTTCATTTCATTTCTACAAAAAATATTGATGTCCATATCCAAACAATTTATTGACAACAAAAGTATAATAATTTGGCTGAAAAGATTCGATCTGCTAAAGACTCAAATCAAACAAAATTAGGATTCAAACCCCAAAATGAATATTGATTAATGGAACACAAACCATTCACGACATTGCCCCTATAATAATCGATTACAGTTTGACAACCCACTTGATTAGATCTCTTGGCAAGTCCCTAAAATGAAAAATAAAGAGCTCATCGAGGCCATCATCTCACAATAAAATCAATCAGGCTCGACTGGCCTTAAGGCACTGTCATCAATGATGAGGAACAGAAAGACATATCTCGAGGGATATAGACATTGTATGTCCTTGAGTTTATTCACATTGTTCAATTAGGTCCTTAACATTTTTTTTTTCGTGCTATAGGGTCTATGAAGTCTCACCTTTATGTTGGAATCGATCTTTCCCTTGAATAGAAATAGTAACGTGGATCGACATATCATTAATGCCGGCAAACCTGTTTCGTGACTCATATTTAACGGGTCCCTACTAAAATGGGTAACTCATTTAGCAATAGAGCGGATCAAAATGGGTTAATGAAAAAATAAGAATATTAATATGGCCCCTCACATGTCCGATCTAGTGCCTGAGTGAGCTTGTTGCCTATTTTCCGCCGCCTCGAGTTCATCCATTTTCTCGGCTTGGATCGAGACCTCTATGGACTCGAGCCGAGACCATAGCTCTGAGACGGGGACCCACTTTTATACTACTTAAAGATGGCTTATCCTTGTGCCCTTGAGGTCTCATTTACTGATAAGTGAATCTCTCTCTCATTCAAACTCTTCTTTCTTGTAAATTGATCATCCGCGAGTTAAAGTTTCTTACCTTGCTAAGCAGAGCCTGTTTATATGACCGCAGAGGATATGAATGTATACACGACGGTAGATTTGAGAGGATGAACTCTATCATCTTGATAGACCACGAAACATGTTCGATGAAATGCCTCGGTGAGCTTATATATCTTGTCCATTAACAGTTCCAGTGAGGAAATGAGATGGGAACAGAGAAAAAAGAATTGAGGTTTGTACAGTGCAAGTTGAAGTGGCATGTCAAAATGACTGATGGGTAGTGTAGGGCTTGTTTATTAACATTCCTTTTCTTTTTCTATTCTTTTTTTTTTTTGAAATAAAAAAATAGAAATCTATTTGATAACATCAACTAATTTTTTTATTCGATGAAATAGAAAAGTAGCCGGAGGATATATTTAAAACAGAAATAAGAAGTAGAAAAAGTAATTTCTTATTCCTAAGAATAATTTCTAGAAATAATTTCTTTTCTTTTCTTCTTATTTATTGCCGCCCCTTAGCCCTACCGTCTGCTGCCCCAAATCGGTGGCCACCGTTGTTGACGAGCATGAAGAAAAAGAGGGGAAAAAAAGAAATCTACAAACATTATTAAAAAATTAAAAGAAATAAAAAAATTTGTGACTATTTCGAGAATAAAAATTTTATATAGTTACCAAATGCGTTCTTTTATTTATAAATTATTCCAAAAAATAAAAATAAAAAAGACTATTTTTGAAAAGAAATTATTTTCCGGATTAAAAATGTTACCAAACGCAGCGGTAATGAGTGGTGTAATTGACTCTCAAAGTAAGGTTGTGTTCACTGCAACTTTGACTCGAGGCCACCATGCTCATTTTTTACATCAAGCTAGATCTTTTTAAGTGATAATTACTCCATCTAAAAGCTTGATGAAAACCTAAAAAATACTTGGATCGGTATATATACTTTTCTAAGGTTAATTCCAAAAATAAGTATCAACTTTAGGTCAAGTAACAATTTTGGCCTAACTTTTTTTTAATCTTGTAAAAAATCACAATCTAGCCCCACTCCTAACTCTTTGTTTGAAGTCAACCTTGTTTTAAGGAAAAATATTCTAGTTGCGAGCTTGGTGGATCTCATTCATAGTGTCACTCGAAGGGTGGCGGTCTGAGCTTCTGATTATGACAAAATGGCGAAGTTTGGCTAGAAAAATTCAATTTAGAGATCTTTTTAACATGCATATGAAGTGTAGGAGAAAATGAACAGCTTCACCATTATTCTCCAAGTTGTGGCTCAAGAAAGAAGATAATTAATAATGCTTTAAATCCAGCCAGCAAGTGCACATGGATTTATTGTTGAGGTTAATCAATGGTTCTTAGTAAGGAGAGCCAAATTTGCCATTTAAGTGAAAGTTAATGATTTTTTTAGACAAAGAAAAGTTGAGGCCAGAATTATCATTCAACCAAAAGTTGGTGTTTTTTTTTTGGGGGGGGATTAGGCCTACTTTTCTAGGGCATTATAAGTATTTTGATTTTTTTTTAGTTCTTTATTTTATATATCGACATCCTATTATTTTGTAATTTTTGTTGTTAATTTGATATAAATGCGTTTTAATAATATAGGTCTGGTTGGGTTGGGCATGGTCGATAATTTTGCATTACACGTAAATGGGTCAAAACGGATTAAATGGATTAATTTGGGTATAATCATTTTTGATCCAACTCATCTGTTTGACACCCTTATATATCATTAATGAGCGCATAAGATGGTGATGATGTGTAATTTCCTTTTTTGCTTACTATATAAAATATCGGAAAGGTGAGGTTGCAAGGGGCGATGCATTGCAACCCATGCACTGGGGAGGGTTGTCAAGCACTTGCTTGGCCATTCGACACTCGGCCGGGGTCATCGAGATCGCTTGATCTTGCTGTCGAGATTGTCAAGGTTTTCGCTTGATTCCTGGAGAGGGTTGGGCAATGCTACCCTCGAAAGCCATAGGCGAGGGCCGGCCTTGCTTTAGTGACTCTCCTTGGCCACGAGTAAGATTGACCCTCGCTAGATATAGGCGATGGTCACATCACTCATGGCCAACGAGGTCCTAAGACGAGGCAACCCTTGCCAGCACTAAGGACTTGACTTTTTTTCTACTAATTTTGTCTAATTTGACTAACAAAAAAATATCAACGTGATTTTTTTAAATATTTTATCTCATAAATTAACTAATAGATTAAAACAACGTGATTTTGACCTAAATCCTAATTTTTAGAAAATCTTTTAATTTTCTTAATTTTAAATTTAATTTAATTAAATTTTAGGTTAAATTTGTCTTTTTGAATAAAAATATCCTTGATCGGCTGAAAAATTTAGCTAATCAGCGAGATAAGGCCCTTAACCCCTTATTTGAAAATGCCACGACTATTTCAAACCCTCGTTTCAAACGAGATCAACTTCACTTCCTCATACAAGAAAATAGTACTCACCGTACCTTTATTTCGAATTTTCCGAAAAAAAATCTTAAATTTCGTGTTTTTTTTTTTTTAAAACAACTTAAAATACAGTCAACTTTTAGAGAACTGCCGGCGCCTTCATAATCCTCGGGAATCAGGAAAATTCCTCCCTTTCCGGCGCTCTCGAGTGGGAGTGTACCACCGCAGAGCATCTCGAATTCGCCGGTTTCCGTCTCGCTTTCCCCGCCGCATTGTTCTCAGCAGTAAGTCCATCGTCCTTCTTCACGCCATCCCCACCGTCGGTCGTACAAGGCTGCCTCTCACGCTCGCCGCGTTTCAGGGACGTGATCACGCGGGAGCAGAACGGGGAGAAAGGCGGGTCCTTTTTTGGGTCACGCATTCCGTTCTCCTTCTTCTTCGTCTCTTGTGTTGTTTTTTTACTTTGCTAGTTCAGTATGGATACGCCAGAGCGGGGCAGGCACGGCCTCAAGCGAAGCTTCGACGACATGAACTCGTCGAGAACGGAGACGGGTCCTGAGGGGACTGACGACTCGGTTCAAGGCCAGAGCTTCCAGCCCAGAAGGTTTAATTTCCGCACGACCCTCGATCTCTGTCGTTATGAGCCCGGCTAAAGATTCCGAATTTTGATTCGATTGTGATCATAGTGTAATGGGTATGCGATCATAGTGTGTGGTGTATTCGTTTGAGTCACCTTTTTGAGTTGTGTCCGTGTGTGTGTTTGTGGGTTGGACATGCAGTTATCAAGTGAAGGTTTATGAGGTTGCTATGCGGAGAAACACGATTGCAGTGCTGGGAACTGGTTCCGGAAAGACAATTATAGCTGTGATGCTTATTAAGGACATAGCCCAATCTATGAAGTCGAGTGGAGAGAAAAAGTTGATGGTTTTCTTGGCTCCGACGGTCCATCTCGTTAATCAGGCATGTAACGTTTAACCGTTGTCCGCGCGTTCGTTGCGAATGAATTTGAATTTTCATCGAAGGAAATGTCCGAATTATGTACGCTGCTGAAAAGGCAGTTGTGTTTCCTTTAAATATTGTTGCTATTCCTAAGGAGTGATCCTATTATTCTGTTTGGTGATCGCTCGTCTTACAGCAATATAAGTTTATAAGCAATCACACTGGTCTGCAAGTGGGGGAATATTGTGGAGCCAAAGGCATTGACGAATGGAATGTGAAAATCTGGGAGAAGGAAATCAGCGAGCACGATGTGAGTTTGCCTCTAGCTGCTAGCATATGAATATTTTTTGTGTTGCAATTGTTTGACATTTTGCTTTTGCAGTGCTTGTCACTCTTTTTTCTCATGTTATCTAATTACGTCTACTTGTGAGTTTCCCTTGTTCTTGTGGATCCCTTTAGCAGTTGTATGGGTCAGCCAATATCTGAATGTCTCCTTTTCTGAATTCTGTACAATTATTATGCGTTGTTGTTTATCATTTTCTTTTTGCGCTTGGGCTTGTATTCAAAAGTGGATATTTGGCATAATGCAAATGTTACTGCTACAGTTTTTATTTGGGATTCTGGTAATCTTATTTGCATTGCTTTTATAGTACTTAATCAGTTTAGGAGAGCTGATATACCTCTGCTTACTCAATGTTATCTGTGTATTCTTGAGGGTTCGAATATGTCATTGCATATTTCTTTTTCCTTTGAATCAGATCATTTGAGCCTTTTCAACTGATTGGATCAGTTACGATGCATATTGTTTTGATCAAACAGGTGCTGGTCATGACCCCACAGATTTTATTGGATGCTTTGAGAAAAGCATTCCTCAATTTGGACATGGTGAGCCTGATGATAATTGATGAATGCCATCATTCCACAAAAAACCATCCTTATACAAAAATAATGAAGGTCAGTGCCCATCCTCATGCCATTATTTCATGCCTGAATCTTCCTCTGTAATTATTACTCATAAAGGGTACTTACTTGTTTTATTGAAGGAGTTTTATCACAAAAGCAGTAAGAAGCCAAAGATTTTTGGAATGACAGCTTCGCCTGTATCTCGTAAAGGTAAGA
Organism: Eucalyptus microcorys; assembly: GCA_014182515.1. NCBI lineage: Eukaryota > Viridiplantae > Streptophyta > Magnoliopsida > Myrtales > Myrtaceae > Eucalyptus > Eucalyptus microcorys. The sequence continues at coordinate 39,135,939 of CM024564.1, forward strand.
AATATCTAAGTCAACCTTCTGTGTCCTTGCTAGAGATAAAGGCTGTGGTGATCCAACTTTCTTTTGTACTTGGATTTTGTCCATTACGTGTTGTGAACCTACAGAATAGTGTTTTCTGCCTTTGTGCTCTCGTTTTGGAATGTTGATGCGCAGATACAGCTTTAAAAGGGGAAATAAAATCCTTTCAAGACAATTCTTTTGTTGGATCTTGGGAAAGAGGTACCATGTAGCCTTAGTTATTCAGGAATTACATGTCCAGACCTTCATCAGGAAATTTAAAGGGGAAGCATATAGATGGGGTTAAAATTTTTCAAGGAATACAGGATCCACTCATGTTAAAAGCCAAACTTACTTGTCTCCATGGTTGCCCCATATTGAACATGAAGAAACTGTTTTCTGAGCCACCTGCCTCCGTCCTTTAGTAATATTTAGTGCTGTCAGCAGTTCTAGATCTAACCATGATCCGCTTTTGATGAAAGCTGAACAAATTTTCTTTTGGAACAATTAAACTGAAGACTGTTGTGACCATGAAGCTGTCCAGTCCTAGACGAGTCAATGGCACAGTTCTTGTAGCAGCAAGGAGAGATAAAAGATGCTGGAGAAGCCTAATTTGATATTTATTTCCTTCATGATTGATCGCAAATTTATTTCTCCTAATGCTATGCACTACCGGTTCGAGAATGCAGCGAATTATAACTTTGTATTAGTTCTTCTTCCTACCATTGGTAATGTACCAAAAAAACGCGGTCTAGTTAAATTACTGAACCTGAGATTCCATCACAAAATAGCAATGATGAGAAGATCTCTGAGATATAATTACTGGAAATTACTGTAATGCCATCAAAGTTCAGTATAACTCATTTTGCTTTAGCTGCTATCTCATGTGCTTTTCTATAAGCACCTATTCTTATGATTTGTTAGAAAGGAAAAGAAAGGCCTATTTGGTCTTTGAAACTTCAATCTGGTCCTGGAATAAACCTGTCAATTTAGTTTGCGTCAACTGTTTAATGCTGGTTTACAAGTATATGAATTGTGAACGTTTTTGATCTATTTGACATGAGGATAAACCTAATCAACCAGCTTTAATGAATTGAAAAGTGTCTAGTCACGTCTGGTAGGGAAGTAACTTTGGTATCCTCATGAGCTGCCAATACTGCAAGTTTGATCCTAAGTTCAGTCAAACATCATTGACAAAGGAATGGATACTATTGAGCCTTGTATAACAGTCTAACAAAAGGAATTCATATGATTTGTAAAAGACATCTAATTATATGTACAAAACTTGAAGTACTGCTTCATATCGAGTATGCTTACACACCACAAATGCCTTTTTCATATGTTTATCCTTCTATGTGATGTTTGAATCGACTTGCCACTGATTAGGAAATATCGTGATTTTAGGGGTTTCCTCCACCGTGCATTGTGACGGACAAATATCAGAGCTCGAGAGCATTTTGGATTCCCAAGTAGCAAAAGACTTTCCTATTTTCCTGTTTCATTGATTACACTATCATGAACTTGTAGCATACTCACATGGAAATATATTTACATGGACAGATATACACTGTTGAGGACCGGACGGAGATAGAAGTCTATGTTCCATCTGCCAAAGAAATATGTTGGTTCTTTGACCAACCGCAGTTTTCAAATGCATCTTTGAAGGAAAAGATGGAAACTTCATGGTCCAAGGTATTCTTAATTAAATGCACATGTTTATTCACCTCGTGATACGTGAATATTCCATATGTCTGGCTTTTGCATATGTTGGCTGAAACTATTTTAAAAAGATTCATTACGCATGGGCAGTTTGATGCTTCCTTGTTAAAGTTGCAAGGCTCCTTTGAAAGTCGTTTCAAAGACATGGACGAAAGGTTTAAGACGATGCGGAAGCGTTTGTCCAATGACCACTCAAAGATTATGTATTGCCTTGATGATCTCGGTCTCATTTGTGCTTATGAGGTATGCCATAGTAATATTTAATGCTCGAGCCTTAAATTTGGCAGACAAATTACTGTCTCTGTTTTTTTTCACATTACTTACATAGCCTAAAGCTGCTCTAATCGTCAGGGTAGGACTTTTGAATGGTGCGGATTGTCTATACAACTTGATTTGACCGAACTACCACGACAAAGAGATTCTACCTGTTCCACTTCATTATCTGATAGTTAGGTTCATATACCAAATAACTTTGAGAAGTTTGTCGTTGGAGAAACTTCAGAAACAGTGACTCCCCTTCGGTTCTAGACATTGATTTTCTGTTATGATGGTTCCAGCCCCACCAATCAGACCTACTCTATGGCTCACTGATCAGATCTACTATATGGCTGGGCCAATCAGGAGTCATGCTCATAAGTTAAGCACAAGCTATTGGGATAGATTAGTCTGAGTGTGTCTCTGAACTTGATGTGCAGGTGTGGCCAAGCAGGTATATTGCTAGAGTTAGGCCGAGAAAATCCTTTAGTGTTGCTGTCAGTGGACACCAGTTGCTGGATTGATTATGGGTTCTGTTTTGTCGCGACTTCTCACATTTTCTTTTATTTGGCAGGCTGTTCAAGTCTGTTTAGAGAATGCTTCGAACGCCAAAGAGGAATGTGATATTTATAGAGAGAGTTCCTTGCAGTGTGGATATTATCTTGAGGAAGTGTCACAGTTAATTGGGCACTCCTTGTCACTTGGTATGATATTGTCCTTTTGGCCCTGTCTCATTTACATCAGTTGCAATACTTTCTTGTGAGAGGGAGTTTAGTGCTGCACTGTATTATCTATCCAAATGACATCTTGGGAATTACAATCAGCAAATGTTGAACTTGAAGTACTATGCAAAATGAAGGTCTTGGAACTTGCTGATGATAAATAAGAAAGATGATGACCTCACCTTACTTTTAGTATCATCATTGTGCAGTAAGCAGCATTGCTCTGCTTCATGTATGAGAAATGCCATAGATCTGATTTGCATTTCAGGTGATGAGTTTACTGTGGAAGGTGGGGCAAACTGTCAAACAGCATTGGAGATGGGTTACGTAACTCCAAAGCTATACGAGCTCCTTCAGATTTTCCTGTCATTTGGGTGATAAGAGCTCCTTCATTTGTCAATTTTGCTCATTTCATATTGAGTTCTGAGGCAATCATTTGTTCATTTGGTTTGCAGAGGTGCAGGGCTGGTACTTTGCCTCATCTTTGTTGACAGAATTGTTGCAGCAAAAGTGATAGAGAGATTTGTGAAGAAGAGAGTCTCTGTCCTATCTCATTTCACGGTGGCGTACATAACTGGAAACAATTCTTCAGTTGATGCCCTGGCACCAAAAGTGCAGAAGGAAACCTTGGAATCATTTCGCTCCGGCAAGGTATCTATTAATTAAAAGTGAGACAAGTCATGGTAAGTTAGGTACCTAAGACTCCTAGTGATTAAGTCAATTAAAAAAAAAATCTATATAGGTGAATCTTCTCTTTGCAACTGATGTGGTCGAGGAAGGGATTCATGTGCCGAGCTGTTCATATGTTATACGCTTTGACCTTCCAAAGACGGTCCGCAGTTATGTCCAGTCTCGCGGACGGGCACGGCAGGATAACTCCCAGTATATTATCATGCTTGAGAGGTAAACTCTTGTCCTTGGTAATTCTTCACAAAATCGAAGTACTCTGGATGAATAAGTAGCATCCTGGTGGCAATTTTTACCTACCTTGGTATGTGTTTCCCTTCATCCTTATTTTAGGGGAAACATAAAGCAAAGGGATCAACTATTTGACTTCATTAGGAGTGAACGATCCATGACCGACACAGCCATAAACAGAGATCCGTTTGAGAGCAACTTGAAAGTTTGCACATTTGAGGAAACGGGTGCATATTTTGTTGATATAACTGGAGCTTTAGTCACTGCGGATTCAAGCATTAGTCTCATTCATCGATATTGTGAGAAACTTCCTCATGACAAGTAAGAAAATCGATTAATTCAACCAGTCATAGGCATACTTATATGAGTAGCAAACGTTCTTTTTTTGTACAGTGTTATGGGTAAGTTAAGTGATTTACATGACGAAGCTCTGGTGTAATGCAGGTACTCCACTCCAAAGCCAGAATTTCAATTTTCATATTCAGGTGGATCTTGTGAATGCACTTTGACGTTGCCTCCTAATGCAGCCTTTCGGACATTAGTAGGTCCCTTGAGCAGGAATTGTCATTTAGCCAAGCAACGGGTATGCTTGGAAGCTTGTGAGAAGCTGCATCATATGGGTGCTTTAGATGATCGTCTTCTTCCCAGCATTGAGGAGACCTCAGAGAAGGCCGCTACTTCTAAAGGCAAAGAATCATCTGCAGGTGTAAGTGCAGTTGCGGGTGTAGGTACTGTTAACAGCTCCTTTTCCAATCATTGTGTAATTCTATGGGATCTCAAATGTGCACTTTCAAGTGTTATGATCACAGATCACCTGTTTTTCCCCCTTCTCTTGAAACAATATGATGTTCATATGATCTAATATTGCAACTTGATGCTGTTTAGATTATGTTGAAATGTTTTAGTGTTGTGCACATCTTCGTTTTCCTTTGAGATCTTCTCATAGTCATCACAACAAACAATCGTTCATATAAAATGGCTGGTGATGAAATTGTTTTTCTTATTCCTGCAAAATGCAGTGTCGACACTGTTATCCATTCACAACTAGTTGCTGTTAGCTATGGGGTGGTTGAAAATGGATGTAATTGGCTGATCACGTTTCCAGTGTTTCCAGAATATCCGACTTCTTTCAATGCATAAATCTTGCTCCTAGTTTTGTTTTCCCTTCTGAAAATGTATACCTTTTGTTTCCCAAGGTACAACAAAAAGAAAGGAGTTACATGGAACGACAAGCATCCGTGCATTATCAGGAACATGGGGTGAAAAAACTGATGGGACAATTTTTGAGGCCTATAAATTTGATTTCTCCAGTAGTATTGTTGGTGAATTTTACTCTCCATTTGTTCTTCTGATTGAGTGTAAGCTTGATGATGACGTGGCTAATACAGAAGTGGATCTTTACTTGCTTAAAAAGACAGTTAAGGTGTCGGTATCTTCATGTGGACAGGTGCAAATGGATAGTGAACAGGTAAAACCCGAGCTTTCCAAATTTACTAAACTATAGCTTTTTATGCAACGATTCTGCTTTTAGATATCTTAATTATAACATCAAGTATTTTGTTTTGATGTACTAGATGATGAAAGCAAAGCGCTTTCAAGAATTCTTTTTTAATGGTTTATTTGGAAGATTATTTGTTGGCTCCAAATCTTCTAGAAAGAAGAGAGAATTTCTTCTCAACAAGGAAGCAAGTTTTTGCTGGAACCCAGATTACATGTATTTACTTCTCCCCCTGGAGATGTCAAAAACATCAAGTGTCGATTCTTTGAAAATCAATTGGACGGCGATAACTTCCTGCTTCGATGCAGTTGAATTTATGAAGAAAGAACATTCTTTTGGTACTGAAGATAGTAAAAGTAAGACAGTAAGCTCAGTTCCTTCTGGGACTCTCCCTGCCGAGATTGACGAGGACAAGAAAATACACTTTGCTGATGGTTCGCTTGGCGCTTGCAAACTTAAACAAGTAGTGGTTGTGGCTATTCACACTGGAAGGATCTACTCGATTCTTGAAGTTGTCTCTGATATGTCTGCAGACAGTCCTTTTGAGGGAAATGCGGATGGTGGCTCTTCAAAATTTAGTTCCTATGCTGAGTACTTTAACAAAAAGTAGGTAATTTTTGATTCTATATAATGCTTTTTATTCCCTGCAAATACTTCAAAACTCTTTGATAATTTATCTGGCATCTTTTTTATTTTTTATTTTTTTAAAATGTCCTTATCAGGTATGGCATAGTGTTAAAATACCCAGGACAGCCTTTGTTGCGGTTAAAGCAAAGTCATAATCCATACAATCTTCTAGTGAATTTCGTGGAAAAAGGTATGAATTGTGCGGTTCAAGTTTCTTTATGGTTAAATCAGTGAGCATGATCTATTGCTTCTCTGTCTGTTCTAAAATCTTTTTGCTTATGTGGTTAACATTTGTCTTGATTTGCTATCTATCTTTCTTTCATCGGCAGGTCGCAAGGGCAAGGCATCCCAACCTGGCTGTGTTGAGAAGCCGTTGAATCATGTTTATATGCCGCCTGAGCTTTTACTTACTGTTGATGTTCCGGTATACGCAATGAAAGCATTCTACTTGCTGCCATCTTTGTTGCATCGTTTAGAATCCTTGATGTTAGCCAGCCAACTTAGGGGAGAGATCAACTGCCCAATTCACGTACCGAGCTCTCTGGTTTGTCTGATTCTCACATAAACCTGACAGTTTATATTCCTATGTTTTGATGGTGATGGAAATATGCTAAATTACAAGACTTTGATCTATGATTAGATCCTAGAGGCACTTACAACCCTGAGATGCTGTGAGAGTTTTTCAATGGAACGCTTGGAATTGCTGGGTGACTCTGTCTTGAAGTATGCTGTCAGTAACCATCTCTTCCTTAAATATCCCGAGAAGCATGAAGGACAACTATCAGCTCAGCGATCATGGGCTGTTTGTAATGCAACCTTGCATAAACGGGGGACGGACTGTCAGTTGCAGGTATCTAATCTTGCAGACACTACGAGTGAATCCCCTGCGTATCTCATTGTTTGGGAATTCCTTCAGACGTCTCCTTGTCATTGATGCATGCGTTTAACATGATTTTGCAGTTCGTGTTCTCATTTGTTTGAGCAGCAAAATTTGTCTTGTCCTAAAGTTTATTTTATTTTGTATGTAGAGTAGTAATGTTTATTGCAACAAACTGTCAGTAGCATGGATATTCCTTAAACACTCATCTATATGTGACTAAAGTTCGACCTTCTAATGCATTTTGCTTTACACTAAAGGGATACATCCGAGATAGTGCATTTGATCCACGTCGTTGGGTGGCTCCGGGACAGCGCACTCTATTTCCTTGTCCTTGTAGTTGTGGTGTGGACACACCAAATGTTCCTCTGGACATTAAATTTTCCACTGAAGACCCGAAAATAGTGGTTGGAAAGTGCTGCGACCGGGGCCACCGGTGGATGGGCTCAAAAACCATATCGGATTGTCTGGAAGCCCTCATCGGTGCATTTTATGTTTCTGGTGGATTGATAGCAGCTCTTCATATGAATAAGTGGCTTGGAATTGACACTGAGGTTGAGCCTTCATCTGTTGTTGAAGCCATCAATAGTGCAGCTCTGCATTCGTTTGTCTTGTCAACTGATGACCTTGACATTTTGGAGTCGAAAATTGGTTATAACTTCTCTGTTAAAGGACTGTTGCAAGAAGCTATAACACATGCATCTTGCCAAGAACAAGGGCTGCCATACTGTTATCAGGTAATAAGCAAAGTCTCTTGCTTAATTGTTACTGGCTGGCAAATGTGAGAGAATAACTGGTGGCAAAATGTAAGACGTGTCGTTAAGTAATGACATGAAAATAACTTGTTGACTATTTCTTACCGTTAAAGACTCAATTCCATGCAGAGGCTTGAATTTCTTGGTGACTCTGTGCTGGACATTCTTATTACGTGGTATCTCTATCAGAGTCATGCTGATGTTGACCCTGGTGAGTTGACTGATTTGCGTTCGGCTTCCGTTAACAACGAAAATTTCGCTCAAGTTGCTGTGCGGCACAACTTCGAAAAGCATCTTCAGCACTGCTCAACCTCTCTTCAGAGCCAGATTATGGAGTATGTACAATCATTTAACAGACCTGAAATTGACACAAGAGATCTGCAACACATGAAAGGCCCTAAGGTAAGATGCCATATAGGTCTATTTTTCATGGGTGGGCAAAGGAAGCATTTGCTACCTACAACATTGTTGATAGTACTGTTTATTATTTGTCTTGAGTTATTGGAGAACTGACGAACCAGAACAAATTGATCCACTAGTACCTGCCTAATGACCCATTATGTGTGCTGGTTTTTCTTGCTGATGGAGAGATATAGATTCTGCTTCATAGACCATATATTGATAGGATCAGTATGGTTTCTGTTGCGTGCACTGAGAGAGGGCAGAGATTTCTTCAAAGTATTTTTTTAACAACTCTTTGGTTGATCTGGAGAGAGAGGAATAGGAGAGCCTATGATGATGGAATAGTGAACTACAGAAGTAGAGGAACTTTTCTTGTTTATTAGTTTAAATGTTTGTTGTAATCACAATGTGCAGTCGATGTAAATGATGACCATTGAGATGGCAAATGGAATATCTAGTAGATGAAATTTGTATTGGGGCAAGGCCACCACCTTCTTGCATGGTGCCTTACTTGTGATGGTAATCTTTTTGCTGATTGCGAGATGGTCATTAAGTTTAGGACTTCTGAAGTCTTGCAGCTTCATGGTCTTTAGAAATGTCTTTTTTAGATGGCACCCACCCAGTGTGGTTTGATTTTTTGTCCTTCGAATGTTGTTTAGGACTTCCGAAGTCTTGCAGCTTCACGGTCTTTAGAAATGCCTTTTTTAGATGGCACCCACCCAGTGTGGTTTGATTTATTGTCCTTCGAATGTCTTTATACATATGCAATATGTATACCCATGTGCAATATGTACCTGGCACGTCTAACATGCTCATGCATGTTCTTGCTATCATTCTGCAGGCTCTTGGAGACATGGTGGAAAGTATTGCAGGCGCTATTCTTATTGATACGAAGCTTAATCTTGATGAAGTATGGAGAATATTCAAACCGCTTTTATCTCCAATTGTCACACCCGATAAGCTCGAATTGGCTCCTTGGCGTGAACTGAACGAGCTGTGTGACCATCTTGGGTACTTCGTCAAAGAGAATTGCATAAATAAGGGGGAAACTGTGCATGCTGAGATTCGTCTACTGCTTGATGATGATGAGCTGTTGGGCCAGGGTTTTGAGCGATGTAAAAAAGATGCCAAAGGGAAAGCGGCTCTTCATTTGTTAAAGCAACTTGAGGTTGTTATTGTTGCACTCAAATGTACAAGTATAATGTCTTGTCTTTGATTTCTTTCCCCAAAGTTAACACTTGAACTGGCTTTTAGAGGTTATGTCACCGAATGCATGCGCTTATGTGTTATTTGCACTAAAATTGATGGTGCTTGTTGTGTTCGATGTAGCAGAAAAGGGGAATCTCGTTCAGCAAGTCTGTTGCAAAAAAGAAGAAACACAGTTCTGAGGATGATGCTGACTTGTCTCCATTACAAGCGACCGTTGACAAAGACAGCCATGGAATGGATGGAGATATCTCAGGCCCAGAACCTTGTAAGAAACAAAGGACTTCTGGAAGTCAATTGCCCACAGAGGCAGCCGAAAAAATTGTGTCGGTGGATTGCAGTTTTAAGGAATCCAACTTCGATTCTTCTGAACCAGGTTTGTAACATTTGTAATGCACCTAGCTTAGAGTTATAGCATTTTTGCAATTTTATGAGTTCCAGAGTAAGCCTAGAACTTGAATAATGTCATTGGTGTGGAATTGCTAATGTTGAGCTGTATGTGTTTTCATTATCATTATCATTAACATTAACATTGGTCTGGTCCTTTCTATTGCAGTTCTCGTAACCGTCAACATGAAAAAAGGCGGGCCTCGATCGTCTCTCTTTGAACTATGCAGGAAACTCCTGTGGCCAATGCCCAAATTCGAAACAACTGAACAAAAATCGAAGTATGCGATACCGTTACCTCTTTCAAGCACCTTTCTAAGTTCCTTTTTTTTTTTTTTTTTTTTTGTCGTTTGTCTCGACAATTTCTGCTCCTTGCTTGGTCTGGCCTAATCCATGTGAATCTCTTGCAGGACACCGATTGAATTTGGCGAAGGCGCCGAGAAAAAAGTAGGATTCAGTAGTTTCACATCGAAAATTATCTTGCACATACCCAAGTTTGGCGACATGGAATCTACTGGAGATCCTAAAGCCGATAAGAAAAGCTCGTTCGACTCCGCCGTGCTGACTATTTTTCACGAGCTCGAAAAACAAGGGAGGATTATCATTGCAAAAGCCTAACCACCATTTATGCAAAGCTTATTCTTTTCTAACATTAGGAACAGAAGGATCATTGAAGGTGCTCATAATCAATCCTTCAACTTTTCTTGTTTTAAGAGCGTTTAGGGAAAAAGCTCAAACGAGCAAATTTTAGCAAAGAGTTAGCATTTTCCTTTGACTGATTAGATTATGACAAATTGAGAGTATGAGTTATTTCAAGAGTTATGTAACAACAGTGACGTGCCTAAATTGATGCAGCACCGACGACGGCGTAAAAGTCTCTATTATGCCGAGAAATGTGCATTTGTATTTACATGCATTGTCGACTTCATGCCTAGAATGTGTTGGAAATTTTTAAAATTTAAAACCACGCATTAATTTAAAAACTTAGGCTTTTAAAACAATTGGTAGTGCTCTAGTCAAGAGACTGAGCTCAAGTCTTTCTAGGTCTTTATTTGCTTCTTTAGTTATATATTTCAACACTTTAGGCTTAGATCAAAGTTTAGTCTACATACGAGGAAAAGCATTAGAATATTTCAATATTAAATTATGTATTTATTTAAAAGTTTGACTTTTTGAGTCCAATTTGTAGGTATACTTGATCATGGCTTGGACGTTTTATATTGGCTTGCTTTTATAAATGAGTACATCATCCACGGGACGATAATAGGTGACATCAACATAGGCTGACAAGTTTTTCACCATTCAACTATGGAAAACGGTATAGTTCTAGAGTAAGAACATTTATGTAAATTTAGAGAGTAAACTAGACATAAATGATGCATGTAGAGAGATGAATTTTTAAACTCTCAATTTGGCTTGAGGTCCAATTAGTAATGCTAATTCAATCATAATTTTTTCATTTTTGTTAATTTAGAGGCCATAAAAGCCAAAATCAAGGACATATTAAAGAATTAGGATGGAGGTCTTTTTGGCACCTCATGACATGTTTACTTGCTGCAATCTAAGAGCACTAACACCGACACATGACACATGATATGATATGACACGACGTGACAACACATTAATTTAAAAAAAGAGAATTTCAACATGTTGAGATATGTTATATATATTAAATGTATTTTTATATATATAAATAATAAATTATCATTTATCAAATTAATTTGATTCAAATTCATAAATAAATAAATAATAAAAAAACCTAGAATAAATTTACACAAAAAATATTAATCCACTATTTATTAATATCATTTATTGTTTTGATTTGATAAATTTAATTCCATTCCAATAATTCATAAAACATGGAGGAAAAAAAAAGTAATTCACATTCTAGACTCGCGTGTAGACGTGTCGAAAGAGAAAAGAAAAAAAAACTTGGGAGGTGAATTATATATAATGGGAAGTGAGAGTTAGAAGAGAATAGAATGTTAGATTTTTTTACTTTCCAATTTATTATTTTTATTATTATTATTTTTTTTTTTAAATTTTGGTACACATATACATTTGATCCCTTATTTATTGAAAATTTTTAAAATTGACCTATGTTAGAATCACGTATCAAAAACTCGCATGTCAAAATTCTGGTGTCGGATTTTCCGACATGTGTTGATTGAGTGTGGTAGAGTGTTGGACACGTGTTAAAGTGTCCGACACAACATGAAGGCTCTCGAAAAGTGTTAGTGTTTTTTAGATCACAACCAACAGAAATATTGGCGGGTTTTTCTAATAGTCATTAAAAAAGAAAAGAACATAAAGGAGGGTAATATCCATGATGGAAAAGGGTTAGATGTGAAACTTTGGCAGCAACCTGGTACAAGACTTGGCAAAAACGAACATATTTCCGATAACCCATCTAAGCCTGCCCTAAAAAATATTAGTGAAAAAAAAAAAAATTATACTCGGTGCAATGCTTTCTTTCTAAATATTTTATACTCGATATAATTTTATCGTGATTGGCTTTATTATTGTTTCTAGACATTCTTCGATTTGATTTGTTAATCTATAAAATCATAGGGACTTTGAGAGTTTTCAAATTTTTATTTCTTTATCATCACGATGCATCAAGCAAACTAATTCGGCAATTCTTTTTAAAAAGCATCGTAAGCATATGACCAATACAGACCAATACAAATTTCCTATCTATTCATTTGTCACATATATATTTTTTGTGGATTTATTTTTGCTCACACGAAAAAATATGAATTATTTCCCGACGGAATAAAAAAGGGTGAGAAAATGGTTAATCTATCTCATGACCCGAACCTGAATCCGTCCAACCCTGCCCGATTGCCAGATATGTTTAGGGTGCATTTGGTAATGTTTCGTTCAAAATTGTTCAGAATATAAATAGAAAAAACTATTTATGTTTAGGGAACAATTTTTAAATAGAAAAATGCGTTTGGTAATTACATAAAATTTTTATTCTTGGAATAGAAAAAAAAAGAAACACGTTTGGTAAACTTGTATAATTTTTTAATATTTTTATTTTTTCTTCCTTTTGGCCAGTTGCCGGCGAGCGGCCGACGAGGGCAGGCGGCCTCGAGCTCGCCCAAATCCGGCAAGGCCGAGCTTGCCTAGTCACTAGCGAGGCTCAGCCTCGTTGGGCCACCGCCAGGCGGCCTCGCCGGAGGCCGGTGACGCTTTGGCGAGGTCACTAGCCCTCGACGGTCGGTTGCCGGCCATGGCCAAGGCTGACGACAAGCCAAAAAAAAAAGAAGAAGAAAAAAAAAAGAAAAAAAATTATTTTTCGGAAGTGTTCCCAAAACAAAAATATAGATTTTTTATTTTTTCCGGAAATAAAAGTATAAATAAACGCGTTTATATTTTTTTTTCTCCTAAAACAAAAAAATAATAGAAATTGTGTTCCAGGAACCAAAAACAGGTCCTTAACTTTCTCTGTCGCCTATGAAAAGTCGCTTTTGTCCCCTGAAAAACTGCGAAATCTCCAAATTGCAAAACGCGGACCCAAATTTTTTCCCTCCACTTTCCTCCTCAAAAAAACACGAATTCGAAAAAGAAACACTCTCTCCACAATGCCTTCCTCAAGCTCCGCCGGCCACCACCGCCGCCGCCGAACCGCCGCCCTGACCCAGCCTCCGCCGCCCATGACTAACACCCACGGCGGCGGCGGCGACGACGACGACGATTTCCAGACTCGCCCCAAGCTCAGCTGCTCCCAGAAACCCCTCCAGCTCTCCAACGTTTCCTCCAATGGCGCTCGCCCGACCAAGAAGCTGAAGCGGCCCACCCCAGCCCTCGGCAAGGAAAACGCCGTTCCCGCCTCGGCGGTCGGTCGGAGCAGCCCCGCGCCGCGTGAATCGCTTGATCGGAGGGCCGTCGGCTTGTTCGACACGAGCAGGGGCTGCGGCGTGGCGGATGAATTCGAGCTGGCCGATGCTGACTGCAGCTTGGATTTGATAGAGTCGAGCATCGATTGCGAGCGCGCGCCCGTGGATCGGCATGTGGAGGAGGGTCGCGGTAGAGCTGGCGAGAGAAATGAGAAGCTGGAGGTGAATGAGGGCTATTTGAGCCACTCGATTGAGTCTAGGTTAATCAAGGCAAAATTAGATTTTGGATTCAGGGATGGTGGTAATTGTAGAGGTCTTGGTGGGGTTGAGAAGAATGAGGAAAATGGGTCGGTGGCGAATGGGGGTTCTGCGAGCAATTTGATCGAGTCTGGGTCGATTGCAGCGAAAGCGGATTGTGGGCTGAGTGAGGTTGGTGATGATAGTGTTTCCGGTGCGCATGATGACGAGTGTGACGAGCAATTTGAGGTGGGGGCGGACCTTGATTTGCTGATTAAGCTGTGTGATGATGAGGGGCCGGTGCATTACTCCGATGACAAAGATGGAGAGGATGCAGAGGATGGTTGGGATTGCGATAGCGGGTTGGTTTGTTGTCCTTTATGTGGTGCGGACATTTCAGATCTGAGTGATGAGTCCAGGCAGATACATACCAATGATTGTCTTGACAAGGGAGAGGCACGACTCGATGAGGCAAGTCTACTAATCTGCTCAAGTACATGTTGTCATTTGTTGTGCTTCTGTATGAATTGTCAGGGGCAGTATCTGTGCCGTATGAACTTTTGGCATTTTTTCACCAGCACGAGTTGTAAAATGTTTTCCTGAAAATGATCACTTGTATTACTTACAAAACGAATGAAAAGTATTTTTTCTGTTCATGAAAATTTTTTAGATATAAATTATTGTCAATAACGAAAATATATTGCATTGACTAATTATTTCAAGTGATACAAGTGATTACTTTTAGAAAAATATTTTCCAAATCATTAATTTTCTGTGAACAAATAGAGCCATAAAGTCATACCTTGTTCACGCCAGATCAACAAGAATGAATCCTGAATTGATAATGAGAAAATTGCCCTGCTGCATCTTATGTTACTTTTCAAGAAAATTACACATTTTGACCCATGGAATGCATTATGCTTGATAAAAATCAACTAAGTTCTTGGTCAGTCACTTTATCCGTAGGAACAATCCACCCTTGATAGTACATTGTTGTGACACATTGATATGAATAAGATGATATTGGGACACTATTTGGCATCTCGTCCACAGCTGATGAGAAATGATTAGCAAACCCATATCAAGTGAATTGAATTGTTGATGTTTGTGATCATATTCTCTGTACTGGAAGATCACCTCTTTGGTTGCTTACTTCTTTTGTGGCTCTCTCAAAAGCTTTTATGCATAAGGCATCCAAGAAGACAGATGGAAAGATGAGCTCTTCCTCATACTTCCATCTTTTTTCCCACAAATAAATAGAGGATCCAGATAATGCAGCTTTATCAACTAAAATGCAAATTATCTCTGGCAATCATTTTCATTTTGACGTAGATGTGTAGCAATAAGTTGCTTTGTGTTCCCCCTCCTCCCGTTGCCTTAAGCTGGAAACAAATCATTTCCCTGAGATCATTCAATGAGGATTGGTATTACTCTTTGTGTTTTCCTATTCTTAGAAGGTTCCTTTTAGGTTTGATTTTACTTGTTCGAGGCATTTCTATAGTTTATTATGGTTATTGCTGTTTTGTTTATGGTATAGGAAACATGGATCTCTTTTAGCATTTTCCTCATCTATGTATGCAATTGAAAACCAGGAACTACCTAAGCCTGAGATATTCCTGCAGGTTCTATTTCCTGATGCCGATGGGGCACCTTCAACTCGTCCTCAGGAAGCTGTCGGCTCACCTGTTAGTTCTCCCCAGCTAGCTGTTGATATCTTTCCAGTGCTTGGATGGTTACGTAGCCTTGGTTTAGATAGGTACGAAGAAGCTTTTGTTAGGGAAGAGATTGATTGGGACAGCTTGCAGTGCCTGACAGAAGAGGTATGCTTTTGGCAGTGATCTTTTGGGATTTCAAGTGATAGCTTCTTATAAAACTTAGATGACTGTCTCCTTGGTAAGTCTTGATGGATGAGATAAACAACATGATATTCTTCATACTGTGCACCTTCTACAAAGTTGAGGCTCGCAAGGATTACATGAGTCAAGAAATGATAGGTGAAGTAAGATATCCTCTGCCATTATAATATCAATGAACAACTTTTTTCCAATTTTGGGAGGATACTTTGCATTACCAGGTGATTTCAGTATGGTTGCATCTTTGAGAGGTTTCTTGCTCTTTATCCTCATTATCTGGTGTTGTGGTGATGGTATTCCTGTCAAATCTCCGGTTCCTTACTTTGATGTGATCACCACTGTCTTGAATGCACAGGATCTTTTGAAGATGGGTATTTCTGCTCTTGGCCCAAGGAAGAAAATTGTGCATGCTCTAAATGAACTTAGAAAAGGAGTCCAAGGAGAAACTGCGGAGCATGTGGATATAAATGGAAAGTGTGGAGATCATATGACAAAGACAGAACCTGGTGCTTCTAAAGCGATGGTCTCTGGTGATAGTAAAGTAGCCGCAAGCAAGCTGATTACAGATTATTTTCTGGGCTCCTCTACAAATCAGAAAAAGACCTGCAACATTTCTACTCTGCAAAGAAGAGTCACAGAACAGTTGAGTTCCAGTTGTGGATGTGCTAAAGTGAATGATCATGTTAAAAATGCGAAACCAAGGGGTCGTGTTAAAAATTCGACACCAAGGGAGGTTCCCTTGTGGTGCCGTATACCAGGGACGCCCTTTCGAGTGGTTAGTGGCTTTCCATCATATGAAATCCTTACTACTATCTCCTTTTTATTGTGGGATGATGGTTAAGCACTGTTTTTCCACCTTGACATCACAGGATGCTTTCCGATATCTTACAAGAGACTGTTCCCATTGGTTTCTCACTCACTTTCATATGGACCGTAAGTTTCATATTTTTCTGTTTCTTAATCTTTCTTCAAGTTTGAAACACGTCGAAATAAAAATTTTCTCCTGTGCAAACATACATTTCAGCTTTATTGTGTCAATGCAAATCAGGGAGTGTGGTTAAGAAACCTAGTATTCCTAGTTGTTTCTGATAGATTATATGCAGTTCTTGGCCTTTGTTTGTTTCTCAAACTAAAAAGCTTACCTTGATGATTTCTTTACGCTAGTTTCTGGGATGGCCACTCCAATTTATATTTCTATGGCAGAGAGGTTGAAGGCACTGTTCTGAAGGATATTTTCGTCACAATCTATCGTCTAATTTCTCCCTACAATAAAATTAATCTAACAGTGGCTGCTTGTGATGGAAAAATATTCTGCAAACTGCTAGGTTGTTCTGTGGTGGGCTGGGTTACTCTACATGAATGGACAAGATGTGGTACTGATGCAGCATATAAAAATAATGTAGGAATCCTCAGTCATCTAATTTGAAAAATCTAATTAATTTGTGAGCACTTACCTTCTTGTACGTGGGTTCGCATCAGGGATTTTCTACACAAGATTTCTGCTCTATCTATACCCAAGACAAAAGAATGAGAGATTTCACTGGCGATAAATTGTAGACCTGGTAGACTGATCTAATTAGTACCATATTTGCTGTGAAGTCGCTTATGATCGACCTGAATATATGGGCTCAGTTCCATTTTAGATGTTCATGATGTATCTTACAGAAAGACACCAGCAGAGATTCTTGGTGTGCCATTATGATGAGCATGTATGTACACCTAGTGAAGATATTACTAGGACTGGCAGAGTAAATGATTGAACCATAGGTGAAATTTGATGGCTGTGCCTGAAACGTAACATTGAGGGTGTTTGAGATAGCTTCATATCCTTTGCTCTTGTTCTTTGATCATACAAATCCCAACTAATTGCAGAGCACTAGATAAGAATTCTCGATCATTCATGATTTTGGTCTTTTTAATCTTATTGCATTTGAAGTAAATGGGATTTCTAGATTATTCATAGTTTAGCTCCTTTTAATCTGTATGCTTACCTTGTTGTCTCAATGCTGTTGTGCATGTCATGCAGATTATCAAGGTCTTACAAGGTCCTTCTGTCATGGGAAAGTCTACTGCTCCGCAGTAACGGCAAAGCTTGTAAATTTGAAGATTGGTATCCCTTGGGAACGGCTGGAAGTTCTACCAATCAACCAGATGGTTGTAATTGAAAGTGTTGGAGTGACATGCTTAGAAGCTAATCATTGTCCAGGTGCCATAGTAATCCTCTTTGAGCCACCAACTGGTGAGGTGTGTTGCAAATTGACTCTTTTTATATATTTTGTCATAATTATGACCTACTCATCACTGTAGGTTATGACTGATGGGGTTGATCCTGAAATCTGTGCTTCATGCATCCAGGTTGTTCTCCATACAGGAGATTTTCGCTTTAGTGAAGAGATGGCTGGACTGTCCATTCTGCAAGCAACTCGTATCCATACTCTTATACTTGACACCACTTACTGTAACCCCCAGGTAAGCAAGTGCTTCAGTGACTTTACCTGGCAGGGTGATTGCTTCCACATGTATGCGTCCAGCGACATCAATAATCTTCACTCCTTTCTTTAATTGTTTTTTGTTTTTTTGTGTATGATGAGGAAAACTGCTCATTATCACAACTTGAGATTTTCGTCTGTTTTTTTGTTCATGATACTTAAATACTGACTGAAGTCGTCGTCCTGTTACTATACACAGTATGACTTTCCAAAGCAAGAGGCAGTGGCCCAATTTGTCGTGGAGTCCATTCAAGCTGAATCCTTTAACCCGAACACTCTTTTTCTCATTGGCAGCTACACAATTGGTAAGTCCTTTCCACCCCTAGGTTCTCTATCTCCCACACCCTTGGTGCAATGGCTGTACCATGTACCTCTACTTGCTTAAAAGAAATGAAATTTACATCATCTTCTGCTAGCGAGTTTCCACTGCCTTCTTGCTCAGATTACTCGAATAAGCTGATTCCATTTTGTCATCATAACTAGGGAAGGAGAGGCTGTTCTTGGAGGTTGCTCGTGTGCTACATAAAAAGATTTATGTCAGTGCTGCAAAGCTGCGTATTATACAATGTTTTGGGTACTCTGAGGAGGACATGCAATGGTTTACATTAAATGAAAAGGAAAGCCACATTCATGTTGTGCCTATGTGGACCCTAGCCAACTTCAAAAGGCTAAAGCAGATTTCTAATCAGTATCTGGTAAGGATTACAAATTATGTCATGTTTCTTCTAACAGTACTCAGTGAAGTTGACTTTCTATATAATTAGCTTATCTCCCTGCAGTAAAAGTCTGAGTAAATAGTGAATACTTATGTCAGGAGTTTACTTTTTGTCGCAGATCATGAAACAATTCCAACTTAAATTGGGCACTGGTGTCTAATATATAGTAGTTTATATATCTCACTTGTAACATCTGTCTGTTGAGTTTCTAGTTCTTTCTTCTCAGTTTATGTGGAATTTTCAATTCACTAATACACATTCCTTTTCTCAACGTCAGGGAAGGTATAGTCTTATTGTTGCCTTTTCTCCTACTGGCTGGACTTTTGGTAAAGGAAAGAAGAAGTGCACAGGCAGAAGGTGGCAGCAGGGAACCATCATAAGGTGATGTTCTAGTGATATTGAATCTAATATTCTGAAATTATGCCCTCAAAGGCCTGATTTATTTGTTGAGAAAGGTTGGCTGTCTCTTTACATGAACTTTGGCTATTGTTTGGCTATTGCCTCATGTCTAACCAATGATAGGTCCAACTTTACTTCTCCAGAAATTGGTTTGAAATTATTCCTGAACTGCAAAAACCAACACATCCAGATTCTTATTTCTCCCTGGAAAACTCAGAAAATAATGGCGCAAATGCTCTTTGTTTGGTACAGAAAATTCTGTTGTGGAGTTAGTCCTTGTGCCCATTTCACTAGTTCGTCTCAGGGTCCTCTCTCTGGTTAACAATCTTTCTGCACTCTTATCTTTATAGAAGTTGTTTAGTTAAAGAAAGGGTTTTCTGCTAAAATTGTGAGGATTTATTGATATATTTATAGCGGTTTCTCTTTCAGGTATGAAGTGCCATATAGTGAGCACTGCAGCTTTTCAGAACTGAAAGAGTTTGTGAAGTTCATATCACCTGACAGGATAATACCAAGCGTCAACAATGACGGGCCGGAATCTGCCAATTCCATGATTTCCCTCCTAACATCATGACTTCTTGAGAGATAACTCTTTATGGGTAGCGATGAAAAAATCTACATTGGGTGCTCTCGGAAAATTCTCCTCCTTTCAAAGTGGATGAACATGACAAGGGATGAGAAAATGGAGTTGGCCGATGACTACCAGCACAAAACATGAGAATGTTGAGATGTCTGGTGCCAGTAGCAACAATAGTGAAATACCAAGCAACATCAAGTCCCGAGTGCCACGCTGATGTAGGTTTATATAACTCTTGATGAATAGGCCATTGCCCTCAAAGAAACTTGTTACATAATGAAAGCATCAGCCACAAAAATTCATCTCCATCTGCTTGCCAATTTACTCAACAGATGGTGATCATTTTATGTACAAAGAGTACTGATGCTGCAATGTTTGATAATTGTGGGATTTCTTCTTTTTTCGGCTATGTTTTTGTTACTCCAAAATCCCAAGTGACAAATCCGATCGATGGAGATATACGGTCAATGTGGATTTATGTGCATCAACTAAGGATTAAGTGGCATGTCATGCAGCAACAGCTAGAGCACTGGACAGCAACGAGGTCCTGTATGCAACTAGAGAATCAGCTGGGCCGGTTCGGAACAACCCTGGTATGGTCTCGCCAGGGCCTATTCCTTGGTTTCTAGGCTAGTCCTGGCCTCAGAACTAGGAAAGCAGAATACCCAAAAATGGGTTTGATACCTGGCTCCCCGCATTGAGAGTCAAAACGTATAAAAATTTAAGCCAAACCAGTTAGGCCAATTCTCATATATACTAAGTTCTATTTCGTAAAGCTTGTCGCCCCTTTAGGATGAGTATTATTTAATCTAGTTCAACATTTCAGCAATACATATTGAATGTAGATAGAAGGGGATTTTAAGTTGGGTTTGAATTTGATTTTTTTTTTTTAATAGGAAATTTCACAAGAAAATAAATGGCAGTTTAGTAATTTTATTCTTTTCTTTATTTCGATTTTTCTGAAATTTTTGCAAAAAAAAGCCATGAGATGCGGCAACCACGGGGAGTATTTTTGTCATTTAATTGTCCGGGGTTTGTGCGGACGAAAATGGGTGTGAAATCAGCATTGCCATTTTACAAACATATTAACAATTAAAGTATTTGCTGTTAAAAAAATTGTTATTCATTGTACAAAATCTGACCATTATTTAGGCTCATATTAACAATTAAAAGAATACTTAGGCTCATTTATTTCGTGGAAAAGGAACGATTTGTAATTGTTTACATTGCTCGAAATAATTACTAATCGAAAAAATATATTTATTATCGATAATATTTTTGTTTAAACATTTTCGTCGATGATATCAGTATTCTTTGTCCATCTATTTATGTAAGTGATAAAAACGTTTTTTTTTCAAGAAAATGTTTTTCAAATTATTTATGTTTTGGTGAAGCAAACGCACGTTTAAAGTCACAACCTTCGCTAGGATGTCTTATTCAGATCTCAAGTGATCCAATGATTTATTTTCTATTTTCATTTTTTTTGTCGGACTGACCCCATGATTGTCACACCTGATTTCGACAGTTTTGAGCCTTTCACAACATTACCCAAAACCACGGTCTGAGCCAACCGGAACGGTGTGAGCAAAGGCATGAATGTTTGACTCGAACTCCTCTTCCTCGTCTTCTAGAGAAACATCAGTGTCCATTCTCTCTCTCCCCACGGTCGTCCGATGCTGTCCGTACTCGTTAAAGTACAGTTTTGACGGCCTTCCGGACGCTTGACCGTTCTTGCATGGGGAAAAAGACCAAAAGAAGGACAAGACAATAAAAAAGTTGGACGGTTACCCCTCAAATTCTCAATCTGAGGTGTCATGTTCGAGGCACTTTCTCACTGATTTTCAGTTTCACACTAGCTATTCTTCTAATCTTTGTCTCAAACCTTAATCGTTCGATGTATTTCGACGCTTATCGAATGCTCCTTCTCCTTTTCGCTCGACGGCTTTTCTTGGTCGTGGGTAGATTCGGCGAGACATCAGGCAGACAAGAGAGCTGGGACGTCAGGAAACTCGTCGGATTGTTCCTCGTACCTCTTTTTTCACGGGCACGAACTTTGTCTCCTCGCGGGCCAGATTCAACGTTCTGGTTCTTTAGTGCGACTTTAGGTGTGTGCAAAAGTTGTGAGAAGAGCATCTTCCAACATCGATGTTAGGCGGCGTTCAGAACCAGCCTTGGAAGTGTTTGTTCCCAAATCGATGCATTTGGGGCCTCGGCAAGGTGCTTAGAAGGCGACATGTGTTCATTTGATGTCTGCTTGTGAAATGTGAAAAGGTTTTTCTTGCTAGATATGAATACAAGTAGAGATGTAGACCTGTGGAAAGGAAAAGGGAAAGTACTAAAAATGTCTCAAATATATTACATTTATATTAATTTAGTACCAAATCATTCAATTGGGCCAATTTAATTATGAACATTTTCACATTGGTATCAACTTAGTTAATCTAACCAATTTTAGTTAGAATCATTGACGTGGACACCAACCGTTGTCCTATATGGTGCCATCGGAATTAACATAGACATTTTTAAATAATATTTTAATTTTTTGAATTTTAATTTTTTTATTCTTTTCTTTTTTTATTATTTTTCTTTTCATTTTAGCCAATGATCCAAGCTAGCCCTCGTGTTGGCCCTCACCAGCCAAAATGAAAGAAAAAAAGAAAGAAAGAAAAAATAATTCAAAATTCAATTTATATAAAAACAATTTTGTAAAAATTGTTCACTTTAGCATCGATCGTGTCACGGAGGATGGTTGGTGTTCAAGTTAATAATTTCTACACAAAATTGATCGGATATACTCAATTGACAAAATGTGAAAAATGTTTAGTACTAAATTGACCAAATTGAAAAGTTTATAACTAAATTAGTACTAACGCAATAGGTTTAGGACTTGTTTAGTGCTTTCCTTAGGGGGGAAATCATCTTATTGGTCATAAACATATTGTGTGGACGTTAATTCAGTTCTAAAATTTTTGAATTGCCAATTTTGTCTTGATCCTTTGTGGCAAAATTCCAGTCGATATTTGTTAGGAGTTGCTGACGTAACAGTCCAATCATTGTTGGTCGTCTTACATGGTGCACTACCACATCAACGATTCTAGGAAAAATTGAATGAAAGGATTACATTGGAATTTTTTGCAAAGTTAAGGATTAGACTAGCAAAATTAAAAAGTTTATGATTGACTTGGCACTTGCATAATATATTTATGATTAATTGGAAATTTTCCCTAAATACATGTGTGCATTTACGATAACAATTGCCCTTTTTATTCGGAGACACTCCAATTTTCCCACCTTTGTAGCTTATAGATATAAAAGTATTGTGATTTTTAGGAAAATTACAAAAACATTCATCAACTTTCTCATATATGATTTTGCCTTGCTTATTTTTTGATCGGTTATATCTCACATTATTCCATTTCAAAACCTGTTACCTTTGTAGTATGATTTCATAATCGTGTATTTGCGTGCACCTAGAGTTAAAAGAGTAAAAACCTATATTTTGCCTTGCCTAGTTTTAAATAAATTATACATTTTATTCCTAGTACTTTCAAGCTGTTTTTTATTATTATTATTATTATTATTATTATTATTATTATTATTATTATTATTATTATTATTATTATTATTATTATTCAAGTCACCATATTAAATTAAGTCATTTTACTTTCATAAATTTTCTAATCAAATCCGCCTGACGTAAAATCCAATTAGATTCAGTTGATGTGATTATCGAGCGACCCCAAAATATGATGCAAATACCCATATGGACGTGCATGCTGGCATGTGAAATGGATAAAATTAACCAATGTGGATACCCACATGGACATCGGCATTGGAAAAATTCTATTCACGTCACACAATGACTAGCTGGATTTTGTTGGATTAGGTGTATGAGGAATTAGATTAGAAAATCTGTGAAAGTATAAACATTTAATTAGACAAAAATGGTATAGGAATTTGATTTGGAAAAGCGTGAAATACGAGGACGACAAGTGGACACTTTTTCCCTATTCCTTAAAAGTTATTTGTGTTCCAAATGTCAAGTGTCAGTCTTTTTGGTCTCTTAAAGTGCAAAGTATGTGCCTGAATAAAAGCAAAGGATGCGACATTTCTAAGTTTTGAGAAAATGAGCGATGGTTTACGTTCTGTTTCTTCCTTGAGAGACATGAAGTGGTATGTTTCTTATCATTGATGTGAGTAACGTCTTTTGGTAGAACCATGTGTCTACTCGTGTATGAGTTGTCTCTTTCTTTTCATATCCATGAATGATTATTTCTTCAATCAAACCACATGTCTCTTGAGTTATTAGGGAAATTGTTTAGTCAATTCTGTACTTATTGTACGAATGTCAATTCAATTCTAAAATTCTAATATTATCAAATTATTCTTAAAACTTTGCGCGGAGTTCCAATGTAATCATTTGGTCTCAATTTTATTGGAAACCGCTGACATGTTGGTGTGCCACATGGAACAGTAGGTGATGATTGGAGCGTTACAATAGTGATTTTCGGCGAAAATTGACCTAAAAGGCTACATTAGAACTTTATGCAAAAGTTTAAGACTAAATTATCAAAATTGAAAAATCTAAAACTGAATTAATATCCATACAATATGTTTATGATTGATTGGGTATTTTTCCCCATGCTATTACGTGAAATATGGCTTTGGCTTTAGCAGTCAGAAAACCAACTGGACTAATAACATATTGGAATCAATGATATAAAATATAATTAGTTTACAATTTAATTCCATGTTTAAATCTCACACACTATAATTTCCGCTTAATTCGATATGTCATTCTATAAACTAATGGTCTATCGGTCTTCATTAATTAATAGCCCTAGCATTGCTCTGATTGATTCGATTCGAGTTGGGTTCGACGACTTATCTTGCATAAAAGAAACAAGTTTCGATCGGACATCATTCCAATGTAAATCAAAGCCAAGCAGAGAAACATCCTCATATCTCTTTTCGTGACACATGTGGTCAATGCTTTGGAAATCGAACGTTTCTCCATTAAAATGTGCTCTCGCGGTTTCTCGACCGTACGACCTTTTCCCCTCGGCTCGAACCCTAACGTGTTTGTTGCCATACATAAAGATCTCGGCGGGGCGATGCATGCGTGACTGACGACTTGTCACATCCTGTCCTTTGACCTAATGGAGAAAGCCCTTGCAGGAGAAAAAGATCGACCATGGCCGTCATGTTTGGTCGTGGAGAGTTGCCCTTCTTTGGCCGTGGCCGGATCATTTGACGCTCTGACATCGAGTTCACAATGCAATTGCACGTGTTCAATGCGGCGCTGCTGATGGGGAGGTGCATGTGATCACGAGCTTTCTCTTCTGGATGGTGTCAGTTCCGTCCGCTTCCTCTGGATGCTTAGTTCCGTCACTAAAAGACAAAAGACAAAGGGGGGGGGAAGCAAATGCATCTGCAACATTTCTCTATTAAAACCTTTACGTACACGATGATACGCGACGTATACTTGCAGTTGCAGACTTGTTCGCTGCATTAACAATAAACCCTAGACTACCCTTTAATTGTCGCTGACGTTTCTGGTGGTGGCTCCAACTCATGGCCCGCCACGTAATCCAGTCCTGCATAATAGGGGTGAGCATGATACGGATTGGGCCGGTTCACCCTCTAACCCTAGGATCAATTCGCACAGTGCTGGTTCTCAATTTTTAAGACTGATAATTGACCCTATTGAGCTTGAGACCGAAGACTGGACCAACCCAATGTGTTCAGTCCGGTTCCAGGGTCAACCCGGGACCAATTGATAATTTTTTATTTCATTTTTTGTACTCCTTAAAAAAGTGATTGAGGACCGAATTGACCCAATAGGTTCGGTTCGGTTTCAAGGTCAACCCAAGACTAACCAATAATTTTTTATTTCATATTTTGTACTGCTTGAAAGAGCAACCGATGACTGTATTGATCCAATGGGTTCGATGATGAGTAAGGTCAGCTAAGAAAGGCAAGTGGTGAGAGTCAACTGGGGTGAGCGTCGAACAGAATGAGCATCAAATGTCAAGCGGGGAGCAACAAGCTAAGCGAGCATTGAGTGGCGAGTGGCATGAGTGACCCAAAGCGAGCGAGGCGAGTGTCGAGTGACGAGCGGAGAAGTTGTTTTTTTTTTTCGATTTTAGCAAATTGAAGACTAATAGGATAAATAAGACAGAAGATAATGAATACTAGAGGAGGATGCCATAAGGTGCATTTTTGGACGCCGTGAGGACTTCTCAGAAAAATATTTTCCTCATTCGTAAATTATGACTATTAACACCGTAAAAAACATTAAAAACCTAAGTTATTAAAGAATAATATAAAATTATTTGAACTCTTTACTAAAGAGCTATTTAATGTTGTTGACACCATTTATTTTAAGATTTTCTCTATATATAAAAAAATTATAAATAATATAATATATATATATATATATATATATAGTCAAAGTTGGATCGACTTTAACTCTCGGGATCGAGGATTGACTCACACAATCTTTGGCCAGGAATTCTAGGACTAAGGACCGACCCATTCTCCCTGGGAACTGGACAAGGACCGGCAGGGTTGGGCCGGTCTAGGGTCGGTCTAAGGTTAACCCTAGACCGATTTTCACCCCCTACTGCATAAAGCCCAAATCCAGAGCGAGCACGATCGTTGAAGTCCAACACATTCAAGAACGACCAGTCCATGTCGTTGCCCCGACCCTCATTGCCATTCCCTATGTCGTCTCCTCCTTGAGCTGCTGATGGTAACGTACCGTGCCCGTGCCCATCGTCATTCTTTCTGCTCCGCCTCGAGCTCTCGGGCCCTCGTTGGCCAACCGGGCAGCAACAGCTCGGATTCCCTGGGGGGTTGAGGCAAACGCACCTTTTAGAGTCATAAACCTTAGTTAGGAAGTCTTATTCAAATCTTGAGTGGGCCCATGATTGGTCACACTTGATTTTAACAGTTTTGAGTCTTCATAACTATACCCAGACCTGAATCCTTCCATCTATTGATCTGGTAAAGCTCATGCACGACGTATAAGAAAGGCTAGGAAAGAATAGTGCTGACCGAGACGGTCGGGCAAAGGCATGATTGTTTGACTCGAACTCTTCCTCGTTTTCATGAGAAACATCAGCGTCTATTCTCCCCCGGCGGTCTGCTGCTGTCTGTACTCGTTAAAGTACAGTTTTGATGCTATTCGCATGTTTGACCGTTCTTGCGTGGGCAAAAGGCCAAAAGGAAATTGGACGGTTACCCGCCAAATTCTCAACCTCAGGTGACATGGTCGAGACATTTTCTCACAGATTATCGGATTCGCACGCGCTAATCTTCCAGTCTTTATCTTAAACCTTACTCGTTTGATGTAGTTCGACACTTTTCAAATGCTCCTTCTCCTTCTCGTTCGTGACATTAGGCAGACGACAGAGCTGGGACCTCTGGGAAACTATAGCGATGTTTCCTTGTAGCTCTTTTTCACGTGAACGAACTTTGTCTCGTCGCGGGCCAGATTCAACGTCCTGTTTCTGTAGTGCGACTTTAGATGTGTGCAAAAGTTGTGATAAGTGCATCTTCCTACGTCGTTGGGGGTCACCGCGTGGTGCTTAGACGGCGACCCATGTTCAATTGATGTAAACTTGTGGAATGTGAAAGAGGTTTTCTTAGATTTGGACATGGATAGAGATATCAGATACGCGGGAGGAACTGGGAAAGTAACGAAAATATTAAACTTATTGCTTTGGTATCAATTCAATCGTAAACTATTTAATTGTGCTAATTTAGTCATGAATATTTTCGTATTAATATCAATTTAGTTCATCTGACCAATTTTGATTAGAAATCGCTAACGTAGACATCGACTATCCTACATGACTTGGCCAACACTTGACATATCTTTGCTTACTCAACGTTATTTGTGCATTCTTGGGGGTTTGAATATGTGTTTGCATATTTCTTTTTCCTTTGAATCAGATCATTGAGCCTTTTCAACTGATTGGATCAGTTACGATGCTTATTGTTTTGATCAAACAGGTGCTGGTCATGACCCCACAGATTTTATTGGATGCTTTGAGAAAAGCATTCCTTAATTTGGACATGGTGAGCCTGATGATAATATAATTAATGCCATCTTACCACAAAAAACCATCCTTATACAAAAATAATGCAGGTCAGTGCCCATCCTCATGCCATTATTTCATGCCTGAATCTCCCCCTGTAATTATTACTCATAAAGGGTACTTGTTTTATTGAAGGAGTTTTATTACAAAAGCAGTAAGAAGCGGAAGATTTTTGGAATGACAGCTTCGCCTGTATCTCGTAAAGGTAAGAAATGTCTAAGTCAACCTTCTGTGTCCTTGCTAGAGATAAAGGCTGTGGTGATCCAACTTTCTTTTGTGCTCGGATCTTGTCCATTACATGTTGTGAACCTACAGAATAGTGTTTTCCGCCTTTGTGCTCTCGTTTTGGAATGTCGATGCACAGATATGGCTTTAAAAGGGGAAATAAAATCCTTTCAAGACAATTCTTTTATTGGATCTTGGGAAAGAGGTACCATGTAGCCTTAGTTATTCAGGAATTACATGTCCGGACCTTCATCAGGAAATTTTTAAGGGGAAGCGTATAGAGGGAGTTAAAATTTTTCAAGGAATACGGGATCCACTCGTGTTAAAGGCCAAACTTACTCGTCTCCATGGTTGCCCCATATTGAACATGAAGAAACTGTTTTCTGAGCCACCTGCCTCCGTCCTTTAGTAACATTTAGTGCTGTCAGCATTTCTAGATCTAACCATGATCCGCTTTTGATGAAAGCTGAACAAATTTTCTTTTGGAACAATTAAACTGAAGACTGTTGCGACCATGAAGCTATCCAGTACTGGACGACTCGATGGCACAGTTCTTGTAGCAGCAAGGAGAGATAAAAGATGCTGGAGAAGCCTAATTTGCTATTTATTTCCTTCATGATTGATCGTGAATTTATTTCTCCTAAC
The DNA here is from genome assembly GCA_014182515.1 of Eucalyptus microcorys. Taxonomy (NCBI): domain Eukaryota; kingdom Viridiplantae; phylum Streptophyta; class Magnoliopsida; order Myrtales; family Myrtaceae; genus Eucalyptus; species Eucalyptus microcorys. The sequence continues at coordinate 39,164,393 of CM024564.1, forward strand.
GCTTTGCACTACCGGTTCGAGAATGCAGTTAATTATAACTTTGTATTAGTTCTTCTTCCTACCATTGGTAACTTACCAAAAAAATGCGGTCTAGTTAAATTACTGATCCTGTGATTCCATCACAAAATGGCAATGATGAGAAGATCTCTGAGATATAATTACTGGAAATTACTGTAATGCCATCAAAGTTCAGTATAACTCATTTTGCTTTAGCTGCTATCTAATGTGCTTTTCTATAAGCACCTATTCTTTTGATTTGTTAGAAAGGAAAAGAAAGGCCTATTTGGTCTTTGAAACTTCATTCTGTTTCTGGAATAAACCTGTCAATTTAGTTTGCGTCAACTGTTTAATGCTGGTTTACAAGTATATGAATTTGTGAGCGTCTTTGATCTATTTGACATGAGGATAAACCTAATTAACCAGCTTTAATGAATTGAAAAGGGTCTAGTCACGTCTGGTAGGGAAGTAACTTTGGTATCCTCATGAGCTGCCAATACTCCAAGTTTGATCCTAAGTTCAGTCAAACATCATTGACAAAGTAACAGATACTATTTAGCCTTGTATAACAGTCTAACAATAGGAATTCATATGATTTGTAAAAGACATCTAATTATATGTACAAAACTTGAAGTACTGCCTCATCTCGAGTATGCTTACACACCACAAATGCCTTTTACGTATGTTTATCCTTCTATGGGATGTTCGAATCGACTTGCCACTGATTAGGAACTATCATGATTTAAGGGGTTTCCTCCACCGTGCGTTGTGATGGACAGATATCAGAGCTCGAGAGCATTTTGGATTCCCAGATAGCAAAAGACTTTCCTGTTTTCCTGTTTCATTGATTACACTATCACGAACTTGTAAAATACTCGCATGGAAATATATTTACATGGACGGATATACACTGTTGAGGACCGGACAGAGATAGAAGTCTATGTTCCATCTGCCAAAGAAATATGTTGGTTCTTTGACCAACCGCAGTTTTCAAATGCATCTTTGAAGGAAAAGATGGAAGCTTCATGGTCCAAGGTATTCTTAATTAAATGCACATGTTTGTTCACCTCATGATACTTGAATATTCCATATGTCTAGCTTTTACATATGTTGGCTGAAAATATTTTAAAAAGATTCATTATGCATGGGCAGTTTGATGCTTCCTTGTTAAAGTTGCAAGGCTCCTTTGAAAGTCGTTTCAAAGACATGGACGAAAGGCATAAGATGATGGGGAAGCGTTTGTCCAATGACCACTCAAAGATTATGTATTGCCTTGATGATCTCGGTCTCATTTGTGCTTATGAGGTATGCCATAGAAATATTTAATGCTTGAGCCTTAAATTTGGTAGACAAATACTATCTCCTTTTTTTCACATTACTTACATAGCCTAAAGCTGCTCTAATCGTCAGGGTAGGACTTTTGAATGGTGCGGATTGTCTATACAACTTGATTTGACTGAACTACCACGAGAAAGAGATTCTACCTGTTCCACTTCATTATCTGATAGTTAGGTTCATATACCAAATAACTTCGAGAAGTTTGTCATTGGAGAAACTTCAGAAATGGCGACTCCTACTTTGGTTCTAGACATTGATTTTCTGTTATGATGGTTCCAGCCCCACCAATCAGTACTCTATGGCTCACTAATTAGATCTACTATATGGCTGGGCCAATCGGGAGTCACGCTCATAAGTTAAGCACACGATGTTGGGATTTATTAGTCTGAGTGTGTTTCTGAACTTGATGTGCAAGTGTGGCCAAGCAGGTATATTGCTAGAGTTAAGCTGAGAAAATCGTTTAGTGTTGCTGTCAGTGGACACAAGTTGCTGGATTGATTATGAGTTCTGTTTTGTCACAACTTCTCACATTTTCTTTTATTTGGCAGGCTGTTCAAGTCTGTTTAGAGAATGCTTCGAATGCCAAAGAGGAATGTGATATTATAGAGAGAGTTCCTTGCAGTGTAGATATTATCTTGAGGAAGTGTCACAGTTAATTGGGTACTCCTTATCACTTGGTATGATATTGTCCTCTTGGCCCTGTCTCATTTACATCAGTTGCGACACTTTCTTGTGAGAGGGAGTTTAGTGCTGCACTGTATTATCTATCCAAATGACATCTTGGGAATTGCAATCAGCAAATGTTCAACTTGAAGTAACTATGCAAAATAAAGCTCTTGGAACTTGCTGATGATAAATAAGAAAGATGATGACCTTTCCTCACTTTTAGTATCATCATTGTGCAGTAAGCAGCATTGCTCTGCTTCATGTATGAGAAATGCCATAGATCTGATTTGCGTTTCAGGTGATGAGTTTACTGCGGAAGGTGGGGCAAACTGTCAAACAGCATTGGAGATGGGCTAAGTAACTCCAAAGCTATACGAGCTCCTTCAGATTTTCCTGTCATTTGGGTGATAAGAGCTACTTCATTTGTCAATTTTACTCATTTCATATTGAGTTCTGAGGCAATCATTTGTTCATTTGGTTTGCAGGGGTGCAGGGCTAGTACTTTGCCTCATCTTTGTCGACAGAATTGTTGCAGCAAAAGTGACAGAGAGATTTGTGAAGAAGAGTCTCTGTCCTATCTCATTTCACGGTGGCATACATAAGTGGAAACAATTCTTCAGTTGATGCCCTGGCACCCAAAGTGCAGAAGGAAACCCTGGAATCATTTCACTCCGGCAATGTATCTATTAATTTAAAGTGAGACAAGTCATGGTAAGTTAGATACCTAAGACTCCTAATGTTTAAGTCAATAAAAAAAAAAAAATCTATGTAGGTGAATCTGCTCTTTGCAACTGATGTGGTCGAGGAAGGGATTCATGTGCCGAACTGTCCATATGTTATACGCTTTGACCTTCCAAAGACGGTCCGGAGTTATGTCCAGTCTCGCGGACGGCCACCTTTCTAAGTTACCCTTTTTTTTCCCCGTTTGTCTCGACAATTTCTGCTCCGTGCTTGGTCTGGCCTAATCCATGCGAATCTCTTGCAGGACACCGATTGAATTTGGCGAAGGCGCCGATAAAAAAATAGGATTTAGTAGTTTCACATCGAAAATTATCTTGCACATACCCAAATTTGGCGACATGGAATCTACTGGAGATCCTAAAGCCGATAAGAAAAGCTCGTTCGACTCCGCCGTGCTGACTTTTATCATCATTGCTAAAGCCTAACCACCATTTGTGCAAAGCTAATTCTTTTCTAACATTAGGAATAGAAGGGTCATTGAAGGTGCTTATAATCAATCCCTTCAACTTTTCTTGTTTCAAGAGCGTTTAGGGAAAAAGCTCAAACGAGCAAATTTTAGCGAAGAGTTCGCAATTTCCTTTGACTGATTAGATTATGACAAATTGAGAGTACGAGTTCTTTCAAGAGTCGTGTAACAACAATGACGTGCTTAAATTGGTGCAGCCCAACGACGGCATAGAAGTCTCTATTATGCCATGAAATATGCATCTGTATGTACATACATTGTCAAATTCACGCCTAGTATTATGTATTGGAAATTCTTATAATTTTAATTCGATTGTTTAGACTTTTATAATAGTTGGTAGTGGTCTAGCCTAGAGACCGAGTTCAAATTTTTCTAGGTTCTTATTTGCCTCCTTAATTACATATTTCAATGTTTTAGGCTTTGGTCGAAGTTTGGCCTATGTACGGTAGAAAAAAGTTTGAATATTTAAATATTAAATTATGCATGCATGCATCTAAAAGTTTAAGTTTGACTTTTTGAGTTCAATTTGTAGGTATACCTGATCATGGCTTGGACCTTTTATTTTGGCTTGATTTTATAAATGAGTTCATAACCCATGGGATGGTAATAGGTACCGTAAAGGTGGGCGACAAGTTTTTCACCATTCAACTATGGAAAACAGAATAGTTCTAGAGTAAGAACATTTATGTAAATTTAGAGAATGAACTCGACATAAATGATAGAGAGATGAATTTTAAACTCTCAATTTGGCTAGAGGGAAATAGTCCAATTAGCCTTAAACTTACTGCATGAATATTAATTTAATTATAATTTTCTCATTTTTGCTAATTCAGACATCATAAAAGTCAAAATCAAGGACATATTAAAGCATCGCGGTGGAGCCTTCTTGGCGCCTCATGACATGTTCACTCGCCACAATCAACGCAAATAAGGATGGCGCGTTTCTCTAATGGTCATTAAAAAACAGAAAGAAAGAAAGAAAGAAAGAAAGAAAGAGGATTGAAAAGAGTTAGATGTATAACTTCGGCAACGACCTAATTAGACTTGGCAAAAACAAACTTATTTCCAATAACCCGCCTAAACTTGCCTTGAAAAATAGGTTAAGGGTGAAATTTTTTTAACTCGGAAAAAATTTAAGCCTGATTTCGGGTTTTGGTTTGGTCAACCTGATTTGACTTGACATGAGAATCGGCTTTTTTTTTTTTTTTCTTGAATCATAATTAAAAATTGAGAGATAATGACACTAGTGATCTCTTTACTTTTACTTGAAATTCAAAATCATCTCTTTACCTTGTTTTTTTGCGTCCAAATTGTCCTTGCACTTAAAAAAAAAAAAAATGTCTGTCTTTCTTCGTTTCAGATTTTGCTAGCACGGATTTAATGGTGTTGAAGAATTACTAATGTGGAATATTTTTTGTCTACTTAGATGTTTCTTTTTCTACTTAGATGTTATAATTTATCAAACAGTTTAATATTTCGAAAAATCCCTTTACCTCAAAGGTATTTGCATTCTCCCAAGGGCATTTCCCCGAAATCGAACCAAACGGGTCCAATCTCCTACACTTGTTTTTCTTCTTTCTTCTTGCATTCGCCTTGGCTACAGAGCTCAAGCTAGAGCACAAAGCTCGCATCTACCGTGGCCACAGAGCTTGAGCTCGAGCCCAAAGCTTGAGGTAGGGGAGCTCGAGCTAGCTGTAGCCATGGCTACTCAAGCTTCAAGCTTGCGGACATGACCGCATCCTCCTCTTTTCTCCTCTTGTACTAGATCGCGACATACAAAAGCAAAGCAATAGTTTGAAGGGTTAATACCCTGAAAAACCCCAAACTGGTACATTTGTGACAAATTTACCCCAAATTATTTTTTTGACCATAAAAAACCCCAAACTGGTATACCCGTGACAAATTTATCCCGACTGACTATAAAAAAACCCTAAACTGGTATATTTATGACAAATTTACCTCAAACTAATTTATTCGACTACAAAAAACCCCAAAATGGTACATTTGTGACAAATATACCCTCTGCTAAATTGGATTAATATCACAAAAAAATTACAAAAATTGTAAAATCTTAAATTGGTATATTGGTCAACTGTCACATGTCATTTAACTTAATAATTTGAGAATAAAATTTAACGAAAACTAACGGAGGGTAAATTTGTCACAAGTGTACCAGTTTGGGGTAAATTTATCAAAGGAATATCAATTTGGGGTTTTTGGTGGTCAAGAAAATAGTTTGGGGTAAATTTGTCACAAATGTACCAGTTTGGGGTTTTTTAGGGTAATAACCCTAGTTTGAATTTCGAGTAAAGTATAGGGATTGCATGTGAGATAACCCCTGAAAATTAGAAACAATAAAAATCACCCAATACCTAGTTTTATTAGTCATAATACGTATTTGTATCATGAAGAAGTACACAAATTTGCTCATGACAAAATTTTTCAAATGCTTAAAGAGGCTCGACTTAAATAATCACTTAAGAGCATCACAATACTCAATAGACTAATTGGTAGTCAAATCTTAATATCTCTGTCGTTGCTCAAATAATTTATGAGTTGGGTCGGTTTTCCATGTTTACTTGACTTGATCCAACATATGAATATTTCGTTTTTATTTTTTGCTTGAATTGTCGTAATCATAATTTGAAAATTGAAAATGGTCTACAACTATTCATTCTTGTTTGCTAAATATATGTATAATATCATGAAGAAATATATGATTTCTATAATACAGAGGAGTGTCACTTTTTTGGTCGGTAGCTAAAATTAGTCAAATCTTAATATCTCTATCATTGCTGAAATAATTTAAGAGTGGATACCATCCTGCTTAAAAGTAGGAGCTTTCTCCGACCATATTATTTCCCCTCCACTTTCCTCTCAAAAAACACGAATTTGACAAAAAAAAAAAAAAAAAAAAAAATCCCTCCACAGCGCCTTCCTCACACTCCGCCACCGCCGCCACCGCCGCCGCCGCCGACAGCCGCGACCGCCGCCACCCTAAGCCAGCATCCGGCGTCCGTGGCTAGCACCCACGACGACGACGGCGGGGACGATTTCTAAACTCGCCCCAAGCTCAGCTGCTCCCAGAAACCCCTTCAGCTCTCCAACATCTCCTCCAATCGCACTCGCCCGACCAAGAAGCTGAAGCGATCTTCCCCAGCCCTTGGCAAGGAAAACCGCCGTTCCCGCCTCGGCGGTCAGTCGGAGCAACCCCAAGTCACGTAAATCGCTCGATCAGAAGGTTGTCGGCTTATTCGACATGAGCAAGGGCCGCAGCGCGGATGGTTTCGAGCTGACCGATGCCGATTGCAGCTTGGATTGGATAGAGTCGCGCATCGATTGCGAGCGTCCGCCTGTGGATCGGCATGTGGAGGAGGGTTGTGGTAGAGCTGGTGAGAGAAATGAGAAGCTGGAGGTGAATAAGGCCTATTTGTGCCACTCCATCGAGTCTAGGGTGATTAAGGGAAAAGACCTCAGAAACCATAGTTAACAAATCGCCATTTAGCCAAGCAAAGCAAACGAGTGTGCTTGCAAACAATCGAAGTTAAAAAGCCTTCTGGTCTTTGGTCTCCTTTGCGAATACTTTAGTCCTTTCCTTTTTCTCTCTGGGGAACCCTTCCAAAATGTCTTCACCAATCTACGTTGAAAAGAGGCTGACTCTACGAAACCTTTGCCTCCGATTCCAGAGAAGCAAAACCAACATCGCGGGGTCTCCTTGTAGGCAAGGGAGACTAATAGTCACTCACCAGCGCTTGTTGAGTCGTGATTTCTCCTGGTGGACCTAAACAATAAAAGGACATTGTGGGTGAATAATGAGTGACATAGAAAGGATGATACTCTCTAGTTTTAACACGTACACTCGAGGAAAATCCCAATGTCAACGCTTTCTTTTTCGAATTAGAAGCCTCTTGCGTTTTGCTCAAGAAAAATGCGAATCTATCATCAGATATTTGGCAGTGTGAACTCTAGGACTTGTTGGAATGTATATCAGTTTATCTTCTGGCCGAGCAGCAAGCGTGCTCTGAAGCTTGTAACAAACAGAATCAGATGGGTCGTCCTCTCAGGGTCGAGACCTTGGTGAAGGCTGCTACTCCTAACGGCGAAGGATCATCTGCAGCCACAAGTGCGGTCGCAGTTGTAGGTACTGTTAACTGAACCTTTTCCAGCATTGTCTTTTTCTTTGGGATCTCAAAGGTGGACTTCGAAGTGTTATGATTACCGATCACCTGTTTTCCCCCTTCTCCTGATATGATATGAATCATATGATCTAATATTGCTGCTTAGATTATGTTGAAATGTGTTAGGTTGTGCACATCTTCCTTTTCCTTTTAGATTTTGTCATCACTAAACAATCGTTCATATTACGTGCCTGGTGATGAAATTGTTTTTCTTGTTCCTGCAAAATGCTGTGTCGACATTGTTATTTATTCACAAGCTAGTTGCTGTTAGCTATGGGTCGCTCACGATGGTTGAAAATGGATGGCTGATCATGTTTCCAGAATATTGGACTTTTTCAATGTAAATCTTGCTCCTAGTTTCGCTTCCCTTCTGAAAGTATGTGCCTTTCGTTTCCCAAGGTACAAAAAGAAGAAAGGAATTACATGGAACGACAAGCATCCGTGCGTTATCAGGAACATGGGGTGAAAAAACTGATGGGTCAACTTTTAAGGCTTATAAATTTGATTTCTCCCACAAATCTTACCCTCCATTTATTTTTCTGATTGAGCATGAGCTTGATGATGATGTGGCTAAGACCGAAGTGGATCTTTACTTGCTTAAGAAGACAGTTAAGGTGTCGGTATCTGCATTTGGACAGGTGAAACTAGATAGTGACCAGGTAAAAGCTGAGCTTCCGAATTTACTAAACTACAACTTTTATGCAGTGATTCTGCTTTTAGATATCTTAATTATAACATCAAGTATTTCGTTTTGATGTACTAGATGATGAAAGCAAAGCACTTTCAAGAATTCTTTTTTGATGGTTTATTTGGGAGATTATTTTATGGGTCCAAATCATCTAAAAAGCAGAGAGACTTTCTTCTCGACAAGGAACCAAACTCTTGCTGGAACCCAGATTACATGTTTTTACTTCTTCCCCTGGAGATGTCAAAAACATCACGTGGTGATTCTTGGGAAATCAATTGGATGGCAATAACTTCCTGCTTTGATGCAGCTGAATTTATGAAGAAAGAACATTCTTTTGGTACTGCAGATAGTAAAAGTAAGACAGCAAGCTCATTTCCCTCTGGGAGTGTCCCTGCCGAGATTGAGGAGGACAAGAAAATACACTTTGCCAATGGTTTGCTCGGCACTTGCAAACTCAAACAAGTAGTGGTCGTGGCTATTCACACCGGAAGGATCTACTCGAGTCTTGAAGTTGCTGATATGTCCGCAGACAGTCCTTTTGAGGGAAATGCAGATGGTGGCTCTTCAAAATTCAGTTCCTATGCTGAGTACTTAAACAAAGAGTAGATAATTGTTGATTCTGCATAATGCTCTTAATTCCCTGCATATATTTCAATGCTCATTGATAATTTTTCAGGCATCTTTTTTTTTTCAAAAAAAAAAAATAATATATCTTTATCAGGTTTGGCATAGTGTTAAAATACCCAGGACAGCCTTTGTTGCGGTTAAAGCAACGTCATAATCCACACAATCTTCTAGTGAATTTTGTGGAAAAAGGTATGAATTGTGTGGTTTCAGGTTTCTTTATTGTTAAATCGGTGAGCATGATCTGTTGCTTCTCTGTCTGTTCTAAAATCTTTTCGCTTATGGGGTTAACGTTTGTCTTGATGTGCTATCTACCTGATCTTTCTATTCTTTCTTTCATCGGCAGGTGGCAAGGGCAAGGCATCCCAACCTGGCTGTGTTGAGAAGCCATTGAATCATGTTTATATGCCGCCTGAGCTTTTACTTACTGTTGATGTTCCAGTATACGCAGTGAAAGTATTCTACTTGCTGCCATCTTTGTTGCATCGTTTAGAATCCTTGATGTTAGCCAGCCAACTTAGGGGAGAGATCAACTGCCCAATTCAAGTACCGAGCTCTCTGGTTTGTCTGATTCTCACATAAACCTGACAGTTTATATTCCTATGTTCTGATGTTGATGGAAATATGCTAAATTACAAGACTTTGATCTATGATTAGATCCTAGAGGCGCTTACAACCCTGAGATGCTGTGAGAGTTTCTCAATGGAACGCTTGGAATGGCTGGGTGACTCTGTCTTGAAGTATGCTGTCAGTAACCATCTCATTCTTAAAAATCCCAAGGAGCTTAAAATAAAATTATCAGATGAGCGATCGAAGGCTGTTAGTAATGCAACCTTGCATAAACAGGGGATGGACCGTCAATTGCAGGTATTTAATCTTGCCAGCCCTACGAGTGAATCTCCTGTGTATCTTGTTGTGCAGGAATTCTTTTAGACGTTTCCTTGTCATTGATGCGTGCATTTAACATGATTTTGCAGTTTGCGTTCTCATTTGTTTGAACAGCAAAGTTTATATCGTCCTGAAGTTTATTTTCTCCTGTATGGAGAGTAGTAATGTTTATTACAACGAACCATTAGAAGCTTGGATATTCCTTAAACACTCATCTATATGTGACTAAAGTTCGATCTTCTAATACATTTTGCTTTACGCTAAAGGGATACATCCGAGATAGTGCATTTGATCTGCGTCGTTGGGTGGCTCCGGGACAGCGCAATCTATTTCCTTGTCCTTGTAGTTGTGGTGTGGACACACCACATGTTCCTCTGGACATTAAATTTTCTACTGAAGGCGACCCGACAGTGGAGGTTGGACAGTGCTGTGACCGGGGCCACAGATGGATGGAGTCAAAAACCATATCGGATTGTGTGGAAGCCCTCATAGGTGCATTCTTTGTCTCTGGTCAAATGATCGCTGCTCTTCATGTGATAAAGTGGCTTGGAATCAACGCCGAAGTTCAGTGTTCATCTGTTGTTGAAGCCATCGAAGGTGCAGCTGTGCATTTGGTCGTTGAAGTTGAGGGTTCATCTGTTGTCGAAGCCATCGAAGATGAAGCTCTGCATTCGGTTGCCGAAGTTGAGGGTCCATCTGTTGTCGGAGCCATCGAAATTGCAGCTCTGCATTCGATTGTCGAAGTTGAGAGTTCATCTATTGTTGAAGCCATTGAGGGTGCAGCTCTGCATTCGGTTGTCTCGTCAACTAATGACCTTGCACAATTGGAGTCGAAAATTGGTTACAACTTTGCTGTTAAAGGACTGTTGCAAAAAGCTGTAATGGCTAGATCTTGCCAAGAAAAAAAGGTAATGAGCAAAGTCTCTTGCTTAATTGTTACTGGTTCAAATGTGAGAGAATAACTGGTGGCAAATGTGAGATATGCTATTTATGGTGCGTTTGGTTCGGCTTTGTAAATGAGCCTTGGGGAAATGCAAATGTCTTTGACCTAATGCTCATTGGGAAAATGCAAATTGTGTTTGGTAAAAAATCCTTTACAAAGCTATTTTGTCCTAAATAGTGTTTGGCAAATATTTTTTTGCAAAGGGCTTTTGGGTCTAATTTTTGTTTTTTTATTAAAAAAATCAAAACTCTCCGGCAAAGGGCTAAGGCCACTGGCAAGCTAAATCTGGCGCCAGTGGCCGACGCCAGCGGCCTTCGCCCAAGGCAGCCATCACACGTCCTTCACCGGCCCGATCTAGCCTTGCCGGCTGCCCTTTCTAAAACAGATGAACAGTAATGAGGGCAAAACTAGAAAATTAAAGAATTGGTGAGGATAGTCTTGGAAGAAGAACTCTAGTCTTAGCATCTGGCCAAGTGCTGAAAGCCCAATGCCAGTCCCTACTAGCATGGGGCTTTCAGCTTTCCTAAGGCCAACATTTGGCCGAAAACCCTTGAGAAAACTTGACAAACACCTCGGCATTTGCCCAAGGGGCTTTCGGCCCCTTGGGAAAGCTGAACCAAACTTAGTAATGACATGAAAATAATTTTTTGACTATTTCTTACAGTTAAAGACTCAATTTCATGCAGGCGCTTAAATTTCTTGGCAACGCTGTGCTGGAAGTTCTTATTACGCGGTATCTCTATCAGAGTCATGCTGATGCCAACCCTTGTGAGTTGCATGCTTTGCGTTTGGCTTATGTTAGTAAAGAACATTTCGCTTGAGTTGCTGTGCGGCACAAATTCGAAAAGCATCTTCAGCCCTGCTCATCCTCTCTTCAGGAGTACGTAGAATCAATTAACCGAAGAGACCTGCCATGCATGAAAGCCCCTACGGTAAGATGCCATGTAGGTTTATAAACAACAACGTCGATGGTACTGTTTATTATTTGTCTCGAGTTATTGGGGAACTGAAGAACCGGAACAAATTGATCCACTAGCACCTGCCCAATAACCCATTATGTGGCTGGTTTTTCTTGCCAATAGAGAGATATAGATTCTGCTCCATAGACCAAAATATTCATAGAATCAGTATGATTTCTTTTGTGTGCACTGAGAGAAGGCGGAGATTTCTTCAAAGTATTTCTTTATCAACTCTTTGGTTGATCTGGAGAGAGAGGAATAGGAGAGCCTATGATGGAATAGTGAGCTGTGGAAGTAGAGGAACCTTTCTTGCTTATTAGTTTAAATGTTTGTTGTGATCACAATGTGCAGTCAATGTAAATGATGATAATTGAGATGGCAAATACAATATCTAGTAGATGAAATTTGTCTTGGGGCAAGGCCAGCACCTTCTTGCATGGTGCCTTATAGGTGACGGTAATCTTTTTGCTGATCACAAGATAGTCATTAAGTTTAGGACTTCTAAAGTCTTTCAGCTTCATGGTTCGTAGAACTGCCCTTTTTAGATGGCACCCGCCCAGTGTGGTTTGCTTTATGGTCCTTCGAATGTCCTTATACATGTGCAACATATATTCCCATGTGAAATATGTACCCCGCACTTGTTGTGCTCATGTACATTCTTTCTATCATTCTGCAGGCTCTTGGAGACATGGTGGAAAGTATTGCAGGCGCTATTCTTATTGATACGGAGCTTGATCTTGATGAAGTATGGAGAATATTCAACCCGCTTTTATTATCAAAATGTCATGCCCAATAATCTCACGGGGTAAGTACAGTACAAGTGTCAAAATTTTCGTGCGGCACTCATTTTGGTGCCAAAACTTTTTTTTCTTTAGCTGAGTGCCATATCAAAGTAAAATTGCTCACTTAAGTGCTATTTCTGGCCAAATATCTCACGCGGAATTTTTTTTTACTTTTTTTTTTAATTAATTAATTTATTTTATTTCCATATGTATTTTGCTTTTTTTTTTCCTTTAGGACCGGTGAGGGTACATATGGAAATAAAAAAATTAAAAATAAAAAAAAAAAGTAAAAAAAAATTCACATAAGATATTTGGCCGGGAATGATACTTATGTGAGTAATTTTACTCTGATTTCGCACTCAAGTGAGTGAAAAAAAAGTTTTGGCACCGAGTGAGTGCCGTATGAAAGTTTTGACACTTGTACTGTATTTACCCCATAATCTCATATTGCCTCCTAGGCATGAATTGAAAGAGCTGCGTGACCATCTTGGGTAGTTTGTCAAAGAGAATTGCGTAAATAATGGGGAAACTAAGCGTGCCAAGATTCATTTGCATGTTGATGATGATGAGCCGTTGGTGAGGGTGATGATCCATGTAAAAAAGAAGCCAAAGGGAAAGCGGCTCTTCATTTGTTAAAGCAACTCGAGGTTTGTTATTGCAGCACTCAAATGCACAAGTATAATGTCTTGTCTTTGTTTTCCTATTCCCAAAAGTAACACGTGAACTGGCTTTTAGAGGTCATGTCACTGAATGCATGCACTTAGCAGGTGTTATTTGCATTAAAATTGACGGTGCTTGTTGTGTTTGATATAGCAGAAGAGGGGAATCTCGTTCAATAAGAATGTTGCAAAACAGAAAAAACACGGTTCTGAGGATGATGCTGAGTCATCTCCATTACAAGCAACCATTGACAAAGACAGCCATGGAATTAATGAAGATATCTCAGGCCCAGAACCTTGTTAAGAAACAAAGGACTTCTGGAAGCCAATTGCCCACAGAGGCAGCTGAAAAAATTGTGTCTGTGGATTGCAGTTTAAAGGAATCCAACTTCGACTCTTTTGATCCAGGTTTGTAACATTTCTAATGCACCTAGATTGGATGGTTACGTAGCCTCGGTTTAGATAGGTACGAAGAAGCTTTTGTTAGGGAAGAGATTGACTGGGACAGCTTGCAGTGCCTGACAGAAGAGGTATGCTTTTGGCAGTGATCTTTTGGGATTTCAAGCAATAGCTTCTTATAAAACTTAGATGACCGTCTCCTTGGTGAGTCTTGATGGATGAGATAAACAAAATGATATTCTTCATACTGTGCACCTTCTACAAAGTTGAGGCTTGCAAGGATTACATGAGTCAAGAAATGATAGGTGAAGTAAGATATCCTCTGCCATTATAATATCAATGAACAACTTTTTTCCAATTTTGAGAGGATACTTTGCATTACCAGGTGATTTCAGTATGGTTGCATCTTTGAGAGGTTTCTTGCTCTTTATCCTCATTATCTGGTGTTGTGGGGATGGTATTCCTGTCAAATCTCCGGTTCCTTACTTTGATGTGATTAACACAGTCTTGAATGCACAGGATCTTTTGAAGATGGGTATTTCTGCTCTTGGCCCAAGGAAGAAAATTGTGCATGCTCTAAATGAACTTAGAAAAGGAGTGCAAGGAGAAACTGTGGAGCATGTGGATATAAATGGAAAATGCGGAGATCATATGACAAAGACAGAACCTGGTGCTTCTACAGCGATGGTCTCTGGTGATAGTAAAGTAGCCGCAAGCAAGCTGATTGCAGATTATTTTCCAGGCTTCTCTACAAATCAGAAAAAGACCTGCAACATTTCTACTCTGCAAAGAAGAGTCACGGAACAGTTGAGTTCCAGTCGTGTGGATGTGCCAAAGTGAATGATCATGTTAAAAATGCAAAACCAAGGGGTCTTGTTAAAAATTTGACACCAAGGGAGGTTCCCTTGTGGTGCCATATATCAGGAATGCCTGGTGCTTCTACAGCGATGGTCTCTGGTTATAGTAAAGTAGCCGCAAGCAAGCTGATTGCAGATTATTTTCCGGGCTTCTCTACAAATCAGAAAAAGACCTGCAACATTTCTACTCTGCAAAGAAGAGTCACGGAACAGTCGAGTTCCAGTCGTGTGGATGTGCCAAAGTGAATGATCATGTTAAAAATGCAAAACCAAGGGGTCGTGTTAAAAATTTGACACCAAGGGAGGTTCCCTTGTGGTGCCATATACCAGGAATGCCCTTTCGAGTGGTTAGTGGCTTTCCATCATATGCAATCCTTACTACTATCTCCTTTTTATTGTGAGATGATGGTTAAGCACTGTAATTCCACCTTGACATCACAAGATGCTTTCCAATATCTTACAAGAGACCGTTCCCATTGGTTTCTCACTCACTTTCATATGGACCGTAAGTTTCATATTTTTTTCTGTTTCTTAATATTTCTTCAAGTTTGAAACACGTTGAAATAAACATTTTTCTCCTAGGAAAACATAAATTTCAGCTTTATTGTGTCAATGCAAATTCAGGGAGTGTGGTTAAAAAATCTCGTATTCCTCATTGTTTTCTGATAGATTATATCCAGTTCTTGGATTTTCTGTGTTTCTCAAACTAAAAAGCTTACCTTGTTGATTTCTTTATGCTAGTTTCTGGGATGGGCACTCCAATTTATATTTCTATGGCAGAGAGGTTGAAGGCACTGTTCTGAAGGATATTTTCGTCACAATCTATCGTCTAATTTCTCCCCACAATAAAATTAATCTAACAGTGGCTGCTTGTGATGGAAAAATATTCTGCAGACTGCTAGGATGTTCTGTGGTGGGCTGGGTTACTCTACATGAATGCACAAGATTTGGTACTGATGCAGCATATGAAAAAAATGTGGGAATCCTCAGTCATCTAATTTGAAAAATGTAATTAATTTGTGAGCACTTACTTTCTTGTACGTGGGTTCCCATGAGGGATTTTCTACACACAATTTCTGCTCTATCTATACCCGAGACAAAAGAATGAGAGATTTCACTGGTGATGAAACGCAGACCTGGTAGACTGATCTAATTAGTACCATATTTGCCGTGAAGTCACTTATGATCGACCTGAATATATGGGCTCAGTTCCATTGCAGAAGTTCATGATGTATCTTACAGAAAGACATCGGCAGAGATTCTTGGTGTGCCATTATAATGAGCATGTATGTATGCCTAGTGAAGATATTACTAGGACTGGCAGAGTAAAGGATTGAAGCATAGGTGAAATTTGCTGGCTGTGCCTGAAACTTAACATTGAGGGTGTTTGAGATAGCTTCATATCATTTTCTCTTGTTCTTTGATAATACAAATTGCAACTAATTGCAGAGCACTAGGGTTACTGTTCACCCTCTTCTCTCCAGCTGGGCGATTTAGTTCCTGTTCACCTGTGCGACTGATCTGCTGAGCCCGAATTTTCCGCTGGTCCGTTGGCTCTAATTTTTGGTGGGTGGATTCGCCTGGCGCCTACCTCCATCTCCACCGAAGCATTTCTTGTGGCGTGCCCGATTTGGGTAACAATGTTCACCTTCTGCTAGGGTTTTGCAGTTTTCTTTCTCTTGTGGTGTGCTGGGCTTGCTTCATATCTTGAGTATGGATAAGCTCACGAATGAGAAAGCGACTGCGTTGGAGGCCCAGCAAGCTGAGATTCGGGGCCGTAGTCGAGGTAGAAGATCCTGTCCTCCAATGGATAGGGGAAAATATGTTGCTGAAGCCGAGCCCTCTCTCCCTTCGGGCCCTGTGCTGGATATTACTGCTGCTGCTGCACGCACAGCAGGCAAGAGGCTCAAAGCGCCCTCCAGTTCGGTCATGGGCCAATGTTGCTAAGGCATCTGTGAAAGGGTACAATCTCTCCTATGTGCCCCCATCCTTTGTAGATAAGAAACCGGTGGTGGTTCTCTTGGATGATATCTTGCAAGCCACAGATCCAAAGTGGCATGAGTGTATTGTTGGATACTTTGCGGGAAAGAGACTCCCATTTAAGCTTACAGAAGCTGCTTTAAAGCACACTTGGGGACATCACCTCCTTGATGTCATGGCCAATGATCAAGGCTTTTACTTTTTCCATATTCCAGACCATGACTTCAGAAGGAAAATCCTTGACAAAGGGCCTCTAACTGTTGCTAGAGTTCCTCTCATTTTAAAACAATGGCATCTGCCCATTGAGCTGAAAAAGGAAGACCACTCCTCCGTTCCGGTATGGGTCAGATTAAAGAACATCCCGTATGCATTCTGGTCTGCTCTTGGGATAAGCGCGGTTGCTAGTGCCATTGGGAAACCTTTATATGTTGATCTTAGAACTGAGCAGATGAAATTGATTTCGTTTGCCAGGGTTTGCGTAGAGATATCTTCAAAGGATGCACACTATGACTCAGTGAATATTGTCCTAAATGGTGAGACCCGAACTGTAGTTGTTGAGTACGAATGGAGACCTGTCTCCTGTCAAAGGTATGGCACCTTTGGCCACAAGTGCTCTTCCCAAGAAAGCCCCCCTGTTCCGACGGAAGTTCCCCAGGTTGCTCCAGACCGTGATGGCCAGGCTCCTGAAGTTAACCTTGTTGAGGCCCCTCTGCAATTCCTTAACTGAAGCTGCACCATCCTCTGTAAATGTTCCAGCTCCAGGTTTGACGATCCCAGATGTTGCTGAGGTTGGTTAGAAGCTAGCTACTCCCAAAAAGAAGAAGCACCTGCTTCGGTCAAAGGAGCCAGGCCCTTCACTTGTGGAGGGAAAAGGTGATATAGCGTCTAATTTGACGCAGCCCCCTGTTTATAAGGTGTTTCAAAAGAAGCAAGCATTGCCCTAGCTCGATGAAGTAGTGGCTCCACCTGCTTCTACTAGTGTAGCTCTGCAAATAGCTCCATCCACCACATTCTCTTCACCAAGTTCGGTCGAAGACGCTGAGGAGGAAGCTAGTAATGTCAGCAGTTCCAATGAGGACGACCCTGTACTACATAGCTTTTGTGTTCCTTAGACTCAAACTCCGAAGGAGTCTTTTATTGATGCTCCTAATGCCTCCGGCCAGCAGCCACCACTCCCTCCTCAGGACTCTACTCCGGTGCCATCTGTTCCCAAGTCTTCTCCAAAGACGGGGGCCAGTCGGAGGCAGGCAGCCAAGCGGCGGTAAACTCTTTATCCTTCTTTGTATATATTAATATATGAAGATAGGTGTTTGGAATATTAGGGGTCTCATGGACCCCCCTTAAACAAGCTGAGATTAGAAGCTTTGTCAGCGCCAATAACATCTGTTGTGTTGGTATTTTGGAAACTAAAGTTCCTGAGTCTCGTTTCCTCTCCATCTCGGCGAGTCTATTGGCGGGTTGGAATTGGTTTTCGAACTATGAATACTCCCTTAGGGGGAGGATATGGGTTGGTTGGAATTCATGTCTGGTGAGCTTTGATATTTCCTCCTCTAATGCTCAAGCGATTATTGGAAAACTTAGATTCATAAACTTAGGATCTGATCTCTGTTTGTCCATTATTTATGGGGAGCACACTTTTGTTTCTCGGTGGCCGCTTTGGGAAGAGCTTATTCATCTCAGTTCCAGTTGGTTGGATTGTCCTTGGGTGGTGGCCGGGGATTTTAACGCCATTCGGGACCCCTCAGATCGTGTAGGAAGCTCAAATACCTAGCTCCCTTCTTTTGATGATTTTGGACAATGCTTAGCCTAGGCAGAGTTAGAAGACTTAAGGTTTGTGGGCTATCGCTACACTTGGTCTACATCTTCGGGTGCCAACCGGAAAATGAGGAAAATAGATATGGTGCTAGTTAATACAAAATGGTGCAAAGTATTCTTACTCAGAAGCCTCTTTCCTAGCTTTGGGAATTTCTGACCATAGTCCTATGGTGGTTAGAGTTGTGGCTCCCTCTTCTTCTAAAAGCCGTTTAAGTTCTTCAATTTATGGATGATGCATCCGGAGTTCTATGATATTCTTGCTCAAGTGTGGGACATCTCGGGAGTGGGCACACCCATGTTTAAGCTTTGTTGTAAGCTTCGAACTCTTAAAGGCCGCCTTAAGCAGCTTAATAGGGAATCATTCTCGGATATTTCTATTAGAACGGTTAATGCAAGGCAAGCATTACGGCTCACTCAGGATGCTTTAATGCACGATCCCAGTAACTTATCGCTTGTGGATTTGGAAAGGAGTCAACTCAGGATCTTCTTGGGTCTTAGGATGCAATAGGAGTCCTTATACAGACAGAAGTTTAGAGTCAGATGGTTGAAGGAGGGTGATCAAAACACTAAATTCTTCTATCACTTTGTGAACAAAAGGCACCTGAGGAATAGAATTCTCTCGGTTTTGGACACGTCAGGCAATCTTGTGAATGATTCTGGTGCTGTGCAATAGGTACTTGTGTCATATTTTCTGAATCTCTTGGCCTCTTCGGACTCTCCCTCTCGCCTAGCCATCCAGGAGATTCAAGGGATTTTGAGGCAGTCGTTGAGTGAGGAACAGGTTGGCTTTCTTTCCCGGCCTGTTTCAGAGATGGAAATACATGACAACCTCTTCTCCTTAGCTGTGGGCAAGACTTCTGGTCCTGATGATTTCAATGTTGAATTTTTCAAACTTAATTGGGACGTAGTTGGGCCATCTGTGTTGGAGGCGGTAAAGGACTTATTTACTTTTGGGAATCTTTTGCGTGAGGTAAACAATACTATTGTAGCTCTTGTGCCTAGGAGTCCAAATGCATCAGTTTTTGACTTTAGACCAATTGCTTGTTGTAACACTATATACAAATGTATTACCAAGATCATAGCCAGCAGATTGGCGACCGTCTTACCGTCCGTGATTAGTACTTCTCAGAATACCTTTGTTAAAGGCCGAAGAATCAGTGATAACATCCTCCTCGCTCGAGCTATTTAGTGGCTTCCATGTTGATCCTTACTTGCCGAAGTGCGCTATTAATGTAGACTTTCGGAAAGCCTACGACACCATCGATTGGGCCTTCTTGGAAGTAACTCTCCAAGCTTTTGGCTTTCCTGATCATTTGATTAGGCTGATTATGACATGTGTCCAGACTCCAAAGTTCTCTATCTCAATCAACGGGGAGCTCCATGATTTCTTTCCTAGTGGACGGGGCCTTTGCCAAGGAGATCCTATGTCGCCTTACCTGTTCACTTTAGCAATGGAGGTATTCTCCAAGATTCTCTATAGGCAATCTATGTAGCAGGGTTTCAAATATTTTGGAGGTGCAAGCCCACATGCCTCTCCCACTTATTTTTTGCTGATGATGTATTCCTCTTTTGTGAAGCGGATATAGCTTCCGTTTCTTTTCTTAAAGATGGGCTTCTCACGTTCTCGTCTTGGAGTGGATTAACACCGAACCTGAACAAAAGCGAAGTTTTTCTTGGGAGAGGGGGGTACACTCCATTCTCGTTCCTTAATTCTCCGGACTCTCGGCTTCAGGGAAGGCATCCTCCCAGTCCACTACCTTAGAGTTCCCATCATATCATCTCGGCTGAGCAAGTCTCACTGCAATAAGAGACTTCCAACAACATTTTATATGGCGGGTGGGTGATGGCCGTTCCATTTCTCTTTGGTTCAATCCATAGCATCCCCGCGGACCTCTAAACTTGGTTGATACGGACTCCTTTATCTATCGGTCGGGGCTTCCCAGGCATGCTAAGTTAGCGGACTTATTCTCCACCTCTGGCCAAGCGACCAAAGATTTCCTCCAATCTTGGACGCATCCCCTGCCTATTCTCAACCAGACTCTTGGGGGGGTACACTCCATTCTCGTTCCTTAATTCTCTAGACTCGGCTTCAGGGAAGGCGTCCTCCCGGTCGCTACCTTGGAGTTCCCATCATATCATCTCGGCTGAGCAAGTCTCACAGCAATGCCTTGGTAAACCTTATAACATCAAGAGTACAATTCTGGGCACAACGCTTTCTCTCTTTTGCGGGCCGACTTCAACTAATTAGGTCAGCCCTTCATTCTATGCAAGTGTATTGGGCCAACATCTTTATGTTACCTAGAGCGGTGTTAGATCGTATTGAGCAAATTCTTCGGTAATTTCTCTGGAAGGGCCTTGGCCTTAGGGCAGGGGGTGTGAAAGTGGCATGGGAAGACGTTTGTCTCCCAAAACAAAAGGAAGGACTCGGCATTCGTAATCTCCGTGATTGTAATACAGCAGCGATGTTAAAACATATATGGATCCTATTTACAGATAAGGAATCTCTTTTGTGTAAATGGATCCACTCAACTTTTAAAAAAAAAAACTTCTGGGTAATCAAAAAGCCTACCTTTTGTTCCTGGGCGTGGAGGAAATTGCTAGATCTCAGAAGAGACTTCCAACAACATTTTATATGGCGGGTGGGTGATGGCCATTCCATTTCTCTTTGGTTCAATCCATGGCATCCCCACGGACCTCTAAACTTGGTTGTTATGGACTCCTTTATCTATTGGTTGGGGCTTCCCAGGCATGCTAAGTTAGCGGACTTATTCTCCGCCTTTGGCCAAGCGACCAAAGATTTCCACCAATCTTGGACGCATCCCTTGCTTATTCTCAACCAGACTCCTGACAGGCTAATATGGCTGCAGCACTCTTCAGGTATCTTTTCTATCTCTTTAGCTTGGGAAACCATTCGCCGGAAGAGCAATTTG
This sequence comes from Eucalyptus microcorys, assembly GCA_014182515.1. Classification (NCBI taxonomy): domain Eukaryota; kingdom Viridiplantae; phylum Streptophyta; class Magnoliopsida; order Myrtales; family Myrtaceae; genus Eucalyptus; species Eucalyptus microcorys. The sequence continues at coordinate 39,185,303 of CM024564.1, forward strand.
GTGCCTTGGTCCTCATTTGTTTGGAAAAGAATGCTTATCCTCCGGTACCGATTCCACCTATGGCTCATCTCGAGGAATCGGTTACCCACGCAGATTATGCTACTTTCCTATGGTAGAATTGCCAATGTGTCTTGTGCCTTTTGCAATTCTGCACTGGACTCTAGAGATCACTTATATTTCTACTGGCCTTGCTACTTTTTGGACTTTAAGATGCAACCTCCGTGGCAAAATAGGTCGTGGGTGGAGAATTTACAATGGGCCATTAAATTCCTATCAGGCAAAGAATTCTATCAAGCTATTGCTCGTTTTTCCTTGGCCGCTCTGTCATATATTATGGAAGGCTAGGAACAATATTCTGTTCTGTGGGCAGGCTTTGTTTGTTCCGGCATTGAAACAACACCTCTCCAAAGTCGTCAAGGACAAGGCTCTCACTTTCAAACAGGTTGCGGACACTCCAGGAAACAGAAGGATACAATGAAGTTGGGGACTAGATCCCTCTCTTTTCTCTTTATAGGTGTCAGATCTTATTTAGATCTTGCTGGAGGGTAGCCGATGTTTTGGTTTCCCCTCCCTTTTTACTCTCGACGCCCTTCCACTCTTAGTGACTTGTTTGTTATCGTGAGTGTAAGTTTTTGGTGCCGAGACTAACTTTTTGTAAAGTTCCGTTGGTAAAAGTCAATATACATCTTATCTTACCAAAAAAAAAAAAAAAAAAAAAAAAAAAAAACTAATTGCAGAGCACTAGGTAAGAATTCTCAATCATTCATGGTTTTGGTCTTTGTAATCTTATTGCATTTGAAGTAAATGGGATTTCTAGATTATTCATAGTTTAACTCCGTTTAATCTGTATGCTTACCTTGTTGTCTCATTGCTGTTGTGCATGTCATGCAGATTATCATGGTCTTACAAGGTCCTTCTGTCATGGGAAAGTCTACTGCTCTGCAGTAACTGCAAAGCTTGTAAATTTGAAGATTGGTATCCCTTGGGAACGGCTGGAAGTTCTACCAATCAACCAGAAGGTTGTAATTGAAAGTGTTGGAGTGACATGCGTAGAAGCTAATCATTGTCCAGGTGCCATCATAATCCTCTTTGAGACACCAACTGGTTAGGTGTGGTGCAAATTGACTCTCTTTATATATTTTGTCATAATTATGACCTACTCACCACTGTAGGTTATGACTGATGAGGTTGATCCTAAAATCCGTGCTTCATGCATCCAGGTTGTTCTCCATACAGGAGATTTTTGCTTTAGTGAAGAGATGGCTGGAATGTCCATTCTGCAAGCAACTCGTAGCCATACTCTTATACTTGGCACCACTTACTGTAACCCCCAGGTAAGCAAGTGCTTCGGTGACTTTACCTGGCAGGGTGATTGCTTCCACATGTATGTGTCCAACGACATCAATAATCTTCACTCCTCGCTTTAATTTTTTTTTGTTTTTTGTGTATGATGAGGAAAACTGCTCATTATCACAACTTGAGATTTTCATCTGTTTTATTGTTCATGATACCTAAATACTGACTGAAGTCCTCATCCTGCCACTATACACAGTATGACTTTCCGAAGCAAGAGGCAGTGACCCAATTTGTCATGGAGTCCATTCAAGCTGAATCCATTAACCCAAACACTCTTTTTCTCATTGGCAGCTACACAATTGGTAAGTCTTTTCCACCCCTAGGCTCTCTATGTCCCCCACCCTAGGTGCAATGGCTGTACCATGTACCTCTACTTGCTTAAAAAAAATGAAATTTACATCATGTTCTGCTAGTGAGTTTCCACTGCTTTCTTGCTCAGATTACTCAAATAAGCTGATTCCATTTTGTCATCATAATTAGGGAAGGAAAGGCTGTTCTTGGAGGTTGCTTGTGTGCTACATAAAAAGATTTATGTCAGTGCTGCAAAGCTGCAATATTATACAATGTTTTGGGTACTCTGAGGAGGACGTGCAATGGTTTACATCAAATGAAAAGGAAGGCCACATTCATGTTGTGCCTATGTGGACCCTGGCTAACTTCAAAATGCTAAAGCAGATTTCTAATCAGTATCTGGTAAGGATTAAAGATTATCTCATGTTTCTTGTAACACTACTCAGTGAAGTTGACTTTCTATATGATTAGCTTATCTACCTGCAGTAAAAGTCTGAGTTAATAGTGAATACTTATGTCAGGAGTTTACTTTCTGTCGCAGATCATGAAACAATTCCAACTTAAATTGGGCATTGGTGTATAATATGTAGTAGTTTATATATCTCACTTGTAACATCTGTCTGTTGAGTTTCTAGTTCTTTCTTCTCAGTTTATGTGGAATTTTCAATTCACTAATACACATTCCTTTTCTCCACGTCGGGAAGGTATAGTCTTATTGTTGCCTTTTCTCCTACTGGCTGAAGTGCACAGGCAGAAGGTGGCAGCAGGGAACCATCATAAGGTGATGTTCTAGTGATATTGAATCTAATATTCTGAAATTATGCCCTCAAAGGCCTGATTTATTTGTTGAGAAAGGTTGGTTGTCTCTTTACATGAACTTTGGCTATTGTTTGGCTATTGCTTCATGTCTAACCAAGGATAGGTCCAACTTTACTTCTCCAGTAATTGGTTTGAAATTATTCCTGAACTGCAAAAACCAACACATCCAGATTCTTATTTCTCCCTGGAAAACTCAGAAAATAATGGCACAAATGCTCTTCGTTTGGGACAGAAAATTCTGTTGTGGAGTTGGTCCTTGTGCCCATTTCACTAGTTCGTCTCAGGGTCCTCTTTTGGTTAACATTCTTTCTGCACTCTATCTTTATAGAAGTTGTTTTGTTAAAGAAAGGGTTTTCTGCTAAAATTGCAAGGATTTATTGATATATTTGTAGTGGTTTCTCTTTCAGGTATGAAGTACCATATAGTGGGCACTGCAGCTTTTCAGAACTGAAAGAGTTTGTGAAGTTCATATCACCTGACAGGATAATACCAAGCGTCAACAATGACGGGCCGGAATCTGCCAATTCCATGATTTCCCTCCTAACATCATGACTTCTTGAGAGATAACTCTTTATGGGAAGTGATGAAAAAATCTACATTGGGTGCTCTCGCAAAATTCTCCTCCTGTCAAAGTGGATGAACACGACGAGGGACGGGATAATGGAGTTGGCCGATGACTGCCAGCACAAAACATGAGAATGTTGAGATGTCTGGAGCCAGGAGCAACAGTAGTGAAATACCAAACAACATCAAGTCCAGAGTGCCACGCTGATGTAGGTTGATATAACTCTTGATGAATAGACCATTGCCCTCAAAGAAACTTGTTACATAATGAAAGCATCAGCCACAAAAATTCATCTCCGTCTGCTTGCTAATTTACTCAACAGATGGTGATCATTTTATGTACAAAGAGTACTTACTGATGCTGCAATGTTGTTTGATAGTTGCGGGATTTCCTCTTTTTTTGGCTATGTTTTCGTTGCTCCAATCCCAAGTGACAAATCCGATTGATGGAGATATACGTCAATATGGTTTTATGTGCATCAACTGAGGATTAAATGGCATGTTATGCAGCAGTAGCTAGAGCAGTGGGACAGCAACGAGGTCCTGTATGCAACCAGAGAATCAGCTTGGCCGGTTCGATTCAACCCCGGTGTGGTCCTGCCGGGGCCTATTCCTTGGTTTCTAGGCTAGTCCTGGCCTCAGAACTAGGAAAGCAGGATACCCAAAAATGGGGTTGATACCTGGCTAACGGCATTGAGAGTCAAAACGTATAAAAATTTAAGCCGAACCAGTTAGGCCAGTTCTCATATATACTAAGTTCTATCTCGTAGAGCTTGTCGCCCCTTTAGGATGATTATTATTTAATCTGGTTCAACATTTCAGAAATAAATATGGAACGTAGATAGAAGGGGTGATGGGGAGAGAGAAGGGGATTTTAAGTTGGGTTTGGATTTTTTTTTCTTTTTATTTTTTGAGGAAATTTCACAATAAAATAAATGGCAGTTTAGTAATTTTATTCTCTTTTTTTTTTTTTTTTTTTTCGATATTTCGAGATCTTGTGAAATTTTTGCAAAAAAAAGCCATGAGATGCGGCACCCACAGGGAGTATTTGTCATTTAATTGTCCGGGGTTTTGTGTGGACGAAAATGGGTGTGAAATCAGCATTGCCATTTTACAAACATATTAACAATTAAAGTATTTGCTGTTAAAAGAATTGTTATTCATTCTACAAAATCTGACCATTATAATAACTTAGGCTCATTTATTTCGCGGAAAAGGAACGATTTGTGATCGTTTATATCGCTCGAAATAATTACTGGTCGAAAAAATATATTTATTATCAATAATACTTTTGTTTAAACATTTTCGGCGATGATATTAGTATTCTTTGTCCATCTATTTATGTAAGCGATAAAAACGTTTTTTTTTCAAGAAAATACTTTTCAAATTATTTATGTTTTGCTAAAGTAAACGCACATTTAAAGTCACAATCTTCGTTAGGATGTCTTTTTTCAGATCTCAAGCGATCCAATGATTTATTTTCTATATTCATTTTTTTTGTGGGACTGGCTCCATGATTGTCACACCTGATTGTGACAGTTTTGAGCCTTTCACAACATTACCCAAAACCAAGTCCCTTCATCTATCGATCAGGTAAAGCTCATGCATGACGTATAAGAAAGGCCAAAAAAGAAAAGTGCCGACCGGAACGGTCTGAGCAAAGGCATGATTGTTTGACTCGAACTCCTCTTCCTCGTCTTCTAGAGAAACATCAGTGTCCATTCTCCCCACGATCGTCCGATGCTGTCCGTACTCGTTAAAGTATAGTGTTGACGGCCTTTCGGACGTTTGACCGTTCTTGCATGGGGAAAAAGACCAAAAGAAGGACTAGACTAAAAAAAGTCGGACGGTTACCCCTCAAATTCTCAATCTGAGGTGTCATGTTCGAGACACTTTCTCACTGATTTTCGGTTTCTCACTCGCTATTCTTCCAATCTTTGTCTCAAACCTTAATCATTTGATGTAATTCGACGTTAATCGAATGCTCCTTCTCCTTCTCGTTCGATGGCTTTTCTTGGTCGTGGGTGGATTCGGCGAGACATCAGGCAGACAAGAGAGCTGGGACGACAGGAAACTTGTCGGATTGTTCCTCGTACCTCTCTTTTCACGGGCACGAACTTTGTCTCCTCGCGGGCCAGATTCAACGTTCTGGTTCTTTAGTGCGACTTTAGGTGTGTGCAAAAGTTGTGAGAAGAGCATCTTCCAACATCGATGTTAGGCGGCGTTCAGAACCAGCCTTGGGAGTGTTTGTTCCCAAATCGATGCATTTGGGGCCTCGGCAGGGTGCTTAGGAGGCGACACGTGTTCATTTGATGTCTACTTGTGAAATGTGAGATATGAATACAAGTAGAGATGCGCGCGCACTCCCAGCCGGGTATTTCCCGGACTGGGCCTCTTCATCGGCTGTACCTTGCCGGGAATGGTTACCTGGGATTGGCATCGCGGCCTCCAAGGTGGCCCCCCAACCCCGTAAAGGGGTTGTGTGCGAGAGTGACCAAGCGGGCCAATGTATTTATCGAGGCCCAGGTCCCGACCTCTATCCTGTCTTTCCAAGATGTCAAAGCCTTTTAAGGTCTTGCTTAGGACCAATGCCTGGTTCTTATATGTTTTCCGGGGGCTAGGACTTTGTCCCCAACCAATATTTTTTGAGGGGGTAAACTCCCCCTACCCCTTAGTTTTACGTCGGAGGGGAGGTCAGGCCCAACGTGTTGCTTAGGGCAACAAATTCGTACGTGGGGACCCTCTTTTAGGGTTGTTCCCACGGAGCAGTTTAAGGTCCTGTTCAAGACCAAGTAAAGATGTAGATATGTGGAAAGGAAAAGGAGAAAGTACTAAAAATGTCTCAAATATATTACATTTATATTAATTTAGTACCAAATCATTCAATTGGGCCAATTTAATTATGAACATTTTCACATTGGTATCAATTTGGTCAATCTGGCCAATTTTAGTTAGAATCATTGACGTGGACACCGGCTGTCTTATATGGTGCCATCGGCACTAACGGATACATTTTTAAATAATATTTTAAACTTTTGAATTTTAATTTTTTTTATTCTTTTCTGTTTTTTCCTTTTCATTTTAGCCAATGAGCCAAGCTATCCCTCATGCTGGCCCTCACCGGCCAAAATGAAAGAAAAAAGAAAGAAAGAAAAAATAATTCAAAATTCAATTTATATAAAAAAAAATTGTAAAAATTGTTCACTTTAGCATCGATCGTGTCACGGAGGATGGTTGGTGTTCAAGTTAATAATTTATACATAAAAATTGATCGGATATACTCAATTGACAAAATGTGAAAAATGTTTAGTACTAAATTGACCAAATTGAAAAGTTTATAACTAAATTGATACTAACGCAATAGGTTTAGGACTTGTTTAGTGCTTTCCTTAGGGGGGAAATCATCTTATTGGTCATAAACATATTATGTGGACGTTAATTCAGTTCTAAAATTTTTGAATTGCCAATTTTGTCCTGATCCTTTTTGGCAAAATTCTAGTCGATATTTGTTGGGAATTGCTAACGTAACAGTCCAATCATTATTGGTCGTCTTACATGGTGCACTACCACATCAACGATTCTAGGAAAAATTGAATGAAATGATTATATTGGAATTTTTTGCAAAGTTAAAGATTAAACTAGCAAAATTAAAAAGTTTATGATTGACTTGGCACTTGCATAATATATTTATGATTAATTGGAAATTTTCCCTAAATACATGCGTGCATTTACGATAACAATTGCCCTTTTTATTCGGAGACACTCCAATTTTCCCACCTTTGTAGCTTATAGATATAAAAGTATTGTGATTTTTAGGAAAATTACAAAAACATTCATCAACTTTCTCATATATGATTTTGCCTTGCTTATTTTTTGATCGGTTATATCTCACATTATTCCATTTCAAAACCTGTTACCTTTGTAGTATGATTTCATAATCGTGTATTTGCGTGCACCTAGAGTTAAAAGAGTAAAAGCCTATATTTTGCCTTGCCTAGTTTTAAATAAATTATACATTTTATTCCTAGTACTTTCAAGCTGTTTATTATTATTATTATTACTATTATTCAAGTCACCATATTAAATTAAGTCATTCTACTTTCATAAATTTTCTAATCAAATCCGCCTGACGTAAAATCCAATTAGATTAGTTGATGTGATTGTCGAGCGACCCAAAATATGATGCAAATACCCATATGGATGTGCATGCTGGCATGTGAAATGGATGAAATTAACCAATGTGGATACCCACATGGACGTCGGCATTGGAAAAATTCTATTCACGTCACACAATGACTAGCTGAATTTTGTTGGATTAGGTGTATGAGGAATTAGATTAGAAAATCTGTGAAAGTATAAAGAGTTAATTAGACAAAAATGGTATAGGAATTTGATTAGGAAAAGCGTGAAATACGAGGACGACAAGTGGACACTTTTTCCCTATTCCTTAAAAGTTATTTGTGTTCCAAATGTCAAGTGTTAGTCTTTTTGGTCTCTTAAAGTGCAAAGTATGTGCCTGAATAAAAGCAAAGGATGCGACATTTCTAAGTTTTGAGAAAATGAGCGATGGTTTACGTTCTGTTTCTTCCTTGAGAGACATGAAGTGGTATGTTTCTTATCATTGATGTGAGTAACGTCTTTTGGTAGAACCATGTGTCTACTCGTGTATGAGTTGTCTCTTTCTTTTCATATCCATGAATGATTATTTCTTCAATCAAACCACATGTCTCTCGAGTTATTAGGGAAATTGTTTAGTCAATTCTGTACTTATTGTACGAATGTCAATTCAATTCTAAAATTCTAATATTATCAAATTATTCTTAAAACTTTGCGCGGAGTTCCAATGTAATCATTTGGTCTCAATTTTATTGGAAACTGCTGACATGTCGGTGTGCCACATGGAACAGTAGGTGATGACCGGAGCGTCACAATAGTGATTTTCGGCGAAAATTGACCTAAAAGGCTACATTAGAACTTTATGCAAAATTTTAAGACTAAATTATCAAAATTGAAAAATCTAAGACTGAATAAATATTCATACAATATGTTTATGATTGATTGAGTATTTTTCCCCATAATATTACGTGAAATATGGCTTTGGCTTTAGCAGTCGGAAAACCAATTGGACTAATAACATATTGGAATCAATGATATAAAATATAATTAGTTTACAATTTAATTCCATGTTTGAATCTCACACACTTTAATAATTTGATATATCATTCTATAAACTAATGGTGTATCGGTCTTCATTAATTAATAGTGTAAGGACTCGGGCCCCACCGTGTGATATTGTCCACTTTGGGTCACCCGCCCTGGCGCGGACGAACCGCTATCCCAACCACGGTCTTTTCCCTTACGGTTTTAAAACGCGTCACGTAAGGGCAAAGGGCCATCCCGTGGGCCTTCCCTCTCCCAAGCCATAATATTGTCCTCTTTGGGTCACGCAATGGCACGGACGCACCGCCATCCTAGTCGGGCCACCCTCAAGGCTTTGTTCTCAGCACAGCGAAGCATGTGTGAAACGCGTCACACATATTAAGGGACCTAAGCCTTATAAAGGCTCTTAGGACTCCCCCCTAAGCGATGTGGGACAGGAGAAATGTCCTTAGTCTCACCCGCGTACTGCCGAGGAGATCTTAGTCCGTCCCTTTGTACTGCCCCGGGTCTGGGTCGGGTCACTCGCCCTGGCGCAGACGAACCGCCATCCCAGCCACGGTCTTTTCCCTCACGGTTTTAAAACGCGTCACACAAGGGCAGATGGCCATCCCGCGGGCCTTCCCTCTCCTAAGCCGTAATATTGTCCTCTTTGGGCCCCACACTGGCGTGGACGCACCGCCATCCCAGTCGGGCCACCCTCAAGGCTTTGTTCTTAGCACAGCGGAAGCATGTGTGAAACGCATCACACATATTAAGAGACCCAAGCCTTATAAAGGCTCCTAGGACTCCCCCCTAAGCGATGTGGGACAGGAGAAATGTCCTTAGCCTTGCTCGCATATTGTCGAGGCGATCTTAGTCTGTCTCTTCATACTGCCCCAGGTCTGGGTTGTCACAAATAGCCCTCGCATTGCTCTGATTGATTCGATTCGAGTTGGGTTCGACAACTTATCTTGCGTAAAAGAAACAAGTTTCGATCGGACATCATTCCAATGTAAATCAAAGCCAAGTAGAGAAACATCCTCATATCTCTTTTCGTGACACATGTGGTCAATGCTTTGGAAATCGAACGTTTCTCCATTAAAATGTGCTCTCGCGGTTTCTCGACCGTACGACCTTTTCCCCTCGGCTCGAACCCTAACGTGTTTGTTGCCATACATAAAGATCTCGGCGGGGCGGCGTGACTGACGACTTGTCACATCCTGTCCTTTGACCTAATCGAGAAAGCCCTTGCAGGAGAAAAAGATCGACCATGGCCGTCATGTTTGGTCGTGGAGAGTTGCCCTTCTTTGGCCGTGGCCGGATCATTTGACGCTCTGACATCGAGTTCACAATGCAATTGCACGTGTTCAATGCGGCGCTGCTGATGGGGAGGTGCATGTGATCACGAGCTTTCTCTTCTGGATGGTGTCAGTTCCGTCCGCTTCCTTTCTCTTCTGGATGCTCTCAGTTCCGTCCGCTTCCTCAATCTCGCACTAAAAGACAAAGGAGAGAGGGGGAGGAGAAGCAAATGCATCTGCAACATTTCTCTATTGAAACCTTTACGGACACGATGATACGCGACGTATACTTGCAGTTGCAGACTTGTTCGCTGCATTAACAATAAACCCTAGACTACCCTTTAATTGTCGCTGACGTTTCTGGTGGGGGCTCCAACTTATGGCCCGCCACGTAATCCTGCATAATAGGGGTGAGCATGGTCCGGGTTGACCCGGTCCACCCTCTAACCTTAGGACTAATCCGCACAGTGCTGGTCCTCAATTTTTGGGATCAATGACCAACCCTATTGAGCTTGAGACCGAGGACCGGACCGACCCAATGGGTTTGATCCGATTCCAGGGTCAACCCAGGACTAATTGATAATTTTTTATCATTTTTTATACTCCTTAAAAAAGCAATTGAGGACTAGACTGACCCAATGGGTTCGGTCCGGTTTCAAGGTCAACCCAAGACTAACCAATAATTTTTTATTTCATATTTTGTACTACTTGAAAGAGCAACCGAGGACTGTACTGATCCAATGGGTTTGATGATGAGTAAGGTCAGCTAAGAAAGGCAAGCGGTTAGGGTTAACTAGGGTAAGCGTTGAACAGAATGAGCATCAAATGTCAAGCGGGGAGCAACAAGCCAAGCGAGTATCGAGCGGCGAGCGGCACGAGTGACCCAAAACGAGCGAGGCGAGTGTCGAGTGACGAGCGAAAAGTTATTTTTTTCGATTTTAGCAAATGGAAAACTAATAGGACAAATAAGACAGAAGATAACAAATACTAGAGGGGGATGCCATAAGGTGCCTTTTTGGATGCCGTGAGAATTCCTTACAAAAACATTTTTCTCATTCGTAAATTATGACTATTAATGCCGTAAAAGACATTAAAAACCTAAGTTATTAAAGAATAATATAAAATTACTTGAACTCTTTACTAAAAAGCTATTTAATGTCGTTGACACCGTTTATTTTAAGATTTTCTCTCTATATAAAAAAATTATAAATAATATAATATATATAATCGAGTTGGACCGACTTGGAACTCTTAGGATCGAGGATTGACTCGCACAATGCTGCTCTAGGAATTCTAGGACTAAGGATCAACCCATTCTCCCTGGGAACTGGACCAGGACCGGCAGGGTTGGGCCGGTCTAGGGTCGGTCTATGGTTAACCCTAGACCGATTTTCACCCCTACTGCATAAAGCCCAAATCCAGAGCGAGCACGGTCGTTGAAGTCCAACACATTCAAGAACGACCAGTCCATGTCGTTGCCCCGACCCTCATTGCCATTCCCTATGTGGTCTCCTCCTTGAGCTGCTGATGGTAACGCACCGTGCCCGTGCCCATCGTCATTCTTTCTGCTCCGCCTCGAGCTCTCGGGCCCTCGTTGGCCAACCGGGCAGCAACAGCTCGGATTCCCTGGGGGGTTGAGGCAAACGCACCTTTTAAAGTCACAAACCTTAGTTAGGACGTCTTATTTAAATCTTGAGTGGGCCCATGATTGGTCACACTTGATTTTAATAGCTTTGAGTCTTCATAACTATACCCAGACCTGAATCCTTCCATCTATTGATCTGGTAAAGCTCATGCACGACGTATAAGAAAGGCTAGGAAAGAATAGTGCTGACCGAGACGGTCAAGCAAAGGCATGATTATTTGACTCGAACTCTTCCTCGTTTTCATGAGAAACATCAGCGTCTATTCTCCCCCGGTGGTCTGCTGCTGTCTGTACTCGTTAAAGTACAGTTTTGATGGCTATTCGCATGTTTGACCGTTCTTGCATGGGCAAAAGGCCAAAAGGAAATTGGACGGTTACCCGTCAAATTCTCAACCTCAGGTGACATGGTCGAGACATTTTCTCACAGATTATCGGATTCGCACGCGCTAATCTTCCAGTCTTTATCTTTAAACCTTACTCGTTTGATGTAGTTCGACACTTTTCAAATGCTCCTTCTCCTTCTCGTTCGTCGGCTTTTCTTGGTCCTCGCAGTTGGTTTCGACGGGACATTAGGCAGACGACAGAGCTGGGACCTCTGGGAAACTATAGCGATGTTTCCTTGTAGCTCTTTTTCACGTGAACGAACTTTGTCTCGTCGCGGGCCAGATTCAACGTCCTGTTTCTGTAGTGCGACTTTAGATGTGTGCAAAAGTTGTGATAAGTGCATCTTCCTACGTTGTTGGGGGTCACCGCGTGGTGCTTAGACGGTGACCCATGTTCAATTGATGTCAACTTGTGGAATGTGAAAGAGGTTTTCTTGTTAGATTTGGACATGGATAGAGGTATTAGATACGCGGGAGGAACCGGGAAAGTAACGAAAACATTAAACTTATTACTTTGGTATCAATTCAATCGTAAACTATTTAATTATGCTAATTTAGTTATGAATATTTTCATATTAATATCAATTCAGTTCATCTGACCAATTTTGATTAGAAATCGCTAACGTAGACATCGACTATCCTACATGGCTCGGTCGACGCCGATATGAACATTTTAAAATAATATTTTAATTCTTTTGAATTTTTATAATTTTTTTCATTTTTCTTTTCATTTTGGTTAGTGCACCAACCAAGCCTTCACCAACTACTGGTGAGGGTCGCAGTCCTTGCCCGCCAAAATGAAAGGAAAAAAAGAAAAAATTATCAAAATTCAATTTTTTTTTTAAAATATTGTTAATGTCGATCGGTCATGCCACATAAGATTATCAATGTCTATGTTAGAAATTTTGGATAAAATCAGATGAATTCAATTGACAAAATATGAAAATATTTAGCATTAAATTAGCCAAATTGAAATGTTTAGAACTAAATTAGTGCGAATGCAATAGGTTTATGAATTTTTTTTAAACGTTCCTTGGGGGAAATTGTCCAATTGATTGTAAACAATTGTGCGAATGTCAATTCAATCCTGAACTTTTTGATTTTGCTAATTTAATCCTAAGTATTTGCTGCTGAATTCCGATCAATTTTTGCTGGGAATCACAAACATCCAATTGTCTAAGGTGGTACATTAGGGAAAATTGTCCAAAAAGTCTTAAATCTATTTCATTTTTGTCAATTCAATCATAAACATTTTAATTTTGCTAATTTAGTCATAAACTTTTTCACTTTTTGCCAATTGAGTCAATTCGGCCAATTTTGATAGGAATTTGCTAATGTGGATGCCAGCCATCCTACATGGTACGGTCAGCGCTGACGTGGACAAAATATATTAATTTATTAATTTATTATGTTTTTATGTTTTTATGTTTTTATTTTATTTATTTATTTATTTTGCCCTATTCTTCCTCTAACTGATTGTCTAGCCTTTGACCGGGACTACGACTAGTGATGGTCGACCTTGTGGGCCTCAAGCGAGGTTGCCCTCATTGAGATCTAATGAGGGGTGACCTTCCTAACCTTGGGTGAGACTCACCCTTGCCAGAGGCAGCAAAGGACGATCGCTTGCGACCAGTGAGGTCGTCCTTGCTAGCCTTTGGTGAAGGCAACCTCGCCCGAGGCCAGCGAGGCCGGTCCTCATAGGTCGTAGCCTTTGGCCGGTCGTCGGAGGTTGGGCGACGGGCCAAAGGAAGAAAAGGGAAAAACCCAAAAAGAAAATAAAAGAAAATAATTAAAAATTCGAAAAATATCAAAAATAATAAATTTTGTCCACATTAATGCCAACCATACGACGTCAGTGAATTTCGGCCAAAATGGGCCGGATGGACTCAATGGGTAAGAAGTGAAATGGTTTATGACTAAAATGACAAAATTGAAAAATTTATGACTGAATTGGCAAAAGTGCAATATATGTAAGATTTTTTGGACATTTTTCTCGGCACATTACCATGTCAACCATTCCAAAGAAAATTGACTAGAAGAGCCACATTGGAATTTTGTATAAAGTTTGGGAATAGATTAGTAAAATTGAAATGTTTACAATTGAATTGATATATGTACAATATATTTAAGATTGATCGGAAAATTTTTCCTAAATTCGTGTGTGCATTTGCGATAACAACCACCCTTTTTATTTGGATACACTCCAATTTTCCCACCTTCGTAGCTTATAGATATGGAAAGTATTGTGATTTTTAGGAAAATTACAAAAACCTTCATCGACCTTCTCATATATAATTTTTCCTTTCCTATATTGATCGGTTATATCTCACATTCAATCTCGAAACCAATCGCCTTTGTAGTATGATTTCATAATCCTGTTTTGCCGGGCACCTAAAATTAAAAGAGTGAACCCCTATATTTTGCCTTGCCTAGTCTTAGACAAATTATACTTTTTCTTCCTTTCACGCCTTTTTAAACCAAGTCATTATATCTTTAATTTGTCTAATCAAGTCATTCTACTTTCATGAATTTTCTAATCAAATCCCTCTGATATAAAACCTAATCAAATTCAGGTGATGCGATTGTTGAGTGATGCCAAAATATGACACGAGTACCCATGTGGATATGTATGGAAAAATTTAGCCAACGTAGATAGTGTCAGAGTGTGAAATGGATAAAATTTAACCAATGTGGATACATAGGTGGACGTTCGTGTTGGAAAAATTTTATCCACATCACACAACAACCAGTTGGATTTGGTCGGAATAGGTGTTTGAGAAACATGATTAGAAGATTTGTGAAAGTATTAAGACTGAATTAGACAAATCAAAATTATAGGAATTTGATTAGGAAAAGCGTGAAACTACAAGGACGGCAAGTTGATAGTTTTTCTCTATTCTTTAAAAGTTACGTGTGTTCCACATGTTAAGTGTGAGTCTTTTGATTTCCTAAAGTGCAAAGTGTATGCCTTAATAAAAGCAAAGGACCTGACATTCCTTAGCTTTGAGAAAATGAGCGATGGTTTATGTTCTGTTTCTTCCTTGAGAGACATGAAATGGCGTGTTTCTGATCACTGATGTGATTAAGCATTATTGAGAAGAGAGTTGCGTCTTCTGGTAGAATCAGGTGCCTACTCATGTACGGATTGTCTCCTTCTTTTCATAATCCACGAATGATTATTTCTTTGATCAAATCACAAGTCTTTCAAATTATCAAGGAAATTGTCTAATCGATTCTATATTTATCGTATGAATTGTCAATTCAGTTTGAAATTTTTCAATTTTATCAATTTAATTTTAAAACTTTGCATGAAGTTCCAATATAGTCCCTATGACCTAATTTTTCCCTAAAACCGTTGACAGGGTGATTTGTCATGTGGAATGGCCAGCAATGACTAGGCATTAAGTCAGCGATTTTCGACGAAAATTGACTCAAAGAGCTTCATTGGAATTTCGTGTAAAGATTTAGGACTAAATTAACAACACTGAAAATTTTATAATTAAATTAATATTCGTATAATATATTTATAATTGATTGTGTAATTTTCCCCATGCTATTACGTGAATGTGGCTTTGGTTTTAGCAGTTGGAAAACCAATTGGACTAATAGCATGTTGGAATCAACGATTTCGTTGTAATTATACTTTTATGGATTGATAAATAATACTTTAGACATAAAAAAAAAAATTATAACTAGTTTACAAAGTGATTGGTCTAATTTTAATTCCGCATTTGAATCTCATACACTTTAATTTCCACTCCATTCAAAATATCATTCAACAAACTAATGGTGTAGCGGCATTCATTAATTGATAGCCCTAGCATTTCTCCGACTGATTCGATTCAAGTTTCGACTGAACATTGTTCCACTGTGAATCAAAACCAGTGATCGAGAATTTCTCCATCAAAGTACGCTCGCGCGGTGTCTCGACCGTACAACCTTTTACCCTCGGCTCAAACCCTAACGTGTTTCTCGCCGTACTAAAAGATCTCGGTAAAGAGATACATGGCGTGACTGAGGACAAGTCGCGTCCTTTGACCTAATGGAGAACGTCCTTGCATGAAAAAAATGGATAATAATGGTCGCCTTGCTTGGTCATAGAGAGGTTGCCCTTCTTCGGCCGTCGCCGGATGATTTGACGCTCTGACATCGAGTTCAGAATGCAACTCGCTCGCATGTGTTCAATGCGGCGCTTCTGATGGCGACGTGCATGTGATCACGAGCTTTCCCTCGCTGCATGCTCTCAATTCCATGTCTGGTCCTTCGTTCGCACATCAAAAGACAAAAGGGAGCGGGGCAAGCAAATGTACCTGCAAACATTCCTTTCTGAAACCTTCACGTAAACGACGGTACACGATATACACTTACAGACTAGTTCACTGCGTCAACTATAAAACCCTAGATTAACCCTGCTATGTCGATCCGCTTCGTTATTGTCATCCTGAAATGATCGACACAAGGGCAAAAATTTAATTTATTTATAAAAAAAAAAAGGAAAAAAGACAGTACTAGATGAGTTTCCTCCGGCAACTAATAAAAATTTTGCCGGACGAAAAAGGTTTTCAGAAGTTCCAGAGTTGGTGACAATAAAAACCATTGCCACCACCATTTTCGTCGTCTGCATTATCCGTCATCGATGATGCTTCTGGCGGAGGCTCCAGCTCAGAGCCACCCACGTAATCCAGTCCGTCATAAAGCCCGAATCCGGAGCCAGCGCAGTCATCGTCCAGTGCATTCAAGAACGACCAGTCCATGCCGCTGCCCCCACCGTCGTTGCCATTCCCATTGTCGCCTCCTTCTCGAGCCGCCGATGATGATGCGCTGTGCCGGTCGTCGTTCCTTCCGCTCCGCCCCGAGTCCTCGGGCCGCTGGTTGGCGAACCGGGCGGCGACAGCCCGGATCTCCTGGGGGGTGAGGCCCTGGGCACCAGCGATGTCGGGCAGACTGTCGGGGAAGTTGAATTGCGCTTGCCGGCCCCGGAGGCAGTAGAGCGCCGCATCGAAGGCCCTCGCCGCCTTCTCGGGGGAGTCGTATGACCCGAGCCATATTCGCTCCCGGCTGTTCGGGAGCCGGATCTCCGACACCCACTTCCCCCACTTCCGCAGCCTCACCCCCTTGTACCGGGAGCCGCCGCCGCCGCCTTCCACCGGGCTCCCCGAGAATCCGGCACCCTCATCCATCGCCCCCAAAAAACGAGAGGCTCCTCGAGCGATGGAACGGATTCCTCGATCTCTACCAGGACGGAAGCGCAGAGAGATCGGATGATTGGCTTTCGATGATTGGCGGCTGCCGGGGAGGGGGTTTATATAGTTGACCATGGGCGCGTGCGCGGTTGCTAAAACGTGTTGATTGGTCTTCGATGGCTCGGGAGGGGGGTGGGAGCCTGGGAGGGGATGACAAGTGGACCGGTCGGGAGCATGCTGACATGGCGAAACGCGGTAGGGCCGGTACGAGCACGTTGGAATTCCTCCGGGACGAGGACAGTTTTTAATGTTCCCTCGTGCTCGGCGTTGACGAACCACAATGGCCTGCGGAGCTCCTCCCCCAGCCTCTCTCCCGGCGCGTGGAGTGCCTCCGCGGTTTCATTTAATGCGTTTTTGGCCCTTTATATATTGCACATATTGAACTTTCAATTAAGTACTCGTTCACCTTCCAATTTTGAACTTCCATTTTATTAAAGTGCTGTTTATCACATGCATTGCATGTGACTTTGCTCAGCGGAAGTATAGGTTTGATCTTATGTTTTCGAGGAAATTCTTTTCTTTTACCCTTAAGAAATGAAAAATAGACCAAATGGGAGAAAACCAAATTAACTGAAATTCTTAATATTAAGCGGTGAATTTTTGATAAAATTTGATAAGCATAGCACCTTAATAAAACTAAATAGAATGTTCAATTGAAAAAAACCCAAATTAAATAAACAAAGGAAAAGATCTCTTTGACAAAAAAGGTCAAAAGACAAAAGTTGGTCGTTCATTATGTATATCTAAAGGGGTTAATTGATGTTACGAACGATTAGTAAATAAATTTAGAATAAAAAATATGAAAGGAAACAATGTCCTTGACTTTTAAAAGGAAATAATAACCAGTGTGACGTTTTTATTGATCAATAATAATCACTTAAAAATGCATATTGAGTATTCATTTATTTGTAATTTTTACCTCTTTTTCAAAATGATCAATCATTTCTTTTCTCAAGTAAACTCTTGTTATTTGAGTGGTCTTTTTGTGCATAACTCACACTTGAGTCACATGTCCTAATTCTTCTAATCGCAATTTGTTATACAAATTAAAAAGAATTTAGAAAATGGGAAAAAATGCATTAACTAAAATCGTACATGATAGGGAAAATAAACATGGAAAATAATATGAAACAACGAAAATCTTGTTAAAATTCGACAAATAGAGCCACTGTTAATAAAACATGATCAGGGGGAAAGAGGGGGTGGATTATGGCGAAGCGAAGGCGCGTGTGCACCGGGGAGAACAGACCGCTCGATTCAAAATGAGTACAAGGAAGGCGGCGCGTGGTTCGAGAAATGACACGGTGGGATCTTGTCAAATTGCGTTCCGAATCCCCCCGTGCATCATACATCGCTTGGACTTTTGAGCACGTTATCTTTTCCACAGTCCAAAAGGTGGCAAATGAAAATTGAACATGCTAATAAGGGTAAAAAAAGAAGAAGGGAGAAAATGTAATCGGTTTTTATATTTATTATTTTTTACCATTTTGGAGCAAGTTGGATGAGAGAGAAGTTTGAATTCAAAATGTCTTCTTTTGGAAGTCAGAAATTACTTTGGCCGCATTCCGATCTAGGAAAAATGAAAACGACTCTTTGATTTCTGTTGATATAACCACGTTTCGTCTTTTGAGTTAGTTCGAATTTATCGTTATTCTTTTTCTTGTGCTTTATCTCACGTGGGGAGTTGATATACGGGCACAAAATTTTGAAATTTCGTGATATATCAATTGTTTGCACATGTTTCTATCTAACGAAAATGAAAGGCTATCGAGTCAAATGACAAAATTATTATCTAGAAAAAAGAGAAGGCACGTCCTGAAAATTTCAGCCAAATGATGAAAGTATTATCAATAAATACCACGTTTGATAGCTTCCTCTTCCGAATGGAGCCATACCCTACACACATAGGCAAGTCCGCGGGCACGCATTATCTATAGTGATCAATTGTGCAGAAAATTCACATCCCGAAAAATCGTACTTTCGTGCACTCGACTCGACCGTGGCCGATGAAAAAGCCAATAGGTAAAATTCACTTTTAGTTGCCCACCGCCTCGTGGACGAACCCATGTCCAATACCCCACAGATGAGAATGTTCGAACTCGAAATTAGCACTAAAGAAACTCGCCCTATCAACCTCCGAATCTAGTCAGAAGAAGAATGGACATAGACAATTAAATTACACGAGCCAGACTTTTGCATAAATTAATTTAGGAACTGTCGAACCCGACCAGCTTTAAGGAATATGATATTGCATACCATCACTTTTCCATGGCTGCTCGAAGTCATTAAAAATATAAGACTTGCTTACCTGCCTTTTTCCTTTTCCCTTTTCCCTTTCCTCCAACTGCTCATGTCTCTCTCACTCTCTCTCTCTCTCTCTCTGCTTTATAAAATGCGAAAGCGAACCGTCCCACGCACCATTTCCTCTGCGTCATACGTGACGACATGAGTTCCACGTTGACTCGCCAAATGGGGTCCGTCGAGGATCCACGAAACATCATGGTTGACCCAATATGGAATAAAGATCGGCAAACTTTGAAGGAGCGACGCGTTGAGATCGATACCGATGATGATAGGGTTGAGGATTTTGACCACGACGCTTTCGTTCATTTCCCTTTTCCCTCGCCGAGTAAACATAAAAGTTGTTCACGAGTCCTTTAGCTCTCGACTAATTTAAATGAAAAAATAATTTATTATGAAAATAACGATCTATTCTGAGTAACAAAAAAGTAAATAATAAATAATTAGAAATTATTGTAGGTCCACTACTTCGAGAATTCGTAGTTCACAATATACGGTAGCCCAAAAACAGTTATGCTAACCATGCTTAATTTATAGGGTTAATACCCTGAAAAACCCTAAAATGGTATACTTGTAACAAATTTACCCAAAACTATTTTTTTGACCATCAAAAACCCTAAACTGGTATACGTTTGACAAATTTACCCCAAACTATTACACTTGTGACAAATTTACCCTCTATTAGTTTTTGTTAAATTTTATTGTCAAATTATTATATTAAATGACACGTGACGGTTGATTGATACACCAATTTGTGATTTTACGCTCCGTTTGTTACAGTTTACAATTTTTGTGATTTTTTTTTGTATCAATCAAATTTAGTGGAGGGTATATTTGTCACAAATTTACCGGTTTGGAGTTTTTTGCGGTCGAATTAATTAGTTTGGGGTAAATTTGTCATAAATGTACAAATTTATGGTTTTTTATGATTAGTAGAGATAAATTTGTTACATGTGTACCAGTTTAGGGTTTTTCAAGGTATTAACCCTAATTTATATTGAAATTGTTGCAACGTGGTGTGAGCACGCGCGTTGTGTTCTTTTTTTCTGTCTTTGCTCTAGAGATGAAACCCCGAGCCGACCTTTTCTACACAAAGATTATAATGTGATTCAAGGTCTTTATTTCAATTTGGCGATGCTCTGGCTCGCAGTCAATAGCTAATGCGTGTGCATGTCGCGGGCGTTCAAAAGGGTTTCCAGGGCAAAGGTTAAATTATTCACAACAACTTGTTTTTGACCTAACCAGCAGCAGAATCGTCATATCTAAAGAATTGACCTGCCTTTGAATACGTTTTAAAAAAGACTGGACATTGCTTTTTACCATTATCGATTCGGACTCGAGCGGGTTGACCTCGGTGTCTTCTGATCCCCATCCTCACGTCACACACGGCTAACCAAAATAGTCAAAAGCAGGACTGGATCGACTGTGGAAGTCTGCACTTTGCTCGGAGAAGAAGAAGAAAAAGTGGAAACCTAAAAGACCTACTTTCTGCTTTAGAGACCTTCGTGACTTCGGGCGGATTGCGTTTCGACCCATGACATGCACACGGAGTGCACGATGAACTCGCGTCTGTCAAGGGTGGATCGGACGCGTTACTCAACTTGGACTCGTAACTCCACCACGCTCAGAAGGTGGCGACTTCTGCTTGGCTTTGTGGGAATAGCGGATGGACTGCACTGCTGACACGTAACGTTAGACTTCTCGCTCGCTGTGGATATTTAGGGTAATGCTTATGTTCCTAGGAATAATTTTTTATCAGAAATGATTATTTTTTATTCTGTTATTGGGAACAATTTCTAAGCATTTTAAGCTGTTTGGTAATTGTCCAAAATTTTAATTCCCGAAATAAAATTGCGTTTGATACCGTACTTAATATTTCTACTCCAAATCATTTTCTTTTAATTTTTAAATAATTTTATTACTTTTTTCCTTTTTTTTTTTTTTTTCCATTTCTTTCTCCTATTCTTCTTCTTCAAGTGGCTAGCGACCTCACTGGAGCGTTGCCGACCCTTGTCGGCCGAGCCTCGCCGGTGGTCAGGCGAGCTTGTCGAATCGGTTGCAAGCAATCGGCAACGGTGGGTGGCGGATGGCAACCGCGACGATGGTAATAGATGAAGAAGAAGAAAAGGGAAAAAGAACAAGAAAAAAGAAAATAAAAAGAGAAAATATTGGGCTTGATTCTAGAATTGTTCCCGAGAGCAAGAATTAACTTTTTTTTTTTTTTAATTATTCTTGATTCTGTTTCAAATTTACTTCCAAAAAACAAAAAAATAGAAATTTATTTTCGAGAATAAAAATTTTATCAAACACGATTCTGTTTCAAAACTACTCCCGAAAACAGAAAAATAGAAATATTTATTATTTGGTCGGTTACCAAACGGGACGTTAGATGTTTCGGGGAATCTATCCTTCGGGTGCTGTAGTGTTCAGTTGACCTGCGACCAGACATGATGGATCCCGCCCACGACAACGACAATGGGATCATCATCATAGTCAAAGTACGGACTTCCGCGTGGGGGTGTGTAAAGTTTGAGATATGATTGGCCGAGCATGCAAGCCTCTTTTTTTTTTTTTTTTTGTCCTTTTTGTGATTAAAAGATGTCGACCCCAGAGAATAATGGTGTAGTAATGAAATCGCAAAGACTAACAAGAGAATTATATCTTAATGATTACGTAATAATCTTTAATTTATTATTATAATAATAGTTTATTCTGAATCATAAAAATTAAATAAAAAATAATTATAAATTATTATGGGATCCACTCTTTCCAGAATTTATGACTTATAATAAATTATTCTTGTAAGGTTACCAAAGATTGTTATACTAGCAAAATTCGCATCTTAAATGCAAGGGAAGTCTGTGTAAAGAACAAATATAAGGCAAGAGAAGAAAAGAAAATTTCTAAACAACTGTGTATCCAGTCTCTCTCACATGGACAAAATTTTGCCAGGTCATCAATCCAAAGGATTGTCACATCATTGATCCCTTTGTTTGGCAATGACTGATACCACAATGGTTGGATCGACTCAATCTCCACCATTGGATTAAACGTGACAAGAGTCAATATCCACCATTGTTAGATCCAGTCGATCTTTACCATCGGATCAATTCGACAACCGTTAGTCCACATAGTCAATCAATGGTTGTAAATAGAGAGACTCTTGTATAAATAGGGAAACCCTCCCCCTCACTTGGATAATTCATTGAGCAATATAGTATTCTCAAGAGTTTCTCTCTCTACTTTATCTCTCTAAGAAATCCCTTCCTCGAGTGAGAGAGTGAGAGTGAGAGCAAGGCTTACTGAGGCCAAGCAAAGTGATTTGAGATTTAAGTTCTGCACAAATCACGATCAAAAGAATCGCCCCATGACACTTCTGCGTCACAGAAGTCATAAGGGTGATACAATCTCTTATGCATTGAGGGGATATAATTGGAAAAAGTGGGGGTTTGCAAAAGCGAAGCCCTTTGGACAATGAAAATGTGTAATGAATGTACTAGTGTTAAAAATAGTAGTGTGACAAGTTTTTAATGCTTCAAATTTCACCTAAAGTGCAACGCATTCGAGTCTCTCTCGTGACGAGGAGAAAAATCTAGAAGAAATGCGTATAAATAAACCACATAACTTATTGGAATAAAAAAATCTCACCACTTAAATTTTCCTTTTGGAGAGCTTTGTCCAAGTCGGTTGGAACTCCTGGACTTGGATTTTCGGGTTCATGTTATATCGATTAAGATTTTGTTAACGAGTGAAAAGCAAAGTTGGTAAGAGCTCTCACAAACGATGAATCTATAATTTGATGAAATCATAGATATAACTAAAAAGAAAGAGAAAATCGCTATTTTACGTATTTGAGACTTGTTTGTTCAAATCTTAAGGGCTCCTCGAGACGTGCCGGTTACTAAAACTCTATTTGCGAAGGGTCATATATTCCTCAGTCCATAATTCTAATTGGCGGATCATAAGCATGAGCGTTGCCCGCATTTAGTATCAGCTAGATTTGCATATGGGTTATGTTCATAAATGATGACCCACTAATCCGAGGTATAATGAAGATATTAAATTGGGCGGGGAAAATATTTAATTTCCGTTGGATGGATTAAAATTTCGCCCATTTGGAGAAGTAAACGAGTAATTAGTGAAAAGATAGAAGATGGAGTGTGGGCTTTGTCCATCTTTAGAAATGGGCCATGTGAAGGGCCTGGCCTCTTTACGAGCAACCTAGGAGGAAGATGGAACGAGGACGACTAATGACATAATTTGACAAATGCCCAAGAATCTAAACACATTATATGAATATTCCTTAAAACAAGCTTTAACACGGTACTCGAATTTCAATTTATTTGTCAGGTAATTTATAATTTATTATATATAATTATAAAGCCGGAGCTGAGAGGGTGCTCCCCACTTCTCTTATGTAAATCTGCTCCGATGCACAATTTTTCATGCATACCTATTATACAAAGAACACACGATCTAATGTCTCCAGCGAACTCATTACGTAAATTACTTTCTCACTATAGGTTGGAATCAATGAATGTTTCACTTTGGCTCTATTTGTTTCCTAAAAAATGAATGATTTGGATAATATTTTAAATGATCGCTTATATCACTCGCAAAAATAAATAAATGAAAAACATTTCCATCATCCACAAAAACATTTAAACATAAACCGTTATTGATAATGAAAATATTTTCAATTCGCTAATTCCAAACGACACGGGTAATTATTTTTAGGAAAGATAATTTTCAAATCACTCATTTCTCGCGAAACAAACGGTGATATAGGTTGAAATCAAGCTATTTCATTCGATAAACAACCCAGGTAGAACAAGGCTGATGAGTCTCTAGACATAAAATATCCCATAGGAATTGGGGACGACTAGATAGCCAATCAACAGGGAAGGGTTCGTCTTCTTTGGGCTTTTGCAACAGTCGATTGGCTTCACGAGGAGAATGGACTACTTTGATGCCTTTTTTAGATGGGCCATATAATTCTTGCTTTCTCCTCTGGCAAGCCATGGGCTTGTATCAGTTTCCAACTCAATGCTCAGATCAGTTAAAAGACTTAAAAGTTCCTTATTCCCGAGCAAGTACCCTATAGCCTCCTTTAACGTTAGGATGTCAACACAAAGTAGTGTACACATCTCTATATTCAATTACTCGGGAATCCAATCACTCTTGGAATTCGGAAAATTAAAGAATTTAACCTAGAAATATTCAATTAGCTGATTAAATAATTGATTTTTCAATTCATGTAACTAGTAAAGGGAAGGGAAAATTACCAAAAAAGTCCTAAACCTATTGCAATTGTACCAATTCAGTCCTAAACTTTTTTTTTTTTGGCCAATTTAGTCCTAAATCTTTTGTTTTTGTTCTAGTTCAGTCCATCCGGCCATGCATAGTCGGAAAAATCTGATGTGGCATCCTAGTCAGAGCCAGTCGGCGTTGTCGATGCTGACATGGCACCGGAGAGCAAAACGTTGTAGTTTTGCTTTAAAAAAAATAAAAGCCAAAGAGAAAAAGCAGAAGAGAAAAGGGCGTGGGGTTGGCTGGGTTCTTTCCCAAAATCAAGCAGGGAATCCTAAATTGAGAGGATCTTCCCTTGATTCATGGTGCCCGACATTGATTCTTGGTGGATGCCTCCGTTAAACACCTCCGTCGAAACCCTTTGGCCTCCGCTCGCCCAACACCTCTGCTCGACGCCTCCGTCCAACCCCTCCAGCCAACACTCGCCCAACGCCTCTGTTTGAAGCCTCCATCCAACCCTTCTGGCCAACGCTCGCCTGACGTCTCCATCCGACGTGTGCGTCAACCTGACGCCTCCGCCCGACGCTTGGCTCACCCAACATCTTCATCCGACGCTCGCCCAATGCCTACATCCAACGCTTGCTTAGATTCGCCTGCTTGCTTGACGCTCACTGAATGCCTTCATCGTCTTCATGAAATTGCGGTGCTTTATATTTATGTTGTCTTGATTTCACTTGAATTTTATTTTAAATTTCGTTGACATGGGTTTGTCGCAGTAATGGGTTTGTGGTTGTTGAACTGGATGGCTAGGCAAATTGCTGACATGAGTTTGTGGATGGTCTCGTGTAGAATGTCTCTGTCTCGCCTAGAATTTTTGGTATTGTTGCTGTTTTTGGCTCATTTGGGAAGAATATATTACTTTGAGTTGCTGCCTTTGGTTCAGATTGACAAAGTTTGTTAGATATATGGAGTTCCTAATATACTTCTCATTCAGATTTTCCAAAGCTCGTCTGGATCACCTAAATCTCGTTGCAATTGCAGCAATTTTGGCCTGCCTATGTTGTGGATTTTATATTATACTTGGAGGGATTTTGTATATATCATCCATGAGCACGAGATGTCATATGATCGATCATGTTTTGAATTCAATCTGCATTAGCTCCTTCCGGTCCCGATGTCATATGATCTGATCATGTTTTGAATTCCCGATACTGATGCAGTCATTCTTATAAGAAGATTGAGAGCACAATTATTCTTTTATTGTTGGTATCCGACTATGCTTTTTGCTGTGTTGATCATGTCCACGCTGACTAATGTTTTTAGTTGGTTGGCCGGCTCGACAACAGTGCTGTCTCATAAGCCGGTGCCAAGTTGGCATTCAAGTCTAATGAAGAAATAGAACTTCAAGTAAGGGTCCATCCCACTGGACGAAGTGATACCAGAGTCAGAACCGGTTCTTCTCGTCAAAATAGATGTTCAGGGCTGGGAGCATCATGTTCTGAAGGGGGCCATGAAGTTGCTGTCGAGAGAGGTAGGCAAGGCACCGTATTTAGTTTATGAGGAGGATGAACGGTTGTTGCAGGCAAGTAACAGCAGTTCTAAAGAGATTCGAGAATTTCGTCACTCTATTGGGTATCGTCATTGCACCCAGCATGGTACAGACGCAAACTGCACCAAGAACAGCTGATAGTGGATTAATTTACCTTAGCTTTGTTGATGTAAGATGACCGAGTCAAGCATGAAAAGGAACAATTCTTTAGCAAACTCCTTTGTGAGAGTTTTGCCTACCCTTAGACAGAACTTCCACTCAATTCTAGATGGAGAATTAGATTTGGAATTGTAATAAGACACCCTGACCATTGAAGGAGCCAGTTATTGAGCAAGTGAGGAAGCATAGATACATTATGGTTTTCTCTTGAAGTATAGTTAGGGTTGTATTTGTCGCCGTTAGATTTGCCACACCCAATTTGTTATTATGTTTATTTATTGCAATTCATGCTTTGTATTTGTAGCAAATGACCTTGTGATTTGCGAGTGAATGCAGAATAAGTTGTTGACCAAAGATTATAGAGGCATATTCAACACCTTTTCACTTGTAGTCTTGTTTTTCCTGTGAATTTATATCTCCATGAGAATAAAGCAATCTGACCACATTTAGAATGTACTCATGGTAGTATGGTTTGATTGAAGTATGTATAAAAATTTGATAGTTTCAGGGTTTTGTGAGTTTGTGTTTATGCATGAACAAGAGAGAACAAGAGGATTCTCCATTCTACCAAAAATAAATTCATATGTGCTCCCGTACTTAAAATTAATCCATCAAATTTTGCACGCATCTAGTTTAAAACCTCATTGTCTTATTGAGTAAATAAAATTTGGCGTTCAAACCCGACACCTTATTTTTTTTCTCTATTTCTTGCCCAACAACCCATTTTGAAATAAACTTGGCCAACAGTTCTTTTTTTTTTTTTTTTTTCTTTAAAGCTTTCGAAAATAAATTCGTATGTGTTCTCATACTCAAAATTATTCCATCAAACTTTGCACATATTTAGTTTAAAACCTCATTGTCTTATTGAGAAATAAATTTTTGCGTCCAAACCCGACACCTCATTTTTTTTTTTAATTTTTTGCCAAACAACCCTTTTTGAAATAAACTTGGCCAACTTTTTTTTTTTCTTTAAAGCTTTCGGAAATAAATTCGTATGTGCTCTTGTATTCAAAATTATTCTATCAAACTTTGCACGGATTTAGTTTAAAACCTTATTGTCTTATTGAGCAAATAAATTTTTGCGTCCAAACCCGATACCTCATTTTTTTTTTTGCCCAACAACCCATTTTGAAATAAACTTGACCAACTGTTCTTTTTTTTTTTTCTTCCTTTAAAGCTTTCGTAAATAAATTCGTACGTGTTCTTGTACTGAAAATTATTCCATCAAACTTTGCACACACCTAGTTTAAAACCTCATTGTCTTATTGAGCAAATAAATTTTTGCGTCCAAACCCGACACCTCATTTTTTTTTTCCCAACAACCCATTTTGAAATAAACTTGGCCAACTGTTCTATTTTTTTCATTTAAAGCTTTTGGAAATAAATTCGTACGTGTTCTCGTATTCAAAATTATTCCATCAAACTTTGTACGCACCTAGTTTAAAACCTCATTGTCTTATTGAGAAAATAAATTTTTGCGTCCAAACCCGACATCTCTTTTTTTTTTTTTTTAATTTCTTGCCCAACAACCCTTTTTGAAATAAACTTGACCAACTTTTTTTTTTTAAAAGCTTTCGGAAATAAATTCGTATGTGCTCCCGTACTCAAAATTATTCCATCAAACTTTGCACGCACCTAGTTTAAAACCTCATTATTTTATTGAGCAAATAAAATTTGGCATCCAAACCCGACACCTCATTTTTTGTTTATATTTCTTGCCCAACAACCCTTTTTGAAATAAACATGGCCAACTGTTCTTTTTTTTTTTTTTTTCCTTTAAAGCTTTCGGAAATAAATTCGTACGTGTTCCCATACTCAAAATTATTTCATCAAACTTATTTTAAAACCTCATTATTTTATTGAGCAAACTTTTTTGAAATAAACATGGCCAACTGTTCTTTTTTTTTTACCTTTAATTTAAAAAATTCCTCATTGTCTTATTGATAAAATAAATTTTTGCGTCCAAACCCAACATCTCATTTTTTTTTAATTTCTTACCCAACAACCCTTTTTGAAATAAACTTGGCCAACTTTTTTTTTTTTTAAAGCTTTCAGAAATAAATTTATACGTGCTCCCGTACTCAAAATTATTCCATCAAATTTTGCACGCATTTAGTTTAAAACCTCATTGTTTTATTGAGCAAATAAAATTTAGCATCCAAACCCGACGCCTCATTTTTTTTTTTCTATTTCTTGCCCAACAACCCTTTTTAAAATAAACTTGGCCAACTGTTCTGTTTTTTTTCTTTAAAGCTTTCGGAAATAAATTCGTACGTGCTTCCGTACTCAAAATTATTCCATCAAACTTTGCACGCACCTAGTTTAAAACCTCATTATTTTATTGAGCAAATAAAATTTGGCATCCAAACCCGACACCTCATTTTTTTTTTCTATTTCTTGCCCAACAACCCTTTTTGAAATAAACTTGGCCAACTGTTCTTTTTTTTTTCTTTAAAGCTTTTGGAAATAAATTCGTATGTGCTCCCTTACTCAAAATTATTCCATCAAATTTTGCATGCACCTAATTTAAAATCTCATTGTCTTATTGAAAAAATAAATTTTTGCATCCAAACCTGACACCTCATTTTTTTTTTTTTTTTTTGCTCAATAACCCTTTTGAAATAAACTTGGCCAAATTTTTTTTTTCTTTAAAGCTTTCGAAAATAAATTCGTACGTGCTCCCGTACTCAAAATTATTCCATCAAACTTTGCACGCACCTAGTTTAAAACCTCATTATTTTATTGAACAAATAAAATTTGGCATCCAAACCCGACACCTCAATTTTTTTTTTCTATTTCTTGCCCAACAACCCTTTTTGAAATAAACTTGGCCAACTGTTCTTTTTTTTTTTCTTTAAAGCTTTCGGAAATAAATTCGCATGTGCTCCCTTACTCAAAATTATTTTATCAAACTTTGCACACACCTAGTTTAAAACCTCATTGTTTTATTGAGCAAATAAAATTTGGTATCTAAACCCAACACCTCATTTTTTTTTCTATTTCTTGCCCAACAACCCTTTTTGAAATAAACTTGGCCAACTGTTCTGTTTTTTTTTTCTTTAAAGCTTTCGGAAATAAATTCGTAATTGCTCCCGTACTCAAAATTATTCCATCAAACTTGCACGCACCTAGTTTAAAACCCCATTGTTTTATTGAGCAAATAAAATTTGGCATCTAAACCCGATACCTCATTTTTTTTTCTATTTCTTGCCCAACAACCCTTTTTGAAATAAACTTGGTCAACTGTTCTTTTTTTTTCTTTAAAGATTTTGGAAATAAATTCGTATGTGCTCCCGTACTCAAAATTATTCCATCAATCTTTGCACGCACCCAGTTTAAAACCTCATTGTCTTATTGAGCAAATAAATTTTTGTGTCCAAACCCGACACCTTATTTTTTTTATTTCTTGCCTAACAACCATTTTTGAAATAAACTTGGCGAACTTTTTTTTTTCTTTAAAGCTTTCAAAAACAAATTCGTACATGCTCCCCTACTCAAAATTAATTCATCAAACTTTGCATTCAAGTTTTTGGAATTATTTATTATCTATTACAGCTACAAGTTTTTTGTTTTCTCGGGAGAATGGTTTCATTTTTTCTTTTAAATTGAAATGGACTTTTATGTGGGGCGCTCACAATTGCACCACATCCCGGAGAAATACTCATCCATTAAGTATAAAAGAGCAAATGATAGCATGCACAATCTCATTACTTCACAAACAAACACTAACTATACATTATTCAAGTAAAAAATAGATGAATAAACCCATTTTACTATAATAAGATGGTTCAAAAGTACATCATCTCACTAATCCCAACCGTTATACAAATAGCCATATAAGACAAATTAAAAAGATACATCCACAACCCTACTTCATTGATGCCATCATCAATGAAAAGAACAAATTGATCAAAACCACTTCACCGAACCTATTATCACAAAAGATATTCCCAAATGTTGTCACTTTTGTCTCTTCGAATAACTTCTAACGCTTGTGCTCTTGACATTAGTAGGAGAATCCATACTAGTAGAGCCACCAGCACTGCCACTTGCATTTTTATTTGTACGTCTTTGAACCTACAAAGAGTATATTCTTTTAAAATATTATTGACAAAACAAACATGACATAATAGAAATGGAAGTACTAACCGGATTTTTTTGTCTTGAAAATTGTGTTTGGGAAGATGTAGACCTAATCTTTTTAATTGGATAAGTTGAACTATTGTGTCCCGTCTTCAAGCAAGTTTGACATGTCATCTTCATTCCTATCCTCAACATCCTAGTTCCACTTGCCACCTCACATTCTTCTCTTGATCTTTTATGTTTACGTCTACCGCGCTTCACCTTGGATGGAAGTGGTTCAGGCGACTCCCCATGAGTCTTTTTCCAAAATCTCTCTCCTCGAATTGGCATCATTATGTTTTCATACGCAGCTAAGAACTTGGCATTCTTATAACATTCATCAACATAATTATATGCATCCTCTTGCCTATGATTTATCGCAGAAATGGCATGAGAACAAGGGATGCCAGTAAGTTGCCATTTTCTATAAGAGCAATCTCTCTTGAATACATCCACTACATATTTGTCACCCTTATCCATTACCTCATATCCAGCATCACCATTCCATATCACTTGACAGTATATTGCACCAATCCTATTTTCTTCTAGTTTTTTTTATGATTCTTGGACCACAATTTCTTTTCCACTTAGCACATGCATTCCTCTGTCTATGCATCATTGTCATTATCATTATCTGCATTTCCCCCAACATACTATATATGGACTTACACTTAGCATGTATAATTTTTCCATTGAATGCTTCGCATAAGTTATTGTCAACAATGTTACATTTCACATCAGTATTAAAGAAAGCCTTACACCAGTGTTTTGGCTCTATTTGCACCAGATCATGATATGCACAAGAACTAATTTTCTTCAATGCCTGAGAGTGTTCATCATACTCCGTCCTAGTATTACTCTTAGCACACTGCCAAAATAGTCTTTGCATTTGTATTCCCTTATGTTTCTTGCCCCAATTAGCATAGATGTGTCTAGCACACATCCTATGCTCAGCTGCAGGCAGTAAATCAGCCACAGCTCCTATAAGGCCCTACAAAAGATGATTGCAATGTAAAACATATCTTATAAATGTGGCTATCTAAAAAGTATAACAAATAAAAATTAACTAAAGAACTCACCTTTTGTTTGTCGCTAATTATGACCCAACCTCGTCCATATGTGTCAAAAATATTAAGATCATACATCAAATTTCTTAAGAACCACGTCCAGGTGTCGCGACTCTTAACTCTGACAACCGCCCAAGCAATTGGGAACATCTGATCATTTGCATCCCTTCCAATAGCACATAAGATCTGACCTTGACAAATTCCTTTCAAGAAACAACCATCTAACCCCACAACTTGCCTACATCCACTAAGGAACCCTTTCTTACAAGCATCAAAGCAAATATACATTCTTTCAAACAATGCCTTGGAGTGCATATCTGGCTTTTCAACCTTCAATGTAATAGTATTATCAGGATTTTTCTCCCTAAGCTCCTTCGCATAATCCTACAGTTTTACATATTCCTTCTTATAGTTTCCTATCAACACTTTATAAGCAAACAACTTAGCCTTCGTACATTGAGCTATGCTTATATCTAAACCCAACTGTTCCTTGATTAATTCCTTGAAAGCAATAGTTTTAATAGTTTACATTACTTTTATTGTAGGAAGATAATGATTTGCCAACCAAGAACTTGTCACCTTTCTATTTTTGAAGCAAATGCTATAAGTATGCTTTGAATGTAAGGTCTTGACATGAAATGATCCAGTACGAGCATCAACAGAGCCAGAAATTTTCCAAGGACAACTCTCATTAACACATTTTGCTCTAACAAACTTCTTATCATTCTTTGTAAATTTTATCTCTCTACGTTCAGTCACTGAGTACTTTTTCAAAGCATCTTTGAATTGGCTACTACTATCAAATGTCATAACCACAGTAAACACAGTCACAACACAATTAGGATTATATCTTGGAAACCTACTTTTCTTTCTAGTAAAATCATCTTTTTCATCTACATCAGACCCCAAACTGTCATAGGCATATGTATCATAATACTCCGTCTCGTAACCAGCTTCAGCATCAACTCCACTATTCACATCTAATGGTTGAGATGATACTAATGCTGTGGATGGTTCCCATATAATCAGATCCTTTGTAACCCTCCCACGAAACTCAATTATATTCCGCCTTACTTCTAGAAGCTCTTCATTATCAATATCATCATCATCAGTCCAAAATCTTACATTGCCAAGAAAATTTGTCTCATCATCATTCTCGTCATCCAGAATATCCCCCTCTATGTCAATAAAATTACCTTCATCAACTAAGTCATTAGGATCTAAGTCATCCTCGTGCTCAATAATTGTCTCATTCGCTAAACTAATATCATTGCGAGCACCCACACTAATCCCTTGACCAACACCCTCACCTGGGCAAGCATCCTCACCCTCACCACCCCCGTGACCAAAACCTTCACTCGGACTAGCACTCTCACCGTCACTCTCACCTACACCCATACCCACACCCACACCAACCCCTTGACCATCACCCTCAACTACCTCATCGATTGCAAAATTTTCTCCATATATCTCAATTAACCCGCGATGCAAATAACTGAAAAGTAAATCAATGACATTGCTCTCATTCCATATATATCTCAACCCATCTTCTAGAGACTTTCTAGGAAACTTAAAATAAAGTTTTTCAAATTTACAATTTACCCCATTCTCAATATCTTTAATGAAGTTTTCATAGCTCCTTGAACCGATATCAATTTTTACCAAATCAATCTTACCCCCAACATATTCAAGCGTTGGGTGACGGTAAAAATTTCCACCATGGAAAAGGCAAGCCCATGCCGACTTGTCGCTCATCTCTCCCTACACAAAAGAACGCAATATATGTTGTAAGAAGCCACATAATGGAGATCTTAACATGAATGGCCAAAAGTGCTAAATAAATATAAAGAGTTTGACTTGAGTATAAGTGCAAAATCCTTCCCATCTCATAATTACAAGTGAAATTTCTCTCTAATTTACAGGAATTAACTAGGTCAATTAATATCTAGTACCTATGATACAAGAGTTCAAGGTGAATAGTGGCATAAAATTAGTTTGCCTTCAAGTTAGATATTTGGTTTGTATAGCTACTTGAAGCCGATGCCAAAAATCTTAGGGCTAATAAAAGAAAATTTTCTCTCATAGTAGACATGATCTTGTTTTTTTGCAACTAATGAAGGAGAAAAAAGACCATGATGCTAGGTTCTTTGTATATAGATATAGCAGGTCAATGTATTACAAGCAGCATGGCTCACAAGGCTTTAATTTTAGAATGTTACTTCATATTATCTCAATTCTTTCCTACCATCACTTCCATGGATATCGTCTTTTGGCTTTTCAGGATTTTTGACAATAGTTTCATTGTTTAGGCAGCTGAAGAGTGTACTCTATGCTTAAATTTTGAAGTTAATTTGCTCAGAATCACTGATCTACTATCAGTTTAAAACCAAACGGTTGGTTTGTTCAACGGATGCGAAGAAATAAGATAATTTGGGAACATGACAAAGACAATCATAAAGACAAATTGGGAACACGACAAAGACAAACATAGAGACAAAACATAGTTTAGGACCACGACAATATACCTTTTGACAGATTTTGATTGACTTCACGACCACCCACCACGTAGCTCACCGCTTGCCGACAACACAATCAAATTGGGACCACCTCACTTGCTTGTGTTTGTTGTGGATGAACGAATTGGGTCAAGTTGTGGGCGAATCGAGTCTTCGGGTCTTTGGGTCTTCGGGTCTCTCGTCTTCTCAATTGTAGCAACGAACGAATTGGGTCAAGTTGTGGCCGAATCAAGTCTTTGGGTCTTCAGGTCTTCTCGATTCGGGCAAGAAGCGACGAACAATGGCGTTAGCCAAAAAGGGGCTTGATTCACGAAGGATATTGAGGAAATCGCAAGACGAGATCAACTCAACTCAAAATCTACAAGAATTTCGGAGGAGATCTCACTAGGGTTTTTTAGATGATTTTGGAAAGAAGCAAGGAGCAACCGCACGACTTTTCTCTTCTGCCTTTTCTCTTTGGCTTTTATTTTTTTTAAAGCAAAACAACAATGTTTTGCTCTCCGATGCTATGTCAGCGTCGGCAACGCCAACCGGCGTTGACTAGGATGCCACATTAGATTTTTCCGACTATGCATGGCCGGATGGACTGAACTGGAACAAAAAGATTTAGGACTAAATTGGCCAAAAAAAAAGTTTAGGACTGAATTGGCACAATTGCAATAGGTTTAGGACTTTTTGGTAATTTTCTCGTAAAGGGAAGATTACCAACAAAAAAAAAAAAATCCTACATCTATTGTATTTTTGCTAATTCAATTTTAAACATTTTGATTGTGCTAATTGAGTTCTAAATTTTTTCATGTTTTGTTAATTGAATTTATTCGACTAATTTTGGTTGGAAATTATTGACATAGGCGCCGAGTGACGCTAACGTGGATAATTTTTAAATATTTTTAAATATTTTTAAAAATATTTATTAAGTTTTTCTTTCCTTTTTCCGTTTCTTCTCTTTCCCTTCGTTTCTTTTTCAACTATTGCTGGTGAGAGCCGAGAAGCCCATTGATAGAGATTTCTAGCAATATACTTTATTTGTTGTCGGGAAGGCTACTTTATACTATTACTAGAATACAACGAGGGCCTCGTGCGGTCGTGAGCGAGGTCGCCTCGCCCATATCTAGGTGAGGCCAACCTTGCTAAGTCTTCTCTCAAATCTGGGTAAGGCCGTCTAGCCTAGATTTGGGTGAGGCCTTTTCTTACTATGGTTGGCGAGGGCCCAATGACCCTTGCTAGTCACAATTTTTTTTTTTTAAAGGTGAATAAGGAAAATAAAAGAAAAAATTAAAAAGAAAATAAAAAATACAAAAAATTAGTATTTATTAAAAATTCTTCAAAGCCACGTAGAATGTACTGCGTAAGACAGCCAGTGTTTATGTTGGTATTTTTATTCAAAATTGACCAGATATACTCAATTAGTAATGTATAAAAATGTTTAGGATTATGCTAGCACAATTGAAACTTTATAATTAAATTAGAATGCGATAGGATTATGATTTTTTTCATAATTTCCTCAAGCGAGGAAAATAAAGAATCCCAATCTCGATTGGCCAATAGATGGTGAGTTTGTCGGATCGTGCCTGGGAGACTCCTGAGTCCTGAGGACGACTGGGCAACTGGAGTACCAGAAAGAACGTGGGAAGTGAAATTGGTCAACTAGAAGCGACCTTGTCGGGGTTTTTTTTTTTTTTTATTGTTAATCTAACTTTTCCTCATTTATCATAAGACAGGTCCATGGAGATTCAAGAGAGAACGAAAAATATAAGTTATTTTTATTCTGAAAGGGCCTTAAAATAATCATGGAAGAGAGAGAACTAGGTTAATAGATGAAAATGTGTAGCGAGTTTAGTTACTCTTGATTTCATTGAAAGAACTCGTTTCACCTAATTCAAATAAAATCTTCATGAATTTCGAAAATGGTATTTTTAGAAGAGATCATACAAAAATGTTGTGTAAAAAAAAGGACACCCGTGTTAACCAGTAAACGATTTTTTTTATTCTGTGTTATTCTCTTTTTACAAGAATATAACCACACATATATACACCAACGTAAGCCACCCTAAAATCTCCTACAAATTAGGAGATCTCCTACAAATCAGAAGATACATATATACAAAGACCTTAAATAGAAAAACTCTCCTATTGAGGCCCTAATTGATAGCTTATGTTAATACTTCCTCTCAAGCTGGTGAGAAAATATCTTTGATACCCAACTTGACAAGTGAGCTGTGGAATGCTTGACTCGATACAACCTTTGTAAGTATGTCTGCCAATTGGTCTTCAAATTTGATAAATGAAAAACTCACCACCCTATCATCCAGATTTTGCTTGATAAAATGCCTATCAACTTCAACATGTTTAGTGCGGTCATGTCGAACTGGGTCGTGGGAAATTTGAATTGCGGCCTTATTATCACAAAACAGTTGCATTCCTGACTTAGGTGGAAAACCAAGTTCTATCAACTTCTTTAGCCACAAAAACTCAGATAGTCCCTTAGCCATCCCCTGAAACTCGGCTTCAGCACTTGATAAAACTACTACTTTCTGTTTCTTGCTCCTCCATGTAACCAAGTTTCCTCCCACAAATGTGAAGTAGCCTGACGTCGATCTCCTATCCGAGGTACTGCCAACCCAATTAGCATCCGTAAATCCTTCCACCTCATGGTGATTATTCTTCGCAAAGAATAGTCCTTTCCCTAGTGTTGACTTCAAGTAGCGTAAAATCCGAACTACAACATTCATATGATCTTCACTAGGAGCGTGCATAAATTGACTTACAACTCCTACCACATATGCAATGTCAGGCCGAGTGTGCGATAGATAAATTAATCTTCCTACCAACCTTTGATATCGGTCCTTATTGGTTGATACCTGATTAGGGAAAACTCCAAGTTTATGATTCTGTACTATAGGGGTATCAGTAGGTTTGCAATCCAACATCCCCACCTCAGCCAACAAGTCCAATACATACTTTCGTTGAGATAAGAATATACCCTCCTTTGATCTGGCTACTTCAATACCCAAAAAATATTTTAGGCTCCCCAAGTTCTTCATCTCGAACTCATTTGCCAGTTTCCTTTGAAGTTCTGTGATCTCCTCAAGGTCATCTCTCGTGATGATCATGTCATCTACATATATAATCAATGCCGTCACTTTGTCATGCTGCCATTTCAGGAATAACATATGCTCCGAATTACTTTGAGTGTACCCATACCTTTTCATTGCAGAGCTAAAGCGACCAAACCAAGCCCGTGGTGATTGCTTTAATCCGTACAATGATCGCTTGAGTTTACATACCACTTCCAATTTATCAGCACACGCATATCCTGGTGGGATTTCCATGTAGATCTCTTCTTCCAAATCTCCAAGTAAGAACGCATTTTTTTTACATCAAATTGATGTAAGGGCCAGTCCAAATTTGCTGCAAGTGATAACAATACCCGCATAGTGTTCAGTTTTGCAACTGGAGAGAATGTTTCTTGGTAGTCCACGCCATGGGTCTGGGTATATCCCTTTGCTACCAGACGTGCCTTGTACCTTTCAACAAAATTATCTGTTTTATATTTGATGGTAAAAACCCATTTACATCCTACTGCCTTCTTTCCCTTCGGTAACTCGACAAGTCTCCAAGTCTTATTTTTCTGTAAAGCCTCCATCTCTTATTGCATTGCTTGAACCCACTTGGGATCCCTTAATGCCTCCTATACTCCACTAGGAACTCTACTTGCAAAGACATTCGAGACAAATGCCTTTAAAGGTCCATACAACTGCTTTGTCGAAACATAATTGGTGATCAGATACTTTGACCTTTGTTCTTCCACATCTAGTGAGTACCTATTAGGAGCCTTGCCATGATTATGTCTGTTGGGCAATTTATAACAAACAGCTACATCAATATCAACAAACAAATTCTATGTGGTAGGAGAACTTACCTCAGGAGTATCCTCAGGAGAATTGTTAGGTACTAAAGAGGGGGTATTTTGAAGTGGAGGGAGCTGTTCTTGAGATCGTTCGTGTGTCTCTTGCACCAAATCAACCTGATGATCAGACTCCTTAGTGTACTGCTGCTCATTTTTCGGTGTCCCACCATGATTTGTGACCACACCATTGTTGGCCAACACTGCCTGCCGTAGCATGTGAACCCACTTGCCAACTTGTACCTTAGCTTATGTGTTACCAGTCCTTGTGTCACCAGGTGTTGGCATTACGGGGTCATTTTTTTTTAAAGCAAAATCAGCCGCAACCCCTGCCATCACACCACCTTCCCACTAATTTATCCTTTCACTAGAAGTCTCCCCCTAAAAGGTACAATTGGGTGTGGGAAAAAATAATTTGGACTCGATAAAGGTGACGTCCATTGTGATGTGGGTTTTCTTGGTAGCCAGATTGTAATAGCGGCATCCTTTCTAATGAGTGCCATAACCAATGAAAACACAATTCACCACACACGGATCGAGTTTTGTCCGTTGGTTCTTGTGGAGATGGACGTATGCCACACACCCAAACACTTTGGGAGGTAGTGTCATGATGGAAGGAAGAGGAACATAGAATGCAAGTGCTTGAAGTGGGGTCTGAAAGTTCAACACACGATAGGGCATTCTATTCATCAAATGTACCACTGTAATCACGGCGGCATCCCAAAAATGAGATGGAACTTGACCACCTATGAGGAGTGCCTGTGCCGTCTCGAGGATATGGCGGTTCTTCTTCTCAGCGATACCATTCTGTTGGGGTGTCCTATTGCAAGACGTTTCGTGTATAAGCCCGTGGTCCTGAAAGTAAGCTGCAATATGCTGGTTAATATATTCCCCACCATTGTTGCTACGAAGGACTTGATTTTGAGTCCCAAACTGCGTTGCAATCATTCGATGAAACATGCGGAATATTGCTGCCACTTCATCTTTATGCTTCATTAAATAAACCTAGGACATTCGGGCACAATCATCTACAAATGTTACAAACCAACGAATCTCAGATAGAGTAGTAAGCGGTGAAGCGCCCCACACGTCCGAATGAACCAAAGAAAACGGCCTAGTGCTCTTATTAAAACTCAAAGGAAAAGAGACACGATGACTTTTTGCCAAAATATATGTCTCACATTGGAATTTAGCATCTGATAAATTATCAAACAAGTCTAGAAATAAATATTTTAAATACCCAAAAGACGGGTGTCCTAAACGACGATGCCATAACCAAATCGCTTTCTCTTTATTAGTAGACCCACTACTTGTGTGATGTGCTCGGCCTGCATGAAAGTCATTAACATAGTACAGCCCCCCCCCCTTTAGTACCACAACCAATAATCTCCTTCGTGAGGATATCCTAAAATAAGCAAAAAGATGGATACATAAGAACACAACATTTCAAAGCATCAGTGAGTTGGCCAACATAGAGTAAACAGTTAGACAGAGAGGGTACTAATAAAGTGTGAGACAATGATAAAGAAGGTGTAAGATCAACATTGCCAGCCCCAGTGACAGGATAACTAGTGCCATTCGCATTATAGATACTCTATCTCCTTGAAGTGTTGTAACATATAATATCGTTACAATTGGGTGTCATGTGATCCGTTGCCCCAAAATCAACAATCCACCCCTCCCCACCACACTGAGAATTACTAACAAGTGCACATCCAATATTACCTTCAGGAGCCGCATCAGAAGTATCGGTAGCGTTTATCTGCGGTACCAAAGAAAGGGGTGAGGTCCCGGTAACCAATGATGCCTACCCCCATCCTATAGCATTTTCTGTCTTTTTCTTGTTTTGCAACTCCTTCCACCAATCCGAATAACCGAGTAATTTAAAACAGGTATCTTTTGTATGTTTAGTATTACCACAATGAGTACAGCCTCCTGGGTGTTGTGGTTTAGCATTCGAACCTTTGTTAGTCCTCCCTATCCCAGACGCAGTATTAGGAGGGACCATCTGGAGAGCTTTGGACTCATTGTTGGCCTCGAGAAAGTGTGAGATAACCTTTTCACCATATGACACTAGGGCTGCCATGGTGTTAGATGGTTTAATTGAAGATATCATAATAGCTTGGCATACATCCTCCCACCTCACCCTAGCATAGGCTTGCTCCACTATCAAGAATGGATGCATCTGTAGAACATCAACCCTGACTTTGTCAAGGCGATCATCGAGCCCATCAAGGAAAAGATATACACGGTCTTCTTGCACAAGAACGTTGTAGCGCTTGATATCATGAGGAAAAGTCATGGGATTAGGCCATCGAAAATCAACCTCCCGCCATAAACCCTGAAGATCATTATAATACTTTTCAATCAAGCTGCATGCCTACTTCAGTTGGGACAAATGTTGCTTTAAATCATACACTTAGGAGACATTGGTGCCATCAAAGAATGTAGTAGCCACCGAATCCCATACTGCCTTTGTTGTTGGGAAACGGATAAAATTTTCAATCAGTGCTGGGTCCATGGAATTGATGAGCCATCCTTTAACTGTATTGTCGTCAGTCTTCCACTTCCGAAAATTAAGGTCGGTCGGAAAGCGAGGGGGGAATCCCCATCGATATATCCCAATTTGTCCTTTTCGGAGATATACATCTCGACAACTTGGGACCAAAGGCCATAATTATGGCCATCCAACTTGACTGAAATTGATGGGGCGGAGTTTTCAGCATGAGAAGGTGAGGCCTGATGGTGAGTCAAGATTTGTGTCAACTTGGACATCAAGGTTTCAAGGAGTGCATCAGTAGTGGAAGTCCCTCCCTGAGCCTGATGCGGGACTACAGTGCCCCGAGACTTCGTAGTGCCTTCCGCTAGAGTCGGAGGAACTATCTTGATGGGTGGATTGTCATCCGTCATGAATCCCGATAAAGGGTGCAGTCAGCGTGGCAATCCGCACGAAATCACCGCGCGGCTACGCCACAGCAAGGAATTCGGATCATGATCAGAATATAGAATCCCTAGATCATTTGCTCTGATACCATCTTGACCAGTAAACGATTTTTTTTCTTCCGTGTTCTTCTTTTTTTACAAGAATATAACCACACATATATACACCGACATAAGCCACCCTAGAATCTCTTACAAATCAGGAGATCTCCTACAAATCAGAAGATACATATATACAAAGACCTTAAATAGAAAAACTCTCCTATTGAGACCCTAATTGACAGCTCATGTTAACAACCCGTTTTCCCATCTTACCGCTCTAATACAGCATTTCATTCTAGCCATTATCCGAATTACACGTCCCCACATTTCGTCACGAACATTTCTGATAGCACAATTGATTTTGTTTTCCCCAGCTCGGTGTTTATAATTTACGTGACGACCATCCGGCACGGTTCTTGCAAGGGATAAATCCAAGAGGAAATATTAATTTTTTTTTATATTCTGAATGGGCCTTAAATTAATCATGGAAGAGAGAGAATTAGGTTAATAGATGAAAAGGTGTAGCAAGGTTAGTTACTCTTGATTTCATTGAAAGAACTCACTCACACCTTTTCTCCTAATTCAACTAAAGTCTCGATGAATTTTGAAAATGGTAACTTTAGGAGAGATCATACCCATAAAATTGTACAATAAAAAGAAACCCATCTTCCCATTTTATCGTTCTATTATGGCATTTCATCCTAGCCATTGTCCGAATTTACCCACTCCATCCCGTCACAAACATTTCTGATACCATAATCGATTTCGTTTTCCTCAGGTTGGCGTTTATAATTTCTATAATGCCGGATGCATCCGGCAAGGTTCTTGTTGAAGTAACTTTACGCGAAGTCTGTTTATACAAAAATAGGCCATAGAACAGAACTGCTGTCGATCATCAAATAAAACTCCACCCCCAAAAAAAGAAAAAAACTTTGAATTTTCTTAACATCCTTTGCAAGGACGGTTAGTACAGCGATTGTTACTTGAATCTTCGGAAACGAAGTCAAACCGAAAGAGGGCGGTGGTGATCCTACGTGACATTACTCCTCAAGAAAAGCTGCATGGATCCGCACCAACAGCAACAGCATGCATGCTCGGGAGGGTTTTATCGATTTAGGTGGCAGCTGAACTGATGATGATGTTGATAATAATAATAATAATAAGGTAAGCCCTCGCCATCAAATGCGACTCGCGGTGAGCAAAGAGATGGAGAGATAAGCCGTTTATAATGTTAGCTGGCGATGCGCTTTCGCAGTTATGACGATCTTGATTGACGAAACCTTTTAGATGTTCAACGCATTGATGAAGATTTCTGATTTTCAAGGTGTGGGGTTTTCTTTTATACGTGCAGCCATGCATTGAAGGTGAAATCCAGCGCGGATTATTCTCGGCGAGGTCCCTAACATAACTAGGGGTGTGTAGAAAGATTAGGAACCGCTAGGACTGCCTAGAACCGAACCGAATCAACCGAAACCGGTGGTTTCCATGGGGACCGGTCCAATACATATATGATTATATATATTTAATTTCAACTTGCACCTTTTACTCAATCGTTTGTCCTTTAAAAAGAAATAAACCCTAGTTAGGCTTCATATTAAGGGTATACAAAAGAACCTGGAATAGCCTGAATCGCTCGGAACCAGATTAGACCGGACTGAAACCGGCAATTCCTATGGGGCTTATCCAATTCCCGATTCTAATTTAGTTGAACTGGTGAGTATCGGTCTGATTCCCGATTTTAGGCTTGGAATTGCCTACGTACTCACTCGAACTGGGACGGTATATATATATTTAAAAATAAATAAATTCCATATTGATTATTTAATTATTTTGTAGGACCAAATATATATATATATATATATATATGTATATGTATATTTTTAGTTATTTGACATTATTGACTAATTTTGTCTCTTGGGTGTGTAATAGGATTAATCCCCTACTCTCTTTTTTTTTTCATTCTAATAATCCATTCACTTACTTTCTCAACCAAAAAAAAATAAACAAAGGTAGAGGAAGGAGAAAATCAATTGAGGATGTCCATAAATGTTGTAGCGCTTTGTCATAATAATACGAAATTAAGAGCCAATGGCTCGTTTTAA
Organism: Eucalyptus microcorys; assembly: GCA_014182515.1. Classification (NCBI taxonomy): domain Eukaryota; kingdom Viridiplantae; phylum Streptophyta; class Magnoliopsida; order Myrtales; family Myrtaceae; genus Eucalyptus; species Eucalyptus microcorys. Next base: position 39,227,996 of record CM024564.1, read on the forward strand.
AAGTATAATTAATTCTCTCCTTAGCTATTCTCATGACTAAATTAGGTTGACGTTGAAAAAAGATGGATCAAGGAATTAATGTTTTAACTTATGTGGAGGTTAAGACTTTCAATATGGAGTCTAATTCTTCACATGTTTCCAGTGTCAGGAAACTTTAAGAGGACCACACTTTGACTTTTGAAGAAATTAAGTTTTTAGCTAACGAGTATTATTTATTCATTCCATCCTATAGTTTTCATTCCTCAATTAAAATCAATGGCTCACAATTCAACTCAAATATAAGGCTGAACAAGCTTTGGTGTTCGTGATATTAATTGATGAATGTAATTTTGTAGAGATTAGGGACTAGTACCATGGACTCACTTGGGAATCGGACCGGACCAGTGGTCCAGTTCCCGAATGAATTCATGGAATCAACGGGCGGGTCTCGATTCTAATTTTTTGAAACTAGTTCTTAGCGGGCTGTTTTCGATTCCAAGGTGGGAACCACACATCCGAACTATACTCTCCCCTACTTCATATGGTTCTTGCACACAGTTAGTTGAAGAGGAGATTCGTGTGGGATCATTGTGATTGTGGATTGATTACATAAACTCTTCCGAGAATCGATAAAAAAAAAGAGGATATTATTAAGTTCTAGACATTTTGACTGGATATCATATGAAGATCACACATACAAAAAGAGCAGGGAAACCCCATGGCCGAGCGACATGGGAGGGAGGGAGCCTAGCTCTTTTCTTGTTTTGGCTTGAGGGAGAGCCTACCCAAGGAGCGCCCATTTGGACTTTTTCCAAGTTTCGTCCCGCTGACATTGAATGAGGAATTTAAGGCAGTCGAAGGTCCTTCAACTGCACTCGCCAAAAGTTGGTGACTGCATTAACTACGCCCCCACCCACCTCTCCGTATCTCTTTATATGCATAACCTAAAAACCCGTAAACATCATCCTCTGTCCTCCTCCGATCCAATCCAGCTCCTGCCCTCCGCCTTCCGCCATGCCGAGCAGCGAGCAGCACCTCCTCGCCACCGAGATCGTCGACCGCGGCATCAAGTCCTCCGGCCCCAACGCCGGGTCCCCGACGTTCTCGGTCCGCGTCCGCCGCCGCCTGCCGGACTTCGTCCAGTCCGTGAACCTCAAGTACGTCAGGCTGGGCTACCACTACCTGATCAGCCACGGCGTGTACCTGGCCACCATCCCGGTCCTGGTGCTCGTGTTCGGCGCCGAGGTCGGGAGCCTGAGCCGGGAGGAGCTGTGGCGGAAGCTGTGGGAGGACGCGCGGGAGGACCTGGCCACCGTGCTCTCCTTCTTCGGCGTGTTCGTGTTCACGCTCAGCGTCTACTTCATGTCGAGGCCGCGCTCGATCTACCTCGTCGACTTCGCTTGCTATAAGCCTCACGACGATCTCAAGGTGATAAAAGCTCCTTTCCCTACGTCCTTGCATGCATGGGAACGTAAAAGGCAAGGAAGTTGGTAATGACATATTAAGCGGTTTCTTTCGTTTTCATATATTGATGGGTCCTGCGCGGCATGACGGATGCGATTAAATAACCGATCTTGACTAGTGAGAAGAGTCATATTCTAATTTTTTGATTCTTGCACTTGTATTTGCTGCATATTTTGGGAGTGGATGATGTGGTAAGCAGATAAGTGAAATCGTATTTGTCATGTGCTTCCATGATGTTGATTTTATTTAGTTTTGTGGTGCGCTGTCTAGCCAAGTATTCTTTTTTGGTATGTCCTTTATTATTCTCTAAGAAAATTCTAATTTTTCAAGCTTTTGTAGCCCGCGTATTATCCTATAAGACAAAGTCTACGTAAATTCCAGTTTCAAATTCTAAATCAATTAAAATGAAAAGATCGCTCGCTCGCTCGCTCATTTCAGGTGACCAAGGCTCAGTTGATCGACCACGCCACCCGATCCAAGAAGTTCGACGAGTCCACGATCGAGTTCCAGCGGCGGATCCTCCACAACTCCGGCATCGGCGATGAGACCTACGTCCCGAAGCCCATCCTCGCCGGTGAGAACTGCGCCACCATGAAGGAGGGCCGCGCTGAGGCGTCCACGGTCATGTTCGGTGCGCTCGATGAGCTCTTCGAGAAGACCCGGGTCCGCCCCAAGGACGTCGGTGTCCTGGTCGTCAACTGCAGCATCTTCAACCCGACGCCGTCGCTCTCCGCGATGATCATCAACCACTACAAGATGAGGGGCAACATCCTCAGCTACAACCTCGGCGGCATGGGGTGCAGCGCCGGGATCATCGCGGTCGACCTGGCCCGCGACATGCTCCAGGGGAACCCGAACAACTACGCTGTCGTCGTGAGCGCCGAGATGGTCGGGTACAACTGGTACCAGGGGAAGGAGCGCTCCATGATCCTCCCGAACTGCTTCTTCCGCATGGGCTGCTCCGCCGTGCTGCTCTCGAACCGCCGCCGTGACTTCCACCGAGCCAAGTACCGGCTCGAGCACGTGGTCCGCACGCACAAGGGAGCCGATGACCGCAGCTTCAGGTACGTCGATGCTTAGAACCACACGATAACTTTGTTTGGACAAATAGATAATCCTCCCAGAAGCGCCGTTTGCTTTTGGTATCTGCAGAGATAACGAGATTAGCTCTTTCGGTGGACATAAATGTCACTAGCAAGTGGATACAATGTCTAAAATGCTACTTCAAAAGATTAGGCCACCATTAGATTCTTAAGTTTTCATTCAATTAATTAAGCGACCGGCGACCACCATTTTGGACACGGCTTCGCATTTTTCGACAGCCCCACCCCGTTCAAAGACAACGCGGATATGAACAGTTTGTACTTCAGACTTTATGGCTGTGGAGCCGGCCTCGGTGTTGCCGTGTCGCTGCCCCGTGCGCAACTTCACGAGATATGAAAGACGTGCGAGGGACCATTGGGAAAATCCGGTTGTACCAGGATTGATTTTCAGTTCAATGCCAAGACGAGAGAGAAAGAGAGAGGGACGGAGGGAGGGAGGGAGGGAGAGGGAGAGTAAATGCGATGGACAAGGAAGTGGTTGGAAGTTACGTTTGATCGGCCAACCCTCCATTAAATGAAATTTCTGCTTCCCTCACATGGGTCATATTCATTGCAACCCCAAAGCTAGTCGTCTTTGACCCCTATTCCAAATCCCTGTCATACGCATTTTCGGAAATAGAACGAGATAAGGCCAAAACAAGAGATCTCAAATGGTAGATGTTGATGACCATGACCATGACATTTTCCTAACGTAACGATCATATGGGTTTCTGGATCAGCTGTGACCATGATATAATTTAATTTTGATTAATGAGTGCATTAGTCCAAGGGGAACTGATTATCTTTCTACAAACCATCAGGTGCGTTTACCAAGAGGAAGATGAGCAGAGGTTCAAGGGGCTAAGAGTGAGCAAGGACCTGGTGGAGATTGGCGGCGAAGCCCTGAAGACCAACATCACCACGCTCGGCCCTCTCGTCCTCCCCTTCTCCGAGCAGCTCCTCTTCTTCGCCGCCCTCCTGCGGCGGCACCTCTTCGGCAGCGGGTCGCAGCCGTACCCCAAGAAGCCCTACATCCCGGACTACAAGCTCGCCTTCGAGCACTTCTGCGTCCACGCCGCCAGCAAGACTGTCCTGGACGAGCTCCAGAGGAACCTCGGGCTTAGCGAAGGGAACATGGAGGCCTCCAGGATGACTCTCCACAGGTTCGGGAACACATCGAGCAGCAGCATCTGGTACGAGCTGGCCTATCTGGAGGCCAAAGAGAGGGTGAGGAGGGGAGACCGAGTGTGGCAGATCGCCTTTGGCTCCGGCTTCAAGTGCAACAGCCTGGTTTGGAAGTCAATGCGGCGCGTGAGGAAGCCGAACAAGAGTCCCTGGTTGGACTGCGTTGACACATACCCGGTTGCCCTCTAAGCATGCTTGGGGATTCTTGGTGGGGATCACAGTGAAGACTTGAGATATTTCCCCAATATTATCTTCAACACTTCCTCAATGATAGAGCAGTAGTCTGTAATTCTCAAGTTTGATGCTGCGTGGGCTTTATTGTAGCTTTTATTTCAACCTATCATCTAGTACAGCCACCTTCATCAACAGTTCAAGCTGAATTTAAGACCAGAAGAAGTCAAGTTCAGTTCAGAGACTGTTGATGGGATGGAGACTAGACGCAAGTCGTGAATCGCTAACTATGGAATTTTAAGTCTCTAGTATTTGTGCTTCATTGCTGTGGTGCCCCTTGGTCATCAGATTACTATAAGGTCTTTCGCCTGATCTCATGTAGCGCAAGCCTTTTCCTGGTGCTCGTCTTTGTTTTCATTGATTTTGATATAGTGACGATTTAATCGTCTGTAACCATAGTAGATAAGGAAGGCACTGAGTTAATGAAAAAAAGAGACATAGAGAACAGACTATTCATCCTTAAATTTCCCATTCATTATGTAATATAACAGATTTTCAACAAGCTACTCTGGGGATCAGATTAATGGCATAATTAGGGAACTACAGCAATCTGACATAAGCTGCCCGATACCACCACCGCCATCATCATCACCATCAAGAACAAAGGACCCCCCAAGAGTAACCATGGATGATCACCTTGTCATTTAGATTGTAGTCAAGATGTATATGGGAACGAATTATTCATCGTAGAGGAAGATGGGGGGAGGATTCAAAATTTACTCCAAAATTGTGCAGACATCAGGCAAGCCATGGCAATGTGGTAGGAGATTATACACATGATGTGAGTTCGAACTCAAATACTTATCAGGGAAGCACCCAGATCATGATATGCTGACATCTACTGTATACAAATATGCCAAGTCCTGCCGAGAGCAGAGGGCCTACTGAGGATTTGGCTTTTCATGCTTCGAAACGTCTGAACCAGTCGCTTATAGTTCTAGAGAGAACTCTAGCCTCATTCAAAGATAGAGTCTTGAGCCCCTGAGCAATAGCATCCGCCGGGGTATACAGGTAACCAGCTTGCCATTTTGGTTCCTGGTGAGACAAAAGCAAAACCAGATTAAGTTAATTGAATTCAAAGATATTTATGGACAGAGAAGAGAGGGAAAAGGCACACATGATTTATCTAGCAAGTAGCAATGGCACGAGATGACCCCAGCTAATTATAAAACGCTAACGAGACAATTAAATTGACGAGAAAAATGTAGGTAATTGGTCAAACAACATTTGATTATGAGGAACGAATTAGAATATGGTTCCCTGTCATGTGTTGCCCTGTTTATATTATAGTCTTTATATAAGATATTTACGATATTGCTTTAAAAATATCAGAAGAGTCCATCAAAAGTGAAAGTGAAGTCCAGACGTTACCTGTGCGCATGGCGTGATATGGTTACCACTTAGCTGCACCTTTTCCAATGTCCCCCCAAAGGACTCAACTCGAGGCTTTAGTGTCTCTTCCAGTAAATCCGTCTCATCAATAGGATCCACACTGAACTTCAACTGCAGAATGACACGAGATCTATGAAACATACTGGAAACAGCACGCCTCATCTGTCAATCTAATTTTTTGGCAGGAAATAACACCCTTTTCCTCTGAATTCAGACTAGCACAAGTAGCTTTACATACCAAAAGAGTGTGTGGAACATTGTATGCATTCTTGAAGTAATCACAGTTTTCAGAGGGTGTTGGTTTGAACTCTGATATCCCTTCAGAGACCTAAAAGAAGAAACGTGAATCTTTCATACGCATAGACATTTTATTGAATAGCCTGTCGACCAATTTAACTACCTACTGTTCAAATTTAAAACAGTGCCTTCATGGGGTCAATAAGGGGGCTCTAGGGAATAAACTTTTCTCAATTTCCAATGCTCTCATGATTTGAAAACAAAAATTCGCAAAAATCAGCAGTTAATGTCTTCTTCAACTCCTGATGAGCTTAAGGTTACAAATGATATCATGCATCTACGAAAAAGATAAAAACAGTTAGATGAGGAGTTGCCTTGGCTCTTCAATATGGATAACAGATCTTATCTATGATTTGTCTCAGATAATAATAAAATGGATCTAAAAGCCACATTGATGATGATCTCTGGCAAATATCCAACTTACCTGATTTAGTACTAAAGGTAACTGATCAATGAACTTGTTCAAAGAGACTAGGGCTTCTTGGTCATACTCTGCTATCACAGCACCAGCTGTGTCGAATAACATTTTGAATGCATCTCCTACATGTTAAGAACAGTGAAAGCGGTTCAAAATCACTGCTTTACAAAGTGAACATATCTTGAAGCAAACCATATAAAAGTAGCTTTCTTCACCAAACATATAAATGATTACCCTCCTATTATTTTCATGAAACATAAGTATGGTAGGATATAACTGAAAAGATAGCAAAATTATACTGGTTAACTTTGAGACCTAGCAGTGACGAGAGGATCGTGAGACCCCATACCTGAGGCATTTCTAGCAATATTGTAAACAGGGGACACCTCCATAAGTGGCATCACTTGACTGACAAGAGGACCCAGCTGCAAGAAGTCCAGAGAACTTCAGTTCTGATGGAAAATACTGTTAAACTGAAGCATTATCTGTTAGATGGCTGAGCTAAAGCAACCACTCTATTGCATCTATTTATCCCGGTGTCCATATAAAGATTGTCAGAATGTGTTTTCCTTATCAGCTATTAAATAAGGCAGTGATGATTGAGTCCTGCTACACAACATTCTAACAAGGATTCAGCCATTCAATCAACGAAGGTGAGTTATGCTTCCACCCCAGCTACTAAAGCCAACATTGTTTAAAAACATTTAATGTAAAAATATGGAAGCACTTTCGTTAATAGCTATTTTATTGAGATGCTAGAAACTTTTTTACATTCACGAAACAGCGTGGAGCTCTCACAAGCACCACTGAAGAAGCATAGAATACTTTGCATGCTTGGCAAAATGTTTAGAGATTCTCTCTTCAGCTAATGTAGAGAAGATGTAAGTCCCATGAGCAACAAAGACTTAGGGTTCAATCACATGTCCAAAATCACCATGTTCAAATATGCGTGATCCCACATAAAAAAAAAAACATACTTCGAGATGAAAAAGGGAATATGACCTACAAACCCAAAAAACGAAAAAATAAAACAAACATTACCTGCTCAAAGTAAGGAACTGCCTCCGATGCTGGTCGGTTGTTGTACGATATTATGGCATTGGCCTTCCACAAGAGACAACATGCTCTATCACACTCCATAATAGCTTGATTTACTTTAAACCATACAAAATTTCATAATCAGCAGTTTACATCAATAGAGGCTGATGTTTATGATTTGCTTCTCAAAGAGCATAGGACATTTCAATCAATGATTTCGGAGAGTGGAAAAAGCAAGGATAAGCAGACCTTTGGTATCTTCTCAGAAAAGTAACTTCCAGCTAGTACTTGGAGAAGTGCACCATTGCTGCAAGAATGGTTTGAGAAGCGAATGGGTTAACAGCAAGGAAGGCAGAAAGACATACCATGTTCATTGCCCTAGTTATAGGGATCAAAGAACCAATATCATCAAGATTCAATAATCTCCCAAGTGAGTTCTCAAATGGTAAAATGCAGCAGCACAAACGATTACTAAAAAGACCGCAGATCACATCACATGCTCATGCAACCGATGTACCTAAAATCATCTACATTCTAGGGTGTAATTTGATAGTGCAAGGGATTCTTAATCTGAGAAGTGTGCATTAAGTAAGCAATCTAGCAGAGTCAGTTCTCTAGCTTGGAATAGCGGCGAAATTGAAAGTGAATTGATGCACCAGTAAAAGAATTGCTACTTTGCTGCAGCAAACTATGTATCTCAAAAGGTGGGACTTTTTGACTTCCCTAGAACAACATGATGAACTTGATCATTGTCTTAATCCTTTCGAACAGGTAAGATTCTTCGAGCATTCCCAAAAGTAGGAGAAATGCCCATTACAGCATTTTCCACATCTTCAACAAAAAGGAATTATCAGTGGTACTAACACGTACTCCAACAAAGTGATCAACTTTTAATCACAGAATACCAAGTTATATGTTCCATCCTTAAAATGAACTCATACGTTAAAGTTAGTGTGCTGAGCTTTTTGTGCTCTCATTCATGCAGGTCACCACAATTCCTTTGTGTAAAGGTGTCCCCATGCTCATCTAGACATAACTGTATGCATAGACACAGAGGTACATAACTCTGGACAAAAGGACGCACGAGAGCATCCAAACTATATATCAACAGAAATGCCACGATGACAACCTTACCTGTGACCAACAGAAAAGAGAGGTAGATCAACAAGATCAGCAGCAGATAACTTGTCATCGGGCAATCCAGATGTCAACACATTATCCAAGCAGCAATGGAACTTCTCATATATTTCACTAGCAGCTCGGGCATGGTCAAAGGTCACGTTGTACGGCACTGCGATGATCAGAAACCCCTCCTTCGCCAGAAGCTCAATCAAATAGCTGCAACACCACCAAAAACAATCATTCAAAAGCCCCCAAAAAAAACAAAAAAAAAAAAACAAACAAACCTTTAACACAAGCAAATCAAGAAATTTGAACAACCCACCTGTAGGTGACTTCAGGAACAGCTCCAATGAAGGCACCGCCCAAGAACTTGACGATGGCGCGCGGCTTCCTCCCCCCGGGCGGAGGTATCACCAAGCAAGAATCCAACCTCTTGTATATCTTGCCTCTGCCGTTGCCGAGAGCGCCGTCGGCCTTAGTGCTGACGCCAAAGCCCCCACTTCCCACGTACCCATCAGAGACCATGCGCCGAAGGGGAAGGTAGCCGTCCCCACCGGGACCGAAAGATGGAATCTTGGACGGTAACGAGTTCCGGGTCCGAGGGCAGCGGCTGAGTCCACGGCGAGCATGAGCCTTCGGAGGGATGCATCTGCATCCGAGCGGGGAGCCGAAAATCGACGTGCCCAGTTCCATAACGACCGAGCCTCGCCTGAGGATGGAGCTGAGATGGTGAAGCAGGTACAGGTGGGACTGTAGGAATCTTGGAGGAAGGAAAGAGAAGAGAGACAGAGATTTTTTAACGTTGGTGGTTCCGCCACGAATGCTCAGATTCCGCCGCATGTCCGTCGATTAAGATTGGGTTAAATTGGGTTGGGACTGGGAGATGTCTGTGAATTTGTTCTTCCTTTGGGCTGAGAAGCTTGCTCTAATTTTCTGGTTCTGGGCCTGCCAGCAGTCTAAACATGTTTAATTGATCATGACAGTGAAAAAAAAAGTTGTCTTTTTTTTAATTTCCTTTTGCCCAAATGAAAAAAATTTAGGAAAAATTTTAAATAAAGGCTCAAAGTTTTCTTATTATCTCAAAAATAAGAAATAAATAGATCTTGTTTAGTTTCGTCAACTCACCAGTTGGCAAAAAATTCCCACCGATCAGTGGTATTTTCATCAAAATACAATTTAAATTAAATTAAATTAGACTATAAATTAAAAAAAAAAAAAAAAAAAAAAGAAAAACATAAGCAAGAGGACACTCTGTCATGACCCGAACTCCGAGCGCATATACATCCCTCTATGGTCGATACAAATTTGCAACATCCTAAACTATTGTTGACCCATTCATTTTATCAAGCATGCAGAAGCGAAATCATAAACTCCAAACAACAAATAAATGGGATAGCAAACATAAGGTTATACTTTTATCAACACACATAATTTACAACAGTGACTATATACAGAAGAGTCTAACATAACATGGTCTACTTCAAGAAGAAGAGCGTCTAAGTTATTTACGCTTCAAGCTCCTCGTCCATGGGACCTAGTCCCTCCCTACGACCCTGCCAGACTCTTCGATAGTCCTAGGTGAGTGGTCACCCGTACTCCAAATTAGACGGCAGACTCGTCAGTATCTGGCAGAAACTAGGGGTGTGCAAAATACCCGGAACCGCCCGACCGCCCGGACCGGACCGAACCGCCCGGAACCGGCGGTTCTTGAGGGAACCGGTCCGGTTCCCGGTTCCAATTTTTTGAACCGGTGGGTACCGGTCCGGTTCCTTCCCATGGGCGGATCCGCCCACCCTACTGCACCGGAACCTTTTTAATATTTAAAAAAAAAAATTACTAAAAGAAACCCTAGATTAGATCTCATCTCCTCACTCTCTTCGTCTTCGGTTCTCTCTCTTTGTCTCTTCCTCGGTTCCTCCTAATTCTATCACCATTTCGATTCCTCCCCGAGCGTCGATGCCGCCGCCGCTGCTCCTCCGCCGCTACTGTTCGCCCCCTCGCGTCGGCCGCCACCCGCCACAGCCGTGGAAAATTGTTTCACGATCGTTCTATGTTGAAAACCCGACCATAGACCTCCTCCCCTCCTTCCCAACTCATAGACCCGACTGTCTATATTGAAAACCAAAATTTTTTCGCGTCAAGATCGGTTCCATGGATCCACCCGGGAACTGGACCGGACCGGTGGTCCGGTTCCCGGGTGGATCCATGCAACCAACGGGTGGATCCCGATTCCAATTTTCGGAACCTGTCCTTAGCGGGCGGTTCCCGGTTCTAGGTCGGGAACCGCCCGCCCGGACCATGCACACCCTTAGCAGAAACTACCGAGACACCTATACTTCACTTCCTGTAGCCCTCTACCCCTCGCCTAACAACCTCCTATCTAAGGATTTGAAAATTTTGGCCCACAATGGGGTGAAATCACATCTTAGTGAGTTAATCCCCTAAATCTCGATTAGGAGAAGAGTACACTCTACATACAATCTAGTCACGTTTCTCACGACTCTTTTAATACTAGCATTTCCCTGCATGTTAGTGTCAATCAAATCATACATAACAGTATCGAGCTCACACACCATATGAATACTTTAACATGAGTATATGCAAGGACATAAATATCAACGTAAGTACACAAGCCCCCAATTACTAGACTAAATTGTTATGGCACGTTCTATACCGCACTACACAATTTCATCTCTTAATTAGGTCCTTCACTTTCACCCATTTATGTGTCTCAAATGATTTCAATTCATTGGCCCCAACCAACGCAACAAATAACAGTCTTTCGGCATAACTGGGCATCGTCTCGCATCATCGAGCACGGCAACGTCTACACTTAGACGGCATTCCGATTAGGAGCATTGGTCCAGCATCCACTGCGGTTGGCATCCGTTGACTTGGGGCATTTCCGAAGGAGCATCGTCTGGCCCCAAAGGCTTGTGACGGATTCTCATATAGTATATGCATTTATCCAATTTCAAAATTCAACAAGTAGTTGTGCATCTCAGCCATATCACTAAATAAGCAAATTTCCAGCAAACATGTCATTAAAAATAATCACCCATTACCACCTGCTTTAACCGGCAAAACTGTGCATTTGCGCACTTCAAAGTTTAACACAAAAAATTAACTCAGATGAATTCGAAAAATTCTCAAACTTGGACATGTGACAAAGGACACGTAAACAAACATTTTTCATGAAGATACTGAGGCCCAGATCTTTCTGGATTCGGCCCAGTAATTCACTCAATTCAGCACCAAAACCGGGTCCGTTTCCAGATGGTCTGTTTTCCGAAATCAGCTTAGTTCAGGGTCCGAAACAGGTCTGTTTGATTTGGAATTCGAGTATGTTAAACTAGAATATACAACAAACAACTTTTGTGAAGGCACCGTTTGGAAATTCGAACCCTAAGGATCAGTAAAGGCCCTTAGCATCCCAACAAGTCAAGACTTCCAGTATAGTCTGACTCTCTGTTTAAAGATAATGGAGCTAAAAAAATTTTCTTTTAAATTCCCAAAAATTCTGAGAAAAATATATGTTATGATTGAAGGTCTAAAACATTTCTTCAGAAGGAAATCATTTCAAAATTGCAACATATCTCAGTCTACAAAAATAGCAAGCCGTGAGTGTCTAAAAATCAGTTCTGGAGAACAGCCCGTCTTTGGCTAAACTGTCTTCTAAAGCACGAATCTTGCTATTTGAACTAAAACTAAACTCTTCCATGGCTAATCTAACCTTTCTAAATTAGTACTAAACTAAATTTAACATCATCTAAACCCTTCTTAACTTATTTAAATTCTTAAATAGAGGTACACAGCCCCTAATCAAGTCTTAGGAAAACAACTCACCTAGGCTGAAACCACGCACTTCCAGCGATGGTGGCAAGGTCTCGACTCCAGGAGGTGCCGGAACACCTCCGGATGGCCCTACTTAGGCCGGCAAGGCTCTTAGCCTACTGCTGAGTAGTAGGTTCCTTGGCTAAACCAGACCAAGCAGTGACGGGGGAAGTTTCTCGGAGGCGAGGTAGCTGGCGTTTTGGTTGAGTGGTGGGTTGCACCAGCGCAGCAGGAGTCCCGGCAACAGGGCAGCAGCAATGGCGAAGGGGTGGCTGCTTCCGGCAAAGACGATGAGCTGAGGTTGATGAGGGAGGAGCAATAGAAACACTGCAGCAGCCATATGCAGCGATGCTGAGCTTTCGGCGAAGAGACGCTAAGATCTTGCTGGCCTTTGAGGACTGACGAGCGGCTGGTGAGGATGGCTGAGAAGAAATTAATGGCCACACAAATGAGAAATGGAACATGAAGATAGCTTGGCCAAGGATTTTGCTTGTCCAGAAAAACTGCAGTGCCAAGACAGAGGAGGCTCTGTTTTTAGTTACTGCCTATTTCGGTTCAGCAAAAAACAGAGGAAGGCAAACATGGGTTGAAATGTTTAAAGAAGAAGGAGACAAAGGCTTGCACGGTTGAAAAAGGAAAGGGAAAAAGAAAAGGAAAAGAAAGGAAAGAAAGAGGGAAGTGTCGCACGGCTGAAGGGGGGAAAGAAACGCACAGTAGGGGGAAGAGGAGAAGAAAAACAATTCATGGAGGGCCCCTCTCTCTCCATTTTCTAGGTCTTGTGGTCCTTTTTCCATGGAAGTTTAAACCATATCACTTTCAAGTGGCCCACCAATCTTACGCAACCTTATCTTGCTCAAATGAAATGCAAACGTTGGTGAAATCCCTCTTGATGGGCACCCATCCGAATTTTGCAACCATTTCATCAACTTTTCCCTTTTTCATTTTATCTATTTATAACCTTAGCTAACAAGGATTAAGCCCAATTAAACCCTTATTATACCCATCTCAATTCGTTCCATACCAATGACTAAAATTCACTTTGAGATATGGTTTTTCTCACCTTTCTTTAATTCGCTGGATTTTGCATCATCCACCACAATTCTTGTTTGTCCATAATTCTTGAAAAGATACAACGACATTCCTAGAATTAGTCGTGACAAGTGAAAGTTCTCAATTTCTGAAATCGAAATAATTTTCGTAATTAAATTCAGTCGGACGTGGTTTCAGCGCGCCAAACTATGGGGTAGTTTTTGGGAATTTTCAGTGCAATTGACTCGTGGCCGATTGTCTTCGAGCCACTATGTACATCTTCAACTTATTGGCGACTCTCGGTTATCGTGAAAATTTCTAGGTTTCAATTATGGGCACATGGTACCAAAACGATAGATAAATCAGTTTAGTGCCTACCGATGAGGATTTTGTAATTAGATGATGCCTAATTATATATCTCTATCGAATCGATCTATTTCCGGTCTTTGATAGATTTTCGATTGTGCCGTAATGACCCTTGCAGACTAACACGGTTGAGCAGTCGATTCATGGTCAAATTCTCGAGTCTATTGCATTAAAATCCTTTAATGACTCCCCCAACTAGTTTAATTATCTCATGAGTGATCAGCTTAGAGAATAGCACCATAGACACGTTGATGAAAAGCCCAATTTATTCAATTGAAAACATAAATAGAAAATCAGACCGTCACACACTCCCTTCTGCTTGTGGCCGCCACCCCATTGCCAGTGAGGCAACGGGGTCACTGGCACTTGGGGGAAGGCCGACGACCCTAGCTAACCAAAGGTGAGGGTCGCCGAGCATGCACGATGACTAGTGAGCCTTGCCCAAACCAAGGAGGGTGGGTGACCCTCACTTAGACCAGGCAAGGGTGAGCGATTCTTGCCCAGATCTGGGAGAGGGTCACCAGCCCTCTCCTAGGCATTGACAATCTTGTCGGTTTTCGTTGCTGCCCCACCGGTGATGGGTTGGCAACCATAGGCTGGGAGGGAGCACTTTCATTTTTTTTTTTTCTTTTTTTATTTTTTATTTTTGGTTTTTTTTGTTTTTTAAATGAAAAAAAAAGAGAAAAAAAAAGAATTTTTTTTTTTTTTTAAAAGATGAAATTGCCCTTCACATTTGGTAAGTTGAGGCTCTTTTTTAAAATTGTTATATGTATTTCGGGCTTTTATTTGAAACAACATTGACTTCAAACCATTTATTTGAAACAATGCCTATTTCTTATTCAAGAAAATAAAGACACTTCAAACATTTATTTAGAATTTTCCCAAAAATTTATTTAGAGTTACGAGCCACCTTTGGAGGTAAAGAGGGTTCTTGCATAAAAAACTCTTAAATGATTTTGAAGCATGTGAGTCCATCTTAGTCCTTAATGTTGATGAATCCCATGTAAAATCAATATGATCTAAGGGCTAAGGTGCACTGAGTTCATATGAATTATTGTGCAAAAAAATGACAGTTTCGTCGATAAGACCCATCTTCCTAGTCCAATCGATTCATTGGTATTTTTTAGACCCATCTTCCTAGTCCAATCAAGTCATTGGTATTTTTTCATGAAGATTCTTGGCCAAATCACTCTCGTTTATTGCGTAACGAAAGGGATTAGACAGGATTGAGATCAATCTCACTCAGCATTGTGAGTGTTCAACTTAAGGCATCAACGATGCACTGACCATCCACTAGATGAGTCCACCGCCATTGCCCTATTAGGTCCGAGTGAGGAAGTCCAAGATCGACAATGCGCTTAAGCCCAAGTCCATCCTTTGCGAATTAGCCAAGATTTTTTTAAGATCAAAGAAAGATTGGGAAATCCAACCTGTGATTTTCGACTTGCAAATGAAGTTCAGAACACTCAACCAATTAGTTGGCGGCATAATTCCCTCTCATTCCCGAGAGAGTGCAGCAATTAGGAGTCTAAAAACTTCGGGGCTTTATGCCTGTGCAACTTGACTCGCCAAAATGGTGATATATCAGTAGCAAGTGGCGAACATAGATGAATTCAATACATCGAAAATAAAGAAGCCTCTTAAAGTCAACTTCTCCGATCATTCTAAGGGTATGGGATTGGAAACCTTAGGGAACTTGGCAATGGACTTGGAAACACCTACAAATTGATGCATTTCTTTTCTCGAGGATCAATTCGAGAGCTTGCATCAAACCCCATCCCCGGCCGACACGACTCAGCATTGGTTTGGCTAGAATATTATACATCTCTGAAGGGATTGTTCTTCCAGTTTCCTTCACATTACATCCTTGCAAAGAGAGAATCTTGGTCCAAAATGGAAATGATGGCTGATATAGTCAGGGAATGGGTTTCCTAGGATGTTCCTTAAAAATTGGCCATGCCAGAACAAGAACAGTAAAAACTATAGGAAGAAACACTTTCCACTCGAGACTGCTTATTTTTACTGCATATAATTCAATACAATCAACTGACATCTCTTGATCGAGGACCCAAATATGGCCTGCATTCTTCTTGAGACGCAATCATTTGGGCCAGAATGCAAAAGGGGGACCTCCTCATCAAAAGAAGACTAAACAAGGAAGTGCCCACAACAGTTGTAACCAAAGCCAGCACAAGGTTGGGCTACACGGTGCGATGAGTCAGCGATTACTATACATACATGTATTCACCTCCTCGAACGGCATTTGCAGCACCTTTTCTCTCTTCTTCAGCCTCCTTTTCGTGCTCCTTCCAGCTCTCATAAGCATGATCATCAGTCTGCAGCTCATGCCGACATATCGGACAAGAATTGTGTTCATCCTGCCACAAAGTAAAGCACAAGTGCGGCAACCAATTATTTCACAACTCAAAGAAATTGCACGGAATCAGAATTTATAGTATACTTTCTTTATATACCACGACTGTGAACGAGAATAATGCACTGACAAAATTTCTGCATAAGATAATAACAAGGTAAAGTTTCATTACCAGCCAAGGCTTTAGACAAGGAGGGTGAAATGTGTGCTTGCACGGCAACTCTTGCATCTCGTCATTCATGACCAAGTTCTCTCTACAAATTGCACATTCTGCATCATGTCCCATTTTAGCTAGAATCTCTTCTGACAGAGTAATCACTGGAAGCTTCGCGACAACTTCTTTACTGGCAGGTGGGGCTCTTGGAGCTACGGGAATGTTATCCAAGATCTACAGCCGGGAACTTATGTTAAAGATCCTTTGCAAGAGCAGCAAAGAGACTTCTTCATCCAAACAGAACTGATTAACCACTACAAGTACCAACCACAAAGCAATACACATGAAGTAGCTAATGAGTAAACACCAAGCAAATGGAGCATAAAGATACCTCGGGTAACGTCGTATCAAGGTTCTCCATCAATTCCTGAATCAAATTCACAGCTGTTTCGGACATATGGGTATCCTCCATTTGATGAGAGGATTCAGCCGCAGCAAGCATAGAAACAGTGTTCAAGAGGTCTGACTGCACGAGCCAGTGGGGTCGAGGAGGCTCTGGATCCACAGTAAGATGCCCTTCAAACAAATAACCTGCATCAACATATTCAAGCAAGACATGATTGTTAAGCAAAAACATGATAACAGGAAAAGCATAAACCTTAATTAGATTAAAAAAATTGCTCTCGTACCTCTACTTGCATTAGATTGTGTGGATTCTGGAGTGGGATCATCCGCAATATGCAGCTGTTCTCGTGCTTGAGCGATAAAACTCTTCAAATGTTCCTTCTCGGAAGGACTAGACACCAAGCTTTCAGCCTCCTCAAAGAGCCCTAATCCGGCGAGCCAAAAACCAGGGGCTGTGTGTCTCGTCTTCAAGGTTGTTGCGACTCGACATACCACAGAATAAATCTGGCACCAGAAAAAACATGAGTTTTCCCATTTCAGTCCAGTAATCTTCCACAAATCAGAATCTAACTCGTAATCAAGCACTGCATACAAACTTCTCCAATTTCTAGTCCCTATATAATTCCTCCAATTGTCAATTCTAGCAGTTCGAGCCGCGATTGCGTGAATCACAGTGCCTAAAATCAAAATTCTGCCAAACTCCACGATCAACCATGACACATTTGCTTATACATGCGCATCAAAACGCGACCTGAATTTCTCATGAATAAAAAACGCAAGCAGGCAAAGGCAACAGCCAGTATCGGATTCACCCGATTCACCGAACCGCCACGATCAGAAAAGAAAAAATCGAAACTTTGAACGCACAAGACGCCACAAATCGTCAATCCCGACTCTAATTTTGCAGAATCAGGTCCCAATCTCGAAAAGGGTCTCTGCGCAAACTCATTCCCGCGACGGAAAAACAGCCAAAGCGGGGGAGATAAAAAAGATCGAAACTTTGAACGCACAAAACGCCCCAAATCGTCAATCCCGACTCTAATTTTGCCTAATCAAGACCCAATCTCGAAAACGGTCTCCGCGCAAACTCATTCCCACGACGGAAAAACAGCCAAAGCGGGGGGCAAGAAAAGAAAGATCGAAACTTTGTAGGCACAAGACGCCACAAATCGTCAATCCCGACTCAAATTTTGCAGAATCAAGACCCAATCGAAAAGGGTCTCCGCGCAAACTCATTCCCACGACGGACAACAGCCAAAGCGTGGGGGAGGGGAAAGAACCGTGCGCCCACCGATTGGCGGAGCGAAGGCGAGGCGGAAGGGTAGCACCGCTGCAGGATCGTTCTGATGGAGGAGACGGATTCTTCAACTGCTGCTTCTTCCCCAGCTGCTTCTGCAATTCCTGCAGCCGCCGCAGCACCAATCCCTCCTCCGATTCCATCCTTCTTTCTTTCCCGGGGCGCTACAGCAGGGAGTCGGAATCTCTCTCGTTGATTGCCTGATTCGGTTCGGTGGTCCTTTCGTTTCGCTTCAGGGAAAACGTGGGACGGGACGGAAGGACGAGGAAGAAGCCCGAGGGAGCGATCTGGCCCGCGCTAGGAAACTTTTCCAAAGGCTGCGGAAACTTGCGAATGGTTGGCTCTTGGCTGGACTTTATTTGGCCAAATGTTGGCCTTGAACATTTCAGCATTCTTGGACGCTACTCCACCCATCAATGAAAAATTGCCCAAGTGCCTTTTTCGCCCTCAAAGTTTTACTAGAAATCCACTGTTGCCCTCTTTGAAAAAACAAAATCCTACCTTTTTCTTTTCTTCCACGCTTCAGTTTCCTCGCTCTACACCGCTTTCGCCTGGCCCCTGTGTACCATTGTTCTGGACCCTTGCTCGCTCGCCTCCCTTGCCGGCCTCCCTCGCTCGCTAGTCTTGGGTCTCACTTGGTCACCCACCTTGCCCACCTCACGTCCCCTCACTCTCTCAGCTCGCCTCGGCCACCTTGGCTTGAGTGCTCTTTCCCTTCATTCACTCCCATCTCTCCACAGGTTCCTCGTGCCCTCTCTCTCTCTCTCTCTCTCTCTCTCTCTATAGTGGATCTACTTTTGCCTTGCTCTCTGGTCTCCCATTCTTGTTTCTTTGATTTCCCATTTCTTTGTTTTTCTGCTTAGCGTTAAGAAACGTTGTTGATTGGCTTAAAAATCGTTGTAGAGATTAGCAGTATTTTAGCACTAGTTGGAGAAATCATTGTAGGGATTAGCTTGAGAAGGAAAGCTGTTCAATTTTAGTTCATATGGAAGCAAGAATTGTCCTAAAACGGACTTTATTGAATCTTCTCTCACTTTTTGTTACTCAATGAATCTGCTATGCTAGGTCGAAGTTTTGAAAAAACATTTGTTGATTGAATAAAAGAACATATTAGTATGTGGGTTTACTTGTTTTATTGCTGTTAATTTCTCTATGAATGATATTGACACTTAAATTTCAACTACTCATTTAATAGTGAATTGCATAGAAAATTAGGGTTAATTGCATCGCATTGGACCGATGGCGGATGAGCTTTATATAATGGTTGAGAATCGACTCACAAGGAATGATGAGTTGCAAGATTGATGTATTTCGAAAAGATTCTCTTTCCTTGAAGAGCCTAGCGGAAAAATTACCAAAAAAATCCTAAATCTATTGCAATTTGTCAATTCAGTCCTAAACTTATTTTTTTGACCAATTGAGTCATAAATATTTTACAATTATTCCCGATTAATTCATTTGGCGAAAATTGGCCGACCGGCGTTGACGTGGTAGCCTGGCTGGTCGCCAGATTGAGGCGATTCGACGGGCTCGCCTAGCCAATTGGCAAGCTCGCACCCAGCAACAGCGGAGCAAGCCCTCACCAGATCTGGCGAGGGGGGCTCACTATAACGTTTGGCAAGGGCTCGATTGGCTTGGCGACCGCAAGGCAATCTGGCGAGAGCTGGCCTCACCCAATGACAACGAGGCGAGCCCTCGCTAGATCCGACGGGGGCTCGCCTCGCCTTGCGGTCGCTGGGCGCGAGCTTGCCTTGCAGTTGCCTGGCGAGGCGAGCCCTCGCTAGATTTGGCGAGGGGGACTTGTTGTTGCGTCTAGCGAGGCCTCCTTGCTAGATTTATTGAGGGCTCGCCTCGCCTGGTGACCGCGAGGCGAGCCCTTGCTAGATCTGGCCGGGGCTTGCCCCACCATCGCTAGGCGCAAGCTCGTCGACCGCCAAAGGAAGGAAGGAGGAGGGAGGAGGGAAAAAAAGGAAAAAGGAAAAAAAAAAAAGATCAAAAATTAATAAAATATTTCAAAAAAAAAAATTATTAAAAAAAAAGCTCGCCGGCACCGGTCGGCCAATTTTCGCTAGATGAATTGATCGGGAATAATTGTAAAAGATTTAGGACTCAATTGGTCAAAAAATAAGTTTATGACTGAATTGTCATAATTGCAATTGATTTACGACTTTTTTTAGTAATTTTTCCATAGCCTAACCCCTCCTTCGGCTATATAAAGAGGCCACGCATTGAAAATACACGGCACTTTTTGAGAGGGTCGAGGGGAGAGGGGAGAGAATTGAGAATACTTGGCCACAAAAAGAGAGGAAAAATGTCCTCTTGGTCAATCCTTGGCCGAGACACTCCTCTTGTAGAGGCACCCTCCACTGTGCCGTCCCCGCCACTCGTGCTGTCCCTCTGCCGTGGAGCCCCGCAACGTCAAACGCCTGCTTGCTGCGAGCCTCACCGTGCCGAGCCCTCTGCTCGCGACGCGAGCCTCCTGCTTTGTCGCTCATAATCGCAGCCTCACATCATGAAACTACAAACCTTTGTTTCGCCCTCCGCGATCGGCTTCTTCACGTCCACAAGCAATAGCACCTGCGGTCTTTCTCTTCGCAAGAGAAAATCACGACTGAATTAGGAGAGTGAAGCCAGTCAAAATTCCTCCACGGCTTAGACCTGGAGGGAGTACAATTATCAAAAGTACTGCAAGAAAACAACTTAGGCAAGTCAACTGGGAATCTCCACCGAGTCATCGTCATCCACCACAGATCTTGTTTCTAGTTTTGCAGGCATATCGAGAAGTCTTTGCTGTGAGACAGGAATCAGTCGTACACCTCCTCACCGCCGCATGAACCGTCACCGTTCTCAAATCATTGCCCGAATCCTATCGTTGGGCCGTGATCCCGCCCCACCAAGACCGCCACAGTCAACCGTTCTCGTGATCCACTAGGCTTGAATTCAGAAACGACGTCCACAAACTAAATAACGAGGTTATCTTTAAATACTAAATAACGATGGTTATCTTTAAATTTCATTTCCTAATTTAAACGATTGTTATCTAGCTTTAATGTTCTTGGAATTTTAGGCATTATCAAATAGGCTTTTATGACCAAAATCATTATAATTACTAATTTGATCCGTAATAACTTATCCTGGCCAATTTAATTCATATTATAATTACTAATTTGATCCGCGAGACATCGAATCATTTTCTTTATTGTTTTATTTTTTTTCCCGCGTGTTAGTAGTGTTTAGAGTTAAAATAATTATTAATTTAATTTGTGAGACGATAGATTATTTTTCAATTATCTTAATCCTTTATTTGAAATCTTGATGAATATCGTGATAGATAGGATAGTTTCCTAAATAGATTAGGATTGCATGTTTAGAATTTATCTAGTCAAATTAGATTGCATGTTAGGGTAAATCTACTTAATTAAGATAATTTTCTGAATTAAAATAGTATTTAATCTAAATTATAACCTAGTTTAAATAGGATAACTTTATGAGGTCGGTAATTAGTTTCTGTTAATTTTTTTTTTTGAATTTTAATAAAAAATACCAAAAGATATCATGTGTGTCATATAGTTTGCACGATAGGTTCATTCGATTGCGTGTCATATAGGCTAGTTTTAATTCCTTAATATAAAGAAAACCAAAAAAAATCATTACTTGTTATGGTGTTTGATTTCCCGCAATTAATTTATTTATTGTGTTATCTTTAACGTTTGCGCACACATGATCACTCTTTGCATGTTAGGATTTAGGCTAAAATTCAATCTAGACTGCCTCCAAAAATATTTTTGAAAATAAAAGAGAAAAGGTACCGAAAGAGCATTAGAATAATCTAACGTAATTAAGTTCTCGAATTCATTTAATCTCTAGTTCGTAGAAGTAAAATATTCATCCCAATGCTTTACTCAGATATCTAATCGGCCCACCGTAAACCGATTAATGGTGGTTCCTAAATAAAAATCATTTGCATGTTGAATAACTTGAACCTAAATTATGAATTGGTATGGTTTTAGGAGAGCTCAAACTAAATTTAGATTTAGTAATTCATTAGTCAAACCTTAGGTGAATGTCACCCAAGATAAGATTGTGACAAATGCATTAAGATGTATGGGCGGTACCCATTGAATTCACAGACCATTCTAATTTTGAATGGACTTTTCAAGCTTTTAGTATCTTTTCTCTCCACATTGCCTTGATGAAGAAAGTCGATAATTTTTACTAGTTTAATGAATAGATATATTCGTGCCTTTCAAATTTGTTCATGTCACTTTATTAGTAGATGACAAGTAAGGCATTTTGGAGCTCGAAAGATGTAGAAACCTTTTGTAAATTGTGCATTGAACAAATTGAACAAGGCAATCGTCGAGCAAAAAACAAAAGGGATGGATGGACGGTCATTATTAGCAAGTTTGAGGAGGTAACAGGTAAAAAGTATAATAAAAATCAAATGAAAAGTAAGTTGGATAATCTTAAGAAAAAATGGAAGAGATGGAGGACATTGGTTTATAGTGAAACAGAACTAATATGGGATTAAGGAAGAAAACCATTGATGCGAGTGATAAATGGTGGGAGAAAAAAATTCAAATTTTTTCCTCTTCCTCTTTTACTTTTGTGTTTAGTTCATCTTCAATGTTACAACTTACACAATTGCTATATGTTGATCTTAAGCTTAAAGTTTTTAGGCATATATCTTGATCTTATAGCTTTATTAGATAAGATGTTCAGAGATACAATTGCTAATATAGGAATCACATGGACTCTTGGACAAGATTTGTGTATTGATGAGGATGTTGTTGAGACCACACAACCTAGTGATGAAGTAGGTTCTACTGATGAAAATTTGGAGTGTTGTGTGGATGAAACCATTATTAAACCAACTAGAACTCAGTGTGGTAAAAGCTATAAAGCATCGACACGAGAAAATATTAGCTGCAACTCTGACTCCAGCCCGGCATAGTCAGAGTCCATTCACCGGGCGACACACGTCGCTCGGGTGCCACGCTGGAATCAGGCTCCCTTTAGAAAATGGGGAAAGTCGGTTCTCTCTCCTCTGGTTGACAGAGAGAGAAAGGACAGAATAATAAATATGCGTACTCCTGCTTAAAAAAGACCCTCTCCTCTTTTCAATTTTCAAGGGTTATTTCTCTCTCTTCTCACGTTCTTTCCTTCTCCTTCCTTCGTCTTCCTCCTCAACGGCGACGACCCAAGCGAGAAGCTCGCTCAGAATTAGCAGCAACGGACCCCCGCCATCAAGATGGGGCTAAGCGAGCTTTTCGCCTAGGTTGTCGCTGATGAGGGAGGAAGACGGATGAAGGAGAAGCAATCATAGTCTTCGGAGGGAGATCTCCGCTAGGTCGAATCCCACCTCGTGCTTCCGCTTAGGGTCGCCATCGCGTTCCTTGATGGCGGGGTCCGTTGCTGCTAGTTCTAAGCGAGCTTCTCGCTTTGGTCATCGTCATTGAGGAGGAAGACGAAGGAAGGAGAAGGAAAGAACGTAAGTAGAGAGAGAAATAGCCCTTGAAAAATTGAAAAGAGGAGATGGGCTTTTTTAAGCGGGAGTGCGCGCATTTATTATTCTATCTTTTCTCTCTCTATCAACCAGAGGAGAGAGAACCGACTTTCCCCATTTTCTAAAGGGAGCCTAATTCCAACGTGGCACCCGGGCGACACGTGTCGCCCGATGAATGGACTTTGACTATGCCACATTGGAGTCAAAGCTGCAGCTAATATTTTCTCCACCGACACTCTCTAAGAACTTTCATGTCGTGTTGAATACTTCGACACATGTCCGACACTCTTGGACACTCTCAGACACTCGATCAACACGTGTCGGAAAATTCGACACCTGGTCAACTTTCTCTTCGACACTCGAGTTGGAATTCTAACATATGAGTTTTTGATATGTGATTCCGATATCAAATCAATTTTAAAAATTCAATAAATGAGAGGTCAAAATATATATATTTGTGAAAAAATAAAATACAATAGTAAAAATAATAAATGGAGAAAGAAGAAAAATATAATCTTCTCTTCTCTTCTGACTCTTATTTCCTGTGATACACAATTCACCCCTTGAGGTTTTTTTTTTTCTCCTCTTCCAACATATTTAACACGAGAGTCTTGAGTATGGATCGCTAGTTTTTTCTCCAAATTTAATGAATTATTAAAATAGAGTTGAATTTGTCAAATTTAAATAATGAATGATATTAATAAATGACGGATTAATGTTTTTAGTGTAAATTCATTCTATGCTTTTTAATTATTTATTTATTTATGAATTTGATTCAAATTATTTTGATTGAAATAATCATAAAAATGATCATTTATTATGTATATATAAAAATATATATTTAATATATAACGTGTCCCAACGTGTCGGTAGCGTGTGGTGTGTTAGTGTCAGTACTACTTAGGGTAAAAGAGATTGACCATGGCATAACAGCTTGGAATGCAAATTAATAGGCTTTGTTTAGCTGTTGAATTAAGAAGCATTGTTGTCACTACTACATCGGAAGCAAATGAGAGATTCGGCCCTTACAAGGACCTCACATTTATGTTAGATACCATAGCTGAAATTGTGCAAGATAAAAAGTCATACTATTTTACAATCTCTCCTTTCAAGGAAAAGAAGAATAATACGCATGTCTTCATGAGTTTAAAGAGTGATGTACTAAAAGTTAAGTATCTCAAATATGAGTTTGAATAGAGTCATTGTTATGATGTTAGCATCTTATTTAAACTTTTTGGTATACTACTTTGTTTTTACGTGAAAGACATTTATATTACATGAAAACCCAATTTCTATTTATATTTGAATGTGAGAATTGTTTTCATTTGGTGTTCTCCTTATGTGGTTGAGTTTGCATATATATGATGGTTGATATTCTTTATCTTGATGGATGATCAAGATTATCCATTATTTATTTTATACTCTAACTCTATATATTGTTACTCTAAGTAGTTATGAATGGTTCTCTTAAAAGAGAAAATTGTGAAAATGAGGAAAATGAATACCAAAATTTTGCCTAAATCGCAGCAACTTCAATTGGTTATTAAGCAATGTATCTTTGCAAAGAACCTTGCATGACCCAATCATATACAGGTTATGTATGGCTAAGAGAGTTGATGGGTGAAGATACTCATCTAATAAGGTGGTATCATATGTTTAGAATGTACAGTGATGTATTTAATAATTTAACACGTGACTTAGTGGTGCGTTATGGTCTTCAAGGATGTAGGAATACTAATATTGCAGAAATGATTGGTATGTTTCTTCATATTTTAGAACATGGTATATATAATAAGTTAGCATAAGAGCGCTTTTACCATTCTGGGGAAACTCGAAGTAGGCACTTTAGTTTAGTTTTAGATAAAATATGTGATATAGGAAAAAATTTGATCCAATCAACCAATCGATAATTTAAGGAAGTTCCAAGCAAGATCAAGAAAAACCAACGATTTTATCCATATTTTAAGGTCAGTTGCGGTTATACAATATAAACGAAAAATTAAATATAAATGATGTAATATTCCGTTCTTTGTTTTAGTATTATATTGGAGTTGTGGATGGTACACATATCCCAACGGCAGTATCTACATACGATCAAATTTGTTTTATTGGTCGAAAATGAATGAAAACTCAAAATGCGTTAGCTGTATGCAATTTTAACATGGAATTTATCTTTGCTTGCGTTGGTTGAGAGGGACAAGCTCATGATATCCGTATCTTCTATGAAACCACTAGAAGAAATGATGCACAATTTCCTCATCCTCCTCTAGGTTTGTTTAATTAATTGTTTAGGTACTTCCATATGTCCCTATGTGGCATATGTTGATTAAATTTACATTATATTTGTATAGACAAATATTATTTAGTAGATGCTAAATATCCAAATCGCACGTGTTATGTGGAGCTATATAAAGAGGTTAGATATTATTTGTCAGAGTTTTGACAAGGTCCTACACTTAGGGGATATCGAGAAGTGTTCAACCATGCCATTTCTCACTACGCTTAGTAATTGAGCAAGCCTTTGGCGTATTAAAAAAATAAGTGGAAGATTATAATTAATATACCAAGTTATCCATATGAAAAGTAATTGCAAATTGTCATAGTGACAATGGCTTTGGACAATTATATGCGAAGAAATGCCATGATCAATACAGATTTTGAAAGTGCATAATTGGATCGCGATTATGATATTTAGTTAGTCATGATAGTGTAAATGAGAGGGTGAATGATTCAAATGATAATGTATCTCCTGACATAGTACATATATTCAGTTAGTCATGATAGTGTAAATGAGGGGGTGAATGATTCAAATGATAATGTATCTCCTGACATGGTACATTTACATGATCATGTGTTTACAAAGTCGTTAAAAATGTTTGTAATATTTAAGGAAAATGTATTTCATTCTTAGGGACATGTGATCATGTGTATTATAATGACATGGCCATCTCTTTTTTCTTAAATTTGTTAATATGTTTCTTTTCTTCTTTTTATTTTTATTTTTATAATGACATGGCTATCTCTTTTTTTCTTAAATTTGTTAATATGTTTCTTTTCTTCTTCTTCTTCTTCTTCTTCTTCTTCTTCTTCTTCTTCTTTTTTATGCTGAGGATCCGGCCTAACTCACCTTATGGGAACACAGCACCGACTATACCTCGAGGGAAACTGGCCCAGCAACCCACCGCTGGGACCTCGCGCTTAAATCACGGAACTACTCTGAGAGTCGTGAACAACTCAAAGAGTCGAACCCGTGACCCGGTGGCCAAATCAGGAGGTACGCCTCAACCAACGCAACCATGCGTGGGTAGGTTGTTTCTTTTATCACTCTCAATGCATAAAGATAAAAGTTATAGTCATTATTTTTTTTTACTTCAATTTTAAATAATTAAAAAAAACTTAAATTGGTTACATCAAAAGACTTTTTAATATATGTTTACCAAACAGTGCATTTTTCCAAAGCACTTTTCAATTACAGTTTACCAAACAGTCTTGCATTTCTTCAAAGCCTATTGTGCTAAAGACATTTGCACTTTTAATGGGCCCTATGTCAGATTTACTTTTAGAGTAAACTACCTTTTTAACCGCGAAAATCTCTAAACTAGTACAATTAAGATAAATTTATCAAAAATTATTTTTTTGACCATTAAAAATCCTAAAATGATATATCTTTAACAAATTTCTTATCCATTAAATTATATTAATATCACAAAAATCATAAACCGGTACATTTGTGACAAACAAAGGGGACAATCCCAAACCGGTACATTCGTCAATTATTACGTTTCATCCAACTTAGCAATTTGATGATAAAATTTAATGAAAACCGGTGAAGGGTAAATTTGTCGTTAGTATACCAATTTGGGGTTTTGGAGTAAATTTGTCCAATTTAGGATTTTAAGATACGCTTATCATATTGTGCTAATTTGGGATTTTTCGTGGTATTAACCATTACTTTTATTTTACGTTTTAGTTTTTATTATATAGTACATTTGCTTTACAGAAAAATTCATAATAAAAAAAATCAATGAAAATCATTTTAAAGAAAAATGGTTTGTTTTCATCTATTTAGCAATTTAGAGGGAGTGATTTCTTTTTTATTAGAATGGGAAGTTATTTTCTCTTAATTTAAACTTGTTATTTTCGGACCATGGAAAACATTATCCGTAGATCAATTGGTTTTCTATCATTTAAACATCGGAAAAGTCAAAAAACTTTTTCTGAAAAACAATATTTCTTAATAAAAACGAATTTTCAATTTTTTTTTTATAAGTAATGACACCGAAAGCACTTGAATGAAAATTTGAGCTCTTTTCTAACACGGCTGTTATAGTAAATGGAGGCAAGTATCTAAACATTTCGTGACTACATGAACATTTCGCAAGCATCTTGAGTTCTTTGCTGTCGGGGCTTCATCCTAAATTGACACATCAAATGCCAACATACATCTTAATGGTTACTTAACGTTTTAGTGCCATATCAAAATTTCCATCCACGAATTTTACTGAAGCCTCCCATTGAGCGAAATCAGACAAAGAAAGGTAGATATTCGATTGCAAAACTAGTGACAGTTCAGGTATTTACATAGTTATTCTTTTTAACATTGAAGCACTCGAAATTTTTGCATCACATAAATGCGACACGTACAATCCAAATTGATGACTTTCACCATGTCAATTTGTACGAGATTCTTCTTTTTTCCTTTTGTAAATTTTTGAAAGTTGGATCACATTTTAAGTTGTGAAAAGAAAATGAAAAGGGTCCATTTGTTCCTCATCTTCATTTGAAAAATTGATAAGTTTAATCTAGATTTATCGGTTCATAGGTTTGGGTATTTTCACTTCTAGCCGAAACACTATGTATAGTTTTTCATAATAGGGACTTGTCCATCTTTTCTTTTCTTTTTCTCATTTTTAGGGAAAATTCTAAATAAGGACTCGAAGTGTTATCATTTTATTAAATAAGGGCCTAAAGTAAATCTTATTTCAAATAAGGAGTTGAAATGGCAATATGAGTCTAAAAGAAGGCCCTTGAGTGATTATAACTATTTCAAATAAGAGCCTAGCTATGCCGGCCGACAAAAGCTTTCGGCCAATCAAGGATATTTTCGTTCAAATACAATTCAAATTTAAAATAAATCAAATTAAAAAACAGAGATGGGAGGACTCTCTCTCACCTATGATCGCCGCCTCGTTAAATGAGGCGGTAGCAATGGCTGACAGCGTTGTTGGCGCTTGGGCAAGGGCCAATGTCATCAACCAAAGGCAAGGGCTAGTAGGCCTGCGTGAGGGTAAGCAACCCTCGCGACTAGAGGTAAGGGCATCAACCCTTGCCCATATCTAAGAGAGGACGAGCCCTCTCCTGTCTCTGGTGACGGCCACCAAGCCTTCACCTTTGGTCGGTAAGGGTCGCCAGCTCTCGCAAGGCGTCGGCAACCTCGCTAGCCATCGTTGTCACATCGTCAGTAATGGGGCGATGGCCATAGACAGGAAGGAGTAGACTCTCCCCACGTGTTCTATTTTTTATTTTTATTTTTTAATTTGTGTTTGAAAAAAAAAAGAAATTAAAAAATTTAAAAGAAGAAATTGTCTTTCACCAAACAGTGAGTTTAGGCTTTTATTTGAGACAAATATAGTCACTTTAGGCTCTTATTTGAAATAAAATTTAGACCTTTATTTGAGAAAATAAGAATACTTTGGACTCTTATTTAAAATAAGATTCACTTCAAATTCTTATTTGAGAAACGATGGTACTTCATACCCTTATTTGAAATTTCCTCTATTTTTATTACAAGTTAAACTATCAAATTAATAATCTCATAGCACATCCTAGGATAGGAGCAAGCCCATGAGGTATTTTTTCAGAAAAAAAATGAAAAAATGCAGCCTCACTTCACTCAGGACAGAAAAAGATAAAAGTGATAACCTCGGCCTGGGACAACTTTTTGCCAATTCCGATAAGATGATTCCCTCCTCTTTCCGATTACATTAAAGCACAAACATAGGCCACCCAGTGCTGTATAAGCCAATTTGGTTATATAACATGTGGAAGATTGTCCAAGATAATTTGAAAGATGTTCACTTTTCTTCTTAAGAAAACCCAAATTAACCACCTTAGCGGCAAAAAATAAAGGGAAAAAAAAACTCAAATTACTCAATTAGATAACAAGCACTTAGTCTGATAATTCAATAGTTTAACTACTTGTGAAAATTTGTGAAATCATTGTCAGTTGTTCTACAAGTAGCTATTCCATAAAAATCTCACATGATATCAAAACTTGAAGTCCTGAATTTAAATCATTCAAGACCCCATTTGCCTCCCTAGTTAATTATTTTTATATTAGTATTAGGTAATTAAACTAGACTAAATGTGAGAAAAAGTGATTAAATATCTAAATAATAAACCACACATTTACCAAACAGTTTAAATTTTTAGAACAGTTGACAATTGTCTCACAAAATTTCATCATACTAAACTAAATTTATCGAGGCATTTAAATAACCGACAAAATACATGTCACTTGATTCCGTAAGGCAAATGGAGTAGACCCATCTTATATCCAGTTTTTATTCTCGGAAGCTTGTCATTAAAGATTGCTGGCCAGACTCACTTTCGGTGTAAATCGACATATCCTTCATTTAATTCGGGTGAGAAACATCCTCGATTCGAAGCTTTTGCAAAAGTCATATGTGATGTCTGTACAGATAAGATTATGTTAGCAGCCCCCATATGTATGTCGTCAATCCAACCTTTTTTGCACCTTTATTTGGGTAGGCAGTATACACAGGTTGGCTTTAGTAGCCTTGGGTTCTCGCCGAAAGATACGATGATGAGCATATATTCCTTCGTATGTAAGCAAATCCTTTGTCATCTTCCCCCTTTTAGCTCGTTTTGCTTTTTCCCTTCCTTTATTTCTTTCTTTTTCTTCAATTAGTTGCATGGCTACTTTGGTCAGACATGGGCATGTTGTTTTGAGGTTTGTTCTTGATAAGATCATTCGCTTCTTCCTTTCGGTTTTTGGGATGTGTTTGGTCAATTCTTGGGAAAAGGACACTATCTTGATCATGTGATCAGGTTTTCCCTCTTCCTTTTTTCTTCCTTTTCTCGCCCTTTTGCTTTGCCTTAATCTCCATGTCGGCCCCTAGAGCTGAGCCTCCACTTCTCCAATCATGGAAAAATCGGCCTTTCTCTTGAAAAGCACTAGATTTAACCCGCCTTCCAATTTGAGCTCCGACTTCTTTTATCTCATATATAGAAAAAGAAAAATCAATTCTTTCATAGGCTCTATTTTGCTCTAGACCGTTCAAAAAAGCACCAACTTCAACTCTAATTATCATTCTGTTTTGAAATTTCTTTTGTCTTGTAAAAAAAACCAATTACAGTTGGTTCCAAATTTCCACCACGAAGATTTCGTCCGATGATGACGTTAAAGATGGGTCATTCTATGTGTATTAGACAACTCACGACTGTGTTGATGCGAATGATCACATATAGTCCAAAAACTTCCCCTATTTTCAGGCGCTATTGATTGCGAGTTCAAGGTTCCGTTTTTCTCAGCTTTGGACATGCTCGTATCCCACGTGCCAAAAATCCAAATTTGAGTGCTCGCTTTTCCTCCTCTATCTTGGTTCAAAACTACTTTTATTCTTGTGGTGGCAATAGCTCTAACTCACTAAGTACACATGAAATGACACTTTCAAATTTTAAAAAGCATCATCGAATGAAAACTTGATGGGGACTAGATTTATACATTAACCTAAAGTTTGTGCTTCTTTATAGAGATAAATAAAATTTTGGTTTGAATCTGTTCTTATTTAGGCAGTGGCTTTGGCGACAACAACCGTGAGTCGCCAAATACACGTGGAATGGCACATCAAATCCTTAATAGGATTCTTGGATGAAGCTTAACGAGAATCAGATTTGAATATAGATTGAAAGTTGATAAAGACAAAAGGAGTTCCGGTCAAAATTGAGATCCAAGTTGAAGTTGATATCTTTAAAAGGAATTGGGCTTCGAAAAAATCAACATAAAACATTATCTTTGAAACTTCTCTTTTATGCGATAAACGTTTCAAGTTTTACACATGGTACTAAATATAACATGTCATATCAAGATAGCGAAATAGATTACAAATATCATAAATCTTGTCAACCAACTCAATGCAACATTATACTCTTTGCAAATGAAATAAACCATAAGAGAACGATGAATGCACCATTCAAGCTTCTCTTACTACACATATTTTGCAATTTAATATGACACAACTTGTACCAATTCATATCTTCCCACTTGAGATTTTTCTTCTGTTTTTTTTCTCCTAACTCTGGTTCTTTTGCTGATATCACAGGCCACTGGATGTCCCTATCCATTTGGTCATGTACGTAAGGCAACACCCCCACTGCAGTGACCTTCAATGCAGCTTCTGCGCATATCTGTTCTTGCACCCAGTCAAGTAGCTTTTTAATGGTTTTTTTTTTTTTTTTTTTTTTTGCCGGGGTAGCTTTTTAATGGTTCGACGGCTCTTTTTTGTTTTGGTAAAGAGATAAAGATTGGTGTTCTTTATCGAGCTGGTTCAGAATCACAACAGTGTTTGAAATCCATCTCGCTCTTACTTTTTCCCTGCATCATCCTCCATCACCCTCCATCACCGTGACAGAAAGCAATCAAGATGATGGGCAAGTTGGTGGATTTCTGACTCGGATTGAAGGAGCAAGGCACGTTAGATGGGCCCATTTCACACGTATGAGAAGATAAAAAAGGCAAGCTAAGCTACTGCTGATGAAATGGTACAGTTCCTCCTTCTGCTTCACCTAACAATTTCTTAAATTAAATATTGGATTACTGATAATTAAGTGACCCTTCAGTGTAATTCACTTCAAGCCCTCACGACAGCTTTTGTCAATTGCTTGATGGCTGTAGGATTTTTTCTTTTTCTTTTGTAGAACCTTTTCTTTGGTTTTAGTATATGTTTGATTCCTATGCCCACGTGGGACCAACATGGTGTCACATATGTCACGATGCTTTGTTAGCTTTCTATTTAGGTCATAATAGCTTCCACCTCTTTTTCTACAAGGACCATCATGATCCTTCTTTTTTCTTTTCCCTCCTTTCAGACAAAAATCACAGTGCAGACCCATCTTTCAAGAATAGAAATCAATCACTTCATTAAGAAATTAAAAAAATCTTATACGTCTATACCCTCCATTGTTATACAAGATTTTGACACGTCAAATATTCAGAAAACTTTCTTGAATTAAGATATCACGGTCCACCCTCTTAGACCTAGTGACTTTACACGAATGCAAAAGGTGGTGTGAAGAGATTAGTGGACATTAAACTTGACAAAAGTATTTAAAAATCTAAAAAAGAATAAAAAGCAAACCCAGCAATCGCCAAGAACCCCCCCCAACCTTTTCCTTTATAAGGAGGCCGGTGCCTTATGCTGAACTTCCCCCTTCTTCTTCTTCCTCCTTCTCTCTTTTTTCTTGAAATTCTTCTTGTTGGCTAAGTTCTTGATGTTTCTTGATCTCTTGAAGGAAGATTTTGATGCCAAAATGGGTTTCTTGTTGGGGGATTCCAGCTGTTGTTTGATAGTAACCCATGTCCTGTACAAAGCAGCTCTTGTATTTGCAGTGATGAGATGGGTCTTGTCTTGGGCCTTTAGGCTCAGAGACAGAATCACCATGGCCTCCTCTTCCTCCTCTGTTGAAACAGAGCATACTTCCTCTGTTTCTTCCCAGATGATAAGAAACAACCTGGTGCTCACCACCTATGGGGATGCCATGGAGCGGCTGCCACAGATCTGTGACACGTGTGCAGTATGCCTGAGCCAGCTGAGGGAGGATGATGAAGTCAGGGAGCTGAGGAACTGTTGCCATGTTTTCCACAGAGAGTGCATTGACAGATGGGTGGATCATGATGGCCATCAAGATCATGATCATGATCAT
Source organism: Eucalyptus microcorys (assembly GCA_014182515.1). Classification (NCBI taxonomy): domain Eukaryota; kingdom Viridiplantae; phylum Streptophyta; class Magnoliopsida; order Myrtales; family Myrtaceae; genus Eucalyptus; species Eucalyptus microcorys. The sequence goes on from CM024564.1 coordinate 39,261,114, forward strand.
GATCACGATGATAATCACAAGTCTTGCCCGCTCTGCAGAGCCCCCTTGCTGAACCCCTCGCAGAGCTTGGACTGGAGTATGAATGAACCCAGTTGGGCTGTGGAGAGACTTCTCTATCTTTTTGGGGATGATCTGCTTCTATAGTTACCATGGATTTTTTCTCCCTTCATTTTTGACTTTTTTTTGGAAGGCTTTTAGAGTAGATGTGATTTCTGTGATCTGTATAAGTTTAGTCGCTATAGTCGAATTTTATATTAATAATGAAATCAGTAATCACTCACTAGTGAGGTTCAAGATCTTGGTTCTTGTATTGTGGTTGGACCAGCTTGGGCTTTCTTTTGTACATAATCCAGAGTCACTTTTTATGCTTTAGTAAAGTCTTGTGATTCTTTTTCAATTGGCAATGTGTGGCTGTTATTCCTTCTGTTCTTATTATAGTCCAGAAGTGTGTAAATTAAAAAGATATTGCTACTGGTTTGAGAGCTAAGGAAGGAATCTTCCTAGCTTCCCAAAGGATGAACTAGCAATTGGACATTGATTGAAGGTGCAACCCTTCTTTTCCGACAAGGCTTGGTCAAACTATCTATATAGAATTTGATAGAAAATCTAGCTACATAGCTTCTACTGAAACATAGATTTGAGCAGCCAATTTGCTGGTCTTTTGACCAAGAAGCTCAGGCGCAGAAATCACCACTTGAGCAAGTGGATGAGGCGAGATCACTAACCTGATCATCCCAAAATTATAAAAGACCCTTAAGAGTATTTCAAATCCAGAAACAAAGATCACTTTTTTCCTATTTAGCAGATGAAGAAAGCCTTGGATGATATTCATAATGATGTGCTTATCCCTTTGTTGACACATGATTGAAGAGAGGAAATTGGCGAGGGAAACATATGTGGGTCATGCCTTGCCAATCTATACGCAAGTTTTACTGGGGACCCACAGCAAAATGGAGAAACCATGTGCCTTTAGGTAGTACTTATTTTTTATCAACCCTTTGGCTTGTACTTGAAAACCCTGATTGTTGATGTTCTGAATAAGAAATTGACTATATATCGAAATGTTTTTTAACATTATACATCTATAAGTTCATTATCGCAGTACTTCCTATTTGGTGGAAGAAATTACAGGTGAGGGTACTATTCTCGAGTGTTTGGTAATATTATTTAAATAATAAGAGTGAGTTTCTTTCATGGAAAATGAGTGATTTAAAAAAATATTTTTTGGAAAATGATTCTCTATATCATTTAGAAAAATTAATCGATGAAAGAAGTTTTTATCATCGATAACAATTTATGCCTAATTATCTTTACAGGTAATGAAAAATCTTTTTATTAATTTATTTTTGTTAAGTCAAGTTTTTTTCTTCGTCTTTCCTTCTGCATTGAACTTATTGCTACTCCACTTGTAGTCTTCTCAATTCCCAGATCACAAGGAGCAAAGAAAACCCTTACAAGAGAGAATTCCGAGCGAGTATTATCACGGGTACGACCTAGAGAGCAAGAGAGAGTTCAAAGTATAAGCTTTCTCAATTTTCCGCCAATGTCTTCAGCTTGTTTTAATCCCCTATGTGGAGACATTTTAAGCTCCAACATAATTGATGAATGCCTCGTTTGGTTCAGCTTTTTCAAAGAGCTTCGGCCCAATAAAATATTAAGTGTTTGGCAAGTATTTATTAGACTTCATTGACAAATACTAACATTGTGAAAGCTGAAATCACTGCCTTGGGCTTTAAGTATTTTAGGAATACTAATCTTCATGTTCACTGTTCATCTACACGTTCATTGTTCATCTTCCCCGATTGCACAGAAAAGCTGGAGGCTGATGATCACCGCTTGAGGGGTTGCGTGTCCCAATGACCATCACTTGAGGTTGTGCGACCTTAAGCATCGCTTGGGTTGCCTAAGATTGCCCTATCTCAAGCGGTGTCGCCTGGGGTTGCCCTACCTTAGGCGTAGCCTTGGCAGCGCGACCCAAGCCTCGCCTAAGGTCCTACGACTTTTAGCCACTGGCTAAGCTTCACTGAATTTAATTTTGAGATTTAAAAAAAAAAAAAAAAGCAATAGCCTTTTGCATATAGGTTTTGTCTAATGACATTTAAGCCAAAGTTTTTTTCAATACAGTCTATAGTTATGATTTGCCAAACATTATAGTATTTTGAAAAATTCCTTTAACCTAAAGTCATTTCCCCCGGTCCTCGGCATGACCTTAAACTGCAGCGCTCCGGGGGGGACAATCCCGATAACAAGGCCCCTACGCACGGGTTGGTGCGTGCCCCCCTGCTGAGGGGACCCCAAGGGCCACAAGAGGGGTAGAGGCATTTCCCCACCTCGAAAAAGATAGGGTTGGGGGCAAAATCTTGGCCCCTGGAAAAAACATAAAAACTAGGCTGGACTCGAGCAGGTCCTTAAAAGGCTCTGATCACTAGGAAAGTCTGAGTACAGGCCGGGATCCGGGCCTGGAAAAAGATATCGGCCCCATTGGTTAAGCCAAAGTTATTTTTCAATACAGTTTATAGTTATGATTTGCCAAACATTATAGTATTTTGAAAAATTCCTTTAACTCATTTCCCCAAAATCTAACCAAATGGGGCGAAATATCCTTAGAAAGCTCAAAAGAGCTGTTGGACAATTGTTGGAAAACAGGCTGCTCTTGTACTCTGTTTTCACCGATAAAAGCAAGCTTTCTCTGGATAGAGCCTGCTACCCCTGTCAACAAACTGTCCCCTATGGCTACTTGCTCAAATAAGGTAAAATTGCTCTGATTCAAACTCCAGCCCTTCTGCTGCGAGTTCCATTCCTAGACAATGGGCATTTACCTTTCATTAGACTTCCTATTCAAATGAAAAGTGGTCAAGGCCTTCTTGAACTAGTGATAGAAGGGGGCCCGACGTGTTCTATAAAATTGATAAAGGAAGTTGCCTTTGCCACTGATCCCATGAGTCTGTTTACGCTATGCGCTGAAAATGATTTCAGGTCAACTGTCCACCGGGTCCTTCCAAGTTTATTTGCGATCACGACTCTATCCAGCTGTTCACCGGTTCATAATCTTTCCAAGTTCTTATGAACACCTCGTTTTACCGGACATGTTCTCCATCTACCAGGTTCATCCAGCTTACGGGACTGCATTCGCCATTACAACTCACCTAATTGGCATACAATCTGCATATATTAGATAATAACAAACAATAGTAAGGAGGTTTTCCTAATACTTACAGCTCAAGCAAGCTTTGATACTGTCTACACCGTAGCAATGGAAGTCCCTAGTCCTCACAAAATGAGTAGATAGGCACCTACCTTTTCCATGAACCAATAAAGAATGTTTAAGAAGCACTTTTTGCCAAAAGCTTGGCAAACTGAGGATTTCAAGAAAGAGACTTTCCAATCGCAACTTTTCCAAGGCATCCTTGGACAAAATAATGTTCAACACGTTCACTCCATTCCTTTCTTGGGTTCAATATTCTTTCGTCTGTAATAAGGCGACTACGTGCTGATTCAAATGGTATCGAGTTCCTTGTTGACTCTCCATGTAATCCCTTGCCTGTCCCATGAAAAAACTTGGAAAGGATGATTTCTCTAATATTCTCCACTTTACTCAACTATTAAGGCGGCTTATAAAGAGCAGAGACTATCAGAAAATAATCAGTGAATCTACAATTCGAGAAAACATGGGCAATTTTCGCTATCTCTCATGGCTTCTGATCCTGTCTGTAATCCTTGAAGGTGTGACCTTGGAAGTTCAAGGCCTCGCATGCAACTGGGGGTCGCGCGCTTCGCATCCACTTCCTCCAAACATAGCGGTTCGGCTACTGAAGGACAATGGATTCGACAAAGTGAAGCTCTTTGAGGCTGATCCAGGGCCCCTCAAAGCGCTCGGGCATTCTGGGATCCAAGTGATGGTCGGGATACCGAATGACCTCCTCATGCCGCTCTCGAGCAGCGTCCAAGCCGCTGTCAACTGGGTGTCGCAGAATGTGTCCACTTTCATTTCCAAATATGGAGTGGACATAAGGTAAGAATCTTTGTGTAATTAAACTACGGCATACAAGGCAATGTTCCTGGTTAGTGATGTTCCTGGTTAGTGTGCATCTAGAGATAACTAAAACCAGAAATGAACTTGACAATCACAAATTATTGTTCCTAGGTATGTGGCTGTTGGTAATGAGCCATTCCTGAAGGCCTACAAAGACATGTTTGTCAAGACTACATTTCCAGCTCTTCAAAATATCCAAGCAGCTCTTATCAAAGCTGGCCTCGGCCAACAAGTCAAGGCGACAGTCCCGCTCAACGGCGATGTCTACCAGACGGACAGTGGCCTCCCCTCGGGCGGCGATTTCCGGTCCGACATCCGCACCCTCATGATCTCCATCGTTAAGTTCCTACGCAACAACGGCGCCCCTCTCACCGTCAACATTTACCCCTTCCTTAGCCTCGACGCGGACCCCGATTTCCCTTTCGAGTATGCCTTCTTTGATGGTAAAGCTACACCCGTGGTGGATGGCTCGATCACGTACACGAATGTCCTCGATGCCAACTTCGATACCCTCATGGCCGCCCTTGAGAAGAACGGTTTTGGATCGATGCCCGTGATCATTGGAGAGGTCGGGTGGCCCTCGGATGGCACCCCGAATGCAAATATCCAAAATGCTCGCCGGTTCAACCAGGGCCTCCTGAACCGCATTAACAGCGGCAAGTTCAGCCCGAAGCACCCATCCATGCCCGATATTTACCTCTTCGCCTTTATAGACGAGGACATGAAGAGCGTCGACCCGGGGAACTTTGAGCGGCACTGGGGGATATTCTACTACGACGGGTCCATCAAGTACCCACTGGACATGGGCAATGGAAAGAATTTAACCGCTGCGAAAGGCGTCAAGTACTTGTCCAGGCACTGGTGCGTGATGGCGCCCCAGGCGAGCCTTTCGGATCCGACCTTGCCAGGAGCGACGAGTTATGCTTGTTCTTATGCGGATTGCACTAGCCTTGGCTACGGATCGAGTTGCGGTAATCTTGACGCTAAGAGCAATGCTTCGTATGCATTCAACATGTACTACCAGACCATGGATCAGAAGCAAGGCTCGTGCTCGTTCAACAATTTGACGGTCCTCACTGTGATCGATCCCTCACAAGGCAGTTGCAGGTTCGAGATTATGATTGATAACAGAACGCACGCCAAGGCCCCATCCCCGAGCACCTCGAGCAGAGGAAAGCATGTGACATCACTTTTGGTTCTTCTGCATGTTATAACACTAATCTTTTGTTGTATGTACTGAGTTTCACCCTCCTGTTCATTGTTTTGAGCAATAATCAGCCAAGGAAACTCGACGTCCTCGTCGTCCAACAGACGTGATTAGATCCCATCAACATCAGTGGTGGATTCTAGCCCGAGTGGCATGTAAGGAGAGATATTGGATTGAGACTGAGCATTGATTTTCGCCATCTGATTGTACAAAAGCTCAGTCAACTGAGAGAGAAAAAAGCATTCATTTTTTTAATTATTTTTTATAGAAATATAGATATTATTTGATGATGATGATGATCTGTAATTAAGGTGGTGACTGAAGGTGTGATCTCACAATGCAAGTTATACAAGTACTTACACAATAAAAGGGGAAGTTTCAAAAGTAAACCAGGCTTTCCCTTGTCAACATTCCCGACATCAGGCTCAAATAATTATGAATGAACTCTTGTGGCGTATATGAGACTAAGTACGAATTGAGTGTTCAGATAGTTTTAGCAAAACCATTGGAAACGCTTGGAGCAATGAATCCTTGATCCTGTCATTGTACTCAGGATAGTTTTGAGCATTCAATCTACACAATTTCTCCTATGACATTGCATTTACATGTTCCAAATGTTCAAGACAATGTTATGTACTCATGAAAGTTTCAAGCATCTTATCTATAAACCTTTTGAGTCCAGAAATAGGTTAACAAGTATAAACGATGAGGATGTTGACTAGTATTAGGCTTCTGATATGGATTAATGCAGTGATCTTTTGGTGCAAAAGAAAAGAAACCTAGTATTGGGTTTGATCTGTCAGAAGTTGCAATTTTGACGTTTGACATGCTGAAATTTTCACTTGACAATAAACAGGGCAGTTTATCCGACAACTCTAGTCGAGTGACCATACCAGAAGTGAAACTGCCATTATCGCTGAATCATCAGTGTGCGTGACAAACTTGTTATCAGAATGGCTGTTTTTACTGAGATTTAAGGTCTCACTTAACACTAAGTAATATTTCGTCTCTTGCTGAAGCTTTGCTGTTAAACTTCCACTCCAACGGTCATTGAGTTCAGTGACAGTAGTTTCAATTTTTATTTTTTCTGTAACTCATATCATGACATACTCAAATAAATGCTTTCTTCATTCTCCCCTCGAGCTTGCAGTTACTGATATGAGAACCTATTGAGTATAAGTGAGTAAGGAAGAAGAGTCATATTGAGTGAAGATAGGTCTAACTAGGTTGTTAATGGGCTCCCTATTACGAATGTGTTAAGATTTTGTCAAGCTTCCCCCAACAGAACCTTGATGTCACATTGGACCATGGAAACCAGATCAAAGCATGTTGACTTTCAAAGCTATTAAAAATTGAAAATATACAGTTTGATGCGAAAAGTAAGTGAATCTACATTAATGCAATGCCTGGGATCTTTCAGTTAAAAGACACCCCAGTTTTAATAGTTGCAGTAGATGGTGATTCAGACAAATTATGTACAAGGAACGCTGAATGAGATTTTTATTTTTACATCCATTCAAGAACATATGTTGTTCAGTTTTCCATCTTCTTTTTGATTCCTTCAATCTGCATGCACGATAGAATCAGGCACATTCCCAAAAGTCCAAGTTACTCAATCTTCTCCATTATCCGGATACCTTGAGCTTGCAGGATATCCAGTGCTGCAACCCATAAAGAAAAAAGAAAAAGAAAAAGAAAAAGAAAAAGAAAAAGAAAATGTCATCAGTCTATTCCAATGTCAAGAGGGAGTCTTGAGAAGCTATATGTCAAATTCTCTTAACATGATAGCAACATCAAAGTAGTCGGTCAGAGGCTTTAAGTTGCCAATGAGCGAATCCTGCATAGGAATCTCAGATGGGAAAATGGAGACTAGCAAAATAACTTGCTAGGCTAAAAAGAATGGTATAATCAGCAGAAGACAATAGTTGATAATGCAGGACACAATGGGAAAGCAGCTAATTTTCAAAATATACCTGGCACATATACTTCAGGTTCGATAGGTCTCAACACACCTCTTGTCTTGATTTTGTTCTCAAGTAATAGCTGCAATAGCAGAGAAGAAAATTGCTTAGTCAAAGCATATAGTTGGATTCATTTACTGGAGGAAAAAGGTGCGCGCGAAAGTACCAGTGCTCCAATGGCTGCTGGGATACCAACTGTGAGAGCCATGGCAGTGGTGGTTTTGCCATTCTCGATCCTCCCAAACTCTAGTAGAGTGGCATGGTGGTTTTCTTCGTGCTGGCTCTCCGGGTACTCAACCTCCACCTCATGATGCAGAAGCACCATATCCTAATCATAAATCATACTTCTTGTCATATGAGTTTCATTATTCACTAACCACACTGATACATACAATACACGCCATAATCATACCTGTTCTGTGCTAGAATAGGCCATTCTTTCTTCCATGCAAAGACAGGTTACGTCAAAGGCACTCTGGCAGGATGCAGCGACTTGCATCTGCTCGTGAAGACCCAAGAACCTAAAGCATGCAGCAACAAACGAAATGCTTCAATCACTTAATGCGCAAGAGAATAACATTTGGCTCTAGAACCGTACAAATAAGTGATTGTAGAATAGTTAGCAGGCCCAACTGGTAATTATGTGAGTAAGAAGTACTTTGCACAATGAAAAGTTACATACATGATGGTTTTGGCGGTCCTTAGGGCTGTTCCTTCTTCAGTGCAGTGTCCAAGTATGAGCAATTGTTGGGCAATCTCTTTCTCCCCAACCGAGGCCTTATCTGAATCTTCTTTCTCAAGTTTGAGAAGCTTGAGCAAGAAGGTCCTGAATGTGGGTCGCTCACTATTCTTAAGAATCATTTGGGCCTCAGTATTGAACAAGCCTACTTTCGCAAGAGTCCCCATTATTTCACTGAAACCTACAGAAAAAATAACAAGAGATTCTGAGTATGGTAATAACATTCAAATGTGACCAATTTTTGAATTCTCTCTGTTAAGAACAGCAAGCATGTTCAATTCTTATTTCTTTCGAAACAATTAACTTTCATACTATGCTTCTGGAGCTAGCTTATTGCAGACTAAAAATGAGAGGAAGTGAGATTATAAAAGATCTAAAAGTTCATCATGCCTTCATAGCGGAGGGTTCCACGGAAAATGGTCGAAGCTTCTGTACTTATTCTGTACAAGTCCCCATATATCAAAGAGTTGCGATTCGGAAGACACTCCAGTGCAAAGGCAGGGAGTTTGGGTATTCGGAATCTAGTAGCAGATTCATAGAGTTTGTCTCCTGCATATTGTTGACACCATGGATATAAGGCAGACAGCAAATTTAGAAGCACAGTCAATTCTCTGTGAACAGAATGAACTTTGTAATCAATGCAGCGCAATACCACATGATGAAAACCCGAAATGCCAAAATTCCATGGACAAGAGAATAAAGTCAAAGCTACAATTGAAAATTCTCACTCTATTGAAAGTGGATTTCGTACCATCGACATTTATAGTTTCACCATGAGACTTGTATAAGGCAGGATTACGCCCAACTCGGATAGCTCCAGCAGGATTCCAACTACAGAAGTTTAGGAGAACATTTTTTTAACAGTCTTTTCAAAAGATCAGAAACCAGATGCATCGGAAGTTATAAATTAAATTGCATAAGAAGGATAAGTCTTGAATGAAGAAGTATGAGCTTACTAATCTAAAGATAACCTATTTTTACATCAAGGTCGAATTACATATTCTATCCAACAGTTCTGATCAATTCCATAGACTGCATAAAAGGAAATGGTTTAAAGAAGCAAAAAGCTAGAAACATGTTCTCATGGTCTTTCATAGATCAGATGATAGAAAACGGTACCATTCACACTTCGAGATAGAGAGTACCTGAACTTATATGCTAGTGGATTATTTGCAGCTGCAGGCGATGGTAGGCCTCCACAGTAGGAAGTGAAAGATCTTATTCTCCCTTTCCGTTGATGTGCTTGATCAATCATCTTCATTGCCATCATATGATCTGACGCATTTCAAACAGATACAGCTCCAGTAAGGTAACAAAATAATGCAATAAATGCTTGATATCAGATCAGCATGTTAAAGGGCACATGAATGTACACGAAAGGTGCACTAACATGTTGAGTACATTAATACCAAATGAAGAAGCCCGGTGTAAAATTCGAAATATATGAAACCAGTGCCTCTTTGAAATAGTAAGTTCTCACTATGCATTGGGAAAACAATTACCAATTCCAGGGTCCAACCCCATCTCTCCAAGAATTGTAATGCCAGCATCTTTTGCCTTCTCGTCTAACTTTGATGTCTGATCATCAACATAGCTAGCCGTTACAAGATGCTTTTTGAGCTGCACCAAACCAAGGATAGAGACGACAGCATGAGATGATCAATTGATTTCATGAACATGTTACAAAAGGGAAGTGCTCATGGTGGAAATATTCTGCTGATATGTTAGATATATTCAAGCACCTAACATGAAATTAGGAAGTACAATGTACCTCGATGCAAGCATTTGCTACAGTAACATGGAAAATAGCTGGAAGCAAACTTATTACAACATCCACCTGGACAAGGGAAAGAACAACGTTAGTGAATTGTAGAGGTTAATGAAATTCTCTGTTCAGAGAGTCACATAACCAGAAGGAACATATAATCTCCATTAATAAAAGTCCCAAGTACCTGAGAAATGCACTTGGAGAGACTACCATGGTCCGTCACATCGAGCTCGACTGCGGTTGCATTTGGAATGCCTTCTATAGTCTGTGCCCACCCGAACATTAGAACAAAAATTTACTCCCAGAAAGAAAGATAGCAAATAGTGTATTCGCCATGTGTTTGCTATAATTGATACTTTTTAATTCCCATACAGAAAAACTTTGCCTCGTTAACAAATAAGAAAGTAATGGAACAATCATATGCTCAGTCACATTATAATTTAAGCCTGAATTTCCTCAATGAAAAAAGATGTCGTCAGTTCTACCTCTTCTGCATCCTTTAGGTAGAGAGATGCCACAACAACTTGAACACGTCCCTGCTCTTCAGAGTCGACCTTCAAATGTGAATCATGCCTTTGGCGGTATGAAGCGCTTCCAATAGATGCTAAGAGCTCAGCAGCTGGTTGGCAGACTCTCCCAGCACCAAGAATTAGAACGGAACTCGTATATTCCGGATCACAGCTGCTTTTAGTGCCATTATTCACCACTGTACCAACTGTCTTTGATGTTGGATTTGTTCTGTTGTCTGGCTGCGGTCCATTTTCATTCCGATTAGCAAGAGAATTTAGAGAATCAATAATCTGATCCAAGACTTCCCTATCATCTGCACCAACCTGCAAGGGAAAAAGAAGTGCAATGTTGAGAAATTGAACTTACACAACAAACGGAACCATGAACGGCAATGAGAAGCAAAAGTGATAAGAGGGAGTATATTCATATTTTAGTCAAACTTTAGATCATCAAACTTGAAGCTAGTCAGGGTTAACAAAGGAAATAGCTCTTAGTAATTCAGATTGCATAAGCATCCACAGATAGGTCATTATAGAGATTCCCCGAAAATATAGTCAAGTATAACAAGTTCAGAAACAGTGACACGGAATGTTCAACCGTGTTGGATAGTCTATCCGAATATTGCTATGGCAATAAAGACGTAAAAACATGGATGGAAATTCTGATTAATCTAACAGAGAAAGGTAAAAAAGTGAATTGACCCACTTAATAAATTCCTCCTTCCAAAGTAATAGTGGAGAACAGATCTACTCACTTCAAGTTCTGAATAAGATGGAGCATCAGCACTCTGGCCAACTTGACATTTAACCAAGTGGAAGGAACCGCCTGCTGCTTCAATGATGTTCAAAGCCTCATTTATCAGGAATTTGTCGAATAAATGGCCGCTCAGGGAAACCTATTGGTTAGAATAGTTTTCATAAGGTAACTGCACATATATAATGAGCTTAAACATACCAAAGTCGACATAATATTCTACATCGGTGCATAACATACACAAGAATGCCTGCTAAGGAGAGAGACACAATATAACTTACCAATTCTGTGAATTTTCTCATCCTGTATGCAGGTATATTGACAAGGTTTACCGGCATGCTCCTGCAGATGCGAAATGAAAACATTCATGTGATGAAGTGGAAACCTAAAACATGCATTCAGTAGTATCAGGATGATTCATGACAAATCATAAAGGAAAAAACCTGAAATTTTTTTTGCTGGAACTGACCAGGTAGTGCATATCAAACTCTCACAGACCAGAAAGACAAAAAAAGGCTACAACTCTCTCAGGAGAAGAGGCAATTGCGAGAGAAAGAGGGGCTACAGTATCCATTCCAGACTTGCTTAAGAAAAACTCCATTCTTAAATGTCTCTATTCTATTTAGATCCCACAGATACAAAAGGACAAAAGAGAAAAGGTTATCACTTATCAATTATAGACTAGATAGAAAGGGAATCAAAGAAATATGGACCACTAATACTGACGGAGGCAAATTCAAAAATGATTTGACAATATTCTCTGTCCCAAAAAAAAATAAAAAAAATCAGGTGACAGCAACCCATTCATATTTGGGACTTTACCACTCATCCAGATTCACATATGCTTTTCCAATTAAAAGTTAACCTCACTAAAGCAACTCATCATTTTTGACATGAACTGAACAGCTTTACACAGTTGATTACCTAACTCTGCATATAGAGGTTGGTTCTACGCTGAAATCTGAGAATTAGTTCCTCTGTTACATGTAAAAGTACAGTTGTATTTTAGACCATGAAAAATATCTCTAATCTGGGACATAGGAGCATCGCAGCACTGCAATCTTTTGTTACGGGAAGCCACGTGTAGACAAAGGGAAAAGATATGTAGCTCAGTAAGGAAGTCCTTGCATTCAATATATATTTATTCCCTGAGGCGGTCTTCAATTTTTCCACCAAACAAAATGATCAAAAGGCAAAAAAAAATCGAGGCAATAGAAGAAATCTTACTCTGTTTCAGATTCTCGCATACGCCGTATATATTCAAACAGGGCAGTGAGTCTTCCTCTGTGTGCTATGCAAGCTCTCCTTAAATGCCCAGGTAACTGTGCAATATCTACGGAAGAGGCTAATTTTCCAATAAATTCTGAAAGAATGTCTCCAAAGTGTTTGGAAGCCTTTCCACAGCAAAATGAATAGGAGCCAAAACATTAGAGCACTTTTGGTACTCTCTCTGAGAAGTAACACATTCCATAAAATACCAAAAAGTCCCATGAGATGCACAGTTCAGAAACGCACCTCTTTTGCAAACTCAGTTGGTAAAATATCCACGGCTGCACAGATCACACCGTCACCCTCCATATCATGATGATATGAATCACATAGGGCATTGTATCTGCAAATTTGGAGCATAACCAACCAATATATATATATTGGGTCATACATAACCAACCAATATTAGCAAGCCACATACCACCAACACATAGAAGAATGTGCATCATCCACAAAAAAAACAACAAGAGAGAAGAAATAAGAAGAATTGGATATGATTTTCTGTAAACATCAGTTAGTAATGCTTCCAGAGACTGTAAAATCATTCTCTCTTTTACCTTTCATTGATTGGCTGGGATGATCCAACCAATAAATATTCTATCAAATTAAGATCCTGTTAAGATGGTGATAACCTCTAGGTTTTTATTGCGAGAAAAAGGGATCTTATCTCAATTAAGATTTTACAGACTGATGATGTGGAGAAATATTGAAGAGCACTAACCAGAATAATATAAGACAAGCGGTGCAACGGAACACTGGTAATTTGCATTAACAATACCTGAAGAATGGTGATTCAATCGACGTAGTCTGATTGACAAATTCCATTGAGCCTCCTACATCACAAGTGATATCTGCTATCCCAATCAGTGGGCATCCTTTCTTCATTAGACCTCGGAGCTGCTCCTTACTCAATAACCGCGGGAACCTCTTTTCCCAATACATGCAATTGACTGCATGAGAGTGAATCACAGCAATAAATCAGGTGGACCAGATCCAAGGAATATATAATTCAAGGGAGTTATTTGATAAACTTGAATAAAAAAAATACAAGATCTATCCTACAGTGCTCATAATTCTTGCATCCTAATCAGAAACAACCTTATGAGAGTCAAAATATGCATAGCATACCGATGACAGATGCATATGGTGCCACTTTTTCATGGAAAGTTGGAGAGTAGTGTTCTGGGTGTGCATAGTAGTCAGCCTGAAAGAAACAAAATGTCCACGTGCATATAATTTCAGGTCCATCTCAGCATTTGAAAACAGCTGGACTGGCAATTTGGAAATCATAGTACAAGTAACAAGATTATTGTAACTTTTGAGCAATTGAAAAATGAAAAGTGGCCTAGCGTACCTTGTCGAATTCTCTCGAAGGATCTTTGTGTTCAACCATGTCCTGACAAGTAACAACACAACCATATACTTGGAAAACTCTTTTCGATCTTTTTGCCATTTGAGTTGGATCTCTGGCCTAGCAGAAAGGAAAATACAGCAAAAGCTTAGCCGAATCCAAACCAAAACTATGGAGCAAGACCTAAAATTGACTTAAAATTGTAAGTATGCATGAGAACAAACAAAAGGCAATCAAGTGGGCTATCAATGCTGCTGTTCTATGGAAGATGTAGTCTAGTCAGAACACATGACTAGCGGTTATAAGATCAACTTTCGTCTCATTATAAGAGGTCATCTTCTAAGTCTCAATCTATTAATGAACCTTATTGGTCCAGTGGCAGGGGAGTGCTCTGTCAAATGGGAAACCAAAATAGCCCAAACGCTAACTCGATTGGATGGGACTACCATTATGCTAAGCTATATATTAACTTACCATCTGAAAGAGTTCTGGGAGTCTGCTTGGGTCAACATAAGTGTGAGGTAGAAGCTTGAATATCTCCTGTGCTCCAGCAGAAACTACAGAGAAGCAAATAAGAGATGAGATACCATGATAGGGTAAAGGGTTGTAAGAAATAAACAATACTCCTGCATCTGAAATTGAAGGATGGCTTCCTTCTTTTAATAGAGTAACAGTATAAACAAAAACAGTATACCAGATTTGATTTCATAACTTGCAAGTGCACAGCATCATAAATGATGGTTGCAAGAAGAGCCGTTTACAAAGATACAGTACCATTTCCTGAACCAGTGAATATGAAGACCAGAGGGCAAATTCCTGATGGTAGTCCCTGAGTTGCAATTTCTTCGCCCACAGAAATTACTGCAGCCTTGGCAGCAGCCAAGGAGGAGTACGTGTAAGATCCACCAAGTGAGAGAAAAGGGGTTGAGTATCCAAGACTTAGATATCCTGAAAGATGTCAGGAACAAAGGATTAATCTGACTGGCATTGCCTATAAACTACAGCTGCTGAGGTACACGAAATATCAAAAGGAAAGACTCTTCATTATTCAGCACAATTCAGTTAAAGGAAAAAAAAAATACAGAGACAAAAGTATAGCTTGGAAGATTACTTTGTCCTAGTCCACTTAAGAAGTCAATTAATCCTGCTCTTCCTGCAAATTTTCCAAATGCAAGCAATCTCTTCCCGTGCTCACTGACAATGAGCTCATAGTCATAAAGTGAAGCCCGTTCAGCTAGAATCTGAGAACAGTTGAAGGAGAATTAGAAAGGACAAAAATTTCCTCTACTATTAATACTTGAGCAACATATGCAAATGAAGGAAAATGTACTTTGTCCAACAGGGGCATGTTTTCTTTCTGGGCCTTGTGAGTATGAGAGAAGAAGGCATAGGCTCTGTCGGGAAGAATCATGTCCAACTGCAAAAGACCAAATATAATTAAACAACAGTGACTAAATATTTTGCTAATGTTTGGAGTGAGACTTGGTATTCCAAACCTTCGGCTGTTTGATACCCAAAATAAGACCACATTCAGACAAGTCATCTGATATCTCACAGCCCACATCTTCATAAAGCGCATCGTGATGGATTCGCTTCGTTGATGGCTGCACGATGATGCGGGCTACTCCAGTTTTGTCCTTGCCACTGAGTAAAAGGCGAGCGCAATGAGAAGGTGTAAGGGGCACTCTTCTTTCCCACTTATTTGAAGACTCAGAGAGGATCCCGACAACTCCATTCCCAAGCATTGTGTCCTTTTATCTGTCATTAAAATCAGTTTTATGTAATACTTAGGATGTCTGTTGGAACAAAATAGAATTCCTACAAGGGCATCTTCATGTTTAAATCTTTGATAAGAGTAGCAACGCGATAGCAATCATATATGACCAACCGACTCGAGAACTAATTATCAGCAAATCTGACAAAAGATAAGCACAAGTCCACTCAGAATTCTACAACTCTCAGCTCTGGCCTTTCTTATAGTGAACAGTCATATGATATATGATACTGAAGTCTCGGAAGTACGCAGAACCACCAATGCAAATCTTACCAATCAGTGTAAGGATTAAACATTAGCTCACCCTCCCGCCCCCGCCCCTCCCCCCCCCAAAAAAAAAAAAAAAAAAACACACACACGCATAAAACACTTTATTATTAGAGATGTGAGCAAATAGGTTGTAATCGAGGCAGCTCTGACATATCTAACTCCATGCTATAATCAGAGTAACTTCTCTGCTAATTGATACAATATAATCCAACAGAAGTGAAGGTGAGATCGTATAGAATCCTCATCATTAATCCGCCCGCCTGCACTACATTTTTACACATTGAAAAATAGCAGACCCTCGATCAGTCAAAACCTGGAAAACATTGCACCATCAACCCAAGAGAATTCGACAAAAAAATAACACCGCAGACGAGCTGAAAAAATTAACGGCTTTGAATTCATTCAAACCAATCAGAGCCCTCAACAACGCAACCTGATATACAATTACAATCACTCCCATCAATATAAACAGAGACCATCTAGAGAAAGGTCGGAACCAATCAAACGAAAAAAAAAAAATCCTCACGACAAAGCCACGGACAGGCTCGTGACATCACAAGAAAACCTCGCAAAAGAAACGCGGATCTCCGAACGGTACCTCTCTGTTTCTGCAAACTGCAAAGAAGGGGTCTCTGTTTTTCACCCAATGAGAACGAGAGCAGCGTTCTTATATCGGATCCTGCAGTAAGGGCCTCTGTTTTCAAGGCCAGTTCTGTCTTCCCCAGAAGAATACACCAACCCGCATTAAGATCACAATCACCCTCCTATAAAAATCGCCGTCGTGGGGGAGGAATGTGGGTTGTGCAGTGGACTGTGATGACGAGATAAGGATGTGAGGCGTGACGGTGACGAGGACAGGTTGATCCAATGCGCGGATGAGCCTACGTTCCTGAAAAAGAAAAAAAAAAAAAGCAGAGAGCGAGAAACAGAGGTTGGAAGTCACGTTCATGCAAAGATGAGTCGGAACGCAATTACATACCAATCATCCACCACTCCCCGTCTACAAATATAATTCTCCAGACCTGTCCTCAAAGATCAAGAACGTCAAATCGGTTGGCAAAGAATGAACGAAGCAAGCAAACTTTCGATCTTTCTCTAATATGATTGCGGCTGGTATTAGGATTGTGATTAAGACTCCTCCTTTTATTTTATTTTATTTTCTTTTTAAAGGATAAGAGACTTTTCTCTATTTACTTATTTAGATCCATATGATGATTGTTATATTAAATTGTGAAATAAATTTTGAATTTTTCTTTCCTCATTTTTTAATTTTATAAAAGGATAGAAAGAGCGAATGATGATAGCGATTCCTCTATACATTTAAATTATGATTCAAACTTTTTTTCTTTTTAAAGGATGGGAGGGGCGTTCGACGCTGGCGACTCTTCCGAGCATTATTGACACGTGGATTGTAGGGGGAAAAATACATTTTGTATATTAAATTGGGAAATAAAGTATTAAAATGTAATGATAATAATATCGATTTCTTTATATTGGAGCGAAATGTACTCGCCCTTATCAAGAGATGTGGGCCACGTGGACTGACGTGTCGGAGTTCGATACGGAAGCTTCTCTCTCGTCTTTTCCCGCAACGAAAGCAAAGGTCAGTCCACGTGTAACGAGCCCATTGCCCTCTTAAGTTGCAGTTCGTTTGCCAACCTCTTGTCTCTTCTGTCCTCGGACGCATTCAAAAGGGCCCACTTATATTCGACTTATATTTTAATGCGGAAATCTCACAACAACCAAAAAAAACATATTTTACTCGCCATAATACAAAATACCTTAAACAAATTATCGCTAAAAATCTTAAATTTGTCTACAGTAACACAAACCTCAAAACTTATTTTTTGTGTTACGAAGAACCTCAAGCATATACATGTGTAATATATATATTCCTTATTTTAGCTCTATTCAAGATATATTATCGCATTAGTATCAGGTGAGATTTTTTATAATAAAAAAAGTTTGGAATATTCATGTTACAATTGACAAGTTTAAGATTTTAATAATGTAAAAAATTTTAGAATATTTGTCATAATGGGCATAATTTAATATTTTTTGTTACATTAACCCTTTTAAAAAGTGTGTAACAACGTGTTAATATTTTTCTGTAACATGTTAAAATGTCAAGAGCAAGCACACAACTCACAAGTGCAAGTAGGTCGGGAAAGATGTGTGAGCTCAGCCCTCACTTGAGATTAAATTGGCCATTCCAGATTTTGATTTGAGAAAATGTTGACTCTAGGTCATCTTTTGAGAAAACGGCCCCCAATCTAGGTCTTCCATTCAAAATATTCTCATTATTTGTGGATAGATTCAAAAGGCATACTTATGTCTAACTTATCATATCATTATCGTGATGTCTTTTGATCATCATTTAGGATGCACAAATTATATAAAACGGGCAATCATTGCGATATATGTAGCTTGCAATAACCTAAATGATGATATTACCAAAAGGGAGTGCGATCCAAATTAACTTTAGCTCACCAAAAAGGTGCTACTATGCTTTTGAAAAAATAAAGGTGCTACACTTCCTTCCTCCAAAATTGCTCCGCTACTGACATTAAAGACACATGAGTCTACCAAGCTAGCTTGTAGTGTAACTCATCCAAATTTAAAAGACAAATCGACCTTCAGAGACACAAAATCAATCTAGATGTATTGGGTCTGCTTCAATGATTGCATATGTGAAACAAGTCGATAAGGGAGATAAGCGAGAGAGTCCATCTGATACTTTGCAATTTTTTTATAAAAAGAGTTACGTGCACAAGAAAGTAAACGCGAGTACAAGAATTTAGCACGTGAACTTCACAAGATTAGTCAATAATTGTTCGATTAAGGGTTGATTTCGTGAAAAGGAGTTCCATAAAGTCCTATACTAGAGAGCCCATATCATTAAAACAGATCTCAAATGAGAGAGAGAGAGAGAGAGAGAGAGAGAGAGAAAGAGAGGTTTGTCAGTTATTGTAACTATTAGTATTATCATTTTTTTTATTATATTAATCTAGCCTTATCAGAAAGAGCATGGGTCAAAGCACAAAACAAAAAGAAATAGGAAAAAGTCTTACCTAATTACAAGTTCCGTGACGTAACTGCTAGCTCGCATGCATTTGCAGGGGGTTGGACAATCCCAATGCATTAAAGTTGTAAATTCTTTCATTCAAAAACCCAAAAAGATAACATTATCTTTTTTTTTTTCTTAAAAGAGAGAAACTACTAATTTTTCTTTTATCAAAATCTCAATTTGAGTGTTTGGCCCCCACTAATTTTTTTTTTTTTTGGGTCGAAAATACGATTACTATTGATTTACTTAGGCAAGTTTGGAGCAAATACATCAAAAACATTGGCGCATAATAAATCAAAGATGGCAGTCAGGGGATTAGCTACCCAATTACTAGGAAGGTAGTTAGCTCTTTGAGCTTTTGTAAGCCAATCTGTTATTCTATTGGATTCTCTGTTGCAATGGGCCAGAGAAAGGCCTGGAATTTCCTTAAGCTTTGTCTTGATCCGGTCCACGATAGCCTCCACTTCCCAGTTTATCTCTATCGAAGACAAAACTCCTTGCACAAGCAGTAAATAGTCAGAGTGTACTTGCAAACTTAGAGTAGATATGGTGGAGAGGAAGTCTAGGGTTTCAAGAAGAGCAAGTGCTTCTGCCTGTGCCGCTGAGGATGCTGCCACCTATGTAGCACGGACACTCTCCGGAAACCTTCGTGTCGTGTCCAACACTCCGACACGTGTTCGACACGCTCCGACACGTCCCGACACGCGGTCAACGAGTGTCAAAAAATCTGACACGTGGTCAACTCTCTCCGACACGCGAGTCCAAAATTCCAACACACGATTCCGACACGCACTGGGCCAATTTTAAAATTTTCTAATACTTGAGGGGTCAAAATATAAATATACACAAAATAAGTAATAAAAGAAGTAATAAAATTGCTATAAATATACACACACGGGGTCTTTTTTTTTTTCAGTTTTGTTTTTTTAGAATTGTTTTAGTTTTTTTAAAAGTCTTTTACTATGAAAGAAGTAATAAAAAATGCTATATATGATAAATAAATAAATTTAAAAATATCATTTCAGCATTTTTCTTTAAATAATGTTTTTTTCCTCTAAGTTTTATGTATTATTGTAGCAAATTAAAATAATGAATGATATTATTTAATATTTTTCATGTAAATTAATTCTAGGCTATTATTTATTTATTTATGTATTTATATATAAAAATATATTTAATATATAACGTGTCGGAACGTGTCGAAATTCTTTATTTTTATGAAATGACGTGTCGGCGTGTCGTGTCGTGTCGTGTCACGTGTCGCATGTCCGTGTCGGTGCTACATAGGCTGCCACCAGCTTGGAGAAGCCATCTACTAGTCGACCCCTAAAGTTTCGGCAAATGCAGGCAATGGAGCCCCTATGTTCGTCTGCTCCCCTGTTCTCCTCAGAATCTGATGTTGCGCTTTCATTTCGGACAAAGGAGGCATTGATGTTGATTTTCAGTGTATTCGAGGTCGGGGGTTGCCGTTTGAAAGTGTGTGCCTCGCTTTTCTTCTCTCCTTTTGATTTTCTGTTCCAAGTGACAAAGTCTTCATGTAAAGCTATGGCCTTGAACAACGTTTATTGCGGGTGCAGGGGATGTTGTCCGAAGATGAAATGGTTCATGTCTTTCCAAATCCACCACAGGGTTGTAGCGGTTTGGTCGAACTTAAGAGTACTTCATGGGTCTTCTTTTATCGTGCACAACCATTCATCGAGTCGTATTAACCCGATTCTTGTAATTTTGATTTGCAAAGCGCTCCATATCTGAGCTGTCCAAGGGCAGAGCAGCAAAGTATGTTTAATGGTTTTGGCTTCCTATTTGCAGATAGGGCATAATAGATCAAGTACTATTCTTCTCTTGTGTAAGTTGTCCAATGTAGGCAATGCATTTTGGCATGCATTCCAGAGAAATAGTTTAACTTTGGGTGAAGTTCCATAGTGCCAAATATATTTCTAGAGTTCTGATTTCATTTGGTGAGATGGAGTTGCTTTTGTTGTATGTGGGCTGGTTGATCTATCTCTAGTGGTGAAATAACCGCCTTTCACTGTATAGGACCCTGACTTGTTGTTAATTCAGACTAGTTTATCTTCTGTAGTAGGTAGTCCAATAGGGGTTGCAAGGATTTCCTTCACTCTTGGATCATCAAACAATGACCTTACCATTGGTTCATTCCATTTACCAATCCCTTGTTCTATTAATGCGCCCACTTTCACTGGCTCTTTTCTTGTTGCTAGGCCGCCAATAGGTTCACTCTTCAACCATTTATCCTCTCTAATTGAAATTTTCTGTCCATTCCCAACCGGCCACATAACTTGCGGAGATATAGAGTCTCTTCCCAAGATAATGCTTTGCTATCCCCACGAAGGTCGGAACCTTTTCCAGCTTTCCAAAACTCATATTGTGGATAATAAAGGCCCTTCATCAATTGACTTAAAAGGGACTGAGGGTGTTGTGAAATACGCAAAGCTTGCTTCCCTAATATAGCTTTATTGAAAGCTAGTAGATCTTTGAAGCCAAGACCCCCCTCGTCCTTCTTAAGTTTCAAAATTTCCCATTTTTTCCAATGAATACCAGCAATTTTGTTACTATTTCTCCATCAGAAATTGGCAATTTTCTTCTCAATAGCTTTACAAATTGAAACAGGGATTTTGAAAATGGACATTGCATATCGAGGAATGGCTTGCACCACTGATTTAATCAATATTTCCTTCCCTGCTTTTGACGGCAAGTTATCCTTCTAGCTCTCCAACTTCATGTTAACTCTAGCAAGAATCCAGGTGAACATATCTTTTTTTGAGACTCCCCAATCTATGGGAATTCCTAAGTACTTCATTGTTTTCTCAATTTCTGGAACTCTCAACTTTAAAGCCATATTTCTTCTCAGATTCATTGGGTAGCTTTTGCTGAAATAAATTCTTGATTTATTGAGATTAATAGCCTAGCCTAATTCAAAACAATATTGGTGTAGAATGGCCGCCAGATTTTGACATTCCAATATGGTACCATTGAGAAAGAAGATAGAGTCGTCCACAAATAGCAAATGTGATAGAGTAGGAGCTACTATTAAGCTTAATTCATTGAAGTGTACCATCTGCTATCGCTTGTTTCATCAAGTGAGAAAGGACGTTTGCCACTAAAATAAAGAGATAAGGGGATAACGGGTCACCTTGTCGAATCCCTTGTGTTGGCTTGAAGAAAGGCAGAGGTTCCCCATTGAAATTTATGCTGAAGGAAACCATTGAAACACATTGCATCACCCATTGTACCCACTTATCACAGAATCCCATCTTGATTAAGTATTCTCAAAGGAAGTCCCATTCAATCCGATTATACGCCTTTTGCATATCTAGCTTTAGGACAGCTTGGAACTTATTTTTCCTCTCATGAGTTCACAACCTATGAAGTGCTTCCTGCACAATCAAGATATTATCTTGAATTTGTCTACCCCCACAAAAACGCTTTGTTCTTCAGCAATAAGGCATGGTAGCAAATGTTTGAGTCTATTGGTTATTACTTTGGAAATGATTTTATAGACAAAGTTGCATAGACTGATAGGGCGAAATTGTTCAAGCTTTTCGGGATTTGGGATTTTGGGAATAAGGGTGATTTGGGTTCTGTTCATATCAAGATTGAGGTATCCAGTATCAAAGAAATTCTACACTTCTCTGAAAATATCTTGATATATATATGGCCAATCATTTTGGAAAAACAGTCCATTGAGCCCATCTGGTCCTGGAGCTTTAGTAGCTCCTAATTGTTGCATTGCAACAATAATCTCCTCCAAAGTGACAGGTTCTACTAACCGTTGGTTCATCGTTTCATCGACTAAGGTTAGAATTTGATATAGGATAGGCTGAAAATTTCGAGATCCCACCAACTCATATAAATTTTTAAAGTATATCTCTGTCATTCCCTTTAAATGTTGTTCCTCTCTCACCCAATCATCTTTTGCATTTTTTAGCAAGGTAATTTTGTTTCTAGTTCTTCTCTGAATAGCTGTGGCGTGGAAAAATTTAGTATTTCTATCACCCAATTTCAACCAGCTAATTCTAGAGCGCATTCCCCAATACATCTCCTCTTGCCACCACAATTTTTCAATTTCTTAGGTAATCTTCTTTGCTTCCTCACATTCTTTAGAGACTTCCGAGCTATTCGTCAACCTTTATAGTTCATTTCTCAGCCAATCAATTCTCATTTTAACATTAGAGAATCTGTTTTTACTCCACTTAGCCAGCTGTTGTGCCACTATCTGCAGCTTTTCCACAATATTTAGTCTTTGGGAGTCAGTTTCAGCCCATGTTCTCTTGACTAGATGCACACATTCCTCATCCTCTGACTAGAAAGCTTCATATCGAAATACCCCCTCCTCCATTCCTTCCGTGGATAGAGTGATAGTATGAGAGGACTGTGATCATAACCGATGGCTGGTAATGCTATACATTCAGCATTTGGATATGCAATCCTCCATTCCAAATTACATAAAGCTCTATCAAGTCGCTTCTTAACAAATTGTTCTCCTGCTCTATTGTTTGTCCAGGTGAACGCACATTCCTTACATTCCAAATCCATTAAGGAACATTAGTGTAGGAAGTCTCTGAAAGCTGTAAGTCGGTAATTTTCTGCTCTTTTTTTACCCACTTTTTCCCAGTGATACAAAATTTCATTGAAGTCCCCCAAGAAAAGCCAAGGTAGATGATAATTTACACTTGCTCTATAAATAGCCTCCCATAACATTACTCTTTCTTGAAATTCATTAGGAGCATGTAGAAATGTAATATGCATCATCTGTTTGGTTTCTTTGACTTAGCATTGAACATTAATAAAATTATCTGAGAAAGAGTCGATGGATAACAATACTTGGTCGTCCCAGAAAATGGCCAAACCCCCTGCAATTCCTTCTGGATTCACCAAGAAACTATTCTGAAATTTCAGCCACCTTCTTAAATGTTACACCTTTTGCTCTTGATTTTTAGTCTTCATTAGAAAGATAATACTTGGCCTTTCCTGAGTCACTAGGACTCTCAAAGCTTGAATTGTCAAGGGTGTGCTCAACCCCTAACAATTCCAACTTAAAAGCTTCATGGATGATCTGGTGACTTATTAAGGCTAGCCACCAAAGCCCACTGATTTGACTTCTCCACCACTTTAATGGGGGTCTCCACCAGCTGTGTATTATCAAAAACTAGTGCTTTTAAAATTTGAGCACCATACGGGCATAATCTCTTCCATTTTTTTGAAGTAGATAGCTTGGTACCTTTGGATTTGTGCCTTATCATTCCCTTTTCGCCTGCTGGGGTCTCTATTATGTCCACTTCCGCTTCCTTCAGTTGTTCCTCATAGAATACCATGACAGGCTCTTCATCTATGCAGCAACTTCCTCTCTTTTGAGGGCCTTTCTCTTCCGTGATTAGTAGTGCTAAAGAAGAGGTAGAATAACTATCCTCCTGTTGAGTTGGATTCTCAGCATTGTTCTGCCCACAGATAGACAAAATTCTATTCATATTTTGATCCTACAACTGCTTTTCTTTTTCAAGAACTGAAGAGATAGGGGTCTCTGGCACACTTTCATCTTCTTCTTGTATTATATCTTGTTTTCCATAGACGATTTTCTCATACGGACTAAGTTCTCGCACTTTCGCTCTTAGCTATTGCCCAAATCTTCCTAGTAAGTCCTCTGCTAGCCCTGAATTCTCACATGGTATCTCCTTGCAAAATGTGGCATAATGCCCAATTCTATCGCATGAATAACAGTAATGCGGAAGCCTCTCATATTTGAACTCTACCCACAGCCTCTTCCTCTCTAAATTAACAATAACCCTAGTCTTGAGAGGATTTTCCAGATTTAGCTTAACTTTTGCCTTGCCAATCTTATAATTACTGTTCCCTTTTTGCTTCTAATTTCACCTCTATTACCTCTCCAAGTTTCGATGCAATATCCCTGACAACTTCATTAGTAACTCTCCCAAATGGGAGGCCAAAGAAATGCACCCAAAAAGCATAATGGTTAAATTCATAACAGATCTCTGAGGTGTCGGGATCACATTGCTGTAGAACTAATAGATTACTAAAAAAGGTCCATGGCCCAGAATCTAATACTCTTTGTTTTTCAACTTCGGATTGAAATGAGAAGGAGAAATAGCTCGGCTCTAACAATGTACATGTGACATTTTCAGTCCTCCAAGCTCTTTTCATTGTTTTTAAAAAGGCTAAAAAATTCACATTCAATCTAGAGTACAACTTCCCGAACAATGTTTTCTGGCATTCAGTCAATTTCTCTTCAGAAATGTCACCTTTAACATCAACTACATCATCTTCAGACCATAGCTTACCCAGACTTTTGCAAAGAGCCGCCAAACGCCTCTCTCAATCTCCAGGAACAGGGCCAAGAAGAAATATAGCAAGGGGCGTCCTTCAGAGGTGAAGTTACTTGGGCAAACTGAGGCAGGAATTGTGTTGATAGAGATCTTTGATTTCCTTCGCACAAGCTGGCCTGAGGTGTTTGGAACTAGCTGGAAAGGAGAATGCAAGCCCAAATTGGTTGAAGGGAGCTCTGATGCAGTGGATGGATTATGGGTTTCTCGAATGGGGAGTGCGGGAAGGAGGATTGTCAATCTGTGTAACGGGTGTTGTGGAGGGAATGACAATCACAGCGAGATGGAAGGGGATGTGATGGGCATTAGGGTTTATCCCTTACGCTGGGATCTCAATCAGAAAACTGGGGTAGAAGAAATAGGGTTTTGTGGGGTATGGATTAGGGTTTGCCATTGGGACTAAATTGAAACCTACCCTAAAGGTAGGAGAAAACTACCCATGCGGTAGAGAGCTATTACATCGATGGTCAATTTTTGTTTGTTTTTCTTCGATGAAGAGTCATGTCTGCCCCCCCCCCCCAACTAAAATTTATACATAGATAATATATTGCCCTTGAAGAGATATTTCCCATTAAATTATTTATATTACCACATTAATCTGTGGCTCTTGAACACTTTTCAGTCGAGATTAACGTGAACTTAATTTCTTGTAGAATATAAGGTCGAGGAGTCCATAGAGCTAAAGTGTCAATGAATGGTGACATTCTAACTCTAATCAACGCAAAATTAACCGATGTTCTCATTATCCACCAAGTTACGCTCATGGTTTGAATGCTTGCTCACGTACAAAATCTCTGCTAAACTCTTACATAGTGTCGGAAGATAAAATTCAAATTTGAGTCTTAAATGAGGATTTTCACAAGTTCAGTTGCAGTTTGGAGATTGCAGAGTCCTAGAATAAAATTTTTCCATGATTCGCCAAGTTGTGCTCGCGATTTGAACGCTTGCTCACGTACAAAATATACACAAAACTCTTACATAGTGTCTATACACCTATCTCTTCATCTACTTCGTGTGCACAAGTCTTATATGAGAAAGTGGCGAATCAAGTTCTTTCTATAATAATCATGTTTTGACGCTATTCACATTGATTGACATAGTGCCTTTAATATACATAGAAAATCGACAATAAACAATAACTAAATATATGAATTTCTTCATTATGGTAAGTAGATCCTATATAGATAAAGAAAAACTAAAGAAAAAGGAAAGTAAATAATTTGAGACCACAAATCTAAATTCCCATTGAATGATAGAGGCAAATTGTCATTTTGATGAAAATTGGGTGGATTTAGTCATATAAGGGGTGCAAATAGCATTGTCCTTGGATAATAAAAACTAATTCATTAGATTGAGGAAAAAACAATTTCAACATCTAGCAAATATAATGAAGATCAATCGTTCTCTTTAAAAATGATTTTGATAAAAAAATATTTTTCTTCGTTATAAAGTTTTCCGTGAAATAAAATTGCTCGGAACATGGTATTGGAGTCGCTTCTAGCTCTCAAATGCCACGTGTAATTGTACCATACGAGACCCCGAGAAGGCGGCCTTTTGGATCATGATGGGTGGGATGCTAGACGGTGGGTTCCACAACCAGCAAAATGCCATTAGAAGTTTTGTGTTGATGTGGAATGGTTGAGAGCAAAGAGACGACAGAGATTGACTACAGACGAATTGCCATTTAGAAAAGTTCGTCGGCATGTTAAATCAATCGATTTCAACCCGAAACGTCAATGACTTAAATGGTTCCTTTTTATGTTTTAGTTACGTGCACCCAACTTGTATATTGATTGGGCTCTCATTTGGTATGCTAATCCAAAAAAAGAAATAATTAGTAATGTCCACGGATGGAATTGATAGAATGAAAAGTATCTTTCCATTGAAAGTGAATAAATTGTTGGGCATTTCATAAATAAGATAAAAGTGGTGGAGTATTGACATAAGACGATCCAATCGATGATTCAAATTGATGATTAGCCCGGAAGCAGATTGCACGTTAATAAAGTTTTGTGTTTTATGTTCTGATTGTTTAGCTTGATTGGATTGAGGGTGAAATGGGTGGATGTATTAGATTTTGAGATTCGATACAAGTCATCTCCATTTAGTTTAGATTATTAATGACCAAGATGTAGCCACATCAACAAATTGTATATGTCCATAAGGGGAAAATAAACATAGGAGAGGAGAAGTATATCTACGCAGAGACAGTAATGGGTTGCACACTCGAAAATCTTAATCAAGATGGGAATCTATTTCCTATTAAGTTCATATTTCTTGCAATAAAAATTTTCATGGTTACATCTCATATGGACGTTTCAACTCGTCATGTTTGAGGTTATCAACCTCGTCTGATTCACCACACACATTACTGTCAAAAGAAAAAAGAAAGAGAAAAGCAAGGGTTAGAAAGAGGATAGGAGAAGAACGTCCACCCCAAAAATATTTGATTTTGATTGTCAGAGAACCAAGCTACTGAAGCAATGGCCTATCTACAATCACATAATAGGCTAGGCCTCTCTGATCTAAGTCCATCAGGCCTGGTGGAGCCTATTGGACCTACAGTTGAAAAGAACATGACAAGTTCGGTTGGGCCTACTCCAGGCAAGATTGCCGGCCTATACTTTGAAAGTTTGGCTACCTACTATTTGCATTTGCCTTATGGATTGTGATTATCGTGTGTCTATACATATACGCGTGTGTGTATTTTCAAATTCGGATACTGAAAATTAATCACTCCAAATGTAGTTCAATTCAATTGTGATTATCGCGTGTGTCTATATATATGTGTGTGTGCGTGTATATTTGCAAATTCAAATACTGAAAATTAATCAATCCAAATGTAGTTCAATTCAATTCATCAATTCCAACATGCTGGACAAGACTTCTGTTCACAAATTGATCCAAATCTTCGTTTCATTATTTTCCAAATGACCTAAGAGGATAGTCTAACTCATATACCTTTTCACTTTGAAATTTGAGCTATAAGGGATTTATAGGCTTTAGTGAGGAATGATTTAAGATTTCAAGTCCCATACCTAGCGGCAGGAAAGACATGTCGAATGATTCACAAGTGAAGAGCCATCTTCATATGACCATTGTATATTGAATATCCTTTTAGGGGTTAGTCTGACATCCAACAAAATTACGAACCGGGTGATTATGAATCAGAACATAAAAGCAAGACAAGTGTCTCAAGACAGGCTCATGAAAGTGCTTTCTAGGAGTCATTTTAACTTTCATAGCTGAGCCTGAGACTAAGGTGGGCTCCAAAAAGGTGCATGAGAGGGGACAATGATTATTTTCTCCTTGCAACACAAGGAAGAAATGCCTTTAAAGCCTCCTCCTCCTCCTCCCATAATTAGCTGTTTTGGAAATCGTGAGAGAGAGAGAGAGAGAGAGAGAGAGAGAGAGAGAGAGAGATTTAATGAATCTAAATCCGTGGATGAATTTTACCTTTTCCAAGCCAAGAACCAACCGGAAATGGGGGGCAGAGAGAGAGAGAGATTGAATGAATCTTTAATGAATCTAAATCCGTGGATGAATTTTACGTTTTCCAAGCCAAGAACCAACCGGAATGGGGGGCCATTGGTCCACCCCATTTTTAGCATCACAAGAAAAATAAAAAAATCATGACTTCCCCTCTTTTACCCTCATGTAAGAAACTCAGCCTTTCCTAGGTTCAATCATAAAAACCATCTAGCTAATCATTATCAATCGGTCACTACTTTGCGAATGTCAAGTGTAACCCAAAACACATCAAGAAATCACAATAGGAAATCAATTTCCTCATGGTCTATTATGGGTAAAGAATCATCTCGACTCTTACACATGACTAAGATAGAAGCACAATGCCTCGAGGACCAACTTTCACTGCCCAAGAATCGCGAGATGAAATCATAAAAATTACCTAATTTCTGAAACCCTAATCTTATCCAAGGGAGAGCTCCTCATATATCGATATATTAGGAGAATGAAACCCTTTTTAGGGCCGAAGGAAAGTGTGATGACTCCCCCAGCTAAACCTGTCTGGGGCGAAGTAGAACGCAAGAATTAAATTATTCACGATGCATGTCGCGGTCTTGGGTAGGTATTTTAGGCTAACAGCATCATCGATGGACAGGAGCGGAAGACCGAGGCCGCGTGCCTTTGTCTTTTGGAAAGCGGCCCTGACGAGGGGGGAGGGGGGGACACATTCGAAATTAGCTGTAAAACACAACGCGTTTTCGAGCTCCTCTTTAAAGCCCCGCCGTCTCTTTACTCTTTAGGACCCTTTATCGCTTTCGGAAAAGCACACTGAAAACGAGCATGTGGGGCTCCCTAGAGAGGAAGAGAAGGAGGAAGAAAAGAGAAGAAGAATGAAATCCCATGCATAATTCGATCCATTTGCATATATCCCCTCGTTCTTTAATGCTAGTGCAGTAGAAAGATCTGGCCGAGTCTCATGCTGCGGGAAGGAGTGCTAGATGCATCTCAACTAACGCCCTGTTTCTGACCGATTCGACGTGGGCAAAAGTCAAACTTGTCTTTCTTTTCTTTCCTTCTTTTGTCAATTTTTTTGACTTTTTCTAGAGTTGTTCGAGTGAATTATTGATGTCGAATTTCCAGCTAGAACGTTCTTTAGCATTAAATCAAAGGTGGGTCTTGAAAGAATAATGCCCATACGACAAAAGGGATATAATGATTTCCTTAACCTTTTATTGATTTGTCGGTGTAATCCTTCTGGTTAATTATTTGAATTATAAGTGTATGATTAAATTATCACTAAGACTAAATTGGTAAGTTATCAAACATTTTAGTACTAAATTAGCAAAAATAAAAAATTTAGGACTGAATTGACATCTATACAATAGATTTGAGACGTTTCGGATAATTATCCTAGGCTACAAAAGTATATTATAATAGACTTGTTGCTTTAATGCATGATTTACTAAAGTCAAATAAATTTATCAGGCAAGAGGGTGAATTTATTTCTTATTTCGGGTGATAATTATTAAAGACCTATTCTTCCTTTGTCGGTACTTTCTTGTTAGGAGCCAAATAAGATATAGTTTTTGCGATTCTTGTCGAGATTTTGCCGCCACCGACATGCTTACGGGAAGACGCGTGCACCTCGTTAAAGGGAGTACGTCGGTCATGGAATCCGTGAGATTATTGTCTTCGAGTTGAGTTCACATATGTCGTGAAGACAGTGCCGTTTCCAAATATTTATTTCCTACTACAGTGACACTTATTTTATACAATGCATTTAAACATATTGATATATAAAATGAGATGACAGAGCCTACTAAATATCGAATATGTTACATAAACATAAAGATAATTTTATGCTTATTGCACTTGATTATTTGATTCGGCTGTCGAATGATAACAAAAGGTAGATAAATATTTTCGGGAGAAGTGTTAAAAAGTCCTAAACTTTTTACATTTGTGTCAATTTAGTCCTAAACTTTTTTTGTGCAAATTTAGTCCTAAACATTTTTACTTTATACCGATTCAATCATTTCTAGCCAATTTTGGCCGGATTTTGCTGACTGGGCACCGGTCGGCTGACATGGCCCGATCGGCGTTGACGTGGCCAACTTTAATAATATTTTAATATATTTTAATTTTTTTATTCTTTTTCTTTTTCTATTTTTCTTCTCTCCTCCTTCCTTCGACCGGCGAGGTCAAGGTCGACCTTCTGGCCGGCTACCTCGCTAGTGGCCATGAGGGCGGCCTCACACCGGGCGATGCGGCGAGGCTTGACCCTCGCTAGAGCCTCATTGAATCTGGCAAGAGTCAAGCCTCCCCCATGGCCGACAAGGCTCGACCTTGCCAAATCGCGGCCTGGGAGGTGCCAACGAGGCTCACCCTCACTTGATCTAGCGAGGCCGAGCCTCACCACCCAGTGCGAGGCGGCTTTCGCGGCCATTGGCGAGATGGCCGGCGAGGTCGTCGCCTCTGGCCGGTCATCGAGGTCCGACAACCCGCTGGAAGAAGGAGGAGGATAAGTTAAAAAGAAAAAGAAAAAGAAAATAAATTTTTTAACAATATTAAAATATTATTAAAAGTTTTCCACGTCAGCGCTAATTAGGCCACGTTAGCCGACCAACGTCTAGTCAACAAAATCCAACCAAAATTTGTCAAAAGGACTGAATCGGCACAAAATAAAAATGTTTAGGACTAAATTGGCATAAAAAAAGTTTATGATTAAATTGGCACAAATAAAGGTTTAGGACTTTTTTAACACTTTTTCCTAAGTATTTATGTCGTGTCAGATGCGAGAATTCCGTTGCGAAGGTGTTGAGTAACTAAAATTAGATGACCAAGCTTTCCAAGTTTCAGCACACCGGTATTTTTTTATGATGTGTATAATTGTTTCTTTCAAAAACTGAAACATTCCTATTAAGGATATCTAACAAGTACTCTCACGGCATTGGACCCGCGTAACAATTGGGTCTCTCTTTCCATGCTTTACTCGTCACCCATTTAGCAATAAAAAATAGAGAACGCTAGATAAAGCAGCTTGTATAATTCTAGCTACATTAAAACTCGTTTACAAACCTAGGTACGCATAACGATGAGTCGGAGTTCTAACGGGCATTAATTATCATCCCGCTTATTGAAATAATTCGCACTTAATCTCGTGGCGAAATAGGTCTATTTACTGTCTATCGCATCACTTATGATGTCGATCTATAGATGAGATTTTAGACCGCTTGAAATCAGTCTGTCTAGGGTTTCTGAAGTTCTTTTGCTTTCTTTAAAGAGTTGGTTGAGAATTGAAGTGAAGAGCCAGTCAAATCTTTAGGTCTTCAATGACTTCGATGAGCAGCGAGATCAGACCACCGCTCGTTTCAGAGACAGACGCATGATGCAGCGTGCATTCATTACGGCGACTGCATGTCTTGCACATGATCGAGGGCAGTGTAATCGCTCTTTAAATGACTCTGACCATACGAAATTCCTGACTTGATGTCCACATGGTTATGAGGTTGGAGCAGTGCTAAGATACGGTATTTCGTTTTGTCAATCTATCGCTTGAAAAGGTCAATCAAGTGTTTATTAACATCTCAAATTAGAAAGAAAGAGATGAGTAGTTCATACATCCACGGATAATAGACAATCACGGAAACATCTCAATCATTTAAAAAAAAAATCATGAACCCATTATATGATTATCAATATGATTTTAAACTTTTTGATTTGACTAATTTTATCTTAAATTTATCGATAATTTGTCAATGTAACTCTTTTGACTAAAAATCACCAACGAGCATTGACATGGGCAATTTTCTTTTTATGAATTTATGAATTTTTTTCCACAATGATAAATAAAAGAATAGATATAAACAATTCATAAAATTTTAAAAACTTAAATAAATTATTCACGTCAATGCCAACCTTTCATCCATACCATCTAGAATGGCTGGCGTTCGTATCCGTGATTTTCGGCCAAATTTGATTGGAAAGAATCACAAAATTAATCAAATAAAAAGTTTATGATTGAAATAACCATTGTACAATATCTTTAGACTTTTCGGATAATTCTCCTATTTATAGAAATTAATTTTACTAGGGGTTTATACAAGATCTTACAAATGTGAATTAATATTAACATACAAAAAAATTTCAACTAATCTACTAGTAGCATGTATAAGAAAACTGATTTTTACATGATCGGTGGTATAAACATTAATATTATACCAATATTTTACATGGTATAAATACTTTACGAAGTATTCCGTATACTTAAGTGGACACGATATAAATTATTTATGAAAATACTTTTTATCAGTATAATACGCTGCATTTATACTTTGTGAGTGTTCCGCGTAATAAAAGGTGGAAGGGGGGGAGGAATGTAGGGGTTGAACTTTGAAGGCATGAAAGGAATCTGCATCTCCGCGACCGCCGACATTTGGATAAACGTATGGCGCGGAAGCTTTGTCCGTGGTCTAGTTTTTTTCTTTGTTCTGGTCAAATCCGTGGCCTAGTTTGATTCCCTTCGGGGACCGCCGTGGCTTTTTTGACTTTATAATCTAATGACCCAACCCCAAACAAATGTCTTTTTTTCCATCTCCAATCGTAGGAAACATTTGAACTAATGTGTTGTACATATGAACATCATCCATATGTAAATTTCTTTTACAGAAAATCTATATGGTTTATGTCCATAGTTATAAGTATAACTCACCAACCACAAGATCAGTTGTAATGGGTTTTATTCAATCAAGAATGAATGATAACATGATCCATTTTACACGGTCTTTTATTCTAATAATTACCTTGATTAGAGGGATAATGTGGTGATCTAACACTTAAATTAGGTCTCCAAGACAAGCAAAACACCCTAATGAAAGCAAGTTTATATTTTCCAAATATTCATCATGAAAAGGTGTGCATTTCCAAAACATATCAATCGGTACTTTATTAGAGTACTAATTTCCTTTTTCATCTGTCCTACTCAATTCATTATCAGATTTTTGTCTTACCTCTTTACAAAACATGAGAATCAAATTCCACATCTTCAACTAGACAAGAGGAGGGAGAGAAAGAGCATGAGAATCAAATTCCACATCTTAAACGAGACAAGAGGAGAGAGAGAGAGAGAGATCCTCATTCATTTCACTCACCCTTATTCTCTTCCCATATCCTTTTTAAGGTAGATTTTATTGCTAATAAACCATCGCCAAGCTGTCAAACAGTTGACCTTTTTTCTCCCTACTCAGCAATGTCATCTATATAACTATTAGGACATTAGGACTTGTACACTATAAATGATAAATCTGCCTAGCTCCCTCCCCCACACACATAATGCTGCAGATGCAACGCAACGCTCCTAATAAATTCCCATTCACCACCTAATCCAATCTTCGAAAACCCAAGTTCCCTTCTTCCCACGCTTAAACCTTAAATACACTCGCTCGCTCCCCACGATCCACCCCCTCCTCCTCCTTCATCTTGGTCCTCACATCCATGGCTCCCTCTTCTCCCAAGCTCGCCTCTGCAGCCGTCATCTTCCTCGCCTTCCTCTGCTGCCTCGCCGACAGCTCGCCAAGCTCGGCGCCCTCGGATCTCCTGCAGCGCGAGTGCCTGACGGTGCCGACGTCCCAGTTCCTGAGCTCCCTCAGATCCACCGTCGAGGTGCTCAGGCGGGTCTCCGGCATTGTGTCCCAGTTCGGCACCAGCTTCGGCGACTTCCGGCTCTCCAACGCCGTCGCCGACTGCCTCGACCTGCTCGACTTCTCCGCCGACGAGCTGAGCTGGTCCATCTCCGCCGCCCAGTACCCAAAAGGTACTGCCCTTTCTTTTCTCTGTTCGCTTTCTTGATTCGGCACTGAGTTCCGTCGGTGGGGACGCTGTTCTTGATATTTCTTCTTGGTGAAAGATCGAGGAGTAGTTTTTTATCAATGTCTCCAGCATCAACATAAGGAAAATGAAATGTCTTTTGGGAAGGGGGTACAACGATGTGTGGTAGGTTTACAACTACGTACTTTCATCATCGAGTGAGAGTGAGAGTCCTATATGGACCCTTCTATCATTATTAATTTCCATTACCCCATATTATCTTTATGGTTTTTTTCTTTTTTTAACTCTTTTCATTTGATTTCTTTTAATAACGCAACTTCAATCATTCATTTATTCAGGCAAGCACAACAGTACTGGGGATCTCAGTTCTGACTTGAGGGCATGGCTAAGTGCTGCACTTGCAAAC
The DNA here is from genome assembly GCA_014182515.1 of Eucalyptus microcorys. Lineage (NCBI taxonomy): Eukaryota > Viridiplantae > Streptophyta > Magnoliopsida > Myrtales > Myrtaceae > Eucalyptus > Eucalyptus microcorys. The sequence continues at coordinate 39,295,872 of CM024564.1, forward strand.
CAGGAGACATGCAGAGATGGGTTTGAGGGCACTAGCGGCGTTGTCAAGAGCGTCGTCACCGGAAGTCTCAACCAAATCACTTCATTAATCACACGACTCCTCACCATGGTCCACCCATCTTCCCGCTCCAACTCCGGTGGCGACAGCGGCGGCAAGGGCCCGGGGCGGAAGCTCTTCGACGACGGCCCCCGGTTTCCTCGTTGGTTGAAAACCGAGGACCGGAGGTTTTTGTTAGCGAATGGGGTGGCAGCGGATCTGGTAGTGGCTCAGGACGGGAGCAGCAATTTCACCAAGGTGGAGGACGCGATCGCGGCCGTGCCCGATTACGGGACGCGCCGGTTCGTGATCTACGTGAAAAAGGGCGTGTACCGGGAGAATGTGAAGATCAAGAAGAAGAAGTGGAATATTATGATGATCGGCGACGGGATAGACGCCACCATAATCTCAGGGAATCGGAACTTCATCGACGGTTGGACCACGTTCCGGACAGCAACATTCGGTAAGCCCTACAACCTTTAAAAATTTAAAATTTTCCTGGTATTGGGTTATAACCTATGTCCTATGGTTGAAATTATTGCGATATATAATGTCTGGTTTTAATGCACATATAATTGGTCAATTGGGTTTGACTTGAAAAGAATCACATGTCATTTCGGTCCCCCTCAAGCAGGTTCACTTTGATGGGTTTTTTTCAAATTTGTTCTTTTGTGTGTACATGTAGTTATTGTGGTGGTGGTTGAGATTCTAATTTTGCACCTTCGGTACCATCGTATGGTGCTCGATGATGCCATATGGTGTCCCTCCTTACTTAGTGAATATATGATACAGTAAATCGAAATGTCGGTGCGAAATATCACGGGAAAAATGGGTTGGGCACACGTTGACTCGAGGGAAAATTATTATCTTGATTGTCATGTGGGTGCTTGACAATGCCATATGGTGTCCCTCCTTACTTAGTGAATAGATGATACAGTAAATTGAAATGTCGGTGCGAAATATCACGGGAAAAATAGGTTGGGCACATGTCGAGTCGAGGGAAAATTATTATCTTGGTTGTCGTATGTAGAAATATCATAATGTAAGGAAGGGTTAATTTTTATTTTATTTTACTATGCTTCATTGAGTTTGAGGGTTTGAGTATCCAGATTATTTTTCACATTTTTTATTGAATTTAATTAACTATGCACAAAGTATGAACTTGATGTTCTTGGTCGCATGTTGGGTAAAGTTATTCTCTGAAACCAAGCCTGCTGCCACGAGTGCCCACGTTTTCTTTCCGTAAAGTTGTGCACATCTCGGCATCTTCCTTTTAACGTTGTCGATCGCAAATGCAGCCGTCAGCGGCAGGGGGTTCATAGCCCGGGACATGGCGTTCGAGAACACGGCCGGACCGGAGAAGCACCAGGCCGTGGCCCTCCGGTCGGACTCCGACCTGTCCGTCTACTACCGGTGCGCGATCAAGGGCTACCAGGACTCGCTCTACACCCACACGATGCGCCAGTTCTACCGGGAGTGCCGCATCAGCGGGACCATCGACTTCGTCTTCGGGGACGCGGCGGTCGTGTTCCAGAACTGCCAGATCCTGGTCAAGAAGGGCCTCCCCCAGCAGAAGAACACCATCACAGCCCAGGGCCGGAAGGACCCGAACCAGTCCACGGGCTTCTCGTTCCAGTTCTGCAACGTCTCGGCCGACTCGGATCTGGCGCCCTTCGTGAATTCCACGCCGACGTACCTAGGGAGGCCGTGGAAGTTGTACTCAAGGACCATATTCATGCAGTCTTACATGAGCAATGCCATTAGGCCAGAAGGATGGCTAGAGTGGAATGGTAATTTTGCCTTGGACACCTTGTACTATGGGGAGTTCATGAATTCCGGGCCCGGGGCGGGCCTCACCGGGCGGGTCACATGGCCCGGGTTTCACATATTGAACAACACGGCGCAAGCAATCAACTTCACCGTGGCCCAATTCATTGAAGGGAACGCTTGGCTGCCACCAACCGGTGTGGCCTACACCGCCGGACTCGGGATTTAAGGCTGGTCTACAAATATATCAGTATGATGTTTTTTTTTTTTTTTTTTTTTTTTTTTTTTTTTTTGTAACCGAGGACTCCACCACAGGCCTCCCGTGCCCGAACGGCACCAAAGGGCCGGGCTCTTATATCTCGAGGAAGACTAGTACAGGACTCTAACACCATGGCCCCCCACTTACAGCGCTAGCAACTGCGGGTTTCAAACTCTCAACCTCGGCGATAAATGAGAGATTCTCAACCAACACAGCTACCTACGATTGTGTATCAATATGATGATGTTATATTTTGTGTACTTACAAATTTGATTCTTTCTTTGCCAAACATGATTAAAGGGTATAAATGAGGATTATCGCAAATTTTCGTCTCTGTTTTTCGTTCACTCTACTCTTCCGAGTTCATGGATCTTGCAAATGCACTGAAGATGACGTTATCGTTCACGCTTTGGCAACAAATTGCCTTCTTGAATTAAACCCAAAGTAATTGATTGCGAGGAATAATGTGTCATATGAAATGAAGATTTCACTAAGATTTTTTAGGACATAAGGTCACATCTGTCCACGATGCTGGTCATTTAAACACCACTAAACTACTTTAATTTTGAAGTTTAGATAAAGCACTATCGAATTAGGTTTTGGTTATTAGGTGTCATATCATCCCATCACTTAAAATAATAATAATAATAATAATAATAATAAAGCAGTGAAAGGATTAGGTATCATCACATGTAGGGTCACGTCACTTTCTCAATGAAGTGATGGGATTTCAAAGATATGCACAAAATTATCATTTATTCATATTCCATACATATTTGAAGCCATCACAATAGAATCGCTTCAATGGCCTTATAATATTATATAAATAAAAATCAAAGAGAAAATTTATGTTTTATTGTGTTTTGTCATATGAACTTATATTAACTTAGAACAAGATTAGAATTAACAGATGGAACATACACTCTTATGTTGCCACATTGATAATTGAATTTGCCCGTCTATTATAATCCTTCACAATGTTCATTACCTATCATCACAAATCATTTTCTTTGTACAATGCAGGATCAATTCCCTTCATCCCTATTGGAGTAGGCATCCTAGAAGTAAAGCCAACATCTAATAAACAAATTATCCAACGGATTCATCCGAGTCCTTCAAGAGCTAAACGAGCAGCAAGAGCAAGCCTTTCACCTAGAAAACCCAGAAGAACCTCACGACGATCACACTCTCTAACAGTCATTCTGGTTGCGATCATTGTCGCCTTCGCGGTAGAGATGTTGGTGCCGAAAAGGGCGCCGCGAAATCACGAGCGGCTGCGACGGACCCACTCGGCTGCAGCTGAGCAAATCACGGCCGTCTGTGACGTGACTCAGTGTCCGGACTCGTTCGTCTTGAGCATTACTTCTCTCAGGAGCTCATCTAACATCACGAGTGATGATGATCCAGGCCAGCAGGAGATTCTCCAGCTATCTTTGGAGGTGGCACTGAGTGAGCTGGTGAATATCTCTTGTTGGCCCACAAGGATAGTGTCCTCCCAAATCATTGGATCGTGGCACTGGCGATCCATTAGTCCATGGAGCAATTCAAGGATTGTGAATTTCTCATCAATGATGCTATCAAATCAAGTGCGTGGATCGGTTTCGTCCGTCCAAGGGAACGATGAGGAGGTAAAAGCTACTGGCACGATGTTTAATGTAAGTGACATTAGGACATGACTTAGTGCTGCGACCACAGACCAAAAGAAAAGATAAATGATTTCTTGGGCGGGGCATCAAGTACGTGTATCTTTTACACTGACTCTGTTTCGTTATATTCCATTCATATCACAATTCCATTCTGTGCTTGTACAAGACCAAGGAGGTTAACAGCAGATCGTCATAAATGTCATTGCCGATTATGAGGGGAACCATGCGAATTTCATCGGAACTCACCAGCAACAGCCTGGCCGTTGTCTCCAACCTATTTGCCATATCGGAGAATATCAAGATCAGCTCGAACAGCTAGCGAAAGCGACTCGTTTTGCGACTAAGGTGAGGCCAAATTTCCATGGAGCGCACGAAGTAGAATTAGGGAATTTTGGGAAGAGGGAAATTTACTATCAAGGCCTGGCATAGTGGTGGCTGGACCTGTCAAAATGGGTTATGAACCCATTTTTCACGAGAAATGATTGCATGTTAGTTTTTAATCTACTATGAGTATAAAAAATTATTTTAAATCATAAAAAACTAAATCACAAATAATTATAAATTATTATGAGACCCACTTCTTCAGGAATCTGTAGCTCACAACATATGATTATTCTCACAATATTTCAAGGACTGTTATGCTAGGCAAACCCTTTCTTCACCCATATGGGTGTTAAATGAGTTAGTTATATTGAATAAAAGGGTTTAAACACAAATATAAAATTATAAATGGGTTTACAACTTATTTAAACTCATTTAAACTCAACCCATTTCTATAACTCTCTTTTCGATTTCTCTTGTCTTCACTCAATTTTGTACTCACTCACGCCATACTCTCATTTTAGTTTGGTTATGAGCTTTTATAGATTGGATTAAATATAAAATTATTTTAACAATATAGATCAGGTTGAATCGAGTATGGGTTGGATCGTCACTAGATTTGTATTGAGTGGAAATTGATCAAAACGAATTAAATGGGTCTATTTGAATCGGATTATTTATGAATCGATTCAAACCCAATCCAAATCAATTGTTTAACTGGTCTAGTGATTGCTAAAGATGAATATGGGGACTTTGTGACAATTAGCGAGGCAGGAAGTGCAATCCCAAAGAGGAAGAAAGAGAGGACAGTGATACATGTGAAGGAGGGAGAGTGTGTGGAGAATGTAAATTTGGGGGCAGACTGTTGGAACGTGATGATGCATGGTGGTGGCATGCGCAGGACCATTGTACCTGCCAGCAAGAGCCATGTGGATGGGTCTCCTAGTCATTCCAGTGCCAACCTTCACTAAGTCAAAGTCAAATCAATGATCCCAATTTTACTGGATTTGATCAATTTTACATGGTATAAGCATCAAGAAATGAATTCATTGGGTTCAATTGGTTTTTTTTTTCCAAAGCTTACATTTATGCTATGCATACAGGTGCTGGTGGGAGGGCATTTATAGCCAAAGACCATGGGCTTCAGAACCCGGCCGAGCCCGAAAAGTTCCAAACTCTAGCATTGCTATTGTCTGCGGACCAAATGATTTTCTGTCGTTGCTACATTGACGCGTATCAGGACACTCTCTATGCATATTTGAGCCAACGGTTCTATCGTGACTGCCTCATCATGGGGACCATAGATTTCATCTTCAAAAAGGCTATGGCCGTGCTCCAAACCTGCTCCAAACCTGCAGCATCCGATAGAGATAGCTCCATGGCAAGTCAGTTCAGTGAGATTTTGGTAAAATCACTATCAACTATTATAAAAGATTAAGTTGTTAGATAAATATGTAGTTTATAATTTAAATATTCTTACACTCCCCCTCATGCTTAATCTAGTATTTTTGCCTAATACTAAGACATGAAAATTTAATTGAAGAGGCAAATAGGGTCCTAAAAGATTTGAATTCAAAACCTTTAGTTCTGATACTAAGTGAGATTTTGGTAAAACCATTGTCAATTATTCTAAAAGTTTAAACTGTTAGATGAAGACATTGTTTATTATTTAAATATTCTAACAAGTTCAACATCATCACAGTCGAGGAAAGTCAGACCAAAATTAGACACGGCGTCATGATCCAAAATTGCAAAATCGAGCCCTTTGACAACTTGATGGCCTAGACGCTCCTTGGCAAGTCGTGGGAGGATTACTCCACAACCATCTTAATGCAATTAGAGATAGGTGGGATTGTTAATCCCATGGGTTGGGCCGAATGGGCCCCTGATGTTGACCCACGTAATACCATATTCCACGCCGAGTATCAAATGAGTGGGCTGGTTTCAGGCCCAACATCATAGACCAGCAAACTACAAGGTTTACTGTAGAATCTTCTATCCAGAGAAGTGTTTGGTTACCATAATCTAAGATGTTATATGATGTAAACTTGTGATATAAGTTCGAGAAATGGTAGGAGTGATTTGTATGGGAGTACTCCTTAGATGTTGGATCCTCTTAGAAGTTGGGGGATTTCATATGTCAACAACACAAAGATATGGTTGCCTAGCATAGAGAAATTCATTGAAAAATACACAATAGAATTGCAACATGCACTGCTTCGAGAAAATCATCACCGAAAGTCCTAAACTTACTATATTTTTGCCAATTCAGTTCTAAACTTTTCAATTTTATCAATTGATTCCTAAACATTTTCACATTTTACCAATTGAATATGTTTAGCTAATTTTAGTCAAAAATCACTAATGTAAACGTCAACTGTTTTATGTGATACAGTCGGTGCCAACATAAACAGATTTTATTAATTTTTCATAATATTTTGAATTTTTTATTGACTTTTTTGTGTTTTTTTTTTTTTTTTTGGGATAAAGACTTTTTTATGTTTTTAATTTCCTCTTTCTTTCTTTTTTTTCTTTTTTCTCCTTCTTCATCCCTTGGTCACCCTATCTCAACAATGGTTAGTGACTAGCCAGGGTTACCCTTGTCGGCCTCAGGGAAGGTCACCCTCGTCGAGATTTGGCTAGGGGTAATCTTGCTAGCTTTGGGCAAGGCTTGACCTCGCCAAATCTAGCAAGGGTGACCCTCACCTAGGGCTAGCGAGGTCGTCGCTCGCTGAATCTCAATGAAGGCTTGCTGGAGGTTGGTGAGAGTCCCCTACCGATTGTAGCCTCTAGCCAATCACAAGCAATCATCGAGATTGGGTGACCAACGGAGGGAAGATGGGAGAGAGAGAGGAAATTAAAAATATAAAATAATAAAAATTTCAAAAAAAAATTAAAACATTAATAAGCATCAGGGTCTCATACCACGTAAGACGGCCAATATCAACGTCAATAATTTTTTTATCAAAATTAACTTATTGGCAAAAGGTAAAAATGTTTAGGACACAATTGACAAAATCGAAAATTTTATTATTGTATTGCCAAAAGTGCTATAAACTTAGGACTTTTGGGATAAGTCTTCTAACTACCTCTGACAATTCAGAGAAAGATACCAAACATTTCAATCGGCAGAAACAGTTCATTGCATCTTTTGTCAAAGCAAAAGAAAATTACCAATGAACGGGTGCTAATTGCCATTTAGAGATGATGAAGCAGAGCCACAACACCATGCAACCCAGATAGAGGGGAACCCAGCCGAACAAAAAGGGAAATGAATCAGAGAGAAGAAAACGTATGCAACGATTACATGCAGACATTCTGTAATTCCTTCTTTTGCTTTAATGCTTGGCCATAGGACATTGTACAAAGTAGAACAGGGGCAAGGCACTATGCCCTTACAGAAAATACACTTGGCATTTAGAACCTTTAGCTGCTGCCTAAAGAGAGAATTTTCAACATGTACATCTATCAGAACAATACGCGTGGGACTTGGAAGGGGGAATGAATAGAAGAGAGAAAAGATGTATAATACAGGAAGAGAAGGGAAGGTGATGATTATTTTGAACTCACATTTTGGACATACAGAAAAGAATATGACATTTATCAATCTAAGTTGTTCCCACCTTGGGCATTGTCCTCGCAAATGTCCGACTGCGAGCCACTGCGGATTATTGTTTGAGGGTTCCACTGATCTGGCACCATGACAAAGTATGCAGTCATAGCTTTTCTAAAACGTTTCTTGTACATTTGAGGCGAGATCACGGTCGGAGACGCATTCTTTGGCCCGCCAAGAATGCCTGACGTCTTCACCCAAGTCTCGAGGTGCTTATCCCATGTATATTGCCTCATAAAATCGATAATGCCAAGAACCAGCTCGTGCCTTTCCTCATCTACTCCAACAAGTAATGAGTAGTCCATCACATCAATAGACTGCAAGAGCGTAATATCCACATTAGTAGGTCTACGAAGAGCAATTAACCAAAAATAAGAGACCACTTACACATCAAACAGAGTGAAATCCCAATAAAAGACAGCTCAAATAACTGAAACTCAAAAGTCGTCGCAATTGGTTGCACTTATTCTTCTATCCATTTACAAAAGAATGTGATCAGAAAATTTTTATTTTAACAGGCAAAATTAAAGTTGCTGCAACAAGTCTGACATCAGTATAAAAATTCCACATCAAAAAAGGGGTTTCGGTGTTTCCCCTGCTACGCAATTGAGTTACACTTACAGCGAGAAATGCAGTGTCATTCCAGACAGCTCTCTCAAGCAAACGCTTTGCCTTATTTCCAACAAAGATCGGAGAGGTTGGCATTGCTTCGATCAAGTTCTGATCCAGTAATACTTTATTGCTCCCACTGGTATCAGGATTGTACCTTGCTCTTGAAGATCCTTTGAGGTCATAAAGGCGTGTGATGTTACGGCGAAAGAGAAGATTTTCCATCACCAGAACATCCATCTTTGTTTCCTTCCCTCCTTTAGGGTGCTTGGAAGAAACCTATAAGAGAAATAAATAAAAGCCAAATTTAACATTACCAACAAGGCAACAATTTTTTCACTGGTGAAAAAAAATAAAAAAATCAACAGAAAATAGAAAAATCTATTGGACCTCGGAAGTAAACAAAACAACATATGTATCAGTAGCAAACAATTCTGATAAATTAATTTCCAATCAATGCGAACTTCATCTAATCCTAAAATAAATAAATAAATAAATAAACCAGCACAATGTAATGGCCACATGTGAAATATGAGTCCACTTTAGGTACTCTAAAAAGCACAAGAAATTTTAAGTGCTTATTAAGAACAACCCCATCCCAAGGGAAACCTATAATATAGATCCAATGATGAAGTGGAAACGGCTGTATACGTCATTTTGCTTGTTATTATTGCATATGTATTAAAATTAAAAAAGAAATGTCTGCAAGCTGTTAAAATACCGACCGCTTTCTGGGCCAACAGCAATCGTCATAAGAGAACATTCACTATACCTGATATATGCCAACAATCTTTGCCAAGCAAGTCGGACCCCCAGAACTGATCGACTCAGACAAATGTTTAAAATAAGCAGGAGCAAATTTGATGAATGATTCCAACTCTGTCTTTGTAACCTGTTTGATGATGAACCGGTCATCCAAGGTCTTGGCAAAAAAAACGTTGCTCTTGCCACCTTGGGCACCCCATTTCTTACAACGACTAAGAGACCGTATAAAATCCAATTCCGATGGGCAACAAATCCTCCTTAAAGCCTCAAACTGCTTAGCATAATAACAAGTCACGGCATACTTGGCCTTTCCTTGAGGGCTCTCATCATTGAAAGATACTCTAACATGCAAATCCTTGGCGGACAAAAGTGGGTCCATGCTCTGAGAGCTCCTAGATCCAGATGTTGATGAGATACTCTCATCCATTGATCCGAAACCTTTAAGGCTATCCCAGGTTGCGTCATTCAATGAATTGAGTGAGAGTAAATTTACTGAATCAAAGAGAGGCAATGAGATCGAAGAATCCAGACCATCTTTTGAATTCTCAGAGTCAGATATCTGGGCATGATAATCTGGTGAGATGAGTGCATAAGCTATAACACTGGTTGGTTCATCATCATAAACAGGCACAATGGTATCATTAAAACCTACTGGGAGAAAAAACCTGGCACCACTTTGCCTTTCTGACTCCCAATATGACAGGACATACATTGGATGGTATTCACCAATACCAATCTTCTGATAATAAGCAGTGTAAGTATTAAAAGAGCTATAGATATTTGGGATACCCATTCCCACATTGGCTAGACTGTTCGAGTTTTCACCTCCCTTCGATGGGAATACAGTGGTAGAACTCATAGTCGGCTTTCCATTTTGCTCACTACCCTGAACATCTGACTCAGACCTTGCCTTGGCTGAAATAGAGACAGTTAAAGAACTGGTTGCAGCTGAATTGCTGTTCACTTCAGGTGCCGTAGTCGATAGCTGACTTTCACCACTCCATGCTGCATCAAGGGATTCTGACAAGTTTGCAACTATAGGGAACTCCCCCTCTGATAAGGCCCTCTGCACAATTTTCCCAGATTCGAGGGGATCAGAATTGCCAATAGTTGCACTAGCAGAAACAGAAGTATCATTTTGCTTTTTATTGTTTAAATCCTGGTCTGAATTCTTCATTTCAAGAACTCCATTTGCCTCACCACCTTCACTGCCATTTTCAACTTGATTAAGGCTCGCATGAGGTTTTTTCTCCAGAAGAAAGGAATCACAACTGCTAAAGCCTTTAGCTGTATTAGAAAGCGCTGCAGTCTCAACAAACTTCTCCACAGAAGTGACAGTTTTCTCCTTAGCAGTACTAGGTTTTTGAGTAGAGTTGTTCAAACCTTCCTGCAGACTCTTATTATTAGATCTCAATGCATGGATAAGGCATCGATCCCAAGTGTAAGAATGGAAGAGTAACTGCCTTCGCAATTTATTGATTTCAAGAATATCAATCATGGGATGGCCAACTTTCAACCCTCCAGCCAGCACTTTTCCTAGTAGGTCCTGCAGAATGAAGAATTATAAACGAGACTGCATAAGGCAAAGAAAACATATGTTGAAAGAATGATAAACAAATAATAAGGAAATCTTATAAACAAATAATAAAGAAATCTTTCTCTACAAGAGAAGCTCTTTCTAATTATTTCTATGCCTTGCAATGTAACTATAGTATAAAACAATTCTGCCTATGCGGAAAAAATGAGAAAGGACTGCAAGACTGTGATTTGATGAATAAACTTATCATAAGGCAGACATGTCATGGCAGCCAAATCTTCAGAAGCCTAACTACCACTAGTTTATTTAGTGATCTGAATGATGCACAAGCATAACAAGAATGTAACTAGTGAAAACCCTACGTTTTAAGGCGGAAATGATATTTTTCATAACTGCTGTCTTTACATTACTAGAGTTCATCATAATGATTGCTTCACAATTATAATTCACAAATTTATACTTCGTAACTGATAATGAAAAGAGCTATAGCCTTGATCAAGCATGATCATGTTAAACATGAGTGAATAATCTCAAAATCAAAAAGAAAGAATTTTTCATTAAGTTTTGTACACAGTTTGGTTGCTAGGGCCGATCCCTCATTACTACAACATAATCCTGTGAGGGTCCCAAAATGGGCAGTACCAGATATAATGAATTACATCAATAGTTCAAGTAGAAACCAACGTGTAGCTAAACATTTGGTCCATGCTTAAAAATATAAATATGAATCTACAGCATCAAAGATAACAAATATTGGACACGTTCTCTTGATAATGAAGTTTACCTAGTCACACATAGTGTAAATGGGCATTGTCCTCCAAGAACCAAAGGACTAAAAAAACTTTCTTAATCGAAAAGAAAAGAAAATGCTACTAAAAGAAGCAAAGAAGAAAATATAGCCTTCACCAACTAAACTCCAAGAAGTTAAGTGCCAAAATGCTAACGACTTTAAAACCATCTTTAGACAGACCAAAAAATATATAAAAACTCTCATGCGAAAAGGAAAGAGAATGCTACTGCCCTCACACCACTCTTTCTCTTTCCTCCTCTTCATTGTCATGGCTACCAAGAAACGGGGAAGGAAACGCAAGGAGTAAACTAAAAAAATAAGAAAATAAATCTTTACCAATCCAAATTCCATGAAGTTGACTAGTGTCAAAATACAGCAACTCTAATGTCCTCCATTATATATCAGTATTCAGTATGATATGTTTCACAGGCATACTGAACCGATTGGAATGTGAAAGAATTTTTAATTTGCCTCTTTTTCTATTAATTATACACATGAGTTGAAATGAACCCCACCTCAAATTCTGCTTTTCGCTTAACTAGCATCTCTTCCAATTCCTCCATTTGATTTCTTGATTCTGATGATTTATCACTGCCTTCCAGTGACATCACAGGTGATTTCTCCGTTAGCCTTTGAAGAGCATTACGAACATCATTTAATAGGAGTACTGCTCGCTCATGAACCTATTAAACAAAAGAATGGTGTGAATACTTATCGCATCATCCATCATTAAAAAATATTCAAGAAAAAAGGATATCCATCAGTTGCACCTCATTTGCTTCTTTTTTTATCCAATCCTGATTATCAATGTCAAACTCAATTTTTGCTGGTGGAAGATAAACAGAATGAACATCAATGGAAGCATAGCGGAAGCAAGCAACCATTCTCCCAAAGCTGCACACGTAAGAAAATGTCAGATAGCACTGAAGTGTGTCGTGATGAGACTAGGTCAAGATCTATATATGCATCTGAATTATCAAAAAGAATTATGTCAGAGCAGCAGGCCCTAGAAAATACATCAGAACATTGCAACAATTAGCTGCTAGCCCCGAGTTATAAGGTACTTTATTTGTGGAGCATTGCTATAGCTTTTGGTGATGTAGCTCTTGTGCCTTGTTGCGACACGCCATTGGTGTTTGGCAAGTGATATCTGAATCTGCTATTATGAAAAACAAAATTTCATATATGCTTATATTGATTTTGACATCTTTCAGACTGGAAATGAGCTCCCCTGAATATTTGTTGTCCATAAAAATTACTGATAGTATAAAAAATCTATTAATAGAATAACCAATCCAACAAAAGCCCATAAAACACACTTGGGATGCTTCCCAAAGAAAAAGCACTTTCAGTGCTTCAGTCAGATTCTAATTTTAAAAGAATTGCTACACCTTTTGGGAGCAGAAGCAGCTGCCAAATAGGTCCTTAGCTGCTATAAAAGTGGAATTGAATGAAGCTACCCAGGCCCCTGATCAACCCCTTTATTGAACCACCAGGAACAAATCTTCCTATGTGAGTGCCAAGCATACACAGCTTACCTAAAGATAAATATTACTTATCAAATCTCTCTTTAATCTAGGGCAGCGCTATTTCCACCGCATAAATGACTCAATCCACTCAATTTTCATCAAAAAGATAAAATTGCCCTCTATCTTCAATTGCAATTCAAGTTGGTGGTCCCAAATTTATTTACTTTCCTCTCTTTAGTTTTTCTATATATATATATATATGTAGGATCTGCTTATTATAATAAAGAATTTCATATATATTTAATTTTTGTTTATTGTAAATTTTTAAAGTATATTAAAGACACTATTTAAAAAAAAAAAAGATATTACTTCCATAAAAATTTGTTTTGTCCAAAAGAGAAATTTCCAAGAAATCTAGTTCTTTTCTACGTTGTTGATCAAATGTATGGATAAATTGTTAAGTAGATGAAATTTATGGATAAAGTAAGAATTTTTTTTTGAAAATGCCAGTGAAATATCATTATTTTGGATTGACAAAAATTAGGGAATAAGCCCCCAAAAACCCTAAACTTTACCCAATGTGACAAATTTACCCCAAATTTCTTTTTGTGACACAATAAACCCCAAACTTTGACAACCGTAACACATTTAGCCCAAACCCTATGGCTGAAGGGCATTTTCGTCTTTTGTTTTAAATTTTATTTCCTTTTTCTTTTCTTTTCTTTTTTTTCCCCTTTTTCTTCTTCTCTCTTCCCTCCGCCATGACCGGCAGAGGGAAGCCAAGCTCAAGCAAGGGCCACCCTCCCCAAATCCAAAGAGGGCAACCCTTGCCTAGGCTAGATCTGGCAAGGAATGCCCTCCCTAGATCTAGCGAGGGCCTGGGTCGGCAAGGTCAGCAAGGGCTGTCCTCGCCCTCGCCAGCCCAGGCGAAGGAGACCCTTGCCCAATGCCGGCGAGGGCCGCCCTCGCCTAAGTCCGACCTCCCTCCGCAAGCCATAGCGGAGGGAAAAGAGAAGAAAAAAGAAAGAAAAGAAAAGAAAAAAACAAAGGAAACGCGGATAAAAAATAAATAAATAAAAGACGAAAATGGCCTATAGTTTGGGATAAATACGTCACGCGAATACAAATTTAGGGTTTTGATGCCACAAAAAAAGCTTGAGGTAAATTTATTACAGTTGACCAAGTTTCGGGTTTTTTGTGTCACAGAAAAATTCGTGGTAAATTTGTCACATTAGGCAAAGTTTTGGATTTTTTGTGACTTTTTCTCCAAAAATTAATATCATCTATGAACTATTTATGAAAAAAATCAAGATACCTCATTGTGCATAATGTTTTCAACGTACTCCTAAATATTCCTCTACGTCTTACATGCTTTGAATAAAAGTGTCTTGCTAATATAATAAGAAAAATAGATAAATTCTTTGATATAGTAAATAAAGAGACTTGATATATATTTTAGACTAATGAACTTGATAAAAAGTTCACCAAGAAAGTCAGATCAAAAAAAAGATAAGAGGGACAAAAAATAGATAAGTTATTATAAAATCAACGATGAAGAAGAGACTTTTCAGTATCATACTAATCGAATAATGTCATTTTTCCTTATTATTAGTGAGATAATTTTAAAAGTAAAACATTGTAAGAATATCCGAGAATGCACTTTTCTTTAATATGCCATAAAACCAAACATGTGAAATGTTTAATTATGGTAATTTGCCAAATAGAAAAAGAAAAAATAGAAAACAATGGACTGGGGCCATCACATTAAACTGCAATTAAAAGATTGAGGACAATTTTGTCATTTTAGTGTAAATGACGGTGCATTTAGTTATTTAGGAGGTGGAAATAGCCCTGTCCTTAATCTAACAAGAAAATATCTTTCTTAACCAAATCATATTTTACAAAGGTTTGCTCAAAGAGAAGCCGAGTATTCCTATAACTTCAAAATCCATGCCAAAAGGGACCACAACTAATTTTCTCAGCCTGTCTTCACTCAGTGCAGCATGGCATATCTAAGTACATAATCTCCGGAAGAATCTGTTCTTCCTAATGCATAGATGAGTAAACTAAAGGCATTCTTATCGACCCAGTAAGTGCCAGTACATCTGAGACTTTTTCTTTTTTTTCCTCTTTTGTGTTTGGACAATAGCATGTATAGGATCTTAGTGATGAAAGAACCATACCCATAGAAGCGGAGACAATCTCTATGCAGTGAATGACCGCAGCTAGCAACCCTACTTGCAGCAGCATGATTGGAAAAGCTCAGCTCCAAAAATTTCCCAAAAGATAATCCCCACGCTGCATCAGACATAAGTACTCTTCTAGTTGCCGGAGGAAAGCCATTTTTTCGAGGACACCGCAGACACCTGTGCCACATCCAGATTTTTCCTTCACGTTCTCCTGGTAAGAGAAACTCTGGAAGTTTTTTGACAGAAATTGTCAGGCTGCCTTGCCGGTGAGTGTAACAATGAACATGTGCTTCTGATGGCATGTCGCATGAGCGACAATGGGAATTCTGTCAAAAATCGAGTTCGTTAATAGTAGCTCATGCTTCTGAAGGAAAAGGATGAGCAAGGGGGCAGGAGTTGCTATTGCAAAAGCTATGCTCAGTGTGAGAAAAAATTAGTAAGGAAAGGATAAAGGTAATACTTGGTCAAACAAGTGATCCCGTAAGTACCGGCCCAAGGGCTTATCAAAGCATCCATAGTATTTAATGCGCAAGAGGTGAGCCCTTTCACATACAGTTCCTTTCCACACACACCTTGTGGATAAAGAAACTAAAATGCTCTGATGATCGGAAGGAGAAGGAGGAAACTCTTCTTTTGAAGAGCCCATTTCCCCATTATAATTTTTCCCATCTTTTGCAGCTGCCAAATCTGATTTCCCAACATTATCTGCTGGCAACGTAATATCATCGCCATGCCTATAATCGTCACTTTGTCCAACCTTATCAGAAGTGGAAAGAGCATTAGAGACAAAACTGCTATCCGAACCATCTTTGAATGCGCTGGCAGATGTCATTGGAAAAGATTCCCCTCCACCCACCTTAAAATTCTCCGCATAATGGCTTGACAAAAGTTCATTGCTCTTAGGATCCAATTTATGGAAACCTGAAAGGGGGAAAAAGAAAGAAAAGGTGAATGGGACAACTGAACAAGTAGAACTAAGATAAGAGTCCTTATATGAAGGTTAAGAATAGAACCTTTAAAAGGAAAAAGAGACCTCGAACCTTCCATTTTGTCAGAGTTGGCAGGCCAGGATCCGCCTAAGGTAAAGCCTTTATCTAAACTCATTTCACTAACTGGTCGTGCATCCGAAGGACTAGCAGATGTGACAGAGAAACCAGGTATGGTGGAAATGGATCTCTCAACACTTGATAATTTATCAGGTAATGCAACCGTTATCGGTGATCTCAAAGGTAGCTCTGGGAGTGATGCACCCTCATCAGCAAGAAATGATGTCTCTAGCGCCAAGTGGTAAGCTGCAAAAATTCCATACTGAACAACATGTTTTACCTTCTTCAACTCGTCCCCATTGGCGCCCTTGAGCAAAATCTGAAGCAAAGCACCTTTCTTGGTCATACGGAAAGCAACAAACTCAATACATTGCCAAGAAAAGCCATTTTGTTCATTTATATATTGATAAATGGAAAATCTCATTCAACCCTGACAGATGCTGTTATATATATAAGGGATAATGTCATAAATAGTCCATGAACTTTGGCTCAATGCCCAATGTGGTCCCTAAACTTTTAATCTATTCGATGCGGTCCCTGAACTTCAGACAACATTGCACATTGTGCTGAAGTTTAGGGATCATTTGTATCATTTTCCCTATATACAATTAAAAACTATTGGAGAGAACTAAATGCATAAAGCGAAGTTATTTTACAAAAATTTCTCTTACAAGAAAATTATTTTCAAGAGTTCTAAATTACAACTACAATCAACTTAAAAGGAACCTTTACAATTGACGTACATCATAACCTCAATTAAGTCCAATGGCCCAAAAAGAGCTAATCTAATCCTCCCAGCTGCCATTCATGGGAAGTGGGACAATTGAAATTCCTCTGAAAGCCAATAATATTGACAGCATTAATAACCTATTGTGGGTAGCCTACCAACTCCACAACATTGCAATTGCCACCTTTTTTAAAAAAGATCTTTGCAAGTCTTTCCCACTATTATCTGCTCGTTATCCTTCTAAACTTAAACAAAAAAAATGCTGTCACTTTAAAGGGACATCACATCCTGCTTTTAATAGCCATAATTTAGTCAAAGGACTTATCTAAATCCACCTTTTATAGTCTCATTTCTTTCCGATAGCATGGAGATTTTATTCAAATTGTACCAAGGAGGTAAAAATTCATCGACATGATTTCAACACAAAAATAGCGAGTACACTAATGGCAGCTAATTGGCCTAAATAAAGATTGTAACCGATATACCACCTCATTTAAAGAACTAAAGCTATCAATTGTTGCTATAGAATCTGGGAAGATCTCATAAATATTAAAGCAAAACCATGATGTAACAGTGAGTCCTCATGTCCACTGAGAAAATTTATCAAGCAATGCACCAGTCAA
The DNA here is from genome assembly GCA_014182515.1 of Eucalyptus microcorys. Classification (NCBI taxonomy): domain Eukaryota; kingdom Viridiplantae; phylum Streptophyta; class Magnoliopsida; order Myrtales; family Myrtaceae; genus Eucalyptus; species Eucalyptus microcorys. The sequence continues at coordinate 39,313,269 of CM024564.1, forward strand.
CCATATCAGATCAAGCACAGATCCCTGATTTTCACCGTTTCCATCTGATCAAGCAGGAAAGAGGGAGAGGGCAGGGAAGATGGTTCACTCAGTATGTAGTAAGATATTTACGCCAGACTTACAGTACAACCAAAGGGCTTTGGGCAACCCTCAAAAAACATCAGTGTCTTTGCCAATTTCTTTCCTCCTTGGCCCGCACTACCATGCTCTTCTATCAACTTCTCCACATGAAATGTCTCACAATACCCCAATTTGGGTGATGTTAGATGATCAATTGAAGGAACTATCTGTGCACCGGTACAGCGAGCTATACGCTCTAACAGTGACCTCTTAATATTCAAAACAAGGGATATATCTTTGCCAAGAAGATATTCTTGTGCATGGCGAGATACAGACTTCTCTACCAAAAGAACATCAGGATCATGCGCATCAATCTTCGCAACAGCCATTTTCAAGTGGTCCATTTCCTAAAAATTGCAGGAAGCACAAAACTTAAATCAGTCGAGATAAAATGTTTTAACACTAAAAGATAGTAAATACTTGGATACAAAGCCGTGATTTAGTTATATAGTGAGAACGGAAAGCAATAACATATGAACCTGCTGCAACAATGTATCAAAGCTTGATAGATGATTAGTAACCCTCTGGTATTCCAAAGCTCCTCCCAGGATTAGAAGACGTGGCTTATCTATTTTCGAAGTCATCCGCCTGTGAGCCACATTTTTCTTGCAAACAACTCCTTTGACCACCTTACTGAGAAAACAAAATTGACATCATCATGTCAGTCTAATGATAAGTGTTAAGAACAGCGACAATAAACCCAACGTATAGTCTAGGGAAGGGGGGCACCTGATGAAGTAAGAAAGGTTATGGGGCTTAGTCATAAAGAAAGGAAGAATACAGATAAGTTATGACACAATTTAGCAGATAAAACTAGGTAGCTCTAAATTTAAGGCTTTACGCAACAAATTAACACATCTCATCAGATTCAATGACAACATTGTGCAAACATTATCAAAACTTGAAATCAGGTCCATGAAATTCATGAGTTCAAAGAAAAAGATGCAAGAAAGCAAGATCAGCAAACAACTAAAAATGAATCTCTTGGGGTGAAAATTAAAATATATGGGATTGCACTCTCAAGGAAAATAATCACAATGTACTGATTAACCTATCTTAGCTCAATTAAGTTATGATAGTGTCCAAGTAATCAGATCATCAACCAAGTAAAGGTCAATGATCTGCATAGCTCACCCAAACACTTCAATAAATCAAATCAAGCATTTCAGTCTCTAATCTACCCTTCATACAACATGACGGTGTAGGCTTTGTCTTTCTTGCCACAATCAAGTTCGACCTGAAGTTGATGCTCTAGCCCAAATAACAACCCGACTGTGCCAATCAGGAACAACCAAGTCCCACTCAAAACTTTCAATATCTTGTTGAGTTGAGTTCGGCCAGCTGAGGTTTAATCAAGCTCAGGTTAAACTTGATACTTAGCAGAGAATTTACCATCAAAGTCCAGCTCAAGTATTTCATTGCATTGACTTCACTTTCACTTTATTATACTGCAAAATTCACGCTGCTAGTTTTATATATTATGGACAAGACACTTCACATAACCTGCCTACAAATACCTTAATGAAAAATGTTGATATTTACTCAAATCTGATCAATTAGGAAAGCAGCTAGCAATATTGAAAGTGCAGGAAGCAGAAATTTAACAAGTTTCTACCACCTGTTCAATAATTATACCACCTTAGCCCTATGATGGGGACTAATAACCTCATATGATGCTGTACTGTCCATTAAAACCAACTGCCCAGAAGCATGTTAGCCTTGGGCACAGCTACTATATAAACTAAAAGTTTTGACAGGTGCCCAACTGGCAGTTTTGGGAGGACAAAACTCCTTTAAACAATGCAACACACCCAAAGCAGATAAATGAAACTTACAAGAAAAGGAGAGAGAAAAGCTTTAGCAGAATAAATAACTCTAAATAAAGTAGTCACATGCCCACGAGAGTACCTCTCATCCCGCCGCCCACACGCAATGCATTTAACCTTCACATATCCACCAGGGTCCATTCCTCCACCTTTACTCATATCAGGCTTAAGAAGTGTGGCAGCCTCCCAAGAAAGAGATGCAATTATATCCAACCAATTATCTTTCCTATCTCCATCATCCATGGAGAGGTTTTCAACCTGCAAAAGTTGGGCTAGCAAAGCCCTAAAATGCCCTTCCACCACATTTTTCATGGCCTTCCTGTGCTCCTCATTTGACTTGTCCCTGCTACGGTACTCCGCAATACCAAAGCTGTCTGAAGAGCGTAGATAACCCCACTCTCCGCTGGTGCCTTCCCCATCCTCATCGTCAGATAGAATAGCTTCCCTTTCATCTTCCTCATCCTTTGGCTCAGGAGGGAGCCAAAGTAACCCATTGTTCTCAAAGTCAACAGGTTCTGTATCAGTTTCTTCTAAGTCATGCATAGGAGCTTCACTATCCAGACCCTGCTGCAGTTTCCGTTCTTGTTCCCCTACTTCTTTACTACCATCTACAACTGGGGAGGCAAAATTCTGAGGTACAGGGGAGCAACTGACATCTTTAGAACTGATGTTATCTTCATCAGGATGGGCTTCATATGGTCCATACATGCGGGCAATATCATCTACAATTACAGGACAATATTGCCTGGATTCAGAATCTGAAGGATACCCACCGTAATAGTCATATTCATCGTCACTCCTGGTATGAATAAGAAATTTTGAATAAGTCAGTTTATTAGACCTTAGAACATGGTAGTTTTCTTAAGCAACTAATCGACCGCATTAGAGAGAGGAACTCTCAAGGTGGGGAATTGAAGTAAGCTAGTTTCTATGACTCATACGCATCTGAAATGTTCTTGGATTTAAATAACACCAGCAACACAGATGCAGGAGCACATACTGATGCATTGATATCTGTGAAGAAATTAAAGCAGAGGGGTATGACTCCCCACACTGCTAACCATATCAGCATGAGCAAGAGATACCTATTTATGCAGAAGCTGTACTGGTTAGAAGATCTATCCCCTGCATCTTTGTAGGGTGGTATTCCTGTCACAGAAGCTACATCATCTTGCTCGACTGCAGTTGGATCCATTTGAGAAGATTGAGGGCTAAGACCGGAATTGCGAGGCACACGCTGATAAGGTCCAGTTAAATAAGGAGTGGAACCCACAGTACTGCTGCCACTATTACAGGTGCAGCTTGATTTGGTGCTCGCCAAGCTTGTTGCAGACGGTGATGGACTAAGGCCAGGTGTGGGTGCACTGGCACCGTTTCCATTATCAACTGCCGCTATCCCCTGCTCCCATTGCTTATAGCAGTAGTTGCAAACCCTGATCCTCTCCCAATCTTCCCGTCCAGTCTTCTGCTCATCAGATGGGGCAGGAATGGAATTCGCCGTACACTTAGCACAGAAAACTCGTCCACATACTCGACAGTGATGCCTGCGGTTGAAGACAGTGAACTGGGAATCACACTCATAACATACCCTGCAGCTGTTATCAGGCATCCAATATTCCCTCGATAACTGCGCTGGCTCGACCCTCCGAGGGATCCAGGACTTCACTAAGTCAACCAGCTCGGATAGTTTGTTGTCGGGGGTGCCCATCGACAACTTCCCACCCAAGCCCCCTCATCCCGATATTCTCATTTGCCAAGTCCAACAGTCCACCACAACCAAACTAGGAAAATCAACAACCTGGAAAAAGCACATCAAAGCAAAACGCCATAAATATCACCGGAGGAGCAAAATTAACCTCTTAGAGAGAATCACCCGAGACCAATTACTTAAACCAAAACATTTCCTACCCAGAAAAGAAAAATCAAAAAGGAAACGAAAGGAATCAAAATTACCTGCGATTCTCCCTAAGCGAATCCGAATTCTTACGACATCAACACTCTGCAGCCACAGCTGACATCAAAACAATAAAATTCAGGTCCATCGTTCGATAAAAGCACGCAAAATTTCAGTCTCAATAAACAAACCCAACTCCAACTCAAACCCCGGAACAGCAAAGCTAAAACTCTCCATCCAGCACCAACTAAACCTCCCCACCGCCCCCAAATGCCCAACGCTCGACAAAACCCGCCCCCTCCACCAACGAAACATTAAACCCCACTAATCAGCGCGAGCTCCAGCAAACGTCTCGACCCCGAATCAAACCACCCACCAAAAAAAAAAAAAAAAAAAAAAAAAAAAAGGAGAAAAGATCCCGACCCCGCAACGCTCCGAAAGCAAAAACGACAGCACGAAATGGGAACCTACCCGAGCCCCCATCCCAAAACCTAAACCACCCCAACACCACCAAGCTGCTTCAATCAACGACTTTTCCTCCTTTTTTATTTACGTGAACGGCCAAATGCGCCCGCGTTCGGCATTACCGTGACGGTGATAATTGCATGCAACAGGTGTACGCATCTGCGTGCTCGTGCGTACGACCGAGCAGAGAGATCACAGGAAATGCGTGAATGGAAAATTCTACCTTCTCCTCTCCCTCCCTCCCTCCCCCTCCATGTGTTTGTTGAAATGCTTTTTCCCTTTTCTTTTCTTTTCTCGCCCCTGTTTTTCTTTCCTTCTTTCTCTCGGATTGCGGTTTTGGTCTTTTTCCTGGCCTGCGTTTTCTTTTCTCCTGTGGCGCAGAAGAAAATGACTTTTCAGACGCTTGTCGACTCGGAAATAAATAATATCTGTATATATATATGGACCGCTATCGTCTCGAAAATGAGATTAAAAAAAAGTTGGCCAGGGAAAAGGGGAAAAGGACAAAAACAGGAGAGAGATAAATGAAAAATCTGCGGGGCGGCGTCATTTTCTTTGGACCATTTTTCCTCCAACTTTTGGAAGGAATAAAATAAAAAAAATTAGGTAAAGTGATTGAAATCGCATAATAAAAAATGCGACCATGGAATAATTATATCAATACCAATGAAATCAGCTATTGAATTCTTATTTATGAATCATAATTTAATTTAATGTTAAGGTAAGTAATTCGTCTTAATTCCTAATATTATTGGAGATGGCTTGTCTTTCAACGGATTAGGAAAGAGACTTCGATTTGATTATAAAACTCATGTGAAATATTACCGTATCGCTAAGGAAGTGAGAAGCAAAATATGTTAAGCCATAAGGCACGTACTCCTTCCATGAGAAATAAAAGGGTTAAATTCATAAATGTTCGGCAATATCATCAAAATCGTGATTCTACGACTCGAATTTCATCAAACGATTTCATTTGCACTCGGAATTGTAAAATTAGTAAAATCATTATTCGAAAAATTGTAGAATCATGTGGAGTGGTAAGATTTTACTGATTTTGCAACTAAATTGATTCAAGACTAGCTTTTTGCCCCGATCCCTTCAATCCTCCTATAGAGAGCAAACCCCTTTGGTGCAAAACCAAATGAAACAGGCCAATTAAGATGAGGTAGATGGTGGTTAACTTGATGGCGATGATTAAAAAAGATGGAAAATATTTGCACCCTTGATGAAGTGGAAAAGAAAAGAAAAAACACGCGATGATTTGATTATTAACTGCTAATCATTGATTTTATGTCTTTTGGTTATTAATGATGAACTATAATGAACTATAAGCTAATTTTTATGTCAAAAAAAACCCAAACCAATATATATGTATCGCATTTACCCCAAATTAATACACTCGTATCACCTAAACCGTTTTATTTTAACAATCAATATGAATAATCTTAGAAAATGTCATTACTGTTATTTTACATCATATATTATCAAGAATGACTTGAGTTAAGTCAATATGATCAAAACCATTACTGAAACCAGCCCAAAATAGAGCAGACATGGCGGACCAATAAGTCAGTAATTAACCAAATTTGTCATTAATTTATATAGGTTGCTGGAGCTAGTCCCTTGAAAATGAAACTACACAAAGGTGCATTGAATGTAGACTTTCCAATTTTTTTGTTGCCCATGACAATTGTACAATTGAACCTTGTAAAGACACTAGAGGGCTAGAGGGGTTTGACTTCTATGCCCTGGTTTGGAGGTCAAGTGAATATCAAGTGGCCTTCAACATGCCTAGGTGCAAGGGGGATGTCAACTCCGCTAATTTAATATGCACATGAAAAAGTCATACTGCCACTCAGGCTATAAATTCAAAAAGTCCTCCAGATCAAGATAAAAAGGAAAAAAAAAATCAGAACAAAAGAAAAAGGATAAGTGAAAATTAAACTACTAATTAAATTGATGGCGGCGTGAACTTTCAGTAGGGCCCTTTAGATTCTAAGCACATTTTAGGTCCATATTCATGGCGTTTTGGAAGCCCATTGTCACGGCCCAATGAATCAAATCTCACCTGCCCCAGACCAAAAATCAAAGAAATTAGTAAAACGTTTCCTTAATTGTCATAATCAATCATTTCACATGACTAATATGATCTAATTAGCAATTCTTCGGTGGTTCACCGTGCTAATAACAATCGGCATACACAATGTCGTGCGATGTTACACAATGCAGACACCAACAACAACAAAGTTTTTGGGCCAATTTGGCATTCAGTTAATTTTATCTTAAGATTGTTAAACCATGTCTTTTGGAATTGGAACAAAGAAACACCTGGATAATTGTATTTTTTTTTTGTCGATAAATTTGAAGGAAAGATAGCAAAGGAAGACTAAACCAAAGCCCAATATCTCTTTGCCCAATTGATGATATTTATTCATTGATCATGCACTTTATTATAGAGGTTGAATTGAACATCATTGTAGAACGTATTATTTAATTACTCTTATTTCCTTTTATTCATTATGCAATCATATGATTTATAACTTTCATCATCATCTGAATTTGCATATAGAGATGGCTAATTAGCCAATCCAACTTATATCAATAGAATCGATCTAGAACGTCATTAATAAAAGTACAATTGAAATTTGTTAGGTTGTTTGGTAGTAAAAGAGGTTTTTTTTTTCTTTTTTATAGTGTGGTAAACAAGGGTATACCTTTAAATAAGAATACTCACCTTTTTCACTAGTTTGATCACTTGAACTTATCCGATTAGAAAGACCAATTTTTCGCCACGCATTAAGTTTGGGTTCTCCATTCGACCTGGTTTGGCCTTTTTTTAATTTTATTTTTTCTCCAAGAAAGTAGAAAGAAACCTGATTTGAGGAGGCGTCTATCTACATAAAAAGCCAAGAGGCTTTGCTTGCCAAGTCAAGGAATTTCTCTACACGTAAAGACATTATTCACGATCGAAGAAAATTTTATTTTATTGCATGCATTATTAACACCACCTATACATCGCATTATCTTTAGATAGCTCAAGCTAAATTCCAAGAAAAGTTAGGTGGCGACATCAAATAATAATAGAGAAAGTGGCGTGCATGGTCTTCACTCTTTCAGAACATAATTTATGGCCAAAAAAAAAAGAAAATGATATACCCAGTGGACAAGCACCACGTGTGACATCGGTGGATCTATATAATTCCAAAAATATGACGAAAATAATGTAATAACTTATGTACTTGTGGTGAGGATTTAATCAGGACTTTAGGCAATCAAAAGCGGCATTCTTGTGATGGAAAATACGTGCAATCATATGTGATTTCTACTTATCCTTGTGCCAAGAGCAAGCCATGATTGACATATTCTACTTGTATGCGTCTTTCGTCTCTTTAATGCATATGCTGTTCATGTTGGGAATGTCGGTTCGAAGGCAAAGACATGCTCGCTCGAGCTCCCATCTCTTCTTCCCAACTATGAGCGATGGTGTCGAGTCCAACTTGGAAGACCCTACCTGCTCTCGTTTAGCACCGCCAATCAAATATGGTAAGGACACATGTAAAGCTTAAGGACAGAGAGTTGATGCCGACTCGGTTCGTGTTTACATTATTGTCTCGTGAGTTGGTAGATTTTCCCGTTTTTTTTATTAGGTGTTCATTCGCCGGGACAACGGTGGTCCCAGAGTTGCTTGCGGTACCCGAGACTTTGATGTTCAGTTGGAAAAAAAGAGACCAAAAATTGTTCATTGGAATTGATCTTTGATTGGGTCCAAAAAAGAATTGGGACCAACCCTTCCATCGGTGGACGAGGTGAGTACCTTATTGGTGACAAGACGAAATCAGTTGTCGGTGTTCGTTTGTTCCTAAATGTAATGAAACTCTTTTTTTGAATTTTTGAAACATCTCAATTATGATCTTTGACACATGATATATTTGGTACATGTCACACCCCCGCCCCATCTCTAGCACGAGAGCATGACCCGACGGGTTAGCATCAACGCCTCAGGCAACGTCGAACGTCCCAAAAGTCTTTTATCTTTGGTTAAGCGAATGCAGAAGCGATCATAAACAATCCCCGTACAAACAAACATGGAAGCCAGGCAAAACATATGCAAGTCAAGCAAATAAAAGCAATATATACATATACATATTCACACCTCAAAAGTTGTTTTGATTACATGTCCACCCTAGTCTTGGGCTACTTATTTTCGTTTCCATATATAGTCAATCAAAAGACTGGGGTAGCCTAGCTCCTCTACCAAGCTGCTCCCAAAAGCAGCCCCCATGCTAAATTCATTCCCTTTTTGGACTCAGGTTCATCCATCACACACCTAAAATTGTGAGAACAACAAGAGTGAGTCAATGACTCAATAAGTAGAAATCCCTAATTCTCCTATAGGAAAACATCTTGCCGTCAATCGTCGGATACAAGGTCACCACCCACTTGTCGATGGCAAATCAATAACAAGGTTCGTGCATTGCCTTGCTTATGCATATGAGAGGCTCTCAGCCATTTATGTACTTTCAAGAATCAAAGACAATGAGTTATTGCATAAAAAAAAAAATTCCAAAGATCCGTGACTTATTAAAATTTCGGTCATAAAAAGGGATGCTCACATCTCATGAAACTCATTTAAGCACTAAGTGACCAAATTCAAATATATGCTCAAATTGATGCAAGGACTTAACAATACATATCAAACAAACCTAGCTTTTGCAAGAATCACACATGTATCAGTCATAGACCACATGTGAACTTTCATTTTTCTTTTTCAATATCATATTAGTTGAAATTAATCGACTCTTCCGGTAACAACCGAGCATCGGTCCCCCCCTTGGCAACCGGCATCGTCCCGATCTCATTATCAGGACAGCATCCAGGGTGACCCCCAGGCATCGGCCTCACCCAGATCGGCATCATCCACGATCTCAATATCGGGACAGCATCCGGGGCTTTACCCCAGGCAACGACCTGGCATCCCCTAGCGTTGGTATATAAGTCCATCATGTGTTCATGCATTTCAAGCATCAACCAATTCATTTTATGTTTAAACTTTTAGCCGAATGAAATGCCCGAAGGCGTGCCATGCAAAATGACTAATGAATGGCTCTTGTGTTTTATTAAATCAAACTCATATCGGATGCGATTCGGGCTCGTGGCCTTCACTTGGAATCATTCGCTCAGGCTTTAACATTGTCCATAGTCACCAAGACCTCTCATCGACACCCATTCGTGATCATGAACTTACTTAATACAACAACAAGTAATAGAAACACAACAAGCATAACAATACGAAGCCAACACAAGTAAACGATGACATGATCCTAAAATCGATAAGCATAACACATCGCCCTATCGAAGAGTTAGGAAAGTCTACTTACCTTCGATCAACCTCGAGCTAAGACACGAACTACAAAGGAAGGGCGGCTTACTTTGGAGGTCGAGAGAGAGAGACGTGAGGTGGAGGGTGTTCAAAGAGATGGAGAGTGGAGAAAATGGGAGCAAAGTGAGGAAAATGAAGAGAACTCCTCATAAATTCCTTAGGTGGCAAGGCTATGGGTCCAATAATTGAAGCCTAAATGATGAGTTGGAAGGCTAAAAGGCCTTACTTGACAACCTAAGCTTATAGGTATCATCAATGATGACCCGCTTTTCACTTTTCTATTGGTTCACCTATACTCTGCATTAAATGAGCATTTAATGAAGTTTGACAATAATAATGCTAAAGTTACCAACTCGGCAAATTCTAGAATCTTTGATCATTAATGAGGGCCCATGTATTGCTCTCCAATTGTTCTGTGTATGCCACTTTTCTAGAATATCCAAGATATTTTGGACCACAATTATGACATTTGAAAAGTCAAGGGACATCTCACCTTCTTCATGAAGGAATTCTAGAGTTTTCTTTCTATTTTCATTTCCTTCTGTAAGAAGGCAAATTTTCCTTCCTCAAGAAGGCAATTTAGAAAATTCTATCATCCAAGTTGATTCCGGAACCGAGGAAGAGATCATTATGTACACCTCAACATGGCATTTAAGGACTTGAGTCCAAGTTTCGACGTGACTCATACCTCTTGGGTGAGAAAACAGTTTTGAACAAATTTCGAAATCAGTATATTTACCTTATCAAACGGAATCGAAAACTTATGAAATTTTAATATGTTTTAGAGAAGACTTTAAGAAACATTTTTTATGAAGGAAACTTAGCCAAATTCATGTTGTGGAAAGAGCAGCACCTAAAAATTCTTCCGTCGAGCAGATTCAACAGTCAGAGAGAGAGACTCATTTCGAAATCCAAATTTTCACAAAACTCTTTGAAATTTTAATATGTTATAGATATGGATGTTATTTAAAACTTTTATGAAGGAAGCATGTCTAAATTCGAAAGGGAAGATTTTATAAGAATTCAAGAAAGCAACTTGGTTACCGTTTTCATTACACGAGATAGGTTCTAGACGTTAAATGATTGGACCTTGGTCCCTACCATTTCACCTCAAAAAAATATAAAATTTAAGTATGTTTTACTCAAGATGTTTAGAACAACTTTCACAAAGGAAGTTTCTTTAAATTCGCATCACAAAAATCTATGTAAAATTGGCAAATAGCGCAGGTCCAGTAATTTCGAAAATTAAAGGTGGCAGTCTTAGTTGGAAAAATGAGGCGTCCTACTTGGTCAAGAAGTATTAATTATCGGGCATCATTATCTCACAAGTTTCCAACTAGGTTCTAGGTTAACTTGAACACTTCATCTTAGCATTGAATAAGTAGAAGCCAAATGTAATTAATGTCTTTTTAGCTTGTCTAAGAAGATTTGAGTTGCTTGTTCTTTCTTCCAATGGATGTGTAGTCCATTTCTTGGCCTCCAAAATCTCCTACTTAGTTTAGGGTTATAACTAGCTATAAGGACACGTAAGCCTTTACATTCATCATCCTCATTTAATGCTTTTCACACTTATTTACACTTATTTTCTAGGAAGATTTGACTAACCTAAGGCCTATCTAACTTAGCCTCTTAGTTGGGATCAATATAAGGGTCGAAATCGAGGATGTTACAGTACACGATATACTTTCTTTATCTACAAGTGCAAAGAAATCCTCATCCGACCTTCCCTCTTATAGAAAGAATCTTAATAGCTAACAAGACGAGATCAATCAATCGTATTTAGTAAAGCTTGATTTGTTTTTTTTTTTTTTTTGGTAAAGGTAATAATAAAAAGAGGAAAAGCCAACTATACAAAAGATTGACGCCAAAAAATTTCACTCAAAAAGCACATGAGCAAACTGAGTGGAAGGGAGCCGATGTAAAAGAAACAAGAAACAATCGAGACAATCGGCAACAACAAGAGTAGACGCCCCCAAGTTTGAAGGAAGCAAAAGGGGTACATATCCAAAAGCAGCACGAGCGCAACAAGCGCAACAACGTCCAGACGAAGGATAGGAGCAAAACCCCAGCACTAATCGAGCTTGCGAAGAACAAACCCAGCAACCTATTAGAGCTCAGCAGGGCCAGCAACGAAGACTGAAGGGTCAAATCCCCACCCTCGTTGAAGCCTCCTATTTCTCGAGTTGTCAGGCACCTTGCTGTAGGTTAGTACTTTGTCCTTGATGACTTTTATGAGATGATTCTTCAAGGCCGCAACCTCAAGCACTTCGCCCCGGAAAATGATGTTATTCATTTTCTTCTAGATAATATGGCACATGGCTCCAAAAGAGAAATGGGCAATTGAGTGGAAAAAGTCCTTACCAGATAAATATTTCAGAGCCCAAAGGAGATTTTCCGCCCACGACCTGTTACGCCAGGGAAGATTACATCTCCCCGCCCAAAAGAAAGCAAGCGTCACAAGAACATGACACTCGAAGAAGAGATGGTCAATCGAATCAAGAGCATAATTGCATAAGGCACACACTTCATAATCAATTCTTCCATGAGAAATGAGTAAAGCCTGAGTAGGAAGGCGGTTCTTGGTAATCAGCCAAAGGTTGGACTAGTATCTGGGAGCAATGGCATTATTCCAGATAAAGTGAGCCTAAGGGACAAGGTTCTTTCTAGGTCTTAACACCTCCCAGGTTGAGGCCACTAAAAGGATCCGGAAGAGGACTCACACCAAGAGAACCCATTAGGAGACTCAACCAGGATTGGCAAGGAGAAGCCCCAACTCTCCAATAGAGATCTAAACGCACAGTCTACCGGTGCAAGGAGGTTCGCCACTGTTGCTTTCCTAGAAAGGCCCGAACTAAGAATAAGAGAGTCTGGAATGATGAGGCTCCAAGGGCCTTCCTGGTGCCAATTGTCATGCCATAGAGAGATTGAACGACCATTGCCTACTTTCCAAAAGAAGGATAACCCGAAATCCCTTCTAAAGTGAAGGATTTTCTTCCAAGCACAAGAGCATACTGTTGGAATAGCCATAACCTAAAAATTCTCTCTTTTTAAGAAATTGGAATGGATCCACCGACACCAGAGGGACTCTTTATCTGTGAACAAGATCCAGATATACTTATGCATATACGATAAAGCCTGATTTGTTCTTACTCAATTATGCAAAGAATTTATATTAAACCTTAGGAAAAATTGTTCAAAAAGTTATAAACTTGTTGCACTTTTACCAACTCAGTCCTAAACGTTTTTACCTTTTGCTAATTCAATCTTAAATTTTTTCATTTCTTGCCAATTAAGTCCATTCAGTCAATTTTGACCCGAAATTATTAACGTGAACAGTCGGTGCTAAATTAGCAATTTTTAATAATATTTTAATAATTTTTTGAATCTTTTTAATGGTTTTGCGCCTTTTTTAAATTTTTGTTTTGTTTTGTTTTTTTTAGCTAGGGCTAGTCAGGGTTGCCAGCTGACTCTCGCTGGCTAGAGGTGAGGGTGTCAAGCTCCTTGCCAACTCTGGGAGAAGGCGCAATGCTCTCACCAGCCAAAGCAAGGGCGTGCGAGCCCTCACCCAAAATGGGCAAGGTCTGTGATGTGAACGACCTCGCCAAATCTAGCCACGAGGGCTCAATGGCCCCTACTAGCCCCAAGAGATGGCCCTTGCCTCGCTTGGGGCTAGCAAAACCTCGCCTGGCTAGATCTAGCGAGGGCATCGCAGCCCTCACCCATGGTTGACGAGGGTTAGCCGACCCTTGCCTATATAGCTAGCAAGGGTCGCTGACCCTCATCTGTGGCCTGTGAGGGTCAGCCGGCCACCCTCACTGGCCAAACTCCAAACAAAAATAAATAATTAAAAGTAAAAAAACCATAAAAATAATTAAAATATCATTAAAATATTATTAAAAACGTACTACGTCAGTACTGACCATCCACGTCAGTAAATTCCTATCAAAACTGGTCAAATTGACTCGATTGACAAAGAGTGAAAATATTTAAGGCTGAATTGGAAAAATCGAAAGGTTCATGACTGAATTGGTAAAAGTACAATAGATTTAGGACTTTTTGGATAATTACCCCTCAAACTTTAATGTATCTTTGCTTTGACAATGGACAATAAAGCTTGGAGCCTTATAGAAATGGACTCTTCTCTTTCATCTAGTGTGAGGATCTACAGTATGGAACATTGGGGAACCAATCTAACCTCAATTTCTCACCTTGTGAAAATTTTATGCATTTATTCATGTCATTTGATACATAATTACGCACCAGAACAATTTTAAATGCCTTATGCGAAAAAATTTTAACAACTTTAGTACCAAAACTTTTATTAATGACCGGTTTAGTGTCAAAACTTATTAAAAGCGTTCATTTAAGTTACTTAGGTGAGCCATGTCCAATTTTTAGTCGCTAGAATTACTTAGACGATTGCTCTTTAAAAGTCGTAATACTTAAATGATCATTTGATAAATATTAACACCCAAGTGGACAATGTGCAATAGTTATAATACCGATACCGTCCTTATCATGTGTAGTATACTTTCTCATCCTATAGAGAGGCTACTTCATTATCGTATACCTTCTTGAAATGTATAGTCTTAGTTGTTTGGCATATGAGTTGTGTTAGAGAAATCTCATATCAGAGAATTGATATAATGTTAATCAGTTAATATATTATAATTGGCTTATAATTTATTGACTTAAGCTTTTGAGTAAATGTGAGTTCAACTGAATATGTTAACGGGCTTCGGCTCGAGCTCCCTTTTATCAATCTCCCTAAGTGAAGATATCGGGTTAGCGCTGCACGCTCCCAACATTAGTTGCCTTACACTAATTTTTTATACCATAATTACAAACTTCATTTGCCATCTTTGGATTTCACTTTTTATAACCATGCCCTTAACTAGCTCATTAAACTAAACAATGTCAAACTTGGTTGTCAAATAAGATAACTTGCTCATATGCTAAAGTGTTTCCGGAGAAAAAAAAAGTGTGAGAAAAACCCTAAATCTATCGCATTGATGGTAATTTAGTCATAAATCTTTTATTGGTACTAATTTAGTCCAAAATATTTTTTGACATAGTGCCAATTCAATCATTCTAGTTAATTTTGGCCCGATATTGCTAATGTTGACACTAATCAATTTACGTGGTACAACCAGTGCTGATATGAACAACTTTTAATAATGATTTTAATTTTTTTGAATTTTGAATTTATTTTTCCTATTTTTTTTCCTTCCTCTTCCTCAAGTTGGTCACTGACAGCGATTGGCTAGAGGCGAGTGACCTCGCCAACCTTTAGCTAAACTTGCTACCATTGGCGAGGCCCGACCTCGCCCAATCTGGCTAGGTCATGCCTCGCCTAGCCCCTAATGAGACTCTTCCTCACCAAGGTTTGTGAGGGTGGCCCTACATTGGGCGAGTGAGGATCGTTGTCCCTGGTGAGGGCTCGAGCCTTGCTAGTGGCCAACGAGGACGTTGAAGAAAGAGGAATGAAAAAAATAAATAAATAATTTGAAAAATATTAAAAGATGTCTATGTTAGTGCCGGTTATGCCATATAAGCTAATTGACGTCTATGTCAGCAATATCCTATCAAAATTAGCCAAAAAAACTAAATTAGCATTAGGTTAAAAGGTTGAGGACCAGATTGGCAGTAGGTCAACAAATTTAAGATTAAATTGGCACCATTAAAATGTTTATAATTAAATTGGCACTAATTTAACACTTTTCTAACACTTTTCCCATTTACAATCTCTCATAAAGATAGACAAAATTTTATACTCCTCTTATGTCCTTTATTGTATTTGATATGAGATTGTGTGTGTATATATCTTCAAAATGGGAAACTGCTTCTTCTTTTTTATTTAGAAAATCTGCTCAAACCAGAGATAAAACAATATATATTATTGACTTGATTAAAAACTTTTTATGTTGTGAATTGTCTGAGACTTCATAAAGCTCTCTTCAACGAGTTTGCAGTGCATGAAATAATTCAGCTGATCAAATGGCAAATATTCATCCGAAAGCAACGCTTAATCTCCCAACTCCGATGACTTCTCATGATCGCACCGCCACTAAGCGAGAGGTCTTCACTGTGTGGATGAAGTCCGTGATCATGAACGGCAAGGGATGCACCGTGTTCGACTCGAGCGACGGAATCGTTTATTGGGTAGATAACTACGATTGCAAGTGAAGCGGCACAGTCTATTTGATGGATAGAGGAGGGAATGTTCTATTCACCATTCTTAAGGAGGTAAGAAAAGATTTACACACAAAATCTGCTCAAATTCTCTCTTCAAGTGTCGAGAGTGGGCACTCCACGCCTTACTCTCGAAATTCCATCCCTGCTACAAAAAGTTCATAGATATGAAAAAGGTTGAGTGAAAACGAGTCAAATTGGATCGGTGTTCAACTAATCGCAGGCATGTTTTGTTGCTCTGTGAAGAAATGTAGCTTGTTCAAGACATGGAAGGGTTATGGATCGATTGGCTCGGCGGGGAGAAGGGCGCTGTTTCAAGTCAAGAAGCCATTGAATTTTAAGAAGAGAGTCGCTGTACGAGGTCACGGTCTGGACAGACAAGAACCAACTTAGCTACTACTTCATTCAAGGACATTGTGGTACCACCTCCAAGTCAGCATGCGGCATCACCAAGAAACTCAGAGGTCTCATTGGCAGAGGTCTCTCTCTCTCTCTCTCTCTCTCTCTCTCTCAAAATGGTATGAACCTGAACTCAATCTCTACTTCGCCATTGAACAGGTTAAAGAGAAGAAATCGAGCTCGGGGGTTTCGCTGGGGGACGAGGTCTTGACTGCAAGAGTGGAACCAGAATTCGACCATTCGCTTGCCGTGGGACTTCTCGTTGTCTCCAGCGCAGCCTGTGATACGGTAGAAGCGCATAGAGCTCGTAGATACACTGACGGATCGACAATTCCACACGGGTTTCTGGTCTACTGACATGTTCGAAAAATCACCAGTCGTTTCTTAACTCACCAACCAAATCTCAAAAAATCAGTGATTTCAGTTCACGATGTTACCGAATCTTCGAAGCTCATATCATTTTCCCATGTCCGATTGTTCTTTATACATACAAGAAAGTAAGTTCGTCGATAGATAGATTCATGAAGCAGACATTGCAGCAAAGAGCAGCACTTCAATCGAATTCGACTCAGGCTAAATGAAAGGTTTAACCTCTCCCATGATCGGCAGAGGCCAGATCGAATAACACCTCTATACTACAAAAGATGGCCGCCCAACTAGTGGCCCGACACGAGGAACTTCTTCTACCGCAGCGAGCCGAGGATGGAAGCTCAGCCTTCGAAATCGGTCTTCACCCACTGCCCGTACTTGCTCTTCATCCTCTCGTCCAGCTCTTTGGCCTTGACCTCCGCAATCTTCGCCGCGTTCGCCATCGATTCCTCCTGCACCCTCGCGATCCTCATGCTCCGCTTCTTCTCCACCGCGTCCCGCTCCGCGCCGAGCCCTTCGTACTCCCTCACCCAGCAGCTGTGCACGGCGCACGTCAGCGCCAGCACCACCAGCTCCATCAGCAGCATGGCCGTCAGGACCCCGCACTCCAGCCTCGCCAGGACCTTGGCCTCCTTCGGGTCCCGCCGCGACCCCAGCAGCGAGAGGCTCGACGCTTCCTTGGTGAACAGCGCCAGGACCCCGAGCGCCTGCCCGGACAGCGCGGCGAGGAGGAACGAGACGTGGGTCACGAAGCAGAAGCGGGCGAGGTGGGAGTAGAAGCCCACGAAGGAGGAGGCGAGCGACATGGCCGAGATCACGAGGAAGGCGAGGCCGAGCGAGGTCGGGGGCGTCCGGAGGAGGATTATCGGAGCGAAGGACGCGGCGGAGAGGACGAAGAGGACGAAGTTCAAGCAAGAGAGGAGGAGATTCGGGAAAGAACAAGAGCTTCTCGACTTGACGGCGGACATTTTCCTTTCTGGAATTCGATGGGAAAGTTGGGGATTCTTTTGCTTGCTTGATTGAGAAATGGGGACTTGACGAATCTCTAAATAGAAGATACGAAATTCGAACGTTAAAAGGAAAGGCGGAGTTTAAAGTTCAACGGCTAGTGCACGGAGGTTGGAGAAGGGGCCCCGCTTTTATCAGCACTCATTTCCATCATTTCTGTCCCTCCCATGCGTTTCAAAAGCCGGAAAGAAATCACAGATTTGTTAACGTGGGGCTTCCCTAACGAATAATTAGAGAAGATTTCCAACATAAAAAGAAAAAAATGTTTATGAGAGAAGATTTTGAGAGCTTGAGCCTTTCTCTCTCTACAAGATGACATGAGAATTGTATCAAAGACTAGAGAGAGAGAGAGAAATTTACCAGTTATTTTCGAAAATTATGGAAGACCATAGGGTTAGTCCCATATGGATTCACAAACACGAACCACACTGCCGCATAAAAAAATCCTAGGGATATATTCATTAAAAAAATCTTAAAACTTGTCACTAAAGTGTAATTAAGTTCTAAAATTTTCTGAAAATGTATCAAATCCTAAAATTTGTCAAATTGATATAATTGAGTCATTCCATTAATTTCATCTAATATGGCTAATGAAAAATACAAATGTGTGCATGTGTTTTTTTTTTAATTACTTTCTCTCTCCTACATGGTGCCAACGTGGCTAAAACAATAACCTCAACCGACGTTGTTTTGGTCCAAATTTAATGTTTAGTATAAATAATATTCTATTAAATAAAAAAGAGTAGTTAACCGAGGCCATTGCTACTGCCACCCCACCATCGCCAGAAAGGTGGGGGCAAGGGTTGGCCGGGGTCGCCAAGCCCAACTAATGGCTCGCAACCTTGGCCAACCGTAGGTGAGGGCTTGCAAGCCGTCACCCAAATCCGGGATGAGGGTCATGGCCCTCCTCCAAACCAAGTAAGGGTCGCCGACCCTCCCCCAGTTCGAGCCAAGTGTCACGACTGATTGTGGTGTTGCTGCTATCCAGCCACACTTACATGAAATCATGAAAAGGGATGTAATCTTTTATAGTTGCGAAGTTTCCACAAATGACTAAATTAGTTCATTGGCCAATAAACAAAACCATGAAATCATATGAAGAACCTCTAGGTTAGGAGAGGCACGAAGCAAAAACTTAAAAGTTTCTAAAAATTTTGGTAAATTGAAAAATCTAAAAAATGTAATTAGAATGTTAGGATCCTTTTTCTTTTTCTTTTTTTGCAAAAAATAACTAATTTGAAGAACATTTTCCTAAAAATATCATTTGTATCATCACAAAAATAAATGAATGAAAAATCTTTTCATTGTTTACGAAAATATTTAGACATAAAATGCCGTTGATAATGAAAATATTTTTTTATTGACTAATTATTTGAAGCTATCAAATCTGTCATTTTTAAGAAAATGTTTTTCAAATCAATAATTTTTTGCGAAATAAATGGGCCTTTAGTGATATTCAATAATTGAAGCTTGTAAAGACCATAGCGCCTAAGAGTTTTGAATTCTATGGCCTAGTTGGGAGATCAAGAAACATTAAGTTTTAAAGTTGATTTGAATATCAAATGGCTTCAACATGCCTAGAGTCCAAGGGGAGAAGTCAAGACCCCTTACTTCAATGTCCATAAAGGGTCAAAGTGCTACTCGTCTTAAAAAGTCACAATTCTTCGCACATAGATCCAAATTCAACGGTTTTGAAAGACCACTAGGGTCCAATGAATAAAATTTGAAAATCACAAAATTAGTAAAATATTTCCTTAATCGTCATAATCATATTTATTTCACATGACTAATCTGGTCTAATTTGCAATTCGTTAGTGGTTGCCAGATATAGCGTCGTCACATGATAATGATACGGACACAAGCGACGACAAAATCTAAGACCAGACTTTTATTTGATCACCTAATCTTTTCATAAACATTTATTATAAAATTGATAGAAGAATCACCCAAATGATGGCGAAGTCATGGAAAATGATAGGCTCAGCGAAGTTTAAGACCGAACTTTTATTTGATTGCCCAATATTTTCTTAAACACTTATTATAGAATTGATAGAAGAATCACCCAAATGATGGCGAAGTCATGGAAAATGATAGGCTCATGTAGATATTGATGGAAGTTTTTATAGAATTAGTTTCACATGGTTGGAAATTAAATAAATGCAATCTCTTGCGTTGATAATCTGAAGGAAAGATAGCAAAGAAAGACCAAACTGAAAATCAATATCTCTTTTTGTCCAATTAGTGATATTATGTTTATTGATCATGCACTTTATTGTAAAGATTAAATTGAACATGTAATTGTAAAACTCACCATGTAGTCACTGTTTACTTTCTGTGCTTGTTTAACTATTCCTCTACGTAACTTTTACTATCATCATCATCATCATCTGAATTTGCATCCAGAGATGGCTAATTAGCTAATCCAACATCTACAATAGAATCAATCTAAAACGACATCAATAGAGAGAAAATATTTTCTTAACGTTGTAATACAAGGTTATGTCCTCGGATAAGAGTACTCACGAGTTAGACCACTTGAATAAGTGTAAGTTTTCACCCGGCGATCAGCCACGCATTATCATTTGCAAGTTCAGAAGATTGAATCATGCGCAGACACGTGTCTATTCACAATCGTTCGTCACATATTGTGTTGTCGGAAAAAAGTTGGAGTATCCATTTGACATAGTTTGGCTACTTCTATTTTTTGTTCTCGAAGAAAATTAGGAAATTATGTACTTGAGGAGGCATACGTACATCTACCCAAAATTCAAGAGGCTTTTGCCTGCCAACTCGAAGAATTTCACTACATACAAAGACATTACTTACAATCAAAGAAAATCTATGTTATTGCATCCATTATAAGACCATCTTTAAAAAGCATTATCTTTCATTATTTCAAGCTCATTCCCACTAAAATTTAGGTGACGACATCAAATAATTAAGAAAAGTGCCGTCCATGGTTTTCACTCTTTTAGCACATAGTGTATTGCTCAACAAAAAATAAATATTTTTATCGTCAGCATCCCTACAAAACCCATGGATAAGCACCACGTGTGATGTCCACGATGTAATCTGAAAAGTATACGAGAATAATGTAAAATATATGTACATGTCTTTAGCATTTCGATTAAGACTTTAGGTAATCAAAAAGTGGTACGTATCTACATGCAATCCTATATAATTATTACTTATCCTTGCGCCCACAGTAAGCCCCGATTGATATATTTTGTTTCTATGCGTCTCTCGTCTCTCTAATTCATATGCTGCTCCAAGGGCTAGATGACGCAGAGACGTGGAACGACGTTGGAACACATCCATTGCATATTAGTCTTGCGTAGTCCGAAATTAATATAATCCCTCCGCTTAGGTTTGTGCATCGAATTAAATTCAACAGTCAGATGATGGGATGAGATATCCGTGTCGAGAACGGCGGTTCAAGCGCCAAGAAATGCTCGTCTAGCCTTGTTTCCGAGAGACACATTAATAGTGAGAAGATGAAATGTTTTTTTTTTTTTTGCATAAAACCAATCTATAATTTTTTGTACTTTGCAACACACTATATGTTCAATAGCGAATATACTTCCTTCATCTACAAGCGCAAAAAAACCCTCTTCGGACCTCGCCTCTAGGAGAAATCATCTTAATTGCTAATGAGGTGAGATCGATCATTCATGTGTCGTAAAGTCTGATCGGTTCATACTAAAGTATGCTGTTTCTAATCAATGATACATGATACATATATGTTCTACTGGTATAGAGAGGCTACTTTATAATACATGCATATATGTTATGCCTTCTTGATATGCACAGCCTCAGTTGCCTAGCACTAAATTTTTATACTATACTTTTCAACTTTATATGCCGCCTTTGAATTTCTCCTATTATAACCATGCTCTTATCTAGTTCATTAAGATAACTCATGTACCATCTTCCTATTGGCCAAGACCATATCTAATCGACGGTGATTATAAAATGTTATGTTGTGAATTTCCCCTTCGTATGAAGTCAGCCTCCATAATTTACTACAAGGACAGCTACAGGTAAGCCCCTTTAAGAAGCTCTCTCCAAGGAGCTTGCAGTGTATGAAACAATCAGCTGATCATATGGCGAAAATTCATCCAAAAGCGACGCTTGATCTCCCATCCCTGGCGACCTCTCACAATCGCAAGGCCACTAAACGGGAGGTCTTTACCGTGTGGATGAAGTCATTGATCATGAACAGCAAGGGATGTACTGTGTTCGACTCGAGCGGCGGGATTGTTTACAGGGTAGATAACTATGACTGCGAGCGAAGCAGCGAGGTCTATTTGATGGACTGCGGAGGGAAGGTCGTGTTCACCATTCTTAAGAAGGTAAGGAAAGATCACGCGCGCAAACATCGCCTCAAATTCTCACTTCAAGTGTCTAGAGTCGGCGTGTTTGTGCCCTCAATCTCGAAATTAGGTAACACCTTACAAAGACTTCGATAGATATGAAAAAGAAGTCTAGCTAGAACGAGTCAAGTCACGTCGGTTCCCTATTAATCGCACACATGTTTTATTGTTCTGTGAAGAAATGTAGCTTGCTCAAGACATGGAAGGGTTATGGATCGATTGGCTTGGAGGAGAGAAGGACGCTGTTTCAAGTCAAGAAGTCATTGAGCTTTAAGAGGAGAGAGTCGCTGTACGAGGTCACGGTCTGGACAGACACGCCCCGACCTAGCTACTACTTCATTCAAGGACATGGCACCTCCAGGTCTGCGTGCAACATAACCAAGAGATTAGGCGGTCTCATGGCAGAGGTCTCTCTCTCTCTCTCTCTCTCTCTCACACACACACACACAAAAAAGATGGTATGAATATGAACTCAATCTCTACTTCGCCATTCAACAGGTGAAAGAGAAGCGATCAAGCTCAGGAGTTTCCCTGGGGGACGATGTCTTGACGATGAGCGTGGAACCAGAATTTGATCATTCGCTCGCCACGGGACTCCTCGTTGTTTACGGACTATTCAACCACAGTTTGTGATGTAACAGAATCGCCCTCATGCTCGTAGAGAGAGGGGATCGACGATTGCACGCGTTCTGCTTTTACCAACATGTCTTAGAGAGTTTACTTCTGAAGCGACCAAGGTCTGCTGCCGAGTTCGGAAAATCAACTGTCGCCCTCTTGAAAATTGCTAACCGGATCCAAGAAACCAGCGATTTCAGTTCGCGGGTTTTTGGGGAATTTCAGACATATAGGCTTCCGTTATTTGTACAATTTAGTGAGAGAACACGGATCAAAGAGCAGGTCAAGAAGCATTCGACATGCACACGTCATTTTCCCATGTCTGCAAATGTTCTTCATATTCAATAAGACTCTATTTCAATGAAGGGTTTAAGCTCTGACATGATTGGCGGAAAATGGATAAAATAGCAAGTCACCGTTGACTTTGGTGAGACCATTTTAAACTGATCTTTGGACTTGGACCACAGATAAAATATTCCCGTACATGATAACAGGACAGCTTCGTCATGAAGCAGTTTCCATGTCTGCACACTTACCTACCTGTACGTTCATAAGCACAAAATAAACTACCAGAAGAAGACATTACTGCCGACATCAATGTAATTCCGGAGCTTTACGTTTCGAGTTCAAACTGGATGGAAGGACATTTGTTTTCAAGCTCGGATTCAAATTATCTACTCAAGGCAAACCAAATTCACTTAGCAATCTCAGTTTGATCAATGCTTTGACAAACACATGCTCAGTATTAAAGGATCCCGCTCATTTAAATACCCAATAGGATCTAGCCGAATTATCTAATATGCAAAATTCAACAAAGCGGCTTAGTATGCCTAAAATTGTTGCCCTGTTATCGTGACTAAAAAAATCCATTCATCAATCTTATGCCCTAACTAATCTGCATCAAATGGATAGTCATTTGGCTAAAAGATCAAAATCTCGAAGCACGTTGTATGAATTGAAGTGCAATATTAAGCTCAACAAAGGAACCAAAATCTAGCAGCTAACTCTACTTCAGAATCAGTTCCATGTTAAATCAGATGCAGGATGAAAATACCACCGTACTGCAGTAACCTAAAGAAGAGATTATGTACATCATGCCGAGAGGATTCAACGCCGACTCTTCATACAGTAGTCATGCTATCTTGCGCTGCCTCTCATTGGTAGAGGAATGAACTTTGGCACCTGTTACAATTCCAAGGACAGAACAAAGACATTGAGTTTGCATGATCACAGTTTCAGCTTCCTTATTCACAGGTACTGAGAAAAAAAATACAATAGGTGATCAAAAGTCAATGGCTCTTGAAAATTTGAAAATATATTGCTCTCCCCAATTGAACAGACAATAGAGAAATGCCAAAAGATGATAACCAAACATGATGCACACATTACAAGGGGCAGATAAAGCTTCAAGAAAATCATCGACAAGGAAACTCAAAACCAGCACTTGGGTGTAAGACGCTACAGAGAACCACGGAAACATAGTAGGCAGAGAACTTTTAGCATAGTAAAAGAACCAGGAAGTAGTTGTTTGAGCAACATAGGCAATTTTCAGTATCCACGAGTAAACAAACATGAGAGAGCTTGCAAAGTAGACGGCAGACATCTATAAACAATAAACTAATAACTCAACTAGACTCACCACTAACATCTAGCAACCTTTGCCCTTTCTTCAAGTGTGTCCATATAACAAATACACGTTTGAAGAGATCAAAAAGAAGGGCAATCCTTGTGAATTAACTTTACTTTCACGGAGAGACTGCTAATTCCAATACAATCAGTGTATGACATCTGTGGTATACAAATAGCTTAGATGTTGGCTGGGTCCACCTTCATGTGGGGCCCAGCCAGCATTAAATAAAAAAAAACAAAAAGAAGTGGAAGTGGGTCGTGCGTGTATGCATCCAAAAAGTGGAGGAAAGAGAAAACAAGAGAAAAAAAAGAAACTGCAAAAGCAAGGGAGAAGAGAAGAAAGGAAGAGAGCTGCAACTTTGCGGTTTTGATTCGAAGGCCAAATATTGACGGAATCGGCTCAAATTTCAGTATGGTGTTCATGATACCGAGGGCTACAAGTTGATGGTTTTTGTTTGTCAAGAACCATCTCTGAATTCTCCAATTGCGGTTAAGGTTTTCTTGTTACAAACTTGTTTGTCTACCAATATGGTGAGAAAAAGATGATTGTATTGTTGATGTTGAGCATCTAGTATGTGACTAGAGAAGAATACTTTGTGTATTCTGCTATTCTTGGTGATTAGTGGATGTTTTTGGGCGGTCCATGGTTTTTTCCGCATTGGATTTTCCACGTTAAATCCTTGGTGTCGTTATTTGCTTTGTCTACTTATCATTTCAGCATTATATTTGCATATTGTGAGGCTATACATTGCTAGTTGTTACTGGGGGTTAAGAGATTTTAAGTTGATTTAGTATCATGAGAGAAATTGATCCTAAATTGCGTTTGGCCATGGTGAATTGTGTCCTTGGATTCTCTCCAACAAAGTGGTATTAGAGCCAGGTTGAAATTCTAGTGTTAAATGGAAGAAACTAGCAGCACCATGTTTAAGTTAAATGCCTCGAATTATTCTATTTAGAAGCCTCGGATGGAAGATGTGTTATATTGCAAAGACTTATTTGATCCTATTGAGGGTGATGAAACCAAAGGAGATAAGGAAGACAAAGAATGGGAGAGAATGAATCGGAAAACGGTTGGGTTTATCCAACAATGGATTGATGATAGTGTGTTTCATCATGTTGCTTAAGAAATGAAGGCAGACACTTTGTGGAAGAAATTACAAGATCTCTATGAGAGAAAAACTCCACAAAATAAAGCTCTTCTAGTTAAGCGACTTGTGAATTTAAGATACAAGGAAGGGAGTAATATGGCGAAACACTTGTGTGAATTTCAAAATGTTGTAAATCAATTGACAAATATTGAGATTGATCTTGGTAATGAATTGCGAGCATGCTTATTACTTGGTACTTTTCCTTATAGTTGGGATACCTTAGTTGTGGCATAACAACTCGGCTCCTTTTGGTGTGCTTTCTATGAGCATGGTTAAAGAAAGTTTATTCAATGAAGAAACAAGAAGAAAAGGCTTGAATTATGCTTTTACATAAGATGCTCTTGTAATAGAAAACAGGGCGAGAAGTCAATCAAGAAAATTTCAAAGAAATGATACCCGAGACAAGTCAAGAGGAAGGTCGAAATCAAGACTGATGAAGAGTGTGAAGTGTTATAATTGCGGCAAAATAGGACATTATGCAAAAGAGTGTTGGTTGCCAAAGAGAGATAGATCCCATGATAGAAATAGAGATTGAAAGAAAGAAGAGAAACAAGCTACGACGGCGGTTGCATCCGATGGCGATATTGTGTTTGTATGTGACGACGGATGTGTGAATCTTACATGCCAAGACTCTACGTGGGTTGTTGATTCCGCAGCCTCCTTTCATGTCACGTCACGGCATGATTACTTTGTTTCTTATCGCAGTGGCGACTTTGGTTGTATTAGGATGGGAAATAGTGATGTCTCCAAAGTTATTAGCATGGGAGATGTTTATTTGGAAACTGATGTCGGATGTAATTTGCTTTTGAAAAATACGATACATGTTCCTGATATTCAATTTCATTTGATCTTAACGGGTGCCTTAGATGATGATGGTTATTGTAATTCCTTCTTTGATGGAAAATGGAAGTTGACTAAAGGTTCTATGGTAGTGGCAAAGGGTAAGAAGACAGGCTCTCTCTACACCATGCAAGCTAACTTGATTAAAGAAGAGGTAAATCCAGTGGAGGATTCCTCAGTTGATTTATGGCATATGAGGCTGGGTCATCTTAGCAAGAAAGGACTTGAAACTCTAGCTAGAAAGAACCTTTTACCTTTGAAAGAGAAAAATCTAAAGGAATGCACTCATTGTCTTACAGGTAAGCACTATAGATTCTCATTTCATAGTTCCTCTCCGCACACGAAATCAAATGTACTTGATTTAGTTCACACTGATGTTTGTTGCATGAATGCTAGAACTCTTGGAGGTGCATTATACTTTGACATTTATTGATGTCTGTTCTAGAAAAGTGTGGGATATTGCTTTGAAATCTAAAGATCAGGTACTTGCGGCTTTCAAGCAATTTCATGTTAATGTGGAAAGAGAAACCAGGAAGAAGCTGAAATGTGTTCGGGCTGACAACAGTGGTGAATATAAAGGCCCATTTGAAGTATCAAGCTTGAGAAGATTGTTCCAAAAACACCACAGCATAATGAAGTGGCAGAGAGAATGAACCGGACAATTAATGATCGGATTCGATGTATGCTTTTTCATGCAAAGTTGCCTAAGTCATTTTGGGGTGAAGCGATGAGAACAATAGTAGACTTAATAAATCTTTCTCCATCGGTTCCTCTTAAGGGGGATGTTCTGCAAAGAGTTTGGAGTAGCAAAGATGTTTCCTACAGTCATCTAAAAGTATTCAGTTGTCAAGCATTTGTGCATGTTCCAAGAGATGAAAGATCCAAGCTTGATGACAAGTCTAAACAGTGTATATTCTTAGGTTATGGTGAAAAGTTTGGCTACAGGTTATAGGATCCAGTTACAAAGAAAGTCATTAGAAGCCGAGATGTAGTGTTTTGTGAGTATCAAACTATTGAAGATATTGACAAGGCAGAGAGACCAAAGAATATAGCTCAACGTTCTGTTAGTTTCAGCCCAAGTCCTTCTAATATTGATAGAAATCATGGGGGAGAAGTGCAAGGAAATCATGAAGATGGTGAATCCTCACATAATGTTGATTCTTCAGCTGAAACAGGTGAAATTGTTAAGCAAGAGCAATCTATCCTACCTCAAGTTCGAAGATCTAAAAGAGAGCGTAGGCCTTCTCAAAAATATTTGCCGCATGAGTATGTGTTACTCACTGATGCAGGAGAGCCAGAAACTTATGAAGAGGCTATATCATGTGAACGAAAGAATGAGTGACATGAAGCTATGCAAGAAGAGCTTAAATCCTTGCATGAGAACCATACATTTGAATTGGTGAAGTTGTCTAAGAGTAAGAGAACACTCACAAATAAGTGGGTACAAGTTAAAGACAGAAGAAAATAGTTTGCAACCACGATACAAGGCTAGACTTGTTATGAAAGGCTTTCGTCAAAAGAAGGGCATAGACTTTGAAGAGATTTTTTCACCGGTTATAAAGATGTTTTCTATTCGAGTTGTTCTTGGGTTGGCCGCCAATTTGAATTTAGAAATTGAACAACTTAATGTAAAGACAGTTTTTCTTCATGGAGACCTAGAAGAAGAGATATATATGGAGCAACCGGAGGGTTTTGAAGTTAAAGGTAAAGAGCACCTTGTATGTAGATTGAGGAAAAGCTTATATGGTCACAAGCAAGTGTCAAGGCAATGGTATATGAAGTTTGAATCATTCATGGAAGAACAAGGATACGGTAAGATAAACTCCGATTCTTGTGTCTTTATAAAAAGATTCTCAGATAATAATTTTCTTATTCTCCTACTTTATGTGGATGATATGTTGATTGTTGGGCATGATGCCAAGAAAATCAAGAGCTTGAAAAATGAGTTGAGTAAAGCTTTTGCAATGAAAAACCTAGGCCCAGCTAGGCAAATCTTAGGCATGAGAATTACTCGTGACAGGAAGAATAAGAAACTGTGGTTATCTCAAGAGAAGTATATTGAAAAGGTGCTTGAAAGATTCAACATGAGCACATGTAAACTGGTGAGTACTCCACTTGCAGGCCATTTCAAGTTAAGTAGTAACGAGTGTCCTTCACGTGAGAAAGAGAAGGTTGAGATGATGAAAATTCCTTATGCATCGGCTGTGGGTAGTTTGATGTACACCATGGTTTATACAATACCCGATCTTGCTCATGCAGTTGGTGTTGTGAGTAGATTTCTCTCTAATCCAAATAAGCAGCATTGGATCGCTGTTAAATGGATTCTGAGAGATCTTAGAGGCATTTCTACACTTTGCTTGTGTTATGGAAATGCGAAGCCTGAGTTGAGTGGCTACTCGGATGCGGACTATGCCATTGATGTTGATTCTCGGAAATCCACATCGGGTTATATAATAATCTTTGCAGGGGGAGCTGTTTCATGGCAATCAAAATTGCAAAAATGTACTGCTTTGTCTACAACTGAAGCGAAGTATATTGCTATTACCGAAGGAGGTAAAGAACTTTTGTGGATGCAAAATTCCTACAAGAGTTGGGCTTGAAGCAAGAAAAGTTTGTTCTATATTGTGATAGCATGAGTGCCATCCATCTTAGCAAAAATCTGATGTTGCATTCAAGATCGAAGCATGTTGATGTGAAGTATCATTGGATCCGAGAAAAGCTAGAAAAGAAGCTCTTCCTACTTGAGAAAATTCATACCGACAACAATAGGTCCAACATGATGACCAAGGCCTTGCCCGTGGTGAAGCTTGACGCTTGTAGAAGAAAAGCGGGCATGACAAACCTTCCCACATGAGGTGGAGGGGGAGATTTGTTGGTTGGGTCCACCTTCATGTGGGGCCCAGTCAGCATTAAATAAAAAAAAACCAAAAAGAAAATAAAAGAACAAAAAGAAGTGGAAGTGGGTCGTGCGTGTGTGCGTCCAAAAAGTGGAGGAGAGAGAAAACAAGAGAAAAAAAAAAAGAAACTGCAGAAGCAAGGGAGAAGAGAATAAAGGAAGAGCAAGGGAGAAGAGAAGAAAGGAAGAGGGCTGCAACTTTGCGGCTTTGATTCGAAGGCCAAATATTGACGGAATTGACTCAAATTTTAGTATGTTGTTCGTGAGACCG
The DNA here is from genome assembly GCA_014182515.1 of Eucalyptus microcorys. Classification (NCBI taxonomy): domain Eukaryota; kingdom Viridiplantae; phylum Streptophyta; class Magnoliopsida; order Myrtales; family Myrtaceae; genus Eucalyptus; species Eucalyptus microcorys. The sequence goes on from CM024564.1 coordinate 39,342,694, forward strand.
AGGGCTACAAGTTGATGGTTTTTGTTCGTCAAGAACCATCTCCGAATTCTCCAATTGCGATTAAGGTTTTCTTGCTCCAAACTTGTTTGTCTACCTATGTGGTGAGAAAAAGATATTGTAATGTTGATGTTGAGCCTCTAATGTATGACTAGAGAATAATACTTTATATATCCTGCTATTCTTGGTGATTAGTGGATGTTTTTGGGCGGTCCGTGGTTTTTCCCGTATCGGGTTTTCCACGTTAAATCCTTGGTGTCGTTATTTGCTTTGTCTACTTATCATTTCGGCATTATATTTGCATATTGTGAGAAGGCTATACATTGCTGGTTGTTGCTAGGGGTTAAGAAATTTTAAGTTGATTTAGTATCAGGGGAGAAATTGATCCTAAACTGCGTTTGGCCATGATGAATTGTGTCCCCGGATTCTCCCCAACATTAGAGAACTTGGTGGTGAATGAAGCAAATGTGACACATAATCCATGTGATATCAGATTAACTTACTACCTTCGTTTACATGGAGAAACCTAGTATACTTTCACCGATCTGTTAACCTGTGTAGAAAAGCACCTTGCATTTAACCTGTGTACACAACCATGGCTAAGGAGGATTCTCTCTCTCTCTCTCTCTCTCTCTCTCTCTCTCTCAAAATGACAAACATAGAAAAGCCAACAAGTGTGGCTTCAACTGAGAATTTAAACAATGCTAGTGAGGTAACTGTCTTCTTATTTGAGTTCCAGGCACATACTATAACACTGATGAAGAAACCCAGAATCTGAGGAAACAAGAATCACAAGAGCTATACCTTTGATCAGCCAAGTCACTCAACTTTATATCCGAAAGGAGAAAGAAGAAGTCATGTAAGCAAACAACTACACGAGCATGTGCATCGCTAATTCATTTGAAATATACAAGGAAGAGCCATAAGCAAACCAACCTGCATATCACAACCAAGCAACCAGAAATCTTCTCAACGTAGCAACTGCACTTAGGGCACCTGTTCCAACGCTTGCTCTTAGCCACCTTCATCAGCATTATGTCCTCCCTCTCTCTCTCTCCCTCATTCAATGCCTAAAACTCCCCACAATCCATCTCCGCATGCCACGGCACTCTATACTATGCGCAAAATAATCTCCGGCCGTTTGGACACTCCGATTCCCTCACTGGCGCGCCACCTTTGTCTTTGATCAAGAGCGCCGAGCAATCCTTAAACGGGCAGTAAAACCTGTCCTCTAGAATCAAAGCTTTGCACAGCGCATTGCCCCAACGGTCGAACACCTCCGGAGGGACCTACAATACCCCATCAACGGGGCAACCTACTCGCGTCACGTTGTCGTGAAGCTTCAAAGCTACGTACTTTGTGACGCAGTAGTTGCAGTACGCGTGACTACAACCCTTGATACGAAATAGCTTGCCACCCGTCCTTAGCTCAACACAAATTTCACAGATGAAGGGCTTGGAATTGGACGACTGACCGGGTTCGGTGACTGAGGAGCCACTGTAGGGCTTCTTTCGCTTCCACGAGGACGACGACCGAGTTCCGACGGAAAGTGAGTCGAGGACTCGCACATCATCCTCGTTGAGGCTCTAGGGCCTGGTTTGGAGAAGAGAAGCGGCGATTGCTTGGTAGAGGTCTCTATCCTCGTTGTACAACTCGACGGAGATGGCGTTGGACTCAATGTCGCCCCCAGCGGCGATCGGAGCAAAGCGCGATTCCGGCACGTCGTACCGGTCGACGTCGACGACGACAACCTCAGCTCCTTGCGTCGCCATTAATGCTTCATTCGAGGCCACGGTGCTTCGGTCCACTAAGCAAAAAGCCAAAAACGGCGTATCATTTCACCTTAACTGGGTTCATAAATTATCTTAAATGACGAAATTTAATTTAAATTAGGTATTAATGAAATTTTGGGATCTTATTGATAGGATTTAGATCTTGAATTTACTGATTTTTCTTTTTTAATTTATCTTCTAGAACAGATATAGCCTCTTTCAAAATCTTTCCATTTTAAGCTTTTTCGAGTTTTCTCTTTTATAAGCAAAATATATTAACCATTTGAAGTTGAAAATTGCGTAACAAATAACAAGTCAACATAAATAAACAAATGTTGAATTATTATGAGAAAAGGGATTTAATGGTTGCAATATAACAAGGTTGATCTGCCACGCTTTTATAGCAATATCGATTCGCTTCCATTAGTTTAGTTTCCTTTTATAAGTTTTAAAAATTTATAATGGCATGAATACACTTATCCTCCCTTTTAATAGGAAGCAAAGGATTTTTTTGAAGGATTTTTTTTGTAATAGCAAGGTTGAAATGTTATTTACAGATTATATTCCATATAGTGCGCTACATAATGACCAAAGTACAGATTTCTTAAGATACAATATGTAGATTGAGCTAAGATTATGTACTCCTTGATTTAAGGACCTTCAAAGATCTCTCTCTCGCTCCATTGTAAATTCCTGTACATGGAAAAAGGACAGCTTAAAGTTATAAAGTTTTAAATTTGACATTAAGTAGTTGACTCTATCATAAGTTTTGCCGTCTAATAAAGTAATTCCACATCTATACACAAATCTGCTTATATTTGCAAACACAACCGTTACGTCTAGTCGTCTGGATTTTTAGACAAAATTGCGTTTCATCGTTTGGATTTTAAGAAGGATAGTATTAGATACGATTGGATAAGAAATCCACCAATTTTGTTATATCTTATTCACTATTTGATAAATTGTAGTAAGAAAACCGCATACTTTCATATCATATTATATTTATTATTTGGTGAGAACAACATATCCATGTAAACGAATCTAAAATTGCACAAATAAAAATGGTAAGAAGTTCTCATCATTCATCGCTAAAGAAACCACATATACACAAATAGAGATAACCTCTATTAATTAATTCAAAATTATTGAACAGTCTACATCTTAAACAAGAAGAGCTCATTGCATATTCCAAAGCCATAGGATAAACACTGACAATAAATGTAAATGGGTTATAGCAACATATGCCAAATCTAGTAAATGAAAGACAACATGATTATTAACTTTTGCAATTTCGAAAAATATAGTGTTTTGACTCTCTCACCATAGTACTTTCACTCTCTCGCCACTTTCAAGAAACTTCAACATCAACCATAGAGCTACAGAAAAGTAGGTTTCGACTCTTTTGCCGCTTTCATGGACTTTTGACGTGAACTAGAGAGTTAGATAGGAGAATGAACTTGGACTCTCTTGTTGTTTTTGTGAAGTTTTGATGTAAATAAAGATTTACAGAGGAGTTATGAAACTTCAACGTAAACCAAAGATACGGAGAACGAGTGAATTAAGAAGATCCGTTTCAAGTTTAAATTAGTTCATTTAAAATTGGGGTTCTTCTACTTCCTTATTATTTACTTATTTTTTAATTATGTTTCCTCTCTTTTTTCAATTCCCTTCATCATTCCTTGATAAAATTCTTATTATATAATGAATTATACTAATACAACTAAAAGAAGTAATAATATAGATATTGAATACACACACGTAGAATATAAAGAAATTCAAATATATAAATAAAAAATAAAAATATTCCTGTACTTTTTTTTTGTTAATTTTATTTTTTTTATATTGGAATCCAAATATTATTTTATTTTTAATTATCATTTAAATTTTTTAGTTTAACAAGTTTATTATTTGAAAATAATTGCTTTTATGTCATGGATATAAAAATCATATCCACATTCATCCCACCCCTCTATATCCTTTTATATTGGATTTTATTCTATATTAGGCTGAAACCAAACAAGGGATAAGGTAAATTTTTATTGTATCTAACTTTTATCTTGGCTACCAAATGCAGCCAAAGTAAACTACATGAAGAAGACATTATTGCCATGAGCTCGGGTTCGAATTACTTACTTTAGTTAAACCAAATTCACTTAGTAATCTCAGTCTAATCAATGATTTAACAAACACATTCAATACTCATGGATCTCGCTTATTTAAATACCCAATAAGATCTTGTTGCATTATCTAGTATGCAAAATCCAACTAAACGCCTTAATGTGCCTAAAGTCGTTGCCGTATTCTTGATGACTAAAAGGATCCATTTGTCGACCTCACGCCCTAACTAATCTGGATCAGATGGATAGTCTTTTGGCTAAAAGATCAAAATCTCCAAGCCCATTCTATAAGTTAAAGTGCCAAATTTAGTTCAACAAAGGAACCCAAATCTAGTAACTAGCTACTTCAGATATAGTTTCATATTAAATCGATCAAATGATGTATATACCACCGTGCTGCGGAAAAGCCTCAAGAAGAGATTATGTACATAACGCCGAGAGGATTCAACGCCGTCTCTTTGTACAGTACTCATGCTCCGACCCCCTGAGCTCCACATCGGTTTCAGAGTTGAAGTCCTCACCTGTTACAATTGCAAGAACAGAACCAGGACATTGACCATTGTTGGAATTCAAGTCGACGGAAGACGACTTACCTGATTCCGAAACGCAAACAACAATTAACTCCGGAACAGAAGATAACACCACAATAAACTCACCTTGCAAAGAACCACGGAAACACAGTAGGCGGAGAAATTTAAAGTGTAGGCATAGTAAAAGCATCTGGAAGCAGTAGTTTCAGCAGCATTTGCCAACTTTCACAATAAACAAGAATAAACGAACATGAGAGAGCTTGCAAAACAATCAGCTAATAACTCAATTGCAACTCACCGCCACCACCTAAAGCAATTCGACCTTGAACCACATCTGGGGATTTAGCAAACTTTGCCCATTCTTCGAGTGTTGTCCATATAAGAAATACGGGTTTGAAGAGATCGAAAAGAAGGAGAAAAGTGTCAGAAAAGTTCTAAATCAATTGCATTGACGTAAATTTAGTTCTAAACCTTTTAATGATGTCAATTTAGTCATAAACATTTTGACCTAGTGTCGATTCAATCCTGAACTTTTTGACGTAGTGCCAATTTATTCATTCTGGTTAATTTTGGCCGGATGTTGTTAACGTAATGTCAAGCAACTTACATGATACAACCGGCACCAAAGTAGACAACTTTTAATAATATGGTATCAATAAAAATTTTATAATTAAATTGACATCAATGCAATAAGTTAAAAACTTTTCTGACACTTTTCCCCAAAAAGAAGGGTCAACCTTATGAATTAACGTTACTTTGACAGATAGACTGCAACTTCAAATGCTATCGGTGTTCATTTACTTACAGCATCTGTGGCATGCATATAGCTTAGAGAATTTGATGGTGAATGAAGCAAATGGGACACATAACTTAATGCATATCCATGAGCTAACTAGATAGACTTTCAACAATCCATTGACCATCATTAACCTTTGTAGTTTTTATTTTTTCCCTTTTTTGGGAAGAAAAGACATCTTCCATTGAGCCTGGGTATATAACTGTGCCGCCGTTACTGTGGCTAAGGAGGAATCTCTCTCTCTCTCTCTCTCTCTCTCTCTCAAATAAACAAACATAGAGAAGCCCATCAAGTCCTATGCCGTGGCATGAACTGAGAATTTAAATGAATGCTAGTAAGGTAACTGTCTTCTTACTTAAGTTCCAGGCCCATACAATAGACTGATGATGAAGAAACCAAGAATTAAGGAAACAAGAAATCATAAGATCTGTATCTTTGATTAGCCACAATCACTCAACTTTTTATGAGAAAAGAAGAAGAAAAATTATGAAAGCAGCTAACTACTCTCTTTTTTCGGGGGTCAGAAGCAGTCAACTTCTCCAGCAAACCACCTTCATTAAACCCCCCGAAACTCCCTTTCGCAAGGACGACGGCGCCAAGTCAAGGAAATTATATTTTATTGCATCCATTATTAAAACTATCTATAAATAGGATTGTCTTTTATTAGTTCAAGCTCATTCCGAAGGAAAGTTAGGTGACGACATCAAATAATTAAGGAAAGTGCCGTGCCGTACATGGTTTTCACTCTTTCAGCACAATTTTTTATTGTTAAACACAAAAAACATATATTCTATTGTCCATGCCCCCAAAAAGAAAAAAGAACCCATGGATAAGCACTGATGTCCATGATTTAATTCGAAAAAAAATACAAGAATGATGCAATAATTTATGCACTTGTCGTGAGCTATTCATTTAGGACTTAATTGCTGATGAGGTGAGATCGATCAATTATGTTTAAATTATGTTTACTGAAGTCCAATTTGTTCGTACTTAATTATAACAAGAAATTTTATTCTAAACCTTAAAGTATCTTGTCTCTAATCAACGACACGTGAGACGTGATATATTTTCAACTGGTATAAAGAGGCTACTTTGTAGTACATGCATATATCCTATGCCTTCTTGATATGCATAGTCTCAGTTGCCTTACGCTAAATTTTTATACTATGCTCTTCAACTTTATATGCCGTCTTCGAATTTCACTTGTTATAACCATGCTCTTATCTAGTTCATTAAACTAATCATCGTAAAAGGTGGCCGTCATATAAGATAACTCATGCACAATCTTCCTATATTTGACCAAAAAATAAAACCATACCTTATCGACGTGAATCTAAAAATGTCATGTTGCGAATTTCCTCTTCGTATGAAGTCAGCCTCCATAATTTACTACAAGGACAGCTTACAGGGAGCCCCGTTAAGAAGCTCTCTTCCAGGAGTTTGCAGTGAGTGCACGAAATAATTCAGCTGATCATATGGCGAAGATTCATCCAAAAGCAACGCTCGGTCTCCCCTCCCTGACGACCTCTCGCAATCGCAGAGCCACTAAACGCGAGGTCTGCACCGTGTGGATGAAGTCATTGATCATGAATAGCAAGGGATGCACCGTGCTTGGCTTGAGTGGCGGAATTGTTTTTTGGGTAGATAACTACGACTGCAACCAAAACAGCGAGGTCTATTTGATGGACCGCGGAGGAAAGGTTCTGTTCACCATTCTTAAGAAGGTAAGAAAAGATCATGCGCACAAACATCAGCTCTAATTCTCTCTTCAACTGTCTAGAGTCAGCGTGTTTGCGCCTCTCTCGAAATTTGGTATGCACTACAAAAACTTTGATAGATACAAAGATTACTAACCAGACCAGAGAAATCAGCGATTCCAGTTTGCAGTTTTTTGGAATTTTCCAGTCATGGAGGCTTACGTGATTTGTACTGTTCAGTGAGAGAACACGGACCAGGGAGAAGGTCAAGAAGCATTTAACTTGTACAGATCATTTTCCCAGACTTTGCTTTAGACCCTGGTTGGATAAAATATTCTCGTACATGATAATAGAACAGCATTGCCATGAAGCAACCTTTCAATTTGATCCTTAGTTTTGCCAGTCTAATTAGGTAGTTCCATATCTGCACACGGATATGTTCATAAGCACAAAATAAAATACATGAAGAAGACATTACTGCCAATCTCGATGTAATTCCAGAACTTCAGAGGTTTCGAGTTCAAACTGGACAGAACAACATTTGTTTTCAAGCTCGGATTAGAAATATCTACTTGAGGTAAACCAAATTCACTAAGTAAATTTGGTTGAATCAATGATTTGACAAACACGTGTTCAGTATTCATGGATCTCGCTTAGTTAAATACCCAACCAGATCTTACCACCATATCTAGTATGCAAATTTCAAAATGCTTTAGTATGCCTAAAATCATTGCCGTATTCTTGATGACTAAACGATCCATTCATCAATCTTATGACCTAAACAATCTGCATTGGATGACAGATCAAAATCTCCCAACGCATTCTGTAAGTTAAAGTGCAAGATCGAGCTTAACAGAGGAACCAAAATCTAGTTAAGAACTACTTCAGATATAGTTTCGTATTAAATTGATCAGACGATGGATATATTGCCATGCCGCAAAGCCTAAAGATGAGATTATGCACATCATGCCAAGAGGATTCAACAAGGCCTCCTTGGACAGTAATCATGCCCTGGCCCCTGGCCTCCACATCGGTAGCAGAATTGAAGTCCACACCTGTTACAGTTGCAAGAACAGAACCAAGACATTGAGCATGGTTTCGGTTTCAGTTTCAGCCATCACATATTGACAGTTTTCCTTTATTCACAGGTACTGAAATAAATAAATAAACAAAGGTAGGTGTTCACAATTCAACGGCTCTTCAAAACTTCAAAAATATTGCACTCCCCAATTGAGTAGACAACATAAAAATACCAAAAAAGATAAGCAAACATGATGCACGCATTGGGCAAATAAAGCTACACGAAAATAATTGACAAGGAAACTCAAAGCCAGCACTTTGGTGTTAGACACTACAAACAGAAGACAACACCACGGTAAACTTACCATACAAAGAACCACAGAATCACCATAGGCGGAGAAATTGAAGTGTAAGCATAGTAAAAGAATCTGGAAGCAGCAGTTTCAGCAGCATTTGGCAATTTTCACAATCAACAAGAGTAAACAAACACGAGAGAGCTTGCAGAGTAAACGGCAGACATCTATAAACAATAAGCTAATACCTCAATTGGAACTCATTACCACCGCAGCCTAAAGCAATTCAACCTTGGACAACATCTAGATTTAGCAACCTTTGCCCTTTCTTCAAGCGTGTCTATATAACATATACAAGTTTTGATGAGATTGCAAATGAAGGGTAATTCTCGTGAAATTAACTCTACTTTCACAGAAAGACTGCTAATCCAAATGCAATCAGTGTTCGTTCATCTACTTACAACATCTGTGGTACACAAATAGCTCAGAGAACTTGATGGCGAATGAAGCAAATGCGAAGACCTGGCATACCTTCACCGATCCATTAACCATTATTAACCTTTTTAGTTTTTTTATTTTTCTTTTTTAGGAAGAAAAAACACCTTTCATTGAACTTGTGTATACAACTGTGGCTAAGGAGGAATCCAAGTCCCGTGCTGTAGCATGAACTGAGAATTTAAACATGACTAAGATGGATTTGCACAGGCATGCCAAAAACCAATGAAGGACAAGCAAAGTACACCAAGCCACACAAACCCAGAAAGAAAAAGAAAAAGACAGTAGGAATTGTGATGGCAACACTCATACAACTTTTCCAGATTTCACATGAACTGACTAGGTTAGGGGGGAGCCAAGGGCAAAACCAACCTGCACCGCACGGTCTGGCAACCAGAGATCTTCTGAACGTAGAAACTGCACTTGGGGCACCTCCTCCAATGCTTACTCTCCGCCAGCTTCTTCAACATGATGTCTTCCCTCTCCCTCTCCCCCTCCTTCAACCCCTGAAACTCCTGACACCCCATCTCCGCATGCCACGGCACCCTGCACTGTGCACAGAACAGCCTCCGGCAGTTCGGACACTCCGATTCCCTCATGACGGCCGCGCCCTCGTCTTTGATCAGCAGGGCCGAGCAGTCCTTGAACGGGCAGTAAAACCTCTCCGCATCCAGGATCAGAGCTTCACACAGCGCATTGCCCCAGCGGTCGAACACCTCCGGAGGGAGTATCGACCGACAGTACCCCGGCTCCAAGACACCGCCGCAGCCCGACACGGGGCAGCCTATGCGCGTCACGTTGTCGTGGAGCTTCGAAGCAACGTACTTAGTGACGCAGTCGTTGCAGTACGCGTGACTACAGCCCTTGATCCGGAACAGCTCGCCACGCATCTTCGGCTCAACGCAAATCTCACAGATGAACGAAGGATCCGGCTTGGAATTCGACGACTGACCACGTTCGGTGACCGACGAGCCACTGTATGGCTTCTTTCGCTTCCGCGAGGACGACGACCTTGTTCCAGCGGGAAGCGAGTCCAGGACTCGCACGTCGTCGCCGTCCTCGATGAAGCTCCGGGGACTCGTTTGGAGAAGAGAAGCGGCGATAGCCGCGTAGAGGTCTCTGTCCTCGTCGTACTGCTCGACGAAGATGGCGTTGGACTTACTGTCGCCCCCGCCGGCGACCGGAGCGAAGCGCGATTCCGGCACGTCGTACAGGTCGACGTCGACGACGACGACCTCGGCTTCTTGCGTCGCCATGGATTCTTCGTTCGAGGCCGCGGTGCGTCGGTCCGGGAAGCAGAAAACCGAAAACGGCTACCGTTTCGCTTTTACAGGGTTCATAAATTATCTTAAATGAGGAAAATTTACTTTAATTTAAATTAGGCAATTAATGAAATTATGGGATCTTATCGATAGGATGTTCGATCTTAATTTTACTAATTTGGTATGCAGTTATTATTTTCTACCGCATATATAGGGTTTTCAAAATCTTTCCATTTTTAAGCTTTTTTGAGTTTTCTCTTATATAAGTAACATATTAAGCATTTGAAGTTGAAAATTGCCTCAACAACTAACAAGTCGACATATGTCTATGGAAAAAAAAATCAAATGTAAGGGTTTGAATTATTACGAGAAAAGGGATTAATATAGTTGCAAGATAACAAGGTTTGAATTTTTTTTAAGAATGCATAAATAAATATAGAAACAATGCGGTCCATGATGGAAATTAATATTTTGCACAATTTTCACACTTTTTCTTAATTTGCCGCACTCTTATATTGTTATCGATTCACTTCCATTTATTTAGTTTCCTTTTATAAGTTCTAAAAATATATAATGGCATGAATACGATTATCCCCCATCTTGATAGCAAGCAAAGGATTTTTTGAAGAATTTTTTTTTTTTCGGCAATAGCAAGGTTGAAATCTTTTATTTACCGATTTTATTCCATCTATGGTATATTGCGCTACATCATGACCAAATTGCAGATTTCTTAAGATAACAAAATGTAGATTGAGCTAAGATTATGCACTCCTTGATTTAAGGACCTTCATAGATCTTTCTCTCTCTCCATCTGTAATTTCCTGTACATGAGAGAAAAGGAAAGCTTAAAGTTATAAAGTTGGAAGTTTGTCATTAAGCAGTTAGCTCGTGTATAAGTTTTGCCGTCTAATCAAGCATTTCCACATCTATCTACACGAATCTGCTTATATCTTTGCCAACATAAAGTAAACTACATGAAGAAGACACCATCGGCAATATCAATGTAATTCGAGAGCTTTTGATTTTGAGTTCAAATTGAACGAAACCAAGTCTATTTTCAAGCTCAGATCTAAATTCTGTACTTGAGGTGAACTGAACTCTGACTAGCAATCTCGGTTTAATCAATGATTTGAGAAATACATATTCAGTGTTTAATGGATCCTGCTTATTTAAATGCCCCAATAGGATCTCGGCGCATAATCTAACATGCATAATTCAATAAATCGCCTTAGCATGCCTAACTAATCTCACACCACATGGATGGTCATCGCTAAAAGATCAAAATCTCCAAGCACATTGTATGAGTTAGTGCAAGATTCAGCTCAGCAAAGGAGCCAAAATCTAGTAGCCTAATACTTCAAAAGTTGTTGAAGAGTTAGTCGTAGTATTTGATGTGTGATGGGATGTGTTTTGATTGACAATAAGAATTTTGATAGATAACTTCACGAGTCAAAAATAAAAGACGGGTGAGATAAATGAAGTTCACCACTTAAACATAAAAAAGATTAAGTCACCCGTCAAGGATAAAAAAAACCTTCGTGATAGGAGAAATTCACCACCAATGCCTAAAAGAAACCTAATAAAGGCTTTCTTGATTCACCATCCCAGAAATTTGGATAAAAAACCTAAAATAGAAAATTGTTCACACGAGAGGAATATTTCACATATATTTAAATTCAAGCCTGTATCTAGTACGAATAAGATTATCTGCCAAACAAAAGAAAGTCACTTTTGGAATCCTGAAAACCAAAATGACACTTGGCGTATTTACATAATTAAGACTCTTGAAACTGACTTTACAATAAAGACCCATAAAAACTAGGACTAAATGCATTTACCAAAGACCAAATGCATGTACCTAATATTAGACGCTCCAAATTCATCCGCTAGCCTTAGGAGACGAATAACTACCTTAGAAAATCAACAAACAGCCATGGACATCGATCAGAACTGCTTCCAGTTGAGCTTGAGCTTGATAATTGTTCCATCGAGCCTGATGCTCCCCGCATCAGGATGTATATACCATACTGCCATGCTGCAATAGCATAAAGAAGAGATTATGCCATCGTGCCAAGAGGATTCAACACCGACAGTTATTACAATAATGCGACAATTTTGCCTCGGCTCCACATCGGTAGCAGAATTCAACTCCACACCTGTTACAATTCCAAGAGTAGAACGAAGACATTGAGTTTGCATGGTTTCAGTTTCAGAGCATCATGCATTGACAGTATCCCTTATTCACAGGGATTGAGAAAAGGAAAACCGGTAGATGATCACAAGACAATGGCTCTTGAAAACTTGAAAAACATTGCACTCCCCAATTGAACAGACAACAGAGAAATGCAAAAGAGATAACCAAATATGATGCACACATTACAAGGGGCAAATGAATCTACAAGAAAATCTTGACAAGGAAACTCAAAGCCAGCACTTAGGTGTTAGACACTACAAACAGAGGATTTTCACCACAGTGAACTTACCATACAGAGAACCATAGAATCACAGTAGCCAGAGAAATTTAAGTGGAAGCATAGCAAAAGAATCTGGAAGCAGTATTTTCAGCAACATAGGCAATTTTCACAATCCACGAGAGTAAACAAACATGAGACATCTATAAACAACAAGCTAATAACTCAATCGAGACTCGCCGCCACCACATAAGGCCTTGAATGACAACTAGATTTAGCAGTAGTTTCAGCAACATGTCCATATAACTATGCTTGTGCATCAAAATAAACTGGGCTGAAGGGTCTAACATGTGGCGAATTCATACGACTTTTCCATATTTCAGATGAACAGTTTGGTTAGGGAAATACAAGGAAAAGCCAAAAAGCAAACCAACCTGCACTTCACAAACGCGCAACCAGATTTCTTCTGAACAAAGAACCTGCACTTAGGGCACCTCCTCCAGTGCTTCTTCTCAGCCAGCTTCATCAACATTACGTCCTCCCTCCCTCTCTCCCCCTCATTTAACTCCTGAAACTCCTGACACTCCACCCCTGCATGCCAGGGCACTCTGCACTCTGCACAGAACAATCTCCGGCAGTTCGGACATTCCGATTCCCTCACGACCACCCCTCCATCGTTGATCAACAACGCTGAGCAATCCTTAAACGGGCAGTAAAACCTCTCCGCCTCCAAAATCAGAGCTTCACACAATGCATTGCCCCAACGATCAAACACCTCTGGAGGGAGTATCGACCTACAATACTCTGGCTCCAGAACGCCGCCACAGCCTAAGACAGGGCAGTCTATGTGCATTACGTTGTCGTGCAGCTTGGAAGTTACGAATTTAGTAATGCAATCATTGCAATATGCGTGACTACAACCCTTAATACAAAACAGGTCGCCGTTCATCCTTGGCTCGACGCAAATTTCACAAATAAATGAAGGATCGGACTCAGAATTCGACGGCTGATCTGCTTCGATGACCAACGGCCCACTGTCGGGCTTCTTATTCCGCTTTGGCTTTCGCGAGGACGACGATGGAGCCAGCTCAATCTTGGTGTCCTTCCTCCCTCTCTCCCCCTCATCTAACTCATCTAACTCCTGAAACTCCTGACACTCCACCCCTGCATGCCAGGGCACTCTGCACTGTGCACAGAATAATCTCCAGCAGTTCGGACACTCTGATTCCCTCACGACCGCCTCTCCGTCGTTGATCAACAACGCTGAGCAATCCTTAAACGGGCAGTAATACCTCTCCGCCTCCAAAATCAGAGCTTCGCACAATGCATCATCCCAACGACCGAACACCTCTGGAGGGAGTATCAACCTACAATCCTCCGGCTCCAGATTGCCGCCGCAGCCCGAGACAGGGCACTCTATTTGCATCACGTTGTCCCGCAGCTTTGAAGTTACGAATCTAGTAATGCAATCATTGCAATATGCGTGACTACAACCCTTAATACGAAACAGGTCGCTGCTCATCCTTGGCTCAACGCAAATTTCACAGATGAAAGAAGGATTGGGCTCAGAATTCGACGGCTGATCTGCTTCGATGACCAATGACCTGCCGCAGGGCTTCCTCTTCCGCTTTGGCTTTCGCGAGGACGATGATGGAGCCAGCTCAATCTTGGTGTCTTCCCTCCCTTTCTCCCCCTCATCCAACCCCTGAAACTCCTGACACTCTAACCCCGCATGCCACGGCACTCTACACTGTGCACAGAATAATCTCCGGCAATCCGGACACTCCGATTCCCTCACGACCGCTCCTCCGTCGTCGATCAACAACGCTGAGCAATCCGAAAATGGGCAGTAAAACCTCTCCGCCTCCGAAATCAGAGCCTTGCACAACGCGTTGCCCCAACGGTCGAACACCTCCGGAGGAAGCATCGAACTACAACACGCCGGCTCCAGAACGCCGCCGCAGCCGGAGACAGGGCAGTCTACGCGCGTCACGCCGTCGCGAAGCTTCGAAGCTACGTGTTCAGTAACGCAACCGCCGCAACATGCGTGACCACAGCCCGCGATACGAAACAGGACCTTCTTCGTCCTCGGCACGGCGCAGATTTCACAGACGAAGGAAGGATCGGGCTCGGAATTCGAGGGCTGACCTGGTTCGGTCACCGACGAGCCGCTGCAGGGCCTCTTCTTTCGCTTCCGCGAAGACGAAGGCGGAGTTTCGGCGGGAACCGGGTCCGGGACTCGCACGCCGTCGCCGTCGCCGCCGCCGCCGCTGCCGCCGCCGCCCTCGTTGAGGCGTTTTGACCTGCTTTGGAGAAGAGAAGTGGCGATCGCGCCGTATAGGCCTCTGTCCTCGGTGTACTGCTCGACGGACGTGGCGTCGGGCTTGGCGTCGCCTCCGGCGGCGATCGGTGCGAAGCGCGACGCCGGCACGTCGCGCCGGTCGGCGTCGGCAACCTCGACGGCGAATTCTTCGGTCGACATGGGATGCTTGGTCGAGCCCCGCGGTGGGTCGGTCCAGGAAGCAAAGGACGAAAGCGAAAGCGGACCATCGTTTCGCTTTCTAAGTTCATAAGACTGAGGGAGTGGAATAAACTAAAAATTATTTTAAATGAGGAAAATTTAATTTAAATTAGGTATTGATGAAACTATGAGAACTGATTGTTATGATGGAAAATTTTCAGAATTTTGAAATTTTGGGATCAAATTAATTTAAATGAGCTTTCAAGATTTTCCACTACGCTTTTTGAGTTTTCTCTTTTATGAGTAATATATTAAGCATTTGAAATTGTAAATTAGGTAAGCAAGTTTGACATGTGTTTCATAAAAAATAAAAAAAGGGGGGGAAATTTCAAATAATAACCTAAATTGTTCTCATTTTTTCAATAAGGATATGAAGTGGATCTTGTTTTAAATAAGAGCCTAAAATGACTATATCAATCCCAAAAAAGGACATAAAATGGTTATAATTATTTCAAATAAGAGCCTAGCTTTATTGGCTCATCGGTTGATAAAATATTCCGACTGATAAGAGATATTCTTGTTAAAACACAAATTAAATTAGATTAATTTACAAAAAAAAAAAAAAAAAAAAAAAAAACAAGGAAAAACATAGGCTCCTCTTGCCCGTGGCCATCGCCTCATCAGCGGCAAAGGCCAATGGGATCATTGGCCCTTCTGTGAAGGCTGATGACCCTCACCAACCAAAGGTGAGGGCTTACTGGCCCTCGTCGAAGGTGGAGAAGGCAACAACCCTCTCCCAAATCTAGGCCAAGGTCACCTGCCCTCATCCAGCACCCCCAAAATTAGGGTGAGATCTGGAGGTGCTGAGCAAGGGTTGTAAAGCCAGCATGAGGGTCGGCGATTCTAGCCCAAATCTGGGAGAGTTTCACCACCCTCTCCCACTTTTAACGAAGACTTGTTGGCCCTTGCTTACGCGCCAACCTTCGCCACCACCCCACTAGTGATGAAGTGGCGGCCATAGGCCCCTCCTGTTTATGTTTTCCTTTTTCTAAAAAAAATTATGAAAAGAAAAAAAAAAGGAAAAAAATTAAAAAGTTTAAAAGACAAAACTGCCCTTTTATAGTCAATGAGTTCAAGTCATTATTTGAAATGATATTTACTTCAGACTTTTGTTTGAGAAAAATAAGATACTTTATATCATTATTTGAAATAATATCTATTTCAAACTCTTATTTGAAAAAATGAAGGCACTTCAAGCCTTTATTTAAAAATTTTCCCAAAAATGAATTCATGGGTTTGAATAATTTCGATAAAAAGAATTTGAATTATTGCAAGATAAGGGAGGCTTGAATTCCAAACGCATAAATAAATAGAGAAGCAATTCAACTCACAATGAAAATTAATTTTTTTTTTATTCTCCTTATTTTCGCTTCCACTGATTTAGTCTCCTTCTATAAGATCTAAAATATATGATGGCGTGAATACGTTTAGGACCATAATTTTTTCACTCCTAATTTAGCTAAAATACTCCTTAATAAAAGTATCATGACCATTTCATATATTGTAAGTCCCACCTTTAGTATCTTAAAGAGTTCCCTTGGTGTCTCTTTTTTGTTTTTTTATGGTTTTCTTCTTTTGTAGGACTCACTTTCCTTTGTCCTTCTCACTTTCTCTCTCTTGCTAACAATTATCTTTCTCTCTTGGGTGTTAGAGGTTAGTAGTTCTAAATTCTTTACAAATTTCACTTGAAATCTGAAACTACCCTCGAGTACAAATTCCTTATTTTTTGAAACTTAGAATCTACCCGTCAAAATCTGAAACCTATAACATATCCTATTACTAGTTCTAGGGTCTGTTTTTTCTTTCATTTTTAGTTAAATAAAACGAAAATAAAGGCAACAATAATGAACAAGCTTAGACATGTTTGGCTTCTTAAAAATGATGGAAGAGAGACAAAAGAACTTATTAAAAATAAATATACCTATTGACTGTTAACTTCAAATTTTTCTAGCATTTATATAATCATTCATCTATGAGTTCTCCATGGTTATTTCATTCATCCCACATTCTTTCAAGAGAAACCATAAGTAGGTTGCAAACCATAATCATGAAAAAAGCAAAGGAAAGAGAACAAGGATGAATATAAGTCCTTGTAGACTATCCAAATATCTTATTTAGAAGATACTTACCCGGGAAAGAATGATAAAGTAATGGGAAGACAAAACAAATTTTACTCATTAACCCAACGGATATCTTACTAAATTACATAACAAATCATGGGAAATAAACTCGAATTCATCTCTTGTTTGTCTTTGCAAATAGCTCATAAGTTGACTCACAAATATGCACGACTTAATTAAACAAATGGATGGAGTCCATTAGTATTATGCTCTGTAAATTCGATGATGGAAATCCCATATAAACCGAAACACATTGGTAAAGGCAAAAAGAAAAGCAAAAGGCAAAAGAAAAGCAAAAGGTAAAAAGAAAAGCGAAAGGCATAAACAATTTTAGGTTTAAAAATCCCAATCCAGTTTTGGTTCCCGATTCCAGTTCCAAAAAAAAAGGAGAAACTAGGAACTGAGACCTCTCTCCCTATGACTAGGAACTGAACTAGTTCCACTAGTCCGGTTCTTTGGTTTCTAGTTCTACTAGGGAATGATGCTCATCCCTATTGCATATGCCAGTTCCATGCTTTTTGGCAAAACGTGTCATTCTCCAACGAAGTTGAGGATGCAAAGCACGAGAGTCAAAGAGAGTCGGGATTGTGAGGCGGCCTTTGAGCGATGATTTCTTGCTACAGTAATAATCGTCGCACCTAAGATTCGCCTCCATGACAATGGCCACATTGCGGGGGAAAAAATCAAATGTGCAGATGAAAAGAAGTCTATCATACAACATAAATTTGCGAGCAAAAGGATTGCGATCAATGTGATGTCTAAAAAAAATTGAAATGAAATATAAAATAAAAGTACACCTTAAGTATCAAAACTTGGCACGATGAGACACTTAAATGTCAAAAGTTAAGAAAATGACACTTAAGTGTCACTTTTTTTTTAAAATGAGACACTTGAGTGTCACATTCGATGAATCCCGTCGGAAATCCTATGTTATAATTTTTTATTAATTTTGCTCGTCTACGGCTCACCGAAGAGTCGACTCAACAAAGAAATGCAAAAAAGACATCATTTTGGTATAAATTTGAATTTTGATTTAAAAAATTAATTAAATTAAATTATAAAAAATTTAAAATTTAGAAATTTTAAAAAATTTAAATTCAAAAAGAAAGAAAGAAAGAAAGAAAGAAGATGAACAGTTGCAGGTGCCTCTCTCTCTCTCTCTCTCTCTCTCTCTTATTTTTTTTTTTAAAATAAATTTAGTTTAAATTTAATCTAATTAATTTTTATATTAATTATTTACCCACGTCAACGTGCAAAACAATATCGTTTTGCACTTATCTTGCTAGAAAATTGTCACGTCAGCATTTTAGTTAGATTTTCTTACTGTTGGCACTTAAGTGATCCATTTTGTCGATTTTGGCACTTAAGTGTTACTTTCCTAACTTTTGACACTTAAATGTCCCTCCGTACCAAGTTTTGGCACTCCAAATATCCAGCACTCCAAAATATAAGCTCCTCACTTTTGATGGATTGACCATCTATACAAAATTTTAGGTTAAAAGCATGTCTCTGTTTGAATGGTGTTGGTCTGAATTGCCTACATGAAAAAACCTACATAGAAAACAATATATTAGGCCATTCGAAAGTTAAAAGAAAAAATGCATGCATATGAAACTGCATATATTTCCCAGCAATTCATTTTTGTAGAGAAAATGCCACCATAATCACCTCTATAAAAACACGGAACTTGGTTGAATGATTTTTTTTCTTTTCGGTCTAATCGGTAGTTGGGCAACATATGGAAGCCCTTCTCTATTCAAAACCAACCCAATAAAATATAAAGGAGGGATCTGACCATATTTTGCACCACCACGGAAAATGCATTTTGCGTGCCCACTTGTTTTCCATTTTCTCAAGAATCGGAAAAAAAAAATTATAAAAAGTTTCAATTAACTTATTGAAATGAGAAGAATATTGAAATTTCTCGCAATAAAACACTTCATCCTTTACTGAGTCCAAACCATAATTAGACTAATATTCTGGGGAGACATCAAAATGTGTATCTTGAAATTATTCTGCCAATATATTGCAGAAATTATTCTAGGGAAATATCCGATTAAAAGAATACTCGAAATCTATTCAAAAAATCAAGTGCATGCTCTATTTCAATAGGGTCAAAGATATCAGTAAGTTAAATATTTAGAAGTCAATGGGATGATAAATGTTCTTTTCATTTGGTGAAAGCAAAACTTTTTAGGATGGGACAAGACCCACTTTTCTTTTTTCCGCTCTTGCCCACAAAATTTTGAAAACTTCAACTAACAAAATCCCCAAAAGGAGAGAACTTATCAATGACAGAATACCTCGGAAAAGATCCTCAAAAGCATCAACTATAATAAGATTCAACAATAAACTGGGAAAAAATCAATACCCACATTTCTCAGATATTAAAAAAAAAAGATAAAAGAAGAAAAAACACTTGTACACTTCATTGACCCGAACCCATCACAAGGAAAATTACCTTATTACTCCACATTAACCAGCACTTTAAATTTAAATAAATTATCTAGCACCCACCAAGAAAAAGGACACAAAAACCATCTCAAAAATAGAAGAGAAGAAAGTGAAAGGATAAAGAAAGAAAGAATGATGAAAATTAAAGAAAGCGAGACCCGCAAAAGAAGAAATTGAAAAAAAGAACAATAAAGCACGTTTGGTAATCATTATGTTTTAAGAAATCGTTTCTTCTAATTTTGTTCCATCGACGAGTTTTTGAGTATTCAAAAATATTTGATAGCTATACAAAATTTCTACTCCTCGAATAGAAACGTGTTTGATACAATCATCAAATTCTTTTGTGTTTTAGAATTTCTTTTAATTTTTTTAATAATTTTACTACATTTTTCCTTTTCTTTCTTCTTCTTCTTCTTCAATGACTAAGTGAGACTGAGTCTCACAAATGGCTAGGCGAGGCTCGCCGAGAACTGACAAGGCTCCCATGACCAGCTAAGTAAAGAAGAAGAGAAATGGAAAAGGAAAGAGAAGAAAAAGAAGAAAAGAGAAAAAAATAATGATTTGGGCTTGATTATGGAGTTGTTCCCACGAACAAAAAATAATTTTTTTTACTTTTTGATTCTGCTTCAAATTTATTCTCATTTGTTCTTGAGAATAAAAATGTTACCTAAAGAATTTCTATTCCTTTTTTATTTGTTCCGGACAACAAAAGAAACAAATCCTAAAAGAATCCTGAAAGTTGGGACCACACAATCGGTAAAATCGTCACGTTGAGACTGTTTTAGTCAAACTAGGAGTAGAAAAAGCGCTATACAATTAATTATAGTGCATTTCAATGAAAAATAGCAAGAAAGGACTTTAGTTTTTTTTTTTTTTTTTTTTGGGTAATATCAAGGTTGAAAATCTTTTATTTACTGATTTTATTCGTATATTGCGAGACATCGTCACCAAATAGCAGATTTCTTAAGATAATAAAACGTAGAATATACTAAAGGATATAAACTCCTCGAGTTCAAACTGAACAGAACAAAATCAGTTTATTAAAAGATCGGATTCGAATTATCTACTTGAGGTAAACCCTAATTCACTTTGTAATCTCGGTTGGATCAATGATTTGACAAACACATATTCAGAATTAATAAATCCCGCTTATTTTAAATACCCCCGATAGGATCTTTCCGCATCATCTAATTAGGCAAAAAATTCAATAAATCACCTAAGTATGCCTAAAATTGTCGCCTTGTTCTTGATGACTAAATCTGCATCAGCATTTGGCTAAAAGATCAAAGCCTCCAAGCACATTTATACAAGTTAAAGTGCGAGATTCAGCTTAACAAAGGAACTGAAATCTAGTAGCTAAATACTTCAGGAGCTGTTTCATGTTTAAGTGATCACAGGATGTATATGCCGCCTTATTGCAATAGCCTACTGTACATCGTGTCGAGAGAATTTAACACTGACAGTTTTGGCAATAATGCGACACTTTTGCCTCGGCTCCACATCGGTAGCAGAATTGAACTCTGCACCTGTCACAATTCCAAGAACAGAACGAAGACATTGAGTTTTGTGTGGATTCAGTTTCGATGCATGATACATTGATAGTTTCCATTCTTCACAGGTAATGAGTGAAAAAAAGGTTAAGGAGATCACAAGACAACAGCTCTTGAGAACTTGAAAATCATTGCACTCCCAAACTGAACAGACTACAGAGAAATGTCAAAAAAGATAACGGAATACGATGCACGCATCACAAAGGGCAAACAGAGTGCTACAAATATCGTCGACAAGGAAACTCAAAACCTGCACCAGGGCATTAGACACCACAAACAGAAGATAACACCTCGATAAATTTACCATACACGGTAGCAGGAGAAATTTAGAATATGACAGTGTAAGCATGGTAAAAGGATTTGGAAGTTGTAGTTTCAGCAACATCAGCAATTTTCACATTCAACAAGAGTAAACAAAGAAGAGAGAGCTTGCAAAAATAGACGGCAGACATCTTTAAAATAATAAGCTAGTAACTCTCTAGGGACTCACCACTACCACCTAACGCAATTTGACCTTGAACAACGTCTAGATTTACCAACCTTTGAGTGTGTCCATGTAACAAATGCAAGTTTGAAGAAATTGAAAAGAAAAACAATTCTTGTGAATTAACTTTACTTTCACAGAAAGACTGCTAATTCAAATGCAATCAGTTTTCATCAACTGACGACATCTGTGGTATGCATATGACTTGCTGTTTTAAGCGAAATCGAAGGTTAACGAAGCAGATGTGACACAGCACAATGCATATCTATATGGTAGATCAACTTATTGTCATTTCACCAATCCATTAAACATCATTAACCTTTGGAGTTTTTTCCTTTCTGAAAAAGAAAAGACCTTCCATTTAACCTTCCATTTTTGACGAGGAATCTCTCTCATGATGACAGAAAAGCCAACAAGTCCTATGCTGATTTATTACAAGTATCGAGTTTATATTAGTTGAAAGTGTAATTCCTCATTGCAAAGATCCCCGAGGAACCTCATCTCCTCATCAAAAGCTTTTTACAGCTCAACGGTACTCAACAGATGCAGACGGGGAAAAGCAATTCGAGTGAGAAACAACATACGTGCAATGAGTGACCATGGCAAACCAAACCAAGTCGATCAAACATAACTAAGATGGATGAAATGGACAAGTAAAATACACCTGGCAACACAAACCAAAATGAAAAGGTACATGGGAAGAATCAAAGGAACAAGTAAACAACAATCATTCATCAAGAGGCCACAGACATTGAGTTCGCCAGACAAGGTTGAATTCATGGGGTACGTAAAAATCTCATACTCTTCAATCTAGCGAGCACCACGAGTGCCACACCACAGGCATAAGCAAGCATCAATATATATACCTCCGGTCAAAGGGTCTAACATGTGGCAAATTCACATGAGTTTTCCCGGATTTCACTCGGATTTCACTCGGATTTCACATGAACTGTTTGCAAGTTAGGGAAATATAAGGAAGAGCCATGACTTGAGCAAAACCAAACCTGCACTTCACAAACGCGCAACCATCAACCTTCTGAACGTAGAAACTGCACTTGGGGCACCTCTTCCAATGCTGACTCTCCGCCAGCTTCTTCAGCATGATGTCCTCCCTCTCCCTCTCCCCCTCCTTCAACCCCTGAAACTCCTGGCACTCCACCCCTGCATGCCACGGCACTTTACACTGAACGCAGAACAGTCTCCAGCAATTCGAGCACTCCGATAGCGTCACCGCCGCCGCGTCTCCGTCGCGGATCATCAACGCCGAGCAATCCCTAAACGGGCAGTAAAACCTCTCCCCCTCCGAAATCACGCCCTCGCACAACGCGTTGCCCCAGCGATCGAACAGTTCTGGAGGGAGTATCGATCGGCAGTGCTCCGGCTCCAGAACGCCGCCGCAGTCCGAGACAGGGCAGCCTATGCGCGTCACGTTGTCGTGAAGCTTCGAAGCCACGTACTTGACGACGCAATCGTTGCAGTACGCGTGGCTGCAGCCCTTGATACGAAACAGGTCGCCGCCCGTCCTCGTCTCGACGCAGATTTCGCAGGTGAACGGAGGATCGGGCTGGGAATTCGACGCCTGACCGGGTTCGGCGACCGAGGCGCCGCTGTAGGGCCTCTTCCGCTTCCGCGAGGACGGCGGCCGAGCGCCGGCGGGGACCGAGCCCAGGAACCGCACGTCCTCGCCGTCGCCGTCGCCGTCGCCGTCGTTGGGGCCTCGGGGCCTGCTGCTCTGGAGGAGAGAAGCGACGATCGCCTCGTATAAGTCTCTGTCCTCGGTGTACTGCTCGACGGAGATGGCGTCGGACTTGGTGCTGCCCCCGGCGGCGATCCGGGCGAACCGCGACGCCGGCGCGTCGTACCGATCGACGTCGACGATCTCGACGGCGGCGACTTTCTCGGCCGCCATGGGTTTCTCCGTTCGAGCTGCTCCGGCGTCTCAGTCCAGGACGCTCACGGCGACGGCGAAAATGAAAACGAGCTACAATTTCTACGTCGGGGGTTCATAACGAGTGATCTTTAAATCATCTTAAATGTTTCGACCCAAAAAAAAAAAAAAAAAAAAGGATTGATTTTAAATGGCGAATTTAAATTCGGAATTAATGGAATTATGGAATGTGATCGTTTTGATGTTCGATTTTAAATAACCATTTGGCCATCCAATGGTTTTTTTTATTTTGGCACAAATATGGGCTCTTCAAAAATAATTTTTTCTTTAAGCATATGAGGTTTTCATTTTTTTTTTAATAAAGAGGATATATTGAGTTTGTATAAAAAAAATAAACGATGAGGAATCGAATTAGTTCAAGAAAGGGTATTTAAATGATTCCAAATGCGCAAATGAATATAGAACTAATGCGATTTCGTGATGAAATTAGTTTTTTCCCCTTGATTCTCGGTATTTTCACGCTTTTTGCCGATTCTCCGTGCTCTTGTATTATATTGATTTGCTTCCACCAATTTAGGGTCGTTCCGCAAAACCCATAAAGTATAAGGGCATGAATAGGAAAGTGCGGAAGAAGTTGATAATCGAGTGGATATTCTATCGTTCATTCTAGTAGCAAGCGAGGGCTTTTTTGAATAATATTTTTTTTTTTTGGTAATTGCAAGGCCGAAATCTTTAATTTACTGATTTTTATTCGTATATTGCGCTCCAGCATGACTTCCAAATATCTCTCTCTCTCTCTCTCTCCCTTTTTTAATTCCCAAAGTAGCTTCCCCATGTAAACTGAGATTAATTTGGAAGAAGATAGAAAATATATTCGGATTAACTTAGACGGGTTTTTAGTATTTATGTAAATAGAATTACGGAGTAAATGAAGATCAATAAGTTTGGATTGGAACCACTGGCCGTGGTGGCTCCGCTGGATAAAGCCTTGCTGATCCTCAGCCCAGAGGTGAAGGATTTAAAATCCAGGGGAGGCGCTAAGTGTATTAAGTGTGACTCAGAGATGGTGGGTCCTCCTGCTTAAGTGTCACCTGGAGGTTTACGGCGCGGTTGTCGGCTTGGCCGTTCTCCTCCAAACCAAAAAAAAAAAAAAAAAAAGTTTGGATTGGATTGTGCAACTTGTGAGTTTGCTTAAAAAATTAGTAATTTGACAATTTAATAATTTAAGTTTGAGTTGAAATTATATCCATTTCTACTACATCGGCTTTTCTAACTTGTCATCGTCACCACAACGACCATATGCAACCATGAATACACTATTAGGTCCCTTGCCAATGTGTAAGTATAAATTTACACCGACCATAAACCGAAAAATAATCCTAAACATAGAATTTTTATTAGGTCAATTGATCATCTAAAAATTTTACACATTTACCATGAGGTGATTGACGTGTGGGAAAATATGATTGCAAAACTAAATCCAAGCACGTATGTCATTAATCCAATGATAAATGTGAAAGGAAAAGGATAATTTTATGCTAGCTATCGACGGACGAATAATCCATAAATAAATATTGACTCCACCACCATCACAGTTGCCAAAAAACCATCAATACCCATCTCTTGATATCCCGTGTCGATCCTGAAACCAAAGAGACTAGCTTCAAGAATCGGTTCGAGATCGAACACGAGACTCCGCGCTTCCCCGAGGCTTCTCGAGGCACAAACAAGGCACAAAACAATCTTGAACTAGGGAAACAATCTTATTTGCTACTTGTTTAACAGATCATAGAACAATCTTATAACTTGGGAAAAGAATAATAGGCCTTCCTCACACGAAGGCCTCCCCAGTTCATTCCATCATATTAAACTATACCCAATCATTGATATTTACAGGTCTTCTACTTTGTATTTACAGTAGCCACCAATTTGTAGAGGGAAAAGATAGAGCAGAACCAGTGATCACGCATACGTGGGACGATAGGGCAATGATTTATGAATAGTAGAACCCCGGACTGTCGAGAAAAGATCTTCCAGCGCAGCATATAAAGGCTCAGCCGCCTTCGGTCTATCTACCGTCCCAAGTAGTATGTCGGATGTGGTGAGATATGGATCCCCGTAAAAGCGCAGATTAGCATCCATCCTCGTGGCAACAATGTTACCCTCCAGTGACACTCCCACAAATGCACCTACATTGAGGTACAATCCTTCGTCAGCTTTTCTTATAGGGAAGAAGATATGGTAAACTTAAAATCAATATTCATCAGACTTCTCTGCCCTTGATGTTACTACAGTTTCAAAAGACGTCAATCCAAATTTGAAGCATTGAATTGTAAGAAACTCCCAACAAGAACTCATGGTGCATGCAGGAAAAAAAAGACTCAATCTGTAAAATAACTTCGACATAGGCTCTTCATTTTATTAGCAACTTCATTGCATATGTAGTATCTACAAGTTAGACCTCCTATATGCAACAACGCTCATGCCTCTCAAACTAAGGTCATAAGATACAGCATAAAGTTCCACGCATTGTCCAACCATATCGAGCAGCAAAACAGAAAAGGAATCAGCACAAGGCTACTGGTGAAACATGGCACTAAACATTGTTTTAGACATACAGCATCCACAATTACGAGGCTCAAGGATTTCCAAAGGCATTTTAATTTTATGCCATATTCTGAATTTCCTCAACCATGAGAACCAAACAATTCTAGCTTAGATCGGCTCTGCCCAATGCCATGATATATTGTGATATTAAGGAGATAGGAGCACGCAGTGTTGTTAAAAAATCGTACCATTCACAATCAAGATCGTGTGACTTGATTCAATTCGTACACAAGATGATTTGAATCATAGCTATGAATCAGAGACGGATCAGAATCACAAGTGAATCTTGCAAATTTGTAGATGATTTGATACAATTCAGTATGATTCACTATAAATTGGTCACACTCCTAGATTTGTGATTATTAGGCTCCAAAAGTTTTGGCATTATGCTTTATACACATTTCATGTTGTGAATGTTCACATACTACAATTTTATTGATAAAGGTATCATTTTCTTAATTTTCTTATATATGTTCATCGACACGATAGTATGACATTTCTTCAAAAAATTGTGTTTATATGTCGTACTACAATCTTTTCTGCATTTTCACAACAAATAGCTAGCATGCAGTAAAATATCCTCCTTTTCAAATTACCCTAAAAGTTCCTACCAAATCTTACAATTCATTATTAGAAAATGAGCTCTTATGACTCACAATTCCAATCTTGATTTGACAGCATAGCAAGTTTTAGATGGTGAATGAATGGGGTTCCCAGCATTTTACTCTACTAGCATATCCACTGAAAACATCACAATAGAACATCCGAAGGCATAAAACCCGATAAAATACCTTTACTGCAACTGTACGTGTAACACATGCCAGAACCCCTATCGCCAGCTCGAAGATCTGCTTCCAACACTCTCCCTACAGGACCTGCTGCAGCACTGCAACCAGCACCGAGAGAAAAGTGCATGCGACTGCAAAATGTCTTCACAGCCTTGTAATCGTGAAGTACAATGATGAAATCCATGAGCTCGCCCCCAATCTGGAGTGCATCAATGAATGATGGGATAACACGATAAGACGCATGTCAGACAGACATAAATTCCCCAAGATTAGGAGAAAAAGCCAAAGAGCACATATCTATTTGTTGATGGGCCCCTTTACCATTCTGTATAAATGGACTATAAGGGATTAGAAATCAAAACTTATAAAAGCACAGGAAATGAGAATCCAGGTTACCTGAGCACCCCAACCTAAACCAACAGAGAGTATTGCCGATGGGGCAGACCAAGTTCCATCCGCTCTTCGAGCAACGACCAAACCAGTGCCAATTTTATATGTAACCAGCACACCAGCTTTAGCTACAGTCACAATGGCCAAGCCTTTTGCACCTTGTAAAACTGCCAAGGGTATGGACTTCTCTGGGTTAGAAAGAGCAACCTGTGCACAACATGCAAAAGATGAAAGGCTTTAGCGCCTAGCTTCATAATTGACAAGGGCATGAAAGTAACAGACAATAATTATATACAACTGTTGGTGGAAAAGAACCAATTTATCATTCATAAGAATGGGGCCAACGGGATGGAAGAAAAATAGAGTTCAATTGAATCATAGCAGGAGGGTCCATTATTTGTACAATCTACCTGACAGTAACTTCTTAATGTATTAGAAGCTTTGTATATCTCATGTTCCATTTTCAAACCAACAGGAAGATTCAGCCATCCTCTCGTGCAAGTCCAATCCATGACATCATGCTTAGCTACTTGCGCCGCATTGCTAATTGAGTGAATAAGAATTCCTTGCAATGGGTCAAGCCTGTCGTAGCACGCATCACAAACTCTCTGTGGATTCCGCTCCCTGAACTTGATGGGCAACAAGCACCTTCCTTTGGTACATAAACGGCAGAAAATCCCACCACAGAACCGACAATGATGCCGTCCTCTAGTAAGCGCTGAGAAAGGAGCAGTGCACCGCATGCAAACAGTCGTCGAACTATCAGGAAGCCAGTCTGGAGGTTCCACTTCCAACACATCCTTATGTGCACTGTGACTCTTCCCATCAAATTCAAGTAGTGGCGGGGCACTTGGGATGTAAACTGAGGAGTGCAAGTATGTATCTCCATTTTTACCCGACCCCAAGAATGAGACATTGGAGCTCGACAATGGCTTCCCTGCAGGAAGACTTGGACCTTTATTACTCCCAGTCAGAATTGCAATTATACCGGTCACCACATTCTTCAAGTTCACCTCAGGTGGACCATTAGCCTGATGCGGGTTACTCACTTCATCACCGGAATCATATTCCTCCTCATAATCATCTTCCGATCCTGGAATAAACGGATATAACCCATCATGTTTGGAGTCTTTTGAAGCCATCGGACCAGCATCCCCACCCTCCGAAACAATCCATCCAGAATCACAGTATTCGTCCTCGTAGGTAAACCCACCGTTCTCCTTTTTGTCTATCTTAGACAGCGAAGAATACGAAACTCTCCCTTCGGAACCCGCCATGTGCTACCCCACGCATATAATCAAGCACCACAAACCGTATCAAACACAAACTCAGCTATAAAAATGGTAGCTTGCCCTGCAAAAGATGCACATAATTTCAGATGAACATACTACGGAGAGCATATGAAGTTCCACGCAGCTAAGTACACCAACAATATCAAAGAGAGCAATCCAAATTAACCATGCCCTGCACCGAAATAAGCCCCAACTTGACCTTAAACATCAGAAGAAACACCAAAAATAGAAAGGCCCATCAAAATCCTCACGTGGAACAAGCAGCAGAAATCATCCAACATCAACAACCATCCCCACACATGAAATTCAAAACCAGAAAAAAAAAAAAAACGTCAACCCAAAAACAGCAGAAAGCCTTTCGATTTCTCCCTGTTTCGCGCCTCCGCGCAATCAATTCAACGAACTAGCAACAACCCAGATGAAAAAACCTTAGAAAACACGAGCTCCTCCCCAATTCAACCAGCAACAACCAAAAGCGACCAGATGATTTCGCTTCCAGGGTAGGGTTTTCCCGTGGGAGGGGGCAAAAAAGACGCTACCTTTCGTGGCGGGTCACCTCGCGAAGGTTCCTGGCACGACGAACACGACGCCAGATTGATGAAACACGACCGGCAAAATCCCGGAGATTGCAAATGATTTGCGCCCGCGCGCGGGTGGAATGGAAGGAAATTGACTTTTGCGATCTTCAATCGACTCTCAATCTTAGCCACAGCGATGGGGAAGATCCTCCTCGGACTATACGGCCGACACGAAATGACACGGCGTCGTCGCGTTTGCTTGAGATATGTCCACACGGGACCTCGGTATCAAGATATATATAACATATAATTATATACACATGCAGAAACAAGTTATCTCCGCCTTTTGCCGCCCAACCTTGGCGGAAAAAGTACCCTAATCATTAAAAGAAAAGGCCACCAAAAATCATAAACCATATACACTGCAACATATTTTAGGTAAATGCATCACACCAACATATATTTAAAGTTTTGTGTCGTAAAAGAATAATTTGAGATAAATGTGTCGCATGTATTACTGGTTGACGGTTCCTTAATTGCAAAACAACCCATGTAATGCTTGGCGAGCGGAATTCATTGGAGCAGTCTTCATTCAAGAGTTGTTCCAAAAAACAATATAGCGAATAGCTTTCTTATATAAAATCGAATCACGCCTAACTTAACTTAGACGTCTAATCTATCAAATAAGACAGCATATTATTTTAAATTCGACATGTGGTTTTGGTCTATCATGGCTCTACCAAGAGAGCAGCACCAATTCCTGATTAATTTATGCACGGGAGATCAATTTTGCCTTCAGAGTTCCTTAGTAGTATAATATTTTTATCTTGAACTCCTATCACCAATTGTCTTAACGCTAACGCTACTCCCACAAATCAATTGTATTCATAATCTCTGCATCCTTATTCTTAACTCAATAATCCCAAACTCCACTCACAAATGTCATGAGTATAAGAGGATTGACACACGGGTGTAAGTTTAGGGTTTTTATGTCATAATAAATGTATCATATGGGTATAAATTTAGATTTTTTAATATCACAAAAAAAGTTTGGAATAAATATGTCATATAATGAGAATAGTTTATGATTTTTTGTAACTTTTTCTCATCATTGGTAACCCTTGATTTACTCTTCTTCTTTTTTTTTTTTTTTAATTTCCATTTAATATGGAAGATTCAATTACCATCATTAAGAATTTCACGTATGATAGGTATTCCATATATTAAA
Source organism: Eucalyptus microcorys (assembly GCA_014182515.1). NCBI lineage: Eukaryota > Viridiplantae > Streptophyta > Magnoliopsida > Myrtales > Myrtaceae > Eucalyptus > Eucalyptus microcorys. The sequence continues at coordinate 39,372,924 of CM024564.1, forward strand.
AGCAAAACTATTTTTTTTCTTTATATCGTTAGATTTTACTCCCATAAAAATTAGTTTTGTGGAAGAGAAAATTTTCAAAAATATCTTGTCCTTTTCAATGTTGGCGAGAAAATTTACGGACAAATTATCAAGTAGAATCTAAAAAAAAAATAGACAATTTTTTAACCCAATCACTTATTTATCAAATTTCGCTTTTGTTGTGCATAACACGACCAAACCCCTTCCTATTGGTTTTCTTTTATACAAATGATGGGGTGATTGGATGAAGGAAAAAAAAAAAACTCGTTGAAGATTTTTCAAAATAAAATCACATTTACATCGTTCAAACTTAAAAATTTGAAAGATTTAATTTAATTAAATCAAAACATTGCATAAAATAAAAAATTTTATCTTAAATGACAGTAAAATCTCATTTTATATTAACAATATTAATACCATCTACAAAGAGTTTGCGGGATAATATCAAGATGCTTCGATGTGCATAGTATTTTGAGTGTATTTTTATATATTCTCGTAACATTCTACGAGTCTTATGTAAAAGTATCTTGTTGACCAAATCACCAACCCCAACATCATCTCCATCTCAATAAGACCAAAGACAAGAACTAGACCAAACACAGAAGAAGTGGCATTGAGAAAAAAGGACATTAGAAAACTTGGGAAAATGCAATGCATTTCTCGAAGCTCTTTAAAACATGTTTACTGAGCACTTTATCTTTTTGTCAAAGGCCTTTGGCAGAGTCAAATCAAACGCGCCTAACAAATTATCTTATCGCTTTTGCTTAATGGGGTGATCGATGATCACCAATAACAAAAATTATCACAAGACCATAGATAGTCTACAATTTCATTTATTTATTTAGTTACTTGTCGGTGCATAGTTACCCATCACGCAGACAATATTAGCAATGCAAAATTTGAAGTGCCTTTGAGTTCAATGACTGGTTACCTCCAAAAAGAATTGGCAAGAGAGCAAACTGGGTCAGACTCGATGGCTCCAAGGCACGTATTTTATGGACAGACGTACTGAACAATTCAATTTAAGATTAATAAATAAGTGATTTTTTGCCCTCAAATTCAATCGATTTTGAAAAGGATAAGACGGGAAATTTTATTCCAAATAATGGCAGACGAATGAATGTAGAATTACCACACATGCTACTAACATGAAAGTATGGGTGAGCAAAAAGGTCAGTTCAATCTTGGAGTTGGCCTCAATCAAGCTAGTTCATTGGGGATGGTTTGATTCCAAATTCCAAAAATGAGGAATGACTTTAGTCAAATTGGTTTCTGCTTCCATACCTTGAACCAATCAGTTTTGTTCAAGAACTCACAAGGCTAGTTTCGGGGTAGAAGATTCTTGAGCGGAATTTGGAACCAAAATGGTTTTGAATTGATTTGCCCCTAACCATAAGTAACTTCTTTTATTATTTTTTTCAAAATAGATAATTTCTGTTGAAATTGAATACATTGGATATATTATTTTTAAACAAAAAGAATTGTATTCACCTTTGACAGATACATATATTATAGATAATAAAATGAAACTAAGAATATTTCCCATCGATTCTATAATCAACAAGATTGGTTCCTGATTTTAAAAACTATGAACCGACCGTGATAATCGAAACCAATCCGCTCTATCAAACTCACCATGTTTGATTAGTGCGGGCACTTGAATAGAGTCACGGGATTTTTAGGCCTGAACCGACCCACCAAGGCCACCCACGACTTACATAGGACTCCATTCAATCTAACTAAAATTTCATTTTGGATGTAACGTACGGACCCTGCAAATGAACATCCTTTGACCAAACCATGGGCCTACATAAGCCCAAAGGCCTTCAATATGTGGATCAAGAGATCATTCTTTCCTCGTATAAATTAGCACATTGCTCGAGATAAAGAGAAATAGAAAACTTCCAAGGCTCATGAATTCGTTCCCAGTACACAATCCAACAAAATCTATTGTCCATGTAGCCTGAAGAAATTTCATTGTCGGTCCTATACGAAACATAAAAAAACCATATAAAATCTCAAGACGCGTACAAAATTTAGGTAGAGAGAGGAAAAAGAATGGTTATGACTTTTTAGGTAAATTTTCCATTATCTAAATTGAATGGAATTCACAAAAGAACCTAATTGCACCATCTTGACGAGTTTTAAAAATGATTGTATTTTTTGAAAGTTATAAGATTCAATTATACTTTCGTGATGAGTTTGCAAGATTTTCGGCATTCTCCTGAAAGGAAAAATCTTTGCTTACTTTGCAGCGAGCGGGAACCTAAATGTCGGTATATTCTTTAATAGTAAGATTCCCTATGGAAGACTCTCCCGATCTCGCAAGAAAGGAGAAGTCAGTTTCGAAACGACGATTTGAGGCGTCTGACGTCACTGGCCCCGAACGTGTCGTGCAAGAACGAAAGTCGGACCGGAAAGGGGAACTCGTCCCGAATCGGCAGAAGGCCATCGTCCTACGTCAACCTCGTGGGATCCTCGCTCCTCCGATAGCAACAACGTTTTTCACGTGCGCGTATGGTGCGAATACGGATAACAGACATCATGATGATTTCCTCATTTTCCACAGGGGTCGTGACGCGTTCCCAGTTGTCAGACTATTTAAATGCGACAGATTAGCAACAATGATAAGATTAGGAATAGATGAATTTAAGAAAAATGGAATAATAATCGAGCATTTGGTATATGCTATGGGCCTTGTGCAGCCAATAGGGGGCTGCATTGAATTTTCAATCTTGAAATTCAGCCATCCACGGCTCTTTGGGAACAGCGAAAATATTGGGTCGTTGCATGGCAAGCCATCCCGTGGATAGAATCACAGAATTTGAGTACCAACTTGAAATTCTGCACGCAACAAATTTATTGAAAGATAACAACACGAATGGTTCATGAATTTTGATTCGATGCCGATGCTATCCACGTACTTTTAATTTATTCAATATCGTTATCGAATTATTAGTAAATGTTCAAGTTGATTCCTAAATTATTTGAAGATATTAAATACCATCTTTCTATTAATTCAAGTTAACAAAATATGCCAGAGTGCTTTCTATCCATTAGATTTGAAAGGTGGACAATAAACAAGGAAAAGTTAAGCATAGATTATTCAAGTAAGATAGTCATCACAAATCAAGATATAATAATTCACGTCATCAAATAATGATCAACATATTATGGCCATGCTTTTCTTTTATCCTTTTATGAAGTAAATGGATAAAAGGTGGACTCTTTAGTTCATTGTTTCTAAAAATCTAACTCAACATATAATAATCCATGTTATCAAATGACGTTTGATCCATTGTTTGAGCAAACATAAAGACTATATTGAAAATTTATCAATATTGCTCATTTAAATTTAAAGTTCAGGGACCATTCGCATATTGCACATTGCTCATTTTCCACAATTATTTTTCATTATTAGTAGAGCACATAAACCTAAATGGTCTCAAACTCTTGACTTGCTATCATTGCCAACCACAATCAACATCAAGACTTATGAGCCATCTATATCGCCTGAATATATACACTTGTTATATCATTTCGAGGATGATACGGCAGAATGTTCATTGATTGAGTTTCCTCGGAAAACGCAAGGAATTATCAGAATTCTCGTATGAATCGAACCCCCTTTTCTTCCTTTCTCATCGGAGATTTCGGCAATAACTTTCAATTGTAGGACAACTACTCTTTCAACTTCGTACCATGCAAGGAATCCAATGCCAGAAAAGATTGGACCTTGCCTCTCCGTGCACTAAGTGCCACATCTCAACACAACTTCCATCTTCCTGTTACTAACGTGAAAAAGAAAGAAAGAAAGAAAAGAGAAAAGTTGACTTGCTCGCACGAATACGAATCTCAATTTGAAAATGTGGCATGAACTCGATATTCGGCATTAAATATGTGAGGCGAACAGCTATATCTCTTCAGCTACAACTGTCCGGAACAACAGTAAATCGGATCCCCAATTCAATGCCAGGCGACCCATCCTTCACGTGACGTCATCATCGACGTCATCCCTCGTCGTACGAGGTCCTTTTGGGTCGTGCCCGATCCGATTCGACATCATGTGGAAGTCTGGTCGTTTTTGTATAGGTGGCAAAAGCCCAATTTCACGCACGATGCAGTTGTCACGTTAGCAATTACAGTTGGATTTTTTTTTTTCATATTTTTTATTTTTTATTTTTTGAGTGATCGAAGGTGCATTGACGTCTGCTCTTGAATTACTCGTTTCGTGTCAAAGTCAACTTTGAGGATGTGAAATGGGGGAAAAGTTGGGGTTTGGGATTATGTGCTTTTGAATTTGCTTCCCCATCGTTCATTTATGGCTTGCAGTTGATCGTTTGAATGAGACTTGGACGTTGTGGTGTGGAAGCTAACAAGCAGAATTTTGTAATGTTGGCATGAAACACACTCCACGCCATTTGCGTGTCCAAACGTCACAGCCATTTGGGCACGGTCATTTGAGTATAATGATATTCATTCGATCATTCATTATGTCAAGAGAATATTATTGAGGTGCACGAGAGAGGGAAACACAGGTTCTCGAAATCATTTTTTTCTGCATGGCTGACATGTTGATTCGAATTTCAATCTTAATGTTAAAATTTGCTAATGTGATCTGGTCATACACGAATTACTCATGTGGGACTAGCGGATTCGCAAAAGGTCATCTTATCACAACCTAAAGACGTCGAGTTCCGACCTTCTCAACTTCTTAGTTGAAATAATCTTTAACAATTGGCATTGTTGATTGGGCATCGAAGAGATATCCGACTCAAAAATTTATTTGCACAAGTCAAAGGCTTGAAATTGATCAATTCATAGAGCCATGGCCTTAGATTGAGCCTAATAAAGATAAATTTGTTCAGTTGTGCTAGGCAATCTCAGGCCTAGCCGAACTAAGCTTTGTAACTAAATAATCTTATATTCACGTCCCACCACAAATACACTTTAAGCCGATTGGCTTGAACAAACTCGCGACTGATAGAACTACGATTAAATTTAGTTGGAAAGTCGCCCCTTGGCCATTGTCTATGGCCAACGCTTTTTTTTTTTTTTTTTTCTTCTCGCACTCAAATTTGTTAGTTTTTAAACCGGCATTTAGTTCATGAAAAAAAAAAAAAAAAAAAGCTGGCATTTAGTTCTTTTGGTGGGGGTTGACATAGCATTATGTTAGATCTAAGTGGCCATCATGTTAGCATTTATCCATTAAACTATATAGATTCCAACCAAAATAATGTAATCGAAAACGATCAAAAGGTCGGTAGTGTAAGAAAGATGAAATCAAAGTTGGGCGACTTTAATACCGCCAAAGGAATTTTCCAAGCACGGGCTGAAGGACCCAAGAAAATCCCCAATGCTCATCCATAAAGAGACGTAATGTAGTGTAGGAAGCAAGTTCCTTAACAATCAATCCATACATTGAACTCCTCAAAACGTTGACCACCTCTATCCAAATTAAAAAAAAAACAAAGATAATCATCCTCAGCATAAATCAACAAAGATAATCATCCTCAACATAAATTTAGAATAATACATGAGATTTGATAAAATCATTGCCTACTATTTTAAAAATTTAACTTAAGACCTCAAACTTTGATATCATGTAAGTTTGTTGAGACCATTGGCAACCGTACATTGAACTCCTCAAAATATCGACCATCTCTATCCAAATTAAAAAAAAAAAAAAAAACAAAGATAACCGTTCTCAACATAAATCAACAAAGATAATCATCCTCAACATAAATTTAGAATAATGTGTGAAATTTGGTAAAACCATTATCTACCGTTTGAAAAGCTTAACTCAAGATCTCATATTCTGATATCATATAAGTTTATTGGGATTTTTGAAAACCATTTTAAAAATTTAAGTTGTTGGATGAAGACGTGTTTTTTTATTTAAAATACAAATCCAAAAATCATCCCCTCCCAAAAATAGAAGAAGAATAATTCGATTTACAAAAAATCCCTTTTTTGAAAAAAATTTAAATTAATGAAAGTTTGGCCATAACATGAATCACATGACAGGGGTTGGGGGGAGGAAGAGAGATCCACCGAAGATGTGGCTTTGGTTCTCGCTCGCGTCGTGAGATCTGGAGCGAAAAGAGATCTGGCCTCCCACCCCCCCCGGCGGGGTATAAAGCGGGGTATAAAAAGGCGCCGGCAACCAAACTCCATCATCACCATCATCGCCACCATCATAATCAATCATAACTCTCTCTCTCTCTCTCTCTCTCCTCTCCTCCCTCCGTCGGACACTCGCCTCTTTTCTCGAACCTCCCATCCGCGATTCCAATCCTCGAACCTCGAACCTCGAACCTCCTCTCTCTCTCTCTCTCTCTCGCCAACCTTCTTTCTCTCTCTAGAGGCTCGATCTTCTCTGTCCTCGTCGCTTTCTCCGGCGCGGAATCTGCCGGCGGAAGGAGGCGGAGGAGGAGGAGGAGCCGCTCGGCGTCGTCCGTTCTCGATCTCGGCCATTGCCAGCCGGAGCCGCGGGAGATCATCGCTGCTGCTGCTGCGGCTGCGGCTGCGGCGCTTGCTTGCGCGCGCGGGCCGGTGGGGGAGGCTCCCGACGAATGGGAGCACGGGCGTAGCGGCGGAGGCGCGAGGTCGGTAGGGGCTGGCTCGTGCGGAGATTGATTGCTGCCGCGGCGACGCGATTGGAAGATGCTCTACTTGAAGCTGCCGAGCGCGGTGTTGTGCATGGGGAGTGGCGATAGGTGTTGTTTCGATTGTTGCGCTTCGTGGTGCGGATTTGTCATCGGGTGAAGGAAGGAAGGAAGGAAGGCAGGAGGAGGAGGAGGAGGTCCCGGCGATTCCCCCGCGCGCTGCCTGGTGCATGCTCGTCTGGTGATTTCCCCGGAGCCTGTGGCTCGGGGAAGGACCTGAACGGAGGCCGGCGAGGCGGGCGTGCGTGTGCGTGTGTGTGTGTTTGCGAAGAATGGCGCTGTGTGCCGGGATGAAGAGCTCGTTCCGCTCTTGCGACGCCTGGATGCAGAAATTCAGGCTCTACGAGACTCGATCGGTAATTTATTTTCTCTCGTATGGATCGGCTAATTTGCTCGTGACTGAGATCTTCTCGATTTGACATTATGTTCTTAGCTCTTGTGATGTTTCCTCGGTAGTTGATGTCGCGGGGACTTGGTTCTAGATCATATCAGCTCGTATCAGCTTAGTTTACTTTGAGTTGCTGACGGTTATATTGATTTGGTCAGCCTTTAGTTGAGCGATGTGGGTGTCAATTTCGTTAGATTAGTTAATAACTTTTGAGGAAATCGGATGAACTTCATTCGAAAGTTGTTTAGTTGGTATATCGTTGGCTTGATTGGATGATACCGGCTTCAGTTATTTAACAGCACACTAACGAGGAAGATACGTACAGGGAAAAGAAAAATTGAGCTCGTTAAGTTCACGGGAATTGAGATACAAGATGATCAGGAAGGACCTGAATTAAATCAGTGATCCCCCTTTTTCTTCTGTCATCTTGAGCATTGCTATTTGAATGGCATTTTGCATTGACAATGGCAATTCAGTCTCCATTATTATAAGCAGCTACTTGATGTATTGTGATGCTGATGCAAATGCTTGCATATGAATGCATCCAATTCAGATGTATTACCTGATTGTATGGGGAGCGGATTCTCTGTTGCTTTAGCCTTGAGTAGGAATAATTGTCTGCAAAACTTGGAAGAGCTGCTTGGTATTTCTATGGTTCAAATATTGAACTGTAAAAGCTTTTTCGCTGTCAGAATCATCGTCATGTTCAAAGTCTTGTTTCCAGCATTTACTTAGCTTCTGTGAACTGGTATGCTCATTTGCTCCCTTAATTCTGATCCGGAAGTTTGGCAGCTAACTCTGCAATTTTCAATGCTACAGATGTTCTACATGATAGGGAGGGATAAGAGTAGGACATATTGGAGAGTCCTTAAGATTGATCGACTTGATCCATCCGAGTTAAACATTCTAGAAGATTCTACCACTTATAGTGAGCGTGAATGTTCTGACCTATTAAGGAGGATACACGAGGGTAACATATCTACTGGAGGATTGAAGTTTGTGACTACTTGCTACGGGATAGTTGGTATGTGAAATTTTTCTTGTTATAGCTGTGTTCCTCTTAACTGTCTCTTATTATCACAAGACAACTCATTGTCATCTCATTACAGGGTTCATTAAATTCTTAGGACCTTACTACATGCTGCTAATAACAAAGCGAAGGGAGATAGGTGCCATCTGTGGTCATACTGTTTATGCCATCTCTGAGAGCGAGATGATTCCTCTTCCAAATTCCACAGTTCGTTCCAATCTACCTAATTCGAGGGATGAAGACAGGTCAATTTCTACGCTGTGTTCATGTGTAGATCTCATGGTTTTTTTTTCTTAAGGAAATCGAAAAGAGACATTCCTCTATGTTAGGTCTAGCATATGCAATGTTTATGGTATGTTCACCATGTGTGTGTGTGTGTGTGTGTGTATAAATGTCTGTATGAAGAAGATGTACTTGCATAATTATTTCTTCAGTAGTAACCGGACCTTGGTTGCCTGAGACCCCACAGGTGCAAGTGCGACATGCTGATTTAGGACAATTATGGTTCACAGTCTATTTTTGGTATTAAGAGATTACTGTTCCATTCTAGTGAACAGATTGCCAATGAAGTTGCTAGCATCATCTCACACAAACTTTAGCTGAGAAAATTGGTTTGAGAAATGGTTGTCAAAATTGATCTGAACACTTCTGTTCTTTTGGGGTGGGGTGGTGTGGGTGACATGTACTGTTTTATTGTGCTTCAGCTACTTTGCTAGTGTTCAAACTACCATCTCCGCTGCTGCCAGTGTCTTTTGCAGAAACTCTGACCACATAATTTTTTGTTTTTGTGTTTCTTCCTCTCATGTATTAGATACAAGAGGCTCCTATGCACAATCGACCTCACAAAGGACTTCTTTTTTAGCTACTCATACCATGTTATGCGTAGTCTACAAAAGAACTTTTGTGATAATGAAGCGGGGCACGTTCTGTATGAGACCATGTTCGTCTGGAACGAATTCTTAACTCGGGAAATTCGGAATCACCTCAAAAACACGCTGTGGACGGTTGCTCTAGTGTATGGTTTCTTTAAACAGGTGAGGAATAAATATTGTTAAGATGATATAATATTCTAACAATTGATGAACTTTCCAATGTTGTCATTCAAAATTTTTATCCTGTTAAAAGCCACCATTATTGACTTGGATTTGTCCCAACACAGTTTTTAAAAGGGAAAACATGCTGTTTTACGATTTCCTTGTAGACTTTGGTTGTGATGAATGGCACCCTCTACCTTTTCCATGCTTTTGAAAGATTGTTATTTGATTTTCTTATTCAATTTATACTGATGACTCGTGGTATTTTGATTCTAGGCTACACTTTCTATTGCAGGAAGAGACTTCACATTGACTCTTATTGCAAGACGTTCACGACATTATGCTGGCATGAGGTTGGAACTTTATACTAATGCTATTTCGATTTTTGTTCCAAATTCTTTGAGATACCTTCAGCCATCTGTAACGTATTTTATGATGAGTTTGGCACTATTTCCTCCTCATATGCAGATAACCTTTCGCTGTTATACATGTATCTGGCATCCATTATATCTCATTCCATGCTCATTCTATTTAACTCTTTAGGTACCTGAAACGAGGGGTGAATAAAAAGGGCAAAGTAGCTAATGATGTGGAGACAGAACAGATAGTGAATGAATGTGTCCCTGAAGGCCTTCCCATGCAAGTAACTTCTGTTGTCCAGAATCGTGGGTCAATCCCTCTTTTCTGGTCACAAGAAACTTCCCGTTTGAATCTTAAACCGGATATAATAGGTAGGCTCTTGTACTTAATTTGATTTAGACACGGTGCTTATATACTGTAGATTTACGATGACTTTTCCTGCATTCAGTGTCGAAAAAGGACCAGACTTACGAAGCCACCCGACTTCATTTTGAAAATCTTCTCAGCAGATATGGGAATCCTATAATTATTTTGAATCTGATTAAGGTATGTCTGCACTTTTCTGTGTATGAAGGGTCTAATTTTGTTGATGACATTTCTTAATGTTGTTGTTGTTTCATTCTTTTTCTTGACATGCCGCCACATGTGTGCGCTCTCTTCCTTTTATTCTTTCTAAACATGCCATCAACATTGCAAAGTGGGGGGCCTAGATACGGTCAAGTACCTAGCCTTTTACTTTTGCTAGATCTAACAAATGAGTGCTTTTACCCTATCATCGTCCCTTCATCACCATCCTATTAATTCTTATTGCTGACAGACGGAAGAGAAGAAGCCCCGAGAATCCAAACTCCGTGCAGAGTTTGCCACTGCAATTGATTTTATCAATAAAGACTTGCCTGAGCAAAATCGTCTGAAATTTCTTCACTGGGATCTACACAAGCATTCTCGGAGGTGAACATTTTATGAGCCTGAGTCGTGGCCATTTTCCTATATTAATGTTCTTTCTTGAGAAATCTGATCTATTCTAAAAGTGTTTTTCTCATTCTCTTTCCTCACAGCAAAGCTACAAACGCACTGTTTACTTTGGGCAAAGTGGCCACTTATGCGTTAACGTTAACAGGTTTCTTCTATTGTCAAGTATCACCAGCCTGGAGACATGATGATTGTCTGAAACGGTCTTCTTCAGAGTAAGTGAAGGAACCGTCTAAGTTACTTAATATGTGAATGATCAGTACTGAAACCATCACCATTAGGAAGACAGTCAATACTCTAAAACTTTAGCGTCGATTTTTTTCATGCCAAAGCTTTTAGTTTGTAGTATTTTCGCGAATGAGTGTATATCATCTAAAACAAGGAGTCCTCTCTTTCATGTCATTTTTATTGTATCACTTAATGAGTAACTCTTGCTCGTTACCATTGTTGGATGCAAACATGAATTTTCTGTTTAGGTGTTTGTAAAGTTGTTCTTCACTTTATGTGCTGAATTTGATAATTCCTCATTTCTGGTTTCAAGTACATCTTATAAATCCATGGATGGGTAGTATGCATCGTCAGTGTCATTCTGTTGTATTTTGCGCATGGTTCTGATTTCCTCTTGGCATGTACTTGGTGCGAATATGATGCAGGAAAGTTAATAATAGTGGCTTGAGTTCAATGGATCTTGGTGAAAACGAAAATGATGTGGGAGATCTTCTAGAGAGAAAACCTAGTGAAGGTGACGACTTAATAAATGGAAATCATTCTGGAAAGCCTCTGATGTTCCAAAGAGGGGTACTAAGAACCAATTGCATTGATTGTCTGGATCGAACAAATGTTGCACAATATGCATACGGGTTGACTGCTCTAGGTCGCCAACTTCATGCTCTTGGAGGAATAGACTGCCCCAAAATAGACCTTGATACTCCTTTAGCCGATGAATTGATGGGTTTCTACGAGAGTATGGGGGACACACTTGCTCATCAATATGGTGGCTCAGCGGCTCATAACAAGGTATTATAATGTAAAAGTTGCTTCCCTAGTATATGGATCAAACCTTCAAAAGGTGATTCATCCTAGGATATGTATGCATAGTGTCTGTTTGACTATATTCAGGCATTGCTCAGATTTTTGGAGGAATTTCCCTCTCAAATAGTCTCTTCATGATTCTTTTCATTATCCAGTGATGAAATTAATGAAACTGATTAACATGCATTATGCCATTACTCGCTTGTGTGTCCAATCTTGAGTGGCGTGTAAGAAATAACCCATAGACATCTCCCATAGACATCTTAAATTAACAATGAATCTCAGGCAAGCAATGATGAATTGCTCTTTGCCTTTTTTGCATCAGAATCTCTCTTTTTGTTTAGAATTGCTAACACTGCAGTTCAAACATTTTGGCTTGCTTAAAACTTTTGAGATAGCCTTATCATGAAATTCTTGATTTCAAGGGTAACTGAGACAACTGCAATATCTGTATTGATGTTTCTCATAGTTGCTCAGGGTTTTTATTTAAGTCGTGTTTGTGGTTAAAAGCTCTCTACTCGTTCTTCTTCAACATTCATCCTAGTATTTTTTTTATTACAAAATATTTCAGAGATTCCGACTATGCAGAATGTTTTGGTTAAAATTTGTGAAGGATTTAGCTTTTAGCACTGAGTAATTGCTGCTTCTTTCATCTGCAAGATGTTGTGAAGTTTACTTGTCGAACTTTTGACGTCTGCAGATATTCTCTCAGAGACGGGGTCAGTGGAAAGCAGCCACTCAATCTCAAGAGTTCTTCAGAACTTTACAACGATATTACAACAATGCTTACATGGATTCTATGAAACAGGATGCAATTGATGTGTAAGCTTCTTTTAATATGAGTGCTTGGCTTTCTTTGTGCTCTTTGACAGGCTGGATGAGTTTTATTAGACTTTTAGTCCCTAATGCTGCTGCATTGCATGGATTGTTTCGAGTATGGTAGGCCAACTGAATTATGCTTTCTTTGCTAAAACATGGATTCCTTGTAGCCTTAAGCAGGGATGGAGTTAGAACATTTTGGCTGTGGGTGCATTAACATAATGGTGAAATTAATTTCAGATAAATTAAGCTTAATTTACTATATGCATTTCCTAGAAATGCATCATACTTCAGAAATCCTACTAAACTCTGGGCAAAATTCTAAATAGTAGACAGAAACGTGAACCATGATATGAGTTTTTGTGGATTGATGTTAATGGGCTGAGATTTTAGTGGGATTAACACAAAAAATTTACAAAGAGTTGTCTGGGAGAACGTGTCATAACAATAAAATATAAGAAAGTCAAGGGGGGCAGATGTCCCTACTATTGATGCCTAGGCGCCATTCCTCGGCTCAATGATAATTTACTTCAAGAATGTTCTCAGTAATAATCATATGTTGTGGGTGTGCTCAATGTAGCTTTCCTTTTCACCATTATTTATGTACAAACTGATTTTTGCTCTTCCAGAAGAAATTCAATCGACGGGTTGTTTTGTCTTATGAAGTCTATGTCTGAACAATTTTGCCAGATTTTTGGGGAATTTTCAGCCAGATATTGATAAGCCTGCAGTGTGGGAGCTGGATTCTGACCAGCCCTCTGATTCTGGGAGGAATGGACAGACGGATGTCGATGAAGATGGAAGGTACTTGTATTTTGCTGGCTTAGCACACCTGAGTTCATAGATGTCAGTTAGGATTTTGAATAACGTATCATTTAATCATGTATCTTTTCTTTCTTTCTTTCTGTTTTTTTTTTTTTTTTTTTTTGGGGGGGGTTTGTAAGTATTGTAGATTGGATAACCACATATCTTAAAATAAATGTATTTTATGCTAAATGTAGTGATTTGGCAATGACCTGCTATTTCTCATCAAGAGGAGAAAGATCAAAAGTATACTAAAACGTAATTATTCAGGAAAGTGGATTCTTACTCGAATCTGATTCATTCTGTGAATGGGTAAAAAAGGGGGATTAAGGAAGCTTGTGATGTATTTTCAGTTAAATTTGGGGGATAACTGTTCTCACAGCTCTGACTTTTGTTATCTGGTAAATTAGTTTGATTTGATTGTTAAGACTTAAGGGCTATAACATTTCTAGGTCAATTTTCAAAAGATGCATGTCAGATGGAAATATTCTTCGAAAAACAAACCCGTCCATGTCGACCACAAAGATTGATCCGGAGAAGTATTGTGCTTCAGTTTTACCTGACCTATCAGAGGGAGCAAGGAGAGTACTCAGCGAGTCGTCACCTGACATTTCAACCTCAGAGAGCGAAATAACATTTTCTAGGTTTGTTTATTTCATCTTTTCCTCACATGTCAACAGTTCCATCTAAATTGTTCAGTTGCCTAGGATACTACTCATGCACAACAGCCTAGGAGAAGTTGATTAAAATTTCATTCTGCTGGCTGGGGATGCTAGAATGAGTTTGTTTTGATTGACCGAGCTGTTTTGTGAAGTATGGGGTGTTCTCTGTTGGATTAAACAAAATCTATGGTACTTCATACTGCATAGCCATATGCCATCTGTTTGACTTCATCTATTGTGTCAAGTTAAGGCATTTGAAGATCATTTCCATCTTTTTGTTTGTGCCTTATGGTGGTTAATTCTGAGGATTTTTCTTCTGAGACTTTTTCAAAAACACTAAATTTGTGACATTATATTGTGGGATTGATGCTGGTACATTATAATGTTGAGGCGGCGAACTGCTCAAGTGAATCTCTTTTCTTGAGGTTTTCATTTGGTTTCAAAAACAAAATTAGAAAATTAACCAAAAAGGCCTTTAAGAGCCATAAATTTTGGTCTTATCATTTCTTGCTTTTTAACTTATTTTTTATTGATAGATAAAATTTCCTGGGATTCGAACCTGTTGGGTGAGAGGCGAGTATTTTAACCATCCTGACTACTATGGAAGATTCTTGCTGTACTTAATATCAGATATGGAGAATGAGGCTAAGGAAGTAAAGTTTATGCATGAAATAGTCACTTGTATTGCTATGTAGATGCGTGTCTACTGGTCTAGATGGGATTTAAAGCTCTATCCATCGTGAAGATTCTCTCTACTGATGTGTTCACACGTCTACTGTTCTGCTTCCGCATGACTAATTTTTGGGTCACTGTATCAAGACTTGTCTCATGTGGCATCCATGGCAATGCTTTGAGGGGTCTGGCTTGCACTTCATGTGTGATTCTGCGCTAGTTGCTAAATGACAAGTGGCAAAACCTTAATTCCATTGGCATACACTGCATGCTTATAATGCATCTTTGTTTAGGTACACCCCTTCAATGCCTCGGAGACAGCTATTTGGAGATGCACAACGAGAAAACAATCATATTTGCTACTCTGAGTATGGAGATTTATCAAATTGCTCCAACTTTGTTGATCTAGATTGGCTCTCATCATCAGGAAACTCATGTGAGGAGGAGCCTTACGAAAGGTAAATTCATGTGCTTGGAGCTTCAAAGTTGAAATGGTAGAACACGACTTAGCTGCATGAAAAAGACTAATTGATCAGTGGGTCGTGATAAGTTCCTCACCTAAGAAAGGGTTATTTTGGATGAAATAGGCCATATCGGCTGTCACAAATTGCTGTATGTTAAAATATCACAGCAAGGACTTCCTACCTATGTCCCTCTTTGGCTAACTTCTGGTGTCTTTGAAGAGTTCTGCTTTTGCTCTGTGTATCGTTCTTGGCGTCAGACTGTATAGCTACATAAATACTTTAACACACCGAATATAAGGATGTATATGCTCTCTTACAGATGACCATCTATGACTGTTGGCCCGTTTACATTTCGAGTTGGATGTGATCTGAGTATATAGATTCAGTATGGAAGAACTATTTGTTAACAAAGTCATCTATAGGTCATCAATACTCACAAGCTCTCCAGTTGCCGAATTGTCATCAGAGAATGTCATGTATGGAATTGGGGCAACCCCATCTACAAGTGATTCCAGCATGAAGGTCAGTGCCCTTCCTCAAGGTTCTAGCAACCACTTTTCAGAAATCAACTCTTGTTGACTCTTAATGGTGAGACACCATTTAAATGTGACTTTCAATTCTGAAGCATTCCAGTAGTAAGGGGACAAATGACTTCTGCTTGCAGGACTCTAACCTGCTTTATGTACCTTAGCTTAGAATAATGCACAGGTGTTTAACTAATCTGTTGTTCAGATAAGGTCTTTACTTCAAACAATGTAGATTGATAAATGTGCTCAGGGATATGATTTTCGTCTGAAATGGATAATTTCCGCAGCCTCCCTTGAGTGGCTCTTGTTAAACTGTACCTGTTGAATGGTTGAAAGTCCACCGAGATTATGATCCTTGTAGTTTTTATGTATTAGCCTCTTTTGCCTTATTTATTATGCCTTGAAGACTGATGAGAATGGTTAGCTATTACAGGAATTAAGGGGTCAAATTCTGAGTGTTAGAACTAAGGCTTGCAACTTCATTGTAAAATAGTTGGGACAAATGGTCCATGGACTTTGGCTCGATATGTGATAGGGTCCCTAAACTTTCAATTTGTTCAATTTACTCTCCAAACTTTATCCCAATATGCAATGTTGTCCCTGAACTTTTAATTTATTCAATGTGGTCCATGAACTTTTGGTACTTGTTTAATTTAGTCTTTGCACTTTATGAAAATGTTTAATATTGTCCCTAAACTTGAATTCATAGAAAGACTACATCGAACATATTCATATAGTTCAAGGACTAAATTCAACTTGTACCGAGAGCTTAGGGACCACCTTAAATAAATTAAAAGTTTAGGGACCACATTGCGCATTAAGCCAAAGTTCAAGGACCATTTGTGTAATAACCCAAAATAGTTGTTTGTATCAAGTTTTTATGAACCTTCTGGAACAACAAATCGATATTGTGTTGGACAACTCCATGGTGTTTCGTTAATACTTTTTATTTTATAAGCCTAATCAGATTGTAGTGAACTTTTCATATAATAAATTGGTTTGTTCTTGTCTAGTGCCATGGCTCAATTCATGCCTCGCAGCATGCTCCAGTTGACCTAATTATTTCAATTCCCTTGAGAGTTGAAACTTACTAAGCATGGCAGCACCGAGAGCCATCTCGAGTTAATCGTGAGATTTTTACTTGGAACAACCCCAAACACCTGCGATGGAGCGTGACAGTAAATCTAATAAATGAAATGTCATGGAATGGTCTAATCCACGGACGGCGTGTACGAGCGTGAATGCACTTGAGGTTTATACTGCACCTGTTAAACATATGATCATTTTGTAAACGGAAGCTCTATTACTGTTTGCTTGGACTCCTTCACCTTAAAATTGTCTCAGTGCTGATACTATTGAACCGAGCCAACTAGTAGGTGATTTGTTAGGTTAGTGTTTAGTCATGTACTCTATGAATTCTCGCGATGGAACCGTGATGGTCCTTAGAACGCATGCAACGGAGGTGACGAGAGTTAGTATTGTTTAGTTCAAAAGGGTGACAGGGATTTGCTTTTTTCTAAGTTATTTATGCTTGTCCTTTCAGACAAGGGATGTTCTTTTTTCATCATATTGTGTGTGAAGAGAACCCTTTTCATGCCAGTGACCATTGCTATTATTAGAATTTATCACGCCATTCCGTAACGATAAACTATTTGACTTTGTTCTGAATGGCATAGCTATTACTTCTCTCTCCAGGGAAGGGAGCATGCTGCAACTGAGCTATCGTATCATTACTCCCATAATTCTGATGTGTTGGAGGAATTTTCAGATGGCTTTGTACAATGGGTAACCTATGGAGAGGCGCTCTGCCACTGAAGCCCAGCTGATTCCGTGAAGGTTCTTCTCGTGTTCCCTTTAGAGAACTTGTTCCGATCTATACAGAGTTGATGCATCGAATGGGGGGTTATAGGAGATGGTATCGCGAACAAAGAGGACTCGGGGAAGAAAAAAGGGGGATCGCCTTCAGTACTTCCGTCAATCCTCCTGGTCGAGTGGCCTGATTGATTAGTACAAAAGAGTAAATAGCAACGGTTAGAATTCTTTCTGGAGCTCTGCATTTCCATCTACTCAACAATTTCATCCAGGGACTCAGTAGGTTCGAACTTGTAAATATCTGTCTGCTTTCACTTTGCGAGCTCCACTTCTTTAAGCTGCAGATAATTGATTCTTTATTCCTTGATGATCCTACTTGCATCTAGGTGCCGATATTAGCTGTCGAGGTACTAGAGCCTCTCCAGTTGTCAAAATCCTGTCATTTTTAGCCATATATGCATGCGAATAGTACTTTCTCTTCATTATCGTAGCCAAAGCTCTCAGGTTGTGTTTTACCATATGAGTTGACAAGTCGATTGCTGAAAGAACTTGTGGATTTTTGCTAGCCGACACAAAGTTCTTTGGTATAAGAAAATGTGGTAAACGAATCTTCCTTTTTGGTCGAAGTTGGCCAAAACGAGCATGAGCCTTAATATGTCTATATTAGGTAGGCTGATGGTCATCTGCATAGTGAATCATCGCTCTTACCCAGGAAGCAATCTGTTGAAGCCACACATGCATCTACCTGTTACGGAAATTCTAACGAGTTTTTCCTGAAATGTGTAGTCCGACGAACATCACATAAGAGTTACGGACATCAAAGGCCGAGGCTTGAGTTCATATTGTGGGAACAATAAGGCGTTACCTTTGTTGTACAGCTCATTCCCATCCCGGATCGCTGCTGAGCCTGTTGAATTCAGACCGAAAGCTTGTTCTTCGAACGCCATTAGCAAAGTGGGACGAGGCTGTTGATACCTCGCTTTCCCTCATAGGCAACGGTTTAGACTCATTCAAATGACGCAACACCACCCAAGGGGGACAATTTTGGACCTCGCAGAGAACGTCTCTTTAGTCTCACGTGTATCCTGCAATCTTGACTAGTCCATTCAACTACTCTCCCGTGAAAGCATGGCCGCTTTTCGGTTATTTGGTCCGAAAGCAGGGCTGCTTTAATGTTCCCTTTTCCAAGTGGTGAACCCGTGACACTCCCGCTTGGAGGGTCCAGAACGGAGGTGGCAATCTGACTGTTCCAGCACGAAAGGCAGACCACTGGGCGAGCGTGGCTTTGGTGGGACCATACGGCTTGCTCATCCATCGACACAGGAAACGCTACTTTTTCCAGTTGACCCGGACCGGTGAAGGTAAATTCTTAATCTGGGCCGGGTTTTAGATGAGCAAGTCTTGCATGTACACAGATCATATGGGCCCATCCCATCTCAACTATTAAACGGTTTATTTCCACATCGGGCTACTATATTTAATGACTGAAATTAAGTGAATTAACGTACGCCGGGTGCATGTGCTTAATTTTTCGTTTTATGGGCCCATCCCTTTTCAAGTCTGCCGATGTTGGTTTCAAGCCCCATTTGGTCGCGACATGCCTGCAGGGCACTACCGGGTGCCGAGCCACCATTAAGTCCGATCTAGTATATGCTAAGGACTATGGCAAATTCGACCAAAAAGGAAATAAAGGACGATGGCCAAACTAATTCGGATTGGGCCAGATCCTAACAAGGGCCATTTTCCCCAAACCAGCCAACTAAATCCTTTCCAGTTGAAGCAGAGCCAAGCCCGCGGCCCCAATGGGTTAGCCTGCAGAAATGATGGACGGGCCTTTTGAGAACAAGTGTTAACAATTTATTTTGTTCTTTTGTTCCCGAAACAGAAACGCGTTTAATAATTTTTTTGTTCTCGGAAACAAATTATTCCCAATAATAAATTTAGAATAGAAACAAGAAATATACATATATATATATATATATATATATTACTTCTAAGAACAACTCAAGAAATAAGTTTGTTTTTTTTTCTTTCCTTTTTTCTCTTTATTTTCTTTTTCACCTCTTCCTTTCTTCTTCCCCTAGCCGGTCGCCAACCTCAACCCGACAACCTTGCCGGCCACCGGCAAAACCCCCTCGTGCCTTGCCGTGGTTGGGTGAGATTGAGACTTGCTCGGCCACCACGAGGTCTGGGTGAGGTTGACCTCGCGGTGGTAGGGAGAGGGGTTGGGCAAGGCTCGACCTCGCCAGATGGGCGAGGTCGCCTAGCCTAGCTAAGGCGAGGTCGAGTCTTGCCGATCTCCCTTGAGGCTAGCAACCTTGTTGGCCCTTGTTTGGTTGATCGCCGACGAGCCATGGCCAAGGCCGACGACCGGCTAGAGAAAGGAAAAGGAAAAAAAAAAAAAAAAAGAAAAGTAATAAAATAATTAATAAATTAAAAAAATTTTAAGTCAAAAAAATATTTAAGGTTATTTCAAACGTATTTCATTCTAGGAATATAAATTTTATATAGTTACCAAACGCCTTAAAATACTTAGGAATTGTTCTTGAAAAAAAAAAAAAAAGTGTTTCCCAAAAGAAACTGTTTCCGTAAATAAAAACATTACTAAATGTAGCCTTAGCTTTAGAGGAACTTAGAACTTCCATGATAATGTTCCTATTTCTTTGTTTTTCTCGTTTTTTTATTCCCCTTAATAGAAAATGAATAAAAATCTATTTAATGACATCAATTAATTTTTCTATTCTACGTAATAAAAAAGTAATTAGGAATATATTTAGAACAAAAATAAGAAATAGAAAAAAAGTATCATTTTGTTCCTAAAAATAATTTCTAGAAATAAATTTTCTTTTTTTCTTTTTTTTTTTTTATTCATTTTCTTCTTCCTCTTCTAATAAGTCAGTGGAGACTTGGCACCTGTCGTCGGTCACCAGTTGCCACCCGTTGCTAGTCGCTAGTCACTCCTGATGGCCTTGGCTCCTGCCGATTGTGGTTAGTTGCCACGACCGTCAATCACCCTTGTTGCCGGCTAGAGGAGGAGAAATAAGAGAGGAAAAAAAAAATCTTAAAAAGGCATAAAATATTTAAAAAATTATCATACAAAAAAAAATTGTAAGTCATACCAAATGCATTTCCATTCTTTTTATATTCTGTGAATACAAATTTTATATAGTTACCAAACGTATTATTTTACTCAAAATTTTTTAAAAAATAAAAATAGAAAAAAACTATTTCTCAAAAGAAATTATTCCCCAAAATAGAAATATTACCAAACGCATTCTCATCAAATTGCTCCTGTTACTTCTGAGAAGTTACAAACAGAATAAATAGAAATCCTAATCATATCCAGGAAACCTAGCAAAGTCTGCACATCTCCAAAAATTTTAATATTTCCGAAGCAGTATAGTGTGCATGAAATTTGTGTGCGATGATTCACGTCAAGCATTCCGCAAGCACCCGAAAATTTCGAGAATTCCTGCTTTTGGTCGGATGAATCAACCGAGGATGGGGAAGATGCGGGTGATGTGCTCTAATGGAATGCTCTCTGCAGCGTTTTTCTTCAGTTCGGGATGATTGAACTCGTTTTGGGGAATGAGGATCAGTTGACCTTTCCCCTGTCCCTTCTCCAAGGCCCAGCCAGAGTTGGCGACTTGGTGTTCGAGGAACTTGTCCAGTGATAGACCTTCTATATTGATAGCCTGTAATGTAAACACGCCAAATCATGAGCTTTATCAAATGTATGCTATTAAGGGACCAGACCGACTTTCCCACAACATAATAATTTAGAGGGGTAGTGAGGCAAGAGAAAATACTTGCAAACTACATATTTTCTCTATCAAGCATGATACAGTAACATAATACTTTTAATTTCCATAGCACTATAGGTCCAAATTCTGCCTCAAATAAAAAGAAAAGTGGATTATGGATAAACAAACAAGGTACACAATGGACGGGCCAACATCACAAGTACCTCTGCAAGCACGGTCCTGGGAACCCTTTGGTAAGTCAATGACAATACGTGAACAGCATATGCTTGGATTGCTTGCTCAAAACCTGCATGAAAGATCAGTAAGCTATTTCTGCACTGTGAAATTTATAGGAAATAAAAAAAGTAATTGATGAAACCAGCAAAGAAAATACAAGTTCTCACGGCATAGTAGATCAGAAAGTCCATTGGCAACAGCCCACAGAAGCAAAATTAAGGAGCTTCTAATAGCCGAGAATCAATAAGAAAGCTAAAAGAAAAGAAAAGAAGACAAAAAAGAAAGAGAGAGACCTCTTCTAACCAAGAAAAGATCCAAATCTAGTATTGCCCAAGTTTCTGACAATTGAATGTGGTCTGAATTTCTATGCAAAAATATTGGGAAAGCTATAAGTTCATCATTAAATTCCAGACAAGAGGTAGATTTCAGATCACCCAAAGTATTGGCCATATGAAATAATTCAGAGCATAAACCAACATATATATAAAGCCAATACTGAAGTTATGGACAGTCAGACCAGAGATAGATGGCTAAGCCAACTGTAAAGGAAAATGATAATATGTGGGCAACAACCTGTCTAAATTATGCATTAGATGTACTTTTTCTGTTAATATTGATGTCATCTCTTTGCAAATTCTATTCCTGCTTTCTGTTTGAGGGCCAAATATTTAAGCCAAGACAGTGATAGCATCCTCAGGCAAATTGCAGCAAGGGAATACCATCAAAGGTACAATTCATCTTCCGTTCCATGACTTTATCATGCACAGTGGAATCATCAAACATGTACTATGTATGACTCATGCTCATTTAGGTTCTTTAATTCTATCAACCATCAATAACACTACCTCAACCAGAAATAAAGACAATGATTATACAGTAATAGTAATGGTCAGGATATTTTCATAACTAGAAATCCAGTGTAAACAAAGGAATTTGACCACTACATTCAGAAGACAACACTTAAATGCGTTAGATCAAATCAATTACCTGACACAACTTCAAGCAGATGACGACTCTTAGCCGCCTCCTCCCAGAACTGGCGAAATCTTCCTGTCTGCAAATAAGGAGATAGGCATTGAGTAAAAGTTGACCTTTCACAGAATTTATGAGAGACCAAACTTATAATAGACATACCTCCAAATAATGTGAGAGGACAATCAAAGTCTTGAATGGCTCTTCCATTTGCTGACACATCAACAAGATATCAGAAAAGGAATAATTCACTACACCGCCCTAGATTACAATAAGGTAACCCAGACTGGGAACAGAAGACAAACAAGCTTCTAAATAGATAAATTTTATTGCTGCAAACCAACTGTCCCTACACATACAATCTTTGATTATAGAAATGTCAAAACTTCTACAATCAAACAACACAGTCCCAGCGGCCAATTACACCATGAGGAAAAGGAATAGAAAAAAAATACCACTCGCTCTGGAATCAAGAAGAGACAAAGGCTGAAATCCGGAGCCGGCATTGCCATGAGAGCCTGATCCATGTGTGAAAAGAAAGGGAGAGATCATTAGACATGAATAGCATCGCAAAGCATCATACAAGAATATATCAACATCTTAGCAAAGTCGGACCTTTATTAAGATGCGAGCAACAATTTGGGAGCTCATCTTCTCCGGTTCAAACTGCAAAGATACAGCAAAATAAGCAGCCCGACAACACCATACAATCATATGAAGTGAATTACAAGATAACTAATCAAATCATCGGCCTAAAAGTCCAAACCTAAAATCACAACACCACGAGCACGAATTCGTCCCCGGCAAAAAAGAATCCGTAATTCACAGTAGCGACCTCGGCATTACCTGATAAAGGCGAAGGAGGCAGAGATTCGCATCCAAGCTGTAGGTTTGCGAAGAAACCTGTCGAAAGCAACATCAATTAGCATCCCTTTTCTTGCTAGAACAACCTCAAATTAGCATTCACTAGCGTTTCTCCGCAACTCGAACAAAGCCCCCCCGCAGCGGCGCAATTTCCCGGCACTACATAGAATCCGGAGGACTTTCCTAACCCACCCTCGTTCCAATTCCTTCTAACCTCCATAAAGCTCAAACCTTTACGAACTCTCCCGCTCTCTCTCACAAGAAATTCAACCCACCCGGCCGCCGCCGCGAAACCCACCGGCGGAGACCGTAAGAAGGCGGCGGCGGACGGCGTCATCGACCGACGTACCTGCTCGTTGACGTGATTCTCGAGATCCGGAAGCATGTCCGGGTTGTAGGGGTTGAGAGCGACGAGCTGCTCCACCGTGTACGAGACCTGTTCCCTCCCCATCTCTTCTTGCCGGCCACGAACCACCGTTCGATCGGTGAGCTCTTCAATCCGACCGGACGGGTTGCTGGGACGGAACCCCTTTCGAATCTGGTTCAGTCGCTCGTCGTCTCCGTCGTCGCTCGCCAGAGAGATTGAAACGCAGGGAGAGGAAGGAGGAGCGGAAGAGGGTTTAGGGTCGGCTTCGGTTTGCGTGGTATGATTTGACGATTTTGTCCCCCACTTCTCTCCTTTTTAATATTTTTTTTTTCCGAAAATGTTAGAACTCCTTGAGTATGGTGAACGATATAAACTTAATTATTTTTGTTCAGTAAAATTAAGGATTAGGTCGATTTGGTAATCATTCTGATTTTGAAAATAATTTTTATTCAGAAATAATTTATTCTGGTTTTACTTCCTAAATAACTTTTGAAAATAATTTTTATTTAGAAATAATTTTTTCTAGTTTTACTTCTTAAATAACTTTTTGAGCATTTGAAGGCATTTTGGTAATTATTCAAAATTTTTATTTTCGAGATAAAAAAACGTTTAGTATGATTCTCAAATTTTTATGTGATATAGAATTTCCGTTAATTTTTTAAATAATTTTATTACATGTTTAACTTTTTTTCTTTTCCTTTTTTCCCCATTTTATTCCTCTTATTCCTTTAGCCAGTTGTTGGCCTCGGCCATAACCGACAACTAACGGCGACCGACCAAATGAGAGTCTACAACCTCGTTGAGGTCAAGCTCACCCCAACCATCGATGGGGTTCGATCTCACTGAGCTATCGTGAAGTTGGCATCAATGGCCATGGTGAGGTCAATCTAGCGGTGGCTCGAGGCTTGACCTCACCAATGGCTAGGTGAGTTTCGCCTCACCAAATCTAAGTGAGGTTGACATTGCCCAATGAGGCTTAGGCTAATGAGGCTTGGCCTCACTGAGGGTTGGTGACCATTTGGTGAGGTTGCTAGCCCTCGCTTGGTCAATCGTCAATTATGGCTAAGGCCGGTAGAAAAAGAAGAAAAGAAAAAAAAAAAAAAAGAAGAAGAGAATGAGATTCATTTTGAGAAGTTGTTCTTAAGAACAAAGAAGCAACTTTTATTTATTTTTTGATTCTATTCCAAATTTGTTCTAGAAACGGAAACTTTATTAAACGGATTTTTGTTTTGGTTTTTTGTTTTTTTGTTTTTTTTTTTTAAATTTGGGAGAACAAAATAACAAAAATAGTTACTCTCCTCGGTTACCAAATATGGTCTAAATAACTATCCTGATTATTTGTTGTTCCAATTTATTCTCAAGAGAAGGTAAGTTTTTCTCTAAACCATCATTCGAATATAATTTATATATCTATTACACAATCAAGGTGCTACAATTACAAGTGAAAAAAAAGTTACTTGTAAAATAGAATAGATAAATAAGCTCCGGATGCACAAGCATTTCAGCCAGTAATACTAAATCATTTTGCTATCATGTAATTGAAACTATTTCACTATCTTGAATTTACCCTTTTAATTTTTTTCTTAACAAAAGAAATTGATCAAATAGAAAGAATAGCTTCCTACATTTATGACATCATCATTAACAGGAGGCAAATGCCTCGTTTCCACGTCAGTAATCAAAACATCAGTTTGACAAATATTAGGTACATCTCGTTATGCCTACCATCAGTGACCAAGAAAGATCATTTAACCAACTAGGAGCAGCATCACAAATTACAAATTCTTGCCGCCAATCCTTTTTAGTTCCAGCTTGCGCATCGGCACGCTCTTGGGCTTCTCTAAACACGCGCTCAATCTTCGCCTCGTGGAACGAACCTCGACAATCTCCTGCAATCACCATCCCTGCATGAAAGTTTGGCTCATAGATGCAACAGGTTTGATATCAAGTTCCAGCCCAACCACGACTTCTTGTCATTCGGGGAGACGAAGTTGAGCTGGAACATCTCCTTGCTGACGTGCTCGCCGGACTCGCAGAACCCAACAAGCTTCGCGACAATCTCCGCACTCTCCTGCACGTGCTGCATGTTGTAAGGGTCCGTCCACAGACGGTTCATCAGCTGCAGCCTCCTCTGCTTCCCCACCGGCGGGATTTCCCATTTCACGTACAGCATCTCTCTCTCCTCCGCACTCAGCTTCGAGCTGACCCTCTTGGCCAAGTACTCCCTCTCCTGCTTAAGAGCCCTTATGCTGTGTTACAAAAATAAACCGGCGAAACATGTTCAATGACTCGATGTATCATGCCATAAACTGTCAGTATCTTCATATTTCTTTAGAAGTTGATGTCGTATCATAGGCATTTAGAAGAACTGATTCAGAAACTTTTCACATACCTTGATGAAACAGATCCAGCTGGTTCATCACCC
Source organism: Eucalyptus microcorys (assembly GCA_014182515.1). Lineage (NCBI taxonomy): Eukaryota > Viridiplantae > Streptophyta > Magnoliopsida > Myrtales > Myrtaceae > Eucalyptus > Eucalyptus microcorys. Next base: position 39,398,794 of record CM024564.1, read on the forward strand.
AACAATGCCGGGCTCGCATTGCCAAGCTCTGCTAAATGTTGCTCCAGCCATGTCAACCTTCTGAGCTCAACCTCCAAGTATATCTGATCTGACGGGTCCCCTCTAAAGAGTAAATAGAATTGTGTGCGGTGCACAATTGAAACATGGCACAAATGCCATAACATGATGATCTGCTTTCTCTGATCCTCGAATATCAAGGGCCATGGCTGGGGAGACTGCTCTACTGTATCCGATACGTCAGTAGTTGTACCATTTGTTTCCATTTCCAACACCTATCATATAAAAAGAAAATGTTTATACGCTGTAAAGATAAACTCCATGAATAATCCGCCTGCTAAAAATCTGTATTAATAAAGAAAGAAAGAGAAAAAAAAAAAGAAATCACAGTAGAAAAGCTAAACTTGCCAATGCACCTCCTTATGCCTTTTTGCCTCATGGTCATTCATTTGCCTACCTCAATTAGCATTAACACGATCACAATGCAGTTCACACAGATGCCGGTGCAAACAGAACATATACACCAAGATAAAAGGACAAAAATGCAATTCGCCCCACAAATGTTTATTGAAAAACAATCAAACAGATAATCAGATACCATAACTCTGAGAAACTGTTTGCTTTCTCCAACATACTTCTCGAAGTTCCTTAAGCTTAACGTGAACTACAGTATGTATCTCATAATCAGCTTTGAACTAAAAAAGCTCTGCATCTAAATGTAGCTCACCTGACAAACAAGAAGCTGCTTCTGGTACTGTAGCTTGGCCACCCGCTCTTTTAATTCAGTGACATAAGCTTTAATGCTCCGGATGTTCTCCTCAGCAGCATTTTTGAACATTTTCTGCATTTTCTTCACATTAACTGATCCTGATTTTCTTGGGGTTGGAGTTCCCTCCCTTGACGAGATATATTTCTTACTTCCATCACTTCTTTCGGTACTGGGAACATGAACATTTCCATCAGGAGCCTTGTTCTCGATCTCGTAATCCATCACCTTCCGAGAGGAGGACATTGGTGAACATGGTGACCTAATAATGTGTTGGATGTTTGGACTGTTGCTCAAGGAGAAAGGATGAGACCTCTTCTTCTTCGTTTGGGTCTTGTCCTCTGGAGACTCAGCACTAGCCTGAAAAGATGAAACAAGCTTGTCTATTGATTCCTGAACACATTCCAGCTTCCTCTCCAGCACTGCGATGCTGTTCTCTTGAGAGTTTAGTCGAATGATTTCTTCCTGCAGATTGGCCGTCTCTCCAATGTTGATACCTTCAGGAATAGAGTTGACTACTTTCATGTCTTTGATTTCGGAAAGTAGCTTTGCAATGTTTTCTGCAGCCTCTTGACTTCCTACTCTGTGGGAAGCGATCTCTTTGTGGAGTATCTCAATAGCTCGGTTAGCCTCCTCCCCAAGCTGCCTTTGGTGTTCTTCTATTTTCCGAATTTCATGCACGAGCATGGAAGGGTCAGTTGATGTAACTGACTGCCTCAGTGTTGAATGCCCCCCACATGCATTTCTTGGTCGAGTTACAGGAGTAGATCTGCCAGGCCTTGTCTCCATCTCCACTGGAAAAGCAAGACACCTTACTACCTGACTTGAAGGTCCATCTTGATTGAGCCCCTAGAGTTCAGCAAAAGATGGGACGAAGATTTTTGCTTAAATATAGACTTTAGTCACAGCCGTGTGGTGGTATAAAAATGTAATTTCTCCTCGTAGACAGAGAAGAATTTATATTGAGACTAGAGTTTTGCCAAGAGTTGGCATTTCCCCACTTACCTCTGTCTACTATGATGTTCCCACCACTAATTCTTACTCTCTGATTTTGGTTCGTTTCTTATGATTCCTGATTACAGAACAAGATTCTTCATGCTTACAGTCAGCGAAGTACCTTGCGTTCCTTATGATGTGTTCTTTCTACTTCAAGCTGGGACTGTGCTAGATCTCTCTGGCGCTTGAGCTCTCTCATTTCCCTCTCCATCTGCACATTGAAAGTTTCTTCTAGTAAACTCAATTCATGTTCCAACTTTGCTGATATGAGCATAAAACCAGCTACTAGGAAGAAACTCATGCAAATTGTTCAAAAGTGAAGTCTGCTCTGTGCTCACCACGCAGCTGCATTTTTAACATGAGAATTTTTGCATCATACTTGTTGAAAGCACCTACCTCCTGAATCTTCTCGTCCTTCTCCCTTAGTAGGGCCGTTAAACGTGAAGAGGATGAAACATCTGGACTCCGCAGCTCTGCTTCAAGTCTGGCCACTTCCTTCTGAAGACGCTTCACCAACTTTTTCTCAGATATAAACTGAATAAAAAAATTGCCTATTAGCAGCAGAGAAAGGACCTAACTCAATTATGAGCAGAAACAGATTAGACAATCACGCAAGCAATCTGACTATACATGTCACACAAAATGTTTTAAACCATTCCCCCCCCCAAGCATGCTTCGTTGAACTCCTAGAGAATGAGCAAGTGTCATATGATGAGAGGTCACAGTTGAGCTTTGTTTGTAAAATTTTCGGAAAGGAAAATATCCGAACAGGTTGATGGACACATCTCAAAGTGTAGAACTGTTATCTCTTGGTTTGTCGAGAAATCCTGAAGTTGCTGGTTTTCTATAGTCCCATCAAGTTGTAAAGTATTAAAAACTTGTATAACTTTTCCTGCATGCAAAATGGCTACCTTTTGTACTATTTCTGCCAAAAGAATGACATACTTTCAGAGGAGCACTGATAATGAATATTGCGTTCTTAACTCTACACTGGAACTGAAAGTCCAGCAAAGGAAAAAAACTAAGAAGAAACTGACATTGAATGATCTTCCGTGTTACTTATCTTACCATGTTTATTTGCGCTGTGTTGGTGACTTCCTTAGCACTTGTTGCAAAAGAAAGCGTGTTTTTCGACTGCTCTACATGACTCAGAGCTGGACTCATGGTACAAATTATTGCTGTTCGAGCATTTCCTCCGAGGGAGGGCTGCAGTATTCTTGTAAGTTTAGAATCTCTGTATGGTATATGCCCACTCCTTTTTCCAACACTGCATGGATATATTAGTGTGAGATGAAGTCCATTCAGAGTTACATTTGCACAGTGGTGGAGTGCAAAAATGATTTGAATATGAGAACATCACATCACCACATCTATCTAGATTATGATTTAATATAATTTTATTCCAGGTTTGATGTTCTTCCCAAGAAAATAGACAGCTAATATGATTTCCCACACTCATCTTCATGCGCAGAGTGAAACCAACCTTTGCACCTCTTAAGATGATAGGATACTTAGTTGAAACCAAATGGATTGTTGCTTTCACTGTCAATACTGTGCATCTTTTATGGGGAGGTAGCAAGTTAATACTCATCCCCAAATTACAAATTCAACGGGATGCTTTTAATAGCAGGATTCTGGAACAGTCATTTAAGTGGCATTCTAACCATTAGTTTGGTCATGTAACATGGGCCTAGTGCTCACGAGGGCATAAGTTGGCTTTTCCTTATTTCTGAGCTTCTAATTGTTAATTCATTTGAGGTATTGTCAAGTGAACTAGTGTTATCTCATTGGTGAAAAAAGGGTGGATGAACTAGAGTTACTATCACAGTTAGTGGTACTTCAAAGTAACAAGTTCCCTAAGACAGCCATTGCTTTTAGTTTCCTAATTGACAGTTACTGAAAATAAATAAATGGTAAATCTTAGAAAAATGCCAAACAGTTATTTTGGAGTGCTTTGATGAACGAAGATGTAAGATATCCAGGTTTTCTCATCTACCTTAACTTTCTAATGACATTAGTCAATGTAAGCAAACTGCGGTTGATATGACTGCCTTCCTTCAGTCTTGTGCCACCTGCATTTGTTTGACATGCACGCTCACTTCCAGCAAGGTCCACAAGATTCTGAAAGTAAATAAGCTCGTCTGTTTAACTACTTTTCTTTCGTATCAGAAAAAACTATAAGTGAAGATGGATAAGGCATACCAAACTGGCAATGAATGACTTCACACACTCCGAGTTTTCTCTGAGAGCGCTCTCAATCGTCTGAATCCAAATAAAAATCCACAACAAAAAGACAGTTAATACTAAGTCGAAATTTCAGTCCAGCCTAAATTTTCTCCAGCAGCTAAAAAGCAGAATGAATTTGCCAGTGTCTGTAACAGTGGAACCAGTGATATTTATTCTAGTGAGAGAAAGAATGATATTCAAGAAGTAGAAATCGACAGCAAATAAAATTATGATGGAAAATATGATCTTGAACAAGCAGATAAATTAAGAGGAAATCACAAGTATATGAAGTCATACCAGCCTAATTATCTGATGAGATCTTGAGCTTTTATCATTTAGAGCAGTTTCTCCAATTTGCCTTTGGGCTGAGGATATTAGTACATTAATACATTGTGCCAATTTAAAAATAGAATCATCGACTTAATACAATGCAGAGCATCATGCAATGCATTACGTAGGCTCAAAATAATAGATATATAAAGATAGAAAAGTATGAATAAATGAATAATTTGTTCGATAAATATTTGTCAAAATAATGGGGGTATAAATGTCGGACGGTTCTCTCTCCTCCATGAACTTAAAGTGACCTTGACTTTAAAAAAGCTGCCTGATGAAGAGATGATTTGACACAGACCTAAACCCCATTAAACAAGAAGCTTCGATTACCTTCACAAAGACCAATTAAGTGCTGCAAGTGTTGACTGTCCTTTACAACTACTTCAACTAATTTTTCCACAATGGTCCCTTTCTGTATTGCAAAACAAAGAGAAGGAAAAAGAAGTAATTTCTGAGTTAAACATAGGTACTAATGCATCATATTGTTTTAGAAAGGTTCCTTGCAGAAAAAATAGAAACATTTGAGTACCTCAGGATCATCAAGGAGTCGAAGAGGACCAGAATCATGATTCAGAAGGTCATTAACACTTTCATTGTATATCTCCAATGCTGAAACCTTCAGAACAAAGTCTCTCTCTGGGTTCTGAAAGTTTGATTGTAGAGTAAGTTGGCTTCCTGCTATGGCAGGACTATATTTCTTCTCAAGGAAAAACACTCAATAAAATTCTGTTGTTTTAATGAGAAGTACCTCCTTAATGTGTTCATAGATGTCCTTGATAGCATTCTCAGTGATTCCTCTCATGGTGTATGTTTTCCCACTACTAGTTTGCCCATAAGCAAAAATAGTTGCTGCAATAATTGGGAAATGTTTAATTCTAGAAACAAAACAATCTGCATGAGATTTTTATGTCAAGGTATTAACTACAAACTAGTTCCATACAGTTAATTCCTTTGAGGGCTGAGAGGGCAACATCTTTGGCTCCTTCTTCATACACCATGTAAGTCGAACTTGCAGGACCAAATACCCTATCTACATAGTAAACCAGCATCAGAATCAGAATCAAGGAATTCCCAGGTTGTCTCACATCACATTAGTATATTTATCCACATTACAACCTGGAAATATAACTCTCTTTCGCAATTATGGAAATTCCTTAATGAGAAAGGTCTTAGTAACTGAATTTTGGCAAGGATATAATCCACAAATATAGATACACTTCACAGTACCAAATACGTAGGATGCTGCACCACGTTCTTGATTGGGATTCTTGTAAATGATAGTGTTGTCATCAGTGCATTCCCATGCAATCAGGTCGTACAATGCTTGCTCTCTCCGACTTAAAGGCCTTAGACGGACGGTGACAAATATCTTCTCCTCTCGATGTGAGGCCCCTGGTGTAGATGAAGGGGTTCTTCTCACCTTAGAAGATGGTGTAGCTGGTGCCCTATCAATCATGTTCGCTCACTGCACCCCACGCTGAAAAACTGAAAATCGTTTAGGCCAATGGACAACATAAGTATCACAAAAGTCTATCATGTCAAAGGCACTTGCGTCATAGGGAACAGAAATCACTAATAGTTAAGATAAGTCTCACTTTTGAAGCAAATTCCGTGTTCCAAAGGACAGTCATGGAGTATAAATAAGGTAAGACTCTGAAAAAGCTGTATTATTCAAGGTTCTCTCGCAATTTGTTTCTTTTACCAGATAACGAATGACAGTGATTTTACAGCAACTGCCATTCCCATACTAGGCTCTTCATCACACAACCAATGCCGAATTTGGCGGAATGTTCCGATCACCACACAGCCTAAATCAATCACCAGAACCGTCTACACCTCCCCATTTCACATTCGAACAACAAGCAGAAGAACTAGCTAGCCGCACATGGAGTACCGAAAACCACAGACCTAGTCACAAGTCTCAGTAGCGATTTTGACTAGTGATTCCACGTAAAGACAAAATCTCTCTTGTATTCCTCGATTTTTCAGCAGATTCACCCGAAAGCGAATGATCCGAACGCAGAGGAATCGAAGACGAACAACGACAAAGCAGCTGCGTACTCGGTCTTTATCAACCAATCGAAAAGATGAGAAACGATCGTCACGTCTCCATTCTATAATCATCATCTCAACACGCAACAACAAAAACCACCTGAAAGGCGACCGCGCGACCACCGACGGGTTCACCGACGCGAAATGCGGAAGAGGACCGGACGAGGACTCACCGGCGATTGCTCCGGCAGCCGAATCGACACTTCAAATCGCGGAGAAACGAGATCGGCGATCGGCGAAGAGAGAGAGAGGTTCCGCAGGAGTCGAAGTTCAGCGGATGAACTTGCGAGAGAGAGAGAGAGAGAGAGAGAGATGAGTTACGGAATAACGGCTATTTTTGTTTCCATTTTTATATATTTATTTCGGTTCTGTTTTTTGAGTTCAAGGCGCGGCGTGCGCGGCTCACGCGCACCTGAAGGAAATACCCCCTTTTTTGAAAAACCCAGAGAAATAAATAAAGAGAGAGAGAGAGAATTTGTTGCGCTTAATTTGAATAGGAGCCGTCCGATTTCGGGTCACGGGTCGGACCCCCCGCAGTTTGATTTCGGGGCGCCCAAAATTCAGTTGCTGGTGCCCTATGAATTAAGTACTAGGAATGTGCAAAAGAATCATAAAGCACTTGGACAACTCAGAATCGGGCCGAACCAGATTGGAACCGACGATTCCCAAGGAAAGTGGTCCGATTCTTGCCGGTTGATATCGGTCCTGTTCACAATTTTGTGTGTGGAACTCTCCACCCACCCATCGGATCGGACCAATAATATATAAATATATATTTAATTTTTAAGAAAAATTTCAGATTTAAAAAAAATGAAAACCCTAAATCCCTAATTTAAAACTCAACACTTATTAACTGAATACCTTTTGTCTCACTCACACCTCATATGAGTCATCTATTTATCTCTCACTCGCAGTCTTGACTTTCAAGCTCAACGCCAATTAACTCATGGCGTCAACTCTCAACTTTTAATATGAGTTCAATTTTTTTTTCTTTTTGTTTACTAATCTTGCAATTAATAACAAAGAATTTTATTTTATTTTTCTTTACTTTAGCTTGTCGGGAAATGTTGCACTAAATGTGTGAAATTTGATTGGATCAGTTCATGGTCCCACCCGGGAACCACACTAGACTCGCAGTCTAATTCTTGAATGGATCCATGAAACCAACGAACGGTTCCCAGTTCCAATTTTTTAGAACTAGTCCTTGGTGAGCAATTTTCAGTTCCAGTATGGGAACCGTCTACTTATTCCTATTAGATACATTGAAATTCTAATATATTTGCCAAAAATCATAATCCTAAGTCCTAATATGAACTTCATAGGTTAAATCTTGCACACGTCGATCTTTGAATACAACAAGCTCCACACGAGATTTTATGATTTAAGAACTGATGTTCTTGGTACGTAAGATGAACGGACCTTCAAGAAGCTTGCCTTGCACTTTTCTTCAATTTGTCTCGGTCAAAATTTCGAATTGACTAGAGAGGTCAACTCGATTTATCAAGCATGAGATTTTCGTAAGAATTAAAGCTTACGCTCGAGACACCGTGCTAAGAAAAGATCCCAAACACTCTTTTTTATAACTACGTAGAAAGCACCTCTAGATGAAATTAACTACTGATTACTTGGTTACATTCCATGTTTACGCACTAATTTCTTTGTCTATCGAAGATGGGCCTGCTTTGTCGAGTCATTGTGCATTAAGCCCGATAAGGAAGATGGCCCAACTCCATCTTGGGCCATTTTTCTTTTGTTCAAGTTAATTCTTATGTTGAATTGATTAATGGAATGCTAACGTGGCGTTGGCATCATGTAGACGTATGATTAGATTAATCAAGGTGACGTGGAATATATTTTTACTTAGTGCCGATTTATTAAAAAAGGGGAAAAAAATCAGAAAACCCTAACCAAGATTCGTGGCATAGGATAAGGGAGGACTACTCGGTTGGGGCGGGCGGCGATGGTGCGTCGATGAGGCACAGCAAGGGTAGTCAAGTGCCTGATGACATAAGGCAACTGCTATGTGGCCTTCGTCACCTCCAATCGAAGTACATGTGCACACATAGAGCGAGAGGAAGGCACATAGAGAGAAAAAAATGGTGGCATTGTGGTCACTACTTGATCCGAAGTGGCTAGGGTCGCGCAACCCCCCCTTCCTTCCTCCAAAGTTAACCGAGACAATTGAGATATGGCCGAGGTTGGTTGATCCCCGATGCCACCTTGCCGAGGTCGCATGACCCCACTGGCTCATTGCCTTGCTTTCATGATTCTCTCTTTCTCTCTCCCCAATTTCCTTATCTTCTAATTGTTTATATTAGTTTTAGCTTTATAATATTTTCTTATTGTTGAGTTCTTTTTCATTTCTGAAAGATCATGTTAGCATTTGATGGCAATTTAATTGCCACATCAGTATTTCCATCCATAATTTAACAAAAGAATCAACTTGAACAAAAAAGTGTAAAATTTAATGACTTGATTATACATGAACACAGGTGCACTTTCACAAGTAAGATATGAAGAAACTCAATCAGCAATCCTCTGGCTAGTTGAGATTATTCGCCAAAAATAAGAAAAAGAATCCTCTAGCTAGTTAAGATTATTCGCCAAAAATAAGAAAAAGAAAAACCTGATAGACCTTTTACATGGCTTCTTATATTTGGAAAGGATGGGTTACATATCCCATTAGAGCTTTGTAGATTAAAATTTGGGTCGCGTTCAAGACTGTGGATTGTGGAAGTTTTGTGACATGCAATCAACTCTCTAAGACCTCCTGAGTTTCTATTACCGCAAAAATAAAAAGTTGGTATCTAAATATTGATTAATAAAAACTCATATGCTTATGAAGTAACATAACATTTATCAAAATACTAGCAATATACTTATGACATAAGTCGGCGTATGATATAAGTTTTCTAGACTAATCTCAGTATACCTAACATTTTTCACCAGAATATGCATATGATGTGAGTCGGCATGTGGCATGCAACGCATTTTGTCCAAACAACTTTATGGAGCCAAAAAAGAAAAAAAAACTGAAGATTCACCAAAAAAGCAACTTACCATATACTCGAGGGCATTACTATTTATGAAGCCACCACTTGTTTGGTTTGAGTGTCCATGAAAAAGTTGTACTATCTGTCCAGCTAGTCCCATTTCAATATTCTTACCGAGTTTTTTTTTTTTATATATAGTATGGAGTTTTGCTTTGAATTAAAAGTAAACACATTTCTCCCACTCACAACCTTTGAAAGAGTTGTCAATGAGAAAAGGTAAGGAACTTATTTTTGTTTCTTCAAAATTTGAATGGAGACCAAAAGAAAATCTTTCTTTTGAAGCATAAATACAGATAAGCCTTGAGTGCATGCATATTTTTCAAATTTTCTCATTTCTATTATCTGCAAAATGGCCTAACCCTTCGAATAATTTCTCAATTTGTTGAGGCATACATATATATATATATATATATATATATAAAACTCAAGGAGGAGGGTTGGCTTCACTCTCTTTTTTCCCATTGATTTGCATACACCAAATTAGATGGATTTTTTTTTTTCTTTTTGGTCGAAAATTAGATGGGTGTCGAGAGTCGACAATGCTAATGAAGAAAAGGAGACATTAGAAAAACCAGTCGGGTCAAATCACGTCAAATCCAACCTCGGATTCGGATCCCAAACCAACCAATGTGGACGGTGGAATCGCTAGAAAACGAGCGGCTCAGTGAGTCGAACGGGAGAGGAGAGGAGAGGCAAAAGTAAAAAGGCGCAAGCAGCCAAAATTTCCGACAGATACGCCTGCATGGACCAGTGAAAAACGATAAAAAGTCAAGAGACATGAGAGGGGAATCTGGGAGGATGTCTTCTGGTGCAAAAGAGGGATGAAATGGCAAGCACTCGAGCCTCAGGGCTGGCCCCCACTCGACCCACTCAGCTTGTTAATCCTATCTCAAAATGCTTTGCCAATTGAAGAATCTCAAGCACTTGATGTAGTTGCTATATGAGCAAAGACTCACAAGTTTCAGCCCTGTTAATGATCTGAAAAAGGCAGGCATATTCCAGTCATTTTGCCCAAATTTGCATAATCGGCTTAGTTTAGCTGACACATTGTCCACATCACATCTAAAGTCCAACCATAATTACCTGTGAGATAGTTTGGTAAGAATGAACAGAGGGAGGGTTGATCAGTTGGTTCATCTTACCTATCACCGTTCCCTCTATATTTCTCTTGAGTACAAAATGGAAGTAGCAAATTCTAATAAGTGATAAAATTGGAATGACCATATCATATTAAAAAGGCTTGATATATGTTGTAAGATGACCATCATATCTTCAGAATCACGGTTATCAGCTCAACAGTAATCGTAGAGTTACCTATTTAGTTCTAACAAGATGTTGATCAAAAGAGGCCGAGAATCAAGAACATTTTATATTTCATCAAAGTTATGGTATGAAATACCCGTAAAAGACAACGACTAATTGATCTCATTAATGAGAAGCGCCCAAATTTCTACATGTGCATTAAATCTCACAAGGACAGGTACACGTAGGGTTGCCCATCGATTTCACAGTCCTCTAATTGTTAGGAGAAGGCCCGGCAAGAGATCCTTTACCAATAAGCTCATGCACAATAAACAATTTCCTGTACATTATCAGAAATTCATAATGTCATGATCCAATCCACCAATACAAAGCGAACCACCCACCCTCTAGAGTAAAAGAAAAGCTCATAAATAGCTAACTTTCTAGGTGACCCTTTGAGTAGAAGAAAAGTTATGTAGTAACTAACCAATCCGAAAAGCCACCAATCTGGGAAAAAAATGTGCTTAGATAGTTTCAATTGTTATCTTTTTCGTAAAAAAATTTTAAAAAATAAAGTGAGACCCACTAAATTTTCCTTATAGTTTATTTCGAAATGAGAAGTCAACAGCACTGTATCATCCACTCAACCAGAATTTTATTCGGAAATGATAAAGCTAATGATGACTGAAAGAAGTCTTGCGTCAACAGTACGCACAAGCCGGTCATGGCCAGCCGAAATTCTTCAAGAAAAAAATAAAAAAATAAGAACATCCTCAACCACATTTCAAGCTCGATTTATTTATGTATACAAATAAAAATTTGAAATTAGGATTCTCTTATGAGATAGATCGAATTCAACTCGTATCATTTCAATTCCTTAATAGTGATGGGGGATAGGACACTTAATCTTCATAGTTATGTTAACTCACTTCAATGATATGTAAAATCGTGTCCACTTCAAATTAGATTATGGACTAACAACAATTGAAGATCATATGTGCCTTATCTTTACTACATATGTTGTCATGAATAATATGGTACATTGTCGATATCTATGTAATTTTGCATTTGCTTCCAATTTTTTTATGCTTAATTTTCGACATCAAGTAAATATTAAGTAATAATTCATGACAAATCTCACTTTTTTAAAATTGGATGAAGTTGCGTGTTATAGTTTTAAAGCATATGGTGCTTCTTGTAAGAACTTAAATTGTCGAAGAACGACATGATATATAGCTCATAGCTAACAAGGTACGAGGACAAACTTTCCTGAATCGGTGCAAAAAACCAAGGTAATACGTAACTTTTCTTAGACAAGCCAAATATTTTTGTTGACTTTATTTGGGCGACAAATCATTTAGTTTCTCTACAAAGTTCAACTCCTCACCTTTCACTAGGGTTTTCCCCCCGGTTTTGCAAGCTAGAAGTTGACAAACCATCAATATCAATTGCTAATAAAATCGTCAGTAGAGGATTTCTCATGCCTTATAAGTACATTTGCCACATGCAACGGTGGACTAGTAGTACATGCAAAATTTAGATGAATGAAATAATAAGTGCAAATATTGGGAGTTGCCCTAGTAGCCATTCTTCTCACATAGGAAGGGAGAGATAGAGTTCGATTCTCCACATTTTAGTTTCAGGTGTAGAGTTTGACTTCTATGCTCTAAAAAAAATAGAACAAAAATTTGAAAGTGAATTGAGAATTAAAGTATGGCAAATAATAATAATAATAATAATAATAATAATAATAATAATAATAATAATAATAATAATAATAAAAAGGTGCCATTATGGGGTTCATGAAGCACTTGCATTGGGGGGCAACCAATGTCCCACCAATCCTTGGATGAAGATCTTTTTGAAGATGAACGATGTTTGAGAGTGATGATCTCTAGTCATAATTTGCAATATCAAAGTAGGGAATGATATCTTTGCTTTTAAGAAAGGATTATTCAAGTGACATTATTGAACAAAATGGCAGATAAAAAATTAAATTCATAATTAAAGTATGAAGTATTTGAAAATTATTTATCAATATAATAACCATTCACTTAATTTTTGTTAACGTGTGTCTTAAGCCACTTGTTAAACATTTAAATATAGAGAGTTTTTCGTTTCCAAATAACTATTTTTCTCTCATCATACATAACCGGCGCATTAAAAATGCAAATCTCTATTACGTATGATTAATATGTGCCTTAGGGGTGTACACGTACTCTTCTAGTCTCCGCTTCTTGTTTCCCCAAACAGTTTGGGGGGAAGCTTGTCTTCCTACTACATACACTATCAATCGTATTAGGTTGGCTATCATAGATAACATTTCTCCTTATTAGTGCTTGTATGGTAGTGGCCTCAATTACAATCTTTTTCGAGTCTTTGGTAGTGTTTGTTTTGTGCATCTTCTTCCACATGAACGTCAAAGTTAGAATCTAGTGTTTGTTCATGGTGCTTCCTTGGATATGGTGTTGCGCACAAAGGGTCTAGACGTTAGGATCCAATTTCTAACCATTTTAGTGTGTCTTATCATGTTACATTTTGGGAACACAAAATATTTTCATCTCTCAATTCCTTCAGATTATCAACTCATGTACCCTTCTTCACTAACACTTAAGTGGATTTACTCTCAGAAGATGCCACAACTTTGTCCACTTGTGAATCTTCCTCTTTGGAAATGCCTTCTTCTAATATTGATGCAAATCCTTCTAGCGATACCACCCTGGCAACTTCTAAAGTGTGTGTTTTATTCGTGGATTCTCCACTAACCAACAATCCATCGTCCTTTGCTCATCATTTCACAAGAGTAAGTCAAGCTTCTATTCGACTTCGCAATTTCCATTGTTACTCTACCATTGCTTATTATTTTTTTAAACCTCGCATATATAGAAAAGCTAGTATTGATCCTCTCTAGTAGCAAACAATGATAGATAAGTTGTAGACCTTAGACAAATATCGTACATGAGATTTTGTTGATTTGTCTCCTCGTAAGTTCATTGTAGGTTGTAAATGGGTATGTAAGATTAAAATAAAGGAAGATGGTATTATGGACCATGACAAAGCTTGGTTCGTGGCGAAGGTTTGCCTTAAGAATATGAAGTTAACTATGAAGAGACTTTTGCTCCTGTTATGTGCCTTACCAGAAGACTTTTGTCCATAGTTTTCTTGTTGTTGTTGCAATTAAGCACTTGTTCTACGTGGATGTTAAAAGTGCTTTTTGGAATTGCAATCTCAATGAGGAAGTTTATATTGTTCCTTCGCTTGGATGCACTTATCAATCTAACAAGGGTAAATACCCTGAAAAACCCCAAACCGATACATCTGTGACAAATTTACCCAAAATTATTTTTTTAATAATAAAAAATCATAAACTGGTACACATGTGACAAATTTACCTTGACTGACCATAAAAAACTATAAACTGGTACATTTATGACAAATTTACTCCAAACTAATTTATTTGACCGCAAAAAACCCCAAATTGGTAAATTTGTGACAAATATACCCTCTGCTAAATTGGATTAATATCACGAAAAAATTACAAAAATTGTAAACAGTAATAAACAGAGCGTAAAATCCCAAATTGGTATATCAGTTAACTGTCACGTGTAATTTAAATTAATAATTTGACAGTAAAATTTAATGAAAATTAACATAGGGTAAATTTGTCACAAGTGTACTGATTTGGGGCAAATTTGTCAAAGCTATACGAGTTTGAGGTTTGGTAAATTTGTCACAAGTATACTGGTTTGGGGTTTTTCAAGGTATTAACTCATCTAACAAAGCGTGTTGATTACAACATACATTATATGGCATGTTATAGGCTCCTCATGGATGGTATTCCTACTTTAGCTCAATTACGGTATTCCAAATTTAGCTCAACCACGAAATCTCTTATCGATTTCGTGTGTATATTATGCTGCTCTTATATGTGGACAACATAGTTATTACTAGTGATGATCATAATGACATTTCAAAACTCTAGGAATATTTTAGTTAATAGTTTGAAATGAAAGATCTTGAGCGACTTAGGTATTTTTCAAACTTAAAGGTTAATTGAGATTCCTTTGGTTATTATTTTTCATAAGCAAAATATATCATTGATCATATTTGTAGAGTCAGGCTCACTAATAACAAGGTTGCTCCAACTCCTATTGAAATCAATGTCAAATTTGATGCCAAAGATGGAACTCCTCGTTTGAATCCTATACTCTATTGACAACTGGTCAACAATCTTATATATCTCACCGTTACTCGACTTGACATCACCCATGCTGTTCAAATTAATAGTCAATACATGATTGCACCTAGTACAACTCATTTTTCTTCACTATGTTAAGGGTATATTATTTCATGGCTTTCACTTTTCTGCTCATTCTACCTTGAAATTACAACTTATTGTGATGATGACTAGGTGGTGATCCTCAAGGTCATTGGTCCATTATGGTTTACTATTTCTTTTCGGGCAATTCACTTTTCTCGTGGCGTAGCAAAAAACTGACCATTGTTGCTCACTCTAATAAAGAAGCAAAATATTAAGCTCTTGTTGATATTCACTTATCTCATGGCGTAGCAAGACACAAAATACTATTGCTCACTCTAGTAGATATCATAATTACTATGGTTGCGAGAAAACATGGAGTGCGTCGTTATAGTGGAACAATCATCCATTGCGATAGCCAAAGTGCTATTCAAATAACATAAAATGATGTTTTCCATGAAGGTACCAAACACATTGAAATAGACTATCATTCACGCGATATCATGTTTTTCATGACACTTTTCGACTTGTCTCTACTTCATCTACTAAACAAACTATTGATGTCTTCACTAAGACACATCCACCTGGGCGTTCTCTATATATTTTCTCCAAACTCAAATTAATATCTTTCAAATCATCTTGAGTTTGAGGGGGATATTAGAGACATAATTAGGAGATTTTGTATATTTATCTTAATTAATATGATTGATTATAATTGAAAATTTGTTTTACTTTTGATAGTCATCCTATAATATAAAGAATATTACATGTACTCTTAATTTGACAATGTAAAGAATATTAAATGTTTCTCTCTCTCTCGTCACAATTCTCTAACTCCTATAAGTACATTTCCCACATGTAAAGGACCCACTACTTATATAGGAACACATGCAAACATAAAATGAATGAAATAATTGGTGCCATTATGGGGTTCCCAGAGCACTTCATTTTGGTGGCCACCAAATGACCCTACAATTCTTGTCCTGGAGATCTTTTTAAAAATTAACAATATTTGAGGGTGATCTCTAGCCACAGTTTATAATATCAGGCAAGGAATGATATCTTTGTTATTAAGAAAAGGATTATTCAAGTGACATTATGAAACAGAAAGGTAGATCTGATTAACCTAACTTTTGAGCTAGTATTAAACTTCACATGAAAAACACGCGTGCATTGTATCCTCTCACCACGATGGATTGCATTTGATGAAAATAGAATGGTCACCTTAACTAACTACTATGACTTTCTAATAGCTCGAGAATGACTAGTTTTCCACCAGAAGGAGAGCTCTCACCAATACCACCTACATGTAACCTCAAGAGAAACATACATGTAAAGCTCTAATCTTCGTCCCTTCCTCTAAAAATCACAAACTTAGGTAACTAGGGACACTTCCATGTCTTGATGATCATCTTGCTTGTGGACAAGATTTATACCATTGTCGAGTACATATGCGATATCAAATAATAAGACAGAAATTATCCATTTTCAGATGAATGAGGTTCTACCCTAAACACATTTCAATGCACATGGCAAGATAAAAAAAAAAAAAAAACAAAAAGGAAAGCTCAAGACCCGATCTGCAATTCCAATCTTGGGAAAAGAAAAGTCTCTTTCCCTCACCCATTTTCACGTCTTGACTTTAGGTTAAAAGGAGTTAGGCGGACCAAACCCCTTCGGTTGCATAAGCCAATTAAGGGGCCTACCAATTGCATCATTGTCCTAACCTCAGTGGCCCTCGTTTTCTTATATACATACGTGAAGGAGCTCCTTCCGCGAGTGAAAAACGTGAGCTCACTTGTCTTTCCCCTAGATAGCTGGAATTGTGGATGGGGTTTTGACTTTATGAGGATAAACAGAGTCGGCGTATTGGTTAAGACCGAAAAGTCACCTGTCTAGAATGCCATAGATAGTGACATTGCGCGGTCCTCATCATAAAGTCCGAACTAAAAACCGAACTACCCCGTTAGGAGGGACGTGGAATTTGACTAATGGGGCAGACATACGTCTAATGGGGGTAGACATATGTGTAAAGGAGGCATCATAACTTAGCTTCGATATCATATTAGAATGTCCAATTTGAAAACTTAAACTGATAAATGGACAGAAGCCACGTGTATAGAAAAAACATATTAATCTCATAATCAAACGATGTATGATATCTCAACAGATCTTAATGTCCAGATACATATATATCTTTACAGATACATATATATCTTTACAGAAGAAAACACTAGCTAGCGAAAGTTCATGGTCGGTTAGCAAAAGGATCATGGTCGATCCATGTTGAAACCAATCATCTTGTCTTAACCTTGTTGTTTTCGTGTGGAACCCTCAAATCGAACATTCGAGGAGTTTGCTGCATTAAAATGGATGCAGCCACCAAAAGGAGATCTTTCTCGTGGAAAAAGCAAGTTAGGGACGTGCACATCAGGAATTGATTAGTTGGCTCTGAGCCATCACCAAGAACTTCATAAACCTTTCCATTTATTTTGGAGCTTTGTCAATTTGCAATGGATATTTTACAAATAGAAAAATATGTAATTTGGTCCATAAATTTTTAACTTATTCAATGTGATCACTAAACTTTAGCCAAATGTGTAATGTTGTCACTGAACTTTTAATACATGTTCAATATAGACTATATATAAATGTTCAATAATGTACTGTCTATGGATCATATTGAATAAATTGAAAATTCGAGGATGACATTACATATTTTGCTAAAATTCAAGAACTATATTGAATAAATTAAAATATAAATTATATTTTATTATATATTGAGTTAAAGTTTAAGAATTATTTGTGTTATTATTCTTTAATAGGTAAAAGACAAAAGCAATCGGGGTATCCATTTCTACAAGCAACCGGGGGTAGCTTATTAATTTGTACAAAGACCTCATCCATTTGCGCATGGAGACTTTATCCAGAATATATCCTGACTACAGTAGTAAAGACTGTACGGACTTGTGGAAACATCACTGCAATCCGAAAATCCGACCTAATATCCCCGTGGCAAAACCTGAATATGCAGCATGTGCTCGTAGCTTCTGCATTCACACTTCTTTTTTATTTGCAATCTGCTCGAGGGATGCTCTTAGATATTGTGTCGTTAGCTATGTAGCACCGACACGGACACGCGACACGACACGACACGACACGCCGACACGTCATTTATTAAAAATAGAGAACTTCGACACGTTCCAACACGTTATATATTAAATATATTTTTATATATAAATACATAAATAAATAATAATAAAATAGCCTAGAATTAATTTACACGAAAAATATTAAATAATATCATTCATTATTTTAATTTGTTACAATAATACATAAAACTTAGAGGAAAAAAACATTGTTTAAAGAAAATGCTGAAATGATATTTTTAAATTTATTTATTTATCATATATAGCATTTTTTATATTACTTCTTTCATAGTAAAAGACTTTTAAAAAAACTAAAACAATTCTAAAAAAACAAAACTGAAAAAAAAAAAAAATTGACCCCATGCGTGTATATTTATAGCAATTTTATTACTTCTTTTGTGTATATTTATATTTTAACCCCTCAAGTATTGAAAATTTTTAAAATTGACCCCGTGCGTATCGGAATCGCGTGTCGGAATTCTGGACTTGCGTGTTGGAGCGAATTGACCACGTGTCGGATTTTTCGACACTCGTTAACCGCGTGTCGGTCACGTGTCGGAGTATCGGACACGACATGAAGACTTCCGGAGAGTGTCCCGTCTACATAGGTCGTTAGTTGCGACAATTGCTTCGAAGTAATCGCTCCCGAAACCCCGTCGCTTTCGAGCATCTCTTGGTTAACTCTCTCTGGTCATGGTTCGGAATAGCTTTGTTCATGTACACCTCGAATATGCACCAGTACAAGGCATTACTTTAGAATATCCATCGCTTTCGCTCCTTTTGTTTTTTTAATTTGCCAATAGAATATCCATGGTTGATTTTACATCTAACTTTGATTTTGTACATTTCATTTTCATTTTATGGTTGTGCGATTGATGCATAACCTAAAATCTTTGTTTACGAAAATAAATCATATATCTCAACCTGGCCAAAGAAAAATCTATACATATGGCGTGTGAGGAGACTTTTGGGAAAATGACTTTGAATTTGGGCAAAGTTCTTTGACTCGAGGTGCTTTTAAAAGAAAGTGAATAACATCTGGATGATTGGCTTTTGGTATATTTTTGTAAAGCAGCTTTATGATGAAGTAAAATTCGAGAAAAAAGGGAAAAGAAAAAAAGAGAGAGTAAGGGTTGTTAGATTCGGCGAGTGACACAGCAAAAGAGTTGGAGCACGGCAAGTATCGACAGGTGGCCGCCCACAAGATTAGGTGAGAAAAGGTACGCCTAGATGAAACTTAAAGACCTGCTATTGAGAGTAAAGATCATCTAAATAATAAGGACACGAATGATAGTCATTATATTCTAGAAATCAATTAATGTTCAATAAATATATTTTTCTATTTTTATTCCCTGAATGAATTTATGAATAAGAATGCACATTTGATAACAACACAAATATTTTGTTTCCGAAATAGAAATTCATTTGATAACGACACAAAATTTTTCTTTCTTGAGCGGCAATCGGCCTAACAGACGATGATCGGTGATCGGTAGCTGTAGCCAGCATACGATGGCCAGCAATCGATAGTGGCAAATGGTAGGCGGCGGCAAGTGGGCGAGTGAGCAACCGGTTAGTGGTGTGAGTGACGAGATATGTTCTAAAACTACTAAAATTGTTCCAAAAATAAAAATGATTATCACGCGCGTCCTAAAAATCTCCTACAAACCCAAAGTCAAGACATAACGGCGTGCCACATGACGGAGGCAAACATGTCTTCAACTTTGGTTCAATTAAAAAGAAATACCGCATGCAGATGCAGGTCGCGTCGCTACATGCTCGACTTTATGCATAAAGTAGGTAAAATATCGTCTTGTCTCCAACTTGTTTTTCAAGAAATCGACTCCCATTGGTGCTGATTTAATCACGTATAAATTCCACAATCGGGTCGTCCGGACCACGTGCAATCCCATCGGAGTTTCAAAAACCGGGGTCCGACCCGCAAAAACCACCGTCCAACACGGCCAATGGATTTCGCAATCAGCTGCTCTGCGCCGTCGGATCTTGTGCACCTCCGCACGATGATTTTAATTTAATTCCATTTGATTTAATTTGATCCATAGTGGATAAGCTTCTAATCTGGGCCCCATAGTAAAATTAGTACTTTACAAAGATATTAAAAAAAATCGTCGGTGGTGCCACGTCAGAGGACGACGTCGCGGCCAATCAGATCCCCGGGAGCTTCCTTGGCTTACACTTTTGGGGCCCGCCAGGGGGCCCACTGCAGGCACGTAAGAGACATCATTCCCATTGGTTAGAGCTCACCCCACCGGTCAGCGTCTCGGTTTCGAGTTGCTCCAATCGAATGATGCCACGTTAGGTGGAGGAGCTTTGTTTCTTTCGCCCACAGGGCGTGGTGACCCCACGCAAAGGAGAAAAACAATTGAGAAAATAACACCGAAATAATTTATCAACATTGATTCAATATATAATGTGATTTCAATGTCTTTGAACTTTTAAATTATTGTTTGGACACGTATAATTTAATCATCGAGTTATATGAAAATGCTGAATATTGTCCATGAACTAAAATTAATAAAAAGACGAATTTGGATATGTTTTTTTTTTTTTTTTTTTTGATCGCAACTATCGTACTGTTGTGGCCGTGGCGTAACGTAAACTCGGGATAGATTGAGCCACCACCACAGACCCATCCGCGGGTGAATCGCGCAAATTTGGACATGTTTATATAGTTGAATATATACCAAAAATTTATGAATCATATTGAACAAATTAAGAGTTTAAGGACCACATCGTACATTATGTCAAAGTTCAAGAAACATTTACGTCGTTATCCTAAAAAAATTATTCAAATGAGCATTTTACATCTCGACCATTTTTTTTCCTTCGGATGATGTGGCACGCATGGGCATTGCTGTCACGAGCTGAGATTTTGTGCATCCAAACTCAATTTCCCTTTTCAATATAGGCAAAGCAATGTTACATCATGGTTTGGTCAGAGTATTTATAAGTATGCCTATTTCCTTGCAGGCATGCCTTCCAATGGAGATTACATAAAACTTTGAATCGAACGTGACGAGTTGACTACGAAAGTAAAGAATCATCAATCACAATTAGCAAAAATAAAAATATTATTTTAGATCTCTATTTTGTCTCGATTCATTTCGTCACGACGGAACAACATAAACCAAATGTGATATTTCCGACTAATAAAAAGAAAAGTGAGATCTCAAAAAGAGGGTGGTTATTTTTGTTTTTTTTTTTTAAGAACATTAGGGACTAGAAAAGTGAAGAATATCCGAGGATGGCCAAGCGACGATAAAGTGCTACTGGCCATTAAAATAAAGAGAAGCAAAAGTAGAAACGGTTCCTTCGAGTCAAAAAAAAGAGGAGAGCATACCATAGAAACATCAAGTGCTCCTCAAGAACAATCATTAATGTAAAAAAAAAAAAAACAAACAAACAAACAACAAAAAAAAATCGGACATTTTTAAGGATTTCTAATTCCTTTTTTTTTTTATTCTCGTGATATGTATAATCGGTATTTTCAAATCAAAATATCTCCTCCTAATAAGCATGCCCCAGTAAAAGCCCTCCTTAATTGACCGTATCAGATCTTGACAAAGGAAGGGGTGAAAATTAATTAATGAGATCATTTAAATTAAGGAAAGTGGAAAGGCGGTTTTCTGATTGGTACACTGAAACAACAGGAAGGTGGTGGAGGCCGCAATGATGGAATTTATATTATTTTAATCATTTTATGAAATCGATACACTAACCTTTTTGTTTCTCCTAAACCCAAAAGGCATTAACCATGTTGCCTTCTCCCTCTCATCCTCACTCGATCTTGAAGACCACAAGGTCGAGCCTCTTGGATTTCGTGTATAAAAGGGCCTCCCCCATTCCTCATTTTTCACCATCCTGCGTTCGTTCGTTCCCTTCCCCTTCCATTCTTGCGTTTAAGCCCTCCATTTTTTTTTTTTTGGCGTCCCGTTTTCGGGGCTCCCTCGAAGATCTCCTCTTCAATTCGGGATTTCCTGCCTTCGCCGCGCCGTTTGAAGGTAAAAATCTTTGCTCCCGAGCTCATCGACCATTGAATGTTCTCCACGCGAATGTCTAGAGTCTTGTCGAAATTTTTTCCAGATCACATTTATCCGCCCGAGCGGGCTTGAAATACTGCCGCTCCGAGTACCCTTCTTTTGCTAAGCATGGATTGTTCGTGACTCTCCAAGCGCGCATTGCGGTTCGATCTCTTCTTCTGCTCGAATCTCGGGAAAATGCGATTCTTACTTTTCATTAGCGACGGCATTCCTACTCTTGAGATTATAATTAGCGTCCATGTGAATCTTCTTCACCTAGGATATACTACCCTAAACGACATGTCGCTCTCTGCCTTCCTTAAGCACAATGCCGAACCTGCCGAAACTTCCTGAAAATGTCTAAGCTGGCGGATAATTTAATCTCCTCTTGCGGCCAAAAGGGGTGGTTGCATTTGATGAGCATATTCTCGAAAGATCCTTATGGCTTTTCCTTTATTTTTATTTGATCGAAGAACGATACTAGGAAATTGGAAAAATGGGTAGTGAAATTTTTCTTTTTCTTCTAATGAAGATTAGTTTAATTTAACGCAAATTACAAGGCAAACCTGATGGAAGACACCTAAAGGTCTTGCCTGGGGTGATCATGACCGTTGAACCCCACCACCCAGCGAAGAGGGTGGGCCCGCCATTACTGCGTGCCGCAGCTGCACACCGTCCCTACAGAAAACGCCAATCAAGGGCTTAGATTGAGCAAGTCATTTATTTTTATTTTTTTCCCTGATTGTTAGGTTGCTTGATGGTCAAGAACGAGGAAATTTCCCTTTTTTTTGTGTGAAAGTACGGAATGTATAAAGCATACAAAATCTCATTAATCTTTAGGATCATTACCAAGAAATTTACCAAGATTGGCGCCATATCACAATGCGAAAACGACATAAAGGGTGAAGATGCTTTGAGCTTAGTCTCGACCCCCCTAGACTTCCGGTCCGCTTACAACATGAAAAATAATTCGATCAATCAAGGACGGCGGATCCGATCATAAAGAATTAATCTTTTCCTAGAATTCACCGGCCAGATCATATAGTATTGAAGCGGCCTTCTCTCTTGCAATGTCAAATCTCCCTTCTCTCTTCTAAGGCAATCTCTCTCTCTCTCTCTGATCCAAAATCTATATTAGGACATGAACTGTTGTCTAAGGATGTCTTTGGAAATGGACTGTTTTCTTGGGCAGAGGATCGGGGGTTAAGACAAAGGAGAAAGATTTTCTGTTGCCTGTTTTAATTTCTGTATTTCCTACTTTTTTTTATTCCTCCCTCCAATTTCTTCGTTAGTTTCTATTTTTAATTTCTTTCTTTTTCGCGCTGTTTTCCTATAAATTCTGCTCGACATCGACTCGACCAAAGCACCCCTTCGTAGCGTCCGTTCCGTTCACTCCACTTTTCTGTTTCCTGGGTATTTTCCCTTTCTTTCTTTCGTTCTTTCTTTCGTCGTTTCTTTCGTTTTCTCGCTCTGTTTTCTTTCCGTGTGATGCAGTGTTTGTTTCATGGTGGGTGATCTCTTCTGCTTCTTCGTGTCCTACTTCTCCTTCTTCGTGTCCTACTTCTCCTTCTCGGTTAGAAAGTCCTTCAAGGGTCGTCGCGTTCTCGGGTGTTCATGCTCCTCTGACTTGTCTGTTGAGTGTCTCTGTTTCGCGGAACACAAGCGAAATTCGTCTTGAACTGCACTTCCCTTTGGCTTTTTTTCTCGAGTTCGAGGATGGACATGTCGCGCATGAGAATAGGGTTTTGTCTTGTGTCGGTGGGAGAAAATTCTTGCTCAGTCAAAACGTGAAACTCTGTGCAACCTCTCAGACTTTCCAGGCAGTTGCCCTCTCTCTCTCTCTCTCTCTCTCTCTCTGCCTCCCCAAAGAACACTTTCTTCCGTAAAAGAGATGATCTTTGTGCACTTTTGAACATTAAATATGGGCGGAAGACACTAGATCTGCTGATTTCATGGAGTTGCAAAGCAGTGGGAAGCACTACAAGCTTCAGGCTTTGTGATCGTCAATGGAGATCTCTAGATCTTTCTGGCTTTTAACCTTTTTTTAAAGCGTCCTAAACAATTGATAATGAAAGAAACTTTTTTTTTGCCCCAGTAGTTTTCCAACCGAGATCATCACCTATTCGTGCGTCAGCAGACCTATTTGTTCAACAACATTCACAATTTTAATACCTTCGTACATGCGTAGTTGGTAAGGTTTGAAAAATCCGGCCGCTCTAGAAAAGATCGATTTTTCCAAGGATTTGACTTTTTTGTTGCTCTGTTTCGTGAGATTATTCAAAACCCCTCCTTTATTAGTGGAAGTTGGGTTCTGCTTCTAATGCACGGTGTGTTTCACTTTGGTGGTTGTTGCAGTTGTTTTTCTGAGAGAAGAATTTAGACATGGCTGATCGCGTGTTGACTCGAAGCCACAGCCTTCGCGAGCGTTTGGACGAGACCCTCTCTGCTCACCGCAACGATATTGTGGCCTTCCTGACAAGGTAAAAAGCAAGGACGAAAAGCGATATATATTCAAGAAATCTTCAAAGAGAGCATCTTGATGAGTGGTTTTAGCATAAAGTTGGTGAAAGGGAGCTTAAAAAGTGTTTTGATCCCTTTTGTTGTCATGTTGAAGGGTTGAAGCCAAGGGCAAAGGCATCTTGCAGCGCCACCAGATTTTTGCTGAGTTTGAGGCCATCTCTGAGGAGAGCAGAGCAAAGCTTCTTGATGGGGCCTTTGGTGAAGTCCTCAAATCCACTCAGGTATTATGAACTCCCTTCATGTCAATGTTTTTCGGTTCTTTACGCTCTTGAAATCTAGTCTTCTAAAGTGATAATGAGTTGATTTTAGCTTTTCTTCGACATTTTTCGCTTTAAATTCTCAAGGAATTTCTTTTGCTCTAAATTTTGGGGTTTAGGAAGCGATTGTGTCGCCTCCATGGGTTGCTCTTGCTGTTCGTCCAAGGCCGGGCGTGTGGGAACACATCCGTGTGAACGTCCATGCGCTTGTTCTTGAGCAATTGGAGGTTGCTGAGTATCTGCACTTCAAAGAAGAGCTTGCTGATGGAAGGTCAGAATCTTTATTTTTCCTTGGTGATCTCAGATCTCTGGGTCATGTTCTTTTTTGCTGTTCTTGTTTTTGGTCGTTTTGGGGGTGTTAATGAGAGTTATTCGTCGTGTGTTTCAGCTTGAATGGTAACTTTGTGCTTGAGCTCGACTTTGAGCCATTCACTGCCTCTTTTCCGCGCCCGACTCTTTCCAAGTCTATTGGCAATGGCGTCGAGTTTCTCAATCGCCATCTCTCCGCTAAGCTCTTCCATGACAAGGAAAGCTTGCACCCTCTGCTTGAATTCCTCCAAGTTCACTGCTACAAGGGGAAGGTACATAAAACTATCGATGATTCTCGTTCATTCGACATCTTAAAAATGAGTTTTGAGTTGCAAAGTGAGATTTCTTTCGCCTATGTTACGATATGGTTAACACTGAGGACTAAATGCCAATTTAGAGCACTGAATGTGTTGCACATTGGTTAAACATTTGCGATCTGTTTATGGCTTATGAAAATATTGGGTGATTCTGCAGAACATGATGGTGAATGCCAGAATCCAGAATGTGTTCTCCCTTCAACATGTCCTGAGGAAGGCGGAGGAGTATCTGACAACGCTCAAACCCGAGACGCCGTACTCCCAGTTCGAGCACAAGTTCCAGGAGATCGGGCTCGAGCGGGGGTGGGGTGACACGGCTGAGCGCGTCCTCGAGATGATCCAGCTCCTGTTGGATCTCCTCGAGGCTCCTGATCCGTGCACTCTTGAGAAGTTCTTGGATAGGGTTCCCATGGTCTTCAACGTCGTGATCATGTCTCCCCATGGATACTTTGCTCAGGACGATGTCCTAGGTTATCCGGATACTGGTGGCCAGGTACTTGTTTTATTTTGATTTAGCATCTCTTGATGAGAATTATATAAGAACAAGAATAATCTTGGATTACCTTTTGAAAAAATTAGGAGGATATACGTTTTGTGATTTTCCATTCAACTTGTTCATTTGCAATAATTCTGTCTATTTATAGGTTGTTTACATCCTGGATCAAGTTCGTGCCCTAGAGGAAGAAATGCTTCACCGCATTAAGCAACAAGGACTGGATATTACTCCTCGGATTCTCATTGTAGGTCTCACAAGCTTAATGTTGGGACTTTTTGTGGTGCTTATACGAATTAGATGCTTACCGTGTCGTTTGGTTTCCTAGATCACTCGGCTTCTTCCAGATGCAGTTGGCACCACCTGTGGCCAGCGCCTTGAGAAAGTTTTTGGGACCGAGTACTCCCACATTCTTCGCGTCCCCTTCAGGAATGAGAAGGGAGTCGTCCGCAAGTGGATTTCCCGGTTCGAGGTGTGGCCCTATTTGGAAAGATACACTGAGGTATTGATCGGCTCAGTCATATACTTTAGGTCATTTTGCCTGTCGAGTTTATTTAGTTTCTGGTTGAGACTAACGGTTTCTGTTTGGTAACTCTCATCAGGATGTCGCAAGCGAACTCGCTGGAGAGTTGCAGGGCAAGCCTGATCTGATCATCGGAAACTACAGTGATGGAAACATTGTTGCTTCCTTGTTAGCCCATAAATTAGGCGTTACACAGGTTTGTTCTTTTGTACATGATCTTGTTACTTGTAACTGATGCCAAATTTCTTAAATCCTGATATCCTCTAATCTTTTGCTTCATTCGACAGTGTACAATAGCCCATGCCCTCGAGAAGACAAAGTACCCAGAGTCAGACATATACTGGAAGAAATTTGAGGAAAAGTACCACTTCTCTTGCCAGTTCACCGCTGATCTCATCGCCATGAACCACACTGACTTCATTATCACCAGCACCTTCCAAGAAATTGCTGGAAGGTGATTCAACTTGATCGTTCATCTCTAAGTCGATTGTCTTAATACATTCTATTTTGTGAAATTTCCCAAAGAGTCCTAATATTTCCTTATTTCTCAATTCTTTCTTTCAGCAAGGATACAGTGGGGCAGTATGAGAGTCACATGAACTTCACTCTTCCTGGACTCTACCGAGTTGTCCACGGGATCGACGTCTTCGACCCGAAGTTCAACATTGTTTCACCGGGTGCTGACATGAGCATCTACTTTGCCTACACCGAACAGAAGCGGCGGTTGAAATCCTTCCACCCTGAGATTGAAGAACTCCTCTTCAGCGATGTTGAGAACAAGGAACACTTGTGAGTGTTTTGGTCCTTCCTTCGCCCAACTTAAATCCTGTCCTGGCATTTGTTGTGGCATTCTTGGGAGTCGAAGTTTGTCTTTTGCTAATTAACATCGTCTCTAACGTTGAACAGGTGTGTGTTGAAGGATAAGAACAAGCCGATTATTTTCACCATGGCGAGGCTGGACCGTGTCAAGAACTTGACAGGGCTTGTCGAGTGGTATGGCAAGAACCCCAAGTTGAGGGAACTCGCCAACTTGGTCGTGGTTGGAGGTGACAGGAGGAAGGATTCGAAGGACTTGGAAGAGCAATCTGAGATGAAGAAAATGTACGACCTCATTGAGAAGTACAAGCTGAATGGCCAGTTTAGGTGGATTTCCTCCCAGATGAACCGGGTGAGGAATGGAGAGCTCTACCGCTTCATCTGTGACACGAAGGGAGTCTTCGTTCAACCGGCTATCTATGAAGCTTTTGGGTTGACTGTGGTCGAGGCCATGACTTGTGGATTGCCAACCTTTGCCACTTGCAATGGTGGACCGGCTGAGATCATTGTGCATGGTAAATCGGGCTACCACATTGATCCTTACCATGGTGACCAGGCAGCTGAGCTTATTGTAGACTTCTTTGAGAAGTGCAAGATTGACAAGAATCACTGGGACAAGATCTCAAAGGGTGCCATGCAGAGAATTGAAGAGAAGTAAGCATAACCTGGGTTTTCAGATTAAAATGATGTTCACATTTTTTGGGAATACAATTTTTCTAATGTAATTTACTTTTGTGCTTTTGATAAGGTATACATGGAAAATATACTCTGAGAGGCTGTTGAACCTGACTGCCGTGTATGGCTTCTGGAAGCATGTGACTAACCTTGATCGGCGCGAGAGCCGCCGGTACCTCGAAATGTTCTATGCCCTCAAGTATCGCCCACTGGTAAGTTCCTGCTTGAACCTGATCCGATCCTGCATTCTTCATTTAAATTGGTGCCTTGTTCCTTGGCATGCGTAGTATGTTTCTCGCAATCCCCTCATGCTATGTTCTTGCTCTTTCTTGCAGGCTCAGTCTGTTCCCCCGGCTGTCGAGTAAACAAAGAGACAGATTGTTACCAGAAGACGGAAACATTGGACTTTTGAAGTTTTCAAGGAATAAACATTGGAAATTGTTTGAATTTGGGATTGCCAAGAGCGATCTCTTTCATTTCCTTTTTTTGGTCCTTTTTCTCTTCTTTGTTTCCATTCCGAGAATGTTTGCATTTTGGGTTTTGTACCCATCAATTCAGTAAATGGTTCATTTTCTTTTCAACTTGTCAATCCCACTCCGTATTTCGTACGTAGTTGTTGTTCACCTGTGGCGGTCTATTTCTAACTTGGTCTGGTAATCTGTTAATTGAAGATAATCACATATACCTAATCACATTGTACCTAACAAACCAACTTGATATGAACACTAGCGACATGCAAGCTGATACCAATCAGTTTAATAACTTCAAACCATCAACCAACAAAATATGAGACGGCTTGACTGTTTGTTAAAAATGGCGCACATTCTTGTCCTACCTCCATATGATTTGGTCTCTAATTCTTTACGAAGTGAGGTAGAAGACAGGCACAAATATCGGCAACTGAGCAATCAAAATGTGAGATTAAGACAGCCTTGTGCTTTAGCTGCTTTCTCATGGCCCAGGACAGCATATGCTGATACTGATACCTGCATTAAAAGGCACATCAGAACGATCATGGTTACTCTCCAAAGCTCCTCACCATCTTTTCGCGAAACTCATAGTAATCCTCATGTCCAAAAAATGCTCGGAGACACACAATTCAAGCAAATGGATCAGGTCTTAAGTCTTTTGACACAGTACGGTCGCTAGTTCAAAACTTGCATGGTTGAGACAGATCAAGTATGCAGGTTTGGTTTATGCAGTTTGAATTCTGCCTGGAAACCAGCTGAGGAGTTTAAAATCAAGATCGCGGTTGGTACAGGCATTTTTAACGTTTCAGACCATTGACCTTACTCTGCCTGTCCTAATCCAAACCTAGTCACTTGATGGACAGGGACAAGCAGAGTTTCTTTTTAACCCATTGTTTCCCCTAATTACAATAGCGTTCTCATGTATAGATGAAGACAAAGAGAAGGGGCCAAATTGGCACCAATAGAAGTGGGAATGAACGGTGGTTGGAGCTTTGAGTAGAGCTCATGGGAAGTAGGAAGAAGAAAATTGTTGGTTGTGGAAAGAAAGATGTCAACAGTAATTCTGATGTACTGTGTACCTTTCTCTGCTGTTGCTTCATGTCCTCTATTCCCCTTCTCATCATTCATTTAATTTGTGAGCCCACTTCATGACATTATTTGATTTTTCCAAGGTGTCTCCAGCCATGTAATCCTTCATTTTTCCGACATCTTCAGAAAAGTTGGACCTACCTTATGCTGTTACTATAGCAGTGAGTTATTAGATTGATTTGGACATATGCAATTTCCAATCTTTCACGTGTTTCATATGCCACAGCCATGCATATGCAACTGCAATATCTGATGATTGCCCTAGATGCCATTCGGTCTGATTAAATAAAAAAAAAGCAGAGCTTTCTTGATAGTTTTTGGGATGTAGCTAATGCCAATTTATAGGGTCTTTAACTCCATTGACATAGCATATTCTCTTGTCATGCCATTGATTTCTTATGCCAAACACGGCATAAGGGAAGCCGAAGATAATCGTCAAAACGTAGTCTCTGTAACAAGGTTGTTTCATACAGCATGGAAAGAAATGGTATGGCTTAGACAAGGCGTTTGCCTATTCTGCAAATATCTGACAATACAAATGGTTTTGAAGTGTTTACAATAACTGTTCGGAAAATATTCCACCCTGGTTCAAAGTTCCATAAGTTCAGAACAGATATTAATAAAACTCACAAATGCAACAATTCCTTATAGAACTGCAACGAGGCGCAATTGCAGCAAACAATAGCTATACCCGCCGGCTGAAAAAAGGTGA
Organism: Eucalyptus microcorys; assembly: GCA_014182515.1. Lineage (NCBI taxonomy): Eukaryota > Viridiplantae > Streptophyta > Magnoliopsida > Myrtales > Myrtaceae > Eucalyptus > Eucalyptus microcorys. The sequence continues at coordinate 39,429,090 of CM024564.1, forward strand.
CCTTTCAAGTTCAGCCATAACTACATGGCCCTTAGGTAAGGATCCATGGACCACTCTTCATAAATGAATTGTTCTGGGTGGGGGCCTAAAATTAAAAAAAGAAAAGAAAAGAAAAGAAAAAAAGACAGCTTGATCATGAGAGGAAGGCAATTTACGGTTTAAATCTGCGTATTACATTCAGTGCGGTAAACTGTCATTTATCATTAATGTCATATCCGGTGGATTAGACAAGGCCCATCTTTTCTTTATGAAAGACTGGAAAGTTCAGCCATTGATGTTACTGGATGAAGAAACGACAGGGTTTTGGAATTTTAAGTGCAGAGTGGAGTCACTTCTTATGCTGAAATGACATTCCAAATCACCCGTGAGATTACCGTCTCCTAGCCAAAAGAGTAGCAGCCACGGCCAGCTAGAACTGAAACAAACTCAAAAGGTAAGAGTTGGGTAGTTAAAATCGAAATCCTGACGTGATGTTTATTTTCACTATCATGAGACTTCCTAATTTCCTATCTTTATTTTCTCGACGGAAAGGAAATATGAAAGTGACATTGTGGAGTCTCCCACCTTAGAGTGATTATCCCGCTTGTTTCTTCCCTTTAAACCTTTTAAGGACTTGCTCGAATTCAAAGGGCATTTCCTTGGTAAAATTGAAAAGGTGAGGACTCTTTGTGAAAATCGTTTGAAAGTCTCAAACTTTTTCAGGAGATCAGCCCCATTTTGGCTATAGAGGAGGTTTGCCCACTTAAAAAATTGTTTCCTTTTTCAACCGTTTCAATCCTTTAAAAACCTTTGTTTTGAAAATGTTTCACAACTGATGAAACATTGAAAATCGCTAGATTATCATATTGGTTTCATTTGTCTCGCTAAAAATAAATATCTCAAAAAATATTTAAAAAAAAAATTGATGGCTTATGTAGCTTATAAAAATGAACGAATAAAAAGTATTTTATTTTTATTTTTAAATATTTTGACATAAATTGTTGTTGATAATAAAAATATTTTTTTATTGACTAACTCTTTCAAGTAATATAAATGATTATTTTTAGAAAAATGTTTTTCAAATCATTTTTTTTTTTTTGCGAAATAAAGGGAGCCATGATATAGTTTTCAACTCTATCAATATGATAAAAAAAAGAAGCAGTTTTGGCATATTTGGATTCCCATATATCTATTCATGGGATACTTCGTGTGTACATAATCCATCCGTATAAATATCATCATTTACATTTTGAAAGCTATATTCTTGGGAAGAAACTTGTATAGTTTGGGAAGGAGTTTTGATTGATCAAAAAGAAGAAGCTACTTTAACCGATATATCCTTAGGCAAAGCTATACATAACATTGAAATCACACTTGAAATTATTTGCTCCATGTGTATGAATTCTTGTAATTTGTAATAATAATTGAATTTTTTTCTGCATTTTCATAAAAATCTTACTTAATATTCAATATCAACAAAATGGATTAGTGTGTTATATCATTTTATATATAAATAGTAACTTGATCATATTCATATCAATTGACTTAGGGAGTAAATGGGATTTGATAGCCTATTAGTCATAGCCGTAAACGATGGATACTAGCACCATGCGTAATGATTTGTGTAGTGCTGTAGCTAACGAGTTAAGTATTCAGCTTGAAGAGTACGTTTCGGAATACCAATAGGCATAAAATGAAAGAATAAAAAATTAAGTATTATATTTCATATTGACGTGGAAGCGTAACAATGCATTTATTTTCTTAATAATATTGTCTTTTATCATATTTTATCCATAGATTGGGAAACAAATTCTTACGAATAGGTCCTTTGATTGATTAGAATATATGTATGCATTCGTTCATTGAAAATGGGATCAACCCCCATTGCCGTATTGGTACTTATTGGATATAGATATGCACATAACTTTGATTGTTGGTTGGGCTAGTTCAATGGCTCTATTCAATGGCTTTATGTGAATTACCAATTTTCTATCCCTCTTATCCTGTTCTTGATCCAAGAGACAGGGTAAATTTGTTACATCATTCATAACTTGTTTAGGAATAGCTAATTCATCGGACAACTAGAGTATTACAAAAAGGTCTATAATGAATCCGGGTATTTGGAGTTACGAAGGTGTGGCCAATGCACATATTATGTCTTTTGGCTTGTGCTTCTTGGTAGCTATCTAGCATTGGGTGTATTGGGATTTAGATATATATTATGATGAGTGTATAGAAAAACCTTCTTTGGATTCGCCAATTTTTTTTGAAATTTATGTATTTCTTTTAAGGGTGGTGTGATGTGAATTACTTTGGCATAAAATAAGTGAATAAATTAATAAATAATATTTAAAAACTATAGTGTTTCATGATACATTGGTAAATCTACTTTGATACTCAATTAATTAATGATGTGGGACCCCTATGAAAAGCGAAAAAGGAGGAAAACGAATGATTGGTCTTGATTTGAGGCCTAATCATGATCCATTCTCGATAGCAACTAGGGCCCACATATTTCTGGCCCCAGAGTTCTCTCTCTCTCTCTTGAAAACCTTTGGAAAATCATCTACTCGGAACACATTTTCATATTTTAACAGTCTTATAACTTAGGAAATTCGGCCAACGAAAAATTTTTCGTCATTAATAAAATTTTAATTCTAAACATATTATTTGTAGAAGTTTCCCTTACCTTGTTTTCCCTAAATGATATAAACGATTAGTATTCATAATTTCTCAAATTATTGATTTTTTCACAAAATGAAGGGAGAAGTTTACAAAAATAGTATGATTGGTAGGCCAATCCCGAGGTTCATCTACTCAATCACATAAGTCCGTCCCATCGTATTTTGGATAAGTATAATTTACACGGGTGCCCTGACAAATTGATGAATATTAAAATATAAAGTACATGCATTTTATTTGTTGAAGTTTCCCTTACCTTGTTTTCCCTAAAGTGATATAAACGATTACAAATTAATTTGATGAATATTAAAATATAAAGTCGATCTATTTTGGATAAGTATAATTTACATGGGTGCCCCGACAAGTTGACATAGACATTTGATTTTTGATTTGTATCTATTGATATAAACGTTTCCCTTACCTTGTTTTCCCTAAATGATATAAACGATTAGTATTCATAATTTCTCAATATAAACGATTAGTATTCATAATTTCTCAAATTATTGATTTTTTCACAAAACAAAGGGAGAAGTTTACAAAAATAGTATGATTGGTAGGCCAATCCCAAGGTTCATCTACTCAATCACATAAGTCCGTCCCATCATATCTTGGATAACTATAATTTACATGGGTGCCCTGACTAATGAACAGTGTACATGCATTTGCTGCCACAAATTAATTTGATGAATATTAAAATATAAAGTCGATCTACTGCATACTAAGCTGCGGCGCGACACTTGTCAAGTACCTAATGAGTCGGCAGGGCCCAAAAAACAAAGTTAATGTATGTCCCTTAATCACATGGGTTTGTTCCCTCGAATCGGCGTAATTTCGCTGACAGACAAAACATCAATTAATCAATTAATTAATTAATATCATATGTTAAAATAAATTTTGCTCTGACATGTATTGGGCACTAGCCATATGTTGTCTAGACAAAACCTATGACGCTTGTTTTCCTTTTGGGAACAGTTAACATCGTACTCCTTTCTTGATTTCTTTTCTTTAAATGAATTTGTTAAGTAGATAGAGTCAATGGTCTGCATTAAAGAGGGGGATGTAGGTAGCGCAACATGGGATGCTGTGGTCTCGCACATGTGCATCGCTTTTGTGTCTTTATTGAGCCGCTGCTTATTGTGATATTTTGAGATTGTGTTGGTCCACATGATTCAAGCTTATTAATTCGACCGATGTATCAACTGTTTAAGCCCACAAAAGCATGGGTGAACTTTAGTGGAGATTGACGGAGCCACCTCTAATTTTGTTTGGACGGCTTTACAAGAAATAAGTGTTTCAAAGCACCGTCTTTTACGCAATGAATAATCGGAATACGTGCGTGCATTATGCACATGCTAGCGATGATTACGCTTATTTTTGTTATGACTATCGAACTCATGGTTTCTTGAAAATACTAAAAGATCGAAATCCTCAAATTTTACATTGCAACATGAACAAAAGAAAAATTGAAGGGATAATGACATAAATGGTATCTAAATTTTGACTAAATGTGCAATGTTATTTCTACATTTTTAATTTGTTTAATGTTATTTTTGGACTTTTGATATATGTTGAATGTTGTCCTTGAACTATATGAAAATATTTAATGTTGACATTCTATTAATTAAAATCAACGACGATATCGAAAATTTATACAAAGTTGGGAGATTAAATTCAATATGTACTAAAAGTTCATGATTCACAATAAATATATTAAAAATTCATAAATTATATTACACACTGAGCTAAAATTAAAGGACCAAATTGAATAAAGTAAAAGTTCAAGCACTACATTGCATATTGTATTAAAATTCATAAATCATTCTGATTCTGATGTATGCATCATTCATGTTTTGTGGCCCCACTGCCTCTCCCACTAAATTGTGTAACCTCCAGCAATCATCGTCTTCAACATCATCCTCGACTCCCTCCTATAAAAGAGGAACCTTCTCTCCACTTTCTCAGCCCCCAATCTCTCTCTCTCTCTCTCTCTCTCTCTTTCTCTCTCTAAAACAGCCATGGGAAGAGGTGGCAACAAGCTTACCAAACTCAAGTCTGTCCTCAAGAAGCTCAACTCCTTTGGCCACCATAACAAGCACCAGGCCATCAACTCAACTCCCTCATTCGCTTCGTCCACTTCAAACAATTCCGACACCGACTCCTCCTCCTCCTCCTCCTCCTCCTCCTCTGCTGACCTCCGCCCCGTCTACGTCGGCCAGTCACGGCGGCGGTACCTCGTGAGCTCTGCCATCGTCCGCCATCCTCTGTTCCGTGAGCTCGCCGCACGTTCTGGTAACAGTGCGCCCTCGTCCGAGGACGGCGACTCCTCGTCCCTCAACATCGCGTGCGAGGTGGTCTTGTTCGAGCACTTGCTGTGGATGCTCGAGAACGCGGAGTCGCGGCCCGAGCCTCTGGACGAGTTGGTCGAGTTCTATGCTTGCTGAAGGAGATGAAGATGCATGGTGATGAAAAGGATCATAGTGTAATTATGTTCTCTCTTCTAATGTTAATCACGATGATAAACGCCTTCCATTTATGTGTTTTCCCCTTCTTTCTATCTCTATCTTTTGTTAATAGAAAATGTGCTTCAATGCTGTCTTTTTATTATAATTTATATAAATACTTGTGTCGAGGCATATGTTATGTATATATACGCGATTACGGATGAGTTACATATGAAGAGAAGATTCAATTTTCAAAGAAATCGAGTGATTATTTGATGGAGTGAATGTGCAGCGGACGATTGCTGAAAGTATTCTACTGTTTAATTTAACGCTCTTTTCGGCGTGTAAGATTGCGTGATCGTAGACCAAAACAAGGTCTCCGGAAATTGACATGATACTTAAGTTTGAGCTTGACCAAATTCCACTAATGCTATTTCTTATCTAGTCCACGACGTTAGAAGGATATTTCATTAACCGAAGATTTACGTACTTAAGGAGGGCTTCCTCCGTGAGAGAAAAACATGCTAAGCAGAGGAAAGAGACATACCTGTAATTCTATCCATTAAGTTTTGTTTTTCAATATTTGATTAACCCATGATCTTGAAATTGAACTTATGCCATGAAACTGATCTGCACTATTGTTTCATCGATCGGACCTACCTTTGACAAATACAAATTAGAATTAGATGTGTGTTGTGAATCGAACAAAGATCCAATTAGTTAAGTTTACAAGATCAAGCTGATCGCATTTCAAGAATTTATAAAAATATATATCAAATCGAAGTCAAAACTTACGCATGATTTATGACCCATGATTCGTTTTGTTGGTCGCGTTACTCATAAACCATGTCCATGCAACATTTCAGTCCTGCAACTTAACCCTAATCCGGTGGGGAACACAAAGGGCTTGTTCGAACGTTGGCCGTCGACGGAGCCGACGCGACCAAGAACGAGAGGACAGCCGCCTTTCGCGGCAATTCTTCATTTGAGGACCGCCGGCCGCTGATCGTCCGCCACGTCAGCATTGTCTTTTTCTGGGACCAGCAGCTGCTCCAAAAGAAAAAGCCGCCCACGTCAGCTCGGCTCGGGGAGACCGAGACCGGCCAGCGTGGCACCAGATCACGAGATCGGATCCTTTCGGCTTATGGTGGGCCCCCACTTTCGCCAGGCCCATGTTACTCTGCGGAAATTAGTCATTGTATAATCCGAATTTTTGGATTTTCTTGCCAATAAATCAGACATGCCCCTCGTGGGAGAGCAGTGTCATGTACTATGTTCCCTCAGGTGATGATCACTTAACGTTCATGAATCCTAAATTTCATAATTTGTAAATTAATCAATCATGTGATGGTTGTTGAATAAGGCTACAAAGAATGTTTGGCTTGTTGCTATGTGTATTTTTGCAAAGTAGCGATTGTTAGAATCTCAATGATTTTAAGAAGTGATTGAAATAATAGTCGATGGCCAATTCGACTACCAAATTTGCCTTGAAATGTCAAGCACTTTGTAGGATCTGAATAATGGGGGTAGACAAATGGCTGAAAACATCAAGAGATTTGCATGAGAGTTTATTGAATCATGACGCGCGGCTTGCATTCTTGATGCTGTGCTTTCTTGATACCGAAATTAAAACATAGACTCCTTAAAGGAGATGTTTGAAGTGCATAGAAAAAGTAAAAAACTTGGAAAGTATGGTTGGAAAGCGTTTTAAAAACAAAGACGAGCATTATTGTTGGGAAACTTATCTAATCTAATTTAATTCAAGTTCAAACTTTAGATAAAATCTAATCTAAATCGATATATTATAAATGATCTTCCTATCTATAAAATCTGATGTCTTATTTGCTTGTAAATGATATTTGTGTGTCGTTTGTCTTGTGTATTGTCTGTGCCTTTAGTCCTTGTTTTCTTATGAACCATTTCTTTTTTATGATTTGCAACTGTTTTGATTCCTCAATCTCGGTTATCCCTCGATCAATGGTTTTTCCATAGTCAATCTTTAACTTCTGTACATACTTCAAATCGATCGCTTAAGTAGGTCTAATATTAAGGACATCGTGAAGACAATGTAGAGTCAAATCTCTCTTTAATGGCAGTCCAAGCTTAGGCGAAGAATTTTCATGCCGTAGCTTCACCTACGCTCAATGTTTGGAACATGTCAACGCTGTCTTCCCCGTCGACTCTCTCATGCCGGCGACACGCTTCATCTCACAAGGAAGAGAAGCCCCAAGCGCCTCAAATACACAAGTCCTCGCTTCACCCAAGCCATATATTTCTCTAATCTTTTCATAATTTCGATAAGGCGAAATTGAAGGAGTTGGTCTTTTTGAATCATTGGAGGAAGCTCATCCAGTGAGAAATGAAGGTTTTAGCTTAGGCTGATTGAACCGATCATGCTCCAGCAATCTTATGGAAATCTTAGTTAGGATTCTCTTTTCTCTTATGCTGTTGATTTATTGTTTTTTTTTCCAATTTAAGATACTATGGTGGGTCTCCGCTCTTTTTTTTTGTTTTTTGTTTTTCCTTCTAAGTTAATTGAGAAAGAGGTTTAATTTAGATTGGAGGCTATTGAAGAAATGCATGACATCCATTTCTACCACGTACTTACACATATTGGGTGTCGTCTAATTATTGTAGGAGGGTTGGTTTTCCTATGTTGAAGTTCTTCTTTAGGACAAGATCAATGAAAATTAATTACTGTTGTTGATCTTCTGAAAAGATCTTTTGGATATTTCTCAACAAACCTTGTAATGATAATTGAAGAACAATACATCTGTAATTCGTCATGTTACAATGTTTATATTATGCTAAAGAAAGAGCAAGAAGAATTGGACGAATCTCTAAACTATGGACAAGATTGAAAATGAAAAGAATGTGAATGTGAATGTGAATGAAATCATATTGAAAGCCATAAAAAGCTAGAAGCATAAACATATAAAAGTAAAGGGGAGTTTTTAGGGGAGTTCACCGCAAGTTGGACATGTGGTGCTTCTAAGGAGCAACACATGTTCCCCATTTAATTTCGTAATTTTTATTAAATGGAGTTTCTCCTATACACTAATTATGAAAATAAAATATTAAGTAAAATCCGACATTTTTGAAAGAATGTTCTTCTATATAAAGTGATGCTTTTTAATTGATCATGACAATATATATATAGACTGTTTCACTTTTAAATTTGGACCTTTCCTTTTATCTTACTTCATTTATTCTTTCGAATTGTAAATGATATTAAGTCCACAATCATATTAATTTTTTGAGTTTTTCAAGTAAAATATGTTAAACCAATAAAATTACATACTACTAATTTTTCTTGCGAGCTTTCACATATATTTCAACACTCCTAGATATGCATCCAAACTTTTTTAATTGTATTATAAATTTATATGTGCTTATTGTTGTTGATATATTTGATAAATTGTTTATATAGCAAGAATCTGTAAAAGAAAAAAAAAATAGCAAAATGAAAAGAAAGGGCAAAGAAAATCAAATGAAAGTGAAGAAAAAGAGAGAGCGAAAAGGGGTCGTTGAAAAGAAAAGAAAAGGAGGGGAGGGGATAGTTCTCGGAGGACTATTATACAAAAACTTTACTTTCATTACAGTAAAGATAATCTTAAAGGAAGAGAAAAACCTGACCGACTGAGAATCCCTAATCTGTGCACAAGAATGATGAAAAGAGCGTGAATGAAAATGCAAACTCGAATGAAATCGAATGGAAAACCTCAAAGAATAGAGCAAATCACTAGAAGATGTGAACGATGATGAGGGAAAATCCGGGCAACAGGCCCAAAGGAGAACTCAACCCATTTCTAGGGAAGCAGGCCCTTTAGAGTCCGAAAATCTCAGGCCCAATGAGCTTAGCAAGGGAGCAGACCAAGGAGCAAAGAGATGAGCTTTCCCTTTAAGGATGGACAACGCCAGCTGAGGAAAATCCCCCCCTCTTCTCGTCCCCTGCCTTTGTAACAAGCCTTGTTGTTGGTCCAATCTCTTCAGGCCTTAGCAGGAGCAGGCTCGCCAGATGTGCATGCGACCTCGAGCCAGAGTAAAATCAAATCGAAAGTTGCGAAAGAAAGATTGCTAGAAAGCGAGGGATGATCACTCGTTGATTTGATGGTGCTGCGGGAACATTTTCACCGTGAGGATAGCAAATCTGCAGTGTCGTAACCCGGATGAAGAGAGCTGCCCTTCCCTTGACATCAAAATGCAGAGCAAAAGTAACATTACCAAAGAAATCGAAGCATGTTCCCGCTGATCAGGAAACGAGACAAAACCAAATCCTCTGGAAACCCTGGTCTTTTGATCCCACATGGCCCTTGCATCGCTATGCAAAAAGTCAAGTAACTTCAATATGCATACAATACGACATTTTTTCGCTCATATATCGCGTTAAGGGATATCTTCTAATTCAAAATCACCAAAAAAATGCAACAAATAATACCATATCAAAGAGCAAAGCAGGAAGCCTATGAACAAGTTGAACAGTCAGAAAAGCAAACAAATGATGATGCATATGTAACCTTAGGGATAATGACTCAAATGGTGCAAGAACTTTAGCCAAATATGCAATATAATTTTTAGGCTTTTGGTGCGTGTTCAACTTAGTTTTTGAACTATTTGAAAATGTTCAATGTTATCCTTCTACTAATTCAAGTTCAATAATAACGTTGAACATTTTTATAAAATTTAAGAATTAAATTGAATATGTATCAAAATTTTAAAAATCATATTAAATAAATTAGAAGTTTATAGACTAAATATAGTACATCAAGCAAAAGTTAATGGGCTGTTTGTGTTATTTTTTCAATCATCATACAAATATATTAAGGTGCCCCCACATTGAAACGGGATATTTCCTATGCGCGTAAGTCCTTGTGAACGCAAGAAATTACATGACAAGAATTGGGAAAAGTGCCAAAAAAGTCCTAAACATTTTGGTTTTGTGCCGATTTAGTCTTAAACCTTTTTACGTTGTGCCAATTCAGTCATTTCCAGCCAATTTTGGCCGGATTTTGCTTGACGGACGTCGGCCGTCGGCCGGCGACGTGGCGATCGGCGCCGACGTGTAAAACTTTTAATAATATTTTAATATTTTAGAATATTTTTTTATTTTATTTTTTCTCTTTTTATTTTTATTTTTATTATTTTCTTTTTTTTCTTTTATTCTTTTTCTTTTTCTTCTCTCGGCGATCGGCCGGGCGACGGCCGACGAGGTCGACCTCGCCGCCACCTCGCCGGTGGGCTGCGAGGGTGGCCTTGCGCCGGCGGGCGAGGCTTGCCCTCCCCGGATCCGGCGAGGTCGAGCCCTCGCGGCGGGAGCCGCTCGGCGCGAGGCCACCGGACTCCTCCCGGCTCCATTCTCCCATCCCAATCTCGCCCTAGAAATTTTCGTCGTCTCTAGGGTTTACGGGAGCTCGGGGTGTCTTCGGTCGCGCGGCTCCGGCCCCGGATTTTCGCCTGTTTCTCCCGCGGCAGCGATCCGTCGGGGGTGGGGCTTTTGTGATTCTTGGGGTTCTTCGAGGCAGCTGGCCTTGCGCTAAGCTGGCGGGGCTCACCCTTGCCGGCCATGGGTGAGGCTCGACCCTCGCCGGCCATCCCTCGCGGGCACCGGCGAGGTGGCCGGCGAGGTCGACCTCGTCGGCCGTCGCCTCGGCCGTCGCCGAGCTCCGGCGACTGGCTGGAGAAAGAAGATGAGAAGAAAAAAAAAGAAAAAGAAAAAGAAAAAAAGAAAAAGAAAATAAAAAATATTCTAAAATATTCTAAAATATTAAAATATTATTAAAAGTTGTACACGTTAGCGCCGATCAGCCACGTCCCGGCTGGCGTCCAGTCAGCAAATCTGACTAAAATTAACCGGAAATGACTGAATTGGCACAACGTAAAAATGTTTAGGATTAAATCGGCAGAAAATCAAAAGATTTATAACTTTTTCGCATTTTTTTCGACAAGAATTGCATCATCAATGCTCTGCGACAATGATGATGCCATTCTCTGCGATGATGTCATTCTCTGCGTCTACAGGGACACATGCTATGGACGTACCTAGTACAGGACGTCTCCTCTCTCTGACCGCTAGCGTTGATTGGCTGTCCAAACCTGCAAAACGAGCCATCAATATACAAAGGTCAAAAGAAAGGAAATAGGCCTGGGTTTTTTTCTTTTTGGACTTACAAAAGCCTTGGATTGAGAGCCCCAGTGACAAGGCCGGCAGATCTTCTATCAAATTAGGGTACAAAACCATATGATGACCTCAAAAGTACAGCAATTAAAGCAAAAATAATTAGAAGGAGCCACTAACAACATATCACACCGTGAAAAGCTCTGTAAATGAATAAAAACACAAGCTAAGCATGGGCAACGAGCCATGCTACATATCCCAGACAATTTTCGACCAAATCATCTAGTACAACCAGTATAGGTGGAAAGCGCATGTGTGGTGTGAGGACCTTAAAATGGCTACGACAAGAGCCGAAGAAAAAGCATACGCCCGAACCAAGCAAGGTGTTAGTAAGCAAAACTTTTAATTTTTTATTCTAAAAAAAATCGAAATTTTAATTATTTTTATTTTTAATTAAAAGTTTAAATTGATATTGAATATTGAACAAAAGTTTATAGATCAATTTCTCTTTTTTATTTCCTCTCTCTTCTTTTTAATTACTTTCTAATTTTCTTTCTTTATTTTTGAGCATTGGTAGGACTACTTGTTCACCATTATATACAATTAATACTTAGTGCATGCGTAGTTAGCAAGGTTTGAAAAATGTGGCCACTCTAGAGAAGATGGATAATTCCAAGGATTTGACTTTTATATGCCCTCTCTCTTTAGATATTCCGAAATTCCTTTAGTAGTGGAACTTGGGTTTTGCTTCTAAAACACGTGCGTTTCATGAGATTGTGCAAGTGATGCATAACCTAAAATCTTTGTTTCCGTGAATAGATCTTGCACCTAGATCTGCCAAAGAAAAAAATCTGTACATATGATGCGTTTGGCAGAGTATTGAATGAATGATTTTGCATCTAGACAAAGTTCTTTGACTTGAGGTGCTTTCAAAAAAAGCATACAAAATTTGGATAATTGTCTTTTGGTATATTTTCAAAAAGCAGCTTTATAATTAAGTAAAATTCAAAAATAAAAAGGAGAACAAGAGAGAGTAAGGGTTACTAGATCCAACCGGCATCGACCAGAGGCCGGCGAATGACGCGACAGAAGAATTGGAATTTTGCGTGTGTCAACGGTGGCTGCCACAAAATTAGGTGAGAAAAGGTATGCCTAGATGAAAGTTAAAGACCCACGGTTTTTTTTTTTTTTTTGGCGAAAAAGACCCACAATTTACGAGTAAAAATGTCTTATCGTTTCTCGAGATAGCTTATACGCATCCATTCCGCGTTGCTATATTTTCAACGTTATGCGTGAGTTGGTAAACTGTGCTCTTATCTCCTGCTTGTTATTCAATGAATCGATTCCGATTGGTGCTAATTAATCACGTATAAAGTCGGATTGTCTTGACCACGTGAAATTGCTTCGGAGATTCAAGAACCGGAGTCTCACCCGCTAACTAAAACCACAGTTCACCGCGACCCATGTTTTTGCCATCAGCTGCTCTTAGCACCTGAATTATTTTAAGTTTGATTTAATTTAATCCATAGTGGATGAGCTTCTGGACACCCCGCCAGAATTAGTAGATTAGGGCCTGTCGTGGCCGACATCATCAAAAGTGGGGTGCCGGCTTCGTGCATGGAAAATTAATTCGCGTACAAAGATTCCTACGAGCATGACATCGTACAACCCGTCACTTCTAGGGCAAATAGCTAAACGCTACGCCCACACCAATTATATCATTCTTTCTACATCAATCACATTTTGGCACCATACAAAAAAGCTCGCTTTTAAGCCCACATGATCAAGGTAGAAACAGATTGTGACCCATCACCATCGTCACTCCATCCCGTTTCTCGATTACACATTATTACAAGTGCAAGCGGTCAAATAATAAAATAAACAAAATAAAAAAAATAGATTCGACATATGATTTACATGCTTTAATTGTAGTGATCTACGTTAATGAAAAAAATAGCAACGAATTTCATAATAAATTAAACTATACAACAGAAATTATAATTACACTCGGATCACTTAAACACATTCAATATTTTTCTAGCTTTCCATTATCTTCACTAACTCAACAGTGCTTAACCACATAATTCCTCAAAATAATCTCTCAATCTCATAAAAGAATATGTAAAATCTTAATGCACAATTTTAATCGCTAGAACACTCTCCAATTGAATCGCGATGTAAGAGAAGCGTTGCCACTACTCATATCAACAACAGCCCACTCCCACGAATCAAGAATATATTATATGGTCACCCAAAATCGAGTAACCGACTTCAATGAGGGAAACGTGTACCTATCATGCTCAGAAGCAAATTCGGTCAACCTCAGCAAAGTCCAAGTCTCCCTTTTGAATTTTCCTTGGCAACGTTAATGAGGACATCGTTATCTTTAATTTCCTTTTATTTTTTCTTCCACCGCCAAATCTAATTTACCAGACGAAGTTAGCTTTGCTTGATTTTGATGTCTGCGAAACATCCAAATTTCTGACTTTAATCGACCGAACTTCCTTGCAATTTACTTGGGGTGGGACTTTGTTCACCGGCTCAAACTCGAGACATATAAGTACCAACTAATCTTTAAATAATCACAAGCCAAAGTTGTGCATGACAACCATCTAATCTTTCCTCAAAAAGTACCACTGTCAGGAGAAACATATGGTAACTAACTATCACAAGTTTGAGTTGAGCAATCGACGATTGAATTTGCTACTCTTGTTCATTTTGACATAATGTCATTTCTTTATATTGAATGTCACCTTAAAAATAAGTTATCATAGCATTTTCTTAGTGTTCCCTTCTTCCATATCTCAAACTACTCACAAGAACCATAGAATTACATTAGGTGGTATGGTCAATTTGCACACACCAAACCGAATTCACCTTTTTGATTTGGTCGAAGCATTGTCAAATCGAGGTTTGGTTAGGACATGCACGAGTAATAACTATTTCCTCTTAGGTATGTCTCTGATAGATATTTGCTACAAACTTGGAATCGGATGGGAGGAAAAAGTTGATATTCTAAGTATGACATTTCAGGCTGATATAGAAGATGTGAGATTTCAAGTCAAATAACTAGCGTCCATCCCCCTTCCCCTTTCCCCCAACCCTTTCTCTTATTGAATAACAATAGAGACTAGACAAGTGAAGAACATCCGATGAAGGTCATCGAGAGCCGGCCACTAGAGTAAAGCCAAGAAAAAGGAGAAACCATCCCTTCGAGTCAAACAAATGAGGAGAGCAACCACGAAAACATCAAATGCTCCTAAAGAAAAGACCACACTCCAAACCCAAGAAAAACCACAACTTAACAAAAAATTAGGTTTTTTTAGGGATTTCTTAGAAAAGTGTCTCGTGATATTCGTTAATAATATTTGTGAAGAAGTTATTTAAAGGTTTCATGTTCTCTAATACATTATTTTTTCCACAATACGTGTAAATCGAAATAATTCCTTCTAAATATGCTTAACATAAGCCTTTTTAATTGTAAGCATCAGAGGTGATATCATAGACAAAGACACGAGTGATAATTAACAAATGGGATTATTTGATTAGGAAAGTGAAAAGCGGTTTTCTGATGGAAACACTGAAACAACAGGAAGGTGAGGGCGGTAACGGTGAATTCATTTTTTTTATCTTTTATGAAACTGATATACAGGCTTTGTTTCTCAAAAACCCAAGCATAAACATGCTGCTCTCTCTCTCTCTCTCTCTCTCTCTCTCTCGATTCTGAAGATGGTGGAGGACGAGCCTCTTCTTTTGCATAAAAAAGGGTCTTCCCATTCCTCATTTCCTCCTTCCTCCGTTCGTGAATTCCCTTTTCATTCTTGCGTTTAAGGCATTGTTTTACAGAAAATATTTTGAAGATGGAGGAGGATGAACCTCTTCTTTTGCGTACAAAGGGTCTTCCCATTCCTCATTTCCTCCCTTCTCCATTCGTTCATTCCCTTTTCATTCTTGCGTTTAAGGCTTCGTTTGTATTGCGCAAAATATTTTTCAAAAAAAGACTTTCCTCTTTTTCTTCTTCCAGTGTTTTAAATGTTTAGGTTAATGAGAAATGGAAAACATTTTTCTAGTCAGTGGAAAAGTTTTCCTACCAAAGCCTAAATTTGAAAAAAAAAAAAAAGAGTTTCTCTTTAAAAATAAAAAATTAGCTTCCAAAATAATCCTAGGTATCAACGCTTGAACCGAAAATTCTGCAGCATCTGAGCACGAGAATCCCAATAGTAGTTCCTAGGCCCTTGGCAGTGGGGTCAATCCCCGATGCTTGGACCTAGATCCATTGAGATCGAGGCCAGGACCATGACTCCTAGGCCCTAGTCCATGTAGGCTGTGCCCAAGACTCCAACCGTTGCGCTTGGGTTCATTGGAGTCTAGCCCAAGACACCGGTGCCATGCTTGTGACGTTGGGCTTGGGTCATCGGTGCCCATGCCTGGGTCCATCGAGCCCGGGCCTTGGACCACAACACCCATGCCTTGATCCCCAAATTTCGAGCCCAAATCTATCGAGGCCCAACCCAAGACTCCCGTGCCCACGCCCGGGTGCCTTATGATTGCAACCCAGTCCATCGATGCCAAGCTACGGTGTTGGGGTCTGGGGCTTGACCTCGATAGACCCAGGCCTAGGCGTCGACCTATATAGCTTGAGTCGAGGCGCCAGGGAGCCAAACATAGCCACTAAGTTCTTGGGCTTAGTTTTTGATGGACCCAAGACCAGCGATTGTACTTGTGCCCAGAAGTCAGGGATCTATGCTTGAAACCCCGGTGCCCTTGTCAGGTTCCTTGCGTATCGCGATTACTAGAGCTTAAATAGTATATATCTATTTAGGAAAATCAAATGAGATTTCACTTACCAAACAATGAAAAATATTTTTTAATTCATTTTTTGCCTCAGCTAAATACTGAAAAATATTGTCATTATATTGGAAAATGATTTCTCGGAAAACATTTTGTAAAAATGTCACATCTTTCTTGAAACAAATAGAGCCTAAGCCCTAATTTTTGCGTTCCATTTTTCATGTCTCTTGAAGATCTCCTCTTCATTTCGGGATTCCTTGATGCTGCCGTGGCGTTCGAAGGTAAAATCTTTACTTCTGAGCTCATCGACCATTGAATATTTTGAGGCGAATGCGTAGCAATTTCAAAGCTCTTTTCCGAAGTGGAAAAAATGGCGGCCTAGTGAGTTTGAGATATCGATATTCTTCTTTTTACTAAACGTGGATTATTCACGAGACTCTCCGAGGGTAACAGATATCATTTTGGATCGAATATTTATTTGCTTGAATCTTGGGGAAACGCAATTCCTACTTCTCATCAATGACAGATTTCTAATCCTAAAAAACTATAATCAGCGTACGATGCGAATCATCTTCACGTAGGATGTCCGATATACCTCGCTAAACAACACTCGCTCTCTGCCTCCTAAGTCCTTAGCATGCCCAACAAGCCGAAACTTGTAAAAAATGCTATATTGGCGGATAGGTAATTCTCGTCTTTCAACCAAAAGTGGTGGTGGCATTGCCTGAGCATATTCGTAAAAGATCCTTATGGCTTTCCTTCATTTTTATTTTATCCAAAAAAAAAAGGAAAATAGGAGTAAGGATAGTAAAATTATTTTTAATGGGATTAATTTAATTCAAAACAAATTAAAGGAAAATCTGATGGACCGTAGCTAAAAGTCTTGCCGGGCGATCATGACCACTGATTCCGACCATCCGCGAAGGTGGTCGGCCACAATTGCCATGTGCCGCAGCTACGTAATGTCCGTTCCAAAGACGCCAACCAAGGGCTTTGGTTAAGCAAGTCATTGAGTTATCTTTTTATTTAATTTATTTTTATTTTGATTGTTAGGTTGCTTTGATGATCAAGAACAGTGGATGGATGGGGGTTACCGCCAGGAAGTTTCCCCTTTTCAAGGAAAGTACGGAACCACCCCCAGCGTGTTATGATATTACAATGGGAAGATGACGTAAGGTAAAGATATTTTCAATTTAGTAAAAAAAATAATTCTATTCCGTAAAGGGCAGATGCGACCGCGAAAAATAATAATCTTTACACAGTCTTCCAATATCAAATCTCCCTACTCTCTCTCCCTCTCTCTGCGTTATCCGAAAGCACTATTAGGACATGAACTGTTCTTTAAGAATGTCTTTAGACATGAACTGTTTTCTTGGGCAGGGGTTCAGCGTAAAGACAAGAAGAAAGATTTCTGTTTTTTGTTTTTATTTTCGAACTCCTTTTTTTTTTTTTAGTATGGGAAATGAGGGCAGGACTGTACTGTTACTCTTTTGAGAGTAAGCAACTCGTGTACACCGCGATTTTTTTCAAGGGGGATTTCCCCTATTAGACAAAAAAATCAGCCAAACTAGAAATAAGGGAATATAAAATAAACTTACTAACATTGTTTGTTGGGTTTCCTGAGAAATTCGTTAATACCACTTCGTGGAGATTTTTTTAAATTATAAAAAATATAAATCAAGTAAAACAAAAATAAGGGAATGGAAGAGACACTAATAAAAAACGAAACTTATTACCATTGTTTGTTGGGTTTCCTGAGAAATTCGTTAATACCACTTAGTGGAGATTTTATTTAAATTAGAAAAAATATAAATCAAGTAAAACAAAAATAAGGGAATGGAAGAGACACTAATAAAAAACATGATCAATATACAATTATTCTAATTCATTGTAAAAGTAACGATTCAAATAGCTTTATTAAAACACAAATAAATGTACGGTTTTTATTAGCAAAATCAGAACGTAAAACATTTTTCACACTTGCAATCGTAAATGTAAAATAAGTCCATGGAGCATTGCAAGCCAAATGAAATCCTGGCCTTTGACTTGTATAAGTGATTTCAACTCATAAATAGTTCGTATATAATTAGTTGGATTTGACCTGGTGACTTTTCATCCGAGCTAGAAATTTCTCGATACCCCAAATACACTAACTGTGGAAAGAGGGACTAATTTGTATGTTAATGAGTAAATGAAAGAATTATTTTTATTATGTATGTTAATGTTTCATAATATAATTGGATTTTTTGCAGTCATCTTTGAATAGAATACTTCGCTTGGTTTACTTCACAATGGTCACCATGCACATTCTTGAACTTGTCGGTTACAAATTACCTATGAAAGAGCACTTGCGGTCCAAAATTCACCATCATCCTTTAGGAACGACCGTACCATTAGCTTAGTAGCGTACATAATTCATGCATTATATAGGACATATATTTCGATGCATCATTTGATTGATTAATTCGTTACTTACACATTGCATGTCATGCATCATATGTCATGTCTAGAACTTAGGTGCATACATAATTCATGTCTAAAGCAATGCATGTTAATTTTTAAAATTCACACAGAATAAAAATAGAATATAATCTTCATTAATAAAACAAAAACCAAATAAAAATGTTATTTAGGTCATATAGATTTCATAGTATGCAAGTCATATCTTGCACGTTAGTTAGTGAGTTACATGTTTTAGATTCAATGTCTTAATACTCCTATCATGCAATCGGACCATAATTAATCATCGTGTTTCATGCATTATTCATATTGTACATAGCTCGATTTTCATAGAAAAAAGAAAATGCCAAAACAATTAGCATTGCACCATCAGGTCACTTTCATTAGGTCATGTTTAGTCTTTTATCTATTAAAAAGAAATCACAAAAATTTCACATATTAATAATGGTTAATTAATAAGGTTAATTCATAATTAATCCTATTTCATGTCACTATTATTTCATATAGGTCGCATATATATTAAAAAAAAACCAAAAAAGAACTTATCATAATTGCATTATTATTAAAAAAAAATCATGTTTAAGTTAGGCATCCAATTATTAGATTAATACATTGCAAATGTTTGAAAAATTATAATGATACAGTTGTGGTTTGCTTTGAATTAAGTTTAGTTCATTTCCTCAGCAATACATTTAATACTTTGTTTATTGAGTATAAAATTACTGATTGCGCACTTGCATGGCTGCTAGGGAATATTAGTGGCTTAGGTTTAAAACTGATCGAGACTACTTGCAAATTATTTTTGAAAACGAAAAGAAAAGATACAGAAAGGGCATTAGATTAATCTCGCATAACCAAATCCCTGAACCTATTCAATTAATGATTCGCAAAAGTAAAGTATTCTCCCATACTTAATTTGGATTTCTAATCAACTTAATTAATTAGTGGCAGCTCCTAAATAAATAAAATTGCATATCTAAATTGTTTAATTTGACTACCAAGTTGCGATTGGTAGGGTTTGAGAAAGTTTGTGCTAAGTTTTCGGACTTAGTAATCCATTAGCTTTCTCTTGGATGATTCACCTCTGGGAAGGTCGTAACAAGTTTCATACTTGCTCTTAGTCTTTAGTTATGTTTTGACATGTGTGTTCAAATTCTACCTCCTAATGAATTAATTCGGTCGTTAGATTAAACCGTGTAATAAGGTCTGCGCAACGTCACTATCGAGGGCATTCTAGATCGGTGACATTTTGGGCATATCCGATAGGCCGACTCTGTTAATCCTCATAAAGTCGTAACCCATTAGCAATTCCAACTATCTAGGGTAAAGGCAAGTGAGCTCACGTTTTTCACTCGCGGAAGGATCTCATTCACGTAATATAAGAAAACGAGGGCCACTGAAGTTAGGACAATGATGCAATTGGTAGGCCCCTTCATTTTCAATCGCTAATGCAACTGAAGGAGGAGTTTGGTCCGCCTAACTCCTTGTAACCTACTACTATAAATGAAAATGTGCCAAAGCTCTATATTGAACGTTTTTACATAGTTTGAGGACTAAGTTGAATATGTATCAAAATTCTAAGGACCGTATTGAATAAATTAAAAGCTTATGAACTACGTTGAATAAATTAAAAGTTCAGAGATCACATTACACGTTAGATCAAAATTTAGAAATTATTTATGTCATTTTCCTAATCAGCATACACATATATTAAAGTGCCCTCCATTTGAAAGAGGACCCCTATCACGTGCACACCAGAAACATTCTATGCGTCTGCAGGGTCCTATGCTATGGGCATACCTAGTACAGGATGTGTCCTCTCTCTTACCGCTAGCATACGCCCAGTTGACTTTGATTGGCTGTCCAAACATGCGAACGAATCATCAACATACAAAGGTAAAAAGAAAGGAAATAGACCATTCTTTCAAGAAAATAACACATCGATACTCACTAAATAAAAACCGTTACATGCAAATTATTTATGTAAGATATTCAAGTGAAAAAAAAAAAAAACGTGTTTGTGTCCCCGATAAAGTTATTGGATGACATGGATTATTATATAATGATCTTAATTGAATATCTTACGTGAATAATTCATGTAGAACATTATTTTTATGTCCAATGTTCAAACTTATCGAATTGATAATAAAATCAGTGAATTCCGCTACTTTGAATTAATGAAATAATAATATTGAATATTTTCTATATAATTTAGGGATTAAATTGAATATATACTAAAAGTTTATGGATTGCATTAAATAAAGTAAAAGTTTAGAGATAACATTGCATATCATTCATGGATCATTAGTGTAAATATCATTCTTTTTACTTTAATTTCCTCCATCTATTTTTAATTACTTTCAATTTTTCTTTCTCTAATTTCGTGCATTAGCATACCTACCTCCTCAACAACATATGCAATTGATAAATAGTTAGTGAGGTTTGAAAAATCTGACACACTGTGGTGGCTTGTGAAGAACCAAATCTTTTTTTAGGGTAAAAGTAAGGATGGCAAAAGATATATTCGAGAAATCTTATATATATATATATATATCATTTGTTTTGTGAAAGATAAATAACTTAAAAATATATATATATTTTTAAAATTGTTTGTAACTTAATTTAAAATGTTTTTCTTACCAATAATAATTTATGATGAAAATATTTTTCATTTAATCATTTTGCTACTGAGCGTTTATTTTTACAAAGTCGTTTATTTTTTGAAAAATAAACGCATTGCTAATAGTACATGACCCCTAAAATGGCAACCACCCATGGCCTATAATTTTGTAATCAGCCGCTCTACGTCGTCGGATCTCGTGATGCGAATTCTTCGAATTTGATTTAATTCAAATCATAGTAGATAAGCTTCGAATTTCGGACCCCACCCCCTAGGATTAGCAAATCATGGCACAGCGTAATAATAGAAAAGAAAAGAAAATCGAGGGTGTCGCCATGTCAAAGCACGGCATCGCGGATTAGGAAACTCTCAGGTAGCTTCCTTCCCTTGATGTGGGAATCAATTCTCGACCGTCTATGCCCATGGGAAACCGACGCGTCCTTAAAAATTCCAAGGACAAATAGCTTATCCCACTCCCACCAATCAATTATATTATAAAATAGCTAACTATCACAAGATCGATCGAGTTAGGCAGCCGAGGATCAAGTTCAATGTTCCGTTGATTTCGACATAAATGTCATTGTCTTATGTCAAATCCTCACCTTTAAATAGATTCTCATAGCATTTTCTTAGTGTTATCTTCTTCCGTTTCTCTAACTACTCACAAGAACTGAAGAATTACATTAGGTGGCAAGGTCAATTTGCGCGCACCGAATTGAATTGACCTTTTCGATCCGGTCAAAGCATTGGTGGATCAAGGTTCGGTTAGGACATGATGAATAATAATTCTCTCAGGGCATGTTTCTGTTAGCTATAACCTTTGAATCGGATGTGACGAAAAGAGTTGATATTCCAACGTGAGATTTGAGGTTACTATAGAATATGTGAGACTATAAGCCAAATAACTAGCGTCCATAGCCTTTTTTTCTTGGACTAAGTGTATTGAAGGTCTTAAACCTTGTCACGAAAATGTAATTGAGTTCTAAAATATTCTAAAAGTACAATTAAGTCTTAAAACTTATCACGAAAGTGCAATTGAGTCCTAAAATTTCAAAAAGTACAATTTTCCTCCTCCATCTTCAACCTTTGCTCCACTTGGAAAGTTTAAATCCAACTATGTAATAATAAGCGGATGCCTAGGTACAAGGTTCGATAAAAAAGTTTATTTTAAATCATAAAAAAATGACATAAATGATTGTTGATTTTTAATTTATTTAATATGGTTCATACACTTTAGCTCATTGTACAATATCGTTTCTAAACTTTCAATTCGTTTAATGTAGTTTTTAAACTTTAGCCCAATATATAATATCGTCCATGATTTCTTTCTTTTTTTATTTTATTTTATTTTATTATGGTTCCCAAATTTATGGTGCATGTTCAATTTACTACATGAAAATATTCATTATTGTTATTTTTTCAATTCAAATAAACAGACTTTATTGATTTGGCTTTCAATTTGGGATATTTGAATGGTGGAAAATAAAAAAAAAAGTGACACAGGGATTATCCATATAAGATATTCAAGTAAAAAAAGATGTGTTTATGGCCCCATAAAATCATTAGATGGCGTGGATTATTATACTCTTACTTGAGTCAAATTTTTTTTATGTGTATAATTCATGTGTGATGTTATTTTTTTGCTCAACGTTTAGACTTATCGAGTTGACAACCAAATCACCGAACTCCGTCAACTTGGATTAATGAAATGATGATATTGGACATTTTTCATATGGTCTAAGGATGACTCCTTTTATTTGTAAGTTCACACTCACCGTCAATCACACATTAAATTGAACATATACTAAAAGTTCATGGATCACAATAAATAAATTAAATGTTCACGGATGACATCGCACATTGAATCAATGTTTATAAATCATTCATTTAAATATCTCTTTCATTTCCCGAAGTACCTTTTTTTTGTTTCCTCCCTCTTCTTTTTCTAATTACTTTCTATTTTTCCTTCTTTATTTTCGTCCATCAGCAGACCTACTTGCTCAACAACATTGACAATTTAACATTTCGTCACATGTGTATTTTTCACCGACAGTCAAATTTAACTTTTCCCTTGACAAGAAGCACCCAAGTTTATACATAGGATTGGTGCATCGAATTTATTGCTTGAATTAAATCTAAGGATACGTACACGTAGGGTTGCCCATCAATTTCAGTCCTCTAATTGTTTGGAGAAGACACGGCAAGAGATCCTTTGCCAATAAACTCATGCACAATCAACGATTTCCTCAACATTATCGTAATATTAAGATTAGCAATTGCGATTGTAGAGAAATAAAAGAATTTACTTCAATAGCGATCAAGATATTTGGATATTTCCCGACTAAGCCCATAGCTCAAAGGAGATTTCCAAGGTTAAAAGGAGCTCCTCATGGACGGGGAAAAGTCGATGATTATATGTCAATATTTTTTTGATGCATCGAATTTATGTGAACCTAATGCATCTCAGTCTTTAATTCATGTGGCTATCATGATTTCCAGAAATCCAACAAGGTAGAATTCATTGAGAAAATCAAATAAAATTTTTGTACATTTTACTAACTAGAATTGTGTTTGACCCAGACATTAGGCAGACTGCTGATGACTATGTTGACCCATCTTTCTTGCTTTGAAATATTAGACACTCGCTTGTTTCCAGGAAGCATCATTTAGAAATCTCCGACCGTTTCTTGTTCTTGGTTTGACTAAAATGGCTGGCTTACAGCTTACTGTCTTTTTACGGGTGCACGTTACTAATTCAGACAACGAATATTTTTTTTCGGTCTTTTATCTTACTTTTTGTTTTTATTTCAAGTAAGATCGATGGTCCATCTCGAGTATCTATAATGGTAGCCTCGTTGTTTATTTATATAAGTAGCAGAATAATATCAATTTGGTTCCAGATAGTGATAATTTAATTTTACTAAGAAAGCACAAAAATATGTTAGCTCACGTCTATTTTTTTCAAGATAGCTACAGCGCATTCAAAATTATCTCAGGAAGTTGTTATGATGTCTCGTTGTACTTCCATGCGGGTAAAAGTATCGTCATTCTCAATTATCACTTGAGCAAAAAGGAAAGTTTAAATCCAACAATGTATAATAAGTAGATGCCTAAGCACCCAGGTTAATGGTTCTTGAACTAGCCTAATATATAATATCGTCCTTAGATTTTTAATTTGTTCAATATAGTTCTCGAACTCTAGCTTAATATGTAATATTGTCCTTGAATTTTTAATTTTTTTTTTATCATGGTTCCCAAACTATTGATATATGTTCAATTTAGTCATTAAACTACATAAAAATGTTCACTATTGTCATTCATTTAATTCAAATAAACGAAAATTTGTTGCTTTGACTTCCAATTCAGAACGTTTGAATGGTGAAAAAAAATAAGGAGAGGATTATCCAGATAAGACATTCAAGTCAAGAAACGTGTGTTTATGGCCCTATAAAGTCATTGGATGACGTGAGTTGTTATGTCCTCACTTGAGTGGAAATAGTTCACAAGAAATGTTATTTTTTTGCTTAGCGTTCAGTTGACATCCAAATCAGGGAAATATGAGGTTGTATATTTTTTATATAGTCTAGGGATTAAATTAAATATATATAAAAAATGAATCGTATTAAACAAATTAAAAGTATTGAAACCACGCTGCACGTTCATGAATTGTTTGTGTAAAAATCTATTTTATTTCCCGAAGTTCATTTTTTGAAATTACTCTCTATTTTTCTTTGTTTGTTTTCGTCCACCAGCAGGCCACATTTACAATTTAATATTTCGTCGTGTGTGTATCTTTCCATCGGCAGTCAAATTGGACTTGGCCACATTCGTGGCAGGTCGACAGCATCATGAGTAACGTTCCTTATGGGGCGGAGGACTTTTTTTCTTTTTTTTTTTTGTGCCTCGGACAAAAGCGCAACCGCGATTTCGAGGGATCTTTCTATTTTCTATTTTTTCATTTTCTCTTCATTTATTTTCCACACCGATGCCAACCAAATCCCCAGACTTGCTCGTGCAGAGTCGTCGCGCCCCCCACCACCACCAAAAAAAAGAAGGAAATCTGGGCCGTCCATAAGGAAGATCAACGTCCCCAAATCGCTCCCGAGAGTCCCTACTATCGTACGACCAGGAATAATCTCTAGAATCTTTCGTTCCCTCGCCAGGTGGCGGAGGCATGGCGGCCCCCACACGAGTGAGAAATATATTCTTTTGGGACCTCAATTGGTTTCCCGCTGACGTGGCGCGCGCGTAGCCGAGAGATTCCCGCCCAACCCACCGGACCCCACAAAATTCACGCCGGAACTGGATAAAGTGGACTTCCCAGGTCAGCCTTCACCCTTGTGAGGTAGACGTGCCAAATAATCAATCGCAACGGAACAATGACAAGCTCTGACCGGTCCTGGAGGTCATCGAAAGTGCGGCATCGACTTGCACGCACCCTTTCGATGTGATTGACTAAGAAAGGAGCGATGATTTACTAACGACACCAACGAATTTGGAAAGTGGATAGGCGATTTTCTGACGGGTACGCTGTAGCTACGGGGAGTGGTTGGCAGCAGAGGCCGCAAATGATGGAATTTTATTTATTTGAATTATTTCAACGCATTCACATGCGGAAACCCAATCTCTGTTTCTCAAAGCACGTTGCGTTTTTTCCCGTGCCTTTGGAAGATCTTCTCTTTCTTTGCGGCTATAAAAAGGAAGCCTCGAGTTCTGCTGGCCCTTGCTCGTGTCCTCGGAAGATCTCCTCTGCATTTCGGGATTCCTCTGCTTCCGTCGCTTCGCGTTGTTCGAAGGTAAGCATCTTTATTAGCGGAAAGTTGGGTTCTGCTTCTGACCCATGGTGGGTTTCTCTTCGGTGGTTCTTGCAGTTCTGCTGAGTACCATGGCTGGTCGTGTGTTGACCCGAAGTCAAAGCATCAGCGAGCGTTTTGAGAAGGCCCTCTCTGCTCACCCAGACGATTTGCGCCCCTTCTTCTCAAGGTAAAAGCAAGGAAGAAAACGGATGTATTCAAGGGATCTCGAAATACGACATCTTGATAGGTGGTTGTAGCGCGTAAAGTTGGAGGAAGTCAGCTTAAAAAATGTTTTGATCCTTTTGTTTTCATGTCGAAGGTTTAAAGCCAAGGGCAAAGGCGTCTTGCAGCGCCGCCAAATCCTAGCCGAGCTTGAGGCGATCCCTGAGGAGAGCAGAGCAAGGCTTCTTGATGGGGATTTCGGCGAAGTCCTCAAAGTCACGCAGGTGTTTATGAGCTTCTTCACGTCGATGTTTTTCTGTTTTGTATGCTCTTGAAATCTGCTCACGTGTAGCTATAATGGGTTAATTTTGCTTTTCTTAAACCTTTTTTTTCCGTTCAAATTCTCAAGGAACCTTTTTTTTTTGGCGTAAATTTTGAGGTTTAGGAAGCGATTGTGTTGCCTCCATGGGTTGCTCTTGCTGTTCGTCCAAGCCAAGGTGTGTGGGAACACATCCGTGTGAACCTCCATGCGCTTGTTCTTGAGCAATTGCAGGTTCATGGGTATCTGCACTTCAAAGAAGCGCTTGCTGGTGGAAGGTCAGATTCTTTATTGTCTATTCTTTCCCTTCCCTTTTTCTTTTTTCCGTTTCTAGGTGATGCCTAGAACTCAGGGTCACATTTCTTTATGCTCTCTCTTTCCTCCGCGAAAGAGCGTCTCGTAGCCGCCGCCGCCTCGGCCTCCGTCGGTTGCGGTGCGCTCACCGGACAAGGGGGGAAAAAAGAAACAGGAAAGGGAAGAAATCTGACAAAATCCATTTGGTGTTTAAGCTTCTTCCCCCTTAAGATCTGTTCGCTCTCAGTCATTTTGCCGCGATTGATTGGGTGGTCCGTCCAATGGTTGAATTGGAAGCTTCGGAATCGCTTCTCTGAAGTTCGCCTCCTCTCTGCGCGCGTGTGTATGCGTGGGTGCGTGGGTTCCGAGCGATTAGGTGAACCGGAGCTTGTTGTTTATGGTGGGTAAAAGCGGATCTCCGATGCGGAAGTGATTTCGGCGTCGCTTCCGGCGAAGAAATCCGACAAGGTCAGGAGAAAGGAAGAGAGGAAAAGTCCGGCGAATGTGGTGCTGTGGGTCGCGAACTTGGGGGGAGAGAGAGAGAGAGAAGAGTTCTCCATCGTGGGGAGCAGAAATTTTGATTGTTCAATACGAATCCTACCTTGTGTATTGAATGGTCCTGATATTTTCTCGATTGTTTCGGGCGTGTTAATGCGAGTTTATTTGTCTTGTGTTGCAGCTTGAACCCTGACTTTGAGCCATTCGCTCCCACTTTTGGGCGCCCGACTCTTTCCAAGTCTATCGGGAACGGCGTTGAGTTTCTCTGTCGCCGCCTCTCTGCTATTCTCTTCCAAGACAAGGAAAGCTGGTACCCTTTGCTTGAATTCCTCCGAGTCCACAGCTACAATGGGAAGGTACATCTAGCTTCCGATGATTCACATGCATTCGAAGTCTTGAAAATGAGTCATGAGTTGGAAATTCAGATTTCTTTCACCTCACGTCACCATAGGCGAGCACTAGGAACTCAATGCCAATTAAGATTACAGAATGTGCTGCACATTGAAAAAAACATTTGTGATCTCTTTATGGCTTATGTGAATATTGGGTGGTTCCGCAGGACATGATGGTGAATGCCAGAATCCAGAATGTGTTCTCCCTCCAACCTGCCCTAAGGAAGGCAGTGGACTATCTGACCCCGCTCAAACCTGAGACTCCGTATCCCGAGTTCAAGCACAACTTGCAGGATTTTGGGCTGGAGCAGGGGTGGGGTGACACTGCTGAGCGGGTCGTCGACACGATTCAGCTCCTATTGGATCTCCTCGAGGCTCCCAACCCGGGCTCTCTCGAGAAGTTCTTGGGAAGGATTCCAGTGGTCTTCGATGTTGTGGTTGTGTCTCCCCATGGATACTTTGCTCAGGACAATGTCCTAGGTTCTCCAGATACCGGTGGCCAGGTACTTGTTTTATTTTGAGTTGGCACCTCTTAATCAGGAGAATATACGTGTCGTGTGGTCTTGTATTTAGCTTAATAATTTTAGAATAATTCTGTCTATTTCTAGGTTGTTTACATCCTGGATCAAGTTCGTGCCCTAGAGATTGAAATGCTTCGCCGCATTAAGCAACAAGGACTGGATATTACTCCTCGGATCCTCATTGTAAATTTCACAAGTTTATCATTCGGACTTTATGCAGTGATCAGATGAATTATCCTACTTTAAGTGCTTATTGTGTATTGTGTTTTCCTAGATCACTCAGCTTCTTCCAGATGCTGTTGGAACCACCTGCGGCCAGCGCCTCGAGAAAGTTTTCGGGACCGAGCACTCCCACATTCTTCGCATTGCCTTCTGGGACGAGAAGGTAATCATATGTGAGCGGATTTCCCGGTTCAAGGTGTGGCCCTATTTGGAAAGATTTGCCAAGGTATTGACAGACTCAATTATGTACTTCAGGTCATTTTGCCTGTTGAATTAATTTAGTTTCTGGTTGGGACTAATGGTTTTTGTTGGTAAATCTTATCAGGATGTTGCGAAAGAAGTCGCTGCTGAGTTGCAGCGCAAACCCGATCTGATCATTGGAAACAACAGTGATGGAAACATTGTTGCTTCCTTGTTAGCCGATAAATTAGGTGTTACACAGGTTTGTTCTCTTTTACATAATCTTGTCACTTGTAGCCACTGATGCCGAAATACTTAAAACGCTTGACATAATCTTGATCCTTTGCTTCTTTGTGTACAGTGTGCAATAGCACATGCCCTTGAGAAGACAAAGTACCCAGAGTCAGACATATACTGGAAGAAATCTGAGGAGAAGTACCACTTCTCTTGCCAGTTCACCGCGGATCTCTTTGCCATGAACCACACTGACTTCATCATCACCAGCACCTCTCGAGAAATCGCTGGAAGGTGATTCAACTCGATTGTTCATCTTGAAATTTGATTATCCTAATATAGTGAGTCTACCTTGTGAAATTTCCCAGCAGTCCTAATATTCCTTATTT
Source organism: Eucalyptus microcorys (assembly GCA_014182515.1). Taxonomy (NCBI): domain Eukaryota; kingdom Viridiplantae; phylum Streptophyta; class Magnoliopsida; order Myrtales; family Myrtaceae; genus Eucalyptus; species Eucalyptus microcorys. The sequence goes on from CM024564.1 coordinate 39,458,185, forward strand.
TTCAATTTTTTTAGCAAGGATACTGTGGGGCAGTATGAGAAATACATCCACTTTACTCTTCCTGGACTCTACCGAGCTGTCCACGGGATCGATGTCTTCGACCCGAAGTTTAACGTTGTTCCTCCAGGTACTGACATGAGCATCTATTTCCCCTACACCAACCAGCAGCAGCGATGGAGATCTTTCCACCCTGATATCGAAGAACTCCTCTTCAGCGATGTCGAGAACAAGGAACACTTGTGAGTGTTCTGGTCCTTCCTTCATACCCAACTTAAATCCTGTCCTGGCATTTGTGATGGCGTTCTTGGGAATCGTAGTTGTTTATTGCTAATTAACATTGTCTCTAACGTTAAACAGATGTGTGTTGAGAGATAAGAACAAGCCGATTATTTTCACCATGGCGAGGCTGGACCATGTCAAGAACTTGACAGGGCTTGTCGAGTGGTATGGCAAGAGCCCCGAATTGAGGGAACTGGCCAACTTGGTCGTGGTTGCGGGCGACAGGAGGAAGGATTCCATGGACTTGGAAGAGCAGGCCGAGATGAAGAAAATGTATGACCTCATCGAGAAACACAAGCTGAATGGCCAGTTCAGGTGGATTTCCCCCCAGATGAACCGGAGGAGGAATGGAGAGCTCTATCGCTACATCTGCGACACGAAGGGAGTCTTCGTTCAACCGGCTATCTATGAAGGTTTTGGGTTGACTGTGGTTGAGGCCATGGCTTGTGGATTGCCGACCTTTGCCACTTGCAATGGCGGGCCAGCTGAGATCATAGTGCACGGTGAATCAGGCTTCCTCATTGATCCTTACCGTGGTGACCAGGCAGCCAAGCTTCTCGAAGAGTTCTTCAAGAAGTGCCAGAACGACCGGAGCCACTGGGAAAGCATCTCAAAGGGTGCCATGCAGAGAATTGAAGAGAAGTAAGCATATAAAACATGGGTTTTCAGATCTAAATGATGTTCGGGAATATGGTTTTTCTGATGTAATTTACCTTTTTTTTTCTTTTGATAAGGTATACATGGCCAGGGTACTCTCAGAGACTGTTGAACCTGACTGCTGTGTATAGCTTCCAGAAGCATGTACCTGACTTTGATCAGGTTGGAAAGGGCCGCCGCTGCTGCGCCAAGATGTTCTATGATGCCAAGTATCGCCCCCTGGTAAGTTCCTGCTTGAAACCTAATCCGACTCTGCATTCTTCATTCAATTGGAGTACGATCACAAATGAAAATGAAGGAATTTTTCTTGAGGGGGTGTCCAATGTTCTCTCTTTTCACCTTTGCTTGCATGCTCCACGAAAATGTTATCGCAGAAATCAAAATATAATATTATCACTGTTTCAACGGTTCTTGGCATTCGAAGTATCTGTGTTCTTGCAGGCCCAGTCTAGTTCCCTCCGTGGGCGGAAGAGGAAGCGTTTGAATTGGGAAATTTTCAAGAGGTTATTTTCCTGATTATTGTTTTATTTGCATCATCTGTTTTCTGAACCTACGGTTTGTATCTTGAGTTTGACTCGTACGATTTTATTTTTTTTGGGTCGAGAAAGTTGAAGGTTTCGTTAACTCGAAGCAAGTTTGTTTACATTAGAAACTAGAATATCCAATATAGACTTCGGGAGATAAGACAGCAAATCAGGAGGGAGTTTTTTCCGCTTGGCCAGAAGTCTTCTCTTTTTTTACCTCTGTCTGCATGCTTCGTGAAGATGTTATTGCAAGAATTAAAATCTAATGTTATCACTGTTTCAACAGTACTTCGTGTACGAACCATGTTTCTTGCAATAAACTCATGCTATGTTCTTGCTTGTTCTTGCAGGATCCGTTTCGTTCGCCGCTTGGTTGGCCGCGCTGTCACATAAACCAAGGGACGAACAGTTGTCAGAAGAGGAAGCATTCGAATCTGGAAGTTTTCAAGACGTTATTTTCCTTGATTTATTTTCTATTTGCACTATCTGATCTTTGAACCTATGATTTGTATTTGAGTTCTACTGAGTACTTTCTTTCCTTTTTTTATTTGCATCATCTGTTCTCTGGACCTATGATCTATATTTTATATTGTACTCGGTACTTTTTTTATTTTTATTTGCGTCATATGTTTTCTGAATCTACGGTTTGTATTTTGAGTTTGGAATAACCAACATAGATTTTAGGAGATTAAATAGTCAATCAGGAGGGAGTTCATTTTTTTGCTTGGCTTTAACCACCCAATCAGCTAGCTCGCTGGCTTCCCGAAAAAAATAAAATTCGTACTTACGAGTTCTACTCGGTACTTGGGCAGTAGCCGGGGTCGAACCTAGTACCACACACGAAATTCCTAATATAAATTTACTCAATTAAAAGGAGTAGATTTTCCACTTAAGCCCAGGCGAGCTCATTGGGAGGCCGGCTTTATTCGGGCTGATTCGGCTATTTGATTCAGGTGGCTATCCCGGATACAATCAACCTGATAGGCCGAGTTTTTCTATGAAGGACTGGTGCAGGGTTCGGATCACCCTGGACCTACGAATCCCGAATTCACCGGGGACGATTGATCAATCTTTAGGTCCTCTCAAATGGGACGACAGGGAAGGAAGCCAAGTTCAGCTTCCCTAGATAAAATGGTTGCTTAAATGCAGTCCGATCTCTCTCTGTCTCTGTCTCTGTCTCTCTAATGGCAGCCCAAGCTTAGAGGAAGAGTTTTCATCGCAAAGCTTCACCTTTCTTGAACTTGCGCTCAGTGTTCGGAAAATGTTGGCACTGTCTTCTCCGTCGATTTTTTTGTGCCGGCGACACGCTTTAGAGTCATAACTCTCGCAGTGAAGAGAAGCCCCGCTTTCGAACTTGAGTGCTTAAACTTTTGATCGATCAATCTCTCTCTCTCTCTCTGTCTCCCTCTCTCATGGCTGCGAGCACAAGCGATACTGTGAAGCTCATTGAGGATAAGCTTCCAACTAAATGACAAGCCGAGGTCGAGGAATCCAAGTGGGTATGTGTTCCGTACTCTGACGGGAGGCCGACGACCATGTCGATGGGGGCTTGATTTCAACAACTTGGACGCCATAGTAGTTAAGAAAGTTACAAGCAAAATCTCAGGAGCAGAAAGCTTCCTCCTTCAATGTTGCCCATGCCACGAGAAGGAATGAAAAAGAATGTGAAGGCTGATGAGGGGGAAAATCCACGGACAGGGCCTAAAAGGAGAACCCAACCCATGTCGAGTCTAAAAATGCCAGGCCCAAGAAGCAAAAGAGAACTTCTTTTTTTCTTTTTTTTGTTGGAAAAGGAGAACTTTTCATTCAAGGAATCTCTCCCTTTCTCTTCTCGCCGCCTTTGATACGAGCCTTGGGGTTCGTCCAATTTCTTCAAGCCTTAGCAGGAGCGGCCTTGAACGGATAACACGCTAAATCATGACGAACAATATCACTAGAAAGCAAGACGCGAAGTGGGTACACGGAGGAGAATGACGATGAGGTTGCACAAGAAAAGCCTTATCTGGAAATGGACTTCTAGAGCGATAACTTGAGAGTTTATTGAATCATGACATGCGGCTTACATTCTTGATACCATGCTTACTCGATATATAAAATTTTTAATGAAGATGTTTGATGATGTGCGTAGAGAAAGTAAAAGCTTAGAAAGTATGGTTGGAAAGCCTTTTATAAACAAAGATGAGCATTGTTGTTGGGAAACTAATCTAATCTAATTTGATTCAAGTTCAAAATTTGAACAAAGTCTAATCTAAATCGATCCATTACGAATGATCTTCCTATCTATAAAATCTAACGTCTTATTTGCTCATAAATGATGTTTGTGCGTCGTTGATCAAGTTTATTGTCTTTGCCTTTATTGCTTGTATTCTTATGAACCATTTCTTTTTTATGGTTCGCAACTGCTTTTAATTCCTCAATCTTGGTTAACCCTTGGTCAATGGTTTTTTCATAGTCAATCTTTAACTTCTGCGAATACTTCAAGTCAATTGCTTAAGTATGTAGAATATTAAGGACAATGTGAAGACAATATGGCATCAAAGCTCTCTCTAAAGGCAATCCAAGCTTAGTCAGAGGTTCGCCTTACTTGAACTTGCACTTAGTGTTTCAAACATATGAGTGTTGTCTTCTCCGCTGACTCTCTCATGCTAGCGACACACTTCAAAGTCATAACTCTCATAGTGAGGAGAAGTCCAATGTGCCTTAGATATGCAAGTCCTCACTTTACTTAGGCAATATATTTCTCTCCTCTTTTCATAATTTCAATAAGGCGACATTGAAGGAGTTTGTGTTTTTGAATCATTGGAGGAAGCTCATCAAGTGAGAAATGAGGTGTAGCTTAGGCTGATTGAACCGATCATGCTCCAACAATTTTATGCTAGGTTTCACAGGATTTCTCCCTTTGGCAAGGATATATTATACTCCAAGTCATCATTACACGCTAAAACTCGACTTCAATATTACACTATTCGTCCGAAATCTCATCGGTTTAGTTCAGTGTTCTCAAACCCAGTAGAACAAGGAAGAACAATGCATACGAACGAGAGATTTACCTGGTTCGGAGCTACGAAGTCTCGATCATTGTAACCACACCGACGAAGACCCTGGTACTCCTTTGCAGCGACGAATGGTCAAGATTGACAGGCTTCTCCGTTCGGCCTCGAGCAGATGTGATGGCGGGTGATCGGAAAAACTTGGTTTATGGCCATCTTTTTATATAATTTTTTATTTTTATATTATGTAAAATAAACGAATACTTAAAATGTCGACAAAATTTTGGATATCAACAAATCGCAAATGATATTAAGTCCATATTAATATTAATTTTTTGAGTTTTTCTAATAAAGTAAAATATGCAATTTCAAAACTCCTAAATATGCATCCAAGATCTTTTTAATTGTATTATAAATTTATATGAGCTTAATGTTGTCAACATATTTGATAAATTGTATATATAGCAAGAATCTGTAAAAGAGAAAAAAATAGCAGAAGGAAAAGAAAGGACAAAGAAAATCAAATGAAAGTTCTTGGAGAACTAGTATACACGTCACTTCCGAGAAATTTACTTTCATTACAGTAGAGATAATCCTAAAGGAAGAGAAAAATCTGATTGACTGAATCCCTAATCTGTGCACAAGAAAGATTAAAAAGAGTGTGAATGTGAATGCAAACTCGAATGAAATAGAATGGAAAAACCTCCAAGAAGAGAGCAAATTGTAAGAGGAACGTGAACGATGATGAGGGAAAATCAGAGCAAGAGGCCCAAAGGAGAACTCAACCCCTTTCTAGGGAAGCAGGCCCTTCAGAGTCCGAAAATCTCAGGCCCAAGGAGCTCAACAAGGGCGCAGATTTAGGAGTTCCGTTCAAGGGGACAAGACTTTGGGCAAAGTATGAATAATAAAAAGGATGGGCAACGCCAGCTGAGGAAAATCCCTCCCCCTCTCTTCTCGTCTCCTGCCTTGTTGTTGGTCCGGTCTCTTCGGGCCTCAGCAGGAGCGGGCTCGCCAGATGTGCACGCGAACTCGAGCCGAAGTAAAATCGAATCGAAAGTCGTGGAAGAGTGATTGCTAGGAAGCAAGGGATGATCACTCGCCGAACTGATGGTGCCGCAGGAACATTTTCACCTTCGGTTAATAAGAGGATGGCAAATCTGCAGTGTCGAGACCCGGATGAAGAGAGCCGCCCTTCCCCTGAACCATCGAAATGCAGAGCAAAAGTAACATTACCAAAGAAATTGAGCTTTGGTCCTGCTGATCATGGAAAAGAGACAAAACCGAATGCTCTGGAAAGCCCGGTCTTTTGTGGCTAAAGAAGTCGATCATTGTACAGTGATATTTTTTGGTGCATCGAATTTATGCGAACCTAAAGCATCTCGATCTTTAATTCACGTGGATGTCATAAGTGATCTATCCATATGATGATGCATAAGGTGACGCCTCTTTCTTTCTTTGAAAGATATTAGACCTTGTTTCCAGGAAGCATCACTTAATAAATCTCCAACCTTATTTGGCTCTTGGTTTGCCTAAAATGGCTGGCTTTACAACCCCAAAAAAAAAAAAGGTTGGCTTACTGTCTTTTCCGGGTGCATATTACTTATTCAGAAACGATTTTTTTTTTTTTTGCTCTTTTTTTTTTTTTTAAAGTAAGATCGATGATCCATCTCGCGTATTTGTAACAGTAGTCTTGTTGTTTATTTGTGGTTCCAGATGATGACAATTTAATTCTACTATGAAAGCACAAAAATATGTTAGCTCATGTCTTAGTCTTTTTGAGATAGCTATGTCGTATTCAAAATTATCTCTGGAAATTGTTATAATGTCTTGTCGTACTTTTTGTGGCGAAAAATATCGTCATTCTCAATTATGACTTGAGCCAAAAAGGAAAGTTTAAATCCAACATTGTAATAATAAGTAGATGCTTGGGCACAAGGGTTGATAAACAATTTCTTTTAAATCATAAAAAAAATTACATGAATGATTCTTGAACTTTGACCTAATGTGTAATCCATCATTGACTTTTAATTTGTTTAACATGATTTCTGAACTTTAGCTTAATGTGCAATGTCGTCATTAAATTTTTAATCCGTTTAATGTAATTCTCAAATTTTGGCATAATGTACAATATTATCCCTGAATTTTTTATTTTTTTTATTATGATTTCCGAATTTTTGGTACATATTCAAATTAGTCCATAGACTATATGTCCTTCCTTTAATTCAAATAAATGAAATTTGTTGATTTGGCTTTCAATCCAATACATTTAAAATGTGGAAAATAAAAAGCCATTACAAATGGATTATAAAAAAAAGGACATGTTTATGGCCCCATAAAGTGATTGGATGACATGGATTATTATATCGTAATCCGAATTGAATATCTTATGTGAATAATTCACATGCAACGTTTTTATTAAATTGCCAACTAAATCGGCTAATTCTGTTAATTTGAATTAATGAAAGAATAAGATTGATATTTTCCATATAATTTAGAGATTAGATTGAATTTACACTAAAAGTTTATGGATCACATTAGATAAAAGTAAAAGTTTATGGATAATATTGCACATTAAATCAAAGTTCATAAATCATTTGTTTAATTTTTTTTTATTTTCTGAATTTCTTTTCTTTATTTTCTCCCTCTCTTTTTTCATTACTTTCGATTTTACTTTCTTTATTTTCGGGCATCAGCATCCCACCCCTTCAACAACATACACAATCGATATATAGTACATGCCCGGTCGGTGAGGTTTGAAAAATCTGGCCTCTCTTGAGAAGTCCGTTCCTTGAGATTATCCAATACTCCTTTGTTTTTTTTAGCGGATCCAATACTCCTTTATTAGTGGTAGCTGGGTCCTGCTTCTGACACACAGTGCGCTTCGCTTCCGCGGCTTCAGCATTTTTTCTAAGAGAAGATCCAAATCTTTCTTAAGTTAAAAGCAAGGACGACAAAAGATATATTCAAGAAATATTCGCACCTTGTCAAAAAAAAAAAGAAATCTTAGCACAGATTTAGGCTCATTTATTTTACAAAAAAAAAAGAATAATATTTAAAAAATAATCATTCATATTATTTAAATAATTAATTAATAGAAATATTTTCACTATCAATAACAATTTCTATCTAAATATTTTTATAAATTGTGAAAATATTTTTCGTTCATTCATTTTTATTAACGATATAAATATTTATTTTAAAAATTATTTTTTAAATTATTTATTTTTGACAAGATAAACACACTATGGAGAAGAAGTTAGTAATTTATACTTACCAAAAAAAAAAAAAAAAACACACACACACACACTATTAATTGCACTCTAGGCCGTAGGATCTTGCGCACCTCCTTAGCATGTGAATTACTTGGGGTTGATTTAATTTATTTTGTGGTAAATAAGGATGTGCATAACAAAATTTCCGATATTTCCGGAACGAGTTTCTAATCAAATAAACACGTTTGATAATAATTTAAAATTTATATTTATAAAATAAATTTTTTTAATAATATAATAAAATTTCTACTTCTGGGAGCAGCGATAGCCATTGTTTGACGACTGATGACCGGCATTTGATGTGAGATTTGGAGATTTGATACTATTCGAGAAATAGTTTTAGAACTTCTATTAAATTGCAATGGATCAAAATTTTAAAAATCTTTTCTTTCAAAATATAATCAATAAGGAGAATTTTAATTTGATTGTTTTTGACATTTATGTTCTTGGGAACAAAGAAAAGTTTTAGATTTTATACTTATATTTCTTTCTAAAAAACAAGAATAATTTTTATTTAAAATTTTTTGAACGATAAAAAAAAATTAAATTTTCTAGTTTGAGAAAAATTAAAAATCGGAAAACAAATAGAACAGAAAAAAAGAAAAAAGATGATTACAAATACATTGAGGAAGGTCATGGAGAGCTAGCCACCAAAGTAAGGCCAAGCAAGAGCATAAAAAAACCCGAGAAAAATGGTGACAAAAAAGGAAAACCACTATCCGTTAAAAAAAAAAGAAATCCTTACAAAAATTGGGAATTTTCTAAGGATATTTCTTATTAAAATAAGCATCTTGATACTTGGCGTATGGTTGCCGACGGTCGGAGTCTGGAGTCCAATGTCCGGTCGTGAATAAATGAGAAGTGTATGAGCGGTTCTTCTGACGGGAAGTTGGGCCCCCCGGCAGAGAAAACCCCACCCCCAGCTCATAACTACAGGGGTGATTAATTAACGAAACTTACCAATTTAATCGACTTTTTCCCGCGTCCAAGCCTGGACCTCCCCTGCCCTCCCTCTGTTTCTTGAAGCATGGGCTCTGTTTCGTGAAGCGTCCCTCCGTCGAAAGGGGGGCGACAAGGGCGAGCCTCCTCCTCTTTTTATCTCTCCTGGCCATAAAAGGAAGCCCCACGTTCTCTGCGCGTCTTAAGAAGAAGATTCTCCTCTTCATTTCGCGGTTCCCCTGCTTCCGCCGCGCCGCCATTCGAAGGTGGAAATCTCTACTGTTTTGGTGCGAATGCGTAGAGGTGTTTTGAACTTTTCTTCTTCTTCTTCTTTTTTTTTCCCCTAAGTGGGAAACTAATGGTGGTTGAGCGAGTTTGAGATGTCGCCCACTCCGAGTGTTCTCTCTTGAGGTTATTCAAAACCTCAGCGTATTTCACTTTATTAGCGGAAGTTGGGTTCTGCTTCTAACCCGCGGTGTGTGTGTTTCGCTTCGGTGGTTCGTGCAGTTCTTCTGAGAGAAGTATCAAGCCATGGCTGATCGTGTGCTGACCCGAAGTCGCAGCATTGACAAGCGTTTTGAAGAGGCCTGCTCTGCTCGCCACAACGATCTTTTGAACTTCCCGTCAAGGTAAAAGCAAGGACGAGAAGAGGATATATTCAAGTGATCTTGAAATACAACATCTTGATGGGTGGATCTAGTCTAGCATGTAAAGTTGGTGGAATTCAGCTTCAAAAATGTTTCCATCCTTTTTGTTTTCGTGTTGAAGGGTTGAAGCCAAGGGCAACGGCATCTTGCAGCGCCACCAGATTTTTGCTGAGCTTGAGGCGATCTCTAAGGATAGCAGAGCAAGGCTTCTTTATGGGCCTTCTGGTGAAGTCCTCAAATCCACTCAGGTATCATGAGCTTCCTTCAAGTCCATGATTTTCTGTTCTTTTCGCTCTTAAAATATACTCTTCTATAGTAATAATGGGTTGATTTTTGTTTTTCTTTGACCCTTTCGGTTTGAACTCTTAAAGAATTTCTTTTGCTGTGTATTTTGGGGTTTAGGAAGCAATTGTGTCGCCTCCATGGGTTGCTCTTGCGGTTCGTCCAAGGCCGGGTGTGTGGGAACACATCCATGTCAACGTCTATCCGCTTGCTCTTGAGCAATTGCAGGTTGCTGAGTATCTACACTTCAAAGAAGAGCTTGCTGGTGGAAGGTCAGAATCTTCATTGTCTATCTTTTTCCTTCTTTGATCTTGGAACTCTGGGTCATTTTCTTTTCGTGTTTTTCATCTGTTCTAAATTTTGATTGTTTTGGGCATGCCAATGAGGGTTATTTGTCATGTGTTTCAGCTTGAACGGTAACTTCGTGCTTGAGCTTGACGTTGAGCCATTCACTGCCTCTTTTCCGCTCCTGACTAATTCCGAGTCTACTGGCAATGGCGTCAAGTTTCTCAATCGCCATCTCTCCACTAAGCTCTTCTAGGAAAGCTTGCACCCTCTGCTTGAATTCCTCCGAGTCAACCGCTACGAGGGGAAGGTACATAAAACAATCGATGATTCTCGTTCATTCAAATTTTGAAAATGAGACATGAGTTACAAGTTACAAAGTCAGATTTCTTTCACCTCATGTCACAATATGGTGAACACTGAGAACTCAATGCCAATTAAGATTACAGAATGTGCTGCACATTGAGAAAAACATTTGGGATCTGTTTATGGCTTATGTGAATATTGGCGATTCTGCAGAACATGATGGTGAGTGCCAGAATCCAGAATGTGTTGTGCCTCAAACGTGTCCTGAGGTACGCAAAGAAGTATCTGACCACACTCAATCTGACTCCGTATTCCAAGTTCGAGCTCGAGTTGCAGGAGGATGGGCTGGAGCAGGGGTGGGGTGACACAGCTGAGCGGGTCCATGACACAATTCAGCTCCTGTTGGATCTCCTGAAGGCTCCCAACCCACCCACTCTCGAGAAGTTCTTGGGAAGGATTCCGATGGTCTTCGATGTTGTGATCGGGTCTCCCCATGGATACTTGCAATAATTCTGTCTATTTCTAGGTTGTTTACATCCTGGATCAAGTTCGTGCCCTAGAGACTGAAATGCTTCACCGCATTAAGCAACAAGGACTGGATATCACTCCTCGGATCCTCATTGTAAGTTTCACAAGTTTGTTGTTGGGACTTTATGTGGTGATTAGATGAATTGTCCTACTTTGAATGCTTATTGTGTAGTGTGTTTTCCCAGTTCACTCGGCTTCTCCCAGATAAGGTTGGAACTACCCATGGCCAGCACCTTGAGAATGTTATCGGGATCGACCACTCCCGAATTCTTCGCATCCCCTTCAGGGACAAGAAGGGAATTGTCCGCAAGGGGATTTCCCGGTCCGAGGGGTGGCCCTATTTGGAAAGATTCACCGAGGTATTGACAGAATCAATTATATACTTTGGGTCATTTTGCCTGTTGAATTTATTTAGTTTCTGGTTGAGACTATTGGTTTTCGTTTGGTAACTCTTATCAGGATGTCGTGGAAAAACTCGATGCAGTGTTGCATCGCAAGCCCGATCTGATCATCGGAAACTCCAGTGATGGAAATATTGTTGCTTCCTTGTTAGCCCAAAAATTAGGTGTTACACAGGCTTGCTCTCTTTTAAATTGTCTTGTTGATTGTAGCAACTGATGCTGAAATACTCAAAGCCTGATATAGTCTGATCTTTTACTTCTTTGTACAGTGTGTGATAGCCTTGGCCTTGAGAAGACAAAGTACCCAGAGTCAGACGTATACTGGAGGAAATTTGAGAAGAAGTGCCACTTCTCTTGCCAGTTCACCGCGGATCTCATCGCGATGAACCATGCTGATTTCATCATCACCACCATCTCCCAAGAAATTGCTGGAAGGTGAATAAACTCGATTATTCATCTTGAAATTCAATTATCCTAATATAGTCTATCTCGTGAAATTTCTTCAGCAGTCCTAATATTCCTTATTGAAATTTCTTTAGCAGTCCTAATATTCCTTATTTTTCAATATTTCAGCGAGGTACTGTGGGGGCAGTATGAGAGTTACATGAACTTCGCTCTTCCTGGACTCTATGAGACAATGTCTTCGACCCGAAGTTAACGTTGTTTCTCCGGGTGCTGACAGGAGCATCTATTTCCCTGCACCAACCAGAACCAGCGGTTGACATCCTTCCACCCTGAGATCGAAGAACTCCTCATGTCGAGAACAAGGAACGCTTGTGAGTGTTCTGGTCCTTCCTTCGTACCCAACTTAAATCCTGTCCTGGCATGCACTGAAAGATAAGAACAAGCCTATTAGTTTGGTGAGGCTGGACCGTGTCAAGAACTTGACAAGGCTTGTCGAGTGGGATGGCAAGAACGCCAAGTTGAGGGAACTGGCCAACTTGGTCGTGCTTGGAGGCGACAGGAAGGATTTGAAGGACTTGGAAGAGCGAGATGAAGAAAATGTACGACGTCATCATGAAGTACAAGCTGAATGCCAGTTCAGGTGGATTTCCTCCCGAATGAACCAGAGAAGGAACGGAGAGCTCTACCGCTACATCTTGAAGGGAGTCTTTGCTCAACCGGCTATCTATGAAGCTTTCGGGTTGACCGTGGTTGAGGCCATGCTTGTGGATTGCCGACCTTTGCCACTTGCAATGGTGGGCCAGCTGAGATCATTGTGCACGGTGAATCAGGCTTCCACATTGATCCTTACCGTCGTGACCAGGCGGCCGAGCTTCTTGTGGAGTTCTTCGAGAAGTGCAAGACCGACAAAAGCTACTGGGACAAAATCTCAGAGAGTGCCGTGCAGAGAATTGGAGAGAAATGGGCATTTCAGATTTAAATGATGTTCATTGTTTTTGGGAATACGGTTTTTCTAATGTAATTATCTTTTTTTCGCTTTTGATAAGGTATACATGGAAAATATACTTGAGAAGCTGTTGAACTTGGCTGCTGTGTATGGCTTCCGGAAGCATGTGACTGACCTTGATCGGTGTAAGAGCTGCTGATACCTCAAATTGTTCAAGAAAGTTGTTAAAAAAATTTTAAACCTATTGCACTTTTACCAATTCAGTCCTAAACCTTTTAATTTTGCTAGTTGAGTCCCAAATATTTTCCCTTCTTGCCAATTGAGTCGTTCGGCTAATTTTAGCCAGAATTTGCTAATGTTGCACTTTTTTTAAATAATATATATATTTTAACTTTTCTTTTTAGGTTTTTGAATCTAGGGCTAGCAAGAGTTGCTGACCAACCCTCGCAAGCCACAGGCGAGGTCATAGGCGAGGGCTGGCCGATCCTTGCTTGCCCTATGCAAGGGCGTTGTGCCCCTCACGAGCTCTTGGCGAGTGTCAGTCGCAACACCCTCGTTTTCGCCAACAAGGGCGTTGCAGCCCTCGCCCAAAGCTAGTGACGGTTGGCTGGCCCTCCCCTATGGCTGGCAAGGGTTGCCAGCCCTCACTAGTGGCCGGCAAGAGGCAAGCAACCCTTGCCAGCCCTAGTCCAAAAACCAAAACAAAAAAAAGAAAGAGAAAAAAATCATTAAAAAAAATTCAACTAGCTAGCAAAATATTTTGCTCGCAAGAATCTTTAATTTTGTTGTTTATGATTCAACTATAATGTAAATCAACATGTGTCACGGGCCAATCGATTGGGATCGTGACCGTGCGACGACTCAGGCACTTTTGGATCGACTCGGATCGACGGGATGCCTAAGCCAAGCCTTGCTCAATCGATCGCACACTCGCTCGCTTCACCCGGATCGTAGAGAGATGCCTAAGCCAAGCCTTGCTCAATCGATCGCACACTCGCTCGCTTCACCCGGATCGTAGAGAGAGAGTTTCGAGAGAGAAGCTCTAGAAAGAAAGGAGCATTTGTATTGCTGAAATGGTTGGATAGTTACAAATGAGGGAGAGGGCACCCTTTCTTATACTAGAGGCCCTCAGATTACATCTATTGATTGTTAATTCATCCGGCGGACGAGATCGTACCACCAAACCTACCAACTACCAATACTAATGACATGAGACTTCTAGAATTTGTTGTAATGACCGAATCGCCCACCCTCAGAACGTTCCGGAAGAGCACTTGTTGGGAATCCGAGCGAGCGCAAGAGGTCCTCCGCGGAAAGGCATGGCCCTTTAGCTATAGAAACCTCTTGGCCGTGACACATGCATGTATGAATGGAACTTGTATATCCCTCAAGAAGTCAATGTCCTTGACGAGTATGCAATTCAAGTATGAAGAATTCGAGGTCTTTTGGGCTTCACGTGTTTTGATTTTTGAATCAGTACACGTGGCAATAGTTCATGGAAAGTCATGATCTTCGTGAACTTTTTATTTGTGATGGTCGGCCCTAAAAATTTCTAACTCATCAATGATACCAACGCGCAGTTTGTAAATGTCAAGCCGATTATATTGACCATATTTACTCCAATCTCACTGGAAAGGCAAAAAAGGAAACGACAATTTCCTGTATAAGCTGACTCCTATAACATGTTATGAGCAAAGTTTAACACAAGACTCAAACCGTAGATGCCATGTGATCTTTTATCCTCAGCCACCTTCACCAAGTTGCAGCATCGTTTTACCAATCTAGCTCGTCACTATTGCTCGGACAAGTAGAAAATGACCCCTCTACACATCGTTTAGGCTTGGCGAAGTTTTTGTTGATCCACCTTCCAACCATGATCTCTTATAACCTCGAAGATAAACCAAGAACATGCATTGCTCGTGCAAGTGGAAGTCATGGAATGATTAACTGCTAAATCTTATTCCGTAAGGGTCGTCAAACTAGTGCAAATCCTTGTTGCCGAAAAAAGCGTTTGCGGGAAAAGCACCCATGAGACTATCTTGTCAAATAGGCCCTTGAGATGAATGTATGATAAGTTAAGGTGGTCTAAGTTTGAAAGCTCTTTAAATGAGGGAATTGAGCCCGAAAGAGAATTATTACGAGGGTTCACAAAATGTTAGAAGGTGCAGCTCTTGGGATTGAGGTTTCTGCCTTGTTATCAAAGCATATTGCCGAGCTAAGGGAACTGAGTTCCTTTATATCTCTATCTGTAAAATTCTGTCTCTTTCTTACATGGGATCGTTCGGATTGTTACAACCTCCAGCGGGATTTTTCCAATGAAGTTGTTCTAGCTCGAATCTTGAAAAAGTAAGATTGTTCACATTCCTATTTCCAAATGGGATGGCACAGTCAAATCTATTCTTCCGTAAATTCAGAACGATCATGCTTGCTGTATTTCCCAGACTTGACTGGAGGAGGCAAGTAAGGAAATTTGATTTGAGGCTCATATCGGTTGAGTTCTCCAAATTGCCCATTGAGATAGATCCATTCAGTTTGTCTACATGCAAATAGAGGGCTCTCTGTGTTCTTCAGATTCCCTATTTCTGGAGGATAAGATCCACTGGATTTGTTTTCTTGCATATAGACATAGTTCATGCTTTCCTAATAACATCAGTGTTTAAAGAAGTAATCACTTGCAGAAACATCAGACTAAACGAAGCCGCAAAATCGACTCATGCCAAATGAATCGCAACCTTGGTCCAACCCATCGTTACTCTATCTCAGCCACCCAAACTAACGTGGATTGCTCTCCAAATCTGTCACTTCAGCAAACTAAAACAGAGAAACAAACTTCGATCGCATCTCATCACAAGCCATACTATCATAAATGTATTTCACCGCGTCATGTTGACGGTTTCATGGAAGTTCCCTGCAAGACTTTTCTCTTCACAACTTGGAGGAAACTCAAATAGTACATAGTTTCCTACAAAGAGAGTTAGCTAACGTTGCCTTGGCACATAAACTTTACTTCTGAAAAGTATGGAAACCCAAGTTTTAGTTACCACTTACATTCATTCTCTCAAGATCGAGTCATGGAAAAGTCATTCTTTCACTGAATTGTGATTTAAACATAGAACATAGATGCACTACTTGAGCGGTTTCCATTAAAATCGAGAAACTTTGCCCTTAAATTTACTTTGTATCATGGTGGTACTTCACCTCAGTGCATTTCATCATTTAATGGGAGCAAATTAGACCTTATATCCCAAGAGCTGCTCTAAGTCACTTGATTGAAGTGTTGTTTGAAGTTCAATCCAAATTTACATCACATCAGTAGGAAGCAAGAGGTGATATTAAATAAGCTCTCTTCGTTCTCATTTCCGCTCCACATTCTCTCCAGTACCTACACCCATCGATGATAGCAAGCAGCCACGAAATTGATCGGTAACTAGAATACGAACGAGCATTCTGTGCACGCAAACATAAAGGAAGTGAAGGTCGTCGTCCTGTGCGCACGTTGATAAGATAAGTTTTTGGATCTTTTTGGATCAACAGGACCAACATAGCTCCATGTTTTTAAGATAGTAAGTTATGAGATTTGTAAGGGATTAACGAACTTCGAGTGTAATATCATCTGTCCCTACATGTGGAAATGTACCTCAATATATAAAAGACTCAATAAAGGTCCAAATTAGAATTGAATGCAAGCAGATATTTTCGTTATTTATTAATTTTTTGCCAAATGCAAGCAAAGATTAAGGTGGAAAGATGGGTCAATTGTGAATGAAACCCAAGGTTGATTTAGTAGTTAAAGAAATGAATTTGTTTGTGTGGATTAAACCTATAACATAGGTTTCTTTCCCAATACACACAAAATGAAAACAATTCCATGTTGAGACCGACCGCCTATCAAGATTTTGCCTTGCCCCTTAATTGGATTATGAGGTTAGCGAGATAGTCCATAGATTTGCGGTTTACTTAAAGAAAACTGTGAATTAAGGACGAGAAGGAGGAGCTGAAATGGAGGGCTTCTCTGGTTGAACGAAGTGATATATAAAGAACGGCTTAGAAGATGGACTTGCTGAAATGGGCTTTGGCATTGGAATTTATAACTAGGCTTGAAAATTTCTTGTGGTTTCGTGTGTTGATTTTCTGGACCACAGGCACCGTGTATCGCATGGTTCGTGAGAAGCCCTGTTCTTCATATAGATACTCGTGTCCGAAGCCAGAAGAGTGGAGAGTGCGAGAAAAATTTTCGCTGCGAAAACAGGGAGTGTAGAAGGACACTTATAGGGAGTGTACCTTGTTTTAAATTTCTGCAGATATAAATTAATTGCAGGAATTGATATGCAATACGATTAACTATTTCTTTTACAATCGAAGTGTAGAACACACCCTTAACCAGAGAAGCCAAATTTCTACAACATCATTCTTTCAAAGTGGCCGGCAGCCCCTCCATCGTAAATTTCATGGCAAACAAAATCGTGATTCAATTAGAACTTGAACCGGCTTTTTTTATGGAAGTTGGACACGTTTAAGAAGTCTAGAAGGTCTTGGTCGAAAACCCAATTCCAAAGTCTAGGTCTTTAGAAGTTTCATTGCATGGATCGTCTACACGCTCACGGGAAGTCTTGGTCTTTGGCCGTTTCCGTGATGTCTGATCTTTAGCCAACGTGAAGGAAACGTAACTTGCGCCATTTTCACTCTTTGATTGACCAGCAAACCTTCAACTAAACAGAGACAATCCTTCAAATTGTAGTGAATGTCCTTAACAAGCCAAACATTCATGCCGACAACAACGCATTATCATTCAACATGCATTCCAATCTTCATAAAAAGACTAGAGATGAACTGACTATCTTGTAATTGCTTCTCACTCCTAACCAATTGCTCCTTGGGTAAACTTTTAGCCTCCCTAGTATAAGAAAAGTTCAACATGACTTAAATTGCACAAGCCGTATACTTCATATCCACAAGTATTTGGTACTCAGTTGTCAAGTCAATCTCGTTGACGCTCCCAGAGGTGTCACACCATACCCCAGGCCACGCGCAATGAGGTGAGGAAGTGTTGCCTGTGACGAAGGGAGGCCACCACCCGCTGTAGAGTAGCGCACTCGCCTCTGACTGTTTAGAAGGTGCTGGTGCTGCAACAATTGAATTGTAGCACAAGAAAGCTAAAGTACTCAGTACAGCTAAGGACATGTTGCAGATTATGCTCATCATGTTGCAGCTTTAGTCACTTGTCTTTGCCATATTCACTGGACTATGGCACTTATAAAGTCAAGCAAGACACTCTCCTAACACGTCAACGCACTTCCCACAATTCACGTGTAATCTTTTCATTGACTTGACACTTGGTGCAACTCTTTTAGTCTTTCCTCCCTTCCTTTTATTTTTTCAGATGATGGAGTTGCCCTCAACTCGTAGGGCTGTAAAAGGGAAACTAATTACTTATAAAAAAAAAAAAACGGATCTACTTCAATGATCGTAAATTGAAAGAGTTAGTAAGTGGATCTTCATCGGGTATGATTTTATGCAACATAAAATGAGCGATAGCTATTGATATGGATAAAATCATGAGTCGAATGTTGTGACATGCTTGGCCTTCGATGCTTCACACCATCGCTTGCTTGGTAAAATTGAACGATATAAAGACCCTAATAATGTTATAACTTTTTAAGTAATCATTTAAATGTCATAATTTTTAGTTTACTTAAGTTACATAGGTGATTTTTTTTACTAGAAATTCCCATGTGGCATTGATTCCTGGCAAATCAATTGGATGATTTAATATTAAATTAATGCAGGAATGAATTTTCAAGATAGGAAAATCATTGTTGTAATTTTAGATATTCGATATGTTATGCCACTCATTTTCGAGCAAACAAAATATTCTGCTCTTGAAAATCTCTGAATTTCGTAGTTTTGTGATTCAATTAGAATGTAAACAAGCATACCGGCCAAAAGAAAAAGATATAAACCATGTAAGGATGGATCTTGTGCACATCCATTAAGAAGTCCAGATCGTTTGGGGTTTTACATATGTTGACTTTGGATCAGTCCGTGGTCAATGGTTCATGGGAAGTCATGCTTTAGGAAAGTTGTGGGAGAGAGCTAGCGCAATAACGATCCATGTAGCTGCGGTCATCTGCTGGAGAACTTGCAAACCGACGGGTTTGCTTGCAGGATTCAAATGAATCACGCGGAATACCTTCATGCTTTACAGAGAGAGGACCTCTTCTTTCGCTGGGAAATTTGCTGTAATATATCAGGGCAAATAAAAAAAAAATCAGCTTGGGGTTATAAGAGTAATTGAGTTATAACTTGTGTAGCAATATAGCATTTGTCTTGTTCTTCGAAAGACTTTAAGATGACTTGGGAGTCTTCTTGCACCGAGAAAGCAACGAGTCTCATATCACCGTCACCAAGTCTCCGATTCACCCATGCACGAACCGTGCACACAGGTTTAAACCTGTCATTTTGCTTCAAAACCTCGAATTATCGGTTGAGTGAGTAAACGTTTGATTTGGATGCGACTGGTTTCGTAAAAATCTCACATGTAGAATAACCTCACCAACTGTTCTGCAGATAGAGCTTTACTTGCTAGATGCATATGAACAAGCAAATTGCGCGCAGTCGTAATATTTGTTTAAGTCAAGCAGTCTAATTAAAAGTGTGCTTGAGATATACAGAAAGTGTAGCATACGAGATTTTAAGGCAGAAAAAGGAGTGATCTTATGATTTTAAAAAAAAAAAAAAAAAATTGGGAGCGCCGCGCCGGGGGGGGGAGGAGATGTTTGCGTCGATGGGTTTCCTCGTCTGTGTCCTTGTGTTCATCAATTCATCATTTCGGATTCAATTCTGATTAATTTAAAGCTACGTTCATTATTATAAAACTTCAAGACATTAATTTTATACGATTGATAGTGTCTTTATAATGGATGAACTCTGATTCCGCAACATCGTGATTGCGAAGGGGCCGGTCCTCCATCGTAAACTATACGGTTAAATAACGAGGATTCAATTAGTGAGCGTCCATATGGAAGTTGGACAGATTCAATTAATTAAGGTCTTTGTCGAGCAGGCACCTCAAAAGTCAACAAGTCAAGGTCTTCAGACGTGTTGATTGCTGGACCAATCGACACGGTTTATCTATAGTAATCGTGGTCTTTTGTTGTTGTCGCGATTTCGGACCTTCAGCCATCGAAAGGGAAACGCTGGTCAATTTACCTTCTTTAATTGACTAGCAAGCCTTCAACTAAACCGAAACGATCCGGAATCATACGTAGGGATATATCTTTATTTAGCCAAATATTCATGACGACAACAACATATTATCACTTATCATACATTCCGATCTTACTAAAATGATGAAAAATAAACTACTGTCTGACAAATGCTTGTTCACTCCTTAGTAATTGCTACTTACGTAAATTCCAGCCTAGCTAGTATAGAAAAAGACTGACATGACTAAAAATTGCAGAAGCAGTATACTGGATATTGCTCAACCACGTTGGCCAATTCGCAGCATCATTGTATCAATCAACTCTTCACTTGTTGGAATTTATTTGCTAGTATTGGGACAAGTACTTCATGGTCCTTGCTCTTTTTCTGGGCTCGACCAAGTTTCCAATGATCCACCTTCCCACCATACTCATTGACTATTTTATTGGAGCTGCGCAAGTGAGATTGAATGGAATGGCTGGGCCAACGCAAGTTTTGGAGCTAGAAAAGCTTTCGAAACTTGTTTCATCGTGGGTCGTGACGTTGGATCACTTCTTAAGCAAGCCAGCGCTAGAGAAACTATCAAAACGATATTTCTTGCGACAGAATTCGCTCTTGGGATTGGCAAGCGCGGGTCTAATATTTGATGTAGCATAATTTCTTTTCTGATGAGTGTCGACAGCATTGAAATTATGTCACCCGGGTGCTCACCCATTATTGTTTCCATTGCTACCACCCCAAAACTGTATACATCACATTTCTCATTGACAACCAAAGTATAAGCGAGCTCTGAAAAAAAGAACATGAAGTTGTTAAATTAGATGAGGCTCAAAATCAAGTTGTCAATTTAGCTAAGCACTATCAACCGATAAATCTATAAGCACGATGAAGCATCAAAGGTGTTGTTCACCACATGAGGGGTAAAATATATCAAATCTAGCGACGTACCTCTAATAAAAACATTCTAGAAAAGTTTGAGGATCATTGCTCACCTGGTGCTATATATCCACGAGTACCTACAATATTTGTAGTGAGATTAGATGAGAAATTAGGATTTACGAGTCTTGCTGTGCCGAAGTCTGATAGGAAAGCTTGCAATTTGTTGTCGAGCAAAATATTGTTGCTAGATATGTCGCGATGAACAATTGGCCGGGCACAATCGTGGTGCAAGTAAGATAAGGCATGTGCCATATCCCAAACAACATTAATTCTTTTAGACCAATCTAGGTCCACTGCTTCGGTTTCATTTTTCAAAGCACAAAATAGACTTCCCCTTTCCATGTACTCATAAACCAGGAACATGCATCGCTTGTGTAAACAGAAACCATAGAGCTTAATTATGCTTCTATGCCGTACTGTTGTCAAGTGTTTCACTTCATTTCGGAAGCTTTGGTCAAAAGCTGGGTCCTCTGCTTCTAGACGGTGAAGTTTCTTCAATGCCACTACTTTCCCATTAGGCAAGTGCGCTCTATAGACACTACCATAACCGCCAGTCCCAATGCAATATTTGATGTCAAAATCTTCCGTTGCATTGATCATGTCTTCATATGCAATTCTCCCATCATAATTCCATATTGACAAGAAATCTCCATTTTTTTCTAGTATCTCTAATTGCATACTCTTCTTTCTACATCGAGATATGAAGCAAGACCCAAGAAATATCAATAGTATAGCCATAAGTTGTGTAATCACAGTCATATCCATAACCTTGCACATGGTAATCACCGTTATGAACATAACTCTAGACATTCTTCTGGATCCATAAATCTTTTTCGAACCATCAATGCTGTACAAAGCTCCACGACGAATGGACAAATTATGTGAAATTTTTCCCGTGAAATGATTGTTCGACAAGTCAATGTAATCTAAGTTGATAAGCTTATTAAAATCCGGAACTGAACCGTGAAGAGAATTGTTCTGAAGATTGAGATGGCTTAACTTGACCAAACTCCAAAGTTGAAGAGGGATTTTTCCAGAGAAGTTATTAAAGCTCAAATCTAGATGAGTGAGACTATATAGATCTCCCATTTTCGATGGAATGGCACAATCAAATCCATTCCCATGTAAATCTAAAACAGTCAAGTTGGTTAAATGGGCTAGAGAAAAAGGGATGGGGCAAGTGAAGGAATTAGAGCTAAGCCTCAACTCAATCAAGCTCTTCAATTTACCTATTTCTGGCGGGATAGATCCACTGAATTTGTTTTCTTCCATACTCAGATATGCCAAGTTTGTCAAGTTCTGTATTTCCGAAGGAATGGATCCATTAAAGGAGTTTCCTCCCAAATTGAGATGCGTCAAGTTCCTCAATTTTGCTAGAGATGGAGGAATGGGACCAACAAATGAGTTGTCTTCTAGGTCAACGTTGTACAAGTTCACACAGTTTCCTATCTCAAGTGGGATGAAGCCATCTAAGTCATTATGGCTAAGATTGAGGAGGTGTAAATTGGACAAGAGACCAAGAGTCGGAGGGATTGTGCCATGAAGTGAATTGGAACCGAGATCTAGGTGGATTAGCCTCTTTAGATCTCCCACTCCGGGAGGGATAGGACTATCGATGTGATTACTATGAATGTCAATAACCTCTAACATGGTGAGATTTTGGAGGCAAAGAGGTAACTCACCAGTTAGGTAATTGTAGGACAAGTTGAGGTGTCTGAGCTTTGGGAGTCCACATATTTGAAGGGGAATGACACCGGCAAGGCCATTATCAGGCAGCCCAAGAGAGGTGAGATTCGGAAGCAGAGAGAAATTCATGTTGCTCCAATGACTTGGGAACCAATGGTAGTAGTATTGTGGTGGTATGTTTAATTCGACGACGCTTCCAAATTCATCGCACGAAATGCCAAGCCACATGCAATGTGACAAGGAAGTGTTGCTCGTAATGGAATTAGGCCACCACCTGCTGCGAAGAAGAGCATCTGCCTCTATTTTGGTGGCAAGGGCAAGGAAGTTATGGGAGAGAGCCAGTGCAATAATGATCCATTTAGCTGCAATCATCAGCTGGCAAACATGTAAGCCGACGGGTTTGCTTACAAGATTCATGCTTAAGAGAGAGAGAGAGGATCTCTTCTTTTGCTTGGGAAGTAGAAAGCCAAATTTTGCTGTAGCCTGTAATATATAGAAGGGCAATCCAAAAGAAATTACTCTATGGAGAGCAATTCAACATAACGACTTGGAAGTCTCCCCAAGTCTCCCTGTACGACACATTATCATGTGGTCACCAAGTGGTGGGGCCTCGTGGTTTTAACAAGGATCCAATTCACACTTCACATTGCACTATTCTATGTTTGACTCTTGACATGTAATGTAACGACTTGGAAGTCTCCCCAACTCTCCCCATACGACACATTATACAGTGGGGCCTCATGGTTTTAATGCGGATCTAATTCACACTTCACACTGCACTATTCTATGTTTGACTCTTGACGTGGAACACGTGTATTTTAGTTTCAGTCTTGAGTATGACCTTAAATTGCTTCGTCTGAACTCTGAGATATAAAATATAAGAGTGGAGGAAGAAAAACATCCTTTCTAACTAGGGGTGGGGTGTTCAATCACCAACACATAAAAATAAGGAACACGATCCTATCAACCCACCAAAGTCACCTGATAGGTGAGGCAGCCCCCAATGAAGCTTTGGGCTTCTATGTAGCGGTGAGATACAACCTTAACTACCACCAAAGATCCACAACACCTCATGGTTTTAGTGCAGCTCCAATTCACACTTCACACTACACTTTTTGTGTTTGAAGCTTGCTATGTAACATATGGGGATAAGTACACTATCAGTGCCATAAGTTGTGTATGGCACTCACTTTAATGCCAAAAGTTTCTATCGAATCACTTAAGTGCCAAAAAGTTTGAAAAACGATCATTTCAGTGCCAACTCCGATCCGATTGGCCGGAAATCTAACGTGACACTTTTTTATTAATTTTTGAAGCCGATGTGGCTCGCCGGAGAGTACAATCAGCATCCTAACACCAAAATGATACCATTTGGTGTCTCCCCCAATTCAAAACCCTAAATCTCCAGCCAGTTGCCGTCCTCGACGGCCCCCACGCTCGGTGGCCGCGGCTCCGACCCCGACCCCGACCCCAACGATGGCCACTCGGCGTCCGCAGCTCCGACCCCGACCCTGACCCCGACGATGGCCACTCGGCGGCCACGGCTTCGACCTTGACCCCGACCCCGACGATAGCCACTCGGCGGCCGCGACTCCGACCCCGATCCTGACCCAGACCCCGACCCCGACCCCTGACCCTAACCCCGACCCCGACCACTCGGCGGCGACCCGACCCCGATCCCGACCTGCACCCGACCCTGACCCCGACGATGGCCACTCGGCGGCCGCGGCTCCAACCCCGACCCCAACCCCGACGATGGCCACTCGGCGGCCAAGTCGAAGGCCGTGATCTAGCCAGTGCTCGAGGAGGCCGCCGATGAGTGCGCCGCCATTGATGTCTCCCTCTCTATCTTTGATCTCCCCGATGAGTGTCCTGGCTTGCGTCTTCCAATACCTAGGCTCCGGCAACTGGGCTAGTGCTCTCTCGTGTGCTGTCGAGGGCATCCGAACAGTGCCAAGCAACGGCGGCCGAGCGAGCGACGGTGGCCTAGCGATGGCAGAGGTTGAGCGACGATGGCCGAGCGAGCTAGGTCGAAAAAACCCTAATTTCAGTCCCCAAATTAAAAAAAAAATCCCCAAATGAGTTAAACGGCATCGTTTTTGTGAGGCCATCCACATAAGACGGAAAAACGACGTCGTTTTAAAGCAACCGAAACTTTTTTTTAAAATATAAAAGCCACATAATTAATCTAGCCAGAATTTCTCGCCGGTGGCACCAAAGTGATCATTTTTTCTCCGATTTGGCACTTAAATGATCTGACGAAAACTTTTGACACCAAAGTGAGCGCCGTACACAACTTATGGCACCGATAGTGTACTTCTCCCGTAACATATGTGTAGTTTAGTTTGGTCTCCAAAGAGGACGTAATGACTTCGCATCTAATATCAAGAATGATTGTTTGAAAGACGACTCCGTGATCAAAATAATTTGATCATAACTTTCGTGTTAATCATATCATTTTGTTCTAAAAACTTAAATTATTAGCTAAGTGATCAAAAATTTAATTTACATACAACGGATTTTGTCGTAACGTCTCATATTCAGAAGAATCTCGTCAACCATCCTATGGATGGAACATTATTAGATACATGTAACAAGGCCAATTGCATGCATTCGTGACATTTGTTTGAGTCGATTGGTTCAGATACTTTGTACTATAAAACAAAAAAAAACTATTAACTTATTTTGGACTACATGTCAAGGTATGCGGGGTTGTGGTAGCAAGTCAATCACCCTTATTCCATAAGCTAATAACTTTTTTGATTACTCAAACTATACAAAATTAGCTCTTATATCCCATGAACTGCTATAACAAGCATGATAGAAGTTCAATTTCAAGTTTAATCTACAAATCCATACTGTATAAGTTGGAGGCCATGCAAAATAAAATAAGCAATTGTTATTAATATGGATAAAATTGAGTCGAGTGTCATGACATCTCTTGATGTTTCACACCATCGCTTGCTTGATAAGATTGGATGGTATAAAGACACAATAATGTCAAAACCTTTAAAGCAAACATTTAAGTGTCATAATTTTTTAAATTAAATCACTAAAGTTACATAGGTTTTTTTTTTTTTTTTTTTTTTTTTACTGAGAATTCCTATGTGGCATTGATTCCTGGCAAATCACATTGGTGATTTAATATTAAATTGATGTCACAATGGATTTTCAAGTATGGAAAATCAATGATGTAATATTAGGAATTTGTGTTTCAGAAGTTATGCCACTAATTTTGGAGCAAACATGGAAATCTCTGAACTTCACAATTTTATGATTCAATTAGAATTTAAACAAGCATGCCACCTAAAGAAAATCCTTCAAACCATGTAAGGATGGATCTTGCACACATCCATGAAGAGGTCAAGATCTTTTGGGGTTTCATGTGTATTGACTTTTGGATCAGTACATGGTCAATGGTTCATTGGAAGTCATGGTCTTTATGACACTTTTAATTGGTGATGTTTGGCTCTAAAAATTTCTAACCCATTGTAAGGGAAAGGTCATGGACCAATTTTTTTAACCTTTTCTTCTTTTGACTAACAAGCCTTCAACTTTTTTTCTTGGAAATGACAAGCATTCAACTTACAAAGAGAAAGATTCTTGTAATTCCAATCACACGGCATGTAAAGCGGGTTGCGCATCCCAAATGATAGTGACCCTAGTGGCATCAATTCTCAAAAGACGAATTGCACTACCCCTTCCAACATGTACTCATAAACCAAGAACACCCAACGGTTGTGTTAGCAGAAATCATGGAGCTTAATTATTTTTTTATATCGTACTTTTGTCAATTGTTTCATGTCGTTTTGGAAGCTCTTGTGAAAAAGATAGGTCCCCTACTTTAAGATGGTGAAGTTTCTCAACGCCACAATATAATTCATTGGGCAATCGCGCTCTATAGACACCACTGTAACCTCCACTCACCATGCAATTTTGATGTCGAAGTCTTCCGTTGCATTGATTATGTCTTCATATGCAATTCTCCCATCATAATTCCTTATGAACTAGAAACCTTCGTATTTCTTTGTTGTCTCTAATTGCATGCTCTTCGTTGTACGTCAAAATAGGAAACCACACCTAAGAACTAAATGGCAAATGAGAGTTATAGATAAGTGAGATTATCCAAACAAATACTTTATAAATTGTTTGAAGTTCAACAAGAGCCATAATTTCGGATGAACATGATCTAAATTTTCTGGTGGACCATATAAAATTCTCCAATTCCACACAAAGGTTAACTCCCAATTATTTTAAAAGTCCCTATATGTTTCTAAAATTGATCATTATTGCTTCAAGGACACCGTTTTTTTTAGTAATTGAACTTTTGCTATTCCTTCTAATCATCCACTAATCCATTCATAACCCCCATTTTAATTATTTCATTTAATGTCCCGAAAGACTGCTGAGAAATTGCAAGGAACTGCAATACAAAGACTGTCTGTTCAAATATGGTCAGTGGAACAAGCCGACTCTAGTTGAAAACAGCTTCCGACTCCAGGCCCAAGGACCAAAGGAGAACTTTACATTCAAGGAATCTCTACCTCTCTCTTCTCGCTCCCGCCTTTGATACGAGCCTTGGAGTTGGTCCAATCTCTTCAGGCCTTAGCAGAAGCAGGCTCGAACGGATAACGCGATAAGTCATGACGAATTTCATCACCAGAAAGCAAGGCGCGAAATGGGTACACGGAGGAGAATGAAGATGAGCCTTATCTGAATATTGGACTTCTAGAGCGACAACTTGAGAGTTTATTGAATCACGACACGCGGCTTACATTTTTGATGCCATGCTTACTTGATACATAAACTTTTTAATGGAGATGTTTGATGAAATGCGTAGAGAAAGTAAAAAGCTTAGAAAGTATGGTCGAAAAGCTTTTTATAAATAAAGATGAGCATTGTTGTTGGGAAACTAATCTAATATAATTCAATTCAAGTTCAAATTGAACAAAGTCTAATCTAAATTGATCCATTGCGAATGATCTTCCTATCTATAGAATCTGACATCTTATTCGCTTGTAAATGATGTTTTGTGCGTGGTTGATCTAGTGTATTGTCTGTGCCTTTATTCCTTGTATTCTTATGAACCATTTCATTTTTGTGGTATGCAACTGCTTTCAATTCCTTAACCTTGGTTATCCCTCAGTCAATTGATTTTTCATAGTCATTTAACTTCTATGCATGCTTCAAGTCAATCGCTTAAGTATGTATAATATTAAGGACAACGAGAAAACAATATGGCGTCAGAGCTCTCTCTAATGGCAATCCAAGCTGAGTCATGGCTTCACCTTACTTGAACTTGCACTTAGTAGTTAAAATATGTGAGCACTATTTTCTCCGTCAACTCTCTCATGCTAGCGACATGCTTTAGAGTTATAACTCTTGTAGTGAGAAGAAGCTTCATGTGCCTTAAATCTACAAGTCCTCACTTTACTTAGGCGATATGTTTCTCTCCTCTTTTCATAATTTTGATAAGGAGAAATTGAAGGAGTTTGTATTTTTTGAATCATTGGAGGAAGCTCATCGAGCGAGAAATGAAGGTGTAGCTTAGGCTGATTGAATCGATCATGTTCCAACAATTTTATGCAAATTTTAGTTAGAATTCTCTTCTCTCTTTATCTTGTGCTATTGTTTTATTTTTAATTTTTTTTCCAATTAAAGATATTATGGTGGGTGTCCTCTCTCTCTCGAGAGAGAGAGGTTTAATTTAGATTGGAGGCTATTGAGGAAGTGTATTACATCCATTTCTACTGCATACTTATACATATCGGACTGATTGAATCAATCATGCTCCAACAATTTTATGCAAATTCTAGTTAGAATTCTCTTCTCTCTTTATCTTTATTTTTAATTTTTTTCCAATTAAAGATATTATGGTGGGTGTCCTCTCTCTTTGATCATGCTCCAACAATTTTATGCAAATTTTAGTTAGAATTCTCTTCTCTCTTTATCTTGTGCTATTGTTTTATTTTTAATTTTTTTCCAATTAAAGATATTATGGTGGGTGTCCTCTCTCTCTCTCTCTCTCTCTCTCTCTCTCTCTCTCTCTCTCTCTCTCTCTCTCTCTCTCGGACAAGATAATTGAAAACTGAACAGATCTTTTGAATGTTACCCAACAAATCTTGGAATGATAATTGAAGAACAATAAATCCATCATTCATTGCATTATAATGTTCATATTATGCTAAAGAAAGAGCAAGATGGAATGAATGAATCTCTAAACTATGCACAAGATTGAAAATAAAAAGAATGTGAATGAAATCAAGTAGAAGGCCATAAAAAGCAAATCGCTAGAAGCATAACTATATAAAAAGTAAAGTGGTACGCCAAGGGGAGTTCACCACAAGCTGACATGTGGTGCTTCTAAAGAGCGACACATGTCCCCATTAAATGTTGTAATTTTATCAAATGGAGTTTCTCCCTATACACTAATTATACAATAATTGTACAGAGAAAATATGGAAGCAAAATCCAACATTTTTTCAAGAATGTTCTTCCTATGACCTTTATAAAGTGATGCTTTTTAATTTGGTCGTGGGATTATATATATAGGCTGTTTCACCTTTAAATTTGGACCTTTCATTTTATTTTTCTTTATTTATTCTTTCAAATGGCAAACTATATCAAGTCCATAATCATATTATTTTTTTAAAATTTTTCGAGTAAAATAAGCTAAACTAATAAAATTGCATACTACTAAATTTTCTTGCGAGCTTTAACATAAGTTTCAACACTCCTAATTATGCATCCAAACTTTTTTTAATTTTATTATAAATTTAAATGAGCTTATTTTCGTCGACACATTTGATAAATTGTATATATAGCAATAATCTGTAGAAAGTAAAAGATAGCAAAAAGGAAAAGAAAGGACAACGAAAATCAAATGAAAGTTCTTGGAGGACTAATACACGTCCCTTCCAAAAACTTTACTTTCATTACAGTAAAGATTAGTCCTGAAGGAAGAGAAAAACCTGACTGACTGAGAACCCCTAATCTGTGCACAAGAAAGATGAAAAAGAATTTGAATATGCATGCAAACTCGAATGAGTTGGGATGGAAAAACCTCGAAGAAGAGAGCAACTCGCTAAAAGACATGAATGATGATGAGGGAAAATCCGGGCAAGAGGCCCAAAGGAGAACCAACCCATTTCCAGAAAAGCAGGCCCTTTTAGAGGCCGAAAATCTTAGGCCCAAGAAGCTCAGCAAGGGCGCGGATCAAGGAGCAAAGAGAACTTCCCATTCGAGGGGACTGAACTTTGGGCAAAGTATGTAGAGAGAAAAGGATGAGCAACGCCAGCTGAGGAATCCCTCCCTCTTTTCTCGTCCCTGCCTATGATACGGGCCTTGTTGTTGGTCCCATCTCTTCAGCCTCAGCAGGAGCGGGCTCGCGAGATTTGCAAGCGAATGCGAGCTCGAATAAAATCAAAATGAAAGCGGCGGAAGAGAGATTGCTAGAAAGCAAGGGATGATCACTCATTGAATTGATGGTGCTGCGGGAACATTTGAAAGAACAATAGTGTTTCATTCTTAATCTCAACGTATAATTGTTGAGATGATTTCTATTAGATATAGACATTACAAATGTTATACTTCATAAGTAAATAATATAATAATGAAAAATAATAAATGAAAAGATCATTATGTTACAAGAGTTGTCAATCCCTTTATTCTAGCATCTCCAAGAATCAATTTATGATTTTGATTGACATCTCCAGATTATTCTTCCTTGATTGATAAACTAGTGCCTTTACTCCCCCTCAAATTGGGAATAGCAGAATCCCAAATTCCCGATTTCCGACAAAAGTTTCGAAATGCATTTCTAGACAATGGTTTCGTGAAGAGATCAACAATTTGATACACAAACAGAACATACTTAGTCACAAGTGTTCCAAGAGCTGCTTTTTCTCGCATGTAATGATAATTTAATTTGATATGTTTAGTTCTTGCATGGAACACTGGATTAATCAACATATAAAATGCATTGACATTATCACAAAATAATATGAGTGGATTGGAGAAGAATACCAAAATCTCTCAAAAGGAATGATATCCATGTAATCTCTGCAATTGTCGATGCCATTGCATGATACTCTGCCTCGATACTAAATTGAGCAATTGTTCGTGCTTCTTAGCACTCCATGATATACAATTGCTACCTAGGAAAGTACAAAATCCAGTTGTTGATCATCGAGTCTCTATCCTCCAAATAGTTGAATCTATATTTCACGACATGTCATTTTTGATGAAATTATATTTCTTTATCTTGTGCCCAACTCATTATTTCAGGATCAAAGTGATGTAGCGAGGACATGAAAGTTTATAAGTTGGCCAAACCTTTATATTTGCAACGAGGTGCATTCTCTGATCAACCACAGGATGACTTATTATAATTCTGCTACCCATGATACTTCTCATAAAGATAATGTTGATGGAGGTGAATCACATGCTCACAGAAATCATGTTGAAATTGGTGACTCATCAAGTGCTCTAACTAATTCTTTATGGATGCCCTTATCTATTTTTCAATAGCACGTTCACCCACTCCAAATCATTCAATGGTTACTCGAGCACGTGCTGGTATTGTGAAGCCTAATCCAAAAAAATGTATAGAGGTAATTTTTCATCTCTTCACAAATATCTTGGTGCTTTTCAAAAATATTTTAATGCGTCATCTACTATCGAATGTCCTCTTGAGGACAAGAAGAAGGGCCTCTTTATTTTGAATGGCTTAGGTGATCAATATGATTCATTCACAACCTACATGTTGAAGCCTCCAATGCTAGTGTTCTTCGACTTGATTTCTCAACTACAAAGCTTTGAGAGCCAGCTCACGAATAAAAGTTCCCATGTAATTCAGTACGGGATGACTTTCTTTGGTCAAAGAAGTAATTTAAGAGAAGCAAAAAGGGAAAACAATTCCAACATTCCAACGACAATTATTTTTCTTCACATGGAAGAGGGTTTTCTAATGATGGTCCAAGAATGAAAAATTCTTGGGCTAATTTTATGCATTCGCAAGGTCACAAGCCACAATTCAATCAAAGCAAGACCAGAAGCTTGTGGAAGAAACAGACAAAGTCGTTTCCTATCAAATATGTAACATGCAGGGACATATTGCTTTGGATTGCTTTAATCGATTTAATCAATCTTTCTCCCATCAGATGTGCCAAAGGCATTTGCTACACTTACTGTTGGAGATAATCAAGATGCAGAATTGTTCACTGATACTAGAGCATCAAATCACATGATTGGAAATGAAGGTAATCTTTTCAAATTATGACCATATGTTGGGAAAGATAGTGAAATGGTTGGAAATGGTGATTCGCTTAAAATTTCCCATACTGGTGATGCTCATATCAATTTGAGTCAAAAGAGCATTGACTTAAAAAATGTTCTACAGGGGAAGTGACAAATCCAAAGTTTTTACAATGGAAAAGATCTAATCGCCTTCTGTGGGGATGGATCGTCGCAACACTCTTGGAAGAAGTTCTTGCTCGAGTAGTAGACTTAAGGCATCTATTGAGGTGTGGTTAGCCTTACAAAATATTTTTGCTCAGGTATTTAAGGAATGTGAAATTTCAATTTTTCTACAAACAAGTGCCTTTAACATTTTCTCATTTAATTAAGAAGAGGATAGCACATCTGCAGTGTCATGACCCGGATGAAGAGAGCTACCCTTCCCCTAAACCATCAAATGAAGAGCAAAAGTTAAAGGCATTGATTTATCAATCATGGAAAAAGAATATTGAGGTATCAATCAAAATCCAATCAAAATCACAAGCTGATTCCTGGAGATGCTATAATAAAGGGATTGACAACTCTTGTAATATAATGATCTTTTCATTTATTATTTTCCATTGTTATAACATTTCCTTACGTAGTTTAACATTTGTAATATCTATATATAATGGAAATCATCTCAACAATTGTATATTGAGATTAAGAATCAAACACTTTTGTTTTTTTTTTTTTTTTTTTTTTGGTGCTGGAGGAACCGACTTGCAGCCGACACCGCGCCGTAAACCCCTGGTGACACTTAAGCGGAGGACCCACCACCCCGAGTCACACTTAATACACCTAGCGCCTCCCGGTTTTGAACCCTTCACCTCTAGGGCTGAGGATCAGCAGGGCCTTATCCAGCGGAGCCACCGCGGCCGGTGGTATCAAACACTTTTGTTCTTCCATGGTATCGAGCAAATTTCTTCGAAAGAAATCAATCATTAACCATAGTTTCCACCAATCCTAAGTATCCATACCCTTTGTCTTTGAACATTAGCAATTTTGTGAGGAAAATTTTTCAAAAAGTCCTAAATCTATTGTACTTTTGTTAATTCAATCTTAGATTTTTCTATTTTGCCAATTGAGTCATAAATATTTTCACTGTTTGCCAATTGAGTCCCTTTGACCAATTTTAGCCGGAATTTGCTAACATGGACGCCGGTGCTGAAGTGGATAAATTTTAGCTTGTTCTTACAGGCTCAATTTGGTTCGCCTCATTGTCACGTTAACCGAGACGTGAATAATTGTTAGAAGAGGAAGCATTCGAGGTTGAAAGTTTTCAAGCTGTTATTTTTGTTGATTTATTTTTTATTTGCACTATCTATTCTTTGAAACTACGACCTTTATTTTGAGTTCTATTCAGCACTTTCTTTTTTTTCATTTGCATCATCTGTTCTCTGAGCCTGTCACTTGTATTTTAAGTTGTAATCAGTACTTTGGTTTTTTCATTTGCATCATATGTTCTCTGAACCTACAGTTTGTATTTTGAGTTTAGAATATGCAACATAGATTTCGGGGGATAAAACAGCTAATGAGGAGGGAGATCATTTTTCTGCTTGGGTTTAACCACCCAATCAGCTAGCTCTTCGGCTTCCCTTGAAAAAAATAAAAATCTCAGACTTACGAGTTCTACTCGGTACTTGGGCAGTAGGTGGGTCGGACCTAGTACCACACACGAAATTCCTAATATAAATTTACTCAATTAAAAGAAGTGGATTTTCCACTTAAGCCCAGGCGAGCTCATTGGGAAGCCGGCTCTATCCGGGCTGATTCGGCTATTTTGATTCAAGTGGCTACCCCGGATACAAGCAACCTGATAGGCCGAGTTATTCTATGAAGGACTGGTGCTGAGTTCGGATCACCCCAGACCTACGAATCCCAAATTCACCGGGAACGATTGATCAATCTTTTAGGTGCTCTCAAATGGGATGACAGTGAAGGAAGCTAAGTTCAGCTTTACACGCTTTAAAGTCATAACTCTCGCAGTGAAGAGAAGTCCCGCTTTTGAACTTGTGCGCTTGAACTTTTGATCAATCTCTATCTCTCTCAAGCCCTAACTGTTCATCTTCTTCATTACAAATCTTCAATCAATTACTGCGAGCACAAGCGATAGTATAAAGCTCATTGAGGATAAGCTTCCAACTAAATGCCAAGCGGGTATGTGTTCCGTACTCTAACGGTAGGCCGACGACAGCGTTGATGGGGGCTTGATTTCAACAACTTGAGCGCCGTGGCAGTTAAGAAAGTCACGAGCAAAATCTCAGGACCGGAAAGCTTCCTCCTTCAATGTTGCCCATGCCACAAGAAGGAAGGAAAAAGAACGTGAAGGCTCACGAGGGAGAAAATCCACAGATGAGGCCTAAAGGAGAACCCATCTCATGTCGAGTCTAAAATCCTAGGCCCAAGGAGCAAAGGAGAAATTTTTTTTTTTTTTTTTTCTTTGGTAGGAAAAGGAGGACTTTTCATTCAAGGAATCTCTACCTTTCTCTTCTCGCTCCTGCCTTTGATATGAGCCTTGGCGTTGGTCCAATCTCTAGAGGAAGGAGCGGGCTCAAACGGATAACACGATAGGTCATGACGAACAATATCACCAGAAAGCAAGATGCGAAGTGGGTACACGGAGGAGAATGAAGATGAGGCTGTACAGGAAAAGCCTTATCTGGATATTGGCCTTCTAGAGCAACAACTTGGAAAAGGCCTTGAGTTCAGAAGTCAGCAGTTGGTTCTCGTATGGGATTAAAAATGACGAGAGCCACGTTCAGCTTCCTCTCCAGACCAGCTAGATACAATGGTGGCCTTTAGTGTTAATGTAAAATTTTGTCTCCGAATCAGGTGATTATGCAACAGACACACCGAGAGAGAGAGAGAGAGAGAGAGAGAGAGTTATTTGAAGACTTCAAGGAGACATGACTGATCAACAGGACAAAAAAAAGGAGAGAGGGAGGGGGAGAGAGAGAGAGTTATTTTAAGAGTTCAAGGAGAAGTCACCGACCAACAAAACATAAAGAAATGAACATTCCTGGGATAGGATCCCAAGTAACCATCACGAGCACATGAAACCTGCCGTGTTCAGGAATCTGAATTACTTCCTTTTGAAAACAAGAAACTCTGCTTAAAATATAGGTTATCTATCTGTCAGACAGTACTAATCACCCAGATCAGCAAACAGGGATCATCTTTCAGAAAAGCACATGGGAACCGCTTGTCCGTTTTCAGCCTTTTCGTGTCGACCCATTTAGCAGAGAGAGAGAGAGGGAGGGAGGGAGAGAGAGATCTAAGCAACAGACACATGGTACATAACAGAAAATGACATGCCTTGCACTGATTAAATGCCGTATGCTTTGATAGTGTGTGGAGGTGTAACAGGAAAAGAAATGCGGCCATATGGAAAATGCTTCAATCTCATATACAAGGTGTCAGTTGATTTCATCGTTCTTTGCGATTGTGGTCAATTTGACATTTAGAAAGAGGTCACATGCAAGTACCAGAGAACATTCAGATGGAAATGATCTGTTATGAACTCCTACCATTGAACTTGGCCACCACACCCTTAAAAGCTAAACTAAAGAGTTCCTACAGTTCCTCATTTCGAAGACAATTTGTTCGAAAGGTAAAACAAGATGTCTGCATACGAGAGACCTTGCTCGGAACCAGAGTCAGTCCTAGAATCTGGCCAATCTACCGACAGCGCCTTCATTACTCTTCAGTAGTTTCTGAATTTTCAGCTGCATAACCAACAAGGAACCACGAGTTCAGTAAATCCAGCAATAAAGAAGCACTGGAAGACACAGCAAGGCCACTTCTAGAAAACATAAGCAAGTGCTATTAGCAAGTGCTGCAGAAAAAGGATGATCGTGAATCGTTTCATTAGGTGCAGGAGGAATAGATTCAAAGCCATCAGGTCGATCTTGTTCCACTAAAGCTAGTTCCATTGGCCCAAACCAAATCTTGGATAGCTACTTTTGAATTAAAAAGTCCGGCATGCTCTGTGGCTTGTTCAATGAGGGTCTACTATTACATCTAATCAGGATCATCCAGTCATATAGATTGTTCATTACTCTCAAACATTGGAAAGCGAGTTCAGCAAGTGAAATTGTGACAAGCAAATTACCGGAGCTTTCATCAGGGTCAGGTTCTGCATTTTGATTATTCTCCATGCACTTCAGTAGAAACTTGAAGGTCTCGATTTCGCATGGGATTGTGAGCCCGCCGCTGTGATCAAACCCGAATTCCTCCTCGACCTTTTCCAGCAACACCTTGAACAGCGGATGACTAAGATAGCTAGTAGGAATGATGAATCTCCGAAGCTCCTGTCCCACATAAACTGCCAAATACCCTTTCGGAACATCTGCTGGTGGTTCGGGGCTAGGGCAGCTCTCTTCATCCGAGTCACAACACTGCAAATTCGCTATCCTCTTATTAACCAAAGGTGAAATGTTCCCTTGGCCTTCTTCAGGTTCGGGGTTGTCTGCCTTTGAGTTTAGCGTGACAGACTGCCACTTTTGGAGGAGTTCCTTGAGTCTGACGATCTGCCTGATTCCAGTCAACTTACCGCCACCATTATCATCCATTATAGAACCTCTAAAGCAACGGCAAAAGAAAAATCTCAGAATGAATGCACAGTGTCCACCTCCAGATCAGCAATCTCATAGCATCTTCTCCCACTGCACGATCATTTAATACATAAGTGAAAATGAAGTTTTCTGAATGGAAATCATTCATAATCCTCCATCACAAAACAGAAAATTGCTGTCCATATCGTCTGGCAAAAGTAAAATAACATTTTGAATCATTCTCTGAAATTGAATACAACGACAAGGCACAACAAATGAGCGCACAGCAAGAACTGCATAATGTACTCGCTAAGATAAGTATTTCGATGTAGTTTCCTTGAAAGTGTTTCACTTTTCCCAGTCGCCCCTATATATCAGAAGAAGGTCCTAAGAACCAATCCACCTGTCCTTAACCATTTGAGAACCACGGTCCGAGCCATCCATAAACCGCGTGCCTATCATTAGCGAACGTTCAAGGCCCTGTCTAGGCTTCTGTTTCCTCCTCATCTTACAATAAAATCCCTCTCATCTAACAACTAGCAATACATCTCTCTTTCTATGATTATTGATTCCATAAAATCGGCCCGAGTTTTCACCGAGGTTTAAGGATGGAGTCAACTAGAATGGATTGTGTGGCCGGAAGAACTCCCTTTGGAGGATGAATTCGATAAAAACCAGACCTTTCGATGTCGAGATCTCAAAAACTCCAAAAACAGGAAGGGAAAAAAAAATCTACTGAATTTGAAACAAGCAGTTTGTCCTCTCCACAAGTGCATCTCCAGTTTCAGATCTAATGCTTCATCTCGGCTTTCGATCAAGCACACTACGACCAAATCGCCGCATTCTCGTCAAGACAATCATCGAACCAACGCCGCAGAAGACCGGCATTATATCGAACGGAACGCTAATCCCCCCCTTCCCCATCCATCCATCAAATCGTTCGAAATGCCAGGTGCAACCGTCCGAAACACACACCTCAATTCAAACCGCGAATCCACACTTGAACAACAACACGCGCCGCAAACCAAACGAGATCCTTCCGCAGAAATCCAACGCGACCGTTGCCTCGTTTCGCGCCAACGCAGGCAGAAATCAACACAACCGATCGAAACGACACTGGAGCACGCGGTAGCGAAAGCGAAGGACGCGCGATCGCATCGCGAGATCAAAAATCCGAAAACGGCGCGACGAG
Organism: Eucalyptus microcorys; assembly: GCA_014182515.1. Taxonomy (NCBI): domain Eukaryota; kingdom Viridiplantae; phylum Streptophyta; class Magnoliopsida; order Myrtales; family Myrtaceae; genus Eucalyptus; species Eucalyptus microcorys. The sequence goes on from CM024564.1 coordinate 39,495,498, forward strand.
GGACGAAACCCGAATCAAAACCAAAAAAAAAAAACGAAGAAGAAGAAGAAGAAGACTGAAACGCGTACCTGGAGAGGAGACGAAGGAGGAGAGAGAGAGAGAGGGGATCAGGAGCGGCGGAGGAGAAGGTGGGAGGCCATGGCGGAGCCTCGGGAGCAAGCCTCGGGATCTTTCTTCTCCCCACACCCCCACCACACCCCAACAAACCAACCAACCCAAAAAAAACAGCGCAGCACACGAACAGACGGAGCGAGAGAGAGAGAATGGGTCGATGGCGGATCGAATCCCGGAGCGAAATTGGCGAAGGAATGTCGGAGGGCCTCCGCTTTATACGGCGGATTGGGAGTCGCAGAGATTTTCGCGCTGCACAAAGAGCGAGCTGTTTCTTCTCTCCTCTCTCTTCTCTCTATCCCTTTTCTTTGTGCGTCTGTGTATTCCGTGGTTTTTTTTTTTTCTTTCTCGGTTCTTTGTGCGCCAAAAGCGGGGCAACGGCTTTCGATTTTTTTTGTTTTTGAAGGAGCCGCAGACGGGGGGTGAGGATTTTTGATAAGGAGGGAAATAAATCTGATTAATTGAGAGTGGATTATTTTATGACGTGGTTGTGATCGATTTAGCTTTGATTAATGGGGGAATTCTAGATCCATTGCATCTAATTCAACGATGAGAAAGTAAAAAGCTGTGAGCGGAGGATTAAATAAGTACATGGTATGTTTCCGACATGTCGAACTGGAATTCGCAGTTGTGACTCGATCAAGTGCATGCCAATCATGCCGCGTGAAGTCAAGTGTGTCATAGTAAACATGTTTAATGAGACTAAAGCTGTTTTAGATCGCGGAAAATGAGCGATTCTGAAAATTTGTTTTCTCATGAATGTTTTTAATATGTTGCTTTTAATTAAGTAATGAGGAATAAAATTATAAGCGAAGAGTTAAATGAGTACATCGAATGTTTCCAACCTAGCAAGCTGAAATCCGTGATTGTGATTCAGTTGAGTGCATACCGCTCATGTTGGTGTCGAGGGGGACTTCCATGTGACCGAGCTGAAAGTCATTAGGGCCGAGTGAGGACTAGGCTTGAGGATCTCATGTCGTCTTATCACGTGATAGTCAGTTTGTGTGTGTGCATGTGCGGGGAAGGGTTATAAAGTGGGTCGTCTAATGTTGGGTAACCGGAAATGAGTGATTCTAAAAATGTTTTTCTCATAAATGTTCTAGATACATTGTATCTAATTAAGTAACAAGGGAGAAAAAAAACTATGAGTAGACGGTTAAATGAGTGGATCGAATGTTTCCAACCTTCTCGAACTATATTCATGATTACGATTTGGTCGAGTGCATACCAATCACGTTAGTGTCGAAAGGACATTCGCGTGATTAAGCCGAAAGTCGTTGGTGGTCGAGCAGGGATTGTGCCCGGGGGTCTTGCATTTTTCTCGCGGCGCATCGTCTTATCGCTTGATGGTCAGTCTTTGCAAGGCTTGTTAAGTGTGTCGTATTAAACATATGATGGGACTAAAGCTGTGTTGTGTTGCCGAAAATGAGTGATTCTCAAAATCATTTTTCTCATAAATGTATCCATATCTAATTAATTAATGAGAAAAGGTTATGAGTTGACGATTAAATAAGCAGATGGTATGTTTATGACCGGCTACAATGAATTCATGATTATGATTAAGTTGAATGCATACCAATCATGTCGATGATGTCGGGGGATTTCTGCATGACTAAGCCGAAAGTCATTGGGATCGAGTGAGGATTGGACCTGATGGTCTCCCATTTTCTCACAACGTGTCGTCTTAGCGTGTGATGATCAATCTCAATGACAAGTTACGTGCATCATAATAAACACCTAATGTGACTAAAGCCTTATTGAGTTGTGGAAAATGAATTTAATCGAAAAATCCTATTTTCAAAAATGATTGCTCATGTCGCTCAGGAAAAATGGACCATGATAATTTTTATCGTCCACGAATAAAGTATTTTTTATTGATTAATTATTTTAAATAGCGCAGATAATTATTTTTTAAATAATGATTTTCAAATCACTTATTGTTTTTTTTTTTTTAAATGGAGTCAAAATATACGTGTATTGTCAAAAGTCAAAAATGAAAAAAAGTATATATATTCAAGAAGATGATGAAATGCAGCGTCTATTCTGAACCGTTGGATCAACACCCAACTTGGGGTCCTGGTCTCACGTGATGACGGTGATGACGGCGTTCATCTTTTCCTGATCTCCTTTGATCTTTTCGTACGATGACTCTCGACACCATCCGATGGGCCACTTTACGGTTTGTGGTCGCTAACCTCCGCTTTACTTTCATCTTGGAAGTTCAGAATTACTTTTAGTTTGCAATGGATCTACTTGTTTATTAACCTAGTTTGAATAGTGTGCCTGATGTCCTCTGTCATGATGAGGTGTAATTTACAAAGCAATGTCGTTTATCGAAGAATTTGACATAGTTTTTTCAGTCTATGGACATGCTCGAAGCTCTCTATCTTGCTTTCTCTTACCCTTTGTTTTTCAGTAATTCCCATGACTTGATGTTGGCATTCCTGTTGTTTTCTAGATTGGACTGCTTCTTGTTTTAGGTAGATTAATTGGTTGGACAATGTTTACAGTTGTTGACATTATTTGCCCGTCGATTGCAAATTTGACAGAACAATTTGACATGGGTGGCTAATGTCTCGTGATTATTTTCTCTTTTTCCTTGACGGAAAACACCTATATGTTGTAGCTTGGTCCACTGTCACAATACATTACTTTTCACGTAAACTAGCAAACAATGATCGTTTGTAAACTTACATGTACAGTCCTGTATTTTCTTATGGCTGAAGATTAAGTGTATGTTGGCTTGCTTATGTAGATAATGAACCGAGGAGGAGGAACAGGAGCAGGACTAGGTAGTGGGAGCGGGCCCACAGCCGCTACAGCTGCCTAAAAGCAGAAGACACTCCTACAAAGAGTTGAAAACGACATTGGCAACATTGTCGACAATTTTAGTCATCTTGTGAATGTTGCCAGAGTATGTATACATTTCTCCTTGCCATCTTTCAGTTTGGAAAGCTTTATCCCTCTCGGTAACAGTCATAACTATAGTTGAGATTATCCATGCTTTTCCTTTGTGTGTGGCTAGGTGGAACATTGACAAGCCGTCTCTTTGTCACTTATTGACTACCATGTAGTGTGAGGTCTACATTTGCTTCAGTGTATTGGCTTGATGCTGGACTTAGGTATCAAGAAGTTATATCAATGGATAGGAGGGAGGTTGCTTGGACTTAACCAAACCGTTCGGGAGGTGGTGGGGGTGCTGCTATCTATGGACCTAAAATGTTATCCCACAACGGGGTGAAACGACACCTCAGCGAGTTCCACCCCCTAAGACCTGACTAAGAAGCAAATACGCCCTAGGGGCTGCCTAAGCACACCACGAGTCAGAGGACTTACCTTGGCCTCAGTCTCTTCTTGCAAGTTAGTATCTCAAAACTCAACCAATCATGTCAATTCACCAAATCAGATCGAACTATCAATCAATCGACCCAATCGATTACATGTCATCACGACCTTCTCTCGGTCGGCCAAATCAATATTACCTAATAAGTCCGCTCATATTAGGACTGCTCCCTCTAAGCTGATATTAGATAATATAACTCGCGTTAAGCTGATAAATAGTATACTGCTCTCAATATAAGCTGACATATCAGAGCCCATAGGTTGATATAATATACTAATAATACTCCCTCTAAGATGATAATTACATTGCTCACTCTAAGCTGATAAGTAACCTTGCTCACTATAAGCTGATAGGATATATTGCTCGCAATCTAAGTTGACATATCAGAGCCTGTAGGTTGATATAGTATACCGATATGCGAGCAAGCTGACATATCACCCGTAGGCTAATATAGTATACCATCCCAACCATTTAATCAATTCATCATTTTTATCATACCCGATAAAAATAGCCGTGTGTAGGTACACAGTCGGCCTTAGCCAAAATACCATAATTTCACTTTTGATCATTCCACTTCTTTCAACAGTCCAAAAATAGATTTTTGACGCTGTAAACCAACGCCCAGTAATTTTCCAATTAATTACCAAAATTAATTAATTTAGGAATAAAATCATAAAATCACAATCATGCAAAATTAGCACAAATTAAAACTCAATTAAATAAACAGATTGCACCACAATAATCAACATAAAATTCTGGTCACCGACTATCCCGATCTAATTTCCGGAAAATAATTAATTAATTAAATAATTATAGAAAATATTAAATAAATATCAATAAATCAATTTAGGCTCAGAAAAGCCTAATTGAATGTCAAAACGGGCATGGAAAATTTCCGAGTCACTCTAGATAAATATTAGAGCTCGTCTAGGCCCTAATTGTACTAACTATCCACCTAACATGCATTGGTATATCATTAAACTTCACTAATCTGATCTAACTAACCACATAACCATACTTAACTTAATCTAATTAACCCTTAAGCGTCATTAATCTACTAAACGAGGGTTAGTGAGTTAAACTCACTTGTTTTGCGATCTGATTGGCACAAGGCTCCTTTTTTCCAAAGCGGGCCTAGCTTTCGAGGCAAGGAAAGTACCAAAATGGGCCCAACAAGCTGTTGGAAACCCACTCTGTTTGCTGCTATTTTGGGCTAAAACAGAGGGCAACAAGCTCGGTTTAAGGTAGGGATGGACCGAGGAAGGTTGAAAGGGCCAAACCAGGTTCAAGCGGGGACTCACGGTGGTCAGAGGTGGGCTAAACGGCTTTGGCACGGCTAAGGCAGCTTGCTGGAACGACGTGAGGGCTAGACGAGGCGGTGGCATGCGTGGTGGCGCGTGTAGGGCGGCGAGGCTTTGTGGGTAGGCATGGGCGGTCCGACAACGATCCTAGCTTCGACAGTGGCTGCGACAGGCGGCTTTTGCTCTTGAAAGTCTCGAACAGCAAGGAAAAGGGGGAATTGGAGGTGGTCGGTCGATCTTGGAGAGGAAAAGAGGGGAGAAGTACACTATCAATGTCATAAGTTGTGTACAGCGCTCACTTTGGTGCCAAAAATTTCCGTTGGATCACTTAAGTGTCAAAAATTTTGAAAAATGATCATTTCAATGCCAATGCCAATCTGGTTGGCCGGAAATCCGACGTGGTAGTTTTTTATTAATTTTTTACACTAATGTGGCTTGCTAGAGAGTATAGTCAGTATGTAAACCACAAAACGACGTCGTTTGGCGTCTTTCCCCAAGTCGAAACCTTAAATCCCCAAATCGAGAGAGAGAAAGAGAAGGCATGGCAGCGTCGTCTTCTTCTCCGAAGAACAACACTAGCACTAGCCACTCTCTGATCATAGCCCAATCCATCATCTCCATCTGCACCCTCATTGTTTCCCTCGCACTCCTCGTCTTCTCTCTCTCTCTCTGCACCTTCAACCCCCTCTTTTTCCTCCTCCTCCTCCGCCCTCGCCTCCTATTTTCCCATCGCTTCTTGCCCAAGAAACAATCTCAGCCTCTCATTGCTCACCTAGTCGAGCAACTACAACGGAGGCCGAGCACGATGGCCGAGCGATGGTGGCCGAGCACGGTGGCCAAGCGACGGTGGCTGAGCAAGCTAGGTCGGCGAGGATTGAACAAAAAAACCCTAATTTCAATCCCAAATGAGCTGTCCGGCGTCGTTTTTCCTAGGCCATCCACTTATGACTGCAAAACGACGTTATTTTCTTAAGGAGGACGGAAAACGACGTCATTTAAAAGGCTTGTCGATTTATTTATTTTTAATATAAAAGCCACATAATCATTTTGGCCGGAATCTCCCGCCGGTGACACGAAAATGATCGTTTTTCCTCTGATTTGGCACTTAAGTTATCCAATAGAAACTTTTAACACCAAAATGAGCGCCGTACACAATTTACGGCATTGATAATGTACTTCTCCCGGAAAAGAGAGGATGGAGGCGAGAAGGGAACAAAGGGGGGCCACCTTATCTTCTTAGCCTCATCTTCTTATCTCCTTGCCCATCCACCACCACCAGCTGGTCCTTGGCCTCAAATTATCTACCAAGGCTCATCTTAGAACTCTTGAAATGGTCCAAAAGTCATAGGCAATGGAGAGCTACAAATTTTGGAAGATTTCCTCTCAATTGGACATTTAATCTCCCTTAAATCAATCCAATTTGACCTCTCAAAAATCAACCGACACCTCACTGATCCAATTGGTATTTTTCCTCACCAATTGATCCCATTCGCATCTCAATTGCGTGATAAAAAATGGTCCCCGACTTTTTCTGGACAAAAACGGCCCTATAACAACTTTTTCTCAAAAAGTCTCAGTTTGCAGAAAAATCTTCTAAGACTGAGTCGATACTCCTAGAATGACTCGTGACATGACAGAACTTTCAATTTATAAAATCGGACTCAAATTCGCGATTAATTTCAATTCGGCGTGATTTTAGCGTGATCTAGGCTACCGAGTAACTTTCAGAAATTCTTAGTGCAAATGACCCGTGGTCGATTTTCTTTGAGCTACAATGAACCCACTCAACACATTGGCGACTCTCGGTTGTTGTAAAAATCTCAAGGATTCAAATACGGATACAGGGTACCAAAATGATAGAAAAATCAGTCTAGTATCGGTCGACGAGAATTTTTCAATTTAGTGGAATCACCCAAGTTTAGCCACACTTCTCAGTCAAACTGATATATCTCTAATCTCAAATCGATTTTTAACTGTGCCGTAATGGTCTCTAAAGATAAGCACGGTTGAATAGCCGATTCTTAGTCAAATTCTCAAGTCTATTGCGTTAAAATTCCTTAATGGTTTTCCTAGATAATCTAGTTATCTCGAGAGTGATCCGCTCTGAGAACAATCATATAGGCGTGTCAATGAAATGCTCGATTTATTCAATAAAAATCAGGATTGAAAATCCGAGATGTCACATTGATAGATCCATGACTTCCAATGACTCAAGAATCCCAATGGAAGGAGGAAGCTCAAGTAAATTCTGACAGTTTCCCAAAAGCAGGCTTCAAAGTTTCTTTAAGGACTTGATAGAGTCTGGTAGGCCAACAATAGTGACACCATCCAATTGAAGATGCATAAGAGATTCCAAGTGATCAATAGAGTTTGAGATATGAGCCAAACTTTCGCATTGGCAAACGCTCAGAATCTTAAGTTTCTTCATGGAAGTTGGTTTGAAATCAATCTCCCTAATGGCAGTTCCATCAACCAGAAGTTCTTCCAAATCTATCATATGATACAGTTCTTGCGGCAAGTCACTGACAAATCTGCAGAACTCAAGATTTACGGAGACTAAGTTCTTTAGATTACCTATCAATAGACCAATTTGGGATAGTAAGGAACAATGTTCATAGCTCACCGACCACCGCCCCTTCCTGTGCCGGTGGGCTGTGGGCGGCAATCCTGCAGCAGCGGTCGGCGGCAACAATCGGCAGTCGTGCAGTGGTCGAACGATGGCGGACAGCGGTCATGCGGCGGCGGATGGCGGTCATGCGGCAACAGGCGGTGATTGGCGGTCTGTGAGTAAGAAGAAAAAACAAATAAATACAAAAATTTATAATTTTTTACCAAACGCATTTCTATTCTTTTTCTATTCCAAGAATAGAAATTTTGTATAATTACCATACATCTTATTTGACTCAGAAATTATATATATATATATATATATATATTTATATATATATATATATTTTGGTAACCTAAGGAACCCCGTAAATTGATAGCCGGCGAGCAAACCCTAAGGGAGCGACCGCAGGACCCATCACCACAGTACTCTAGGTAAGAATCCCTAACGACGCCTCTGGGATTCGAACTTCTCTCCTTCGTGAGGGGGAGAGAGCCCGAGCCAGCTGCGCCACTGCGGGCGGTGGTTATTTGACTCAGAAATTGTTCCCAAAGTAGAAATAGAAAAAAACTATTTCTAAAAAGAAATAGTTCCCCATAATAGAAACATTGCCATACGCACCCTAAGTGAGTATTTACCATCTTCAGCACTTTCAAATTTTTCAAATGCTCGATGAACCTAGGTAAACTAGCAATCTTGGTGCTTGATAGATCCATGACTTCCAGTGACTCAAGAATCCCAATGGAAGGAGGAAGCTCAAGTAAATTCTGACGTTTTCCCAAAAGCAGGCTCCAAAGTTTCTTTAAGGACTTAATAGAGTCTGGTAGGCCAACAATAGCGACACCATCCGGTTGAAGATGCACAAGAGATTCCAAGTGACCAATTGAGTTTGAGATATAAGCCAAACTTTCACATTGGCAAGCGCTCAAAATCTTAAGTTTCTTCATGGAAGTTGATTTGAAATCAATCTCCCTAATGGCAGTTCTATCAACTAGAAGTTCTTCCAAATATGTCATATGATACAGTTCTTGTGGCAAGTCGCTGACGAATCTGCAGAACTCAAGATTTAAGGAGACTAAGTTCTTTAGATTACCTATTAACAAACCAATTTGGGATAGTAAGGAACAACGTTCACAGCTCATCAGCCACCACCCCCTCTCGCGGTCGGTGGGCTATGGGCGGCAATCTTGCGGCGATAGTTGAGGGCGACGATTGGCAGTCATGCGACGGTCGTGCGGCGGTCCTGTGGCGGTCGTGCGGCGATCGTGCAGCGGTGGTACAACGGCAAACAACGGTTGTATAGCGATCTTGGTTGAAAATTATGGAGCAAAAGATTAAGAAATATTTTATTTCTTTCACTTGTATCAATCTTCTTATGCTAGCTTCAAGTGATTTCTTATCGAAACTCGTGACAAAGAGCATTCCGTTCATTACCACAAACACAATTATCATTTGCTTAGCCAATTGGAGCCTTATGCAATTCTTTCATAACCCCCACACTGTGGGGCAAGGCACATGATTTACTAACAAAATTGAGAATATTGGTAATGTTTGTAAATGCCACTCGAGAGTCCTAGATACTCAAAAGAGAATGAAAACTAGGGGATATGAAAAAGTAGTATGCCTGGTAAAAGCAAGATCAATGCCCATGAAAAAAAAATGCAAAGAAAAGCAAGAATGCAAAAATGAGCGAAATCCATGATCATGCAAAAGATCATTCATTGAAAAACAAAAGAAATGTCTTGCAAGAGAAAACATGTATTACAAGCAATATCATTAGAACAGAGAGCGAAGCTCTCATGTCTCAAGACAAATTACCAAAAGGACTCTCGAGATATGTTAAATTTCAAGAGTCAAATTTTTGAAAAGTCGTGTGATGACAATGATGCCAAGATAATCACTCACTTTTAACCCTTTGATATTTGAAAATTTTTCAAGCCTTTTTAAGGCTTACCCAAACCAACATTACAACCCTTATTCGAAGTCTCTTCCGATTGAGATGGTTCGAGTGGAAATGAGAGTATCACATAGGAGCTATAGCTAGAAGGAGTGGAAGCAATCCTATCTTATCTTATCTTCAAGGTTCTTGATTTGTAAACCTGAAGAAGATATTGATTGAATATTCATTTCTTGGCCTCAAAGTGCATACCCTTTGTGTAAGCCCATGACCAAGCCATCATTACAATCCCTTTAAAAGACCTTTTGATCAATAGATTGTATTCACTGTGAACGTTTCCGAAAGCCATAGACATAGGTTGAGTGAGATTTTTCCAGTGAGATTTAAATAGTTTTCACATATCAATGGTTGGGAACAAAAGCCCTTTTCGAGAGCTAGTGTGAAAGACCTCTTTTGATTAGGATATTTCTACTTGGCATATTTGATTTAATCTTTAGATGGTTAATCAGATCTCGTTTTGTTAAAATCTTCTTTGAAAGGATTTGACAATCAATATCATTTCGCAAGATGATTTCTCTAGCAATTTCGAAACTCAAACCTAGTCGAAATCCGTTTTTACACAGTGAGACTATCATACCCGGTCAAAACCCATTTATATACGGTGAAACCATCATACCCAGTCAAAACCCATTTGTATACGGTGAGACTTTTCTCTCAGTCGAAACTCGTTTGTATACGGTGAGACATTTCTCCTAGTCGAAATCCATTTTTACATGGTGAGACTTTTGCCCTAGTCGAAACCCGTTTGTACACGGTAAGATTATTATACCCGGTCGAAACCCGTTTTTACACAGTGAGACATTTCTCCCAGTCAAAACTCGTTTTTACACGGTGAGACTATCACATTTAGTCAAAATCCGTCTTTACACTATGAGACCTTTTTTATTCCAATCTAAATCATAGGATTTGTGGGTCCATCCATAAACCACACGGTTCCAGGTTATCCTTAAACCTTGTCTCTTAGGTTCTAGGTTATCCTTAAACCTTGTCTTTTGGATTCTAGGTTATCCTTAAACCTTGTGTTTTGGGTTCTAGGTTATCCTTAAACCTTGTCTCTTGGGTTCTAGGTGATCCTTAAACCTTGTCTTTATCTTAGTGGTTATCCTTAAGCCATTCATTTTCCATTTAGTGATTTTATTTCCTTCATTTCATTTCATGAGAGAGATAGCGAGAGACAGAGTGAATAAACCCCAACAATAGTTCATAGACCTTGATGAGCAAAGGTAAGTATTAGGTACGTCCCTAACCAACCATCATTGCTTTTGTCATTTTCTATTTTCAAAATTGAGTCGACCAAAAATTTCAGGTATCAATTTTATCTTTGAGTGGAACCTTTTTTAGCTCCCATCCAAAGAGGGGCAGCTGTTGACATCCGAAATTTTTGTTGACATTTTAAACAAATATTTTGCAAAAATGTTTTAAAAAATGAAAAAAAAAATGAAATGAAAACATAAAAAAGGAGAAGAAAACAAAGAAAAGAAAAGAAAAGAAAAAAGGAGAGGAAAGGAAAAAAATAAAAGAAAGAAAAAAATGATAGAAATGAGGTCTCGGGCACTCTCTTTTTGGCGGGAGGGCTCTTAGTTCTGGTGGATTTCGGGGAGGAGATCTGGCTCTCGAGGAGGTTCGGCTCTTCGATCGGTTGCTCGATAGCTAGGGCAAACGGTTTTGGGGAGTTGGTTGAGGATTTCACCACAGGGGGGTTCGTCGAGGGGAGAAGGGGGAGAGCTGCTCCTTGGTTTCCCATCCTCCATGGATTTACTCTCTCGAGCTCGCAAGCTCTCTCGATCGGAATCTCTCCACAAATCCGTTCGGTTCAAAGGATTTCTATCGATCAGAACCGACTGAAGAGGATCGGCCGAGACGGTGGCGGCAACGGTGACAACGACGACGGCGGCGGATCGCTCTCGGAGGTCTCAACTCGGCTCCGAGGGCAGAATCGAAGAGTAGATTCGCTGGTGTTGAAAGGAAGAAGCTTCTGGAGATCAATCCTTCGCCGATTCATTCAAGAACTGTCCCTTTTGCTGCTTTGCTTGCCATCCTCTTGTGGTCTAATCCAGGTATAGTTGTAACGCCGTAGTTGTCTCGCATTTCTTTTATGTAGAGCAATAACATAGATTTAGCTTCAATTTTCATTCGGTAGTTTCTGTTGAACATATTTGAATGTGATTCGTACCTATTTCCGCTTCTGCATTCCGCATGTTTGGTCAATGGGAGGGAATTCCTGGTGTTCGTTTTTTAGGTTAAATGGTTATTGAAAAAGTGAAGGGTCTCATGAACTCCGTCTTGTTATCCTCTGATGGTAAAACTTTGGAAGCTGAGGCTGCTCATAGGACTAAGACCTAGAACTTTAGGGTGAAAGTAGCATCTTATTGAGGATGTACTATTGATTTGATCCTGCTTTGATGATGTTGTGGTCGCATGATTTTAAGTCACTGATTTGCCCTCGCATTTTGGTCACTAAAATGAGATGCCTGTCATATGTTTGTGAAGATGCCTAAATGAATATTTGCGTAGTGTCTTCATCAGTCTATATGCAAGATATTCATGGCTTACTTAAATCATGATGCCTATATTGATTTCATCTTGCTTACTGTCGATCTAATCAATCTGAGCAATTTTAGCATTATGGCATGCTTAAACTTGTGCTTATTGGCCTCGTTGATTGTGAGTAATATTCGTTTTCACTTTGAACCAGATTGAGGGCCCGTTTGGTTCGGCTTTTGGGGAATACATTTGCAGAAATGCAAATACCTTTGGGTGAAGGGGGTTTTCCGAAATGCAAATGTCATTTGGTAAAATTTGTATTGAGAAACAACTTTGGCCAAAATACCGTTTGGTAAAATTTGCATTTGTAATTAACTTTTATTAAATTAAAAAAGCAAAAATATGTTTATATTTTTTTTGAAGTCCGGCCATCGGACCGCCGAATTTGGCGGCCAAACCGCCCGAATAAAAAATATATAAAAAATAAACATAAAATAGATATAAAAAATAGATATGTTTATATTTATAAATATTTATTTATTTATTAAACATAAAATATATTTATATAAAAAATAGATATGTTTATTTCTATATAAAATATATATAATATATATAAATATATATTTTATATAAATATATATTATATATTTATATATAAATATATATTATATATATTTTCATAAATATATATTTATTAAACATAAAATATAAAAAAATAGATATAGATATGTTTATATTTTTATATAAAAATATAAACATATTTATTTTTATTTTTATTTTTATTCAAAGGCGGCCAATCGGCTTCTCCACCAGAGAGATGAACAATACTAGAAGTTGCATTTCGAATATGCAATTTTCCAAAGGACCTCAAGAGCTGCATTGGGCTAAATGCCCTTAAAGCCACTTGGAGATGCAATTGCATCTCGCCAAAGTCGCGCAAAAAACGAACCAAACACCTTTGCATTTGGCTAAGGGACTTTAGAGCCCAAATGAGCATTCCAAATGCTCAACCAAATAGGGCCTGAGTTTTAGAAAGTAATAAATCTCTATTATGGTCTGGTTTTACTCAAATTTAGGAAGTTTTCTAGATCAAGTAGAGATCAATTGATGGGTAAAACTGATGGTTGAAGTTGGTGGATATAGGCAGAATTTTGTAGAAATAAAAACAGGGTTTGCTACTTTTGTCAACCCTTTTAAAGTTGTAGGGTTTGCTGTGATTCATTTTTTTAGAACTACTCTTTGTGCATTGTTTGGATGGTTTTATAAACCATTAGTTATGCATTATGTTTTAATTCACTTGTGGCTGATTTGCATGTTTTCATGATTATCATTTTCCGTCTATCAATTTGCCATTAATTGGACTCAACTTCTCTTAGGAAGTGGGCTCGTTTTAATCTTCCTATGATGCTGATTTCGCATGATTTGCACATCAATTGGACTCAACTTCTCTTTTGATGTGCATGATAGAAATCTGTCATAAAATGAAATTCAGAACCCCTATTTTTCCCTTGTCAAAGCTAACCTCTTGTCATTTTTCTATGATTTTCTTGTTAAGGATTCTAAGATTGGGTCCTTAACAAAAGTTGTTCGTCTTTCTTTTGTTCGCGCTGTGGTAAAATTTCATATTCTTCATATTTTCTTTTTAGATCAAATCACTATTAATGTGTCATGACATCCTGATATTTTGCTGCATTTCTGACGTGGTATTGTGCATTCTTGAATTTTCATAAACTTCTATGTAGCTCACGTTAAAAAACTTTTGCCATGAAAGTTGTTTCCCACGATTGGGTGTGCATTTGATTCCAACTTGAGGCTAGTTTGGTTATGGATTGATGCCATTTTGATCAAGTAGACTCATACGTGCTTGTGAAAAGATATAGCTTCAATTTCATAGAAATTTGTCATCAAACAATCACAATTTACAATCTCGTGTGCTCCGTTACAATTCTGATTGCATGCTGGAAGTTGTGGATTAAGCATAGAGTAGATGGATTTTGTCTTAGCTTGTTTTTTTTTATTTGCCCGTGGGACAGTGATATCACGTGTTCAAGTCCCTTGTCAATTTCACATGTTCAAAGATGCATATTGTTTAGTAAGTGATCCTTTGTTAGCTCATTCATTTGTTTGATTAACTGAGAACCAAGGCTATATGGCTTGGATGCTTGTCATGTTATATGCTTTGCACGTGATCATTAGATGAATGAATGATTTAGGTGCGGCACATAACAATGCTGAACCTTAGGATATCACTCAAAATTTGACTTTCGCATTGTACTTATTTTAAACAATTGATTTTGATATGATGTATTGTTTTTGGTTGTTTGATGTGTTTGTTTGTTTTCTCCCGCTGTATCTACCTAGTTATAGATTTCTTAGGCTAGGCTTAGATTAGACCCCGTAGATGGAGAAGGCGTAAAGATGGTGGAGGTCGATGTTCATTCCGACCATTTATTATGTAATATTTGTTTTTCCCGACATATGTCTCGGTTCCATGCATTGTATAAAACCCGATGAGTTGCGGGTTTCCTTTCTTTCCCAATTGTTTTCTCTTTTATATTTTTAGAATTGCATGATAGATTTACTGATTTTCTTGATTGTTTACTTCATGTCTTGCAATTTCAATTTGATTGATTGTTTTCCTTTCATGCTTTTCCAAGAATAGAATAGAATGAAAGTAACTAACCACGCATGATCATTTAGTCTAGAATTGATGATCCCGAAAATGTAAAAAGAAACGCATGGATATGTTAGGAAAAACACAACATACTATTTAGGTACCGAAAGGGCGTTCATAGAAATATTAGCGTAACCCAAGTCCCCGAACCTAGATATTTGATTGCATAGGAATCGAGGGAATACTCCCGACCCTCGATTGGGTTTTCTAGTCGACCCCCGAAACGAGGCTAGTGGCGACTCCCGTCTATTTTTAGGATGTTATAAATAATTAGACTGTACAAAATTCGCTATCACGCGAGGTATGAGCTTGGAAGAGCTCGTGATCTTGTGATCAAGTACCCCTAAACCCGATCTTTTCCCCCTTTAACTTCGAGGGCAGCGAGATCGGGTCGCAACATTTGCTGTTGCCGCCGCTCTTCATCGAATTGGACAATCAATTTTTTTGGCCTTTCATTATGATATGTTGATTTTCTTTTACGTTGTCTCGCAGCATATTGTCGGTTAATTGCTTTGCCGAGGGGGCTTGCTGTCTAGCTTTAGCTTCGAGTCTGTGGCTTTCGTGTTTATATTCATCTTGGAAGTTCATAATTACTTTTAGTTTGCAATGGATCTACTTGTTTATTAACCTAGTTTGAATAGTATGCCTTATGTCCTCTGTTTTGATGAGGTGTAATTTGCAAAGCAATGTCATTTATCTAAAAATTCAATATAGTTTTTTTCAGTCTATGGACATGCTCGAAGTTCTCTATCTTGATTTCTCTTGCCCTTTGTTTTTTCAGTAATTTCCATGACTTGACGTTGGCGTTTCTGTTGGTTTCTAGATTGGACTGCTTCTTGTTTTAGGTAGATTAATTGGATGGACAATGTTTACAGTTGTTGACATTGTTTGCCCTTTGCTCGCAAATTTGACAGAACAATTTGACATGGGGTGGCTAATGTCTCATGATCCTTTTCTCTTTTTCCTTGATGGAAAACACCCATATGGTGTAGCTTGGTCCACTGTCACAATATGTTGCTTTTCACATAAACTAACAAACAATGATCGTCTGTAAACTTACACGTACAGTCCTGTATTGCCTTATGGCTGAAGATTAAGTGTATGTTAACTTGCTTATGTAGATAATGAACAGAGGAGGAGGAGCAGGAGCAGGACTAGGTAGTGGGAGCGGGCCCACGGCTGCTGCAGCAGATTGCAGCTGCCCGAAAGCGAAGACACTCTTACAAAGAGTTGAAAATGACATTGGCAACATTGTCGACAATTTCAGTCATCTTGTGAATGTCGCCAGAGCATGTATACATTTCTCCTTGCCATCGTCCGCGTCTGGAAACCTTTATCCCTCTCGGTAGAATGAGTCATAACTATAGTTGAGATTATCCATGCTTTTCCTTTGTGTGTGGCTAGATGGAACATTGACAAGCCATCTCTTTGTCACTTATCGACTACCATGTAGTGTGAGGTCTACATTTGCTTCAGTGTATTGACTTGATGCTGGACTTAGGTATCGTGAAATTATGTCAACAGATAGGAGGGCAGGTTGCTTGGGCTCTTGTAAGCTGCTGAAATTGGGAAAGATGTATTGTTTCCATGATCTTGTTCTTCATGAATGGAGGATTGAAATTTTTTATATATATTCCAAATGGAAAAAAATTCATTTTAGATCTTAGAAGGCTGTTGTGATGGACCTTTTGATAATGAAGAGTGGAGACCTAATATCAGAAATTTTTAAGATGTCGTGGTGAGGGGATACAAACTAATAAAGTATGGATAATATTCAAAATGTGGATGTTTACTTCCTGATACCAATGCTTTCAAAATTATGAGCTTAGATCAAGGAGATGATAAAAGTAAAGTTTGTCCTTGCCATTCTAGTGATTCAAGTAGCATGTACAAAGTAAAGTTTGTCCTTGCCATTCTATCAAGTAGCATGTATACTTTGAGAGATTTTTCTTTATGTAACATGTGAAGAGATATTACTCTTATTGAAAATAAAAGAACATTTGTTCTATATTTTTGTCTTCAATTTGAAATTTCCAAACTGGGAGGGGTTTGATATCTGAAGAGCATCCATTGTGGTATTGACTCAGTCTTCTCACTTGTGGCAGGTGAATGACCCTCCAGTCAGAAACTCACAAGAAGCTTTCATGATGGAGATGCGTGCAGCAAGAATGGTGAGATTTGGACTTTAATCTGAATTGAGGCTTGGCCATTTAATTATTGTAACCAACAAAGGATAGTTAATTCTGCTCATTAACTTAAAAGGCAGTTCATGTTTGGCATATATGTTTACCACATGTCAATTTGGTAATCCTCTGCTGAATCCATGAGAGACTCAAAATTTCAGGGCTATGAGACTTCTAGAAAATGGATGTGGGATTTCTTTTTCATGATAATGGGAATCCGAATTTCATTATCTCAGAGATTGCGTTTGCCACACGTGTATTAGCATTTAGCAATAGCAATAACCATAATGTGAAATGACCCTCACAATCTGGATTTTCTGTATAGTTTAAATGAACTTGAGGGAACACAAATTGTCAATCCAAAAATAGTTACTCAAATCGCAAAATGCAGGTGGCTAAGTATGATTAACTTTTCAAGGAATATGGTGAAGTGGCGAGAGCATCTTTCTATAGTTCAAATGAACTTGGGGGAAAATAAGTGGCATAACCTTGAGATTAGTTACTTGAATAGGTGATGTGTGTGATTAAGGACTAAAAACTTTTCAAGGAATATTATTAAGCGGTGGAAGCACCTACTTGTAATGCTTCAGAAATTTTAACCCTGGATCGATCTTCTTCTTTACTTTCCAAAGCTTATCAAAGAAGCAGCTTCTCTGTGCTCATGTATTTGTCTCCTCTGCCATTTGATGCATGTCTGCGAAAAAGGTTCAAGCGGCTGATTCACTGCTGAAATTGGTATCAGAGCTGAAACAGACTGCCATATTTTCGGGATTCGCATCTCTAAACGACCATGTTGAACAGAGAATCGTCGAGTTCAACCAACAAGCCGAAAAATCGGATCGTACGTTGTCTAGAATTGCGGAGGAGGCAGCCACCAGTCTCAAAGAGCTCGAATCTCATTACTACTCTTCGTTGCAGAGGACAACTCATCCCACCGAATCTTAGTGGAAGATGACTGTGATCTTGTGTATTAATTGTGGGGATTATTGTGACTTGTTACTTATCTTGAAGCTAACAAAAGCTATGTACACTACATGGAGCTTCTAGGGTATTCTTTAACTTCAGCAGGGTGATTGAGAGGCTTGCTCTTGCCGTTCCAGAGCCATGTGAGGGGATGAATTTGATTATCTAAATAAGGAGTATTGAGGAGATATTTGACTTTGGAATTCGTCCAAAAAACTTGTCGATGACTACTCAGTGCAAATCTCTCTCAGCAAAGAGATTAGCAACTTGGACTTCAAGTCATTGCGTTTGTCTCCTGTACTTCTATATCTACGAATTTGCAGCTAAAGGTTGGATGAGATGGAAAGCTTTTACATAATTGATGCCATGTGATTCCCCGGTCCTAGCGGAGATGACCTGCATTGGATTGAAATAGAGCCCGGGGCTTACTCTCTTCTCAAAAGCTGGTCCATAAAACCACTTGCTCTCTACGATAGCAAAGAGGCCTTTAGTTTTTTATTGTATGCTCCGTTTACTGCGCAGGAATTTTTGCGATTTGAAAACTATTTTTAAAGAAGTCATTTTCTAGAAAAATAGTAATATTTTCCTGAAGTTGATTGAAGTTTGAAAATGAACTGTATTGGAAACGATGGCTTAACTTTCTTTCCTAAAGAAACACGCACCATTCACATTGCGCGTGTACATGGATAAAAAATTTCGTTGCTTTGGCAGTCTATAAATAGAATTTGGTAAAAAATTTAAATAGTATCATTCATTAACTAGACTTTTAAAATAATTGAATATGTTGATTTTGAGTTAATAAAGCTAAGGCTCATCCCATTTTATTAGACCTGGGCCCGGCCAACAAGGTCCCAAAGACTTGGACATGACTGCCGAGATCCTAAGCATGGGGCGTTAAGGTCTTGGGTCAAGTCTCGAGGGACTAAGGCCCAGTCGCTATGATCCCAAACCCGGGTGTGGTTGCAAGATTTGAGTAGTCAGGCATGGTTGTTGGTGATTTGGGCATGGACACTAAAGTTTTAAGTCCGGCCTTGAACAACTTGGACCAACCTCTTTGCACCCTGGTCTGGCTCATCTGGCCCTAATGGACATTAATCATAAGTTATTGCTGCTTTGTTGACTCTATTTAACATATTTGGCGTAAAATTAAATAGAACTTTTATTACATGTTATATAATTTACCACATTTCGTTAGTAAATGAAAATTTGATTGAGTAAAATTATGAATGCTTGCAGAGCTTGGATCTTCAACCAATGTTAGTGGTTCATCCGTGTCTTTGTTTAAGTTGTGCACTAGTGTGGAATAATCTTACATTTTTATTAGTATTGTGATGAGACGGTAATGACGACATCATTTGACGGCAATTTCTATTCAAATTAATATTCTATTATGGGCATGAAACTCAATAATCAACAATACTAGTCATATGTTCCTAATATTTAATTTAATTTTATATGAAAAAGAAAAAACTCGCGACGCTTTTTTTTCCCAACAGAATTAACTTATTTGCTATCCGATCCGAAAAAGAAAAAAGAAAAGATTTGCTTTAGAATCCTGCTTAAAATGAAACCTCCTCTCAAAACCCCAGAACGCCCAAACCCGCGTGCCGTTTTGGAGCGAAACGGCGCGTCCTCCTCCTCCATTGCCCTTAACCAACACCACTTCCGGAACGACACCCCCAAAAAAAGCTCAAACGGCAAAACAAAACCCTCCTTCACAACCCTTGCTCTCGCCGGCGACCAACCCCTCCGCCGCCCCGCGCCGCCCCGTCGGCGCAGCCCCTCGTTCCCGTCTCTTCCCTTCTGCCTCTCCTTCTCCTTCTTCTCCTTCTCGTTCCTCTCCGCGGGGACGGCGTGCGTTCCGGACAGTAACGCTTTCCACTCGAGTTTCCCTCGAGAGAGAGAGTGAATGCTCGCGAGTGTCGGGGGCTCCCCTTCCTTCGATGCTCTGTTCGTCTTCTAGAACATTTATGAGAAAAAGATTTTTAGTAATCACTTATTTCCAGTGACCCAACGTTAGATGTTTAATACGACCCACTTTATAACCCCTCCCCGCATATGCACACACACACACACAAACTGACTATCACGTGAAAAGACGACATGAGATCCTCAAGCCTAGTCCTCACTTGGCCCCAATGACTTTCAGCTCAGTCACATGGAAGTCCCCCTCGAGACCAACATGATCGGTACGCACTCAACCGAATCACGATCACGGATTTCAGCTTTGCTAGGTTGGAAACATTCCATGTACTCATTCAACTCTTTGCTTATAATTTTCTTTTATTTTTGGTAAAGACTTTGCTTATAATTAAGTAATGACGAAAAAAAAACCTATGAGTAGACGGTTAAATGAGTGGATAAAATGTTTCCAACCTTCTCGAACTATATTCATGATTACGATTTGCTCGAGTGCATACCAATCACATTAGTGTCAAAAGGACATTCACGTGATTGACCCGAAAGTCATTGGTGGTCGAGCAGGGATTGTGCTCGGGGGTCTTGCATTTTTCTCGCTGCGCATCGTCTTATCGCTTGATGGTCAATCTTTGCGAGGCTTGTTAAGTGTGTTGTATTAAACATCTGATGGGACTAAAGCTATGTTGTGTTGAAATGAGTGATTCTGAAAATCATTTTTCTCATAAATGTATCTATATCTAATCAATTAATGAGAAAAGGTTATGAGTTGACGATTAAATAAGCAGATGGTATGTTTCCGACCGGCTACAATGAATTCGTGATTATGATTAAGTCGAATGCATACCAATCACGTTAGTGTTGAGGGAATTTCTGCATGACTGATCCGAAAGTCATTGGGATCGAGTGAGGATTGGGCCTGATGGTCTCCCATTTTCTCATAGCGTGTCGTCTTAACGTGTGATGATCAATCTCTATGATAGGTTACGTGCATGATATTAAACACCTAATGAGACTAAAGCCTTATTGAGTTGTGGAAAATAAATTTAATCGAAAAATCATATTCTCAAAAATGATTGCTCATGTTGCTCACAAAAAATGGACCATAATAATTTTTATCACCCACGAATAAAGTATTTTTTTATTTATTAATTATTTTTAATAGCACGGATAATTATTTTTAAAATAATGATTTTCAAATCACTTATTGTTTTTTTTCGAAAAAGGGAGTCAAAATATACGTGTATTTTCAAAAGTCAAAACTGAAAAAAAAAAAAAAAAAGTATATATTTTCAAGAAGATGATGAAATGCAGCATCTATTCTCAACCGTTGGATCAGTACCCAACTTGGGGTCCTGGTCTCACGTGATGACGGTGATGACGGCGTCCATCTTTTCCTATCTCCTTTGATATTTTCGTACGATGTCTCTAGACACCATCCGATAGGGGTGAGCATGGTCCGGGTTGGGACGGTCCACCCCCTAACCCTAGGACCAACCCGCACAGTACTGATTCTCAATTTTTGGGACCGAGGACTAACCCTATTAAGTTTGGGACCGAGGACCGGACCGACCCAATGGGTTCGGTCCGATTCCAGGGTCAACCCGGGACCAACCGATAATTTTTTATTTTATTTTTTGTACTCTCTAAAAAATCGATTAAGGACCGGACTGACCCAATGAGTTTGGTTCGGTTTCCAGGTCAACCCAGGACTAACCAATAATTTTTTATTTCATTTTTTGTATTCCTTAAAAGGGCAACCGAGGACCATACCGACTCAATGGGTTCGATGATGAGCAAGGTCAGCTAAGAAAGACAAGTGGTGAGGGTCAAGTGGAATGAGTATCGAACAAAATGAGCATCGAATGTCGAGCTAGGAGCAACAAGTCAAGCGAGCATCGAGTGGCAAATGGCACGAATGACCCAAAACGAGCGAGGCGAGTGACGAGTGGCGAGCGAAAAAGTTGTTTCTTTCGATTTTGGCAAATTGAAAATTAAGATGACAAATAAGATAGAAGAGAACGAATACTAGAAGAGGATGCAAGGGAGCTGTTTATGCCTTTTTGGACGCCGTGAGGATTCCTCACAAAAACATTTTCCTCTTTCATAAATTATGACTATTGACACTGTAAAAAATATTAAAAATCTAAGTTATTAAAGAATAATGTAAAATTACTTGAACTCTTCTCACAAAAGAGTTATTTAATATTGTTGACGCTATTTATTTTAAGGTTTTCTTTATATATAAAAATTATAAATAATATTGTATATATTATATAGTCAGGGTTGGTACGGGTTGAACCGACCCAGGAACTCTCAAGACCAAGAACCGACCCACACAATACTGATCCAAGAATTCTAGGACCAGGACCGGCAGGGTTGGGCCAATTCTAGGGTCGGTCCAGGGTTGACTCTGGACCAATGCTCACCCCTACCATCCGATGGGCCACTTTATGGTTTGTGGTCGCTAACCTCCGCTTTACTTTTATTAATGCTGAAGGCATATAAAAATACGTATAAAATTTATTAACAAAAATTCTCGAGACATTTTTAAGCGATCAAACAAAATTATCAAACTCCTAGACATTGACCATTTCATGCAATCGTTATAACGTAGTCGGCAAGGAATTAAGGGGTTTGACCAAAAAAGGAGCAATGCTTGACGTGAATTCTCAAAAATGCGTGACATTTTGCGACATGCGAAAACCTCGACTCGTGGAACGATCGACTGGTGGGACGAAGCTCGGACAGCAAGCTCGACGAAGGTTCGGTGTGCTCGAAATTTCCTAACTTTTTCGCAATGCCTTGCCTTGACGAAAAAGGATGAGGAAGATGTGAATGGATAGGTCAAGGCCGGCTATGCACGTTAAAGTAAGCAAGACTAAGCAACCGCATGTTGGTGCCCACGAGAGAATAAAGGGAGATGCGTGCAAGCGCAACCTTTCAGCATGTTATTTTTCCATATTAAATTGGTCATTTAGGTGGATTAATTAATTAATTAATTAAAATAAAATGAAGGCACAGAAGGTCCTCACAAAAGCGACTTTTTTTCCCGGCGGGCGGTTAAATAATACTTCTACACACGAGTCGATTACTTTGTAGCTTTTGCTAAAAATATCGTTGGAGGAGGAAATGAAATTATTGAGTAATTATAATTAATCGCGAGGAGCCGGTATGCATGGGGATGTAGCTCACATGGTAGAGCGCTCGCTTTGCATGCGAGAGGTACGGGGTTCGATACCCCGCATCTCCATTTCTCCTTTTTTTCCTCCTTCTTTCTCATTTTCTTTTTGAACAATTTGAGAGAGAGAGAGAGAGAAAATTTGAGAATAATGTAATTGGAATTAGAATATATATATTAGTACAAGAACTAAATTAACCGATAAAAATTGAACAAGCAACCGGGTAGACATATTTTACTTTTTCGTCTCTCTTCTAAGAATATAATCTCTCTAAATATATCCACACCAAGCCAAATCATTCGGGTAGACATATATCCACACCAAGCCAAATCACTACTATTACTATTATTACATAATAATAATAATTATTATTATTATTATTGGTTTTTTATTTATGGGTTACTTTTTATTTCTCCTTATCGTAGTCCTGGCTGGAGTAGGGGCTGAACGCCTCGAAGAACCAGTTCGTCTTCCGCCAGGCGCTCCACCCCATCTCCTCGCAGATCTCGTCGTCGTGATTGATGCTGTACGTGGAGATGCAGTGGCGCTTGTAGAACCTGGTGGTCCTCTTGCTCACCTCCACCTCCCTCGCCGTCTGCTCCAGCATCCCCTCCACGCTCGGCAGCTTGAACTCCCCCGCCGCCAGCCGGCTCAGCCACTTGCACCCCAGCTCCGCCGAGTGCAGGTTCGACACGCTCTCCAGGTACCCCACGAACGCCGCGTTCGGGATCAGCGGATGGATCATCCCCCTGCAGCACGCATCGGTTTTAATTTCCGGCGCCGCCGCCGACGAGGGCTTAGTGCTCTCTCTAAGCTAATATGAATCGGTGGTTACCTGTACAAGGGCATGATTCCAGAAGGGAACTCGACGAGGCTGCGGAAGGGCTCCGGCAGGATGGACTTGATCTTCTGCTTGCCCTCGAAGCCGGTGGCCAGCGCCACGACGTCGGCCTCCACCCGCGTCTTGTCGTCGAACTCGATCCCTCCTTCCCAGAACCACCACTTGGACGGCCTCCTGAACACGATCTTGCCCTTCTCCGCCTCCGCGAAGAAATTCTCGGGCACGATCGCCATCTGGCACGAGGCGTAGTCTTCCTCGAACGGGTGCTCCGGCTTCAGGCCGTACTTCGCCAGGGGCATTTTCCACAGCAGATAGGACTCGATGAACTTCGACACTCCGCGCCTCTATCGAACAGCAGATATGTTTAGGGAAAAAATCGAAACTTTACTACTAAACTAGGAAAATAAAGGGGCTGTGAACTCACCAGAGGGGTGAAAAGGAGGCAAAGGAGGGTCCTGAGGAGAGACTGGCTGGGCCTCTCGTGGAGGAACTGGGAGAATCTGGTGGAGTAGAACAGGAAGAAGGGCAATCCCCAGACCCAGTAATGCGGCACGATCCAGTGCAGCGTCCTCACGATCATGGTGCACGGCTGCCCTTCTGGCCCTTTTGCGATCCAAAACAACAAAGCAGAGAAAATCAACGTCCATACAGTTCAACAAAAGATGCATCGAACACGATCCAATGACAAAGATCGTTCCCTATTCATGCGCAATCGATCTGGCAATTCCTAGATAGGTTATGGAGATGGGCTCATCGTCCCGAACCCGGCCGGATTTGGGACGGGTCGTGTTCGAGCGGCGAAACCCGCCATGTCCAAAGTCCAATAAGGAGAAACTTCCGAACCTCGGAACCGGACTGACGAGTCTCATGGTCATAATCGGGCTGGCCCGATCGCCCTCCACTCGACCCGATGGACCCCTAGGGGGGCCGTTCGACAGATCTCCCACGTGCGAACGAACGACTTTCTAGCCCCGACCGCGACGTGCGAAAAGACAAGACAACGTGGGGCAAGTGGAAAGGCAACCGCACGGAAAAGGAGAGTCGAAACAGCAAGCAGACGAGCATGTGATTCAGGTTTATGCTGCTCCCCGAGCGCACGCGTCCTTGTCTCGTCTTGTCACGCCTTTCGAAGTGAAAAGTCAGGGCTGACTTTCTAGGGTTTACACACGTGTGGTCGTGTGCGGTCGAGGACTGGCGGTTCCATCCTTGTCCTTTGCGGTCAATGGGAACAAAGATAAGACAATTCACTGTTAGTTCATCCGGTTTCCGTTTGAACCGATCCGGGACCGACGACCCCCGTTAGACTTTGCTTCCCTTTTTTTTTTTTTTTGTTGTGGATGTACGCGTGCATGACGTGACGTCCGTTCCATGCATTTTCCATCTTGTCACGCCAGTTTTTTTCTAATCACGAAAGAAGGCCGGCCTAAATTTAATGACCAAAGTGGAAAAATTATTAGGTGCTGGCTACGGGAACATTACTTTTCCTACGGTTTATATTTGTGGTGGTTTCTATTTGCGGTCATGACAAGATGTCCGAAAGTATTTTCTAACCTAGTGGTAAGAAAGGTCGAGACGAAAGAATGTTTTTCTCAAATTTCCTCGATTTAGTTAGTTTTCGGGCGCGATTCACGAAAGAGAAGATGGAGATTGATGTCATGGAAAGATGGATTGATGGATATGTGCATGTGTATGTGTATATACCTTGGTTGGCCTCGGCGCACTCCATGGCCAAATCGATGGCAGACTTTTTGTAGCCAACGACCACAACCTTCTTTCCTCGGAGAAGTTCAGTGGCAGCTTCCTGGTCCAGCTTCGAGTAATCCATGGAGTGCATGACTTTGCCTTGGAACACCTCCGGCCCTTTGCCTTTTGGGAAGACCGGCATCTTGGGTATGTCCCCGTATTTCCCGATGCACATAACGAGAAACTCAAAGGCATACAACTGCATCAGTGATTTTAAATTTTCAGACATGTTGTATATCAAAACCTTCACAATCGATCGATTGATCGATAACTAGCCCTTTGCTAGGTTTTCATTTGAAGCGAAGAACATTGGAATACCGAGAAGGGTATATAGTGTTGAAAACCCTTATCATGAGGAGCTTTTCATTGTGAATTTACATAAATCGTGGACGAGAGTTTAAACCTTTTTAAGAAAATTCGCGTTTCGCATCACTTAGCAAAAGTAGAAACTTTACTTCGTTGACTATTTGTAAGGATTATTTTTCCTCAATAGCCAAACAAAATCATGCAGTACGAAGAAAATGACATGTCTTGGTCTTTATTTTGCTTTTCATGAAACCCTAGCAGGAGATGAAGAGAACTGATGCTCATATGATGTATATGAATTCGCTATATACCTGAATAGTGTCTGAACCGGTTTGCACAGCAACCTCCCAAACCGGCTCACCCGGCAACAAACTTCCATACGATCCACCATTATCGGTGATCTTCTGGTCACCGATAAAGCGAACCCCCACCACCTTTGACTTAAACCTCACACACTTCAACAGATCAAAGTGTTTAGCATAAGCTTCCAGGTAATCTACGATCTCAGCATGCGAAGGGAAGCTTGAATTATCTCTATCGGGCCATGGGAAATCCGAAAACTCATAATCACAACGAAGCGATTGAAGTTTAGTCGAACTGTAAGAGCAATGTTTCCAAACACCTCCGATCGAATCGGTGGCCTCGAAAACAATCGGCTCATGATGGGCTAGCTGTTTCGCGGCAGCTAAACCGCTCACCCCGGCCCCGATGATGCCAATTTTCGAGATTTGGACGTTTCTATCATCACTAGCCATAATGGGGTTAGCTCAAAATGGGCTAAAGGTTAGGGTTTTCCCGGATGGAATAGGGAAGAGCAATGGAAATGAGGGTTTTCTTGTATAGCTGCTCAATCTGTGTGCAAAGATGAAGAGTCATGGGGCGTATTTATAGGGGCATTTTGTGCAAAAAAAGGCACGTGAAATGGACTTTTAGAGAGAGAGAGAGAGAGAGAGAGAGAGAGATGTTGGGAAGGGATGAGCACCTACGTTTAGAATCATAAAAAGGGTTGTGTTGACCGACATGGAAATTAACAAAAGGATTGCTGGGGGCTTGTTCTAAATTCTTTAGCGAGTGTATGCGAAGTTGGTCCGTCTTGATGGGGAAGTTCCAGGAGCTTGCTGAGGAGATTTCGTCCCTCGTGATTGAATTTTTTTCTTCTCTTTTCGTTTATTTTCCAAGGCTGAAGGAGCTTGTAGACGAAGTTGCATTGGAATTGAACCACGGCCTTGCTTCAAAAGCAATCTCGAAGTAGTAGTGAACCGATTGACCAGTTTTCTTTCTACGGCCGAGGACTTGAGGAACCCGATTGAATTCGAAATTCATTGTACATGGGGAGGGTGCTATATAATGTGACGTATACATTTTGTGTAATTTGTATATACCATGCAAGGAAAATTCCTTATTAGACTAATCTTGTCGTTGTGGCTACTTGAATTAAAATAATTCATGTGAAGTTCCCATCATTTTTTAGGTATGGACTCTCTCCATGATTAGTCAAATGAATTAGCTTAGTATGGACACTGCAAAATCTTGCAATCGCGTACCTAATGTACGTGTGCGTATTTCTTAATAGGGTCCTACACTAGAAATGATTTTAAAAACTTGATTGGCTCTATAAGGCGTATTTCGTTTGACTCATCTCAATTCCTTTATTATTATTTTCTGTCCATAAAGCAAATTTGTCATGATTTTAGATGATTATTTATTGCGCGAAAAACATGTTTCACATTTTTCGGTGTTTGATTAGTTTAGAAAAATGAGTCAACGGAAAATATTTTTCTAGTCAGTAGAAAAGGTTTTCTAACCAAAACTTAAATTCAAGTAAATGATTCCCTCATTAAAAAACCAGAAAACGGTTTCCAAAATATGACTACATATCGACACTTGAACTCAAAACTATATGCTTGAACACAAAGACCTCAATATTAGTTCCCAAATCCCCATGTTCAGGACCAGGTCTCTAGTAGCCAAGCCCGAGTCCATCGAGGCTTAGTGCTAGTAGCCGATGCTCCAACACCTGAGTTCACATCCGTAAAGGTTGTGCTCAGGTCCCCGACGCTTGAGCTCTGATCTTGACCCTCAAGTCTGGGTCCACAAAGGCCATGTGTAGGTCCTCAGCACTCAAACTCAAGTCATTGATTTAATGAAATGTTTGTTCTTACAAGAATATTTTTAAAAAAAAAATTTGAATCTTGAATTATTTTTAATTGTTTCTTTCTTTCTTTTCTTTTTTTGGCTTCTTCCTTGGCAAATCGCTGGCCACAGCGAGTTCGAGCTTGCCAAATTCTGGTGAGCCAAGCCTCACCAGCCTCGGGCGAGACTCAACCTTGCTAGATCAACAAGCTTTGAGTTTGTTGGCCTTGTGTGAGCTCAACCTCACCAATTTGGCAAGGTGGTGCCTCACCCAAGGCTAGCTTGGCTCACTAGAATTTGGCAAGCTAGAGCCTCACTGACCTTAAGTGAGCTCAAGCTTACTAGTGACCGATTGTCAATCGTCGACTAACAAAGGAAGAAACAAAAAGAAAAAATATATATAGTAAAAAAATTAAAAATACTAATTTTTTGATAATTTTCCCCTTCAAATTTTTCTTACCAAATTATGGAAAACAATTTTTAAGTCTTTTCAAATTTTAGCCAAACACCGAATAATGAAGTCATTGTCCTCTTAACAAATATTTTCCAAAAAATGGTATTTTTCCGAAAAATAAGTGGACCCTAAATGTTAATATCCATGTGCTCTAACACTCAAGCTAAGAAATAAAACTCATTTTCTCAACAGTTAAAATGATACGCATAAGCAAAATATTAGAAGCAAAAGTTAGTCAAAATACCCTAATGAGAATCTACTATAATCCCACTCGAAGTAAAATAATTAGAATGGGTACCAAATAACCGATGGAAAGGTGACATGACAATTGAGACACTATTTTACATACATGTGAAAATCGTGATGTGTCTATATATCTTAGGTATTGCGTAAACTCTCTGTTAATTTTTGTTGCAAAGCCTAATTATAGTTACCTATAACGCTAATATAGTGCTTACATTATAGGGGGACAAAAATTGTAGTTAGTCAATTAGAAATTGGATTGTCATAGCACGTGGTCAATGCTGCAGAAATCTCACTTCCTCATGTCCCGTTTCGGGGAAATTGACATGTTAGGCAACGCGAGCCCGTGGCTCAACAATGGTACGTGTTTTGCACAATGGTACGTGTTTTGCATGTAACTTCAGTCCGATAGTCATATGTCTGCAGCGGTATTCATATGTGCTCATTGCAATTGGATGTTGACAATACAAGGCATCTAAATGACACACGTACACACAATCTAACGCTCTTTGAGTTCAAAATGCATAATAATGATAATTAATAACAATGACTCATGAGATCGACTGCGTTGTGTATTGGTTTCTAATTGAAAACAAGAAAAAACCGACAGAACCACTATCAACTATCCTATAAATTTAAGTTTTTAGATGTAAAATTGGTTTAATTTTAAAAATGTTCTAACACTCTCCACGATGCCTAAGATTAAAGCGTGGGTATATATAGGAGGCAAATAAGGGGTTTGAAAATATTTATGCTCATGACTTCCTGTTATGATATTATATAAAAAATCATGGTATTATTACTGATTGTTTTGAAATTTTAAGCTCTTATACGAAAACTTGGTTTAATGTTTATATATTATAACATTGAATATCTCATTTTCAACATCTAAGAAGGAAAAGACATCACGCTGTGTAGTGGCAGGAAATGGGATTGTGTTAGGTAATTAAGAAGTAATTAAGGGCTTCCTCGTGGTTGGAAAGTGCCACCATTAGTGAAGGGAAAATCTTCCGAAAAATTAGATTGAGTGCCATTTGCATTATTTTTCTCCATGCACCATCATACATGATGAGAAATATTTTTCTTCTAATGGCTCATTTCTCTACATCGATAGCATAATCAATAACATTATTTTATTATAAAATACATATTTTTTGTCCCATGTTCAGTATTCAAATACCTCGTACGATTCCTTGTATAGCTTTGGGAGACTTAGATTTGCAAGTGGTAGGGCTTTATAATAAGATGTCCATATTTCAATTCTTTCCCCATAATCATAATCGATGAAGGAAATCTCAAGAAAAACTAGACAAAAAACATTTTAATTATAGTTTATATGCAAATAAGTTCCCTTATTAAACAAATGGAACAGAGACCTTGCAAAGAAAGTTGGCATTGATGGACAATCTTTTATATACCCGTGCCTGTACAAATACATATCTGTTGTATTATTTACTATAAAATATGGACAAAATTTGTTGGGATCACCAATTTTATGCCTACATCATTAAAGAGTGCCATGTAATCACTCGAGTGAACTCCTTTTGATTTGACGATATTTTTAGTGGCGAGTTAACTTAATTGGAAAAAGGGTTATGTTTTCTCTTATTCCTAGGTAGAGAAAACTTCCTCTTATCATATAACTCTAATCGATAGAAAAACAAGTTATAAACATCACTCACATGTAAATTTAACTAAATATAAATACGGGTAATGTTTGTGTTTTAATCCCCCAATCAAAGTCAGGGTTATTTGAAAGAAAACATGGGCTTTAAAAGATCGCTTTTGTCAAAAAATTAACTTTCTAACTCTCGGTCTTTCACTGAGTGTGACCGATAGTAAAGTCCCATTAGGTTGGCAGCGAACTTCTGTGAAGCTTTTGAATCTCATTGGATCAAAATTGACTAAAATAGTAGTTTTAATGGTTTCATTTAGTCATCTCTCTCTCTCTCTCTCTCTCTCTCTCTCTCTCGAGCAAACTAACAAAATTCCTTTAGAGACCCTTGTTTTGTTCGAAACCACGCATGAATAATCCACCTTATGATTTTAGAAATCTAGATGCAACATTTCCATCAACAATTTATGGGAACATATGGAAAAGTATATGCCTTTCGGAGATTAGTATGACTCAGGAAGCATCCAAGAAAACCGGAAGCAGATTCAAGGCAAAGACGCACTCTCCTGAAGCACAAGCTCTGCGTCTCCTAAATCGAAGTGCTACACGTCTCTCTGGCCTTAAAAATCAAAGTCCTCACTCCCCTCTGATCTCAGCCGTGACGCCGGTTTCTCTCTTCCTTTTTCCAATGGTTTTCTATTGCCACCAGCTTTGGACTCGCTTCTTTTCTGCGAAGATGCACCGTATACTTGTCCGCTATGGATTTCCAGCTACCAACTTTACATGCGTGCTTCAATAATGACAATAATGAATGTATATTTTTAGTGGGTTCTCTTCTCTTTTCAAATTCCAATGAGAACATCTAGAACATCTCGTCAAGAGATGATCATCCATCAGCCTTTCGTCGCTTTCTCTCCAAGAATACATGCTCGAACTTTACAGAAAGATAAAAAAGAATCAAGACATAAAACTCGTGAAGTTACTGCTCAAGCTTATCCGAATAATTGACCACAGGCGGCAGTTCGGATCTTACCACGAAGCTACAACACATCTTCATGCGGGGGCAATGCGAGATGTACTTCCTCGAAAAGTTTTTAGTCTACGCCCTATGACAAGTAAGCGAAGCCCTTTGAATATGAGGATATAGGACGAATTAGTTGGGCTTCATGTGATATTCTCGACAGAGAACATAAAGACTCAAGCTATTCCAAGTGTGACTTCGAAGATCCGCTTGACCAACACGTTCACCAGGAAATGTCAAACTTTCATTAAAAGGACCACGAACCCTAAATTGACTCGCCGGAGTAAAATAATAATGTGTGCAGTTTCTGGTTGAATGTGAATGTTTGTCTTGGGGACGACTGAGATGGGATATTAAATGAGATGAGAGTTGGTTCGGGCGGACCATCCTCCCAACTCATGGACAGAGTAGTTGAACCCTAAGTCAATGATGATTAAACCGCTTAATCCAACCGGCGGAGGGGGCGATCTGGAAGGAAGTCTTACATACTCACTCATTGAGCCAGTAAAACGGTTGAGATTTTGTGCTTCGTACAGCAATGAGGTGCTCTGAAAATTGACAATAAAATGCTAAATAAAATTGCGAGATTTGGTCTGAAGTTTAAGCTATTAGGTTAAGGCGCGTGATTTATTATTTAACACTCCTCTTCACTCTTTTTTGACTAATACTAGTTGTGAAAATTTAATTAGAAAGATAAATAGGACTTAGAAAGATTCAAACTCAAAATCTCCAACTTTGATATCATGTAAGATTTTGTGGAAATTTAATTGGAGAAGTAAATAGGACATAGAAAGATTCGAACTTAGGACCTCCAACTCTTCTACCATATAAGATTTTGTGAGATAACTGCTAACTATTCTAAAAGCTTAAGTTGTTAAATGAATATGTGATTTATTATTTAAATATTCTAGCAAAAATAAACTTACTAGATTTAGTCGATATGATCGATTTCTATAGAGTTATGGGAAAGTTTTGCGGAGAAATTCAATGAAGTTTGCTACTCAGATTGATTCAGTTTTGACTCTTTCTCCCTCTTTTAATTTCGAATCAAATTATCAAATTGAGTAGTGTTCCACGGTATCTTAAACTGGCTACAATCTCTATATAAGCGAACTTGAAATCAAAGCATGTACAGATGATTGCTTGACGTGGAAAGGTAAATTTATTTTGATACTAAGCCAGCCTATATTTCAAGAAAGAAGAAGAGAATCCGGGAATCTTTAAATTTGCAAGGTGTTAGACCCGATGGCAAGACATAGAATTGCTTCCAAAAGAAGAGGGCCTGTTTCCGACTTGGAAACAAGGGTGACCTTTTTGAAAGGTCTACCTATTTTTGGTTCTAAACGGGTCCTCGAGGAAACAACTTGGAAATTTTCCATTCCTAGGAAAATTCTCTCCTTAGATTGAGGCATTGATAGAGAAGCATGAAGTGAGTGGGCAACTTTTTGCTTGGACTGTCGCAACCGTTGATCACATGGGATCCATATGACTCGGGTTCATGTGAGTTTCTTAAAGTGCCTGTATTGAGTTTTGACTTTTAAATTAGTGATAAAGGTATTTTGGACCATGCATATTTGTTTTAGGATATTTTGAAGGGAAACTATAAAAGGATGTGTTTAGCAGCATATCTAAAAACCCTAGCCTCCACATTATTTCCCTTACTTTTGTTTTTCCTATCTTCTCATTGGATTTTTAGACCTTATGGCTTACCAAGTGGTTTTTTGAGCTTTTTGGTTGTACTCTCATACTGGCAAGACATAGAATTGCTTCCAAAAGAAGAAGGCCTGTTTCCGACTTGGAAACAAGGGTGACCTTTTTGAAAGGTCTACCTATTTTTGGTTCTAAACGGGTCCTCGAGGAAACAACTTGGAAATTTTCCATTCCTAGGAAAATTCTCTCCTTAGATTGAGGCATTGATAGAGAAGCATGAAGTGAGTGGGCAACTTTTTTGCTTGGACTGTCGCAACCGTTGATCACATGGGATCCATATGACTCGGGTTCATGTGAGTTTCTTAAAGTGCCTGTATTGAGTTTTGACTTTTAAATTAGTGATAAAGGTATTTTGGACCATGCATATTTGTTTTAGGATATTTTGAAGGGAAACTATAAAAGGATGTGTTTAGCAGCATATCTAAAAACCCTAGCCTCCACATTATTTCCCTTACTTTTGTTTTTCCTATCTTCTCATTGGATTTTTAGACCTTATGGCTTACCAAGTGGTTTTTTGAGCTTTTTGGTTGTACTCTCATACTGGCAAGACATAGAATTGCTTCCAAAAGAAGAAGGCCTGTTTCCGACTTGGAAACAAGGGTGACCTTTTTGAAAGGTCTACCTATTTTTGGTTCTAAACGGGTCCTCGAGGAAACAACTTGGAAATTTTCCATTCCTAGGAAAATTCTCTCCTTAGATTGAGGCATTGATAGAGAAGCATGAAGTGAGTGGGCAACTTTTTTTGCTTGGACTGTCGCAACCGTTGATCACATGGGATCCATATGACTCGGGTTCATGTGAGTTTCTTAAAGTGCCTGTATTGAGTTTTGACTTTTAAATTAGTGATAAAGGTATTTTGGACCATGCATATTTGTTTTAGGATATTTTGAAGGGAAACTATAAAAGGATGTGTTTAGCAACATAACTAAAAACCCTAGCCTCCACATTATTTCCCTTACTTTTGTTTTTCCTATCTTCTCATTGGATTTTTAGACCTTATGGCTTACCAAGTGGTTTTTTGAGCTTTTTGGTTGTACTCTCATACTCATTGTTGAAGATAATAAAACCCCTCTCTTCCTGTGGTTTTTACTATTTTGGGTTTCCACGAATATCTTGCATCTCATGTGTTTTTAATTTTGCTTTCATCCTACTTGTGTTTCCATTGGCATATCTTTTGGCGTTGTTTCACAACAAATTGGTATCAGTGCCAATGAACTTTTCGCACGTGACAATGGACTAGTAACTCCACGTGAAAATGAACTTTTGCATTGATAAGATTAAACAAAATGAAGTGTCCAAAAAAGAAAAGAAAATTACCAAAAATACGGATGTCAATTCAATCATAAACATATTAATTTAGTCAATTTACCAACCAAAAAAAAAAAATTAGTCAATTTAGTTCTAATCCTTTTGCATATTTTCCAATTGAACCTGTTCGGTCAATTTTGCTCCGGAATGTCTTACTTGGATACCTAGTCAGTGCCGCCGTCCCACCTGGTCGAACTAATATTGACATGGACACCGAAAATAAGAAGAGGAGCCATTTCACTTTTAAAAATTCACAGATAAAAAACTACATTGCTGGTTGCTAGGTCTCTACCCAACGATTCACGGCCCTCAAAACGCGAATTAAGAGAAATGACAAGAAGTGATCGAATTTGGGGAAAACCCGATTGCCAATTAGGGTTCTTCACGATTTTGCTTGCTCGCAATTGTGGCCAAGTCCAAATTGGGGATTTCACCTAATCGATTTTGCTTGATCTTAATTAACAAACGCGATTGACGGAGGAACGACTCGAGTTGAGAGAAATGGCAAGAAGTGATTGAATCTAGGCGAAAATTTCAAAGAACTTTGGATGAGATCAAATCAGGGTTCATCCGAACTCGGCCAAAATCGATTTGGGGGCCACGAATTGTTGGCCAGAAACCTGGCAACAGTTAACGTTGTTTTGGCTTCTTCTTCGTTTTGTTACATCTATACAATAGATTAATGAGTTTTTTGATAATTTTCTTTTGAAAAAATTGTTTAATGAGGCAAGGTCTTGCAAAATTGCTAAGATCACATATGTTTGATCAAATTTCTAGCCAAGATAGGACTATATAGGATTGGATATGAAATCCAAGAATTTTGTTATACCCTATTCATTATTTGGTGATTATAGTAATAAAGTTAAATATATTCACATCATATCATGTACATTGTTTAATATTAGCGACATATTAATATAAATGATCCAAAAAAATTTATAAATGCAGATGATAAAAATCTCCCGCGACACTCTTGCCTACTTTAATTTTTATTTGCTTATTTTATTTTATTTTCCTCTTAATTTTTGAATTAATTTCTTTTTTATTTCTTTCTTCCCCTTACATCATTCTCTAATAAAATTTTATTAAACAGTGAACAGTACTAATATACCTAAAATATGCAATAACTATATCTAAAATAAGTAATAAATATAAATATATTTATATATTGAAATTATATTATAAAATAGAATACAATTCGAATATATAAATAAAAATAAGATTAAATTAAAATAACTAAATTTTTATTTTTTGTTATTTTGAATTTCTTATATTAGAATTCAAATATTATATATATCGAAATGTATTAATTTTGTTAATTTAAGAAGTTTGTTAATTGAGATAAATAAATTTCCTATTATGGATGTCAAAAATCCTATCCATCTTTATTCTATCAATAATTTTATCTTGTCTATATCCCCTTAGATCCGATTTTATCATGTCTTGTAGGCACCAAACCCAGAATATGATAAATTTTATATTGACTACAAAACGTAGCCTAGGAGTTTGTGGGAAGTTGCTTTTATGGGCCCAAAGATGTCCACCTCTTGTACGGATGAAAATTGGGCTTGGTCTCTCTCTGTCTCTCTATTTCCCTGGCAATTTGTGAACTCCCCTTGGAAATTCAAAATCGCCTCTCTTCTGTTTATCGTTCACATAGTGCCATTGACACTCTCATCCGAAGGCACTTGAAAAGTTACGGATGATGATCTCCATGACAGTCTTGGTACTCTCGCTTGAATTTCGAAATCTTTGTAATCCCGGCGGATGGTTTCACATTGCAAACTCAAAAGTACAAAACATTCATCATCTTGCCATGCCAGCTGTCCCCAAGTGGCAGTGTCAATGGACTGTCTTTTCTCCCGATCTGGCGTCATAGCGAAGATGTCGAAACCCAGACAGAGACTCGATACACACGCACGGAAAGAGATTGTACGCCGCATGAAGTCTTCCAAACCACCGATATCCCTGTCCGGGCAACCGGCAATTCGCTCCATCTTCACGACCCAGTACACGTTTACTTTCACGGATTCAGCACGTGCCATGAAATATGGTGCGGACTAGATTATAAGGTCCATCGGAGGGCGATCAAAGCTTCGCGGAGCCAACTGTGTTTTCGCCTGTAGAATATTGGGTTAAAGACGACCATTGACTCCGCGACTTCCCATTTTCTTTATGGCCGAGAGAGAGAGAGAGATGTAGGTCTCTGGACGTGAATCACGACGGTTCGCTGGTCAGCTTTCTATCGCTTTTCTTAGACAACGCTTGGCCAGAAATTCCAGGAGTGCACACTCACCTAATTTCCTACTTGTTCCGGCAAAGTAGAAGGGCCTTTAATGATCCTAGGGTTTTGCACCGAGTTCCTCAGCTAACGCGTGTCGCGCACCACGTGCCATTCACTGCTAACAACACTGTCCTTGTTTTTCATGCGCCGTTCCCCACTGGCGAGTTGAAACTGCGCTCCTTGCAGTATAAAGTCTGGGATCCAGCTAGCGCAGTTTGGCATCTTCTGCTCTCGGCATCTCTCCATCTCTTGGCTCTCCTTCTCTCCCATACCCTCTCTCTCTCTTATCTCCTTGTAACTTTTCTTCCCACCGCTGACTCCTCGTGGGTTTTCTTGTCTTTTGATGTACCGCAAGCACGGATAACGAAGGCGTCACGAGTCGATCGACCTATTGCGAGTTCAGGCTCGGAGAACTCGCGGCCAGGGCTTCGGTTTTGAAGAGTTCATTGCTCAGGCATGAGCACCGTGCTGGATTCTCCGCTCGTAGCGCTCGCGTCAGATTACGCGAGCTTCGGATTCCTCGCCGCCGTGAACAACTTGTGGACCTGGATCGCCGTCATCAGCACAGCGGCCCTCAGTTTCTGGCGACTCCGAGCCTCAGCGTCTTCTGCCATTGCTAGACGAGTAAGCGAAGAATCCTTGTCGCCACAGTCGTTGTCATCTCGTGAAGACGAAATTGTAAATGCGGATCGATCTTTTCCACAACCCGCGTCTTGTGGCGCTGTGGAGGAAGAATTCGAACCTGGTGCTTCTACTTCTTCTTCTCCTCCTCCTCCTCCTCCGTATCCGACATGGTTTGAATGTGACGGCGGTGGAGTTACGAAGGGGAAGTTCACGACATATTACGAGGAGGATCGGAGAGACGATGAACCGCCGCCGCCGGCAGCGACAACCGTAGATGAAGCTGCGTTTGGTGGCGGAGAGTGGCGGTGGAGCTGGGAGAGAGCGGCGAGATTGAGGGATGGAGAGAGAGGGTGGTACAGCTTCCAGGACTTGATGGCGATCGATGGCAATGTGGTGAGGCTGTGGGATGCGAGAGTTAGCAGAAGATAAAAGAAGATTAGTCAATAGTAACGATTTTCTGCTCTTCAATTTACCTCATTTCGGCACGAGGAGGTCGGTCGATGAATGTAGTTATTAATAAGATTAAACAAGTCGAGGGGGTCTTTTTTACGAAATTCCGATGTCCCGGCCATCGGGATTAAACCTCACTCATCGATTGTAAATTTTATTGTAGCATCACATTGTATATGAATTGGAAATAAATAACCTTCCTGTACACACGTATGTTTAACTAATTTCCACGAATGTACTATATAATTGATGGCGATTACAATGTCGAGAACGCATTCTCACCCATCACATCGAAGCCATTGCTGCCTCCTAGTTATTAGAAATATTAAATGCACCGTCCTTCATAAAACATATCGAAGCGGTACTCTTATAATAATGAATGAAAGCGAGTCAATTTATATATTGCATGGATTTCACCGACTTTTTGATTGTTTTAGGTTAAGCCAGTATCACCGCGTTGAAATGGTTGACAAAACGTTATTAGACATTTTCATGAGAAGTTGGATCCATCTAGCATTTATCCATACTAACTGGGGAGTGGTTTTGCTGCTGCCGATTTATGCACTTAATTTAAAGATCAAGAGATCATCTATAAAAAAAAAAAAAAAATTATAGCCTAAATTTATAGTTCCCAGTCCTAGATATCTCTCTGTCTCTCACATGGGCCTAAACATGGGCCTAGGAGGCTAGGCCCATGTGAGATATCATCGGTTAGTGTTTGTGCAATAGTTTGGTGATGCACTTTCTCCGCCGGTTAAGGACTATTTCATGATTTGTCCATTTTTTCCTCTCTTTTTTTTTTTAATTTCTTTTAGTATTCTCTGTGGTTAACCTATTATGCCTAAAGGGCATCGCATAAAGCTCCACTCTTGAGACGGTAGTTAACATCGTGGTCATTATAAGAGGGAGACGATGCGTTTCAAGTTAGGAAGCTGCGATATTCAAATCAAGCGCTTGACCACTTAACCAATTTTTCGAACTTTTTCTTCCTTTTCAGTGCTTGAATGAACATATCCAGGCACTAGTTGACTTAATAAACCGATCAAACGAGACTTCATAAGCGCATGGTCCCGATCACAGCTAATTTGATGGACGCATAACATCTTATGACGACCAACTCATAGGAAGTAGCTTCGGACGTACATCCGAATGACGACACCGGAGTGGTTTCATCTCTAATCAAGACGATAAAAGCGGGCTTAGTTTTGATTAGTGAAGTTAGGTACGAAACATCATCAGACTGCAGCACTAAGACGAGAGCATCGCATAAGCACATGGCAGTGACTTTTCAAATGGCCAATCAAGCCATGAAAAAGCTTTAGCCAAGTATGGAAAACCGACCCCCATCGCTGTCGCTGGCGAAGAAGAAGGACAATCGATAGCATTCCCAGATGATGAAACGACATTATAGGGGCCGCGAAAGCTGGCTGGATCGTCAACCACTGTGGGGACTGGACTGTGTTCCAGCAAGGGAGGCACTGGTGGCATTTGCCAATACCTTCTTTCGATTCGTACACTCAAGCATGACTTTTAGGTCGAATTTTCATTGGCTAGTGGTAGGGTTATCACCTTCCATGGTTACCAAGAATTTGAATGATGCCGTGGAAGATAGGAATCCGCTTTAAACCAGAGGACCCACCCATGATGGATGGACCCGAACCCACGTCGGATTCAGATCTTAGGGCATTTCGAGTTTTCTTAAAATGATTGGACGGATTACGAGCATGTGGTTTACATGATTCAAAAAAGAGAAAACGCTTCTTGCTCTTAACACGTTTAATTCCGGTGGAAACTTTGAAGAATTTAACCGAGTTTTAACATTAAAAAGAGGAAGTAACATGTTTTATGTCAATGCTGAGACTGAATTGGAAATTAAGGTGAGAGCTCAAAATTGCCCTTTTACCTGTTCAAAACTTCAAATGAAATAAAGAGACTAATAACTTTGCTGGTAAATTGTAGATAGTATGCCATTTAAAATTTAAGTTATGTGGAAGAAGTGAGTACAAAATCACATTTGACCACCTTTGTTTGGTGTGACACACTCTACAATTTTGATAGACAAGATATTACCCTTTCCGAATTTATCAATTTCATACAGAAATCTAACTTTAAACAAGAATAACTAAGATCATGATCTCATATTTCAATAGAAAAAGTCAAAACTCATCGATTCTATAGATGAGCTCTTCCATGATTTCATAATACCAAATTGAGTCTAATGCATTTTTTAAGTGTTTCCCACTCCTCCTTTTCCTCCTCCTTTTCCTCCTCTTGTTCCTTCTTCTAACGAATCGAATGCATTCATATAATATTACAAATGCTGGACAACAATGGGGCTAAGCTAATGATGTTAGAATCAAATCAGAAAACCGAAACTAGAACTTGAACAAAACCAAATTTTCGTACATTTTCGATTCAAATGATGAACAAATAACTATTTTTTATTCCAATACAATTGGTTAACCGAATTGAACCGAAAATCATCCATCTTTTAATTTACATAATCTCCCTCATTTATTACTAAATATCTTCATGATTTTATAAAAAAAAAATAAAACGGAAAAACCGAACTAAGTCTTCAATTCAGGTTGCAAATCAGTTCAAAGGTAATGCATATCCAAATAGTTCAGTTTAGGCTTTCAAGAAAGTGGAACCGAACCAAACCATTGATACCCTAGACTAAGCTATAAAGGAGGGACGGTTCCGTACATGGTGTGAGCAATAGCCAGCAATAGCGCAGGATCTCTTGTTTAAGTACGCATTAGAGTGTGCTCGAGAAAGATGGGGTGCACTGTTCTTGGATTTTATCGAAATTGTCTTGGAGCTTCTGTTCACAGCCCACTCCCACATGTATATCTCCTCGGGATGAGCAACAAATTGCCTCGTCATAATAAATCTGACAAGATATTAAATGGACTTACGATGGCAAACTACAAACAAAACGAAGCATCTGATTCACCATTCCCTGTTCTCTCTTCCTCCTCATCCTCTTGTTCCTTCTTCTGATGAATCGAATGCATTCATAAATGCCAGACAACGATGGGGCAAAGCTAGTGGTATCAGAACCAACTCGAAAAAGTGAAATCGGAATCGAATATATTTAATTTTTTGTGCATTTTCAGTTCAATTACAGTTTTGGTTTAGACAATAAAAAAATAATCATTTTTTATTCAAAAATCGTCCATTTTAATATTACAATTTACACAACAATCTCTTTTTGTCACTAAATCTTTTCTTTAAATTATAAAAAGAAATCCAAAAAACCGAACTGAATTGAACTTAATTTTCAGTTCAGGTTACAAATTGATTCAAAGCTAATACACATCAAAGCGGTCAGTTCGATTTGGATTTTCAGGAAACCCAAAACCAATCCGTCAACACCCCTAGGCTAACCTTTGAAGGAGGGATGGTTCCGTACGTGGTGTGAGCAATAGCCAGCATTAACGGGGGACCTCTTGTTTAAGCACGGACCATAGCGTAGCGTGCACAAGAAAGATAGGGTCTACTATCCTTAAATTCTATTGAAACTTTGTCGGAACTTCTGTTCACAACGCGCTCCCATATGAGGTTCATCGACAAGCGAGGTCCCCCTCTCCCCCCCAAAAAAATTCAAGAAGATATGCAACTCCTATCAAGCGATATGAACCACAACAAAAGCAAAATCACACATCAGAGTCCCCTCTGCTCTTGTTCGACACGCGAAGTCACCGACAAACTTCCAATTTAAATCCCGTTCATCCTTTCCGAAATGCTTGCTCTTGAGAGCAAAGAATCTGCAGCGTACAGGTCCTTATTAATCACGATTCGATTTCTTAACCTCGCGCCCTAATTAACGACGTCGGTTAGAATGTATCGGACACTTATGGAAAGGATTAGTTGCGCATGCTTTGTACCCATGGAACTTGGCATAGAGAAATGGACATGTCAAGTAACTGGGACAACACTGCTCTTTAGGAGCATGTGAAGCATGTGGAGGTTGCATCATTGCTTTTGCTTCCTTTTGGCTTTCCTTAGAAACATGAAGCAAGGAAAGCAAGCAAGGAAAGCCACACATTTTGAGACCGACCGTCCCGCTCGGTGCCTTTTAATCCGTGCTTAACACCAAAATCAGAAATCTCAGCTTGAAGCCGCCTGCCGAAAAGGTCGACAAAGTACCAGAAAGAACCTTTATCATTGAAGAGAAACGAAGATGAGACATTCCGTTTTAGAGAAAAACATGACCTAAAGAAGACAGCTTAGGATGGCACAATGGCTTAGCCGCCGCCATCAGCAGTGGTAGGTCACACCTCGAGGGTGTGAGATCCAAACCCCACTCACAACAATATTATCCGCTTTAGATTAGAGCTCGCATGATTTTGTTCTTCTAGACTTCGCCCAAAAAAGATCTCGTTGCAAATTAAAACAAGTACCATCTCATATATGACACTTTACCTCACCACAAGCGATGTGAAATTCAGTTCATTCTTGCCTTGATGCCTTACTAGAATTGGAGCCACACATCGTCCAAGCCCTCTCTGGTCCTGACGATCACTCCCGCCATTGTAGGACCGGGTCATAAGAGAGGGTACGACATGGCTCGTGATCGTGATCAGACCGGGAGGCTTTTCGTTGGGTCGTGCACACCTGCATTTTCTCTTCGAATCTTGATTCCTCACCAATAATGGAAAAAGGTCAGGGGCCACAAGCACGGTACATTTCCACGGATGGGGTTCTGGTTTTGGGAGACCGAACGATGCCCATATCCCTCGCCACCAAGCAGTGAAAAGTACTCGATCTCTCGCGGCCGCGATCAGTGGGATTTTTTGTCCGATTTCAGCATTTA
Organism: Eucalyptus microcorys; assembly: GCA_014182515.1. NCBI lineage: Eukaryota > Viridiplantae > Streptophyta > Magnoliopsida > Myrtales > Myrtaceae > Eucalyptus > Eucalyptus microcorys. The sequence continues at coordinate 39,537,775 of CM024564.1, forward strand.
ATCATGGGTCGGGGCCTTCACGATTGTATCGACCTTGTAATGTCACGGTGATCTTATAAGGACAATGGCCCCAACGACAAGAAAAGGTTACTCGGACAGACCGAATCTCGTATTACGCACGATCGGAGTTTTGAGAAACCTAATCTTTCTCCGATCTTTCGGCTAAAAATCGCATGAAGGTTTAGGAATCAAGATCTGTGATGAGGAATTTTGTAACGATGGGCTAACGGAAATGAAGTGATTAATAATCTACGAGCCATATTGTATGGATATTGCGTGTTCGAGTGTACAGTCTCGAGATAAGCCGAGACGTAGCAGCTGGAAAAACTGGAGATTGAGAAGTGCCATTTGAACAATGTGAACAAGGACGAGAGATTTGGCGACTTTAGAGCCATGCCTTTTGGCGCTACTCGCTCTTTGTCAATCTCCTTTATATCTCCAAACAAAATGAAGAAGTCGTTAGGCTCATTCCATGTTGCATCACTTTTTCATATTTTTACCAATTCAATCAATAATTTTTAAGATTTTATCAATTGAATCCTAAATATTTTCATATTTTGCCAATTAAGTGCATCTAATCAGCTAAGATGGATGTTAGCCACCTTAGCCATCTTACGTGGCCCGAACGATACTAACCAACGTGACGATTTTTAATAATTTATTTATTTTTTTCTCTTTCCTTTTTTTTTTTTTCTCCTTTTTTTTTTCCTTTCCCTTTCCCTTCTTCCTCCTCTAGCTGATTCCTAGGCCAAAGACGAGGGTTGGCGGAGTCGACTTGCTAGACCAACCACTGGTGAGGCTCGCCTTCACCCTTGCTAGGTGAGGTCGAGGCTCACCAAGGGCGGGCAAAGCTCGCCCTCACCAGTGGCTAGCAAGGACGAGCTTTGCTAGAGGCGGGCTAAGTCGACCTCACCAGCCCTCATGCCCTCATCTCAACAACTGGCTAGAGTAGGAAAAGAAAAAAAAATGAGAGAAAAGGATAAAATAAATTCGAAAAAATATTATAATATTATTAAAAATTGTCAACATCAACTATATACAAAATGAAAAAAAAATCCTTAAATCAATATAATATAGAGTTACAAAATGACGAAATCAATATAAGATTTCAAAGCACACCAATTGATCGGACAAATTTTATTCCAAACTATGATTACCTTTATGAAAATCAAAGATCTTGATAAGATGGAATTTTATAGTATTTCTTTTTAAGTCTAGGTAAGGTAGCACTCCTAGTTTAAAAAGGACAAACAAGGAAAAAAAAAGGAACTTCTACTTTGGAGGCGAAGAATTATAAGAGGGGAAAGGTGGGGTTAGGTAGTGAATTATTGAGACGAGAATAGCTGCAAAAGCATGGGGGACATTGGCTGCGTGAATGAATGTCCTGCATTGATGTGGATCACAGCTTATACATGTGCGCTCCACAAAGTGTAGATCTCAACTTTAACCCTAAGCTAGGGTTTCTCTCGGACGCCATTGTATGTACAAATTGAAGTCGACTATACTAATGAATGCAAGATATCAATTTTGGACCAAGCAGTTACATGAAGTAACCCGACTTGTCCCGCTGCGGCACATGTCGGTCTTTCTCATGCGAGTTCTAGATCCCGAGTTTGTTGAGGTGGCCTTTCGAAATCATAGACCGGTATGCCGCGGCGATATAATTGCTTGGCATATGGGTGCGCGATGGAAGATTGCGACTTTCCAAAAGCTTTCATTGCCATCGTACTAAGAGTTGTTGCTAGCAAAAATGGATAGCTATATGCTTGAGGTACATAACTTAATGCTCTAGAATATGTCAACTTCTTTCCAAAGCCTTTTAGGTTAATATTTTTCATCGACTCAATTAGACTCATTCTGTCGTTTTGATTATAAGATACATCATGATACACAAAAGAATATTATTATATTGAAAATTTCGCATACGGCTGATTCGCCTTGTATGGGATCGTTGTGATTTTCTTGATCGTGCAAATTATGACAACGTTGATCCATGGGGGCATTAAACACATGCAGACTTCCCGCCTATAAAACCTGCCCAACCACCACCTTTACACCAATCTAAACACGAAGAAATCTGTCATCTCACCAGCGTACCTCTCTCTCTCTCCAATGACTCCTTCGGCACTCGCGCTCTTCGCTCTCCTTGCGCTCCTCCCCGCCGCGGCCCGCAGCTCCGCCGCCCCGCCAGGCGGCAACGCGGCGCCCCACGACGGGGACCTCGTCCGCACGTCCTGCTCCCACGCGCGCTACCCGGACCTCTGCCTCCGCACGCTCAACTCCTACGCGGGGCCCACCGACAACCCGCGGGACGTGGCCCGGGCGGCCCTCAAGATCAGCCTCGCCCGCGCCCGCCGCGCCGCCAGCTACCTCAGCGGCCGGGCCTCCGGCCTCAGGTCCAAGCGGGAGCGCGGGGCGCTCGCCGACTGCCTCGAGCAGCTGTCGGACTCGGTGGACGAGCTGCGGCAGTCGGTGGCGCAGCTGAAGCGGCTGCGGGGCGGCGAGGAGCTGCGCTGGCAGCTCAGCAACGCCGAGACGTGGGTCAGCGCGGCGCTGACGAACGAGGACACGTGCCTCGACGGGTTCCAGGAGGCGGACGGGACGGTGAAGGGCGACGTGCGGGGCAAGATCACGGACGTGGCCAGGGTCACGAGCAACGCGCTGTACCTCATCAACCGGCTCGACGAGATCACGAGCCGCCGCCGAAGCGGCAGGGGGAGGAGGCCGGCGAGAAGGGGCGGGGTCGTGACGGTCGGCGACGACGGACGGCTCTGACCTCGCTGGATCGTGGAATTTGTCGTGGCAGATTACTAGTCTCGTGGGTCCATCAAAACCTCCTTTCTCTCTGTCTCTCTCTCTCTCCCCCCCCCCTCTGAAGTTATAAATGTGTGATCGAGTTTGAATTTTGGACCGACGACATATGTGGATTTGTAGATAGACAGATATATGTGTCCGTGTTCACGTTTGTGGGCATGGTATATGGTGTTGGTTTTCATTTCTTCGAAGTATTTTTGCATGAGAAGTTACTTGAACTATAGAGTGACTTGGAGTGTGTTTATGGAGTTGTCTATAGACTATATACGCGTAGTACATCTTAAATTATGCATAAGTCACATGCTTCCGTTGGCCTTTTGGCTTGTGTTCGTGTACGTTTGTAAGGACTTCTTCCTTCATTTTGAGCTTTTTTGTACTCTCTTTCTTGATCTAGCCGATTAGACTCTTACAAGCTCCAACTAAAACTGTTTGAAGATCAAGTAGGTCAGAGGATTTTTTTTTCCCCAACAATCAAGAAAAAGGTACAGAGCATTTTTCTATAGGTCATCCTTAATCTGTAGCGCACCGGAGGACATTGAGGCACGGCGCACCAAAAGACCCGACGAAAGGAGAGGCAGTCAGGCACGGATCTAGATTAGAGTCGAGCTCTTTCTTTCCATATGTAACCCTACATTTGGGGACGGAAAGGAGTCGGATCTTTTGAGGGCTTAGGATTAGGACATCCTATGTCTCTGAACCTAGATGTTTTAGAAGGAAAACACGCGCGCGCCCGTGCATAGTATCGGAGAATTCCTGTTCATCTAGCGCCTAGGAAAACGATTTCCTTACGAGGGACCTATTGAAAGCAGTAGCAGTTGAGCAGCGGCCTCGGATCACATGTCGTAATGGTGAAAATCGGCCGCGGTTGTGTTGCTGATCATGAAATTTAGTTGCCACCTAACACATTGACAAAAGAAGTATAAGGTGATGGCCGACGAGTCATTATCTAGGAACATGCATTCACTAACCACTCCTGACATCCAGTTTGAAAAACGTTTTTCCAGAGCGAGAGTGCTGTCCTCTCGTGCGCTCCAATAAGCCAGCCAGGGCAAGCTAACTTTGGGGTCTTTGTATGGTCGTGAAAGAGACGGGAGCTAACAGATACTCTCCATAGGTAAAAAGACAAAGCGATAGGGAATTAGGGGACGGCTATTGTATTTATTGTTTCGGGGGATTTGGTCGTGGGAGATTTTTTTCATTGAAGACGGAGAGGCGGATGGCGGCCCATTGATGGCGTGATTGAAGTTGTGGTGTCGGAATTCAAATGGGTACGTACAGCTACAGAGAGGCGTACGTGGTGAGAGGCGCGTCTTGTAGGAGATTAGAGGATGGGAATTGTGTTGCCTGGACCAGAGCAAGGCCAACCCTCGCCCGGGCAACACTTAACCTCGCGAGATCTAGTAAGGGCAGTCTTGCCGGCACTCATCCTTGCCCCAGTGAGAGCCACCCTCACTCAGGGGAGGTCAGCCCTCATCGACTAACGGAGGAAAGAGGAGGAAAAAAAGGAAACAAAAATAAAAAATTATTAAAAATGTCCACATCGGTATTTATTATACTTCGGTCAAAATTAACCGGAAAAATTAAATCGATTCTAATTCAAAATGTTAAAGAATAAATTTGCATTAATAAAATAGGATTAGGAATTCTAACACTTTATCCGCCTTAAACCAATCATCATAAATTTAATTTAATCTTGCACAACAAGTTAGTATTATGTGAAATAGAGGAGTGAAACTAGCAAGGAACATCCATACCCACTAACCAAAAAGCTAATATCATGCGACATCGGACGTACATTTACCAGACTCTGTCTCTTCCTCCTGCAGCAGCAATCATAGAGTCTCGCGAAATAACCGAAGTGAAATAACGTTACCGTAATTTCGAAATTCATTGGGCAGGTCATTTTAAGTACTCGGTCTTTTGCAATATCGGAATCATTGTTTCTGTACACCATTGAATTCGGGTTGGTTCGTGCATTTATGTGCAGGTAAGCACACTGACCATCACTGGCCCTTTAGATAATGACCTCATTGAAAAAGATCGTGCACCGACGGAGGGGAATATATATAAAGATTAACGAATTCATCACGAAAAGGAACGAATCGTGGGGCATGCAATCTCTTGTTCGTTTCTGGTTCTGCTTAGCCGTGCTAGACAGACAAAATGAGGGCGCCTAAACCCGAATGAATCCGCGATTGCTAATACGAGGAAATTGTCTGTTTCCATCAAAATAATGTAGCGAGTCGAGAACCCGCTCAACGATGGAGTCGCTAGTTGCCTCATCAAAAATCGACTAACAGCTAAGTATCTGATCCGTTACTGAAAAACCGAGTAGGTGAAACATTTTTTGAGGAGCCATCTACTTGTACAACGGCGCTAATTGATTGCGGGCTTGCTGTGGTTCGGTGGGCTCTAATGAAGGCCCGCTATGGCTAACACCGATGACTATAAACAAATAATTCTAGCGAAAAATGATAGCAGAAAAGTATTGAGCAATTAGCGAATCCCGAGTATCGACCTTCATGCTACAGATGGTTCTGTAAAGGCTTTGCTGCATCCCCCAGTTGTACTGAGCGAATTATACATGACCACGTGCAAGCGATCGGCCAGGAAGTAGCGCGCCTATGAGATGCCATTTGGCCGCGGTAGCTGCACGATTCAGATCGAGAAATTATCAACACCCAATTTGATGTAAGAACAATCATCCAAGGACTCGGTAAAGCTAGATAGAGCAATGATGTTGGACATGCTCGTGGAGCCCTATAATCTTATAGTCTGTGGTCGAAATATCTCACTAACGTCCAACGTTGCACAACCTGTACTGGCCCACCTTTCCCCAAACCCCCCCAATTCCTTGTTTAAGTAAGAACACAGTCTCGGATGCTTCCATCCATAAAATGAAGAATTAACCACTTGAGTCAGCTAAAATCTTCAAAAGCTAAATCATCGATTATGCACTCCATGAAAGCATCATTGTTCTCAAGGCTATGCGTGTAAAACAGGTTTTATGAGCATCCACAGCCACACATCACATGAACAAGAAGAGGGAGAAAGGGAGAAAGGGTGAGAAAAATAAATAAAATCAATCGTTTCCGCAAAATCATCTTCAGCAACTAATTTGATAAACAAGCAGTATGTACCAACATACCTCTAGAAATATCGAAGGTACTTGGAGTAGCCAAATTACTTGTAAGGAGCAAATAAGATCGAGGAGTTGTGGCCACCAAAACCGAATGAATTAGATAAGGCAACCTTGACATCCACTCTCTCCTTTGTTGGACCGACTAGCACGCTCGTGTCCTAATCAAAGTGCATCACAGATTTATAGTAAGATTATCCACTGCTGTAGATTCATGTAAAAAGAGATGAGGACAAGAAGGAAATGTACCACTCCGTCAGCTGGTGATTCCAGGTTAACATTTGGATGGACCCACCCTGTCCTTATTGCCTGCATGTGAACGGCACATGATTTAAAGCCAAATTAAATCTGACAAGGAGGGGAAAATAAATATAATGGGGCACCAACATTGACCCATTTGATTTACTGAACTTATTAGTAACCAAGGTAAGTGAAATCGATGCATTCGTTAGATACCTCATACAACTCTTGGCTGCGACAGCCAGCCACATAAAATAAAAATCCCATAGTTTCTAACACACTCTATCTAGAACAAACCAGGAATTAATTACCTGAACTGCTGCAACAGCTTCTACTGCACCAGCTGCTCCAAGGAGGTGACCGATCATAGACTTCGTAGAGTTCACTCTCAACTATATGATCAATAGAAAAAACTCCATGAAGCACCAGAACATTGTAGAAAACAAATTTAAGGAGATGGAAAGGAAGTCTAGGTTTTCGGCTTACCTCTGTATTCTTGCCAAAGCAACGAGTAAGAGCTTGGTACTCCATAATGTCTCCCGCCATAGTGGATGTAGCATGAGCATTAATGTAATTTACATCTTCCTTGGACACCCCAGCCTGAGCTAGGGCATTCTCTATGCACAGAATGATGCCAACCCCTGTTTATCAAAGGACAGATCTGACGAGTTCCATATTTTGAAGAGAAAGTTTGTTAAAGCAACCACTGTAATCTGCTGAAGCAACCTTCCATATTGGAATCGGTTTGCATGCCCAAATGACATACAGCAATTGGAAAAATATTAAACAAGTGATTGCTCCATACCCTCATTCCCGATGGGCGATCCTAACTTATATACGCAAAGGAAAATTGCTAGGAAATGGACTAGAGAATCAGATAGTAGAAAAAAACTGGAAACTGATTATTACTATGACAAGTTTGTGTTTTACCATGCCTTTTCGACTGTTCTCAGTGGGGCAAGCGGGCAAACTAAACTTCCATTACAGACATACAGCTTTGACAAACTCTTCTTTACTGACAGAGCTGTAGTTTACCAGGATCTATTTGTAACTTATAATTAAGTCTACTTTACTATCCATAGTTTAAGACTAATCTTACAATGATGCACAGCTTAAATAGCGTGGAACAATCACCTTGATGAATAGTAGACGAGACAGTGATGTCGCATAAACAGCTATAAACAGATGAGGCACTAATAATCAACAGCTAGGATTTTTTTCCTTATTGATGATATAAAGAATTCTGCTATGGTAGAGAAATATGCAACTTCAATGGAATAGGCAAGAATACAATCAAAATTCTATCTGCTATGTCATTTAACACTCTACCATAAGCAGCATATAAATATGTTTACTACAGTAATTTCCTGATCATGTTATTGACCATCCTCTCTTCAAGCAAAAGTTGAGGCAATGAAGAAATTCTACCACAGAAAACTCTGCTACAATCATTTAAAGGCTGCTATCTGGTACCTTAATTAATTAATCTAATGCTCAAAAGAAGGCATATGTTTAACCAGAGAGAGAAGAAAATTACCATCTGGGCGAGGCTCAGTTATGTGATGGGCATCACAAGTAAAACTTCCACCAAGAAATTCTGCATAGATATCCGCACCCCTCTCCTGCAAAATGAATAACAAATCAAGCAACTAAGCTCTAACTAGAAAGGTTTTAATAGAAAATGCCGTCTAATCAACTGTTAAAGATAGAAAGCTAGCCTATTTGACGAAGCATTGACTTAACTACTAACAGAGTTCTCTCTTCATAAAACCTGTGAGTAATATTAATGCACAGAAAGGCATGTATCCAGAAGATCAAAAGCTACGCAGAATTAAGAGAACACACTCGAAATTAGACAGCATCAACACTTTACAGTTTAAACAATGAACATCTCATCAAACCACAAAAGATATGCTTGAAATCCAGAGACTTAACCAAAGTGAAAACAGGGGTTAATTTTTTATCAGTTAGTAAAGTGGAACTATACCCTTCTGAAAGCTCAGTATAAATGTGGGTGTTTAAAACAAAGAGCACTTTCAAGATCTCAAATTAAAAGCTAAAATCTTGAAACAGCTAGGGTAGCTGATAAGAGTAGCAACAGCTCCTTGCTTTTAGGAAGAAAAACAGTCTTGCGTTTCAGGTATGTACATTTGAAAAAGGCTGTTGACTTGAATTTGCTTCCTAGACTCAGGGAAAAGTATAAAGTAACAAACAATTATCCGAATAGGATCAAAGCACATAATCTTCAATTGGTACAAAAAAGTTCTAAACTCATTTCAAAAAGTGCAATTAAGTTCTTCTGTTGAACATCACCAAAATATTACCTACATGGCACTTGGAAATTGCCAGCTTTGCAGCCTTAAATTACACTTGTTGGTCCAGGTCAAGGACTATATTGCACTTTTAGCTAATTGTTTGAGAATTGATTAAATTTCTCCGTGCACGATATTCATAACTTCTAGTGCAATCTCCCCCTTAAATTCCACATCCGTTCTTGAGCTAAGGTGCAGAACAGCATCGAAAAATGAATGAGTTCATTGACGAATTGAATTTGAAGCAGCATTCAATAGGTCCTTTTTAACTTCAACTAAGGTAACAATTAGAAACAGAAATGTAATTTTTTTAGCATCAGCAAAATTGGGAGAGTAAAATCTGACTATGTGCGCACAGGATCCCCCAGTTCAAGAAAATAAATTAGCACAAAGTATGAAGAAATACTTAAAAGAGCTAAATATGCCTATAGAACACACAGGTATGTGAAATTCCTTGTGCTAAATGGCACAATAAACATAACATATTGAACTGAATCTCGAAGAGGGACAGATCATTCTCTAGTTTTCAGTTGCACCATAACAATAGAGAATAGAAGCAGGAAACCACTACATAAGAATAATAGGTCCTTCGATATTCAATTGTTAAGCTGAGCAGCACCAAATTGGTAATGCTCTACTATAAAGTAGCTGTGACATGGATTATCAGATATACCTTAGCATGCTCTAATTCCTCTAAGAGCAGCACACCAGCTCCTTCTCCCATGACAAATCCATCACGATTCTGCAGACAAAATAGAAGGTTAGGATGCCAATAAAGTTGATTCCTTATAATCTCATAAGAGATGGGGGAAAAGAAAAGGAGCTTTGCAAGTCTTATTTTACAATCCAAGAAATATAAAAGAACTATTAAAGTCTTTCAGTCGACAAAGTAAAAACTTCCATGGAGATCCTGATAAGAATGACTTAAAAGTAGTTGACACATGTATAACCTATGTGGTGCCACTCAGAGGAGATACCATGATGAGCTAAGGTGCCCGACATGTATAATCTACTGTACAAATCCCAATACAAAGGCAAATACTCAGACATTCATACAAGTTCTCCATGAAAAACTAGCCTAGTTTGTGACCACCCCTAATTTACAAAGTCAGCACTAATTGTGGAATAAGTTTCAAACACAGACTACTCCAAATGGCTCAATTAGTTGAAAACCAAAAAATGAACTTCTATATGTGATGTTTGCAGCAAAAAGTTGTAATAGTGCACTACCATCTGGCACTTGTTTAAAAGACAAGACCAAAGGATATTGACAGGGAAAAATTCGGTATTAGCGACACATCAGACCAATCTCTAAACTGCAGAAATGGTAGTCCAAGGAAAAATAAAATAATAGTAAAAGATAAGATGCAAGACGATAGAAAAGCGACAAATGCAGTAAAATTACCATATCCCATGGTCGGGAAGCTTTGGTGGGATCATCGTTCCTTTGCGATAGCGCTCGACAAGCAACAAAACCTCCCAAACCTGCAGCATGCATTATTGAAAATATCAATGAAGGCCTCTCAACTTCATGGCAGACCAAATCACTACAAGCGTGATGCGTGGAGCAGCCAGAGGGAGATGAGTACCTATAGGAATTATTGCTGCATCAGAACCACCACAAAGCATGAGATCCTGCAAAACCCTCACACCTTAAATGAAGAAAACACAGTTGAACCGACAATCTGATATTTAAGCTTCCAATTTAAAGAATCATATTAAAAAAATATTAAGAACAAATTAGGACCAAAAGGGTTTTGTTTTCATTTCAATATATGTTTTAATTTTTGAACACTTACAGCTTCGCCTCTTATTATATGGTTTGCTGCATTCAATATACAAAAGTTGCTTGTCGCACATGCTGTAGATATTGAGTAATTCGGTCCCATCCATCCCTGCAATTGAGTGTGTAAAAATATCTATTAAATATATATTTTCCACCAAAAGAAAGAAAAACCATATAATTTCATGCAATCAATGAGCTGACCAGATCCATTGCAAGCATAGCAGATCCCATGTTTGTAGTAGCGAAAGGTACACAAAAGGGATTCATCTTTCTATATGAAATCCTCAAAGCTTCAATGGCATCATTAAATACCTGGACGGTTGACATGAAAAATGGTATCAAAGAGCAAACTAACAAAACAATGATGAACTGCAGGATTAATATGCCTCCTTGTCCAATCCAGGAGCAACGTGGCTGTGACACAGGCCACTTTAGTGGCAACCAACTTATTAAAGAGCATAACGTATCTAATATAGTTACATTCACTAGTTAGGTGTCTCTTCAAAGATACCCTTCACATTTTGAAGCACACAAAACTCAACATGGACATTATCCCAAAATTGTCATTGTCCTCTTACAAACAAGATAGCTGCAGATGTGAAAATGAGTCAATTGAAGGAGCTTGTCCTCAATCTTTTCACACATTTTCCATCCTTGAGTCTCAAGAAACATCACAGGAGTTAAACGTTACCTTCATGCCCCCCATTGCGGAGCCAATCAGAACGCCACTTCTAGTTTTGTCTAACTCATTCATTACGTCTTCTGTGATTCCACCATCTGCTAAGGCCTTCTTCCCGGCAGTGAGCATGTAAAGCATGAATTTATCCATCCTTTTAGAAAGTTTTGGTGATATCCATCCATCAGTTGAAAATGACTTGATTTCCCCAGCAATCCTCTGTAAAAATAAGAGATGGGGCGTCATGAAGAAGTTTCAGAACAAGCAGCAGAACAGTAGAAATCTTCCAGAAGCAAGAAGCATTACCGTCGGAAACTCAGAACAGTCGAAGGTCTCTATCTCACTTATGCCACTAACACCTTCAAGCAAATTGTTATAGAAAGTGTCCACATCATGACCAAGTGGGGTTACGACGCCCATCCCCGTCACAACTACACGTCTTTGCTTTGTCACAGGTTTCTTCTTCGTGACAAACTCTGGTGCAGCTTGCACTGCCACAGCCATGACTTCACCTAAATGACCAATCACGAAGTGGAGCGACTATTTTTAATCTCAAAAAGTAAATCGATCAGCTAGATATGCAACTTGCAGCTTAACAAGTTTATGGACATGGCACTAATCCTGCCCTGCGATGATATGATGGCAGGTAACCAAAGGCAGTCACCTGGGATGTCATGGCAAGTGTCACACAAATGATGGCAGTGGTGATAAGAGAAAAATTCCTAAGTTAAAGGTCACCCCCCGCAAAGCAAGAAAAACATAATTGCTTCCATCATTCACGTGTAATGATCAAACAGTATCACCATCAAATTGTCATGATATACGCTCGTAGCACACTAAATTGCTGATTGACCGACAAAAACAACTCAAAAGGCTCAGAAGGGAAATTTCGGAAGATTTATTTTCACTGGGAAATCCAGGGAGGGAGTAATTTCTCCAAAATTATATTGGAAATATGGACATCAGAAACCTACTTCCCCTTCAATTCACATAACCTTTCTTGTTTCTTTCTATTGTTTAGAGATTAACCTTACTCCCAATTTCCCTCCGTAACGTGTGCACGTCAACCAGATTAAAAATTCAGCTAGGATAACAAGGCAAACACATTAAATTGCCCGGCAAAGTCTCAACCTCCATCATTGAATATGCATTCGTATCTTCTAAGTAGACTCCTTTCTTCTATCTTCTTAAGCTCAAACGAAACTAATGATGAATCAGAACCAAAAATGTGGCGAAAACAAATATATTTTAAATGAATAAACAAACAAGTAGCAGCAAATCAAGCTTTCGACAACCAATGGAGCACACTGAGCCCATATTTTAACCAACTTCTCCTGGACTCCAGTGAAGATAAGATTAGATAAGCTATAAACAACGATAACAGCTCAAATTAGCATATAATAACAACATCAACAACCACGACAATTATAATAACGATACCTGAACCGGGGGCGCGATTCAGACGCCTCTGCCTTCGATTCATCTGGCGATTCCTCGATCCGAAAAGCGAAGCGAATCCATTCTCCCCGAAGAATCCCAAGGACGACGCCGCTCGCGAGCTGTAGAACTCACTGCAAGGCTCGAAGGCCAGGCAAGAGCTCACAAGGCCGAACGACGACACGCTGCCGCCGCCGCCGCGACTACATTCCGGCACGGGAAGCCTCCGCCTCCTCCTCCGCGAGAACCCGCACGAAGCCGACCTCTTCGCCGCGCCGTCCCTCTCGCACGACACCGACATGCAAGCCGCGACGAGCCACGTGCAGAGCGGCGACGCGACCGTGGACGCAGCCATCGGGAATCGATCCGCCGCCGGGGGTAGAGGGAGGGAGCTCGCGGCGGATTCAAAGCAGGAACAAGGCCCGGAGAAACAGGAAGAAAACAAAAAACCGAAGAAGAGGAAGATGACGAGGAGGAGGAAGCAGCAGCAGCCGCCGGAGGCCGACGCGCCGGCGGGGGCGGAGATTCACACCGAGGAGGAGGAGGCCAATCAGCGGGGAGCCGGCGCCGGCGCCGGTGGGGGACTATTGCGGATTGGCGACGGGGCGGATCGAGGGAGGCCGCATTTGGATCGTCGCCGGCGCGCGGGGCGGGATGGAATCGGCGGCGGGCGCTTCGCGCGGCGGCGAAACGGCTCGAGCTCGAGCTAGAGAGAGAGAGAGAGAGCGCGCTAGAGAGAGAAAGAGAGGGAGGGAGGGAGAGATGGATGGTGGCGAGAGCAGGGGATCGCCAAGTGCTCCAGCACCCTCTCTCTGTCTGTCTCCCCTCGCGGTGTTGTTATGACATTATTGAGAGAAGAGAAGAGAGAGAGAGAGAGAGAGAGGGGACGCAATCTGACTCGTCTAAATCGAAATAATTACGCTCGGGAAAAGATTTGAAATCCAGAAAAATAAATTAAATTAATTAAATATATATATTGCCTCCGGCGCATGGATCCGCGACCGGAAAAAATCGGAGACGCACGCTCATCTTCTTTTTTTTTTTTTTTTAGATCATGAAACTGCTCCGTGGCCAACAGCAGCTATATACCTAAAGTACGGAGGTGCTAGTGCAGGGACCCACCTCCCACGGCTCCCCCGCTTTAGTCGAGCATTATGACGAGTTGAGGAATCGAATCCTGACCTTATGTGTGGCCAACGTACGATTCTACCAACTCGACCACCATAGGATAGGTCACGCTCATCTTTTGTATATATTAAAAAAATAAAGTTAATATTATGAAAAACTTTAAATTAATACACTAAATTACTATAAATTTACACATAATCGATATACTTATGACAAAATTACTCTTTATTAGTTTGCGTTAAATTTTATAATTAAATTACTAAATTGAATGACGTATGACAGTTGATTGATGTACTAGTTTAGGATTTTGTCCTCCGTATATTATAGTTGTACAAGTTTTGTATGTATTGATATATCGGCACGGGTGGAGGAGCGGTTTAGGGAAATCTGAGGTCCCCTGAAGAGAGTTGCTAACGTGCGCGTGCGCTCGTCACGTGACTTAGATGTCATCCCAGATTTTTTCTTCCTTTTTTTTCCGAACACGAGAGGGAAAAGAAAAATTTATGGATTTCCTACGAAATTCCCAATTTTATATTGATATCTTTATTTAATGATTTTTTCTCCCCCACGCGTCCTTGAGCACGACTTTTCAACTTTGACGCTCTTTCTCCAAATATATATATATAATAAATGCACTCGTTGAGGAGAACCCAAAAAAAAAAAAAAAAACGAAATGGCAGTTATTGCTCTTTTCAACAAATTGAAAGTCTCATTGCAATTTACCTGATGCAAAGAAAAAAGGAGAAATTAGGGGAGAAGTCCTAAACTTATTATATTTTATCAATTTAATTTTAAATATTTTGAAAAATTATCAATGTTGTCCATTAAGTTGATTTTGATCCAAAATTATTGAAGAGAACACTGATCATCTTACGCAACACGATCAACTATTTATTTTTCTTTTTTATATTTTTATTTTACTTTTTTTTTTCATTTTTCTTCTCCATCGATTGTCGGTCCTCGACAACTAGCAAAAGGTAATGAATGGCAAGGGTCCTCACTAACCTCTAGGGTAGGCCAACTTCAATCGTCATTAACGTCTAGCAAGGGCGCATCGTCATATCTTGGTAGAGGTGACCTCACCTAAGGCTGGCTAGGGTTGCCTCATTAGTAGTTGCTTGTGGTCGGTTGCTGATCTTTCATTGCTAAGGTTGAGTGACAAGTAGGAGAATAAGGAAATAGACAAAAAATAAAATAAAATAAAAAATTTAAGAAATAATTAAAAATTATAAAAAAATTGTCACGCCAACACTGATCGTGTCACGTTGGATGACTAACATTTACGCCAATGATTTTCCGATTAAAATTTGTCGGATGGATTATATTGACATATTATTAAAAGGTCGATAACTCGATCGGTCAAATCGAAAGATTTATGACATAATTAGTACAAAATCAATAAATTTATAACTTTTTCAATAAATTTCCCAAAGAAGATGAATTAAGCAATTGATAGCGAATGCCCATCTTATCAAACTCGAGCTCTTTCTTATTTTGGATAACATTCTATCAGAATGACTAACTTCGTAGGAACAAAATCTACCGAGCGGGACAGGGGTTGGTTACCCCAAGCCTACCTAAACGTAGTCAGCCGAAGCTGACGTGGTGTCTGCTTTCACCACCAAGACGCCCCCTAATTCCCAGTCGATGTTTTACCTGTCGGTTGAGGGACAAGGGAGGCAAAGTTGGGTCACCCTCCCGGGGGAGGTTTTCCCTCATTTACCTCCATGAGCAGTTTAAAGACCTGCTCAGGTCCACCCATCCAGGGTCTCGAAAGGGACTTTCCGTCCGAACGCTCGGGGGTGGCCCAAGGGCGACCTTGCGCAGCCTTGCGAGTTGGAACGCTTTACCAGGATGAAGTATCCCGGAACCCTGAATATCGTGACATTGCCGCGTTTTACGCCCATGGCTGCCTCCAACAGGCGAAGCAGTTTAAGGACCTGCTTAGATCCATCAGAATCACCAACTTCGTAGGAACAAAATCTACCGAGCGGGACAGTACCTGATTTGCATTTATTTTTCATTCTTTTGCCATACCCATTTATTTTGGGCGCCATAGACTATATGGGATCGAAATTAAATCTCAGCGGCTAAGGATTTGACGATAGGATTGGGGGGAGATTGGGACAAGGGGGGAGGGGTGCGATTAGGATGTGATGATGCCGATGTTTGAAGGCGACTGGCGGAGTCCTTTCCCCAGCTCGCTAGGGACGCCGGCCGCATAAATTGCGTACGAAATAATTAAAATAGGGGGCCGAGATATTATTGCTTTCGGTATCTCATGGATGTAGAAAGATCGGTGCACCAACTGCAATTATTATTTCGTGCCCGGGCACTCCGTGTACCTCGGCATGCCTAGTGGTTTCGGTCGTGTTATCGTTTTGTAGCACGTTTTGCCATGCCAGTGTCGACCATCGCGTTACGAATTTGTTATGGATGATTTGCCTATTACGTTAGCTACTTGCATGAAAATCGGTACGGTGTAATTCCTGTCATAGTTAAAGATGTAATACCTGTAGCTATTAGTGAGTAGTTGTAATAGTTGTTCTGGAAATCCCCTGATCTTTTGCTTTGCTCACTATGCCAATGTTAGATTATTGATTAAAAATTGGAGTAATATTATTTACTTAATGAGAATACGAATTCTAATAATTTTGAATTAATCACATGTCGTGTGAGAGATAAGAAAATTGTCAATTCAAGTTGAATAATCAACATAATGATGATGGGGATACCTTGATAGTGCATGTTTTATTTATTGTGTTAATATTTATTCGTAATGTAATAATAAGCATAATATTAGTTGTTTACTTTTAGTTACGATTATCTAAATTAAGCATTAACCGTGTAATAAATTCTATTTATTTGATTATATTCACATATAGTCGTGATGGGTTTAAATCAAAAACATGAGTTAATTATTAGATAATAGATAAGATGTTATAAATTTTTTATATCTTGATAATGAATATGGGGCAGTAGACTCATGATTGCGTATTGAAGTGACTCCTGTGTTTAAATTTTAAATATAACCATCCGTACATTATAAATGAATCAAATCTTGATTCTATAAATTATTGTGATTCCTCTTATTAAAATATTAGAGGTATTCAAGGAATTCTAACATTAGCGCCCCCCCACCCCAACTGCATATGTCATTTGTGAAAGGTGTAGCACACATCATGTTTTGATAGCTATTATGGTTATAGTGTGTTACAAAGATAATAACTATTATATCATAGTTTGATTTCACGTCGCTACAACCAAATAGTTTATTAATAAATGAGTTTTGCTCATGATAGGATTTTAATACTTTTAGTGACTTTAGGAGAAGACTTGGCAAAACATGCCAAGTGCTTCAACTCTAGAGTTTCCCCGGGCGAGAGAAGAAACATCAATCGAAGAAGCTACAACCATGAAAAGAAAAGCAGAGTTGGTCCGCCGCATTGCGTAATGAAACGAAAACAATCTATGAAAGGGTTATTGGCGATGATTAGGCACTTAGCTCGAGGCCTTCCGCCTCAAAACACGAAAGATCCCAAGTTCATAACTTTTGCCAATTTCATAAGCCCAACCAAAAGTCTTGAGAGTCATAATTTATATGAAATCGTTCAATGCAATTGATATCGAAATTGCCGCATCAATAAACAAAAAAAAAAATGCACAAATATCTCGTGGCAATCATGCATCCTTTTCTTTCGAAATCAATCAAAGAGGAATTGATGGTTGGAAAGGATTCTCGTACCTAATACTTCGCCTATTCACGTTGTTTTTTGTCTTGCTTTCCCTCCCACTTAAATGCCAAAATAGCCACGTCCGAAGCATTTTTGGCGCCACATGCACATTTTCATCTTTCTTTTATTTAATTGGTGGAAACTGACGAGGATCTCAGATATTTTTTTTTTTGTATTAATTTTTTCCCCGAGTTCGGACCAACTGCTTTTTTCTCTGCCCTATAATTAATTGAAAAGATTCGACTTCGCATGTGTGCCGTCAACCAAAACAAAAGGCAGAATAGAAAATAAAAAAAAAAGGGGACAATAAAAAATTTTAATTGCTATTGTCCTTAAAATGCTACTAAAAATGAAAATTAATAAATTGATTAATTGAAACTGATGGGATACATAAGTGTTCATGTTAATGATCGTCCGTCCTCTACAACAATTCAATGAGGCTTTATACAGCCTATTGCAAAGTATAATCGCCTATAGGCAGTTAATGTTGATATTGATGGTTACAACCGCATTTCCATAGTTTGAGACTCCATGATACAATCGGTTGAATTTAATCGTGAATCAATATCCTCACATTCCATTAACATCTTCTTTCTCCAGCTTCTCTATATTCAACACTCGACCAAATTTGGTAAGCGACAATCATCGACCGATCGCCATTGTATGTCAACCATTGTATTGTGGTGATCAACATGCGAGTTCGCTATCAACAACTCATTGATAACCAATTCATACTTAATGCTAACCTTTGCATTCATTTGAGTTGGCATCACATTCGTGAGACTTGATTGGACTACCGACAATTATCGTAAAAGCTTAAATTATCAGAATACATGATTTTAAAGATCCCAACACTTTTTGAGGAGGCAAATGGGGTTCGAAAAAATTTAAATTTAGGACTTTCAACTTCAATTTTATGAAAAAATTTCCTGAATCACCGTCAATTATTATAAAAATTTTAAATTTTCGGGTTAGGACATTTCTAACATCGTCGACCTTTTCGGGCTGTCAAGAGCGCAGAACCAATTTATGTTTTAAGCAGTACCGTGACGAGCATCGCATTGAAATCTAGGAAAATGACCATTACCAGCCCGGTGCTCCAGCAGTGGCATTGATTGGACGATTCCCACAATATCTTTCGTGCGCGAAGAATGGCCGTTCCGAGTCAATGCGGGCTCATGATTGCGCACTTGCCCAACGCCGGACCACTCGTTCCCGATCACAACGCCTATTTCGTGCTCGTTTCTTCCGTGCCGCGAGGACGCGCGCTCCCAGTCTCTCCTCACGCATTTCATGCGTTCCCTGTGTTTTTCGAGTGGGAAAAGATCACACTTCATCGCGCGGCTTAAGTTTTTAGAGCATTCGACGGTTAATTAAACGCTATTGATATAAGAATACGAGGCCGTGTACCTGAATCTCTATAGGGTTCTTATCTGCTGCTCGATTTTGGGAGCGTAGTAGAGAGCATTATGATATCCATTTGACTATTTGGATTTTTAGTGCTCGGTGCTTGGCTCAGTAATTAAGCAAGAAAGATATGCGCATCTATATTATAATATATATTACTATCATAGAGTCTATTTCACGGAAGTGAAAGACCATAAATTTATCAATTTTTTTTTATTATTAAAAATCTCAAACCGGTATACTTATGATAAATTTATCACTCGTTAATTTCTAGTAAATTGGATTAATACCACGAAAAATCATAAATCGATACATTTGTAACAATCAAATAGTAAAATTTCAAATCGATACGCCATCATCATATCATTTTCATTCAATTTGATTGTACAATTTAACAAAAATTAATGGAAGATAAATTTGTTATAGGTATACCGGTTTGGGATTTTTCGTGGTGTTAATCCTTAGTTATATTGCAATAGTTCAGTTACCGGTTCATTGAGTGCAAATAGTTTCCTTCTATTTGACTTTTCACCGGTACCTTAACCACAAAGTTGATAAACATTGCATGGGCTTAGGATTTATCTATTTAGATGGGTTTTCTCGTTGCGACAAAGACAAGTGTATTCAAATTAAAGTCGGTTGACACCTAGAGCCAATCCAACATATTCATGTATATTACAAAAGTGTTTTCGACAAAGACAAAGAGTATTCAAATGCAATATATTGATGACTTTTTGTACAATTTTCTTTCTAAATTAAAGCCCAAGCTATGTCCTACCGCCGTATCGAGCCCAGCTTCTTCTCCAATGAATTCGCGGGATTCATGTTTCATGGGGGAATTCCATATTCCTAAAATCAACGTCCAACAACCGCAAGGGCCATGACCCATGTCGAGATTGAGAGAGAAAGAGGCCTTAAATGCTGATCTCAGGCGTCAAAACTGGTAAAAGCAAAGGAAGACCCAACAAGATTCCTTCAACAAAAGACACCATCGCCCTCGCCATCACCATCGCCATCATCCAAACGAACGCTTGCCTAGCGAACGAGAGCACCGAACCAATCAGAAGTAAAAGGGCTTGTACGTTGTTTGAGGGAAAGTTCGACAACGTCCACGAGGGGGATGGGCAACTAGCCTGGCCTGGCCCTCTCGTCATAAACCTCATCCCCTTCCTGAAGATCTAATGAATTCATTAAGGAAAAGTGGTTGCAGCTATTTGTGTCTGCTAATTGTATCGCCGCCAAAGCAAATGAGTTGTTGTTGGTAAGAAAGTCTGGATCCATTGAAGTTGGCCATGATTTTGTCATCATTTATTATAGAGTTTAGGTCCGTTTCATTTGACATGCGAAAAAGTAAGAAAAGACGTTTGATAGATGTATTTTTCAATTTTCCTTTTTATAAAAGAAGGGGGAAAGGCCGAGTGTGTTACGTCGTTAATAGGCGGCCTCAAGTTCATTCGCACGAACTGGAGATATTTGTGAGGGAGAGAGCATACACTCATAATGTACGGTGATGTCTTGTTTGTTCATTTGACCTGTCTTCTGGTTCCGATGACCAACGAGTAATGTCATTCGTTTACGCATGAATAGTGCAGAGCATCTTGCTAAATGTTCGTCAAAGTATGCCTATGATTCGAAACGTGATTTGATAAGATTATTCGAGATGTTTGAATGACATGTGTTGTTTGGTCGCTTCTTGTACGATTCACCCCTAAATTAAACTTTGGCATTTATTTTAGTAAATTATTTTTGGAGGAAATAGGTAGTATCCCTATATAGCCAGAATTGAAAGGCTTGTTGAAAGAATTTTGCTTTCCTCTATGAGTCACCATGGGTATGGTGTAAGCATAGTATTAATAATCAAAATTTTAAAGAGTGCTGGCCCTCTGGGCTTCGTCTATGTTACATTTCTGCGACATATACTCCAAGTGATTTGTGATCCTCTTGATCATAGGTTCGAAATCTCAAGTCGCTCCTAAGCTTCGAAAGCCTTGGTTCACCTATGGCATGCATACATTCGATTGCGTGACATAACATTAGATATCTTTGGGTCTACTTTCACTAGCACATTGACAGGTTTGCTCAAAATGACAATAGTTATGGCTCAAAATCAAACGCTCTGTCATGGGTGTTGAACTCTTATGGTAATGCATAGGTATTACCGAAACCATACATATCTTTATACTCTTTACTGGTAAAAAAAACCTTGGTAGTAAGTCTAGGTAAAAAAAGATAGAAACAAGTTGATTGCTGGATGTAACTTAGAGAAAAGTGACACTGAGTCTTTAAGCCAGAAGCTTTGTTTTAGGGCCATTTATGCCCTAGGCTAATTGCATATGATGGATGGAAACCATTTTGATGGAATGTTTAGTAGGGGTGTCAAAAACCGAACCGAACCAAACCAAACTGGTTTTCATTCGGTTTGGTTCTCATTAAAAACCAAAATTTTTTTTATCGGTTTAGTTTTTATCGGTTAACCGAATCGAACCAAATCAACAAACCGATAAAGCTTATTTCTTGGAAACGGAAAATATATACAAAAGAAAAAAAAAACGAAAAAAAAAATGCAAAAATCGAAAAACCGAACCGAACTGAAATTTGGGTTCGGTTCGTATTTGGTTCGGAGGTTTTTTTTAATGGTTCGGTTCGGTTTTTAAAAAAAATCGAACCGTTGACACTCTTAATGTTTAGGGTGTGCATGGCAAAATTTATGTTTATTTATTTCTTTATTTTTCGGTTATTCGGAACAGGTTTGGAATAAAAATCTATTTGGTAACACAATTTCATTTTTCTATTTCTAGAACAGATTTCTATTTCATAAATAGATTTATATTAGAAATCAAAAGCTAAAATTTTTAATTTTTTCTTTTTGGAATAAAAATGATAAATAAAAAATTTTCTCATTGTTCACTTTCGTCACCAGTCACCACCCAACCGCCATCTATGGGACACTAGACATTCGCTGCCGCCCCCCTTAGAAATAAAAATTTTATTATGTTATAAAATGAATTTCCATTCAAGACAGAAATTTTAAGTTGTTATTAAACGTGTTTTTTTACCCAAAAACTTATTGGAATAGAAATTGATTTATATTCTAAAAATTTTGTCAAAGGCGCCTTTACTTGCCACCGACCATGATTATTGGATACATGATATTTTAGGGAAAAAAAAAAAGAGGACAAAAAAGAGAGCTCTCATTAGATACAATCCATGAGATAAATTTTGGGTGGTCAAGTAAATCCACAATTGGGAAAAAGAGCATACATTTTGAGACCTTCCAAAACCAAGAAAGTGTTCACAAAATATCATGGAATACCAACACCAAATATCATGGACTGCGATTTCTAATCACAACATCGTCGTTTCCCGAACACTTCTTTGTCAAGAGAAATTGGACGTTTGAAGCATCCTGGGCCTGGCCCGGCAACACCGGCGGGCCACATAAAAACTGTCGATGGGCTCGCAGCCCAAAACGACAGCGGCCCCGGACTCCCACTTCATACGACGCCGTTCAGGAAGCCTCTCTCATCTCCTCCGCCCGTTAACTAATCTCGCTCGGCCATGGCGCTTAAACCTCGGGAAGAACCCTAAAGAAGAGAAGCAGAGAAAAGCTGCGATGGAGCGGCAGGAATCGAGCTCGAAGAAGGGGGACAGGGACGAGATCTTCGCGGACTGCTCCTTCGCCAGCCTCGGCCTCCACTCCACGCTTTGCGACCAGCTCAAAGGTTCTCCCTCCCTCCCGCCCCGCTTCCTCCGGCCGCCGCCGACGCTCTTCCGGCGGCCGCGGTTCGTGTTCCGTTTCGCGACGTTTGAATCGTCTGGTTTGTGTTGTTTTTCTCTCTCTTGCAGAACGGCTGGGATTCGAAGCACCGACTCGCGTACAGGCAAGGACGATTCCCGTCGTCCTGTCCGGGCGGCACGTGTACGCTTACGCTCCTCTCGCCGTATCGTATTTTCCGGTTCTCGTCGGTGCTGTGGTTTAGCGTCTTGACTCGGTGAAGGAATTTTTTTGATTTTTTTGTTTTCCAGGTTGGTCAGCGCGGCCACCGGCACCGGGAAGACGATCGCGTACTTGGCGCCGATCGTGCATCACTTGCAGAAACGCGATCCTCGGATCGAACGGTCCGATGGAACCTTTGGTGCGCATTCATTTTCTAATTTTGTAATTCCGATTGGGCATGCTTGAGAAGCGACGTTTCGCCGCCGATGTTTTAAATCTATGGTCTTTCTCATTGATTATAGAGCAGAGAAGAGTTGTGAGTTGGTGGCAATTCAGACTTGGGGCATTTTATTTGCTAGTGGTAATGCAGTTGGTGCATGGATTATATTGATATCCTGGTTACAGCGTTGGTACTTGTACCGACGCGTGAGTTATGTCTGCAGGTGTATGAAATCCTGCAGAAGCTATTGCACCGGTTTCATTGGATTGTCCCCGGTTATGTTATGGGCGGTGAAAGCAGGTCGAAGGAGAAAGCGAGGCTGCGGAAAGGTTAGAAGTTTTGCTTGTATCTGTTGCTATTTTGATGACCCTCTGAGACTACAGTTGCAATTCAATTAATCTTGTCAAGTAGACTACCTCTCGAACCGTGAGTGATGATGATAGGCTTATTAATCTTTGTCAAATTACTGTCTCGCAGCTGTCATTAGTTTTTTGTTATTCTGCGATTATTTATCTGAACCTGCTAAATGGTTCGACAAATTAGAGTTAAAAATAGAAAATTTGGGCGGCATCTGAAGTTGGAAGCTTTACGGTGAAATAAGTTTGGTGAAAGAAAAATAGCTGGCCTTCCTTTAAAGAAGGAGTCACTGCTATGATTATTGCTTCCACCCTCTGAACTGTGTTGCAGTTGAAGACGACGTTGTACAGGCACATTTTGTTGTTGGTCGGATATTTTCAAAGACGTGCATTCTGTATGTAGATCTTTTCAGAAGTTTCAAATTGCTTGGGAATGACCTGCCAACAGCTTTGTTTTGTTGACTTTCGATCACTTCCTCCAGTTAAAACTAGAATGCTCCCTCTCAATGGGATAACTTAGATTAGGTGATTTTGGATTGCTAATACCTTGTATTTCAATTGGGTACTCACTCTTTACCAATCTGAATTTGAAGGTTGGATCAGTTGATAGAACGATGATTTTTACTTTTACGTTGTGACTTTTTCTGCTTTTGTCCTTGTCACGCAGGATGTTAACATGAGCAATGTTATACATGTTCAGGGATATCCATTCTCGTGGCGACGCCTGGACGCCTTCTCGATCACTTGAAGAATACATCATCATTTGTTCGTATGAATTTGCAATGGATAGTTTTTGATGAAGCAGATAGGTTTGTATGAAATCCTCTAATGAGGCCCGCTGTGATCATAATATCGTGATACTCCATCAGAAGCTCCTATTTTATTGAAATAACTATGCCCCTGACTGTTCACAGAATTTTGGAGCTGGGATTTGGGAAAGAAATAGAGGAGATATTAAACGTACTGGGGTCAAAGCAAAGTGATTCTACTGGCGAGAAATCTGGAGCTTCAAGGGATGCTGGATTTCAGAGGCAAAATTTACTATTGTCTGCCACCTTAAATGAGAAAGTAAATCATCTTGCTAATATTAGCTTAAAAGATCCTGTTCTAATTGGTCTTGATGAGAAGAAGCTGCAACTACATCCATCACCTCAAAAAGTAGGATCTTCAGGATCTGACATTGATGAAGAATTGGAACTTCCCGGTAAAAGAGAAATGTCACTGACAAGCAACTACAATCTTCCGTCGCAATTAGTTCAGAGATATGTGAAAGGTATATGTTGGTAAATTCTTAGTGAAACCTCCCAAATTGTATATTTATTGTGGGAGTCCTGACTGAATGTCTATGCACAGTACCTTGTGGTTCCCGGCTTGCAGTACTTCTGTCCATTTTGAAGCACCTTTTTGAGAGAGAAGCCTCACATAAGGTTCTTTTCTATGCTCTCTTCACCTTTGGTTGTATGAAATCTTAATCAGTGCCTGTTATTTGAGTTGCTGGATACCTAATATGCACCTTGGTATTGGTCAAATACTCTAGTTGTGTCTGGTGTAGAAGGTTTGTGAATTTTTTGGTGCAAGATGGATGTCCCTGCTGTTTAAAGGATACTCCTCCTGTTAATGGTAGTCAATGGACAATTTTCTGTCGATTTCTAACATTGTAATAAGAAAGAATTTGGGTATTCTAATGTTCAACAACTATAATCTATTGACAAGGCATTTGCTCTTTTTTTTTTTTTTTTTTTTTTTGTTTCTGCTAGTACTTTCTTTTTATACTAATTTGTCCTGAAATTCCTGACATCAGATATCTATCATTCTTGAATATTTTTTCTGAGTTATGCTGCTTATGATAAAATGAGAGGGTAACAAGATTGCATTCTTGTGCTCATCTCGCAGATTGTGGTATTCTTTTCAACATGTGATGCAGTAGACTTCCATTACACATTGATCAGTGAATTTGTGTGGTCTCTGCATTCACAAGAAAAGGAAGTCAAGAGCAAGTTCTTGAGGTGCAAAACATTTCGTTTACATGGCAATATGAAGCAGGAGGATAGAAGAATAACATTTCAGTCCTTTAAGACAGAGAAATCGGCTCTACTTTTGTCTACGGATGTAGCTGCTAGAGGCTTAGATTTCCCAAAAGTCAAATGTATAATACAGTACGATTCTCCTGGAGAGGCTACTGAATATGTGCACAGGTATCTCTCTGCTTTTTGTGAGACCCCAATATACCTCTTGTTTAAGTTTTATATCATCTGTACGAATTGCTGCATTTTTGGCTTTGGACTTTAATATTGTCTATTGCCTGCCTAGACTATAATGCATTCTGCTTTGAGCCCTGCACACAGCCTGTTCTTATTTCGGGTGAAATACCCATTTGCATCGAAAATTGGCGATTCCTGAACTTGATACTTGGTTTTGGGGCAAATTAATACACCATAAAACATGTCGGGATCGGCCGAGACTAGCACCTGATTTCATGTATGGGCTGGACCTTTTAGTACATTAGTGGTGAACCTTGTTCGGGAGGGATGAGTTTCAGTGGATAGAAAATCTTGATGATAAAACTACAGCAATAATGTTTGGAAATCTTTTAGTGGGTATGATGCCATCTTGAAAGTGATTTGACAGGGTTGGCAGAACTGCCCGTTTAGATGAAAGAGGGGAAGCTCTCTTGTTCTTGCAACCGGCCGAAATGGATTATTTACAGGACTTGGAGAAGCATGGTGTAAGTTTGTCAGAATATCCCATGTTGAAGGTGTTGGATAGTTTCCCATTGTACGGCCAGAAGCTCCATGTCAAGAATTTTGTTTTCTTGGATTTACATCCTTGGGTGCTAGCTCTGCAAAAGGGACTTGAGCTCTTTATTTCAGCCGAGGTACTTGTCTTCTGCACTCATATGATTTGATTTTAAGATTCTAGTACTTCCCTTTCTTGCTTTTCAGTTCTTTTGCCAAAATGTTGAGGACGTGCTCTGCAGTGGCTTTTGGTTTGTATTGATTAGAATATAGAAACTGGAAGATGATCTATGCTAGATGTGCAGTACCTTTAGTATTATTTTAGCTTTTTATGGCCTGTTTAAGCGCTTCCGAAACTTTTTGAGACTTTTGACATTCCTTCTGTTTAACTGAACACACTACCACATAGGTATAAATCAAAAATCAACCTGAAGGAAAATAGTATAATGAGAAGAATTTTGCATCTCATTTCTCCAACGTTATTGGAAATTGTGGACACGTAGCATTATTCAATTTATTGCGATAAGTATAAGAATGCCAGTCCTGTGAATGGGGCTAACAACAGGGTACCCATAATCTCACTCAGCTGCAATAGTTGATTGTATAACCCAAGGTGGGTGAGAGTGATGGCTTTATTATATCCGGACTCTTTCTTTATTGGGGTTTTCTGATCATGTTAGATAATCTCTTAACCCTTTGCAACATCTGGTTTTGTCGTGTGTTGTTATTTTCTTTTGTTGGGCCGAATGGCATCCTATTTTTACATGCTGTTAAGTGGTCTAATCTCTTCCTCAGGCAAGAATAAATACACTTGCCAAGAGTGCGTATTGCTCTTGGGTCCGTGCATTTGCAGCCCATCGAGGGGAGCTCAAGAGAATTTTTATGGTGAAGAAACTTCACCTGGGCCATGTTGCAAAGAGCTTTGCCCTGAAAGAACAGCCATCTTTAGTGGGGCAATCATTCCAGAAGCAAGCAAAGAAGAGAAAACGAGATCAAAGGATGAAGGGCTTGTCCAAAAGGAGGAAGGTCAGCAGGAAAACATGAGTACTGATCGGAAGCCATCCTTGTGGACATTTAAGCCTGACTGCCCCTGATCTTGGAAATTTTTGGGCATGCTGGTGATGAATTGACTGTCTCACTGGTCTTCTGTTTTCCATCACAGCGTTCTCGAAGGCAAACCCCTGTGACACCATTCAATGACACAAGCTGAGCTCATTTTTGGCTTCAGAGTTTCATGCTCATTGCGAAAGAAAAAGGATGGAGATAGGTTTATGGATGGTTAACCCTTGGCAAAATTTTGAAATGAAGTTATGAGAAGTACATCCGCTTAGTGGCTACTTCTTCTTTTCTGTAAAAGCTAGTTCTTTTTTAGCTGGGAAAATTATTTATAGGTTGCGCTCCGGGCATATGATCTAGCCCGGGAGTTTAAGATTAAGCGTAAGTAGAGTCACATCCATTTTGTGTGCTACTGGCTGTAAGAGAAATTTCAAAGAACTGAAATGTGACGCTGGAGCACGTATACTGTTGTGAGCTGATCACGTACCTTCGCTTGCTCGCTACCTTAATCACTTTCTCGCCTCTGTTCATGCACGTAAATTATTAGTCTGTTGGGCAGTCGTCGTCTGCGATATTTTCTTGTCGAAGTTGGTATTGGAATGACTGATGATGCAAGGAGCATCCTAAGACCATAAACAAATCATAGGACTCATTCGATGGTCTAATCCTCATCCCTGTTACCGCACTGTAGAACTTAGTCTTGCTTTCGGCTCTTAATTTGTAGTTATCAAATCCGGTGGTCCACCATACGTGGTGGGAATATTTGTTTAGCGTCGCTGTCTTCTCAGTCGTCGTCGTCTTTACTGTAGAATCATGCAGCCGATCGCGTCTAGTGCCGCGAGACGATGCCACGTCCTTCCCGCTGCTCTTTTTTAGCTCACGACGGAGGTGGGGGTGTTCAATCGAAAGGACACTGCTTACCAGGTGCCAGACTATATGACATACCTAAATGTTAGGGACCTCAACCTAAGAAGAGAGCCATATACAATGCACGCATTAACTGCCTCACATGCAATGCGGATAGCCCGTGTCGGACCCTACGAGGATTCCCCGGGCGCACGGATCCATCGCGCATTTAGACTCATTGGTACCGGTCAGCGTCGACCGTGGGGCGGTGTTAAATGAAGGGCATGACCCCATTCTAAACTTTCGCCCTTCCCCGCCCAACCTGATCCAGAATTGTTCCATTGTACTATCAATTGAATAATCATAATGAATTATACCTTTTAATGACTACCATTTATTACTATAATTTACTTATTATAACTTATATTTGAATATATGCCAAATATGAAACATTAACAAAGTAAAAGTCTCAATCATAAATGGAAGCTCAGCTTAAACTGATGGTTTCACATTCTACGTTATAAGATATTGCAGAATCGCGCGAAAACATAGTTCAAGAAAAACCCAAAAATTTGTTCTAAGTTCTAAATTTTAAGTTTCAAGTTTTAGGTTCCACCAATCTTGAATCTATAACCTACCAGTCGAAGCAGGTTCCTCAATTTTTGAAACTCGGATCTTATCTTACATACCTTGAAACCTATAATTAGACGGGTCCCATTGATCTGGTTCTATCTTGAATCCATGCTCACATTTACGACGACTAGTTCATTTGCCAGAGAGCGACCTCACATAGAGTCCCGTACTGCCAACGGGGTCAAGAGGGGAGAGATTTTGACTAGCGACCAGCAAAGCAATGAAGGCTGTGGGGTTCAAAGCTCCAGGTTCGTTCGGCCGGCCTTCCCTTTCGATGCAATGCATACGCCCGCCGGTGCGCCGTCGCCATAGCCATCTCTTTCCTTGCTCTTTTGGCCACGAGTCGCTATAAGGAAAGAAACGTGGCTCTCTCTCTCTCTCTATCTCCATCTCTTCGCCATTCAACCCTCCCTCCTGTCGTGGCGTCAGCGTCAGATGCACATGCACGGATGAGGCGGGGGCCCCGCCCGCACAGAAAAGGCCACCGCGGACCGCCTTACACGTTGACCGGCGCGCGGCCATAAGCTCCGCCGTGCGGTCCGGAGCCCCGCCACGTCAGCCCGGACGATGGGGGCCCCGGCCGGCCGCTCGGAAATTGACAAGGTGGGCCTGGTGCCTGACTCAGGACGAGGCCCGTCGTCTAATTCGTCGTGGCCCACTCCACGGATCGGTTGTCGGAATCATTTAATTTCATGCAAGCATATTCTAAAAGTAGAAAAATAAAAAGAAAAGCTAGGAAAGAAATATCTCTAAATCTGCCTTATATATTTAGCGAGTCGCTTACTTAAAATGATCACGTGCATATTTTTGCCGAAGTAGGTATTTTTTATATTTGATAACGTCGGATCGAATGACGAACGGTTAGGTTTTTTGTCGCAAGTGCACGATTGATCTAATGAGACCAAAGTCGGGTCAAATCGATAGTACATAATGGCTTGCAGCTGTTGTGACCGAGGAAAGGGTTCGTGCGTGTTCGAGATCAGTCCGATTCTCTCAGCAATGTCTAATTTATCCACGCTATAGGAATATAAAGTCGTTTCCCCTTCTGCTTTTGGTGTTCCTTTAGCTTTTGCAAATTAACATTCAATTCCTGAACTACTTTCTTGACGATGGAGCATTTGAAAAGAGTTTTGAGAGGTTTCGTGATAAACAAAAATTACTAAATTTAGAGGTTAACCTCACAGGGTTGGTTTAGGCCCTGTTTGTTAACGTTTTTTACTTCTGTTTAAGAAAAAAATTTCTATTTTTTTTGTTCTAGGAAACAAAAAAAGAACAGAAACGCGTTTGTTTGCGTTTTTGTTCCAAATCTATTTTTTATTCCTGTAACACATTTGGAAACAAAATAAGAAAACAAGAAAACGTGTTTCTTGTTTAACAATTTTTAAGAACAAATTTTCTCTCTCTTTTTTCTTCTTTTTTTTTTTTTTTTTTCTTTTTCTTTTTCTTTTTTCTTTGGCTAATCGCCGGCCTCGGCCATGGCCGATGACCGGCCTTCAAGGGCCTGGCGACGACCTCGGAGCGTTGCCGCCCCCGGTGAGGCAAGCTCGGCTAGCTCGAGCCGGGCTCGCCCAGATCCGACGAGCCCGAGCTCGCCCATCCAAGGCGAGGCCGCCGGCCCTCGTCGACCGATCGCTGGCCATGGCCGAGATTGGCGACCGGCCAAAAGAAGAAAAAAAGAAAAAAGAAAAAAGAAATAAAAATATTAAAAAATTAAAAGAAACAAAAAAAGAACACAAATTTATCAAACGTGTTTTTGTTCATTTTTTATTCCCTAACAAGTTTACTAAACGGGTTTTTTATTCAAAATTGTTCCTCGGATGTAAATACTTTTTTCTATTTCTATTCCCTGGAACAATTTTTAAACAAAAATGTTACCAAACGCGCCCTTAGTCGCCAAGGAAATAACATGTATCAGTGCTTTAAATGTAGGATGATTTCTCGCCATTGCATCATGTGATTCATGTGCAAACAATTTCAATTTTGGATCACCCATTTAGGGTTTGACTTTCGCATTATCCAATCCGTAAGGTTAATGGGGATAATTCGCGGGCTCGAGATTTACCTTCCTAAACAGGCTTCTTCGTCGTTGGAAGTTAGCTTGATCTTCAAAGGTAAGAAACCGCTTCGACCCGACTGACCGGTCTAGACTTATCTTCCCTCTACAGATAGAGGACTAGAAGATCCAAACCATCAATTACAGCTTATATAATATATAATACATATAAATATAAATATAATATTGACTTTTCTTGGTCCACTTCAACAAAATTGTCAGCACCAAATTCCACATTATACAGCCTAAATCCAACGGACAAGGCTTCATTGCCTCCCAAGCTATTGAAATCTAGCCGCTCTTGTTGATCGGGAGAGCGTTGGCAACTTGCATAGAAAAGCTTCGGCTGCGCCATCACTAATACGGGATTAACACCATCATTAAGATCATTGACGTCTTCCCTAAGGTTCTTTTGGCAGTGATTAGCAGCCCCAAAACATGCGTCATCGTCCATGATGGCTGTGATAATCACACCAATTAATGATTGTCCCTAATTTTGTAACGTGACTAATTATGTCTCCTCGACATCGGAAAGTGCAAATTGATGTCCCTAAACTTTAAGTGTGTTAGAGAAATTTGGAGGCTTATCAATTGATGAAGACATTGGAGTCAACGCTCTTCCCTAGGGTAAAATAGTCATTGTGGTCCGGAAATTGAGATCAAATCACAGACTATATAGTACTACTTATTTTGCGGAAAATAAATGATTTGGAAAAAAAATTCTTAATATAATTGTTTGAAGAAATTTATCAATGAAAAATGTTTGCATTATTCATCTTTAGGATAATTTATTACAGATTATTTATTTTTTGTGAAATAAACGGAGTCTCAATTGCTTAGCTGAAAATTTTGAATAGTTGTGGACTATACGAGGCATATCAATTGATATTCATTCTGTTTATTATGTCATTTTATGTCTATTTGTGATACTATTATTGCCGGAGATCTTATCAAGTCATGGATCGATCACATTTTATTTAACACAAGTCTATTAGCTCTGTTAAGATCATTTTCTCATTAATTATGTTTGAAATAATGAAGTAAGAGGATGGATCATTGATATGTAGCATGAAATTATAGTCGAGAAGAATTATTGAAATGTATGCTACATTATACTCAAATAATGCCATTCGCATGATATTATTTTTCCAAAACCATTAGTTTAGACCTGCATAGTCGTACGTGTATGGTCTAGGGTTATACAATTTAGCTTTATCTACATAAACTTTGAGATGCACATGACATTTATTGCCACCACATTGTTGTGAGCTAGGAAGTTAATGGCACGCACTTGCAATTAATATCATCGTAATGCATGCAAGCTATTGAATGGTGGTACATATATAGGAATGCAGAGAAAAAGCAACTAGAATAGTTATCCAAATAATTTTATGTACTTAACTCTATATAAAAGGTAAAAAAAAAAAAAAAACATAGTTGCATGACACATATGGATCAATTGAAAAGTACGTGTATTTGAGTCCTTTCTTAGTCTTGTGAACCACTACCACTTATTCTGAAATTTTAAACTATTAAATGAAAACATTGATTTAGTTTGCAAATATTCAGACACTACAAGCCCATACGATCATGAGATTAATGCTGCTTCATAGACATCATTTTTCCTTAGTCTTAGTCAGGCCTTCCATAACCAAAAAGAAATTATTTTTAACTATTTACCTGGGTTTAATTAATGTGGAAAGAACTCACAAAATTACTAAAATTAACATTTAATACCCACATTCCTTTGACATTCTCAATAGTGTCCTGTCCCTCATATAAACAAAGATCATTCTCTAGACAATTCTCCAAAGTCGAAATTCCTAGGGAGTCCCTTTGGACATTTCTACAATTTCCTGAAAGTTCTAATTTCTCAAAAGCTATTTTTACACTCCTTTCCCTTCTATCATATCTCTCCAAAACATCTTCAGCAAGCCTCAACTTACAATCAATTTGCCAAACAAGAACAGTCGTTCGATAGTGCAAAAAAAAAAAAATAAACCCCAAACTTTATGACCACACAGCCCCACGTGAAGGCCAATAATAGCATGCAAATATGTGTAAACCGTGGGAGTGGAGCTTCAAAGAAAAGACCAAATAATTGAAAATTCATGAGCTGTCGGCGTTATATACATAAAATAACATGCACGAAGCTCTCTGCATAAAGAATTGTAAAATGGGTTTCATTTCATTTTTTTTCATTTTTTTTTCATTGTGCTATTATTTTATAATTATCTCTTAGGGTTAAAATGCCCTCGGAGACAGAAGCAATCATATATCTAAATATTTACGGCTTCTCAATAATTTACAAAAGCAGAAAGTACATGGGACACGGTGTAAGGCGCAGGTTCCCTCCAGCACTCACCTCCGCCGTGAATCTCGCTCCTGTGTCCCCTCTTTCCGGCTCTAGTGAATGAGTTCGCACTCATTGTTCACTGTATCTTATGTAGTGCTTTCATTCGATGCCCAGGGGAGAGAGCTTTCTGTTTAATTCATCGGGTAATGCACGGATTCAATTCATTTAATCTGTATCTTAGTTCAATGGAGGTGGAAATCATTGGGTGGAATTTCCATATCCCCATGATTTTCTTTCTTGTATGTATAACATGATATTGAAATGTGATTGCATATTCTGTTTACGTTTATCTCTTCATAGAAAGATGTCTATATATGCCAATTCTATTACTTGGCACTAAGATCATGTTTGTGCTCTTGGCATTTTTTACTGATGTAGGGCTTGAAAAGTGTATTTATTCCACAAAAACGTGTAAGATTCAAACTGTTATAATGCATTAGAGGCGAACATGTCTCATGCACCAGATGCAAGGGGGCTTGTGATGATTCACAATTGAATGAGTTTGTTTTCATTTGCAAGAACATCAAACGCATAAATTTGTCTCGGCCGAGATTGTGATGAACCTAAAAGAAAATTGATATGTACAGAGAAATATCGATTGCATTATGCGATGGATCGAATGTGCATGATTGATTGTAGATGCCATGTTTAGTTTGGCAGTTGTAATGGTTCTCTTCTCCTTTTACAGTATCTGATCTATGACCATTGTATAATGCTTACAACATGAGAGCCCACAATTTCTCCATTAGGTGAATAAGACGAGATTTGTAATGTTGGCACTCAAACTAATCATTCAGGACTAAGGTAAGCTTCTAGGGTTCGTCTCCCTTAAATAATAGTGAGCTTTTGGCTTTATCCTCAAAACAAGCTTGTTAATCTTGATTGATTCCTCCAAAGTGATAGAGTTGAATTACTTGGAAGGGGTTGCACTATTGGACATTTAATTGATCATTAAGAGAGAGAGAGAGAAGGGAGGTCCATGTGAAGGAGCAAAAGGAATCTTAATTATGGCATTCATGAGTCATCAAGAGGAAAGATAGGAGGAAAGCATTAAAAAGAATGAAGAAGAACATGCAGAATATTCACTCACCACCCAAAATCTCTTTATCTTTATATCCCCAACTAAGGAGAGAAGAGCAGAGAGGAGTTTGATTGATTGAACCCCACCTTTTGAAATAGTGCAAATAAATTGAATTGCCTTTGCCAAAACAAAAAAGATGGGGGGACCCACAAAAGTGGGGCGAAAAAACAAGAAGCAAATCAAAAGATAATGTGCAATCTGTATAATATTGCAAAAAGAGCTCTCAGATCTTCCTTTAGGGCAAAATATTGTGTTGAATCACCTGGATGGGGACTTGAGTGACTCCATTATCAACATCAACTTTTGCTTTGTGTTTGTGTATTGAACCCTAAAGACTTTCTTCCTCTTTTCTCTCTTGGCCAGAAGATTCATATAATAATAATAATAATAATAATAGTAGTAGTAATAATAATAATAATAATAATAATAATAATAATAATAATAAAAGCTGTAGAGCGCCCACCTTATATCTATCGCTTGCTGAAGCCGAGATGCAACCACCATTTGCCCTCCTGTCTTCATTAATTAGCCAGGAGGAGGGTACAGAAACGGATAAAGATATACATTCCCCACCATTAAAGCTTCTTTCTCTTGACCAGGAAGAAAAAAGTTCTTTCTCGTTTTGTTTTTCTTTGTTTATTTTAAAAGAAATACTACCGATTTTTATTAAAATGAGCCTGCTGCAGCCTCGTTACTGGAAAAAAATTAAATTTTTAAATGGCCAAGAGTAATGTATATGAAAAATCTTATGCTAGGGTAACATTAGCTCTTATGTTTCTCATGCATATCAACTTTCAACTCGCTACTTTTCAGTGAATCAAATGAACAAAAACCTGTTACAACACGATTATTTAAAATACATGTAAATAACATCGAAATAGATCAGGAAAGTAATAATACTTGTATATAAATAATTAGCTCCCCTTTCCTGGAGAGTATTCACTACCTGAGCCACAGAAGATGCTTTTTGACCAAGAGCTACCTAAACACATATTACATCAATATTAAAATATCACGTTGCCTATCTACGAGGTTCATATACACTTTATATATATAAATATACAGTCTCACTCCACATATAATATTAGGTTCTTGGATTGAACATTCTAACATAATATCGAAGTCAAATTGGGTTTTGATTTAGTCAAATTTAACACCACTCATGCATCGCTTACTTAAACTTTGGAATTACACGTTCTAACAATTTCGTTTGAAACCGACTTTCAAACTCACATTAGAAATATCGTGCCCTAAATTTTCATTTCAGAGCAGTACTCATCTCCCTCCTCCATCTCTCGTTCTTCAATAAGACCAGTTCCCTTGAACCCCACACGGATGCTAAATCTGCGAGGAGGGGATGGGGGGGCCAGGGCTCGTGTTTTTAATGGCGGGTGAATCGTCAAAAGGAGAGATATTGATGTCGTGTCGTTGTCTTTTGATATTCTAACATCTGATTCTTCGCTTAAAAACGTTTCCCATCGGAAACAGCTCCCGAACTCCTCACATGAAATTCTTGTTTAGTGGGAGGTATAATCCCATGATTAGCCAAGCAAAAAAGGGCACACTAATTCTCAAGGGGGGGACATCCCGAATGAGTTTATTCTTCACTTGTCCCTTCTTTGTTTAATTTCTCCACCGTTTTGTTCAGGAATCTTGGGATCCCCATGTGGCTTCCTCGAGAAAATTCGCGCCGGATAACATTCAACGCGATCTATTTACACGATATGAACACGATGGAGAGACGAATTATGAAGATAATGATATCAGATACGACACTTTCTATTGACACGAATCGATACTTTTTTAATATAATAGGTTGTTTGTATTTTGTGCTAACATAAATCGGTGCAAATTAGACAACCCATAACGACATGTGAATACGAATTCTAGACCCTTGATTGTAACACGTCGATCTCATGTCGGACATGGAGAAGGACTTGTAGCTTACGTCATAAGTAGAGTCTGACCTCTGGAGATTTCCCATTCAAGTACTCCTTCAGGGGTTTAGTTTGTATGCACAGAGTCCAGACCGTGTCGAATTATTACATAATGTCGGTGTCGTGCACCGATCAAAATCATGGGAACTTGTTGCTAAGATTACGTCGCGGGAGCCACCTCTAGAAGCCAACCTATTTGATGCAAACATAGCTCGTGGAGTTGTTGAGATGTCTTTAGTTACAAATAGGGGTTTTCATTCCTTTGGCTGCCATTTCTTCTGCTCATCAAAAACCATGTTTTGTATCGAATCAGCAGATTTCAGCATGTATCTCAGCTACGATTCGATGACCACACACCCCAAGATGTCAAGCGTGTGGTGAGGAAACAACCGATGGCACAAGCCATAATCATATATGCTGCTCTCACTACGCAAAGGTGATATAGCGTGAGATTTATGTCTTAATGGACTTGGTCGTCTTTAGTCGTGTCTTGTCGACTTTCATTTTTTGGATAGAACGTTTTATTCCCGCCCTCCATGATTGAACGAATGCGCCTCCCACGTGTCGCCGCCGTATGCTGAGTTCGTTGAGCTATGGAGATAGCGCATGGTTGCAACTACAACTAGTGGGAACAAACTCAATAGCCCTAATCCGCTGGGATTTGTAACATCATATGTCACCTAGCAAAGTGCAACCAAATCGTATCGAATGAGATACGCACATCATAGTGCGATTACAAGCTAGAAAAGCTGACAAGGTGGACCTCTGCGAGGAGAGATTTTTCGATGGAACTGTTTAATTGGTCCGAACTTGTCATACAAATATCAATTCGGTCATAAACTTTCCGATTCCAACTGAGCTCTAGATTTTTGTGTGAAATTTTCGATGTAAATCCTTCCATCAATTTTTTGTAGGAGAGAAATGAATGCAAATATAGACACGAGTTCAAGATCATTCTACACACGCTTAAAACAATCAACCATAGAAAGATAAATTGCCATCAAGTACCCTCTTTAAGAAAATCGACATATTTTTGAAAAACGTTGCAGCATCCATAGCAAATTTCGGGATTACTCTGCCTACATGCTTCACGTCTTAGAATTCTAAATATTGAATCTCTCTGCTCGGGAAAGACTCGCGATTTGCCATGCTCATGGAAGCGGGTATTAACAAATTCGAATCGACACGAACTCAAGATGAACGTATTCAACATGAAATCTATCGTTGCCAAGAAAATAATGCTGTTTCGATTCCTCCACATTCCCTGAATTTCACCCTCACGTGTTGGTGTCGTTCTCGCGACCCACATCCTATCAAACCCTAAAAGCCAATTCCTCCTTCGTGGTCTGGCACCGCATTAAAATACTCCAAAACGTGGTCAAAAAGTCGAATGATTTTTCCACCATCCTTTTTCTTCTCTGCACTAAGGTGT
The DNA here is from genome assembly GCA_014182515.1 of Eucalyptus microcorys. NCBI lineage: Eukaryota > Viridiplantae > Streptophyta > Magnoliopsida > Myrtales > Myrtaceae > Eucalyptus > Eucalyptus microcorys. The sequence continues at coordinate 39,575,090 of CM024564.1, forward strand.
CAGCGTTCGCACGGGGATTGCCCGTTTGTCGTGAAGAAATAGAAATCCCCTCGAGCCACATTTCCACAAAAAGCTATTTTCGGGTTCACACTGTTTTCTTTATAGACGGAACACCCCTCTTTGATCACATTATAACAAAAAATAACTAAATAAAAAGAACATTAAAGATCGTTGCTAATTAGAATTCGACATTTCCGAGAGGTTACCTATAAAATTCCCTGCTTTTATCAAATGGATGTCCTCGCCTTTCAAATTCATTTACATATTCTTTTGAGCGCGTGCAAAGGGAATGCCAATGAATAATGAGAATTTAAACAAGAAATTGACAAAAATGGTCCATAAATTTTAATCCATTATGCAAAGTCATCCTTGGATTTTTTAATTGATTTAATGTGATTTATGAATTTCAATCAAATTTGCAATGACATCCTTGAAACTTAATTTGATTAGTGTGGTCTATGAACTTTTAAACATTTTTATATAATTTAATGATTATATTAGAGATTATATTGAATGAATTAAAATTTTAGAATTGACATTATATAATGAGCAAAATTTTAATGATCACATTATACAAATTAAAAGTTTAGAGACGGCATTATATTTTGGACAAAAGTTCATAGACCATTTATGCTATTATCCTAATCTAAAAGGGTCAAAATGGTAAATCCAAATCATGGTTACCTTGTAATTTTCCTCATAAATCCTAGAATCACATTAGAACTTCCCCAATCTTTAAGAATTCAAATTCATTTCTTAAAGTCATCCAAATTATATATACCCTTTTCATTAACATTTTTGAAATTTCTTTTTTCTTGCCACGTGCATGCTTTTTGCTGGTGGAAAGAAAGGGGGCAAGGTCCGTATTCCGTACCATAAGAACGGTCAGAACCTGCAGAGATCACAACGAAAGAGGGGGGAATCAACGTTAATCTATGGCCACTTAAAAAAGGAGGTGACACTTTTCTTTTTTTTCCTTTCCATACAGAACATAAACAAGAGGAGGAGGAGGAAGAAGAAGGAGAAGAAGAAACGCAAGTGTAAGCAATGAAAACCCCACATCATGGTCGGAGTTGGAGGTGGTTGGCCCGACAAAAGCTGTGCTCTCACATGCATTCTAGGGTTTCTCATGAGCATGCTTATATATACAAATGTGTATATATATGTACATAATATTATATCAATCGCTTCATATTATAAATTTGTGCCCATATACTTCTGTCAATTTTAGCATGTTCTAATTATTCTCGAAATTTAAGCTTCCATCTAAGTCGGTACTTGAATTCTAAAGTTGACGTAGTTCATGTAAGGGAAGATTTGGTAATACTGATGTAGGAGTCAAGGCCTGGCCTTAACTATCATGTGTAATTGGGATAAATCTTTGCGATGCATATCTTATCTTAGGTTGGTTTTGAACCGTGAGTATTGAGTGAATGTCCTTTCTCTAGTATATGTTTGGACACGATTTTGAGATTCATCTGAGTCCTATGTTCTCCACTCGCGTTTCAATTTTTTTTAGGAGGATTATATTAGAAAGATAAATACTAGATACTGCTTTTGAATTGCAATTTAAGTTTGCTTGTCATTTTGTTTTCCTTTGTGTTTAGAATTGCTCTCCGTACCTCAGATTAAAAAAAAAAACACATTTGCGAAATAGGGTTATTGGTGTGTTGATCGTATACCAGTCACAATACTATTACTCATTTTAATCTAGAATATAATTAATCGACAATGATTTGGCAATTATATCTCCATATGACTATGACCAACACGGTGGTGCTGGTCTTTCTTTGTGGTAAATCGAATGCATAGAGATTATGCACAAAAATTATAATAAAAGGAAAACGATAGACCCACGATATTTTTGCTATAGATGTCAACGCCATATATTTGATTTAATATAATATTGTTTTCCTGCATTTTGTTTCACTTTATTGACATTTGAACAAGAAAAAGTATGGCAATCGGCCTCGTTTATCTTCCATTTCATAATTGCACTGAAGATTAGCCAAAAGGATATAACATTATAAAATTCTCACACCCATCGAAAAATGATAACTATACTCTTTAAGTCATTTTTCCCTTTTTTTTTTTTCCTTTACTGTTTAGCCTATCGAACTTATTAAAATTCCACTATTGATAATAAAAATGAAACGAGTTTGGTCGAGTAATTCGCATCTCTTTTTCTCTTAAAAATTTATCACTGTAAAAAAACAAAGAGGCACGAATGTCATTGGATAATGAATATGTAAATGCATTAATTCCATGAGTATACTATGAGTCGCTTAATTAACTTTTCTTATTAACTAGTGTTCTAGTTGTGGGCGTTTAGTTGAGCTGACAAAGAAAGACAGCAAAAATTATTGACCCGGAATTTGAGAATCCGGGAAAAGCTAAAGCAAATTGATACCTAAATCGTCCTATTTTAGATGGGACATATTAATTGTCAAACCATACCTAATTCCCTAAAATAAAAAATAATTTCCCTTGATGAGTATCTCGACAATGATTAATTTTTCCCTTCGCATGTTCATAAACAATGAAAGCTACACTTTAATTGGAGTATAATGATGTCCGGAACCAAAGAACAATGCTTGTGACATGTGAAGATCTCCTGCTTTTGCGGCTAGTTGGCCACCCTAATGACAATTTAAAAATAATCCCCCCCCCAAAATAATTAATTCTTTCTTGTAATAAATATATATAATTCCCTAATAAATTAATAAAATATGTTTTGCTTTCTATGGCCCTCTTTTTAGCTGGCCTCGTATAAGGGATTGGTGTAGTAGGGTTGCCATCAATGGCACAATCCCATTCCCACGCTAGGGAAATTAAATCTTGCTTTGGAACCACATTTTTTGGGTCCTAAGCTAAACTAAGGTCATGTCTTATATTGCAAATTTCTCAATTTCACTAACTTGTTTCAGGGTTTAACAAATATTCGAGTGGCCAAGAGTACGCTTCCTATTATATCGAGTATTATCAAGATAAATGGTCCATGAACTTTGACCTAATAGCAATGTTGTCTTCAAACTTTTAATTTTTCATTATAGTCTATGAACCTTACTCCAATGTTTAATGTCGTCCTTAAGTTTTTAATTTATTCGACGTGATTTTTGAGCTTCTGATACAAATTCAATCAATCCATTAACATATGATAATGTTCAATTGAACATCAATTAATGTGAGATCAACAGTGAAAATTTGCATATATTTTAAAGACTAAATCGAACATATATTAAAAGTTTAAGGACAATATTGAACAAATTAAAAGTTCATGGACGATATTGCATATTGAATTAAAGTTCATAAGTGATATGGGGTAATTGCAGCTGAGCCAGATCAAGTCAAATAAAGTTCTAGTGATGAAAAAAGATATTGAAACTTAGTTTTACGCAAAACCCTAATGTGGCATATTTCTTTTTTCCAATATGACTTGAAAGTGAAGTGATTTCTACCTCCGCCTCCTTATAGTTTATATATAATTACCTCAATGGAGATTTGAGGATGTTTTCTGCCCTAACTTTTTAAATTCCACCTCTTTGATCAACCATTGGTCAAAGACGGCATATTCATTAACCTTTTGATATTGAACAAGTGAAATAGAAGGTGCCTTTATGTAGTCAACGGACGTGTTCTTTGGATTAATACACGGCCGCTGTCTTACAATATTGTCAAAATTGAAGAAAAATCGAAAAATACTTTCTTTTTATTTTATTTTATTATTAGTATTCTGTTTTCGCATGTGGGTAAATAGTAATTATTCACTAGAAGCAATAGCCTTCCCACGTGAAAAAAGGTAAGGATGGATGGTCGTCATTAAAGATGACTTTATGGAGCTGATAATCATGCGGACTGACCTTTGCTTGATCTTTAGTTAAAAACCCTCCTTTGATCTCAAAGCATGATTAAAAAGCTCGAGTCTCTTTCACCGGAGAGTAGACTTTCTTTGTTTAGTGAAATCGATAAGTTGGTCTTTTTCTAGCGGTGATAATGCGGGGGGGAAAAGAAATATACTTTTAAAGAAGGGCATTTCTATGTGGTAGGTGGGTCCAACCTCGAAGAAAAATTTGCCCCATCGAGGAGAAAAAACGAATACTTTTCTTGGTCAAAAAAAGTTGAGACTTGAATAGATAAGATTATTAGAATTTTTATCACGCGTGATATTTGGAGTTAACTATGTTGTGGAATTAGACCAAGAAATTGAGCCGCTCTCGATTATTTTCAGTCCCGGCATGAGAATTTCACAAGGGAATATCTTCTCAAAGGAGGCCCCATCCACCATTGGCTTTGCTCCACTGGAAAATTTACCCAAAACAGTGCAATGCAGCAATTTCATATGCTTTAACATCTAGTTCTAGAGAGAGAGAGAGAGAGAGTATTCATGCTCATCGGTATCAATAGCCACACACACAGAGAGAGAGAGAGAGAGAGAGAGAGAGCATCAAAGAGAGGCGTGTGAAACTTAGGTGGAATCTGAGGAGCCGAAAGATGTTCGTGGGGACTGATTGGAGGAGGCGGAGGAGGAGCAGGAAGGAAGGTTAAATAATGTCGCTCGAGGAAGAGCATATAACGACGCGCTTCCGTGCATAAATTTCCACGGTTCGTCATCAAGATTTTGAGGAAAAGAAGGTAAAATATGGGAAAAGGATTTATGGGTTTTCTTTAACCATGCCATGCTCAGCTCAGTCTATTTCATGTCGGCCTGTTACAATAGCACGAAAGCACAATAAGCATTTAAAAAAATAAAGCTGTCTTGGCTCTGCTCCTTTGCTTGCCTTTTCTCTTTGCTTTTCCTTCTTGGTCTCTGATTTCTCGGCGACAAGTCAGTTTCTCTCCACCTTGATCCCGGCCACCCTCTCTCTCTCTCTCTAAGTTCTCTCTCTTTCTTGCCCTGTCTCAAATCCCAAAATCTTCTCTTTTTGTCTCTCTCCTTCTCCGTCTCCATTTCTTTTGGCTCCCCATTATTTGCTGCTGCTGCTTACCCAGTTCTTGATTTCCTCCCCCCCTTCTTTCTTTCTCCGAGGATCTAGAATTCGGATTAGAGCCTGCCCCGAATCTGTTCTTGGCTGGAGATTTTGCTGAATCAGCTGTTCTGTGCATCATTGGAACTTTACAGGTGCAAAGCAATCGGGTTTTGGTGGGGAAAGTGGCAATCTTTAGCAAATCTTTTTTGGGTCGCGGGGTTCTCTTTTTCTCTTTCAGCTGGGAAGCAGCTGAAGGCTGCTGAAAAGGGAGCTTTGAGAGTTTCCCCGGTGTAGTCTTTGAGCTGAAAGCACTTGGTGGGTAGAAACAGAGGTGGGTTCTGATTGGTTGGTTTCGTGTGTGGAGATGGTGTCGTGGTTGTATTTGGAAGAAATTGATTGCCGCAATTGTTTTGGGAAAATGGGTTGGAGGTGGAGTTCTTTCTATGGTGAAGTACTTTAAGGTCTGTTGTGGAAGCCAACTTGAAAGGAGGTTCAGAATAGAAGTTTGGCGGAGTTAATTGGCGATACTAAGTATGAAGGTTCCTTCCAATGGATTTTTAGCTGGTGGTGGGGAAGGTGTGTATAATCTTCTTTTCCTGTCCTTTGCTCGTTTGATTTGAGTGTTATTGACTTGCTCTTAATGTTGTTGTATTGGTGATAATAGCCATGAAACTAAAATGTTGTTTGTATACGAAGAATTTTGCTTCCTACAAATTTTTAAGCTGCATATGGAGAAGCAACTTTTAGTTGCATAGATTGCAAATTGGAAAAGATAAGCAGTTCCATTTCCTTTGAGGCTCATGGTTGTTGAGGGAAAGATCAACGTTGTTGTTTTCGGGCAAAAATGCATTGAATCTAAGTGAAGTCTTTGCAATCCAGCTCTCCACCCCTGCCTAAGGGCACGAGGTGAAAGCAGTTTAAATGAGGTTGGTGGACGATGATTGCTTCTCAAAAGTTTCTAACGTTGAGCAGCAGGATCTGATGATAAAAGAAGATTCCTTGGTCTCAGATATTAATTGTCTTCTACTTCCTTTGCTTGCTGCCTAGAAAATATGACAGATTATTCTTGCTAAAGATTGTGTGCTTCCTTATATATGCGTGCACAACGCTCTTGTGATACAAGATGCTTAGAATTAATCAAGTTTGTTGGGCTATAGTTTCAGAAGATTCTATCAAACTAAACCTAATGAAAAATGGCACCTGCTGACTTATGTTCCGGTACTATAGAGCTAAATGATTATGGTAGAGTTGCTGCATTTGCGTTTTTTTTCTTTCTGTCTTGTCAATCACTGCAATTTCCAGCCTCCTCTTTAAAGTGTCGCTCATAGCATATGCCCCTTTCTTTTCTTCAAATACCTACCTACCTTTTTCTAAGAACTTTGGCTTTCTTTCGGAACAGGTGAAAAGAAGAGTATAAATTCAGAGTTATGGCATGCTTGTGCGGGGCCATTGGTGTCTTTGCCTCCAGTTGGGAGTCTCGTGGTCTACTTTCCCCAAGGCCACAGTGAGCAAGTATGCAGTTTCTTCTCTGAGGATTAACTGGGTGTTCAATTTCTTGATGATGAAGCTAGTGGTGTTTATTGGCTGTTTAATATTTCAGGTTGCAGCATCAATGCAGAAGGAGACTACTTGTGTACCCAGCTACCCCAATCTGCCCTCAAAGTTGATATGCATGCTTCACAATGTGACATTGCATGTATGTGATTCTCACTTGCTATCTGGAGCAAATCGCTAGCACCATAATACCATGACAGATTAATACTGTAGATAGGCATGATCGTATCATTTTTTTCGGACCCTTGTGTGCCAGAAGTTAACCACTCTTTGATTGCATGTCTTCAGTCCTTGTGAGAGTGGATCCCTCTGTTGGTTTATAGCCATTTAAACTGGATTCATATTTGTGAATCCATGTTCCTTCAATGCAAATAGGTGATGATCCTTTGTGCTGCTTTGAAACAGGCTGATCTCGAAACTGATGAAGTCTATGCACAAATGACCCTTCAACCCGTAAGCAAAGTAGGTCAGCTATTATAGTAGAGCACTGGGTACAATGGTTGAAGGAATTTACTTGGCCTTGCTTTATAATGTGCTTAGCGACTAATTTCAACTACAGTATGACCAGGAGGCGTTACTGGCATCTGATATGGGCCTCAAGCAAAGCAGGCAGCCTACAGAGTTTTTCTGCAAGACGCTTACGGCTAGCGACACAAGTACTCACGGTGGATTTTCTGTTCCTCGTCGAGCTGCTGAGAAGATCTTCCCACCACTAGTGCGTATGGTGCTTTTATTTGGAAATGCAGTCTGTGCACTGGTGAAACGTTAAGTGCTTACCTCAGATTCTTTTGCTCTTTTCCAGGATTTTACTATGCAGCCACCTTGCCAGGAGCTAACAGCTAAAGATTTGCATGATAATTCGTGGACATTCAGACATATTTACCGAGGTACTCCTCCCATTTAGCTGACTCTGCAATTTCTTTGATCTTCTCTTCATGTCTTCTGTTTTCAGTTTGACAGTGAAGATAAGTTGAGTTGTCTTCCAATTTCCCTCCTACTGTTTTGTATTTGTGACAATAAATTTCATCGTAATACACATGAAAATTCTTCTTTTTTGTGTGTATGTCCTTTTCTGAAAGCTATTTCCTTTTAGATATATTTAGTATCATTACTATATTTCTCAACAATTTGTATCATGAAGTTATAGCCTTTCTTGATGAGGAAAACAAGGACCTGCTGGTCAACCTAAACGTGTGATTTATGATGCTGTAATAGGAAGCCTTTTCACTTTAGCAGTTTGTTCCAGTCTTCTGTGTCTAAACTTTGAATTTTGATTCAGCTTCTCAGTAGTTGGACCTGCAGTGCTATAAGTGCTCAAAATTTAAGGGTAAAAAGAAATGTGTACTTATCATGAAGCTATGAACCAATTATGGCAATAAAATTGGATGTTTGGTGTATGCACTGTGAAAAGGGATGTATCAACTGTCGAGATATAAACTAAATTGCATGCTTCATAACTGCAGGCCAGCCAAAAAGGCACTTGCTCACTACTGGTTGGAGTGTCTTTGTCAGCACAAAGAGGCTCTTTGCTGGTGATTCTGTTCTCTTCATTAGGTATGTCTGAGATGGTTAGGAAAATGAATTCAGGATGAATTACTATAGCTTCAGTTTCTGAGCCAAAAGCATCTTGTTGGTTTTGAAGGGATGAAAAGTCACAGCTTCTATTGGGGATAAGGCGAGCTAATAGGCAGCAGCCCGCCCTCTCCTCATCTGTCATATCTAGCGATAGCATGCATATTGGAATTCTTGCAGCTGCAGCTCATGCTGCGGCGAACAACAGCCCTTTCACTATATTTTACAATCCGAGGTGGTACACGCACTCAACTCTAATATTTGGTTGTCCTCCTATGAGAAATGTTATGCAAATGACAGCATCTAACGGTTAATGCTTTATCTCATTTTCAATAGGGCAAGTCCTTCTGAATTCGTGATCCCCTTGGCTAAGTACAATAAAGCATTTTATACTCAAGTTTCTCTTGGCATGAGATTCAGAATGATGTTTGAGACCGAGGAGTCGGGAGTCCGTAGATACATGGGTACAATCACTGGAATTAGCGATTTGGATTCTGTGAGATGGAAAAACTCCCAGTGGCGCAATCTCCAGGTAACATTTCTTTTTTGAAGGTGCTTTTAGCCAGGTTCTGTAACATCTTAGCTTTTGAATCCTTATGCTACTATTATTTCAGTTCAAGATCGGGCGCATGATCTTTGTTTGATTAGATATTGGAATGCCTTTTTCAGGCACATCGACTTGTTGCCATTTGGTTTTATATGTAATGGGTGAGTTCAAGTAGTGAGAGCTGGGAAGTATAAGAGAGATCATATATAGTTTTTGCTTAAGTTTATCTTCCCATCGGATTCATGTAACAAAGTCTTCATCCGGTGAATCTAGATACCTTAAGGCGAGTCTAACTTTAGATTTTGTTTTATTTTTTATTTTGACTCCTTGGCATCTTGATGCAGCTGCCGATCTTATCAAGGCTTATATCTGGCAATTTGACATCCCCTGATTTGTTATTTTATAGGTGGGGTGGGACGAGTCGACAGCCGGTGAACGACCAAGCAGAGTTTCAATGTGGGAAATAGAGCCTGTTGTAACTCCTTTTTACATATGTCCACCTCCTTTTTTTCGGCCCAAGTTTCCTAGGCAACCTGGTATGCCTGGTAAATTCACAGCACTTACATTCTATATTGACTGTAGCTAAACAATTTATCTAAATGAGCTTTAAAGAACCCAGATATTGCTGTTTTATTATATGCTAGCCACTACTGTAAATGTAGCTTTAGAATCTGTGGTCATTATTGTGAATCTAGAAAGAATGAAAGCTTGTATCCTGTAATCTTTGTTTAGGTTCATTAGCTTCTCGTGATTCAAAAAGATTGAGTAGTAGCATCTCTGGCAAATATGTTGGAAAATGGACCTTCCAAATTACCAATAACTAGCCCATATGTTATAACATAATCCATTTGATTGCCTCTCTACTAATCTTCCTTATGATCGCTGACGTGTTTCGGCAGATGATGAGTCTGATGTAGAAAACGCTTTCAAGAGGGCCATGCCTTGGCTTGGAGATGAGTTTGGCATCAAGGACACACCTAGCTCAATCTTCCCTGGCTTGAGTTTGATGCAGTGGATGAGCATGCAGCAGAGTAATCCACTTCAAGCCACTCAATCCGGACTTCTACCTCCAATGCTTTCTTCCACTGGTCTACACAATAACCTTGGCATCGACGACCCCTCCAAATTGCTAAGTTTCCAAGCCCCCACCCAAGGTCTTCAATTTAATAAAACGAATCCACAAAATCAAGTCAGTCAATTGCTGCAACCGTCTATGGCTTGGTCTCAACAGCACCAGCTTCAGCAACTGTTGCAGAATCCTCTGGGCCACCATCAGCAGCAGCAGCAGCAGCAGCAGCAGCAGCAGCTGCAGCGCCAACCGCAGCAGCAATTGCAGTCGTCACAGCAGCAGACGCCCCAACAGCTGCCACAGTCACAACCACCTCAACAGCAGCCGCTGCAGCCACAACAGTTTCAACAGCAATCACCTCATCAGCCGTCACAACAAACATCACAACAGCAACAAGTAGTGCAAACGCCTCTTGGAAATGGTGGGGTGGTTACATCTAATCAGTTCCCCAGCCAGATGGTGCAGCAATCAGCTTTATACTCTCAACTACAGCAGCAGCAGCAGCAGCAGCTGCTGACCACCCAAAATGCACCATCCCAGCCAAGCATACTCGGTATCAATAAAGTTCCTGTGCATCCAACATCTGTATCACAAGATTCAAAATTTCAGTCACAGATGGAGCAGCAGCACCCTAGCCTCTTACAGAGGCATCAGCAGCAGCCGATGCAGATGCAACCTTCCTCACTTCTGCAGCAGAGCTGGACACAAAGGGCACAGCCGCAACTGCAGCCACAGCTTCCGCAGGTATTGCAGCAGAATTTATCAGAGCAGCAGATTCAACTACAACTGCAGAAATTGCAGCAGCAGCAGCATCAACAACAACTGCCCAACCCTGCAGGCCCTCTTTTGCAGCCTCAATTGCAACAGCAACAACAACAGCAACAGCAACAGCAACAGCAACAGCAACAGCAACATCAACAGCAAGTTGTTCCGCAGAATCAGATGCCTTTGTCTCAACAACAGCTCGTCTGCAACAGCCTTCCCACTCCGGCTCTCTTGCCGCCCCAACAATCAAATCCCAACCACCTCCATGGACAGCAGAAGGCACTTACTGCTATTAGAGCTCTCTCTGGGCTCACAGATGGAGATGGTCCTTCATGCTCTACCTCTCCTTCTACTAATAACTGCCATATCCCCTCGTCTAACTTTCTCTGCAAGAATCAAGTAGCGCAACCTGTATTAGTTGGGGATTCATCTTTAATAGAACCCATGAATCATCTAATTCAAGAACGTCAAATGAAGCCCGATGCCCGCATCAAGCATGAATTGCCAAGCTCAAAGGGGCATGACCAACTGAAATATAAGGCTTCTGTTACTGATCCCCTAGAAGTGTCATCATCTGCTACATCATACTGCCTAGATGCTACCACAGCTCAGCAGAATTTTTCGCTTCCGACATTTTGTTTGGACAGTGATGTTCAATCACAACCTCGCAACACCTCGCCTTTTGCTGCTAATATCGACAATTTGGCACCTGATACATTGCTTTCGAGGGGTTTTGATTCTCAGAAGGATCTTCAAAACTTGCTTTCAACTTATGGTGGTACTCCAAGAGATATCGAGACCGAGTTATCCACTGCTGCAATCAGTTCACAGTCATTTGGGGTGCCAAGCATGCCTTTCAAGGCTGGCTGTTCAAACGATGTTGCAATCAATGACACTGGCGTTTTGAATGGTGGAATTTGGTCTAGTCAGACTCAACGTATGAGGACATATACCAAGGTTTGTATCATGTACATTCTTTAGTTTTGGTGGAAACAACTTTTTATTAGAGCACCTGCACGTATGAAGGAGAAGGCAAGTTAATCAATCGATCTGAGAGGGAATATATATCTGGCATCATATCCTCCTGGACATCTTGATGTTGCATTGAAATTACATTTTACACCAACAAGATTAAATTCTACATCTATCTTCACACGTACAGAGGGGCACCTCCTAATAGTCTAATCCAGTGCGCTAACATGCTTTTTTCCTCAATATGCAAATGGCTGAAAAACTAGTTCATCCTGTCAAATAAAATCCCCCACTCACCCCAATAAAAAAAAGAAAAGAAAAGAAGAAGAAGAAGAGGGACACCCAGGTAAGTACTCCTATGAGTGTTATTAATGTTCCACTGCCACTATAGAATATAATACCATTTGAACCATAACATCTCAGTGACCCAATAATTTGCCTGTGACTTGGTGGTAAGGCCTAGTACTCTACAAACATTCGAAACTGCTTGCATAAATAGTGCATATATTTAGCTTTTGTGTGGATGGGTTCTTGACCTTGTGAAAGAATGCCTCTCCTCATTCCTGCCCCCCTTAAGTGTGGTTTTACCTAGAAGCTTCAAATATCAAAATCTAACTGAGATGTACCCATATGCCTTATTACTCTTCAGCGAGTCTTGAGCTTTTATTGTTTATCTATAGCTATTGAAAAGTGCATTGGGCATAGGAATAAAAGTCAAATCCGCTTAATATCAATGTTTTCCTCTTCTATTTGTTTTTTTCTATGATTGTTTTATAACCACTCGTCACACCAATACTGGTAGATGCAGATTATTGCTTTATGGAAGACCGGAACCGCATATTTTTATTGTACCATTAAACTTCTGATATCTTTCTGAAGTAGTCTCTGCTGTTGGAGCTAAAATAGTATCACAAGTGTTATGGGATGCTCTATCCTTTGATTATCTATTGAAGATAGTCCCTAGCTTTCCTCTGTCAAGTCAGTTTAAATTATTTTCCCTGCTCTTCCCTCATCACAAGTGGTATTTTGCAAGTCTTGCTTTCTTTCTGCATCACCTCTGTTGGTACTAAAAGTGGTCCTAATTCTTGAAGGTTCAAAAGCGTGGTTCCGTCGGGAGATCCATCGACATAACCCGTTATAGATGTTATGATGAACTTAGGCGGGACTTGGCTCGCATGTTTGGAATTGAAGGACAGTTAGAAGACCCACATCGGACAGATTGGAAGCTAGTCTACACGGATCACGAAAATGACATACTGCTTGTTGGTGACGATCCTTGGGAGTAAGTGATATCCTCAGGTTTTTCAAGTCTTGCATCGAAGTGCTTTGTGTTTTCTAAACTGTAAAATTTTCCTGGCTCTCGCAGGGAATTTGTAACATGTGTTCAAAGCGTAAAGATTCTGTCATCTGCCGAAGTACAGCAAATGAGCTTGGATGGGGACTTGGGCGTTGTACCCATCCCGAACCAAGCGTCTAGTGGAACCGACAGCGGAAATGCATGGAGAGGTCACTACGACGATAACTCGGCTGCCTCATTTAACCGATAAGACGACTATAACTCGGCTGCCTCATTTAACCGATAAGATTTGCAGGTGATATATTGATTAGTAGATAGTGCCAATGCTTTAGCCCGCGGGTTGGCAGAGGGAGATCAACTGCTCGCTGGAACTGTGACCAAAGAGATTCACGTGGTAAGATTCAAGGTCAAGCAAGCTGTTTTCAGTTTCAAGCGGATGAGAAGCCATAATTTGGGGATCGCTTTGTTAACTCACGAAGATATCGGCGTGAAATTAATCTTCTGGCTAACCCAGAGTGGCTGTCCTTTTTGTGACCTTTTTTATTATTATTGTGGATTGTAGAAGTAGATATGAAGATTCAGGCAATAGATGTGGCAAGAAGTTGTTCATTGACACATGGGAAAAAGAGGAGTGGAAGTATATATACTTGTGGAAAGCTGACTGTAGTTTCCCTCTGTACATTGTATGGTGATCTTAACAGAGTCACATGAGCATCAGCAGCTGCCACCCTCTTGCCAGCTGAAACAAGTTAATTTGGCCCAATCTCGACTTACACTTTATGTTCAATCAAGGTCGGGTTCACCGTGGTCTTAATGTAGGATCTGGACTCACTAAACTTTATCCATTCCTTCTTTTCCAGTCATATGGAAAGGTTTTAGTATGCATTTTATTTGGCCAAATATCAAAATTAAAACGAAGACATTTCCACGCGAGCAATATTGGGTTTATAAGACTAATTTACGAAAAAACCTACTATAGACCAGCACGGTCCCTCTTCTCTATTGACTGTCAAATGTGAGAATACATTCCCAAACAAAAAATGGAACTCTAGTCGGTACTCTCACTACTTTCCAAATAGCTCTCCGAGGAAAAGCTTCAACCTACTTTTCAAGTAAACTATAATAAGACTTTACAGAACAAAAATTATCTTACACTTCTCCATGAGAGACCATGACACTAGTGAGGGAAATATTGGAGTTATACAGCAGACCAGAAAAGCCGACCAAAGCTTCAAGTTTGAAATCTTGGGCTTGTCTCATTAATTCGCATCTCGCATCTCCCTGGAGATGCAATTACTTTCCCACGGAAGAGCCTCTTTGTTCCCGGCGACGTCAAAGAGGTCAGGCAAGCAATCGTTGTATAGCATATTCCTGCAATTAGTGTCGAGCCCAAAGAGGATCTGCTTACCATCTCCCGAAATAGAATTTGTCTGAGCGAAAAAGTCATCCCGCTTAGCTCTTAACCCGCCTCCAAAGACCGCACTCATGAGTTATTCTCCTACTTTTGGAAATCCAGTCAGTTTCTTCCAAGGCCAAATTTAGCAACCACCCCTTTCCTCCAAAGATAATGGTTTTAGACGTTGAAACGCCATAACCATTGGCCAAGAAGAGCCTTGTTAGCAAGAAAAAGATTTGATGCCGAGACCGCCATTATAATAAGGTTGCTTAACTGCTTTCCAATTAATCAGATCAAATTTATGCGACTCCTCGTAATCTCCCCCACAGAAATCTATTCTGAACAGCTTCCAGCCTTAGCATTTGTTGAACTAATCGGACCACCTCTGGGAAAAGAATTTGCTGTTAGGACTAGTTTGAAACAGTTGCAGTCTGCTACTCAACCACCAGGAATGCTCGCTGTTCGCAAGAAGAACGGCGAAAAGCTTCCGACCCGGCAAAAGGAAGCTTCTCCTCATTATTACTACCCTTTACAACCTCGACAACAGACTTCGAACAAACTTCCCTCCTGAGCAACACCCAGAACATGGACAATTTCCAACCAGCCGCAGAGGAAAGCCTCCCATTGCTGATAGATATGTATTCCTAGAGCCGGAGTCACTCCCCGGACTTGGACAAACCTCCAAGAGCCGAGGACTATTGCCCAAAGCATGATGCAAACTATACACCTTCCACCAAACCCTTGCTTCAGTCCCCCAGGCAAAAAGACAACCAGAGAACCCCCTTCATTAATCTCCATTATAACAAGAAATCTCCCGCTATTTCATTGAAGGGAAAGCATGAGAGTTGGACCGTTGCTACTATGCCTTCGAAACTAGGGAGACTCCCTTTTAGACCGTCAGAAAAGCTTCCGGGAGTTCTTAAACAAGAGGAAGCCGCCTTTGTCAAGGAAGACGCAGATGTGTCCATGATCGGTTGTCTTCAGTGACCCAACAACGGGTGATCAACTCTCCTTCCAAAACCAGAGGAGAAACTTTTCTCTCGACTGCCACAGACAAGAACTCCTAAGCGAGCGATTCAAGGGGAAAAACAGACGAAAACTGGACGAGAGGAATAACACAATCACTGGTGCTATAACAGGGAAAAAAAATACAGGAAAAGATATGATCAGGACAAAGAGGAAGAAAACCGGCAAGGGCCGCTGAAGGTCCAATGCCAGTCGCTGGCCACCACATAGAGGTTGCCGGAAAACAGAGGAGGTGGTGACTTGTGTGTCAGTCAGCGAGAAACGAGGGAGAGAGAAGTACTAAAAGGAATAAGAGAAGAACAAAAGAGAGCAGGAGAAGAGGAGGAGACGGAGGATCCCAAAGAATTAGCTGCACCGGAGAGGAGATCACCAGCAACGGTTAGGACAGCGACGGTTAGGACAGCGGAGAAGCCCCAAGCAGAGGCAAAACCGTGGAAAATTCTAGCAGACCTTTCTGATGTCATAATTTGATCAAATAATATTCTGCCATACTCTTCAGCATATCAATATTTTTAACAGCTCTCGATAAATTTAGCATTCCTATTTCAACATAGCAACAAATGTTTCAGATTTTCATCCAGCTCGATTGATCTCAAGAAACTGCAACATGTTAAGCTACTCGAAGCATTGCCAGTTGCTTCAATTCTATTATAAGGGTGCTGAAGCTCACTGGTTCTAGAAGGGAGCTCCGATTACATCACGGGCAATTTGATTTATAACTTGAATAGATAGCTATTCAAAGCTGCTAGATATGGTCTAGAAGCAAAAGCTTATAAAAAGATTTATCACACAGGCAATTCATCTTCGCCCAACACTTACTGTTATAACTCAATTCACTCAGCCAAAGAAAAGTTGTAACAGGTTCTCCCCCGGAGAATTGGAATGCTGCAATACCATCACCATGAATTATATTTCACTTTCGTCGAAATCAAAATTTAAACCTCACCCATTTCGCCGCGAAAGTTCTCAGTTACATTTATGGCACAATCAGAAACTAGACCTGAATAGAAAAGGACTAGGAGAGCACTGCCATTACATCAGAAGCCCTCAAGACAATGTAATCCAAACCGTCACTACTCTTGAAGTCATTGCCTGCGTACTTGGAGTACATCACTGTGTTTCCTGCAGAGACTGAGAGCGGTTTCCTGTTCCCTTCTTCATCAAGAGGACCAGGTCCAACAGCAATCACCTGTCCGATCGTAAGCGGAACATGTAAAATTAGCAAACAATAACCAACAGAAAAGACATTGCTATTAGTAATAGGTCATCCGCATCATACACTGCACTGCATGCAAGCAGGCATGGGCAAAATGCTAGTCATGTGTGACTAAAGGGACAAATGGGACATACCGTTCCGATAGAAGGTTTTTCCTTGCTAGCTTCAGTCAATAGAAGGCCTCCAGCAGTCTTTTGCTCAGCCTCAGCAACCTTCATGAAATGGTAAGACATTATAGAAGACATCATTTAAACCCAAACAAGCAACAAAAATATGTGCTACGTGAATAAAAACCAATTAAGTGTATATATCATTAGAACTCACAAGATTTTTCATTTCCCTATTACCCACGCACAACAATAATGCCAGTTCAGAAATTATACTTTTACCAGAAAGAATTGATGATACACAGCACTCAATTAAGAATTCACAGGTGGTAATTACAACTGAGCATTTACACCTGGTCATGTAACAAACCTTAATTAGGATTCTCTCATTCAGGGGCTTCAGGTCCTTTACATCCTCAGTCTCTAAGATACCAAGAATGTCATCCTCCTTCAAAATAAGATGATTTGAACCATTGAATTCCAACTCGGTCCCAGCATACTTGGAATAGACAACCTGGCTGCCAGTCTGCATACACAACACAACAAATCCAGACGAGGCTCAGATAGTCTTGCCACGAATTAATTTTTATCTTTCTTATTGTGATGTCAAAGTTTAACTAGTTAATAACAGTGTAAGGCTAATGGCTCACTATTTGGATCACACAATTACCTTCACACTGATGTCAATTTGTGACTTTCCAATTGTCCTACCCTCTCCAACTGCAACCACTTCTCCTCCTTGAGGCTTTGATTGAGCTGTTGATGGGAGCAATATACCACCCTGTGTCTTCTCCTCAGCAGTCTTGATCTTGACCAGCACTCTGTCGCCGAGGGGCTTAAGAGAAGTGTACTGCATTATTGTAGCATGGGGTCAGTCAAGAACGGTTAAACGCATAAAATCAAAGTCAAGATAATAACACAGCAACCTACTTCATAGAAGCAGCATCCAATTATACGACACAACTGACCCCATAATCCAAGAATCACCAGCCTGGACTTGCCACTACCTTTTCCCACTCATTAGGTTATTATCGTGTAGTTCTCCTAAGCCAAGATAAACAATAATAGCAAGAGACACTCTCTGCAATGCCCAACATGTTTTCGAGTTTCAAATTGATCCTCAAAACAACAACTCCCCAATGTGTTAGCATCATCATCAACAAATAGCACGACTGCCTTAACAGCCAATTCAACACTCAAAACTCTGCAGATGCCTACATGGGGTAGTCATGAAATAATCACTCCTAATAACACATTAACATGTGATTCTACCCAGATGAAACCCAAAACTCCAGTATCCCTTGGGAAGCAAAAGCACTGGGAATCATTGTAATTTGAACTAATCATATCAGACTACCAACAAGCCGCCTCAACTAACAACACAATCCTCTACTTCAAGCTATAACTATTAACCTCATTATCAGCAAGATAAAGGCCATTCAACCGACAAGCGATAGAACAAACGAACGGTCAGCCAAAAATCCCAAGAACCCACCTTAGGAGCAACAACGGTGGCAGCCCGCACGACGAGCCCTCTGAAGGACCTCTGCGCCAAGGACCCATTTTTTAAAGGACCCACAGAAGCAAACTTCACCGTGGACGGCTTGAGCCCATCGAAGGACGGGACCAACCTAGCCGAGAACGCGGGCGCCGTGAGCTGACCGCTGGCCATATCTCTCTCTGCCCAATTTTCAAGAATCACGAAGAAAGTCAGTCGCTTTTCGATTCAATCGAAGAGAGCTCGGTCGAAGCTCGCGAGAAGGGGAGAAAAGATTGCAACTTTGCGATGCACGCACCTTGTAAGAACGAGGATTGGCGTGGGACTCGGAAGATAAGAAGGGGAGTTGTACTTGAGCAGGTAACGATGGAAGCTTCAAGATAAAAACCCTAGTAGTGTGCACTTGGAGGAAGACAAGAGGTTTTATTATAAAGATGATAAGAGAGGCTTCTAGAATTTTCACCCCAATTTTAGCAAAGCCCCCACGCCCGCTTCCTATTTCTTTTGTCACTATTCCATCTATCTTGGTACGAATATCCCCTTCTACTTAAAATTCAAGGAAGAAGTAATGCGAAAAGTTTTAAAATTTATTACGAAAGTATAATTAAGTTTAAAATTTTTCTAAAAGTATAATTTAATCTTGAAATTTGTCTTGAAAGTTCAATCGAGTCCTAAATTTTTAAAAAGTGTAATCAACTCTCAAACTTATCATAAAAGTATAATTGAATTTTAAAATGTTTAAAAAGTGCAATCAATGAATGGACTTGATTGGATTGATTTGACTAATTTTATGATTTTATTGCATTTTTTGAAAGTTTCAATACTCAATTGTACTTTCGTGACAAATTTTATAATTAAATTGAACATTTTAAAATTTTAAGACTCAATTACATTTTGCCGATAAATTTTAGGACTTTTGATGCATGTATCTCCTAAATCAAAATACGATAACACTTGATTCTATTGGTTTCGCAAAAAGTGTAACGATTTTGAAAAATATTTTCAAGGAAACCATTTTTTAAGAAAATAACAACATTTTCCTTCATGCTATTCAAGCTTTCTATGCGAGTGCCTTTATGCTTCCTATAGCTGTTTTGGACCAAATTGAAAAAATCATCAGGTAGTTCTTATGGAAAGGCCCAGATTTGGGTAGGGGAGGTGCCAAGGTGGCCTAGAAGAATGTATGCTTTCCTAAGAAAGAAGGAGGACTTGGTATTAGGAGACTCCGAGATTGCAACAGGGCAGCCATGTTGAAGCATATATGGCTCTTATTCTCGGACAAAGAAGCTTTGTGGTGTAGATAGATTCATTCCACGTTCTTAAAGGATGCAAATTTTCAGGTCACCAAGAAGCCTAATTCTTGCTCCTAGGCTTGAAAGAAACTCTTAAGTCTCAGTAGTGAATTTCAGAATGCTTTCTTCTGGAGAATTGGCGATTGCCACTCGGTCTCGCTTTGGTTTGATAACTGGCACTTTAGGGAACCGTTGAACTTGATTTTCTCAGATTCACTTTTATGGGCTTTCTAGGTAGGCTTCGGTATCAGACCTTTTTTATGATGCTGGGTAGGATTTCAAGGCAGTCTTGGAGACGTGGGATCACCCCCTTCCAATCCTCTCCTAGGAAGCAGACCGTTTCTGTTGGAGGGAAGACCCGTCGAGCCGTTTCACAGTTGCGACCGCCTGGGAAACCATCAGGCGGAGGCGCACCATAGTCTACCGGCATGATTTTATTTGGAACAATGTAATTACGCCAATGTATCAGCTTAACCTTTGGCTTATTGCCAGACGCAGACTACGCACCCAAGCTCTACTTCTGGCCCATGGTAGAATTGATAGGGGGTCCTGCGCTTTTTGCAATGTTATGCCTGATTCAATAGATCGTCTATTTTTTTATTGTCCTGTCACGGCTGTTATTGCTTTCTTTTGGGCGGCTAGATGCAATTTGCCTTGGCACAATAGATCTTGGGGAGAAAATCTCCGGTGGGCCACTTCCTACTTGATGGGCAAGGACTTCAATAAATATATTGCTCGATTTTCCTTTGGAGCACAATGTCATATTGTTTGGAGGAATAGGAATAGCATCCTATTCAGGAACCAACCTCTCACCATCCTGGCGATAAAGAACCATTTGTTTAAGGTGGTAAGAGATAGGGCTAGTACCTTCAGGAATGTGGAAGACAACTTCAGAAACAGAAGGTTGCAAAGGAGCTGGGGCATTGATCCCATTATCTTCACCGGGGTCCGTGAAGGATTTTGATGGAAGCCGGAGGGTTTTTTCTCGCTTGCCAAGGTGTTTGTGCTTAGCCGGTTGTTTATTCCTGCCGTGCTTGTTGTTTTGTTTGGTTTGTCCCTATGTTGGGACGCCACGGTTGCGGTTTTTATATCATGGCATCCTTTCACTCATAATGAATTCTCATCTTGAGTGCAAGTTTTGATGCCTTGATCTTTGTACATTTGGCATTTCCTCTATTTATATATTACCTTTATAAAAAAAAAAATAATATTTTCCGGCGTTCGGTTGAAACTTAAATATGAACTAGAAAATATTTTATGTCATTTGATATTTGATTTGATTTTTTTTATGGAAAATTACAAAAAAATCAAGTTTTTCATTATTTTATTTTTAAATATTTTTTTCTTTTTCTTTTTGCTTATTCCTCAATCGATCATCAACCATGACGATGGTTGGCTACCGGCTTAAGGTGAAGTTCCGCATCCCCCCCAGGTCTCTAAAGGTCGATGAGACTCTAGTGAACTCAGGCGAGGCTCAAGCCTCATTTGGCGTGGCTTATAATTTACGAGTCTCGTTAGGAGGGCATTAGTAAGAAATATAGAAGGGAGGGAGGGAGGAAGGATAGTGGAGAGAAAAGTGAAGAGTGGCGGTGATTGAATCCAGCGCTGGTCTTGGTGTGGTGACTAGTGATGGTTTCATTGGAAGTAGTATTGATGACAAATGACATTTTCTCTTATGCACCTCTTTGCTCATGTTGGTTCCAAAAAAAAAAAATACTTCAAGTTGCATCTAAAGCATCCACTTGAAGGAGGGAGAGTAAGATCTTTTCATGAGAAGAACATAGAGGGAGAACAATTTAAAGTGAACTTCTAATTTGAAGGATATAGTGGTCAACCATTTTAAGAGGAAAGGATTTGGTAATACATTAGGTGAAAATAATGGCTGCCTATCATTTATAGGATAATGATGGTGTATACATATTTATAATTGCAACATGCTAGTAGACCATTACGGAATGATCTTATCAAGGGGCAGCGATTCTGAATCTTGATATAAATGCATTGCATTCTTTAATTTTCAATCTTGACTTTTAAATGAAAATTGGAACTTGTGCACGTGTTTAATCTTATTAAATGTGCTTTGAAAATTTAAAATCTACTATTTGAGGTGAGTGTCTTTATTAAAATATATAATTACCTATATCTCGATAGTATCATGAGAGGTGTCACTTCCATCTTTAGTAAATTTAATTAGTGCTCTATGGGCACTTATTAAAAAAACCCATAGTAAATATGTACCAAAATGAAAATATTTTTGGTGACTACAAATACTAAATTCACGTTCTGACCAAAAAAAAAAAGATACTAAATTCACGCTTTAAGATTTTCGATGTGTAATGGGGGAATGTAAATAAATTCACACATCAAGCATTGGATTTTTTTTTTTTTTTATTTTTTTTGGTCGTACACATCAAGCATTGGATTTAGAAAGCCGAAAATCGAAAGTCAAATGTAAAATCCAACCAAAAGCCCAAAAAGCCAACAAGAGGATTAGTATCGACAAGTATGGGCCTTATGATCCGACAACAAGCCTAAAATCAAAAGTCAACTAAGAAATGTTGATGCATGAAGCCTTGCATTAGATTTTGGATCAGGCCCACAATATGCTGTCGAAGAATTTTTTTTTTTTTTAAATAAGGACAGGAAAAAAATTATACTTTGAAATAATTATACAAAGAAAATGTGAAATATCTCGGCTGCAAAAACAATAATATGATTAATAAAATTTAACCCAAAAAGGGTAATTACCAGTTTTAAATGGGCTAGCTTTAAAAATTTCCAAAAATGTACATGTTAATTAAACACGATAATTGTCACCATAATGGTCAAGTTTTCGAGTCTATATGATGTAAAAGGGTCTTCAATGATCGACAAACCTGCCAGATGCCAATTAAGTATACGCTACTTCTGTTTTACGTATACACCAAATGAATCATTATGAATGGCATTGAACTTATAGATCTTTCGTGGCCTACGGTCTATTTAATTCGCATGTTCGATCCGCCTCACACAGCGACGGGCGATTTCCCACATTCTTACAAATCTTTTAATGGCCGAATCTAGTAAAACTATTGGTAGTAACTGTATATCAACTTAAACGTTAACAATTAGAAATCCTTCTGACCCGCAGAAGAAAAAGAGAAGAATTTAGAAATCCCTACATGCTAATTGGCAAAATCAAAAATAATACTCGCATATCCCATTTGGAAATGTTTCTGTTCATTCGCTGTGGAAAATAAAATTCTTGGAGTTTTTATTACGAAAATTGAGGCTGACGCAGTGGACAGAGAGAGAAAAAAAAAAGAGGTTTTTTTTTTTTTTTTTGGGGGGGGATGGATATTATAGTCTTTATAGATCACCGATGACGTTGTCCGGATGTTGACGTTTGAGTCGATGCTGTTTTGACCAGCGAGTTGAGTGGAACGCACGAGTGTGTTTTGCTGATGAAGGAGGTGACGATGTGTTTCGAAACTCCTTTGCAATTTCTTTAGGTTGACTTGGAATTCGCCTCTGCACGATTGCCTATCACCTCTCTTTTCATGGTCCACTGACCTGAAGCTGCATTGACTGATCAATGACCAAATACTAATAATCTCGGAGCCGGGTCCCCGGTTAAGGAACGGACTTGTGTGTACCTATGTGCATTCAGTTTTCCACATTGCCCAAGGATCGGTATTTCGATGTTCAACCGTGTCCTTGATTCCAAACCTTACGTAAACTCACAAGGTTAGTGTGATTTTAAATTTCTACACTTAGTTTGAGGAAAAGTGTTAGAATGTTTAATTAATAAATCATTTTAAATTCTCACATGACAGAAAACATTTTAGGTGCAATCGAATGTATGTGAGTCAAATGTATTTTGGTTTTTAAATCACGTGAATTCCTAATAAGACTCTTAAATAGTTGCACCAAATCTCACAAGACAAAAAACATTTTTGGTGCAATTGAATGCACATGAATCTAGTGTGCTTCAGTTTTTAAATCATATGAATTCCTAATGAGACTTGTAAATTATAAACCATGCCAAATGTCACACGATAGAAAACATTTTTGGTGCAATCAAATTCTCGTGAGTTTGGTGTATTTCAGTTTTAAGTTCCTTGAGAGCCTCATGCTTATGTATGCAATGACCTACTTTTCTACTTACCAAATTGGGTTTACCAGAAACTTGATGATGAGTTTGGTACGAATATCCCCTTCTACTTTAAAAGGAATGAGTACCCTCAAAAGCCTTAAAATATATTACGAAAGTGCAATTGAGTCTAAAAAATTTCGAAAAGTGTAATTAAATCTTAAAATTTATCTTGAAAGCGTAATCAAGTCCTAAATTTTTAAAAAGTGCAATCAAGGCTAAATTTATCACAGAAGCACAATCGAGTTTTAAAAATTTTAAAATGTGCAATTGATGGATGGACTTGATTGGACTAATTTGACAAATTTTAGGATTTTATTGCAATTTTTAGAAGTTTTAATACTCAATTGCACCTTCTTAACAAGTTTTAAGACTAAATTAAACTTTTTAAAGATTTGATGACTCAATTGCATTTTACTGACAAATTTTAGAACTTTTAATGCATTTATCTCTTAAATCAAAACACGATAACACTTAGGCTCCATTGATTTTGTGGAAAGTGTGACAATTTTGGAAAATGATTTCAAGGTACAATACTTTCTAATGTTTGATTGAAATCTAAAAATGAACTGGAAAATATATTTTTGTCGTTCGATATATGATATGATTTTGTAGGGAAAATTACTTAAAAATCGATTTTTTTATTATTTTTTCTTTTTCTTTTTGCTTCTTCCTCAACCGATCACCAACCATGATGATGGTTGGCCATCAACTTGTAGCAAGGTTCTGCCTTGCCTGAGATTACCAAAGGTCGGCGAGGCTTTAGCAACCTCAGGTGAAGCTCGAGCCTTGCCCAACTTGCCAGACTTAGCACGACTTGAGCTCGGCTAAGGTCGTTTGGGCAAGCTCAGGCCTTGTAAAGGTTGGTGACGCTCTGGCGAGCTTGACCTTATCAGCCTATGGAGAGGCTTGAGCTCGTCTATGGCTAGTGGTCGACTACCACTATGGTCGACAATTGACTAAGAGGAAGCAAAATGATTAAAAAATTAAAATTAATTAAAAATTAGATTTTTAGAAAAGAAAGAATAAAAATAAAGGGAAAAAAGTATTTGGTGAAAGAGAGTACTTGATATAGAGGTGAAAGATAGAGAATGGAAAAGTGAAAAACATTTTCCCCACTTTTGATGACGTTCTTTCCATTGACGGAAAATGTTATCTTCAACTAATTTATTTTCTATGAACTGAATAGCGAAAAATTAGAAAAATATTTCCTAAGAGTTGTTTTTAGTGGACCGAATGGAGCTTTAGATAATTGCTATATTCACCCCCACTTAATGCTAAAATCACTCCTATGTAATAAGTGAACAATATACCTTTCAAAATAAAAATCTAATCTTTTTATTGTCCTTTCTATATCTCCTCGTGGGAGGATCTCACTCTCCCTCCTCTATACTTTTTTGGGTCAA
The DNA here is from genome assembly GCA_014182515.1 of Eucalyptus microcorys. NCBI lineage: Eukaryota > Viridiplantae > Streptophyta > Magnoliopsida > Myrtales > Myrtaceae > Eucalyptus > Eucalyptus microcorys. Next base: position 39,599,906 of record CM024564.1, read on the forward strand.
GTCCTCTTTGATTAAGGCTCTATTTAGTTCAGTATTTGTAAAAAGCCTTTGGCCAAATGCAAAGGCCTTTAGCTTAGGGCTTTGGGGAAATGCAAAACTACTTGATAAACATATATTTGGAAAGCTCTTTGATGTGATCAAATTAAGTTTTTAGTTTTCATATTTTTAAAATTGAAAAAAGAAACAATGGCTATAACTTTTTACATTTTCACGTGAGAGTAATGTAAAAGATATGAATTAACAAATTTATTAAAAAAAAATTACATCAAAGGAATTTGAGTGTATGTAAGATGCAAAGCTCATTTTTTTTTTGAAGTAATACTTATTTCAAATAAGTGCCCGAATTGATCATATCAGTCTTAAAAAAGGGTCTAACCTCACTGGCTGAATGGCATTTTAGTCTTTTAATTGTTTAAATATGTTTCTAATTTTCCTTTTTTTTTCTTCTTTCTTTTCTCTTCTTCCCTCCGCCGAACATGGCAAAGGTCATTGATCTTAGGCACGGGCAACTGGGGTGGCATTGGGCAAGTGCTACCCTCACCAAATTGGGCGAGGTTTCCTCGCCTAGGCTAGGCAGGCAAGGCCAAGTGAGGGCCACCTTTGCCTACCTAAGTGAGGGCTGCCCTCACCCTCACCAGATTTGGTTTCTCACCCGCCCAAGCAAGGGTCGCTCAACGTGGGCGAGGGTACCCCGGCCCTCGCCACACTAGGCAAGGGTCACCCTCGCTCCATGATGGCAAGGGTTGTCCCTCCCTAAATCTAGTAAGGGCATTTCTCGCCTAAGTTCGGTGACCTCTGCCAATGCCAGCAAAGGGAAGAAGAGAAAATAAAAAAAAAAAAACAAAACAAAACAAATCAAATCAAAAAAATTTAAAAAAATACTATCATAATTTTTTTTGACTAAAATACCCCTTCTTCGATGGTCGAATAGTCACGGCCAACCAAAAGTCTTTATTTGAAATGATTTAACCACTTCAAGCCCTTATTTAAGACGCTTTAGCCACTTAAAACATTTATTTAAAATAATGTCCACTTTGGATTCTTATTTGAGAAAATGTTGACACTTCAGGCCTTTTTTGAAATTTTCCCTTAGTTTATACTTGTGGTGCAACTTCAAGTATTTGTTGTGTGTTTTTTTTTTCTTGAACAAGATGAGTAAAGAGGTGCATAAGAGAATTTCATTGACCTCCTATAACAATTATTAGACTACCTTAATGCCTCCATACATTAAATGGGCTTGCTCCCGCCCTACCCCATGCCAAGCCTACTACCACCACCATCATCCTTGGCTTACATAAGTCCTCACCATTACACGTGTCACTCTATTGTTATTTATCTCTACTGTTACAACGTGACAATTCCTCCTCTCCCTCATATCCAATTTGTTGTGTCTGTCTCTCTCTTCATATTGATGCCTTCGCCCTCGACCACCTCTCCTCCTTGCCTCTATCTTCAACCTTGTGCCACGGCAATCTCAACTCAAGCTCATTTGAAGCCCCAAATCGAATTAAGGGCTTTTGCGTTCTCGAATTAATGCCGATCTGAGGTTGTGGCTATTGTTGAGTGCAGGACAAATAGGGCATTAGTGTGTGTGTGTGTGTGTGTGAGAGAGAGAGAGAGAGAGGTGCGTGTAAGGATAGGGGAGATAAAAGTGAAGAGTGGCGATGATTGAATCCAGTGGCAATCTTGGCATAGTAGCTATATACACACACACACACACACACACACACACACACATATATATATATATATATATATATATATATATATATATATATATATATATATATATATGTATATATATATATATATATATATATATATATATGTATATATATATATGTATATATATATATATATATATGTATGTATGTATGTATATAGAAGGGTGAGCGTGGTTCCCGGGTAGAATCGAGAACTGGAGAACCGAATCGGAGGTTCCGGTTCGGTTCCCGGTTCTAAAGGGACCGGTTTCGGTTCCCGGTTCCCCTTTTTCTGGAAACCGGAACTGGTCCGGTTAAGGCTCAAAAAACCCCAAAATCAAAAATTCACTCACTTCTTCCACACAACACTTTTAGTTTTCACTCATAATTCTCTCTTCGCCCGTCCGTTCTCTACCTCTGCTCGATGCCACCACTGCTCACCCTCGACGCCACCGCCGGTCGCCCTCAACGCCACCGCCGCTGATCTTTGCTCGAGGGTCGAGGCCACCTCCGCTCGCCCTCGACGGCACCACGGCTAACCTCTAGCTCACCATTTGCCCTCGATGGCACTGTCGCTCACCCTCGACGCCACCACTCGCTAATCCCTGCTTGAGGCCACCTCCTCTCGCCCTCGACGGCACCGCCGTTGACCTCTGGCTCGCCGCTTGCCCTCGACGCCACCACTCGCTGGCCCCTGCTCGAGGCCACCTCCGCTCTCCCTTGATGACACCACTGCTGACCTCTGGCTTGCCGCTTGCCCTCGGCGCCATCGTCGCTCGCCAACCTTTGCTTGATGCCACCATCACTCGCCAACCTTTGCTCGACGCCACCGCCGCTTGCCCTTGACGCCACCGATGACCTCTACTCGGCAAGCCACTAGAGAGTGGTGACCTCTACTCGAGCCACTTCTTGATTGACATGGGATCATTCTGCAAGCATGTTGTTGTGGGCCCTCATGCACTTTTTTTCTATTAATTTTTTTCTGAGCAGCATCTTCTGTTCTTTTTTGTCCCGTTTCACTAGTCAACGTCCCCCCCCCTTTCTTCCTCTCTTCTATTGTGTCTCTACTATTCGTAACTGTTGTTCAGAAGGCTTGAATAGTTGAATTGAGGTAGGAGCATTCAATTGAATATCACGGTGGGCAATCTAACTACTTGAAAAGCACAGGGAGATGATTGATATGGTCTATAGGAATGAGAGGGTAACCCAAAAATTTTAAGGATCGATAGATTTGGAATTTAGAACTCACAACAATAATCTTGCTGTTATTGTCCTTTTGCTGTCCTTGTGGTGATAATCTTTCAGGTGTATTGTCGTGGGTAGGATGTTTTGTATTTCTTACTTATCAGAAAAAAGAAAAACATTCTTGGAGTGTTTCTACTGAAATAGTGGATATTCTCTCCAGGAGGTATTTCTTTTCTCAATGTGATTAATGTGATGTACGGTGATGGAGAAGTATAGTAGGGGAACTTGTGGTATGTTTTTCTGGAGTGGTGGCAGTCTGGTAGATTGACATAAATGGTCATGGTCGATTGCGGTTATTGGTTCACAACGCATGTTAGCTGTGGTTTGGAATGGATGGCAACTAATGTACAAGACAAAGATTGTGCAATTGGATGAACTTGACCGTGATTCATTTGAAAAGAGTGATTGGCATGAGAGTAGCATTTTATGTTCACCGTTGCCTAGTGGCATTAAATATTTGGTGGCAAGATGTGATGAAGTATGTGTTGGTGATTGAGGTAGATAGGTTCATCTGCAAGACAAATTTCTCTTTGGAATTTATGGTTATACATTGAACATTTTCTCTTGAGGATTTCTCCCTTTGGCTAGAGAAACAAAGAGTTTGGTTGCACTCCTCAGTTTACTTATTCACTTTTTTTAATGTGTTATGCTGCACTTGGTGGCAAAGGCCAAGTGGAGGTTTGCAAATGAAGGCAACTTTGATCTTGTTATATATTAATAGTGAAATCCTAAAAAAGTTTCGAGTTTGAAACTAGATCAAACTTTTGGGTGAGTAGCCAGCCTAAAACAGCTTAAGAAAAGCTTTAATGATGCAGAAATTGCTCAATAGCTCCGTTCTCACCATATGTGTTGCTTGGCTGTTGTACTGTATTTCAATGATGATAACTATTTTCACCTATCAAGTGTCATTCTTGCTAGAAATAAGTGGTTTTGGGTTTGCATATTATTTAAAAAAAATACACACACGCTAGAAATATGAATAATGGCTTTCTTTCACTTGGTTAAATGAATTTTCATTGATGTTCTCATGCTGCCTCTTTATCTTCTGGTAATGATGGAGTCTTGGGCTAAACTTTTTATAATAGAGACAATCAAAAGGTTCATCAGGTAGAAACATCATTACTTCTAAAATATGTTTTCTTAATACTTTTTTTTAATCTTTTATGCATGTAATAGATTTATATAAATGAAATAGGTTTAGTTTTGTTCAATAGACATACCATCTCTTTTGGTTTTTTCCGCACCTCTCTCTTCCTCAGCATAAGGGGTGAACTTTCTTGCGGTGGCAGCTCGCCCAAATTGTTTTTTCTTCTTTTGACAAAAGGAATTCTGTTTGTAGTATACTCATTATGCATATGTACTTAAGTAAGTGCTAATCATCACTTTGTTATAGGAGTTCACATCTATTATTTTCTGTGAAACTTTGTTAGGTATCCAGATCTATAGGAGATGCGTACTTGAAGAAGCCCGAGTTCTCTCTTGATCCTTCTTTTCCACGGTTTCACCTTGCTGAGCCCCTTCGTAGGCCTGTGCTTACAACCGAATCGAATTTCAACATTAGTCCCAGAGCTGTCAGTCAGGGGCTTTCTTGACACTGTCTGACCATCAAATTTCAACATCACCTATAGATTTTAGTGAGACAGCTTTGCAATCTTTCTGGTTCAAATATAGGTGATGAAATGAATAGACTAAAATTGGTCTACTTTCCCATGGTTCGTGCTGTATTATGTTTCTATACAGCATTGGTATGCTGTATGTCAACATAATAGACTTAGCTTATGTATAAAAGTACTATATTATGTTTCTATACAGCATTGATATGTTGTATTTCAACATAATAGACTTAGCTTATGTATAAAAGTGCTATATTATGTTTTTATACAGCATTGGTATGCTGTATTATACTATGTTAACATTGTTATCAACTAAATTAATTATATTTTGTTATTGCTATGTAGTGCAAAGTTAATGTATCAAGATAACACATCAATGGAGGTGGAGGGACATAAGGAGATGACTCTGATCTCGGAATTGGAGTTTTTTGGCCATGAAAATGAAGAAGATGCACCCCCTATCATGAGTGCCATGAGTAAGATACCTGGTTCTTATCTTCCTCAGGATAAGAAATATACATCCGAATGCTGGAATCATTATACGAGAATCAATGATAAGAATGGAAAACCAAATCAAGTGAAGTGCATTCATTGTGGGACCATACTTAAGTATCGTATTGCTAACGGTACTTCTACTTTTGCGATGGTGAAGCACTTGACCACATGCAGGAGGTTTCCCGTAATGTAGATAAGAGATATAAATTTTTTGCACCACGTAATGTAGACATGGCTGGCAAGTCAGGATGTGATTATAATACTGGTAGTATCTTATCGACATGATCGTTTAATCAAGAACGTTGTAGGCGAATGCTTGCTCGGTTCATCATCATTGATGAGCAACCTTTTTTCTTGGTTGAGCGTGTTGGATTTCGTGAATTTGTCAGTGAGTTACAACCTCTCTTCAAACATATATCACGTTTCACAATGGCAAAAGATTGCATGAAATTGTATTTAGATAAAAGAACTTATTTGAAGAACTATTTTCGACAGATTAATTCTAGGATCGCATTCACGACTGATACATGGAGTTCCATTCAAAATCTGAATTATTTGTGTCTCGTTGCACATTTTATTGATAAAAATTGGAAGCTGCATAAAAGAATTATCAACTTTGTGGTGATGCATAGTCACAGGGGTAGGGAGATTGGGAAAATGTTGGATAAATGCATTCAAGAGTGGGGAATTGAAAAAAAGGTGTCCACAATCACTGTGGATAATGCTAGCTCGAATGATGTTGCAATTAACTATTTGAAGGATAAATTTTCCAAAGAAAAGTCGTTGATATTGGATGGTAGTGTTTTGCATATGAGGTGCACAGCTCACATATTGAATTTGATTGTGAGAGATGGCTTGACTACGGTACATGACTTCATTGCACATATCCGGAATGTGGTTAGGTATGTAAAAAGTTTTCCCACGAGAGCCAATACATTTCAGTCTTGCATTAAGAGTGAAAAGATCACTTATAAGGGTTCGGTAGTTCTTGACGTTGCCACTAGATGGAATTCCACTTATCTTATGTTAAACACCGCCATAAAGTTCAGAAAAGCTTTCCAAAGAATGAAAGATGACAATTTTTCTTTTGCAAGTGAGCTGAATCATGAAACTCCCAGTGATGATGATTGGGAATATGCTATTATTCTTTCAGATTTTCTAAAAGTATTCTATGATGCCACCAATCGGATGTCGAGGAGTTCATATGTTACTTCAAATGATTATTTTGAAGGAATAACTCTTTTGTATAGATATTTGAAAGATGTGGTCAATGCTTCGGATCCTAGGCTTCAAGATATGGGTGTGAAAATGAAAGAAAAATTTGATAAATATTATGAAAACTTGGATAAAGTGAATATGATGGTGTTGATTGCGGATGTGTTAGATCCTAGAGCCAAGTTGAATTATGTGACTTTCTTGTATGGACAAATTTATGATGATGAATTGAAAGTTAAAGAGATGCATTACAAGGTGAAGGATGCATTGGAGCGTTTATATGAATTTTATGAGCAATCTTCTCTTATTTCAAGTGATCGAAATTTTGGTAGCCATAATTTGGGTGCAAGTAGTAGTGCTTCCAATGTCGATTCGGGTGGTAGTGAAAGAATAAAGAAGTATGATGCCCAAGCTTGGAAGAAAATGTTTTTATACTCGAATGAACAAGGGTGTGATGACAATAAGTCCGAGCTTGATCAATATCTTCAAGAAAAAAATAAAAAGGATCTTGATCTTGACCTTTTGATGTGGTGGAAGACTAATGGCTCAAAATATAAGATCCTTTCTTTGATGGCTCGAGATATTTTGTCAATTCCCGGAATTACCGTTGCTTCCGAGTCAACTTTTAGTACATCAAGTCGTGTGCTTGATGAATTTTGAAGTTCTTTAACTCTCAAAGTAGTGGAAACTTTGATTTGCACTCAAGATTGGTTGAGAGCCGTTCGTGTACCGATTGATGTTGAGGAGTGCATCGATAATGCAGAAAAATTTGAGTTGGGTAAGTGACATTGTTTATATCTTTATATATTGTAATTCTTTTTGTATATCTATAAGTGAATATTTTATTTAATCTCTTCTTCTTCTTCTTTTTTATAGATATGAATGGTCTTAATGCAGAGATTATCGCCGGTAAATAGAGTTTATCACTAGGAGGATGCCTTGCATTGAAAAGTAAAGCATAGCTTTTATTTCAGCTTTCAAGAGATAGTATGAACCAAATATAACTGTGTTGTATATCTTTTTTATGTTTCAGGAGCAGTAGGTCTTATGCAGGCCAAGTGAAGTTGCTGGTGTGGAATCAGATTTCTTGTCTTATTTACAGCATTACTTTTTTATCTGATGAAATCACCTTGGGATTGTATTATTACGAAGGCAAGTATGGACCATACTGTATGGTTACTTAAGATTGTTTGATCATGTCCCCTTTTACGTGACAAAAGTGTATAAATGTTGAAGTGCTGCAGTATACTTACATGAGTGTTAAGTGTAGCCTATCATCTCATATAGCATTGCAATTTTGTAATATTCTTTTACTGAGCTCTACTTATTGATTGGGTTGTTAACCAAGGTACTCTTTTGGCAGATTGAGAAATGTGACACTGGAGAAGATATCATGGCACTTTTTTCTTATTGTGCTGATAGATGTCGAGATGTGATTGCCAGTTTCTGTTGTAAATTTTCTGTATATATAAATGACATAGCTACTGAAAAGGTATCTACTTGACATAGCTTTTCTCATCCAGCAGTTGCCCTTGCTTCATTGTATTCACCATTGCTTTCGGAAGTTTCCTGCCTTGCTAATGGATATTCATTTTAAATGGCAGGTTTCAATGCCTATTAGTTTGATTTTGAAGCTTTATGCTCTTGGTCTGTATATACTTGATGGCAAGGTTAAACCAAAAGACGGTGGTTCGAGAACTTCCAAAGTTGAGGAAGATGGCTCTACAATGTCAATACTCTTAGGCAATGGGCACAAACTCAACTCTTTACCATCTTTATTCAGTTTATTGAGAAGTTACTTCCATATCGAGTCCAAAAGAAATTATTCATCATCCAATGATCTATCCGAGGATTCTTTTAGCCTTACATGTTCAAGGATAGATCTTGACTCTGGCACTTCTATATCCTCTGAGGAGAGAGGCGATGAGACTTATTTTGTGTCTTACTTAAGTGCATTGAAATTTTTGTGTCAGCTGCTTGCTGAATTGATAAACTCAGAAAGGAAACACATAATTGCTGGAAGTGATGTCAATTCTGCTTCTCCCCAGTTCTGTGCCATGCAGGATGCTTGCAATCATTTCTTGGATGTTTTTGTTTTCTTTAAAAGGTATGTAAATCTTGCTTATATCATTTGAAACATGGGTGTTAAATTCCTTGGTGATTATTCTAGCGTTAGCTTCTTGGTTTCTTCTAAGCTAATGGTGTCACAAAATGGTAGATTGTTAAGTTTCTAAAGAATCAGTAGTACCATATACGAGTTCTGGCTATGAAGATAGCATTTACAGCACAAGTTGAACTTTTCTCTGCAGAACTTATGGAGTTATGGATCCATTTTTATCTTCTCTGGTTTTTTTCTTTCATTGTGTCATGACGGGTTACTTGTTGACAAGAACTCGTCCATTAAAGCCAGTTGTTTGATGCACCTTTCGCTTTTATGCTTTAGTGGATTTGTAGTAGGTCAGATCACTGTGGAAGATGATTTATGATCTTCATCTTTGTTTTGTTAGTATTGTCTTTCAAGTCTATTACATCATACTTTCATAAAAGGGGGCCTTTGACAGTTGAGGCTCTTTTGTGCAGTAGCAAATATGGGAAGGACATGGATAGATATGAAGAATACAATAAAGCAGTACCAGCAATATTGGTGGCTGCTTTCACTCTCTCTTTTGTGACGAAGCTCAACTTGCAGGTTATGTCTTTCCCATGTAATGCTGCCATTCCATTTTCTTTGTGACTCATGATGCTTCTTAGTCCAACATATTGGCATTATACATGTGGCAATGGGATTGACACGTTTTCTTTTTCTTATCAGGAGAATATGCACTTGATAGATTATGTCATTGCAAGCGAATGGGCTAAACCTCAGTGGCTGAAATTTTTGTTTGCCTTGCTTTATAACCTCAGCATCCTCTTTTACAAGAATAATCAAGTAGAAGAGGTCAGTGGAAAAATGTCTTTGAAAAATTGATAGCTGAAAATGACAATTTACTTGCTTTGCCCATAACATGTTGAAATGTGATTGAGTGACAAACATGTAATTTCTCTATGACGCTGAGATTGGCTGTGCTTATCATGATGATTTTACCCCCATGACTTCATAATTACTCATTCTCTTTTCATAAGAGTCATGTATGCGATTCTGACTTGTCTGGAAGTTTTTGTTTTCTTTTTAATCTCGAGTTGAGGAACGTTTATATTAGGAACCATCTTAAAGGTAATAAGTGCCCTTAAAGTTGCTTATAAGTAGAAATATATTATGTGAGAGGAGCCAAGATGTCTGTGTTTAACAATAAGGACATCAATTTTTGAGGCAGACATATTAACAAAGAATCCTATTGTTTAATCAACGCTTGAACTTTGTTGAGCATAATGCACTGATTAGCTGCAAAGAAGCTAATTGTGAATGAAACTAAGGGCAATGTTGTTATGATGAGTAACAAGCTAACAAGTTGATCAGTTATGCCTATGTTCTTTTGTTTAATGATCACTTCTGTAAACTTCGTATGGTTACTTTCTTGCAACTTACAGTGCTGTGTCTCTGAATGATTTGTCAATAATCTATCCACATCCATTATATTACAAGGTATCTAAAAGACGTGATTTTTTTGAATGTAGGAGCAAGGATTTGTAAGGAATGGACATGCTGATAAATGGGAAAGGGTTCACCAAATTCGAGATAAGTTTGAATATGATAGAGAGAGAATCTGTGCAAAAAGATGGCTCCTCCTCTTGTTACGTTACTCTCTGCAGAACCAGAGATAGAATATGTTGCCTTAAGAAATATCAACCTCATTGTCCAAAGGCGGCCTACTATTCTCGCCCATGAAATTAAGGTTGGTCCATTTAGTCTTGCCAACTCTAAGTGACCCATATTGGGTGCATTATGAGTAAGAAAGGCATGCTTATTGATCTCTTGTCATTGCCAGGTGTTTTTCTGCAAGTACAATGACCCAATTTATGTGAAGATGGAGAAGTTAGAAATCATGATAAAGCTTGCTTCGGATAGAAATATTGACCAGGCATGGAAACTGAAGCGCATTTAACCTGTTGAATTTGCTTGTTTACTCAAAATGGTTAATTTTATGTTGTCTTATTAATTAAATGCTGTAGGTTCTACTGGAATTCAAGGAGCATGCTATAGAAGTAGATGTCAATTTTGTTAGAAAGGCAGTTCGTGCTATTGGTCGTTGTGCAATCAAGTTGGAGAGAGCAGCAGAGCGATGCATCAGTGTTTTGCTGGAGCTGATTAAGATTAAAGTCAATTATGTGGTTCAAGAAGCCATTATAGTTATTAAAGACATATTCAGAAGATATCCTAACATGTTAGTCTCGATATCTGTAATTTTTGGAGTACGTGAATTGAAAAGCAGTTCCATTCATCTCTTAATTCTATTTTCAACTTTTTTATGTTCTACAGCTATGAGTCCATTATTGCTACCCTATGTGAGAGCTTAGACACTCTCGATGAGCCAGAGGCCAAGGTACTCTTTAAAGTATCATTACTCTTTTAGTGTAACAACCGTGTTATATGGACACTGTACATTTAAGCTTCCTTGATTCATTCTACTCAAATTTTAACCACCTTGTGCCTCTCCATTTTTCACTTGGCAAGCATCAATGATTTGGATTATTGACGAATATGCAGAAAGAATTAACAATGCTGATGAGCTGCTAGAGAGCTTTCTGGAGAGTTTCCCTGAAGAGCCTTCACAAGTCCAGTTGCAATTATTGACAGCGACTGTCAAATTATTTTTGCAGAAGCCAACTGAAGGCCCGCAGCAAATGATCCAGGTTTGACCTCCTCCATATTTATATGTATTGACATGTCTGCCTATCGTCAATTCATTTGTTTTGTTTGTCAAAGTTTGGATATGTTATTTGAGATGCTGCCTGTAGTTGTTCCTCATTCATTTTGAGCTCATCATTGCTGTTTGGTGACACCTTTTTAGCACTCCCCTAGCCTTGTAAGCTGAATCATGTTCGTGAAATACGAGTCATGGACATAGTTGCTTTGGCGATATAACCCGGGAACAAAAAGAGTGATAGCCAAAATAAGTAAAGCGAGTGTTAAGATCTGAACTCATATGCTCTGACACCATGTTAGGCATGGGGTTTATCCCCTTTTTTGAAGCCTGAATTAGCGTTTTGTCGTCTTTTATCAGATTGGTTATCTCGAATGCTGCAAGCAACGAGGTTTTGCAAGCTGCTTTATCTGGGCATGCCCTCCTCTAAAAGGGGAAGATTACTTGTTTTATTGTCATCCTGAAAATCAGAAAACACCACATAATCAGAAATTGCGGAAATGGTTTGTCCCATTTACCTTTCTCCTTCTGCAATTGTCTGTTCATCAATTTGTTCATGTACATGCCTTCTCAAAAGACTATGCCCATCTTTTTCCCATTATTATTCTATTATTCTTTTTTTTTTGGCTGCTTTTGCTCCCAAGGAACTATTTTTGGCAATTTATGGACATAGAAGCTTTGGTTCGTCTCTTTCCTTCTTCGTTATAGTTCAAATCTAAAAATAAAAAAAAAAAAAAAAAAAAAAACCTATTGGAACCTGGAATCGACTCTAGAACCTGTGACAAGGTAGGTTCCAGGTTCTTGGTTCTGACGAGTAGGTTCCAAGTTCCAAAAAATGAGGAACCTGTACTCGATGGTAGGTTTCAGGTTCCAGCCGAAACCTGTAAAGAACCGGGAACCGCTCACCCCTATGTATATATACACACACCTCAAGTTGTGACAAAAGCATCCACTTGAAAGAGGCTGAGCAAGATCTTTTCACAAGAAGAAGATAGAGAGAGAACAATTAGAAGTCTCTTTTAATTTGAAGGATATACCGATCAACTATTTAAAAAGAAGTGGATTTAGTAATACATTAGGTGGAAATAATGGCTGCCTATATTTATACAATAATAATGGTGTATACGTATTTGTAATTGTGACATGCTAGTAGACCATTACGGAATGATCTTATCAAGTGGCAACAATTCTTAATCTTGAATATAGACATACAAAAATGATTTTGCATTGTATAAATGCATTGCATTCTTTAATATTCAATCTTGATGGACTTTTAAATGAAATATGTTAAAGAATGGAACTTGTGCACTTGTTTAATCTTATTAAATTTGCTTTGAAAATTTAAAATCTACTGTTTGAGGTGAGTGTCTTTATTAAAAGTTGTAATTACCTATATCTCAATAGTATCGTGAGAGGTGTCTTTTCCATCTTTAGTAAATTGAATTAGTGCTCTATGGGCACTTATTAACAAAACCCATAATAAATATGTACAAACATGAAAACATTTTAGGTGACTTTAAATACTAAATCAGGCTTTAAGATTTTCAATATGTATAGCGGAAAAATAATTAAAATTACACATCAAGCATTGGATTTAGAACGCCGAAAATCAAAAGTCAAATGTAAAATCCGACCAAAGGCCCAAAAGCCCAACACGAGGATCGAAAACTTAGTACCGACAAGTATGGGCCTTATGATCCGACAACAAGCCGAGATTCAAAAGTCAACTGAGAAATGGCCTTGCATTAGATTTTGGATCAGGCCCACAATATACACTCGGGGAAAATTTTAAAAAATGAGGACCGGAAAAAAAACTATATTTATTGAAATAACTATACCAAACCGACCAAAACTAATAATAATAATTATACAAAGAAAATGTGAAATTTCTCTGCAGCCAAAACAATAATATGATTAATAAAATTAATAAAGCTTAACCCAAAAGAAATTAGTTCCCTCTTTGGTGCTTTGTCTTCCGAACGGGACATTTTAATAATTTTCTTTTCATGCCGTATATCCCCGAAAAAAAAAGGGTGATTAACCGTTACTAAATGGGCTAGCTTTAAAAATTTCCAAAAGTGTATGTGTTAATTAAACATGATAATTGCCACCATAATGGTCAAGTTTTCAAGTATACGTGATGTAAAAGGCTCTTCAATGATCAACAAACCAGTTAGATGCCAACTAAGTATATGCTACTTCTATTTCACGTATACTCCAAATGCAATCATTACAAATTGCATTGAACGTATAGATCTTTCACAATGCGCGACTTATTTAATTTGCATGTTCGACCCGCTTCTTGTAGTGATAGGTAATTTGTTCACGTTCCTTCAAATTTTTCAGTAGTTGAATCTAGCAAAACCACAACATTGGTAGTAACCAATAGTACTCGACTTAAACATGCTCGATTAGAAATCCTTTTGATCACCGAAAAACAAGAAGAGGAATTTCGAAATTCCCACGTGCTAATTGTCAAAAATTAAAAATAATATTCGCGTATCACATTTGCAAATGTAGCTATTCATTCGGTACGGAAAATAAAAATAATAAAAGTTTTGGAGTTTTTAGGGAAAAAGTCACGAAAAACCCTAAACTTTACTAACTGTGACATATTTACCTCAAATTTTTTTTCGTGACACTAAAAACCCCAAACTTTAGCCCGCGTGACACATTTACCCTCTGTTAGGGTTCCGTGAAAAAACACAATTAAAAATTCTACGTGGCCGCTGACGTGGATGACGGAATGCAAACGGTGCTGACGTGGCACCCATTTAAGAAATAAAACGGCATCATTTTACATCAAACGTGGCGTTTTTGATCGGAGCCGAAAGGAGGAAAACCTCGTCCATCCATCCCTCCCCTCTTCTCGATCTAGAGGGATTGCAGGTGCGTATTCTGGTTTCTCCATCTCGATCGCACCTCCGATCCGTCCTCAATCGTCGTCGTCTGTTGTGCGTCCACTTTTGTTTCGGTCTGATTGTTGCGGTTTTGATCGGTCCTCGCGATGCGGTCGTCGAGTGTTTTTCTGTTAATCGCCCGCGGTTGTTGTCAGAGTTGCCGCGAGGGCTTCGCTCGATTAGTTGGCCGATCGTGCTGAGGTGGAAAGATGTAAACTTTGCCGATTTCGCTGCTGCTGTTGCTTCTCTTGGTGCTTTGATTGGTTAGTTTCTTGACTCGAAACTATTTGGGCTGAGCTTGCGTGATGTTGCTCTTCATGGTTATAGCTCGAAGAACCTCGATTTTAGCTCGCTAATTTTCTGAATTTGAGTAATCATAGCTTTTGGAGTGCTTGTGGTTTTTTTCATACCTCGTTTGTCTAATAAAGTTGACGGGAAAAATGGTAAAAAAAAAAAAAGAGTTGAAGAGCTTGTGGTAAATCGAAGAGCTATTTGCCTTTGATAATGCCATCGCATTGGGTCTTACGCATGTTTGCTTAGAAAAGCTAACATGTCAAGTTCATACTTCTTTCGAACATGATATACCGTTAAAGCTAATAGGTAACTTTATCTTTGCAGGGAAATGTAGGAGTCTTCTGACTTTAGTCTCTTGCATACAAAGAGATGAAGGGTCGTACAGAAGGAATGACAAATAGAGCTGATATTGAAATAGTGGATGACTTCGAGACTGAGATTTCCTGTGGAACAGGGGGTGCTAGCCATGGTGGAGATGATGAGGCTAGAGTTGAATTAAGCGATGAAGTTGGAATTGAATTGGTGTTTAGACCTGAGGCGAGGCTTGATTATGTTTGTGCTAGCCAAAGTGGAGACAGTGAGAATGATGATGGCTTTTATTTTGAGAGTGATGATACTGAGATTGATTTATTAAGCTGGATGTGTGATGAACACATTATATCTAGAGATGAGGAAGGGATACATGAGGTGGGGATGGTGAGGGAGGCGACATTTGCTATTGATGATAGACAAGAAGACATGAATGAGGATGAAAATGATGAGGACATTGAAGGGCATGAAAATCTCAGTCCTCTTGACTCTAGAGATGAGGAAGTATGTGACCAAATAAGACCTTTGACAATTAGATATGACCATTGCTGCAATCATAGTGAATTGCAATTTCAAGTAGGCATGAGATTTGAGTCTCATACTCAATTTAAGAGGGCAGTGCAGAAATATGCAATCACAAATGGTTACAATATTAGTTGGAAGAAAAGCGAATTTAAAAAGATGCATGCGAAGTGTGTGACCGGATGTAAATGGTCCATTTATGGTAGTTGGCTCAACAAAGAGAAAACATTTGTTGTCAAGACTATTGGAGAAAAACATACTTACCCTAGAAACATGAGAAATAGAAGTGCATCTTACATATGGCTTGCCGAAGAGTTCTTGCCTAAGATCAGAGCTAATTTGAAATATACCACAGCACAATTGCAGGCAGATGCAATGGAGATGTGGGGACTCATGCTCAACAAAAGAACCTGTTATAGAGCAATTGATAGAGCTCTTAAGACTATTCGGGGTCCATTTGTTGAGCAATATAAGTTATTGGCATCTTATAAAGCTCAATTGGAGCATTCTAGTAAGAACAACACATTTCATCTTTTACTTAGACAACCACAAAACATGTTTAAGAGATTTTATGTGGGTTTCGAAGGGCTGAAAAAGGATTGTCTAGAAGGTTGTAGGAGAGTAATTGGACTAGATGGTTGTTTTATTAAAACCGTAATAAAGCAAATGCTACTTTGTGCTGTTGGAAGAGATGGAAATAATCAGATGTTTCCAGTCGCATGGGCCGTTGTTGAAGCGGAAACACAAGACAGTTGGACTTGGTTCCTCAAGTTTTTATTTACAGACCTTCAAGTAGGTAAAGGTGATGATTTGACATTCATAAGTGATCAACAAAAGGTAGAATGAGTCTCAAATTTCATCAATTCCTTTATAATAGTCGTTGAATTATGTCTTGCAATGCTTCATTAATGCATTTCAATTATGTTTTGTAGGGTCTTATCAATGCAGTTTCTTCATTGGCTCCTTGTGCAGAACATAGGAATTGTTCAAGGCACATTTATGCAAACTGGAAAAAATTGTACAAGGGAGAAACGTTTCGAAATTACTGGAGAGCTGCATATGCCACATACAAGGTTGAATTCAATATGGCAATTGAAGGAATGAAGAGTGAGTTTGTTGATGCCTATGAAGATTTCATGAGGCAAGGGCTAGAGCATTTCTGCAGGGCATTCATAAAGGTTGGGCGAAAATGTGATGCCATTGAGAACAATTTGAGCGAAACTTTCAATGCATACATTTGCAAGCAAAGAGAGATGCCAATTGTTGATATGTTAGAAGCAATAAGAACAGCTTTGATGGTGAGAATGTATGAGAAAAGCCAGTTGATGATGGGTTCCCAAGATGAATTATGTCCACGAATTAGGGCAAAGATTGAGGAAGCAAAGATGAAGTCTAGGTATTGTGTTACCAAACCATGCATTGGGGAAAAAATTGAAGTTGAAGTCAATGATGATCGATTTGAAGTAGACTTGAGGGGAGGACGTGTGCTTGTAGGCAATGGGATATCTCAGGAATACCTTGTAGCCATGCTATCTCATGCATTAATTATATGAAGTATGAGATTGATCAGTATGTTGATGATTGTTTCAAAAAGGATGCTTACGAAAGATGCTACCAATTTCCATTACCGACATTAAATGGGAAGAAAATGTGGCCACTATCCACTGAAGAGCCAATATTGCCTCCGCCATTTAGAAAGCTTCTAGGGAGACCCAAGAAACAACGGAATAAGCAAGGTGAGAATGTTGAGAAAAGGACAAGAAAGGGGAAGGCCATGGTTAATCCAAATACTAATTCAAATAAATTGGCAAAAGTCGGGGTAATCATCTCATGCTCAAACTGTCAAGACTTGGGACACAACAAGAGAACATGTCTGAAGCCTCTAGCAACAACACAAATCAAACCTCCGGTAAGAGAAAAAGGAAGACCAAGAAAACTTATATAGGCCCAAGCCTTCGATACTAACATGGTTTCATGACAATACTTATTGTAACTTACTTATGCTTTTCTATGCAGGGTAAAAGGGGGAGACCAAGAAAACATCCAAGACCAGCCATGGTGAAAAGGACATTTACAAGACAAGGAGATACAAGAATACAAGAATCTGCAAATCAGACCGACCATGTCTCAACTGAGGCTTTTAGACCATGTGGAACTCAAGAATCTACAAGTAATGCTCCACATTGAAGTGGATGTGAGCCAAGAAGCTGTTGCTTGTTCCTTTTTGGTTGTAATCCGAATTCAACACTAACATAGAATCTCGGCTGCTTGTGCTTGTTTGGTTGTAAATGAAAACAAAGAGTGCAAGCCTTTTGACTGTAATCCAAATTCCTTTTTGGTTGAATTCATTTTTTGTTGTAACCCAAGTTAAACACTAATTATGAATCACTATACAATTGTGGATATGCTAATGTGATTAGATTATTTATTTTGCTTTCAGTTGAGACTTCCACTTTCCCTCGTTTCTTCTATCACTTTCACTTCTCTTCAAGATTGATGATAAAGTGTGTGAAGGAAATGAGAATCTGTAGAGCGAGGGACCTGCTTTAGCGTCATTATCTTTTTGTGCAGGAAACTAAAGCCAAGAAACTACTTGATGCCATAATAGGAGAAACATTGAGATATGACAAGAATGATGTGGCAACTACAAGAGAGTCACTTAGTTTGAGCAATCTTAATTATATGGAGGATGAGTTTCAAAGTTCAAAGTTCAATCGGGTCATGACAATAAAAGTGAAAATCAATTGTACATTAGTGTGCTAAAGAAGATTTTGCACATACGATGATAAAAGAATATTCAAGATGTTACATTATCAGGGATAACTTGATCAAGCCCTCTACATAGATCACAAGAGAGAAAGTTCCAAGTAGAAATTCTGATTAATGCCTCAAGCTGTCTCATTGAGATGTACAACTCATTCCCATATTTAAGAGGATAATCTCAAGAGCTAAAATCACAGGGTAGGAGTTCTTTCTGCTATTTTGGCAATCGTAGTGAGCAAGTTGTTTTTGAATGGGTTGTTGAGGTGCTTCGCAAGATTCTCAACAAGTCGCTCCCTGGTAACGTATGCTTGCAAGAAGAAACCGAGCATGGACAACATGACGAGGTGGCTGTGGGACAAGAAAGCCCTCCCAGCGACCCCCTGACCCTTTTGTAAGTGATGCCCAACACAAGCTTCCCGAAAGCCCCACATATGAGGCATCTACAACATAAAATGCCACATCAGTTGTGGACATGCAGACTTATGCCATGCAGCTACCATCAAAGCTAGAACATCTCTTTTTCATGCCACCGCCATTAGCCAGAACAAAGCGATGCTGACATGGGACCCAGGTTTGAGCCAGAGGTAGCTTATGGGTTTCGCATGTGACTGTCACTATCTCCAAAATTTCAGCCAATGCATTATGCCGCCCTTCATTGCATATCTGGTTCAAAAGCTGATGTAAGAAAAATGAAAGAGCAAACCACTGTACTATCTTGATATCCAGCATTAAGTTGGGAATGTGGTGAAAACTTGGCGCACGTTACCTGTGTGCTTGGATGATCCAGGATTTCAGAACTTTTCAAGTTCACTGCCTGCAGAAAACTCTGATTGTATCACTGCCAAATTCTTGTAATGCTATCTCCACATGTTGATAAATCATTGAATAATATTAGAAACTGACGACCAACAAATTAACGCAATAAAGAACGAAACTGTCACCAATGCCAAATAGGAGACTTTCCGAAGAAAGAAAAGCATGATTTTTAAACAAACCCAACCTCAAGTGCTTTGCAGACTTTATCAACCACCGGTGCGTAGTTAATCCTCTGTAAAGTCATAATGAGTTCAAGAACACCAACGCAAGATTGGCCCGATGGTTCAAAGACGGGCAAAGCCAAGGTTCCCTGAACATTATAATGAAGAGCATGATCAAGCCTCGAATATTCTTTGCTGGTGTAGTATTGTACATTAGGAGTCCATTCAGGCAGCTTTTGCTGGAAAACACGACCAGGAAGTCCTAGTTCTCCATCATTCCCCCCATCCGCAGAAAACAAATACATCATAGACACTATTTCAGTACTGGTGAAGCCCATTAGTATTTGGACCAAGAACAAAGGGTTGCCCTGAAGTTGTAAGGTCGTACCGACCACCATTCTTTACCGGTGCCCAAACCTGAGCTAGAACAAGCTGTTCAGTTGATTCTTTGAAGTCACGAAGAGCCTGGGTCATCCTTTCTTTAATGATACAGTATCCATCAGGATTTTCAAATGCCATCAGCCCAAATATGGTGACGACAGCTTTTCACGATCACTATCCTCAGTGGGAGCTTCGGTCTCTGACTTGTGATGATCTATATATTCGGAAACAACTTATCAGTAAAAACTCAGTAGCCGTGGCTTCACAGGCCATTGCAGACAGTTGGAACAAATCAAACTTCAAGCAAGAGGCAACTTCATAGTTCAGGACTCTCAGAATTCATAATTCTCACACAATATATATAGGAAATCAGGTGAAATGGGAGGTGGAAGTGGCAAAGAGCCACTGATATTTGAAGAAGGAGCAATCCCAACAATTAATTCAAACTCCTTGCTTTGCTTCGATTCCCAAGCTTTTTGAAGCGATAGAAAACAAAAACCGTACCATCAGACCAAATTCTCGATTAGTCAAAGAGGGAAAAAAAAGTCAAAATGACATGCAACGAATTCACATTAGTTCCAAACAAGGAAAAATTTCAACTTTCCAAAAATCGTAAAACCAGAGAAGACCAAAACCAAGCAAGTGAACGCGGGTGGAGAAAGTCAACCCTTAATTCTCAAGTCTCAGATGGCCAGAAAAAACAGAGCTTTTCAACGACCCAACTCCAGCTCAGTCAATCGCGATCCGCAAGAACCCGACTCGAAACCGAAAGCGAACGAATTCGAACGGACTCAAGACTGACATGCGACAAACCGAGAGCAATCGGAGAGGCGGACCCCTGCGGCGGCGGCGGCGACGAGCTTGTCCTCGGACCCGCAGGAGAAGGCGCAGAGAGGCGAGCTGGGCTGGTCGGAGTCGGACAGGAAGAGGGGATACGCGGCGAAGTGGAGCTGATGATCCATCATTGGCCAGGGACTGTAGACGTCAAGGTCGAGGTCCATGATGGATTCCCCCGGGGCCGCCGCTGCCGCGTCGTTGGGCGGCGGACTTGTCGGGCCACCGCGGCCGGGGCCGTCGTCCTCCAGCTCGGGCATTTTCTCGGGAAACGACGGGATTTTCCGGGAGAGTTTCACGAGTGGAGGAGAGGGAGAAGGAGAGAGCCGTGTGGGTGCCGTGAGCGCCGTTTGCATTCCGTCATCCATGTCAGCGGCCACGTAGGATTTTTAATTGTGTTTTTTCACGTAAGCCTGAACGGAGGGTAGATGTGTCACACAGGCTAAAGTTTAGGATTTTTAGTGTTATAAAAAAAATTTGGATAAATATGTCACAATTAACAAAGTTCGGAATTTATGGTGATTTTTTCCCGAGTTTTTATTACGAAAGTTGAGGCTGACGCAGTGGAGAGAGAGAGAGAGAGAGGTCACTGGTGACGTTGTCTGGATGTTGATGTTTTGACTGGAATGGAGTTTTGACCAGCGAGTTAACTGGGACGCACGAGTGTGTTTTGCTGACGAAGGAGGTGACGATGAGTTTTGCAACTTTTTCCAATTTTCCTTAGGTTGACTTTGAAATCGCCTCCGCGCGTGTGCTTATCGGCTCTCTTCTCGCGGTCCACGGACCTGAAGCTGCATTGACTGATCAATGACGACATAGTAAAGATCTCGCAGCCGGATCGCCAGTTAAGGAACGGATTTATGGGTTCATCAACTGGGCACATGATGTGCATTCGATTTTGGACCAATATTCCGACGTTCAACCTTGTCCTTTATTCTGAACCTAAAGTAAACTCGCAAGGTTAATGTGATTTTAAATTTTCACGTTTAGTGTTCGGGAAAGTATTATAATATTTATATAATAAGTCGCGCTAAATTCTCGCATGACATAGATTTTAGGTGCAATCGGATGCAAGTGAGTCCAATGTATTTCGATTTTTGAATCATGCAAATTTTTAACAAGACTCGTAAATAATAAATCATACCAAATGCTTATACAACATAAAACATTTTAGCTACATTTGAATGCATGTAAGTGCAGTGTATTTTAGTTTTAATAAATCAAACCAAATCTCACTCGACAGAAAACATTTTAAGTGCATGCCAACTGGATGTATGAGAGTTCAGTGCACTTCAATTTTTAAACAACGCGATTTTCTTAAGAGTCCTCTGCTGACATAGGCAATGACCTACTTTTTTACTTGCCAAATTGGGTTTACCAGAAACTTGATGCTGATGAGTATGGTGACGCAGCCTTTTTTTTTTGTTTTTTTTTTCCTTTGAAGGAGACTAGCCACTTGTTTCCAGGAAGCCAGCACTTCTTCGGTTTTATGACCTTTCTTGGCTCTCCAGTTGACTAAAATGGCTGGGCTTTCCATCTTTTTCTTGCTTGTGCTTATCACCACTAAAATCAGACAACATCTACTGTTCACAGAAAAGGGATGTCTTCCTGCCTGGTCCAGACAAAGCTGGCTTTTTGCCATCTTCCTAATCGTAATCCGAATTTCGAATTAGGGCATTTGATTACCTCATTTGGCAATTGTCTCATACACTCGAACTAGATTTGACCACATCATCACCGAATTGACCTTATATGCATATTCACTTCCGTGGAAAATATATAGTGTGGTGAATGTGCGTAAAATCGAACGAAGAAGGAATAGAAATTACCCTAGTGATTTTTCAGATTTGTTGAGATGAATTGATTCCGTCTAATATTAGAAGAACACATTTATTTGGACTTTATAATAGGAAAAAAGTTGATATATTCCATAATGTGCACGTTAAACTAAGTTTGGAAGCCACATATCATAAGTTGCCGTGATACGATCGAGCTTATAGGATCAGGGTCGAGGATCCTTGCGACGACATTCAAGAGAATTTCATTGCATGGAAAAATGCCTTGGGCCTGTTTGAGTAATGTTCCTACTACTTCGAATTCTCAGGTTAAAAAAGGAAAAGCTCAAACCATGTACGGAAGCTTAGGGTTTTATTTACAGAAAAAAATATAAATTTTTTTTTAATAAATCAAGTGACATTACATCGTAATGACTCACAATATTATTATTATAATGCCTCTCGAGCTGATACTATGCATGGCAATTTAAACCGAACATTTCAGCAGCGAGAGCGACACATCCCGACCCTACTCCTTTTTTTCTTTTCTTTTCTTTTCTTTTTTCTTCTTTTCCTTTTTTTTTTTTTTTTGTTTTTTTTTTTTTTGGTTGTTGTTTGGGTGGGGGAAGGGTTGGGTTTGAGAATTTGGCCTTTCGCATGGCCGCGTCGCGAGCGCAACCTCAGTCCCAGGAGAAAATATTGGGTGGTCCGGGAGCTCCACGTCACCGTGCGCCCGCCCAATGAAGAGGCGACACATGGTTCCACGTGGAGGCGGGCCCACCATAATTTTCCGTCAAATTTTTGCACCCCTTCCCACTCTTCATTAAATGCTTCGGTCTTCTGCCGGGCCCACCATCACTTTTGAGAGAAGGTTTTGCGTCCCCCATCTCTCTCTTCATTAAATGCTTTATAGTTCTGTGCACACTCCTTCTCCCGCTCGCACGAAGAGCGCCCCTTCCCCCTCTCTCTTTCAAAAATTTCTCTCTGTTCTGCATATTTTTCTCCATCAAAGCGGCATGACGCCCGCCCTCTCTCTTTTCAAAAATCCTCCCAAAAGCCCGCCCGTCGCCTCCGAGCTAGGCCGCCTCCGCCGTCGCCGCCAGGAGCCACTCGCTCCCTCTCTCTCTCCTAAGAGCCCCGCCGGTCGTAGCTAGGTCTTGAGTTCGTCGCGGTTGCCTTGCGGTCCTAATTCCAGCTGCTCGGTTTCATGTGGAGGAACGGCGGGCACGGACGGCGATGATTTGGTCGTCCTTGGTATGGAAGCGAGCTGCGACGACACCGCGGCCGCTGTTGTGAACGATCTCTTTCGCTCCTAAGAGCCGCGCCAGTCGTAGCTGCCGAGTCCCGACCTCGACCTCTGACCGCCTCCGCGTCTTGGTCGTGGTCGCCTCCGGTCCTAACTCCAGCTCTTCGGTCGAGGTTCGGAGGGTCCGAGGTGGGGAACAGCGAGGGGTTGGTGAGCTTGGAGAGGGACTTGAGAAGCCAGTTCTCGTCCTCCTCGAAGAAGAGCTTCGAGTCAGGGTTCTGCTGCTCGTCAGCCGGGGGGGGACAGTGGTTGCTGGTCTGGGTGGAGGCCGGAGAAGAGGAGGCACGGCTCCTCAGCCGCGGGGACATGCAGCCTGCTGGCTTCAAAATCAAAAGATCGGCACACCGCCCTCAAGACAATCGGAAGAGAGTAAGAATCCGGGGGAACGCCCGCCCTCGCCATGAACGCGTACACGAGCAGCGCCTTTCTCGGGGCGTCTACCCTCGCGTACGCTCTTATGATGTTGTTCCAGTGGAACGCGACGGGATTCGAGTCCAACAAGAGGGAGCGGATCACGTGGGCGTGTATCAGGCTCAACCCTCGCTTGTCACCGCATTCGGACAAGAGGGTCGCCACCATCTTGGCGTGGGCTTGGGTCGAGCTCGGCGAATCGGGCTGCTGTCGAGATTGCGCGAGGAGGGAAGCGACGGAAGACGCATCGGCTTCGTGGGTGCCGCCGTGATCGAGAGCGCAAGAGGTCCAGAGCCGTCTTCTTGAGCTGAACTTGGAGAGCCCACGTTGAAGGTGGCGAAACGAGATCATGCGCTACACGATTTCAGCGCGCAGCGCTCTTGAGTCGGAATTTGCAATGTATTTTATGTCCTTGTACTTTTGTTTTCATCGGCCTAAGTTGTCGATTCCATGTGAAGCATTACAGTTTTAAGGGATCATAAAATTAAAGAAAGAGATATGTTTGCCGAGATCAAGATGGACGCATAAGCACAAATGCTGGATAAAAACTCCATGAAGCGTATTGGTTTTCAATGGATCCATGAGCAGTCGAATAATCAATGTGTAAGCGCAACGGAGAAACTGAATTCTTAAGAATGAAAGGAAAACAAGAAAAGGCAAATGGCAAATGGCAAATTAAAATTGATGAGAAGCAAAATTAAGGCGACACAAATGCGGTCTATGCAGCTATGTGAGAAGTTCTCAAACTTCTGGCCTGGACATCTAAAGTTGAGTGGAAGCAAAACAGGAAAAGGCAAATGGCGCAGCATCCAATTTGAAGAACACATTGCCCAATTCAGATAGCCACTAGAGCCGAGGCTTTGAACCGATTGTGAAGCTGATCTTGACCCATTTTCCTCGCTGATCTTCTCTCGTGTTTCTAAAGTGCTTCTGAAGGCTAGCTGCATCTTGCCTGGATGGCTAACGTCTTCATGATGTCAGGACACCCGTTGTTGTTCTTGTCGAAGAGCGTTCTGTCAATGGGAACCGAGGAGCTGGAGTTAGGACCGGAGGCGACCACGACCAAGACGCGGAGGCGGTCAGAGGTCGAGGTCGGGACTCGGCAGCTACGACTGGCGCGGCTCTTAGGAGCGAAAGAGATCGTTCACAACAGCGGCCGCGGTGTCGTCGCAGCTCGCTTCCATACCAAGGACGACCAAATCATCGCCGTCCGTGCCCGCCGTTCCTCCACATGAAACCGAGCAGCTGGAATTAGGACCGCAAGGCAACCGCGACGAACTCAAGACCTAGCTACGACCGGCGGGGCTCTTAGGAGAGAGAGAGGGAGCGAGTGGCTCCTGGCGGCGACGGCGGAGGCGGCCTAGCTCGGAGGCGACGGGCGGGCTTTTGGGAGGGAGAGATTTTTGAAAAAGAGAGAGGGCGGGCGTCATGCCGCTTTGATGGAGAAAAATATGCAGAACAGAGAGAAATTTTTGAAAGAGAGAGGGGAAGGGGCGCTCTTCGTGCGAGCGGGAGAAGGAGTGTGCACAGAACTATAAAGCATTTAATGAAGAGAGAGATGGGGGACGCAAAACCTTCTCTCAAAAGTGATGGTGGGCCCGGCAGAAGACCGAAGCATTTAATGAAGAGTGGGAAGGGGTGCAAAAATTTGACGGAAAATTATGGTGGGCCCGCCTCCACGTGGAACCATGTGTCGCCTCTTCATTGGGCGGGCGCACGGTGACGTGGAGCTCCCGGACCACCCAATATTTTCTCCAGTCCCAGAAAAGGCCAACCGCGTAAAACTGAGCTGACCAGACAATTTGCTGAGGTAATCTCTCACGTGGCACTCCCCTCTGCCGCTCGCTTTCCTTTTTCGTGAACTTTGAAGTTCTAGAAGGAACAGGGGAACGCGCAGGTTTGACCTCCTCCCCACGCAAACACTGGACACAGCTCACTCTCTTTCCTCATCTCTCTCTCGCATGGACACCCTATATAAAGAGCCGCAAAAATGCTCCCCGAATCATCTGCACCACACATTACCCAACAACGTTCTCGAGAATCCAGCTCCATCCCAGTTCGACCCATCTGAGAACAAGTCAACCCAGATCGTCAAAATCGAATCTTGACTCGAGGGAGAAGCGGAATGACGAAGCGCAGCGCAGCCAAGGCCGCGGCGGTGCAGGAGGGCGAGGGAAGGAGGAGCGAGCTGAAGTTCAGGGGGGTGCGGAAGAGGAAGTGGGGCAGGTGGGTCTCCGAGATCCGCCTTCCCCACAGCCGCGAGAGGATCTGGCTCGGCTCCTTTGACACCGCCGAGAAGGCGGCCCGCGCCTTCGACGCCGCCGCCTTCTGCCTCGGCCGCCCCGCCGCGAAGCTCAACTTCCCCGGCAGCCCCCCGGAGATCCCCGGCGCGGCGTCCCTCTCCCCGATGAGATCCAGTCGGCCGCGGCGAGCTACGCCAACTTCGGGGCCGTGGCCGTGCCGGCCCGGGCCGAGCTGCCCCGACCAGGATCGTCGGCCCCTTCGCCTTCGCTGTCGGCCTCGGAGGCGAGCAGCGTGCTGACGACCGAGAGCGACCTGACCCTGGACCTATCGTTCCTGGATTTTCTGGATGATTCGGATCCGGTTTCCGGCGAGCCCGATCTCGGGAAGTTCCCGGGCGAGGAGGAGGCTCCCGACGTTTTCTACGACATGCAGTTCCCGAGCGTGGAGAGCGCGGGGCTGAATCTCGATACTCTATTGGCTTCAGACAGCTTCCCGTGGCGTATCTGAAGTGGACTGAAGGAAGAAGCCCGGCCGATCATTTCTCTGTTTTCTTTTCTTTTCTTCTTTTTTTTTTTTTCTATAATTCTTTTGATGGACTAGATTTTGTGGGGTCATAGTCCACTTCAGGATGATACGGATGACAAGAACTGACTTTTTAGGGTGTAAAAAGACGTAGCTTTTGTTGGTTCGGTTCAGTCCATTGTATTTCAGTTGACAGCGGAAAGATGAACTCAATTCTGTTGGTCAAGTCTGTGGACCGTGAAGCTAATCCGATAATTTCAGCTGCTATAACCATCTCGACACTTGAACAGACAGCAGATCAAAATAATAAGCATTGAATCGAAAGCGATATTCAACTCGTGATGAGCATGTTCGATCGCCTGAGGCAAGCTTCTAGCTTTCTCCCTTCCGATCATCAATGACCGAGGAAAGTCTAGTCGCATGATAATCAAGAACGGGCAGGGGCACTGCGACATGCCGCTTGCTTACTCACAAGGGATGGTGACCACGGCTTGCGCTTGTGCATGCTTTTTCCTGGTCTTATTATGAGATTTACATGCATGTCTACGAGCCAAGCGTAAGAGAGAGTCTATAATGAATTGTATGCGGTTCTCATGTTGCAGGCTCGAGGGGAATTGCTCGACCGTCGCCTTGCTTGATGATTTTTTTCTCTGGCAAAATAAAAAACCTCGAGTCGTCCGCTTGTAGTGATTACTGTGTTGATCGACCCAGAAACGACAGTTTATGTGTGAGATCCAACATTATGGAATCAACTCGAAGTATTTACGTTGTATCAAGGATCACAATGTCGGATGACATATTGACATACGAAACTGTCTCACAGATACTTCGTGCTTAACGTTGGCGGATCAGCAGATTGATGGACAGGAAATATTCCAAAACTCAAACGCTCTTGCTAAAGTTACTCCTGATGCAACTCAATATGACTTGTAGATCATGATAACACTATATGTAGATGTACGATGAACCTAAAATTATAATGTATTTACTTCATGATTGTTTGAGCTCGCTGTTCCTATCGTGAACGGCCTGAAACTTGTCTCAGATAGGACTGCCACCCATTTCTCGAAGATAATCAGTGTTTTGTCTACCATTTCCTATGAATGATTTCGGGACAAGTACGTGACAAATAAAAAAATGAACACACTATGACCAAATAGACGAGAAGCATGGCACTTATCAAACCCTGGTGGAATCTTGAATCCGGGCACCTACTTGACCTGTTTTACTCGAGTCTCTCGCCGACAAGGCAGGTCCACCCCAAATCCAGGAAGAAGTCCTGGTCATCGGCTCAGTCCGTACCGTGTGTGACCGAGCTTAGGCCCTGCGGAATCAAATTCAAGTCCAAGAAGCCAGACAGCTTGCTGGACATAAGTTTCCGTAGACCAGTGCTCCAGATACCAGATATCCCAATCAAAGACTTCGTGACCAGCGTGCTGATAAAACCGGTACTCCAGATACCAAACATCACAATCAACGACTTCATGACCACCATGCTGATAAACTGCGTGTCCCTGGAACAATGCCGGGAAAACAGGTCCAAGTACATGACTGATTACGTCTCCTTCATGCACTGCCTTATCAATCGGCCAACGGACGTGTCGCTCCTCCGTTCAGATGGGATCATCGCACTATTTTCTCATGACGACCAGCATGTGACTGATTTGTTCAATAAGCTCGGGAAGAACGTTTCTTACAACGTTCATGACTGTTTCCTGTCAGAGCAGTTCATGGAACTCGAGTCGTCCTACCACAGCAACTGGGCGAAGATGATGCGCACTCACTTTTCCAGTCCGTGGTCAGTCATATCGCTCTTCTCAGCTTTCTTAGTCATAGTTCAACGAATGGTCTGTATGATGGCGAGAACTATGTCAATATGTGATCCAGCAAATTGTCTGGTCAGCTCAGTTTTACGCGGTTGGCCTTTTCTGGGACTGAGGTTGCACTCGCGACGCGGCCCGTGCGAAAGGCCAAGTTCTTTAAAAAAAAAAAAGTATCTGTGAGACAGTTTCGTATGTCAATATGTCATCCGACATTGTGATCCTTGATACAACGTAAATACTTCGAGTTGATTCCATAATGTTGGATCTCACACATAAACTGTCGTTTCTGGGTCGATCAACACAGTAATCACTACAAGCGGACGACTCGAGGTTTTTATTTTCCCAGAGAAAAAAATCATCAAGCAAGGCGACGGTCGAGCAATTCCCCTCGAGCCTGCAACATGAGAACCGCATACAATTCATTATAGACTCTCTCTTACGCTTGGCTCGTAGACATGCATGTAAATCTCATAATAAGACCAGGAAAAAGCATGCACAAGCGCAAGCCGTGGTCACCATCCCTTGTGAGTAAGCAAGCGGCATGTCGCAGTGCCCCTGCCCGTTCTTGATTATCATGCGACTAGACTTTCCTCGGTCATTGATGATCGGAAGGGAGAAAGCTAGAAGCTTGCCTCAGGCGATCGAACATGCTCATCACGAGTTGAATATCGCTTTCGATTCAATGCTTATTATTTTGATCTGCTGTCTGTTCAAGTGTCGAGATGGTTATAGCAGCTGAAATTATCGGATTAGCTTCACGGTCCACAGACTTGACCAACAGAATTGAGTTCATCTTTCCGCTGTCAACTGAAATACAATGGACTGAACCGAACCAACAAAAGCTACGTCTTTTTACACCCTAAAAAGTCAGTTCTTGTCATCCGTATCATCCTGAAGTGGACTATGACCCCACAAAATCTAGTCCATCAAAAGAATTATAGAAAAAAAAAGAAGAAAAGAAAAGAAAACAGAGAAATGATCGGCCGGGCTTCTTCCTTCAGTCCACTTCAGATACGCCACGGGAAGCTGTCTGAAGCCAATAGAGTATCGAGATTCAGCCCCGCGCTCTCCACGCTCGGGAACTGCATGTCGTAGAAAACGTCGGGAGCCTCCTCCTCGCCCGGGAACTTCCCGAGATCGGGCTCGCCGGAAACCGGATCCGAATCATCCAGAAAATCCAGGAACGATAGGTCCAGGGTCAGGTCGCTCTCGGTCGTCAGCACGCTGCTCGCCTCCGAGGCCGACAGCGAAGGCGAAGGGGCCGACGATCCTGGTCGGGGCAGCTCGGCCCGGGCCGGCACGGCCACGGCCCCGAAGTTGGCGTAGCTCGCCGCGGCCGACTGGATCTCATCGGGGGAGAGGGACGCCGCGCCGGGGATCTCCGGGGGGCTGCCGGGGAAGTTGAGCTTCGCGGCGGGGCGGCCGAGGCAGAAGGCGGCGGCATCGAAGGCGCGGGCCGCCTTCTCGGCGGTGTCGAAGGAGCCGAGCCAGATCCTCTCGCGGCTGTTGGGAAGGCGGATCTCGGAGACCCACCTGCCCCACTTCCTCTTCCGCACCCCCCTGAACTTCAGCTCGCTCCTCGCTCCCTCGCCCTCCTGCAACTTGGCTGCGCTGCGCTTCGTCATTCCGCTTCTCCCTCGAGTCAAGATTCGATTTTGACGATCTGGGTTGACTTATTCCCAGATGGGTCGAACTGGGATGGAGCTGGATTCTCGAGAACGTTGTTGGGTATGTGTTGTGCAGATGATTCGGGGAGCATTTTTGCGGCTCTTTATATAGGGTGTCCACGCAAAGAAAAATGAGGAAAGAGAGTGAGCTGTGTCCAGTGTTTGCGTGGGGAGGAGGTCAAACCTGCGCGTTCCCCTGTTCCTTCTAGAACTTCAAAGTTCACGAAAAAGGAAAGCGAGCGGCAGAGGGGAGTGCCACGTGAGAGATTACTTCAGCAAATTGTCTGGTCAGCTCAGTTTTACGCGGTTGGCCTTTTCTGGGACTCAGGTTGCGCTCGCGACACGGCCATGCGAATGGCCAAATTCTCGAACCCAACCCTTCCGCCCCACCCAAACAACAACAAAAAACCAAAAAAAAAGAAAAAAAAGAAAAAAGAAAAAAAGGAGTCGGGTCGGGATGTGTCGCACTCGCTGTTGAAATGTTCGGTTTAAATTGCTATGCATAGTATCGGCTCGAGAGGCATGATAATGATAATATCGTGAGTTATTACGATGTAATGTCACTTGATTTATTGAATTTTTTTTTATATATTTTCCTTAAATTAAACCCTAAGCTTCCGTACATGGCTTGAGCTTTTCCTTTTTTAACATGAGAATTCGAAGTAGTAGGAACGTTACTCAAACAGGCCCGAGGCAATTTCCCATGCAATGAAATTCTCCCGAATGTCGTCGCAGGGATCCTCGACGCTAATCCTATAAGCTCGATCGTATCGCGGCAACTTATGATATGCGACTTCCAAGCTTAGTTTAACGTGCACATTATGGAATATATCAACTTTTTTCCTATTATAAAGTCCAAATAAATGTGTTCTTCTAATATTAGACGGAATCAATTCATCTCGACAAATCTGAAAAATCACTATGGTAATTTCTATTCCTTCTTCGTTCGATTTTACGCACATTCACCACACTATACATTTTCCACGGAAGTGAATATGCATATAAGGTCAATTCGGTGATGATGTGGTCAAATCTAGTTCGAGTGTCTGAGACAATTGCCAAACGAGGTAATCAAATGCCCTAATTCGAAATTCGGATTACGATTAGGAAGATGGCAAAAAGCCAGCTTTGTCTGGACCAGGCAGGAAGACATCCCTTTTCTGTGAACAGTAGCTGTTGTCTGATTTTAGTGGTGATAAGCACAAGCAAGAAAAAGATGGAAAGCCCAGCCAATTTAGTCAACTGGAGAGCCAAGAAAGGTCATAAAACCGAAGAAGTGCTGGCTTCCTGGAAACAAGTGGCTAGTCTCCTTCAAAGGAAAAAAAAACAAAAAAAAAGGCTGCGTCACCCTACTCATCAGCATCAAGCTTCTGGTAAATCCAATTTGGCAAGTACAAAAGTAGGTCATTGCATGCGTCACCAGAGGACCTTAAGGAAATCGCGTCATTTAAAAATTGAAATACACTAAACTCACATACATCTAGTTGGCATGCACTTAAAATGTTTTCTGTCGAGTAAGATTTTGTTTGATTTATTAAAACTAAAATACATTGGACAATGCAGCTAAAATGTTTTATGTTGTATAAGGATTTGGTATGATTTATTATTTACGAGTCTCCTTAGGAATTCGCATGATTCAAAAATTGAAATACATTGGACTCACTTGCATCCAATTGCACCTAAAATCTATGTCGTGCGAGAATTTAGCATGACACTTTTATTTAAATATTATAATACTTTCCCTTATACTAAACGTGGAAAATTAAAATCACATTAATCTTGTGAGTTTATTTAAAGTTCATAATCAAGGATAAGGTTGAACGTCGGAATATTGGTCCTCAGGCGATGTAGAAAATCGAATCAATAGTACACATAAATCCGTTCCTTAACAGCTATTTTGTCATTGATCAGTCAATGCAACTTTAGGTCCGTCGACCGCGAAAAGAGAGCCGATGAGCACACGCGCAGAGGCGATTTCAAAGTCAACCTAAGGAAAATTGGAAAAAGTGGCAAAACTCATCGTCACCTCCTTCGTCAGCAAAACACACTCGTGTGTCCCAGTCAACTCGCTGGTCAAAACTCCATTCCAGTCAAACGTCAACATCCAGACAACGTCATCAGTGACCTCTCTCTCTCTCTCTCTCTCTCTCTCTCTCTCTCCACTGCGTCAGCCTCAATTTTCGTAATAAAAACTCCAAAACTTTTATTATTTTTATTTTCCGTACCGAATGAACAGATACATTTGCAAATTGGATATGCGAGTATTATTTTTAATTTTTGACAATTAGCATGTGGGAATTTCGAAATTCCTCGTCTTGTTTTTTAGGTGATCGGAAGAATTTCTAATTGAGCATGTTTAAGTCGAGTTTTTTTGGTGATCGGAAGAATTTCTAATTGAGCATGTTTAAGTCGAGGTACTATTGGTTACTACCAATGTTGTGGTTTTGCTAGATTCAACTATTAAAAAATTTGAAGGAATGTGAACAAATTACCCGTCGCTGCAAGAGGCGGGTCAAACATGTTGTGAAAGATCTATAAGTTCAATGCAATTTGTAATGATTGCATTTGGAGTATACGTGAAACAGAAGTAGCATATACTTAATTGGCATCTAACTAGTTTATCAATCATTGAAGAGCCTTTTACATCACGTATACTTGAAAACTTGACCATTATGGTGGCAATTATCATGTTTAATTAACACATACACTTTTGGAAATTTTTAAAGCTAGCCCATTTAATAACGGTTAATCGCCCTCTCTTTTTTTTTTTCGGGATATACGGCATGAAAAGAAAATTATTAAAACGTCCCGTTCGGAAGACAAAGCACCAAAGAGGGAACTAATTTCTTTTGGGTTAAGCTTTATTAATTTTATTAATCATATTATTGTTTTGGCTGCCGAGAAATTTCACATTTTCTTTGTATAATTATTATTATTAGTTTTGGTCGGTTTGGTATAGTTATTTCAATAAATATAGTTTTTTTTCCAGTCCTCATTTTTTAAAATTTTCCCCGAGTGTATATTGTGGGCCTGATCCAAAATCTAATGCAAGGCCATTTCTCAGTTGACTTTTGAATCTCGGCTTGTTGTCTGATCATAAGGCCCATACTTGTCGGTACTAAGTTTTCGATCCTCGTGTTGGGCTTTTGGTCGGATTTAACATTTGACTTTTGATTTTCGGCTTTCTAAATCCAATGCTTGATGTGTGATTTTAATTATTTTTCCCCTATACATATTGAAAATCTTAAAGCGTGATTTTCGTATTTAAAGTCACCTAAAATTTTTTCATTTTTGTACATATTTGTTATGGGTTTTGTTAATAAGTGCCCATAGAGCACTAATTCAATTTACTAAAGATGGAAAAGACACCTCTCACGATACTATTGAGATATAGGTAATTACAACTTTTAATAAAGACACTCACCTCAAACAGTAGATTTTAAATTTTCAAAGCAAATTTAATAAGATTAAACAAGTGCACAAGTTCCATTCTTTAACATATTTCATTTAAAAGTTCATCAAGATTGAATATTAAAGAATGCAATGCATTTATACAGTGCAAAATCATTTTTGTATGTCTATATTCAAGATTAAGAATCGTTGCCACTTGATAAGATCATTCCATAATGGTCTACTAGCATGTCACAATTACAAATACGTATACACCATTATTATTGTATAAATATAGGCAGCCATTATTTCCACCTAATGTATTACTAAATCCACTTCTTTTTAAATAGTTGATTGGTATATCCTTCAAATTAAAAGAGACTTCTAATTGTTCTCTCTCTATCTTCTTCTCATTAAAAGATCTTGCTCAGCCTCTTTCAAGTGGATGCTTTTGTCACAACTTGAGGTGTGTGTAAATATATATACATACATATGTATGTATGTATATATATATATATATATATATATATATATATATATATATATATATATATATATATATATATAGCCACTGTGCCAAGATTGCCACTAGATTCAATCATCACCACTCTTCAGTTTTCTCTCCCCTATCCATCAAGATTGAATATTAAAGAATGCAATGCATTTATACATTCATTTTTGTATATATTCAGATTAAGAATCGCCACTTGATAAGATCATCATTTCTACTAGCATATGGTACTAAGTCTAATTCAAGATTAAGAATCGTGCCACTTGATAAGATCATTCTGTAATGGTCTATTGTCACCAAACTCCACTAATGCAACCTTAAACACTGCTAACAGAAGAAGCTGGTACTAAGCATTACCGGTCTTGATAGTAGCCGGTTTCGCATCCACATCTCATCTGAAGTCCTAAAGGAAAAAGCAGAATCTCTCAGAGGTGGCATTCTTCATGTTCACTGTAATCCAAACCAGAAGAAATGATTTCATTTTCTTATCGGGACATCGATGCAGCAAACATTTTAGGCCACTCATGCAAGTACCAAGCTACCCCTCACCTTATGCTTTCCAAAGTTTGATTTCATCATAAATTGTGAACAAAGATACATCGTTCATTTTCCAATTCGGCCGAGTCATTCTTTACCTTTACAACTAGTATCAATTCAAAATATTGCATGACATACTAAAGCTTTCACTCTGCCCTGTCCGAACAAAAAGAAAAATCAACTCCGTTCAAGGTAATACTAATACATCGCATCGTCATGGTGCCGGTCCCGGTCCCGGTCCCGGTGCTGATCTTGCTGGTGTACCTACTTAACCTTTCTTAGCCATGGATAAAGCCCAGCCCAGCCGTTCTCTCGTTGGTTCACAGGATCTGGGCTGGGCTTCTTTGAAAAATATAACCATTTGCTACAAGATGCAATAATTTGTTAATAGCCCTACTTTCCTACTAACGACAATGACAAGATGGAATATGCAAGCTGCAACTTACCAAGAATTTGGGTCATACATACTTGGTTTGCAACTTCCGGGTGGCGTCCATTTTGAGCAACTTCTTAGCCCAAGTGCTTAATCATGCTCAACCAACATCATCTTTCCACTAAAGGGCCTCCATTTCCATTTTGAAATAATGTGTACATCTCTAAAATGGGTCTCAACAAAATTCAATTAATATTTAGGTGCTCCTAGAGCACCACATCATCGTGGCACGGTATAACGTGTTCGATAGGCTTTCCTTTTTTAATTTAAGAAAAAGAAAAAATCAGTCCATTTGAGAGTATGCGGCACTTGATGGTTTGTGTCGATCAAATTTCCAATACTCGAATGAAATCTCGTTTGACGTCGGACACGATTCACTTATTTAAAAAACCCCACTTCTCAAAAACTATAAATTTGCGTCAGCTTCTTTGACACCTATGAATGATTCATTGCACATTCAATGGGGGAAGAATGTTGTCAACATCTCTTTGCCTGGTCCACCGGGTTAGCTCGGGCTCACGTGACACCGTCCTCGGACTAGCATCGGATTCCCGACGCGTGTCGACGGTCACGTGAGCAAACCTCTGTCCTTGTTGAGAGCAACTTGGGCTCCCAGGTCTGGGGGCCCAATCCGAAAGCAACAATTCCGATAATAATTCCATTTGGACATTATTCCGTGCTTGAATTGATCGAAATGACTCAAATGCCTCTCAATTGTCATCACAATTGCGTCGGCCATTTGTAGGTACCGATGTTCAAAACGACAGAGAGAGAGATCCAAACCCATTCGATCAAGATCGAGTAGCTATAGCAAATCCTTTCAGAGATTGGAAGCCCGTTCACGAAGCTACCGAAGTATATTATCGATCAGATATTGCTTATTTAAGATGGACTTTCTCATTCAGTGATTCACAAAACGACAACAGGTTTTCTCCGGCATTGGAAATTGGAGCTCTCTGCATTTTTTTCTACAAAAATACCGACAAAAGCAAATTGATTCATGTGGATGGTACAGGAGCTATTTACTTTCTTGATACTAAAAGAAAAAAGAAAGCTCCTTTTCTTTCTTAACCCCTAATAAAAAAATGGGAAAATAGGGAAAATTGAAATGATCGATAGCCATCTGCGAAAGGACTCAGACGAATTGACAAACATTGATTGATTTAATCATTAAAGCTAAAATCAAAGCCAGAGCGAATTTTGATGTCTATTTCTCGTCTAGTCAATGATCACCATTATCGACAGTACTGGGACCCCCAAGGACTAGTTCGCCAAAACTATCGAAAAATAAAATAAAAAATAGGACGTGCTCTTATCAAGATTTATGATGGTCAAGTTGTAATTTGTCGTACCAGTTTACGTATCTCAGAAAGTCTAATGTTACTCTTCCTATTATATAGATTCTCACACGTCAAGGTTGTTTAGATGAGCTTGTTCGATGATTTAGGATCCTTCATTTGGGCTATAGTATGAACTATATAAGCCACTCGGTAAGTCATATTTGAATATTACAATCAGGATAGAAAATGGTATTTCAATTCATAAGAAATTACGAAATTTTTTAAGATAATCTTGAATACTGATTTTTAACATATTTCTAAAAAGGATGGAGATATTTCACACTATTTTTTTTTTCATTTTTTGCTAAAAAACACAATTTCAAATTGATCGACAAAATTAGCCTTCAACTTTGGTTAAGCATGTATTGATATATAATAGAATATTTTTTTAGGGAATTATGATCTATGAAGTGCTACTTTCTTATCTTTTTTTTTTTAAATAATTATTTTTTATTTTTTATTTTATTTTTTAGTGACCAAGGATCCGCCGGAACATGCCATTATTGGCTTACGCCAATTCGGAGTCTCACAGGCCTCCACGGTGGAGGCTTGACAAAGATTATACCTTGGGGAAACTGGCCCGGCAACTCACCGCTAGAGGCCCCCACTTAAATTGCTAGCGCCGCGAGGATTTGAACTCTCAACCGCATCAAAGAACGTGGCTACCCATGGATGGGTTGCTACTTTCTTATCTTGGTTTACTTAGAAAGTGTTCCTTTTGAAGACAATAATTTACTTCTTCCTTCGGAATGGCAAAGAAACCAGTTAAGATGTACTAGTTAGAAACTCAATTTAGAATTTATTTGGTTCGAATTTATATTTGTAAAACCTTAAAGTTTAAATAGGATAAAAGGAACGAAAAGGATGAGAAAAGATCAAGAATAAACTTTTGTTATTGGTTTACCATGAAAAGAGTTAAAAGGAAATTGTCTTGGCTCTCCATCAAAATCACATATCACTTAAATAAAAGTATCAATAAATAAAGTCTAATCAACTCAAACCAACAACCTCATACCGCCACCAAAATCAATGAATTCATGATCGAATAGAGATAATTTGTTTTTCAACTTTGAAACATGATGATCCTTTGAAAAGGCAATTTTTATATTGATATTAATTTACATGTCAAGCTCATGAATAATTATCAAAAATTTTCTTTTACCAATCTGATTCAAAGGGAAATCGCAGATGAGTTAATTTTTTTTTGCAAACTTAGTAAATGCGATGTGGAAAAAAAGAGATCATTAATTTGGTCAATTCATTTTAAAAATATACGTGTTTTAATCGAAAAGGGAATGAAAATAGCCCCATCAGGGGAAGAAAAAAAAGAGTCGAACATTTGACGACAAAATTAAATGTCAAAAGATAAAGGGCTCTGGCCCAAACTAAAATCAAAGCATTCCCTTTTCTTCTCTAATCCCAACAAAGCGCAATTTTTATTTTGGTAAAGACCCAACAAAAGGCAATTCATTCATGTGGATTGTAAAAAAGGGCTCTTACTTTCATGCTCCCAAAAGGGAAAATTGGGGAAAAAGGAAAAGCCTCTTTCCCTCCTCCCACGCCTAATAGAAAATGGCCAAAGAAAAAAAGAGTGAAGAGCAATGCAATCATGCAAAGGGTAAAGAAAAGGACACAAGGAAATTTAACATCTCCCCACCTCAAATTTCCCATCTTTAATCATATGAAAGAGATGCCACAGTAGCACGGGGGTGGTTCTACGAAGCCGAGGAGGTACAGTGTCTCATGGGCTTCTCAATATCGGATGAAAAAAGCGAAAGGTTCGCCATCATTCACGATGAAATCTATTTAAGGACTATGATCGATTGCATTTCAATATAACAACGAAATATTCTAAGTTTACGATACTTTTTGAAGGCCATAGAATTACTCGCGATAGCATATACCCTTTTCAAGTAATTAAAATAAGTGGACCTCAATTCGTGAGAGACAGAAGAAGAAAAAAACAAAAACCTAAAAATATAGCTTCTACCAAGTGTACTCGTTGTTCCATTATTAGCCCATAAACAATAATATCAGACGATTTTTTTTTATAATTTATAGATTATATTAAATAAATTTAAAGTCTAAAGATTACCTTGCATATTTGATTAATATTTAGAGACTATTTCCGTCCTCAGTCCTAATGAAAGACGATCAGATTAAAAAAATCCATTTTTTTTGTTTTTTTGGTCGAAAGATTAAAAAAATCCTTTTAAAAGTGTTGATTAAAAGGGTTGGGAAAATCACATCACAAAAGCGACACCCCAGTAGTGGTCACAAGCTAGCACATTGGGCCCCACCTCCTTTCTTTTTCCTAAAAAAAAGCCCCTCTAAATAGGCGGGCCCCGCAAAAAACAAAAGGCGGGCCCCACAATTTCAGTGGGCTTAAACTCCTAGTGGCTTAGGCAATCATTCCAACCCTCCTCCAACCAGCCCTCAGATCCACGCCACGCGTCCCCCGAAACGGACGGCCACGATCGATTTGGCATCTTCCCCGCGCGGGCGCGCTGGGCCCCACCCGACGGGTCAAATCCTTCCTCCCCTTACGAACGTCCCAATCATTGGACACAGACGCTGTCAAATCTCGGGCCCCACTGACGAGTGAACTTTTTACTAAAAATTCTGTCCGAATCCCGGAAAGAAAAAAAAAAAAGCGAAATCGATTTATTGGGTATTATTATAAGGACAATCGGCAATGGCTTCCACCCTGAAAAAAAAAAAAATCATTTTTTTGAATTTAAAAAAAAAAAAAGCAAAATTTGAGTTATTGGGTTCTATTATTATAAAGGATCAGGAATGGTTTCTTTCTGCAAACCAGTGGGCTCCGTCTAAACCACTCCGCTCCATCTTATATTCGAGCGAGTTTCCAAAGCCTTCCTAACACGCAGCTCTCTCTTTGCTCCTCGTTTGGAGTATCGAACGTCTTCAGTTTCTCTAATCTCCACGATCTATAGAAAAAATCCTCGACGAAATCGAAAAGGTAAAAAAAAAAAAAAGAAGAAGGAAGGCATAAGCCTGAGCCATGTTGGGCAAGAGGGCGTTCATCGGGAAGCTGTCGGACCTGCTGATACCCGGCGGCCGGGCCGGGCCGCACCCCGACCTGGCCGCCGGCGGCAGCCCCAGGACCCCGCTGGACCTCAAGCTCCAGTCGCCGAGGTCGCCGAGGTCGCCGAGGGGCCCCCGGGGCTACGACCTCGGCGGCGTCGGGCTCGGCATCGTGGCGGCCCTCGAGCGGTACGGCGAGGTCCCGGGGAGGCGCTGCGTGTGCAGCCCGCGGGGGGCTTCCGCCGCCGCCGCCGCCACCGGGGGGAAGGGCAAGAAGGGGTGTGCTGGGTTTGTCGTCGGAGGAGGTGGTGTCTTCGACGGCGTGGAGATGGATTGCCTGGAGAACTACACGTACGTGACTTGCCACGGACCCGGCAGGTCCTTCACCACGGTGTACTACGACGGGGGTCTAGATTGCCCGGACAAGCGCGAGCGGTCTTGCCCCGGCCCCGCCGCCGATTGCGGCGTTTCGAGAGAGCCGGCGTCGAGGGTCGCGAGCGAAGGAGGAGAAGCAGAAAATGTTCCGGTCTATCAGTTTCTGGACTTCCTCAGTTCTTGTCACTGGTGCGCGAAGAAGCTCGACGGCGTTGACATCTACATGTACAGGTACTGCCGCAGATCCACCGTCTCTCTCTCTCTCTCTCTCGCTTCTCCTGATCTTAGTGTTCAATTTCGAGAGCAATGAATTAACGATTCTTTTGATGGGCAGGGGAGAGAAAGCGTTCTGCAGCGCCGACTGCAGGTCGAGGCAGATAACGACGGACGAGCGGAAAGAGCGGACAGAGCGGAAATGCAGGAACGAGGCATCGAAAGCCGCCGACCTCTCCAGCTCGCCGTACACGAAGGGCCGGATCTTCTCGACCGGGATCGTGGCGCTCTAGCGCACAAACCCACCCGGAAGATGGGAACGGCCCTCGTACATATTCACGGCATAATAATATATGACTATACGGAGAGATTTTTATCTTGAGCTTTGCTTTTTTGAGAAGAGAGACCAAAGAGAGGATGAAAAATTTTTGCTCGGATGTGAGGTTGGAGCGAGAGCTCCGACTTCCTGTAATGAAACATCAGGGGCCCCCAAGAAGAAATACAAAAACATTGTCTGGGAGTCCCTCTTATTTACTTCGCTCCTGATGCGGGTTCATGCCTAATTTGATGCAGTCGTCCATCTCGATGTGAATTTTAGGTGCAATGACTCCTCAAACACCTGAAAAAATTTCCAGTTCATGACGATTCATGTAGTTCGCTCCTGATCTCTCGCTCCTGATCTCTCTCACTCCAAAAGATAAATGACATTTTTCGAGAAAAATCTCAAGCATCGTCGACTCATGTGGAAGCCATATTCATCCATATGGAGATAGACATTGCCAAGATACTCCATTAGGGGTGTTGTTTCTCAAGCCTGATGAATCACTGGCAACTAAAAATACTCCATTATTGTCCCGACTTGGCTACAATTGATCTAAAGGGCAACTAAAAATACCCTATTTTTGCCCCGACTTGGCTGCTGCAATCGTATGATCGAATTGAAGCACAAAAGGAGGAGATGAGAGATTCGAATCGCCACCTTCTCGAAAAATTAGGATGGGGACAATTTAATTTTAAGTGTGGATTTTGACTTTTATTACTTTTTAAGAAGTAGGGCAAAAGTTTGAAAGAAAGAGTTAAGAGTAGGAATTGAGTAAAACCGAAAAAAAAAAAAAAAAAAAAAAAAAACCGAAACATTCAACAACTTCGATCCACCTTCAGCCCAAAAAGAGAGAACAACTTTTGATCCACCAGTCATCTTGGAATTTAGCAGTAAATCAGAGTAAAAGTTCATTTGGAAGTTGCACGCCAGCTCAAATCAGATAAAGCCGAACCCAAGCATTTAACTTTAAAATTTAAAGTACCAAAGCCAGAGCTAAATGCACAGACGATCACAACAGTCGAACAATCATAGCGAAACATAAGTTAAAGCAATCTGAATCCTACAAGTAGCAAATACGGTATTAACAAAGTAAAATGCCGAACAGTTGTTCTTCTTCGTTCTTCCAAGACTTATTTCTGCTTCCAGATCATTATACAGTAGGGGGAGAATCCCATCTCATAATCTAATGGTAATACATAAGCTGCTGGGTAGTCGCCACACTCGGAAACCCGCCATCATAGATTGCCTGACTGGCTCCAGCAGCACCCATTCCCATGGCTGCCTGTTTGAGTATGTGTTGACCCTGAGGGTGCATAAGGGCTTGCATGCCGCCCATCTTGCTCAGAGCCATTTGCCGTTCATAAGCAACCAGATCAGCGGCAGAAAAGCCTGGTATGTGTGCAATAGTTGGTGGCGGAAGAGGAGTGGAACTTGTTCCCGGTGGAGTTGGTTTGTTACCCCAGGAGCACTGCAATGAATAGAGGCCAATTAATCAAACCATCATTCATGTCAAGCATTGCGACAACATATAATTTCTCCACAATCAGAAGTTAGGCAACATAAGCAAAGTGCAATAACAAGCAAACCAATCTGTCCCCATCTCTGAAATATCGTCCATACCCATTATGGTTGTCGCATTAGATAATATTGGGACAAGAAAGTCAGTTGGATAGTAGATTCCAGTTGTCATTCAACTCGGTACGATATTGCGGATGATAAATAGGACAGGTCCACCAATGAAGAAGCTAAATGTACTGATGATGTATGCAAGGAAACTAGCTTTCCTTACTTTGGGGATGCCTCCAAGGTCATCAGCAGCCCCCAACAAACATGGTCCTATTCTTCAATTCTTACCTTCTCAATCATAGCAGTGCTCCTATTCTTCAAAGACTGAAATCTAAAGT
Source organism: Eucalyptus microcorys (assembly GCA_014182515.1). NCBI lineage: Eukaryota > Viridiplantae > Streptophyta > Magnoliopsida > Myrtales > Myrtaceae > Eucalyptus > Eucalyptus microcorys. The sequence goes on from CM024564.1 coordinate 39,641,777, forward strand.
TTTCGATGAATGTACAACTTGCATTAGAGATGGGCCTCAACAAATTATCCAGCTGTAGAATAAGAAACACTTGGACCCATGAAATGGGCGAGTGGTAGTTTTTTTTTTTTTTTTTTTTTTTTTTGGAGAAAGGGTAACAGTAGTTCGAGTGTTATAATGAGATGCTGATTTATCCTACCAGAAAATTTTAAGCATAGGGAAAGTACGGAATATATCAAATTTAAAGCTAACTTTTATATCTAAATACCTTGATTGGTTTACCACAGAGAATGCGAGCATTTCCCATCTGTATGGCCAGTGCAGCTTCAGCATGTGTGCTGTACCTAACAAACCCAAAACCTTTGTCGCGTTGCACCCGCACATCTTCTATGACCCCAGCACCAACGGCATGAAAATGCCGATGCAGATCAGCTGAAGTAACCTGCAAAATCACCAATACGAGGTTAAAGAAAAATTAAAAAGGAGATGATTTAGCTCTAGTACCCTCTAGTTTGACAGATCTAGTGAATCATGACATTTGCCATCCAATCGGCAATCAAAGACAACTGAAATCAATATCTCACAAGTTAGACCAAGAAATCAAAGCAAAACTCAGAAGATGAGTCAGTTTCTAAAACCTTTGACTGCCTTTAGTTCTGTCATCACCATGAGGTAAGATGTTCTACACTAGATGAACTTCATTGATATGAATAAGCCTACTAACAGAAAATTTTGATATAAACATGAGCAAAATGAATCCGGACCAATATGTGGTCTTAGCCACAAACAAAATAAAATGCTTTCTATCCAAAGACACAAAAAGACAAGCAAGAGAAAGATCAAAAAGATGTAGCTAATGGCAATGGATCACCAAGAAAAGAGGGGGAAAAGACAAGAGACAAAAAACTTAAAATGGTCTAAGAAAAAGGGACCAAATCCTTGCCTCAGGAGCAAGATTGCCAACATAAACAGTTGTATATTGGGGATTGTTCTCTGGAGCATCATCACTATTCCTCTCTTGACCATCATCTGCATGGTGGAAGGAGAATGAAAAAGGAAAAAAAATAAATCAAAAAAATACTTACCACCTCGCACTTGGAAAGTAACATGACAAACTTAAAAAGGCATCAGGCCTAAAAGTTTGGTGGAGGGGAAGAATGACAAATTGTTTGACTCGGCCATGCAGCAGAACCAAATCATAAACAGCTTATTAAGCACCACAAATTGACACCCAGTGTCTATCAGATTCTAAATGACCCTTACTTCTGTGTAACCACACCGATCCCACCATTGCTATCAAGATCTCAGGATTTGCTATATCCACCCATAATAAATATTGATAAAGCTATTGTATAAAATCTAATAAAATTATACACACCATCCAAAAAAAGTTACCTGATGTTCCAGTTGTTAGCTCGACCACACTTTTGGCATCACTCTGTTTATCATCACCAGAATTAGCACCCTTTGTTGCCCAGTTACAACGTATTTGACGACTTCCAAGCCACTTTCCTGCAATATTAAAATGGATGAATTGCATTGGATAGAAATTAGAAACAAAGAACTAAAAATGAATCGCATGTACAACCGATCTATTCAATGCTGGAATCAGACCTGCTATTAATGTGGGTAATTCTGTTAAGTATAAGATAGAACAATATACAGACCATCAGTTTGACTTTCCAAAGTGATTTTCATAATAGTCAAAAGCAAAGGATCATTAAATGCTCCTTCATCCCTCCCTCCACCATTCCACTAGTATGAATAAAAGAAGCGATAAGGCATTTTGTCATTGAGTATATCAATCAATCATATACATTTGATGCTTTGCCATCAGTGAATACCTGAGAATGAATCGAATGTCAATACCATAAATGCCAGTCAACTACCAACAATATTGAGACTTATTTTCATTCCCCACAACTACCCTACAAATTCCAGAACTAAAGTTTTAACACTCAATTTATTAAAGGAAGAGATGCTAATTCAAGCCATATCTAGATAAAATAAAACTAAAAATATAAATATGAGTCCATGATCGTACTAAAAAAAAAAAAAATTCTCTTCCCATAAAGAAATATCAAAAAGGTCTAACCCCTCAAATATTTCCTCAACACAATCACAAATTTTACAAATGAGCCAGAGCAAAAATTAAATTTGAATGATACAAAAGAATTGGAAAGGAATTCACATACCATTCAAATCATTTATTGCACTCTGAGCATCCTGTTCACAAAAAGTGTCAAATCATGTATAAATAACATTACACCATGATTAGAAAGTACGCTTTTCAAAAGGATGGAGTATATTTGTAGAGCAAAAGCAACATTACCAAAGAAATTGAACTATGTACCTGCTGATTACGAAACGAGACAAAACCAAATCCTCTCGAACGCCCAGTCTTTTGATCCCACATGACCCTTGCATCTCTGCCAAAAGTTGAGTAATGTCGTAACGTCAATATACATACAACATTGTTTCAATTGTAGGCCACATATGTGGATATCTTCCCATTTGAAATCACCAAAAGATTGCAAACATGCAAAAGAACATATAAAAGAGCAAAGCAGGGAGCTTACGAACAGCTTGAATAGACAGAGAAGCAAGCAAACAATGTCGCATCTGTAACCTCTGGGCTCAAATCACCAACAAATATATTAAAGTGACCTGCATTGAAAGAGGACACCCATCACGTGCATGCAAGAAACATACTACCCATCTGCAGGGCCCTATGCTATGGTCATACTAAGTACAGGATGTATTCATTATACTACATACCGGATGTGTCCTCTCTCTGACTGCTAGCATACGCCCAGTTGACTTTGATTGGTTGTCCAAACCTGCCAGCAAATCATCAACATACAAGGAAAAAGAAAACAAACAAAGTGGGCTTTATTTCTTTTTGGACTTACAAATGCCTTCCATTGAGAGTCACAATGGAAAGAGCAGCAGATCTTCTATCAAAGTAGTCCACAAAACCATATGATGACTACAAAAGTACAACAATTAAACCAAAAATCAATACAATGGGCCACTACCAACAAATCAAACCGTGAAAAGCTCCATCAATAAATAAATACAAAAGTAAAGCCATGGCCACTAGCCATAACACAAATTCCAGACAATTCTCCAGAACCAAATCAAGGCACAACCAGTGTAGTCAAAGGCAAAAGTGCAGTTAAGGTGCTGGGACCCTAAAATGGCTAAAATGAAAAGGGGAATGAAAAGTGCAAGTCCGAGCGGAGCAAGGCACTATAAAGCAAAACTTTTTAGCAGTAATAGTGTCAAACAAGAATAAACTTTACATATTATAATACAAACTATACCTAAAGTGTAGATAGTGTGCAAAAAAATGGTGCACTTAGCCATAGAGATGGAGTAAACAGTAACACGAACATTATAATGTCATACAACTTAAAAGAAAACAAAGTCAAACACCAACTTCTTCTAGGTTTAAAAATTACTTTATTCTAATAATTTTTTTGGAGTCCCTTTTCCTGTCTATCTTTTGGAAAGAGAAGGATAAATCTCTCTCAAAAGAAAGACTCCTTAGGGTTTCCATACAATTTGCATCAGGCAAGCACCTTGCACCCCGTGCACCTGATGGCTTAGGCGAGAAGGGCATGCACCTTGTTAAGGGAACCTCCTCTAGACATAGAGGTGAAAGCCATCACCTCGCCTCATTTTTACACCTAGGCGTATGCCCTTTGTGCTTTGGACTACTTTGGGTTCAACTCCTCCGAAGGAGTCCCCAGGGAACCTATGCAAGTCCACTTCTTAACATTCTCGAGTTGCAAATGTGGCCACCGGGATGGAAAAACGAAAACTCACCTTCTCTTTTCTAATAAGCTTGCATCCTTCAATAGGACCAGTGCTTGAAAAAACCTCTTGAAGTAGGGGTTCTGTGACCTGGGGGTGGATGTTTCCAACATATCTGCAATAGATCATCAGATTAAATGAGACAGAAAGCTGCATAACCATATCCATTTAAGGGCACAGACAAGTGTAGCAGCCACCCAAAAGATGCTGAAAGACTTAATGAGATAAAACAAAAGCTGAAAAGCAGAAAAGAAGAGCTAAGAAGCTACTGAAGGAAATAATAAAAACAGACACTCACACACTGCGGCATGAAGTCGAGTCAAACCCAGGTGGCAGATTTCCGCTCAAGATAGGCTCTATCTGCTAAAAGACCAAATGTCAAAAATCCAGGATCATAAAAAGAGGGAAAAAGACACTAGACTCAACCATACAAAGTCCTAGCACAAAGTGGCGCTCCTGCTCACATGCCTGAATGAAGAATTAATTAAGATGACACTTGAACGTTTAACCTCAATATCACATTTATATCCGGTGCAATCACAAACCACAGAACCACAGCCCCCTCCCCCCCACCAAAAAAATCAAAAAAATCAAAAAAATCAAAAAGCATCTTGCAGTTGCACTGAAATGACAAGAGTAGCTCGGCATAGCCGGTTGTATTAGTCATTCCGTAATGCTGAACTACAAGACAAACATCACAAGCATTTCCATCCACTCTAAAGCTTTGAAATTTAAGAAGAAAAACCAAAAAAAGGACGAAATTCCAACACCCATCACAGGAATTAGCCTTTCCTGGCCGACACCACAAGCAATTCGATCATTCAACCAAAAACAGGCTATCATACAGAAGCTTCTCGCGCAGCAAGAACTCGAATTGATCAACAACCCGACGAAAGAGAACGACAACCCAAATCACCACACCCGCCCCGCGCATTACTACTCCCGGACTCATTCCATTAAAAAGAATTCATCGGCAAAGCAAAACCCTAAAATGCCGCGCCATCGCCGCCGCCGCAGGCCCCATCGGGCCCAGCTCCCCGCACCGAAAAATCAAGAAAATCAAAGCAAAACGAAACCCACCAGCACCCAAAAATCAAGAAAATCAAGAAAATACCTGCGGAGCAGCCAGGAGGCCGTGGTGGTAGAGCGACTGCTGCATCATCGCGTGCTGCTTGAGAAGCCTCTGCTGCTGCATCTTCTCCGTATCCCCCCGATGATCTTTTTATGCCAAAAAAAAAAAAAAAAAAAAAACCCACGAACTAAAATAAAAAATGAAAATTCGAGCCCCAAGGGTTCGGTGTCGCAGGAGATGCGGCGAGGAAGGAAAAAAAAAGGAAAGAGGAAAATTCGAAAAGGAAAGGAACAAGGAGATGGAGCAGGAGGAGCAGGAGGAGGAGGAGAAAGGGGGGGAAAAGAAGAAAATGGAAGAAAACCCTCGAAAAAAAAGAGAGGGAAAAAGAAAAGAAAAAAAAAAGGCGGAGATCGATCGCAGGAAGCAGAGGGAAGAGAGAGGACGATGGCGAAAGCAATGGCGGCCTCTGCTCCTGCGCATTTATATAGGGGCTTTTCTCTCTGTATCTTTTTATTTTTATTTTTTTACTTTTCATTTTTTTTCTTTTTTGTAAATTGAGGTAATACCACAAAAAAACCTAAATTGATATACCCCAAAAATATATAATAAATTTACCATTAATTAATTTTCGTTAAATTTTATAGTCAAATTGTTAAGTTACATGATAAGTGAAAAAGTTTAGGATTTTACATTTTTTTTGTTATAAGTGTATCGTTTGTGGTTTTCATATTATTAATCCAATTTAATTGAAACTAATGTATAATAAATTTGTCACAAATATATAATTTTGGAATTTTTTTATCATAGGTGTATCGGTTTGGGTTTTTTGATAATTAAAAAGTTAATGTATGGTAAATTTGTCACAGGAGTACCCTTAGATTGATTATACATCTCATGTGTTTGTATGGTAATCTTGATGTTTATTTGTATACATAGAAAAACAATATAAGTTCAATTTGATATGGTGCTAGTTTATTTTTTACTTAAAAAAAAGTTAATACTACAAAAAATCCAAAATTGATACACTTGTTACAAATTTATAACATACGAGTTTTTGGCCACTACAAACTAGTACACCTAAGAAAAATAAAAGGTAAAAACTTAAACTAGTACACTGTCATATGTTATCAAACTCAGTAATTTGACGATAAAATTGAATGGAAACTAATTAAGGATAAATTTGTACTAGTTTGGTTGTCAAGTGATAAGAAATTCAAGTCGATGTTTCAAGACAAGAGAAAGGAAGCCCAAATTCAAGAGGAGGTGCAATCAAGTTAGCTATGTTGCATTCAAGATCATCTTTGTAGATTCTTAAAACGTATCATTGTACTTTTTATGTGATGACATGTATTATCATTTTGCTTGTGATTGGGTAGGATGAGGCAAATTTGAATTGAGCTACATCATCATTGACGGATTTGTGGATATGGAGGGAAAATTCCAAATAAGAGCCCGTAGTATTCTCATTTTCTCACTTAAGGGTCTGAAATAAACCTTATTTCAGATAAGGATATGAAATGATTATATCAGTTTCAAAGAATGGCCTGAAGTAGATATGATTGTTTTAAATAAGGGCCTAACCTCACCAATCGGCAAAAAATTTCAACCGATCAAAGATATTTTTGTCCTAACACAATTTCAATTTAAATAGGTTAAAAATTTTAAAAAAACAAAACAAAAATTTAGGCCGAAAGGCTCCCTCCTACTTATGTTGCCACCCATCATCGATGGAGCGATGATAATGGCTGGCCAGGTCATGAGCGCTTGGGCAAGGGTCGACGACCATCACTAACCAAAGGCAACAGCCAACAGGCCCTTACTAGAAAGGGGAGAGAGCAGCAACCCTCACCCTCACCCATATCTAGGCAAGGGTCCCTCGCCCTAGCCCACAGCCCCTAGATCTCGCCGCCCAAGTCGGGGGCACTAGGCGATGGGGTGGTAGCCATAGGCAAGTGTCACGATCGATCGATCTAGCGTTTCTTAGCCTATGTGGCATTGGGTCCTAACCCGTGTGGCATAAGGATTTCTTCAAAGCAGCCTTTCTCACACTCGATTCAAAATATTTTTAAGAGAAATAAACTTTAGAAAAACTTTGAACTTGTATTTCAGTTGATACAATGAGGGGAGGAGACCATTTTATATACAAGTACAGGAGAAACCATATATGTGGATCTCTTTACAATTTAACGATAGAAATCATATATCCCCAACTACCTTATATCCGTATTTATTACATAACTATACATTTATCATATCGCCCACCCCCATAAGTATTTTAGAATACTCAAAGAAAACCTTAGGACTTAGGGACATCAATCAAGGGTCACTTGTTCCAATGATGGGTCATGCCCGTCATTTAAAACCCTCTTAGATTGTCCCTTCCTTCGAGCAGTGACACAAGAGGGAGCCATCCCTCTCGTGTGTGTGTGTGTGTGTTTTTTTTTTTTTAGTTTTAATTCTTTTAGTTTGTTTTTTATGGAAAGAAAAAAAGTAGAAAAAGAAAGAAAAAAGGGAAAAAAATTAAAAATTAAAATATGAAATTGCCATTTACCAAATAGTAAGTACAAACCTTTCATTGAGATTGATATAGTCACTTTAGACCCTTACTTGAAAAAAAGTCTATTTCAAGCCCTCATTTGAAAAATAAAAGTATTTCGAGCAATTATTTGAAATAATGTTAACTTCATGCTCTTATTTAAGAAAATGACGACACTTCAAACTCTTATTAGGAATTTTCCCTGAATACAGAAGTCAATAAAAAGTTTTCAACTTGTGAAGGCTACCTCGCCCCCGAGTATTAAATTAACCAAAGAATTGCTTCTTCTTTTTTTAATAGAATGGTATATAGTTGACAATATTTGATGAGGAGACATATTTAAGAACTTTTTGAAAATGAGGCCCAGTGTACTTTATACAATTATATAGAGCGGTATAGATGACATTAGCACTATTTCTCAACTATTTCAAATCATTTCAAATCAAGCGACTCCATGGAATTGGGAAATTCATATTATACCGATACTAATTTAATCTTAAACCTTTTAATTTGACTGCAAAAATTGTCAATGTTAGAGTCGAGTGTAATCTTGACAACTAATGTACGTTAGCCATTTCTATTTAAAATTGGTTTGAAAGGCAATATTGGTAAATCGTTAGAAAGTTGAGAACTAAATTGGCCAAATGTAAATATTTATTACTAAATTAGTAAGTCGTCACTTCCATACGATAGATTTAAAAAAAAAAATTGGTAATTTTCTCATATGGAGTTTGTAAATGTTAATTCGAAGATTCCAAGTCCGATACGACAACACATGAGAACCAAACTTAACATACAGTTTAATTGAGATTAGCGATCCATTATAACTTCGGGTTTATTTAACTTTCACTTTTTTGGAACATGTAATGACTTCGTCCCAATTGAATCAAAACGCAACACGGAACCACCCACAAAGTTATTAAGGGCGCGAATGATAACCATTCTCAGTCGAAATTGATTTACGGAAGAAAAATAGATTTTTCTATTTTTATTTCTAGATGAGTTTCTAAGCAAAAATACCCGTTTGATAACGACACAAAATTTCTCATTTTCGAACAGTGGTGACCGATAGTGGTTGGCAATGACCGGTGGCAGCAATAGCGGCCAGGGTGGCGACGACCGACGGACGACGACTGGGGCGGCGGCAACTGGCGGCCGGTGGCAGATGGCAGCTGGCAGACGATGGCTGGCAGCCGACGACCGGCGACTAGCGATCGATGGCGACCAGTGGCGACCGGCGTCCAGCGACTAGCGGCCAACAGCAACCAACGTCCGGCAAGGAATGGCGGACGGTGGTCGACGGTGATGGATGGACGACTGGTTCGTAGCAAGATAAACGGTAAGAAGAATTTTTATTTCTCATTCTTATTCCAGAAATAGAAAAGTAAAAAAAAAATTATTTCTAATTTCTGTTTCAAACCTATTTCTAAACAAAAATCTATTTCGAAATAGAAAAATGAAATAATTTTATCAAACGGATTTTTGTATTCCAGAAACAAGTCTGGAATAGAAAAATTATTTATGGAACAGAAATTTTGGTCTGTTATGCACCCCTAAGTCCAAGACTTTCGGACAATACCATCCAGCTGATCACTGATGGACCATGGCCTGCTCAAGAGGCCCGCCCGTTTCATTAAATGAGCCCATTGTGAAATCCTTCCATTTAGGCTGGTTGGTCCGTATTCACCAGATGTGAGTGCCCCGGTCCGAATAGACCCGCCCATGTTGGGCTCTGGCGAGAGCCTCGATCTGTTACCAGGCCCTAAAATTCTGAAGAAATGCACGGAGCAAAAGCAGACCCTACTCTGTCGACATCATTGGCCCTCGACCTCTTAGCTCGAGAAACGCAGGATTTCAGGTTCGATTCGCGAGTTGACGTAAAAAACCCTTCTGGAAGTGATGTTGCGAGAATGTGATTTTGCTTGGAAACCTCAAAAGCCTCAAGTGCAGAGCACGTCAAACTGGCCAACCTGATTGGGAATAAAGAAAGAAGATTAGATGAGCCCTTGCGAAGTTTCAGCCCATTTTGGATGAATTTGCCCACTGCAATGCAAGGTTGGTGTAGGGCCTTTTTCATATAAAGAGAGGTTGCGTGAAATGACATTTCACATGATGATGAACAAGCCCGGCCCAAACTTGGCAAAATTCATACTTCCGCATATTTCTATTTGGTCATTATTTCGGAAGCTGAAGGTCCAAGCTAGGGACCACGACGCAACGGCGATTTTTCCCGGCCCCGGCGTTGCCTATGTTGGGGTTATGATTCATCTCGTCTCACCACGCCCAAGACATCGTACATTCATATGTCTATGGATCGAAAGGCTTGCTTTTGTCGATGTTATTTAGCGTGCCATCGCCCCATTAATCAACGTTGTCATATAATTATCTTATTTCAGCTTCTTATAGTTAAAAATCATGTCTATAACTATATTTGTATTTGTTATGTTTCTGTTAAATTCATCAAAATAAATTATTTAAATTTTTTTAAAATGATTACTTGTATTGCACGAAAATAACGATTACAAGTAATTATTTTTAAGAAAATATTTTCCAAATCATTCATTTTTTTATGAAAGAAATAGAGCTTATGACTTACAAATGATATTTAAAATTTCATTCTCAACATATTCGAGCCATCTTTCTCACCTATATTAAAAGAAATAATTTCATTTCCAAATTGTTTTTAATTTCAAAAGACACAGAAAGAAATCATAATCATGTATAGTTCAGTGGTACCAAAGTTTGAATGGGTTTATGGATTAACTTTCTTTTTTGATTAAAAAATTAAGGGTCTAACTTTTAAAATCCGTAATCTCCCAATTCCTTTTATGTTCTTCGATATTTGCTGAATTATTATTATTATTTTTTGCAATAGCCCAATTTTTCTTTTCCATTAATATTGCTAATTCAACTTTTTAAGATCAAAGATGTGGACTAGCTTTATGCCGAACCTACCTTTCTTTAGTTTCGTCATTTCTCCGTCTGTGAATCAAGCAAATCTATTTTGTAGTTGTAATGTAAAATTCCCCACAAAACAAATTAACATGGGACCAAATAAGAAAGTGAGATATAAGGAAGTGTCTAAGAGACGTAAATTTTTGTTAAATTTCAAAGCCGACCTTACACTTATGGTTCTTGGTACACAATCGAGAACTGAATTGGTCCAGGCCAGTTCTTCAATTTTTTTACCGGAATACTAAACTAATCCGCGAGTGAATTAGCCTATAATAAGTCAAGTAAGGTCAATTCAGTTCCATTTTTTAAGTTGAACCTGCCCGATTGCCTGCCCTTTTTTTTATTCGACGAACAACCTACGCAACTTTTCCAATAACGAAGCTTCCTAATTACCTTCATTTGTCTTGACGACTACCGAGGGAAGCTTGCTTTTGACGATGGATCGACACAAATCTTTTTAGTGACTGAGGTTGGTGACTTCTAGTCGTAATTAACGAGCCACACTTAGCGTAAGTTACCTTCCAACTTTGTATAAAAGCATAATGATCATTTTTTTTCCCAAGCATAATGATCACTGACAAGGAAGAAAAACGAAAGAAAAACAACTAAAGTAATGTAGAAAATTTGAGAGCGACATTAACGCATGTGGAAAACATGGGCGGCTAGACAGGCCAGCTTTACTTTTTGCAAGCAAATTGGGATTATCCTTCGTGCGTCAACTTGCTTTAGTCCGTCCAACCGAGTGTTACCTCGGAACCATCATTTGGCTGTATCTTTCGGGAAATGCTAAGCATGGACCCCGGGCCGGCGTCGCGGCCATCAGGTCTGGGGACCTTACTCACAAGGAGCTTGGACGGTACCCCACTGGGGGATGAATCTTTATCGAGCCCCTACTCTGGCTCTACCAAATCTTTTCTTGGAGTCATCATTTTCCACTTCTCTAAAGAGGTTAAACCTCTCGAGACTGCCCTCAGAGTGGCAGGAATAGTTTTAGGACTTGTTCAAGTCCTAAGTGGAAGAAATTATCATACTGTAAGTTTCATCAATGTGGAATCACATCGAATAGATATATTTTCCATATTTCATGACCTCGTGACTCGTGAAATCCATGATAAAGCCTCCACGAGCGCAAGAGAAACTTCAAGATTCGACTATTTTTCTTTTCCTTTTTTGATGTTATATGTCAGGCCACTTCGTCAACTAATTATCATGTTTTAGATCTTGTCGAAGGCAAATCATCTACATTAAGGTCCAAGAATTCAACAACCACAATTCGTCAAACTCATAATCACCTTTATATAAAAAAGATAGGTTTTCTATATTTGATGCTCACGTGATTCATCAAATCTATGATTAAGCATTTACGATCATAAGAAAAACTCGAAGAGTCGACAATCTTCTTTTTATTTTTTATTAGGCCACTTTGTAAGCTAACTATTAGAACATTTAAATATCAAATCACGTAGTCATATAATAGTTTTAACTTTTAGAACGATTGGCAGCAATTTTATGAAATCATATATTTACTGTCATCATTTAGATTTTTTTTGTAAATTTTTCAATGTTACCGTCGTGTGATATGTCAGGCCACTCTGATCTTGTCAAAGACAAATCACCTACACTAAGGTTCGAGAATTCAACAACCATGATTTGTCAAGTCTATGATTACGCCTTCATATCTTTGAGTTTTTGTTATGATCGTGAACACTTAGTCATATATGCCAAAACCTCATAGTCTGGGCTGTTAACTACTTATCATATCCCTTATGAAAGTTCTTGATGATACTTCCTTGTTTGTTTACTTCATTCGGTAGATACTAAACTTTGACCATGATCATGTCCAACTCTTTCTTTATGATACTCCCGAGTTCCATTACCTTTTTTATGCAAGCATTGATTACCTAGATAACTTCGATGAATTATGGTTAAGTTTACTTACTCTAATTGCTTCCAATATGGCTTTGCAAAAAAGGAAGATTCTACTATGGGTTTGAAGTTTACTCCCGTAGTACTGTGCCGGGCAATTTGGTCTCTATCATAATATACCAATGCCAATTGCTTACTCTATAGAATATCCTTTGATGAATAGAAATAAGTACAATTTCCAGAAGAATGAGCCTTTTGTCTATTGCTCTCGAATAACTGTGACAACGCGAGGTTGATTCTTTCCAAACTTTGAATCTTGTCGACCTTCTCCAGGAGTTATAACAAAGTATACTAGCTGGTGGATCTCCTTCACATTTGAGAGCTCTTATGAGGAAGCCATCAAGACTGTTTTCAATCGTATAAGACGGTGTCATCTTCAATCAACTGAAGCAACTAAGAAAGACAAAGCAATGCTAGAATATCTTCTCAATCTTGGTCCTCCAATTGTATCAATGGCACTCGGAATTAGAGGTCCAATGGAGATTGATACTCGTTTACCAATTCTGTCACAACAAAAAGATCTAGAGCAGGAAGATCCAGAAGAAAATCTAGAACTAGAACAAGAAATTCCAAAAGAAGAAGAAGAAGAAGAAGAAGAAGAAGAAGAAGATTCCAGTGAAAAGTTAATGAGGTGTCGGCCTAGAGCTGTTGAGAGTATATTCAATTTATTTTCTTTAATTATGTTGCTCTAGTGCTAACATTTTTCCTGTATTACTTAAGACACTCTTGATTCTTGATTGCATATTGAAGATGAAGACAGAGAAATTCAAGTAGAGGTTTCAAGACTAGAGAAAGGAAGCCCAAATTTAAGATGAGGTGCAATTATATGTTGACTCTAGCTTTATGAGTTAGCTATGCTGCATTCGAGACCATCTTTGTAGATTCTTAAAACATATCATTGTACTTTTTATGTGATGACATGTATTATCATTTTGCTTGTGATTAGGCAGGATGAGGCAAATTTAAATTGAGCTACATCATCATTAATGGATTTGTGGATATAGAGGGAAAATTCCAAGTAAGGGCCTATAGTACTCTCATTTTCTCAAATAATGGTATGAAATGGACCTTATTTTAGATAAAGGTATGAAGTGATTATATCAGTCTCAAATAATAGCCTAAAGTAAATATGATTATTTTAAATAAAGGCTTCGCCTCGCCAGTCGGCAAAAAATTTCAACCAATCAAAGATATTTTTGTCCAAACATAATTTAAATTTAAATAGGTTAACAATTTTATTAAAAAAACAAAAATACAAGTCGGAGGGCTCCCTCTTGCCTATGGTTTCCACCCCATCGCCGATGGAGCAACGATAATGGCTGGCCGAGTCATTAGTGCTTAGGTGAGGGTCAATGACCATCATCAACCAGAGGCGATAACCAATAGGCCCTTACCAAAAATGGGAGAGAGTAGCGACCCTCACCCTCTCCCATATCTAGGCAAGGGTCAGCCACCCTAGCCCATGACCCCTAGATCTCGCCACCCAAGTCTGGGGGCATTAGGCGATAAGGTGGCAACCACAAGCAAGAGGGAGGCATCTATCTCGTGTGTGTTCTTTTTTTATTTCTTTTTTAAGTTTTATTTTTTTAAAAGAGAAAAAGTAGGAAAAGAAAGAAAAAAGGAAAAAAAATTAAAAATTAAAAGACGAAATTGCCCTTTACCAAATAGTAAGTGCAATCATTTCATTTCATTGATATAGTCACTTTAGACCTTTACTTGAAAAAAAAAAAAAGTTCATTTCAAGCCCTCATTTGAAAAATAGGAGCATTTTGAGCTATTATTTGAAACAATATTCACTTTATACTATTATTTAAGAAAATGACAGCACTTCAGATCCTTATTTGAAATTTTTTTTATATACGAAAATCGATAAAAAGTTTTCAACTTGCGAAGGCTACCTCGCCTCTTAGTATTAAATTAACCAAAGAATTGCTTCTTTTTTTTTTTTTAAGAATGGTATAGTTGACAATATTTGATGAGGAGACATATTTGAAAATGAGGCTCATTTTACTTTATACAATTATATAGAGCGGTATAGATGACATTAGCCCTCTTTCTCAACTATTTCAAATCATTTCAAATCAAGCAACTACATGGAATTGGGAAAATTCATATTATAACGATACTAATTCAATTTTAAACCTTTTAATTTGGTTGTAAAAATTGTCAATATCAAAGTCGGTCGTAATCTTGGACCACTGATATATGTTAGCCATTTCTAGTTAAAATTGATTTAAAAGGCAATATTGGCAAATCGTCAGAAAATTGAGAACTAAACGGGCCAAATGTAAATATTTATTACAAAATTAGTAAATTGTCACTTTCATATGATAGATTTAAAAAAAAAAATTGATAATTTTCTCACATGGAGTTCGAAAATCTTAATTTGAAGATTCCAAGTCCGATATGACAACACGCAAAAGAACCGAACTTAACCGTACGGTTTGTCCAGATTAGCGATCCATTATAACTTCGGGTTCATTTAACTTTCACTCATTTGGAACGTGTGATGACCATTTCCAATCGAATCAAAACGCAGCATGGAACCACCCACGTAGTTATTAAGTCCAAGATTTTCGGACAATACCATAATGTCGATCTCTGATGGGCCATGGCCCGCTTAAGAGGCCTGCCCGTTTCATCAAATGAGCTCGTTGCGAAATCCTTTTATTCAGGTTGTTGGTCCGTATTCACCAGATGTGAGTGCCCCGGTCCGATTAGACCCTGCCCATGTCGGGCTCTGGCGACAGCCTCGATCGGTTACCAGGCCCTAAATTTCTGAAGAAATGCATGGAGCAAAAGCAGACCCTACTCCGTCGACATCATTGGCCCTCGACCTCTTAGCTCTAGAAACGCAGGATTTCAGGTTCGATTCGCGGGTTGACGTAAAAAACCCTTCCGGAAGTGATGTTGCGAGAATGTGATTTTGCTTGGAAACCTCAAAAGCCTCAAGTGCAGAACATGTCAAACTGGCCAACCCGATTGGGAATAAAGAAAGAGGATGAGATGAGCCCTTGCGAAGTTTCAGCCCATTTTGCGACGAATTTGCCCATTGCAATGCAAGGTTGGTGGTGGAGGGCCTTTTTCATATTAAGGGAGAATGGGCTTGAGGTTGCGTGAAATGACATTTCACATGATGATGAACAAGCCCGGCCCAAACTTGGTAAAATTCATACTTTTGCATATCTCTATTCGATCATTATTTCGGAAGCCGAAGGTCCAAGCTAGGGACCACGACGCAATGGCGATTTCTCCCGGCCCCGGCGTTGCCTATGTTGGGGTTATGATTCATCTCGTCTCACCACGCCCAATACATCATACATTCATATGTCTATGGATCGAAAGGCTTGCTTTTGTCGATGTTATTTAGCGTGCCATCGCCCCATTAATCAGCGTTGTCATATAATTATCTTATTTCAGCTTCTTACAGTTGAAAATCATGCCTATAACTATATTTGTATTTGTTATGTTTCTGTTAAATTCATCAAAATAAATTATTTGATTTTTTTTAAATGATTACTTGTATTGCACGAAAATAATTATATGAAAGAAATAGAGCTTATGACTTACAAATGATATTTAAAATTTCATTCTCAACATATTCGAGTCATCTTTCTCACCTATATTAAAAGAAATAATTTCATTTTCAAATTTTTTTTAATTTCAAAAGACACAGAAAGAAATCATAATCATGTATAGTTCAGTGGTACCAAAGTTCGAATGGGTTTATGGATTAACTTTCTTTTTTGATTAAAAAATTAAGGGTTTAACTTTTAAAATCCGTAATCTCCCAATTCCTTTTATGTTCTTTGATAATTGCTGAATTATTATTATCATTATTTTTTGCAATAGCCCAATTTTTCTTTTCCATTATTATTGCTAATTCAACTTTTTATGCCGAACCTACCTTTCTTTAGTTTCGTCATTTCTCCGTCTGTGAATCAAGCAAATCTATTTTGTAGTTGTAATGTAAAATTCCCCACAAAACAAATTAAAATGGGACCAAATAAGAAAGTGAGATATGAGGAAGTGTTTAAGAGACTTAAAATTTAGTTCAAAGCCAACCTTACACTGATGGTTCTCGGTACAAAATCGAGAACTGAATTGGTGAAGGCCAGTTCTTTAATTTTTTTACTGGAATACTAAACTAATCCCCGAGTGAACTAGCCTATAATAAGTCGAGTAAGGTCAATTCAGTTTGATTTTTTGGGTTGAACCTGCCCGATTGCCTGCCCATTTTTATATTAGGCGAACAACCTACGCAACTTTTCCAATAACGAAGCTTCCTAATTACCTTCATTTGTCTTGACGACTACCGAGGGAAGCTTGCTTTTGACGATGGATCGACACAAATCTTTTTAGTGACTGAGGTTGGTGACTTCTAGTCGTAATTAACGAGCCACACTTAGCGTAAGTTACCTTCCAACTTTGTATAAAAGCATAATGATCATTTTTTTTCCCAAGCATAATGATCACTGACAAGGAAGAAAAACAACTAAAGTAATGTAGAAAATTCGAGAGCGACATTAACGCATGTGGAAAACATGGGCGGCTAGACAGGCCAGCTTTACTTTTGCGAGCGGATTGGGATTATACTTGGTGCGTCAACTTGCTTTAAGTGGAAGAAATTATCAGACCGTAAGTTTCCAGTTTCATCAATGTGGAATCACATCGAACAGATATATTTTCCATATTTTACGGCCTCGTGACTCGCGAAATCCTTGATAAAGCCTCCACGAGCGTAAGAGAAACTTCAAGATTCGACTATTTTTGTTTTCCTTTTTTGATGTTATATGTCAGGCCACTTCGTCAACTGATTATCATGTTTCAGATCTTGTCGAAGGCAAATCATCTACATTGAGGTCCAAGAATTCAACAACCAATTTATCAAACCCATAATCACGCCTTTATATCGAAAAGATAGGAGATCCATATTTGGTGTTGGCGTGATTTTGAAAATCTATGATTAAGCATTCACGATCATAAGAAAAACTCAAAGAGTCACCAATCTTCTTTTTATTTTTTATTAGGTCACTTTGTAAGCTAATTGTTAGAATATTTAAATATCAAATCACGTATTGATGTAATAATTTTAACTTTTAGAACAATTGACAGCGATTTTACGAAATCATATATTTACTGTCACCATTTAGATCTTTTTTGTAACTTTTTCAATGTTATCGTCGTGTGATATGACAGGCCACTCCGATCTTGTCAAAGACAAATCATCTACACCAAGGTTCGAGAATTCAACAACCATGATTTGTCAAGTCTATGATTATGCCTCCACATTGAAAAGTTAGGTTTTCTATATTTAATCGTCACATGATCCATCAAACCTATGACTAAGTGTTCACAATCATAACAAAAACTCAAAGAGTCTGACGATTTGCTTTTGATATGTCGGGCCACTTCATAGGCTGCCTATTGGAATATCAACGTACTTATCTAACAGTTTAAACTTTTAGAATAGCTGACGGTGGTTTCACAAAATTTCACATCAACTATTATCATTTTTATTTTGTCAAAGACAAATCATCTGCGTCGAGGTCAGATAACTCAACAATCATTTACTTCCCTGTTCCTTGTCCCAAAAAAGTCATACCCACCAAGAATCGAGCTTGAAATTTCACATTCGCTTTTGTAGGCACCCTTTGGTTGTTGCATCAACTTGACTACAGATGTTTCAATTTAATCGCCACTATATTCTACGCATGCTACGCCTACAAAAAAAGAAGCATGGGGAGAACAACATGCATTTGCTTCTCAAATAGGAGAACCCATTCCAATTGATGCAAAGAACAAATCAAGGCATATGCAAATAGCAAAACCCAAGACCCTGCAACCAAAACCAAAATCATGCTCTATCCCATCTTTGCCTCCAAAGAAAGAACAATCAAAATCGAACCAAAACAACGCTTCCACCGATAACCTAAAGAGATACTAAAACTCTCGCCACCATTGGTCACCTCCCCCACCAAAGGACCAAAGGGAAACAAAGAAAAGAAAAGCAACGGGATCCACCAAGAAGGAAAAAAAAAAATACCCACATTCATAAAAATACAAAAAAAAAAGAACCAAAAAAAAACACACACACACACATGCATTCCGTTTCACAAAAGTCACAAGATAGGAATGGATTCGGTCAAATTGGGTCGACCCTACCACCATTTAAAACAGGGCATGTGATGCCAATCCTAAAAGGGGGTCTGTCCAACCTACACCTAGTCGATGCTGTCCTAAGAAGACACAGAATTTTCAATACATACCAAAGACGGGACAGAGACGTGAACCATGTGCCCAAATTTTGAAAGGATTCTCGAAATTAGGCTTCACTTTATTCTTCTTTCCTTTCTTTAGGGCACCTAACCTCCTCCCACTTCTTGACCCGCTCTTTTAAAATTTATGGACCACAAAAAATACTTGTCCGCCCTGTTTGAATCTTCTGATTTCATAATTACGTTCTTGAAATGGACAGTCTTGTGCTCAACTTTCAAAGACGCGTGAGGGTTTTTCCAATCCACGGATTCGGCGTCTTCCGCAAATATATTTGATTCCGATTTGGTCATGCGTGTCAACGTAGGGGAGCTGGTCCCGATTCGAACGTGATTTTATTCATATTAAGATAGCTCCAACTCGTCTTTCATGCTCACAAAAAGTTCAATTCGCCGGATTCACCGGGTCGAGACACGATGGATGGGAAATTTTCGTACTCGAACGGAAAAAGTAACTTGGCATGAATCAAGGCAGGCCAAACAAAGAGGAGAGAATTGCGAAGCAGAAACAGTTGCATTTAGCTTAATTTAGTAGTAATTGTAGTAATTAAAAGAGGGCTGCTGGAGTTAATTACAAAATAATGGTAGAATTAGATGGACAGTTAGGCCTAATTAGCCTTACTGGCTCAATGGTCAGTCGAGCCAAGAGCTCAAAAGAACAAAAAAGGGCACTGGAGCTAAGGAAATTCATCATTAACAAAACTTAATAATTGCTAAAATTAATAACTAATAATAATAATAATAACAATAAAAGTAATATTGCTCAAACTACTGTGATTGAGCAGCTAGAGTGAGCCATGGCTTGCTCTCAGCAGCGGGCTTGGAAGGAGCAGCTGCAGCTGAGGCGGCTGTTGGGTATGGTGCTCTTGCTGTTATCCTGTGAAAATGCAACCAGAAAGACAAGATCATCAATCGATTCGAAGATGGAAAACACATCAAAGATGGCGATGGGTCCGACTGTATCGGAATGCCTACCTATCTTTTCTCTTCTCCAGGAAGCGGTGGAGCGAGTTTCTCCGGGCGATGGGCAGATCTGCAGTTACAGGGAACACGAAACATCAGCGAAAGGCTCGATGAGGATCCGAAGTTCTTCCATAATCGACAGAAATCAAGCCGTACGGTCCAAAAAAGAGGGTCATGTACCTGAACCGGTTGGCTCAGGGAGGCCGGCGATGCACGCTTGGATCATGTTATTAGCCGGATGATGCGGGGGGAGCCCACGGCTCGGGCCCGGATCGACCCGGATTTTGACGGTTTCAGGGGCATAAGCATTTGCCGGGTGGGCCAGATTGGGAGTGCCCGGCGGGGAGCAACTGCGGGAGCTTCCCTTGCTTGCCACGAGCATGACCTCCTTCGCCTTATCGGCCGGAAAATCGTTGAACACGATGACTTGTCCAGCATAGAAGATGGTCATCTGCGCGGCTTCCGGCTCCTTAGCAGCAGGTTTAGCCTCACTGCAGCACCACAGAAACAATTTCCAAAATTATCGTCACGATAAAAATAGAAAAAAATTTCGATAAATTGAACAGTAGGTTCCACAAATATCTCTACCCATGTCCCTCCATGAATCAAGGAAGAGGACTTTGCATTTGCTTGAAGTAAAGAATGTCGAATGGCTCAGAAACATGGACAACCTTCTTTATTGCTTTGCTTTAAATAAACTAATCATTAGATTCATTCGAGCACAAGCTTCTTCACCAAGCAAATCACTATTCAGCAAACAGTACTTGTCCCACGCATGTTTATCACTTCATTATCATGTTAATATCGAGTTTCTACAAGAGAAGGGGAATTGCAACTCACGTCGAATCAGCAGCAGCTTTGGTGACGTCTTCCTTCGTGGAGGAGCCGCCGAACCCGGCTTGCTGAGGGAACAGATTCATGGACTTGACCGGCGGCCGAGGCGCCACCGCCGCCGCGAAGTTCATCGGGTTCGCTGCCGCAGCCCGGCGGAACATCTCGGGCGCACCTGCATAGTAATAATGTCGATACGTCAGAAAATAATTCATCTCGATCTCGCCCTCGCTCGCTCTCGCACTCGACAAGACCTCGTCCTATAAACTACATGAAAAAACCTCTCTTCCGAGAACGAATTTATACAGGTCCAGGGCACGTTCGGTGCGAAACCCAAGGCCCGGTTCTGTAGCCAACGGAAGAGAGATAATCTCAACAGAACGCGAACGCAATCGGGAAGCACTTTCTTCACGTTTTTGCCTAAATCGTCGGAAGGCAAATTCAAAGCGCGAGTGTTTGTCGGGGGAGGAGAGGGTGGTTGAATAATTAAAAATCCGAAGAGAAAAAATAATTGTCATCGCATTAATCGAAAACCGCCACCGCAACACGACGACGCATTCGACATTAAATGCAGAAAAGAACCGAAAAGCTTTTGCAGGTGGAAAGACGCACGAACGCAGCACGAGAAAACGAAGAAGATGGCGTCGAATCAAGATAACACAAAAAAAAAAAGAAAGGATTTTTCGACCCAAAAATAAACGGAAAAAAGAAATGATTCAAAACCCATTTTCGATTTCGTTTCCCACGAGGAACATCCGTAAGCAAAACAACCATATTCGACGGCGTGGGGGAACGAACGGACGGACAAGGATAACGAACGAGTTACAATGCAAACGCACCGAGGGGGAGATCGCCGAGGGGGCCCTTCTCCTTCAGGTACTGGCTGAGCAGGCTGCACGTCTGGGAGAAGTTGATGGCGGGCTTCTCCGACGACCTGGCGGGCCTGCCGGAATCGGAGAGCTCCGACGAGGCGGTCGTCGACGACATCCTACTGTCCTGCCGAGGCGAAGAAGAATAATAATCCGACGGAAACCCAGGACGGCACGCGAACTCCGGACGGGAAAACACGGAATGGAGGGCGAGGGCGAGTCTCGAGAGCGGTCGGGGTCGGGGTGGTTCCTGCGATGCTGTGAGAGATGCAGAGGCAGAGAGATGCAGGGAGATGGAGATGGAGATGGAGGAAGAGGGAGGGAGGTTAAAGGACGTGATTTATTGGGGGAAGGAAGGAGTGTTGTTGGTTGAGTAGTATGAAGCACGAGGAATATGTGGGAGGCCTCTTTTTTTCTTTTCTTTTCTTTATTTTATTTTTTTATTGAATATATTTATTATTATTTTTTTGGGGTTGGGGGTGGGAGGGAAGGAAGGAGGTTCCTCGTAGCTTCCTAGGTCTTCTTCAATGCCTTTTTTTTTATTATCTTTCGGGTCGGGTTTTTTGGGATTTTTTTTTTGGGATTTTTTTTGGATTTTTTTAAATATGTCTGGTCTTTGTTGGGGGGTGCGCGTTCGTGCTTTTTGTGGAGGACTGCAAAAAACACGTGGTCCTTTTGCCCCGAGTTGACGCCGTCGGCGGTTGGCCTCCTTCCGTTGAATTTACGGAACTGCCCTTTTGAGTTTCCCGATGCAACAACACAGGAGGCCCCCCCTCTGAATTTTCTTTTAAATGAATATAGTTCGTTACGTTATAGTAGTGGGATCCAAAATAAAATAAAAAGTAATACGATTTTTTTTATAAATGAAAAGGAAATGGCCATTATGAATTATTTTATTTGGTTTGACGATTGAATCTCCATATTTTTTGTGCATTCAATTATTTCGTTTTTAAAAGGGGAAAAAGCCACAGAAAAAATATTAAACTTCACCTAGAGACACATTTACATTAAATTATTAGTATTATTATTATTATTTTTGATAACCGATGATCTATGACCTTTGTCAAGCTTACGCCTCGAGGTACCATTGAGCATAGCTCCAGTAGTCACGACTATACATCTAGGAAGACTAACGCAGCATCCCACTCTCACGACCTTCCACTTCAATAGCAATAACAATTACGTGGTTCAAACATGCGATTTCAGGTACCAAGCTCTTGTCAACGCAGCTGCCCACGGATGGGTTACATCAAATTATTTTTTGTGACACTAAAAATTAAAAATTTTGCTCATTGTGACATATTTACTTCAAACTTTTTTTATGACATTGAAAATTCTAAACTTTTATATGTGTGACACATTTATCCTAAACTCAAACCCTAAACGTTTTTTTGTATTAGGTTTTGTGTTAGAACAAAATTCACGGTTTTTTGTGTCGCTAAAAAAAAATTGAGATTTGAGTTTGAAGTAAAAATATCAAACTGTATAAGTTTGTGGTAAATGTGTTATTGGGTATAAGTTTGCAGTTTTTTGCGTCACAAAAAAGAAAGTCTGAGGTAAATATATCACAGTAATCAAAATTTATGATTTTTTGTGACTTTTACCCTTTTAAAATCATTTTACACCTTCGAGGGGTTGTGGTGGGGATGATTTAGTTTTAAATGTGGGTTTCAACTCTTATGCCCTGTTAGAATGCAGGTAAAAGTCTGAGAGTGAGAATTAAAGTAGAAGTAAAGTAGAACCGACAAAATATATATATGGAAGTAAGTCAAATTATTTGCAAGTAGCTTGAATATGGTTTGATGATTGTTCAAAGATCGCTCGCCTGATTTTAAGTTGAGTTTCGAGTTGGAGGTACTCGGATTTCTTATTAAGCTTGCGTTCAAGTTGATCAATATACAACTTGATGAGATTAACTCAGGAGGCTTCCTGATCTCGTTGAGTTTCTATTGATTTTTTCATCGGAACTTACTAGTTTCAAAAATAGATAAGTAAATCTTTAGATCCACCTAGTTCAATAATACACGTATGACTATGTACGTGTTTATAGATGTAAAGAAAAATCACTCAACATAATTAAGCTCGAGTTGTAATTCACCGGTAGCTTAATTAAATTCTAGTCGAGTTCAATCGAGCTTGTCTATAAAAATTTTAACGTTCGATAGGACATGATTTGAGTTTGAGCGAGCTAAGATTTCGGCATTATATCGGCTCGACTCGATTTGCATCAAACACTATCCAAGCCGAGGAGGGAGCATGGGGGTGGTAATGTAATTTCACGTCTGGCCTGCGACTATCGACGTCCCAATCCGAATGGCCGTTAACTGCCGTTACTGGGCGTTTGGGGGGGGGGGGTGCCGTGTAACTTGCGGGTGGAGGTTGAGGCCGACGTGATGCAGGGTCGGTCGGGTGTGCCCCACGCGCTTCTTCTTTTTCCTTTTCTTTATATTCCATTTTTCTATTTTTTACCCGCACCGTGGAAAAATCAGAGCGGCACGGCAAAGCGCACGTTACTCTTTTTTTTCCCCAACTGCAACCTGGCGCGCGTGCGGAAAAAGCCGGTGACAGCGACGGCCGTCGCTCGGGGGGGAAAAGATCGTCTGCGGCTCGGGAGCACGCTGGCCCGAGATGCACTCGCCTCTCGCCTCGCGTCCAATCGCATTCGGCCAACGCATGAAGGCCGAGGACGCGAACGACTTTCTAGAAATTGAGTCGGTCATTTTTTATTTTATTTTTGGCAACTTACCATATGAAATTATGAATGATATTAAGAAGCAAAATGGCGAACATAAAGCGGCCACCCGAAAGAGAACAAAATGGACTTGGATGATCATAGTAGGACTATGTCCACTGAAAATCAGGACGTGTTGACATATCGGAATCGGATTCTCTAATCATGATGTCGTGTCATTAAGAAGCACTGTAATTTAATTATTTATTCTATAAATTTCATTTGTTACCACGTCCCTTTCAGGTTTGCATCATTACCGTGTATGAAGGTGTTGATTCATGTGAAAAGTCATCCCAATTAAAAATAATGTCGGTTGATAATGTGGAAACCAAATTACTTCAGAACCCTAATGTCAATGCTGTAAACATGCATCTCCATTGTCCATAGAGTCAAGCAGGGGAGTGAGAAAAGTGAACTACTCCCTATCATCTATTAACATCACTATGCATCATTGATTGAATCAATTTACCGAGAGTAGTATTGCTTTCAACATTGCTCATCGGACAGTAGCGAATTGCTCGAGAGCAATTTTCTAATAGAAGCTTGTCGACACCCCATGTACGACATGAAAGGCATATGCCACCATTTTCTTCCCTCGAGACGTCAGAGCTTCCCGGTACGATCGTATGGTCCAGGCTTCTAAGCATATCCAAGTTCACGTCACGAGAACTTATTGCGAAAATAGCTTGCCAAAAAATTAATAATTTTTTTATTAATTTAAAATGAAAGCGTTGTACCTAATTGGGGAATTAAATATGGGGGTACGAGCCTTGTTAGGGAAGCAAAATCGTTCATTCACATTTACATGGTTGCGACTAATACTAACCGCCACCATTCTCTTTCCTCGGGATGATGGAGCTTTCTGATACGGTCGTATGGCGTGAGCTTTAGAACGTACCCAAGTTCGCGTCACGAGACTTTATTGCTAAAACAGCAGGCCCAAAAAAAAAAGTAAATTTTTTTTTTTTTTAAATTCGAAACGAAGGCGACGTACTGAAATGGGGAAATTAAAAATGGGGGGGTAGGAGCCTTGCTGGGGAAGGAACATTGTTCCTTCACTTTCACACGGTCGATGTACCCAATAGTTAAATACTATCCTGTCCCTCCCTCCCTCGACTTTTGGCAAAGCGGAGGGCACGCGAACTTTGACTTCGTGTGGAAAACGCGGGAGGGGCAGAGAGAGAGAGAGAGAAGGAACGGCCCGCGTGCCGACGCGTGGCGAGATCGCGAGGGGGGCGAGCGGGGGTGGTTCGTTGGTTGGATGGGGGCGTAGGGATTGGATTTGTCCCCTTCCCGCCCCGGGGGCGAGGGTGACGTGGCGGCGGGGGATTGATTCCGTCCTCGAAATCACCGGAAATGCGGGGGCCTGGGGGGGGTGGTGGGTGTTGTTCACGGGCGAATCGTGACTTTTTTTATGTTACGGTTTTTATTTGATTGGATTCGTGATTGTTGGGGGGTGCACGTGATCTTCGTGTCTCCTCCGCGTTTTCTTTTTCGTTGGGGGGAGTCGTCCCAGGAAGCAGCCCCGATGTTGCCACCATATTACGAAATCGCCACCTGCTCTGGATTTTTTCATTTTTTTTTCTTTTTCTATTGGATATGAAAGGACTTCACTAACGGAATAATCTTTTCATAAATTTTTAAAGAAATAAGCTCTATAACAATAATTTATAATTATTTTTTATTTAATTTTTGGCGGTTAAATTAAATTGTTATTTCAACAGTAGATTAAAGATTGTCACGTAATCAAAATTATGTCCTCTTCTTTATAATTTGGGTAATGGCCTTTTGTGGTATTAATTTAATTTAATATATGACATATTTATCACAAATGTATCAATTTGGGGTTTTTGGCTATTGAAAGATTAGTTTGAGATAAATTTATCACAAATGTCTTAATTTGAGATTTTTCTGTGGTAAAAAAATTAGTTTGAAAGTAAATTTATCACGTGTGTACTAATTTGAGATTATGGATTGTATTAACCCTTACAATTTTAATCATTCTTGCCAATTGATCCATTATCTTTTAGAAAACAAACAATTTAGCAACGTAAAGGTTTATTACGTATGGCTTCATTCGGCACTTGATCCTCCTTAGACTTGGTTTATAAACCCATTTTTAACCCATATTTAATAAATTGAGTTGTTATATGATTAAATAAATGTCATAAATGAATTTGGAATAGTAAAGCTTAGAATAATACCAATGTTAAAGTTATTTATACTCAACTCACTTTTACGACTTTCTTTTACCTTTACTCGATCTCGCATTTACTCATTGTATGCTCTCATTTGAAATGTTTTGGTAATATGGGTCGGTATAAGTCACTAAATTCTAATTGCATGGAAATTAATCAAAACAAGTTAATAGGTCAATTTTGATTAAATCATCTTTGACTGACCAAAATCCGACTTGATCCACTTGTTTGACTCTTAGTTCTCTTTTGACGAGTTCATAGCTTTTATGAGGTTGAATTGCGTCACGACATCTCACTTGATGTGACAGGGTATAACTATGGCTATGCTGCACTGTAAGCTGCGTGATATGTAATACATTCTATGAAGTTTTAAAACCTCAAGGATGGGTGGAGCAGATGTCTAAACTTAGTTGTAAAGTAAGCTGCTAAAACTGTCAACGTAGTGTAGTTGCACTTTCTAAAACCGCAGCACCCCTTTTCCATGACCATTACTTCTCCCTGGAAAACCGTACCGAAAAGGCTCGCCGGTCCGTGTCGAGCATGGAAACACTCACGACATGCTCGAGACCCCTTACCACATGCAAGACAGCCGTAAGCGGAGCCGTCGTGGTCGATGGGCTCGACCCGCCCTGTCGGCAAAACGGGAGAAGCATTCGCCCCATGCATCTCCAATTTTTCACGAGGCATCATTCGAACTCCAGCGGGTCCGAGCATGTCTGTTTTTTTTCTATATTCACACGTAAAGTAGTCGGCAGCGTTTTCAACGTCGGGGAAAGGCACTCTCGAATTTGCTCCGAAATGTCCTCCGTTCCCATTGCGCACATCTCGAACGTCTTGAAGCGTCACTTCTTCTCTGACTCCTCCTGGTAGTCTGGAATCCGAAACGAGACACGTCCGCGAAAGTCCCAGACTGAAGTG
Organism: Eucalyptus microcorys; assembly: GCA_014182515.1. Taxonomy (NCBI): domain Eukaryota; kingdom Viridiplantae; phylum Streptophyta; class Magnoliopsida; order Myrtales; family Myrtaceae; genus Eucalyptus; species Eucalyptus microcorys. The sequence continues at coordinate 39,668,849 of CM024564.1, forward strand.
ACTCGAACCTGACCAATTCGGCTGTCAGTACCACCTCCGCAGCTCGATCGATCACGTTCTTGGTAGGTTTGAAGGGAAGGAGGGGGGGACCAATCACGTGTACTCTCACATGATTTATTATTGTGGGTTGCGTGCATAAATAGGTTCCGATGTTCACATGGGATTTGCTTTAAGTTGCCGGATCTCTTAATGATCTTTGTGGTCCGTCAGTTTGACATCGGGCTCTGACGTTTGCTTGGTCCCTTTTACAAGCTGTCTTAGAAAGGAATATTTATGATGAATACAAATGTCTACGGAGTATGTAGCACGTTGCCAAAATCTTCACCTACATAGACATCAGGTTGCCTATATGGAGGCACTGAAGATGATTTTTGCGCCGTTGGAATGCTCATGATGAGATTATGAAAAACGAGCGATCATTTCCAATGAGTTGAAACATTAACTGTTGATTTCTTGTCGCGGTATGGGTGTCAAAAAGTTAGTCTAGAATCCATTTTTGATGTTAAAAGTACGCTGTGGACCTTGTTTCTTGTGGATCAACCTTTGGCAACTCTTGGTCAACCCCCAATTAAACTTGATGATTTTATGAAAATAATTGATATCACCTACTGTTGCGGAAAATCTGACTTCCTTCTACAACAAACCTGTCATAGACTGAGTAACTATTAGCTCCCAATAGTCGTTTGGACACCTCGTACACATAGGACAGTAGATCCTCTTCCTAAACTATAAACCACACTTCTAAATATATGTACTGAGTCTTTCATGCACTGTATCTTTCACCTAAATAAATGAATTTACTCTAAGTACAATCACTTCTCTTATGTGTTTAGAAATGCATCTGCCACTGTTGCTAAGTCTTGGGAACAACAATCAAATGGATAATACAAGCTTACGAAATAGACAGACTTAAAACCTCTACAAAATGCTCAATTTATTTTGTTTTTACCCTTTCTGGCTTTTTAACTAATGGCCGAGTTGTCTCCAATTTATAGAGATCCAAATTCAAACGTCGGGCACTGGTATCATGTAGCAGTAATATTAATCTAATTCTCTGTAAAAGGTCATGGCAAAATTCCTTGAAAGACACGTGAAGAACCTTACCTCAATCTGCATTATCAATACGATTTTCTGTTGATGGCAAGTTATATTTTATTGATGACATATTTTGATCACGCCATCTCCCCAGTCTATCAGTCCGCTTCTAAGACATTAAAGAGCAAATAACCTCCTCCAAGGTCATAGTAGGGAGACCATGTCCTTCTCGTATTGAACCCTTTTGCACATTCCAATCATTTGTCAAAGATCTCAACATTTTTGTTATAAATTAATCATTAGGATAGTCTAATCAAGAGCGGCTAGGCCGTTGATAATGTCCATAAAGCGAGTGAGCATATCCTTGATGCTTTCATCATCTCCATCTTGAACAATTCATAATTGTGGTAGCACGTTAATCTTGGCCCTTTTCACAGAACTAGTTCCAACAAAGATTGCCATCGATCTTTCTCAAAAGTACAACACTTTTAAAACAAGGAGATCGTGCTTTTAACACCGATTGTTAGGTCTAAATAAGCAACCAAGAAGGGTGTGAATTGGTTTTTAAAGAAAACACAAACTAATTATGGAGAACCATTCCCAATAAAATTATTACTTCTATGCATAAAGGGAGCTAGCAATGTATGCTGGCAGAAATTAACGAGTTTAGGAAAAAAATTGGGATACAAGATTTTTAGAGGTTTGACTTGGGTGTACCTACTCTTTTCTACCAGTTCAAGCGTTCAAAATCGGCTGAATTGCATTAGTTACACCAAGAGTACAAATATTGCGTTGCTACAAGTATAGAACTTGCTGTTGTGTAGAACCTGGCTTCCTTCTACAATAAATCGCTATAGACCAAGGGTGTGAATTGGTTTTTCAAGAAAACACAAACTAATTTTGGAGAACCATTCCCGATAAAATTATTACTTCTATGTACCAAAGGAGCTAGCAATATATGCTGGTAGAAATTAACGAGTTTAGGAAAAAAAAATTGGATGCAAGATTTTTAGAAATTATAATGACATGCTTGCGGGACAAAGGAAACCATCAATGCTCTGAAATCAAACAAGAATCGACGATTTGCCTGTTGAATTGCTCCAGCGTTAGTAGCACCATCACTTATTGGCTTCATTATGATGCAAAAATCTTGGTCGAAGTTTTGAAAAATATTACTTACACCAAGAAAAAGATTGGCTCCTTCGAAATGGAATCTCATCGTTGGAAATGTATAATTGCCACCAGGCACATTATAGCACAAGTCAAATTCGCTTGGTCCAAAAGACTTAGGAAGCCGACAATAATTCCTTTGGAAATATCGCATTATCTCCCTTTTGACGGCATTATAAGCCGTTCGGACAAGCGCACCCGTGAGATCTGGTTTCAACCGAAAAATATCTGGCTTTAGTCTTAGCCGCGTTCCCGCCGTACTGATGTCTATGACATTAATTGCGTACTTTTTTATATTACGAAGTAGACGCGTCGTCCAAACTCTTCCACTAATTTAAGCTTCGTCCCCAAAATGTAAGACCGCATAGGTGCTGGTTGGTGAATCATGTGAAGGCAGGCAGTAGGATATATGCATTTTAGTCTCATTTCTATATTGCCAAAAGATAGACCGTGACCAAGTCTTAAGCCTAGAATTCCAGCTATGATGTTACTTTCTCACATCTTTTCCCAGCCAAATTTGTGGTTTTCAAGGCCACAACTGGATGCGGTATTTGGGAACGTTTTGACTCCCCTTCTGTGTTGGAAGTCAAAGGTTTCCAACCCAACTGCCCCCCTTTGCTATAGCAATCAAAGCATCTAGATCCATAATAATTTCTTTTGTACATGCATCTACCATCTATACATACTTTAGGACAACATCAGGTATCATTGCAAGGTAAGGGCTGGTGCGATCGTGATTCACTTCTCTTGAAGTTACCTTGGCTAATCTGGAAGCACTCGGTGCACCCTTCACATTGCATCTATGTATTGTAATCCACTACCAAGTAGGGTGTATAAGAATGCGAGCCAACTGTTAAAGATGTTAAGAAATAACCAAGGTTATGCATAATAAGTCGAGGTTGTAATGTATTTGGCTTGTGTTTAGCTATCCTTTTCCACTCTACCGAACTCAAAGAAGTGGCAGATTTAAGTTGTTGGATGCGAGCTTCAGATATCCCAGTGATTCTTTGGAATTTGTCCTTGAGGGTAAGGTTTTCAGGAAATAGAGCTTTATCAACTTGGTAAATGGGATTAAGTTGATGGTGAAGCCATAGGTCTGGGATGGGGTGTGGGCAAAGAAAACACAAAATCTAGGAACGTCACGCGAGTCACATATGATGAAGTCATTTTTTTTTTTCTAGTGATTTTGTTATCATTGTGCGATTGCACCTACTCTCGAATGGATTATATAGGAGTTAGGTACCGCATGAATTTTGCCGTTGCAGCTCTCAATTAATGATGATACCTAAAAGAAATAAATGAACAACTCATGACCAACTAGACTAATCGGATATCTTTTGATTCATTCGTTTCCTCCTTATTAACTATCTTCTGTCTGCTGCTAGCATTTAACGTTTTGCATTTATTGTATGATTTCCTTCCTTAATGTAAGATTTTTTTGAGGATTTTGTTGACAAACACCCCAAGGACACTTGATAGGAGCACTAGTCATGCTTTAAACTTTGTGTTTTCCATTAATTTCAATTTTTTTTTTTTTAAAAACATGTATAAGAAACAGTTTTTTTTACCTCTACTTTCTCATCAAATGTCCGCTTGTTAATAAGACCTCTTTTAACAGAATGAACGGGCATGCTGAGTACTAAGGTTGGTTCTCTTTTCCTTCCATAATGACAGAAATCTCACCTAAGTCCTAACTTTAATGATATGTTTTGAAAGGGCGGAAGTGGAGAGAATAAAAGTTGGGTTGGAGAATGTTGAAATTTTTTAAAGTTTTTATAAAGTACACAACTTTTGTGCTCTTTTTTTTTTTTTTTTTGGTACGACCAATATCTATCACCATTGATCCAGAAGTTATAGTTTTGAAGAATGACCAACTGTCTATGTCCATGATGATGGATCGGGGTTGTGCACAAAAAAGAACATGTAGGCTGTGTATTTAAAATATTTTTAAATATAAAATGCCCTGGAAAAGGGAATGGAGGAAAAATTTAAATAAGAGGCATTTCATTTCATTTTCAATTCCTCTAGGTCTCACAAACATAGCCTCTGGGCGACTCTATGCTAAATAAAGGACTGATTTTCCCGTGTTCGTATATTTTTTCCAAATGTTAATAAGTTTTAAAAAACTGTTGGTAAAATATTTACCCATCACTCAATTTACCAATAACTTGTCAGTAACTTATCAATAATTATAAGAAATTACCAACTTTTTTGACAGTTTACCAATTAACAACTTTTTTTCTTTTATAATTTACCAACTTAATTTACATTTTTACTAAGATCTTAAATTAATTAATGTTTTCTTATATACTAGCTTTTATTTGAGTGATTCACCAACCTTTTTCCAATTAAATTACCAACTAATTTGATTATCTACTCTCGTTTGTGTTACTTACCAAGTTAATTTCTTTGTTTCTAATTTATTAGTTTTTTCATTTAGCAACTTTTCTGTGGAGTTACGAACTTTTTTGTCTTGATTACCAGCCCTTGACTTTACCAATAGTTTTTAAAAAAGAAAAATAAAATTTGGTAAATGCTATAGAAATTTGAAAAATAGAAAAAAAATGACATTGGTAAGTATCTTGAATGAGAGTTGATAACCCAAAACTAGTTAATATCTTCACTAGAGTTGGTAAATTGAAAAGTCAATTTTGTCCTAAACCTAGTATTTGAATATTTGGCTAGAAGGAAACGTAAAAAGCTTTAGGAATAAATTGACAAAGCATTAAAAGGTTTGGGACTAAACTTTAGTCGCAATATGTTGGGAAAATTATCCAAAAAGTTTTAAACTTATTACACTTTTACTCATTTAGTCTTAAACCTTTTAATTTTGTCAAATGAGTTTTAAACCTTTTCACATTTTACCAATTGAGTATATCCGGTCAATTTTGGCTAAAAATCGCTAATGTGGACATTGACAGTCCTACATGACACAATCGGCGTTGACGTGAACAATTTTTAATAATATTTTAATATTTTTCATTTTTTTCCTTTTTCCATTCTTTTCTTTCTTTTTTCTTTTTCCTTCTTTACAATTTTTTTTTAATTGTTAAGGGAGACAAGGGGCGGCTAGCCATCGGTCGAGGCTTGACGACCCCTGTTGACCATTGGGCGAGAGCCTGTGAGCCCTCATCAGCCACAAAGGAGGGCTTGTAGCCGAGCCTCGGCTAATGGGTGGCGGCCTATGCTACCCTTAATAATAAAAAAGAAAAAGAAAAAAGTAAAGAAGGAAATTCGAAAAATATTAAAATATTATAAAAAAATTGTCTGTATTAGCACTAAATTTATCACGTACAACTGTCAGTGTCCATGTCATCAATTTCCGGCCAAAATTGGTCAGATGGATTCAATTGGCAAAACGTTAAAAAGTTTAGGATTCAATTGACAAAATTAAAATGTTTAAAATTGAATTGACAAAAATGCAATAGATTTATAACTTTTTGGACAATGATCCCCAATATTTTAGTAGAGTCAAAGTTCATGGAACAATGAGATGAGAACGACATTAGTGTGTATACCGGGATTTACTTATTTCAATTATCAAATCTGGTAAATCTTGCACCCCATTTAATAGTAGCTAATCTATTTACCCTTGGCTCTGTTTATTGACGGTTGTCAAACTACAAGTATATAATCATATACGTTCCTTTACCATCTGAGTAGTCATCAGCATATAACCATATAAGCAGTCTTCTATACAAGCGATCAAAGCGAACACAACCATTCCAAAGATAATCTTCCTTTGCGGGGTAAGTAGTCATAAGTACCGGCACTCAGTGACGTAACATAAGAGATTGTAAATACCTTGCATTACATGTTGGAATGGCATTAGCATTCAACGTATAAGAAAATAGCTGGTAGGCCCAGAGACCAAGTATAGATATTATATATTCAAATACGACTGCGTGTGATCTATAGAAGCCTCGTATAGAGCAAAAGCTCACTCAAAACCATCTTTTGTTTCAACGAGATTTAATCATTATGGTCGGCCGAACGGGGAGCTTGTTACAATGCTTTGGGGCAAGAGACCGGTCCAAAGTCAAGAGTCACTTGCATTGACGGGATGGTTTTGAGTGCTTTGAATGGACTCAGCAATGTTCTTTCCTTCGAGTAGCAACCGAGGATCAGCGTGAGTCGTGGGAGATGAATAAGCACGGAAGCTGTGTTTACATTAGAGTACTTAAACTGATTCGAAGTCTAAACTATACTCATGCTGTTCCTAGAGCACGTTTGTGTCCTCCTTTGACTAAATTAAATTCGTAATACCGTATGGCGATGGGTAAGGCATCTACACCTTTTATATACAATTAATATCATATGACGACGAGTGAGAAATATCATAGTTTCTCCGGACCTCTATTTTGCCCATTCATATATTTCCATCATAAAACCCAATGCATGAAGCCAACCCACAGATTAAAATACCGGGGGAATCAGTTCGACGGTGAAGCCTAGAGAACTGAGGCCCCTGGAATCGTGAATCGAATTCCCACGCATGTGATGACTTTTCAAAATATTTTCACGAAGATTATAGTTATTTTCCCTAAAAATGTCGCCAGCTTTCAAAATCCTTCTTGAAGATGGTCGGAAGGACGACGTAACCTGTCGGCGTAGGCCAAATAGTGACATGACCTCGTCGACTCCAAAACCAAGCATGCAACATCTAATTACGTTGCCAGTCAATGCATACATGCCGCAAATTATGACACGAACATATTCTTGCACGTCATTGTATGTTTCCATAAACGCAAACATACTCAACATACACGGCACACGGAGTCACGTCAAAGCATTAGATGAGGAAGGAATATTCCTGATTGCATATTTTGAAAACATCAAAATCCCATCAACAATTTTGGCATTATTCGGTAATTGTAGTCAAGGGACTTAAAATGGAAAATGTGCTACCGAAAGGACAATGCGGGGACGCTAACTCATCCCCCACGTAACCAAACCCTCCAATTGCAAGTTTCTCCGGTTTTTGAAAACGATCGATTCTTTCACATGCACTTAGGTTTCCAATTAACCTACTTTTTTTAATTGATTGATGGCGACTTCAATTTATAATTTTAAAGAGGGGAAAAAAGCACAAAAAACCCAAAACTTTGTAAAAAGTGACAAATTTATTACAAATTTTTTTTTTGTGACATGAAAAACTTCGAAATTTGCCAACCGTGACACATTTACAAAAAACTTTTTTTCGTGATACAAAAAACCCCGAACTTTTATCCATGTGACACATTTACCTTAAACTATAAGGCATTTTTGTCTTTTTACTTTTTATTTATTTTTTCTTTTTCTTTTCTCTTCCCTTTGCCGGCCATGGTGAAGGGAAGCCGGCGTCTGGCGAGGGTCGCCCTCACCTGCGTTGGGCAAGGGCCTTCTTCGCCAGATTTGGTGAGGGCACGCCTCGCTCCACACAGGCGAGGGCCTCCCTCGCCCGACGCAAGCGAAGGCCTCCCTCGCTAGATTTGGCGAGGGCACCCCTCACTAGGTCCTCATTGGCGTTGGGTGAGGGCGGCCATAGCTAGCCTAGGCGAGGGCAACCCTTGCCCGACGCTGGCGAGGGCCTATAAAGCACGGACATGTTGTCGGAGCTTTGTGTCGCGTCTGACACGTGTCAACGTGTCCGACACACTTGGACACATTCGGACACGCGATCAATACGTGTCGGATTTTCCGACATATGATCAACCTTTCTCGACACATTTTGATGCACGTGTCCGAGAGAGAGCATCGTTGAAGAAGATGATGGAGGGTGGAGGCGAGGCCGAGGGAGCGGAGACGAGGCCAAGATGGCGAGGGAGGGCCAAAGGAATAGCAGGCAATCCAGAGGGCCGCATTTGCAACGCTGCGATGGAGGGCCAGTGACGAGGCTGCAGCTGCGAAAGGGGGCCCTTCTCGCGAGCGACTGCGATGAGGTGACCGGTAGAGAGCTGTGTGACGAGGAGGAAGAAGAGGCTGTGGTTAGGGTTTTAGCGAGGGGGAGGGTGGTGGGGGATGATGGAAAGAAACCGGGGCTGGAGAGGGGAGGTGGCGTGGGGTGGGGGAGAGATAAACCGAGGGGGAGGAGTGGGGGAAGAAACCAAAAGGGGGGGGATGGGGGTGATTGATGGGGGCGGGGTTGGGGATGATTGATGGGGGCAGGAAGTAGGGGGAGCAGGTGCTGTCGTGGGGGAGGGGGAGGGGGAGAGAAAGAGAGCGGGGAAGAAATCAAGGGGAAGATCTTAGGGTGGCGTGAGGAGCAGGTGCTGTCGTGGGGGAGGAAGAGAGAGAGAGAGAGCATGGAAGAAATCGAGGGGAAGATTTTGGGGTGGCGTGGGGGATAGGGGAGAGACAAACGGGGAGAGGATGGGGAAATGATTTTTGGGGATGAGAGTTTAGAGAGAAAAGATGGGGAAATGATTTTTGGGGATGAGAGTTTAGAGAGAAAAGAGGGGGAAATAATTTTGAGCGGTAAAGTTATTTTTGTTATAAAAATAAATAAATTGGTTAAAAAGTTATTTCGAAAAATAAAAATATTGAATGTTAAATAATAATAAATTTTGATGATTATAGAATATCATAGATTTATTTAAATAAAGTTGATTTTATTCTTTTTGTTAGTCATTAGTCTTATCTATAATTTTTGTTAAAGTTAAAAACATGTTCCCAAATATAGTTACGCATTAACAATGAATATGTCTTTTAAATTTTCTATGAATAGATTTATTAATATTATTAGTGTAAATTCATTATAAACTATTTATTTATTTGTGAATTTGAATCAAATTAATTAAAATTAAAAATATTTATTTAATAATAACGTGTCCCAACGTGTCGAAATTCTCTATTTTTGAGAAATGACGTGTCGGCGTGTCATGTCGTGTCGTGTCACGTGTCCGTATTGCATGTCCGTGCTACTTAGGTGAGGGCAGCCCTCGCCTTCCTTTTGTCGGCGGAGGGAAGAGAGAAGAAGAAGAAAAAAAAGAAAAAAGAAAAAAATGCCAGTGATGGGGTAAATGTGTCACAGTTTACAAAGTTGGGGGGTTTTTCATATTACAAAAAAAAGTTTGGGATAAATTTGTCATTTTGGACAAAGTTTCAGGTTTTTGGTGGTCTTTTAAGTTTCGGGTTTTTGGTGGTCTTTTTCCTTTAAAGAAAGGGTTAATATAACAAAAAGCTTTAAACTGATACACCTGTAATAAATATACCTAAAACTAAATTTTGACGACAAAAAACCTAAAATTGATACACCTGTGATAAATTGACCTAAAAAGATATATTTATGACAAATTTACTCTTCGTTAGTTTTACTACGAAAAATTACAAAACTGATATGCTTATGATAAATGGAGAGGAAAATTTCAAACTGATATACCCATCAACTGTCACGTGTCATCCAATTTAGTAATTCGACGGTAAAATTTAATGGAAACCAATACATGGTAAATTTGCCATAAGTATATAAGTTTGGAGTTTTTTCTAGTATTAACTTTAAAAAAAAAAAAAAAACCCTGAGTTGTCGCAAAACTCTTTTTAAATCTTTTCTCTTTTAAAACTTTTTCTCTCCCGCCGACGAGATACCCCCTATCACTGAAGGGAACGGCGAGGTGCGATGGATGTCGATGATGAGCGACGACCATGATGTGGTCGAGCGGGTGACTGAATGTCGTTCCAGATCCGACTCGCCATTTGTTCCCTTTACTTTCGTTTTCCTTTGGTTGATGTAGGACGGCATATATGCAGACTTATAAAACTCGGGTATCTCTTATTCGATCTATGTATCTGACGCCCATGTCTAGGAAAATTGTTAATCAAAACCAGGGGCGGAGCCCGGAGTTTTTGTTAGTCGAGTCAAATAAACTACAGCAAAAGTATCTCAATAATTTGTTGTTCAATCTGATCTGGTTCTAGTTAATTTGTCGCATTTTCGGTCTCTGTGCCCTCGATCTGATTTGGCTTTTTCCACCATATTTGCATTGTATACACATTAGAACATTGCTCTTAATAAAATCGACAAGTGATACTTATTGTAACTGAATTTTTTTTTTTTAGGAGATAAGTGTTACCGAATAACTTCTCATAGATAAATATTGTATGAAGTGACATCCTGTAATCATCATAGGATTAGGAAGCTATTTATGTATTTGATTTAAAAACTGTTATTTGTAACCGTCGTAGTGGACTATAAATACTATATTGTGCTCTTTATAAGTATCCCTCAATCAATCAAAAGAACTCAATAATTTTATGCAAATTTGCATTTATTTTACTCAAATTACATCGCTGGAATGATTGTTTCCGGTATTTGTACTTTTAAATTTCTTATCATTTACTTTTCTTTCCAATATTAACAAATGATCATTTACAAACTTTGTCAATTCATATCGATCTATTCATATTTTAAATGGTATTTTTGTAGCCTAATTTTGGTGAAACGGTACTCGATTTATGTTAGAGGATCTCTAAGAAAGAACTTGAGGCCACGTGAAAAGTTGCGCTGATTATAATTTTGATGGTCTTCTTCTGATAAAAAAATTGATATTATAATCTCAAACTTAAGTCTTTGTCTATTACAATTTATAGTTTACAGTTACATTGAGCTCAAGTTTGTAGTCAGGGATTTTTCACTTGGGTCATCATTCATGAAATAATGACATCAAGCATAAACTTCACAAAAGTAGGGACGTTGAATAGGTGGGTTGTGTTGGATCGAAAATTGTCTAATCCAAATTGACCTATTTTATGTAGTATTAACTTAATGGATTCATATTACTAAAATATTTTCACATTTAATTTAATCTATGAAAATTTGTATCCATCTTATTAACTTACTTCATGCTTTTCATGTTTATATGTTATTTGGATAAAGCTGCTATTTCAACTATAAAATGCTAAAAAATTGGCTTTCAACATTGCTTAACATTTCCAATTTTTACATTGTTCACAATGAATAATAAGAAAAAAATTAGTACTTGGTAGTGAATCTATAAAATCAAAACAACAAATATCATGGAGGAATTGAAATTTTAATTGAATGGAAGTAAGATATTAAATAAGATAGAGTTATGCTAACCGTGGATTGTAATCACAAGAATTAAGGTTACAATATTACGTAAAAATAAAAATGCCAAACGCAACCCAGGAAGGATATACTCCTATTACTAATACACGAAACTTACAAGATAAATAAAAAATAAAAAATAATGGGGAAAAATGTATCCGTCTTGATCTTTTTAATAAGGGTGAAGTTGGCCTATTTTGCGGGCTCACCAAGACTACTCTAAACTTGGTACACTTTATAAAGTCCATTATTTTCTTATAGAAGGAGAATAGAAAGTCAAAAACACGAGTTGGGTTTAGGTAAATGTGAATTTATTTAGCACCTGTTTTTTTTTTTTTTTAGGTTTTGTCATTTTAAACTCATTTACTAAGAAAAATTAATGCATATAATGACTTAGCCCATCATATGTGGGTTAAAAAGTTGGTTTATGATCTATTTTGACATGTTGTTGAACTACAAACATAGAGTATATGATTATATACACTCCTCTACTCCATGGGTATGGATTATATGTGCCTATACACAGTCCTCTACACAAACAATCAAAGCGTAAACAACCATTTCAAAAGTAATAATCCTTTGCCGGGTAAGTAATTGACTAGTTATGGCACCGACGGTCAGTGACATGATATATGAGGTTGTGAGTACCTTAACTACGTGTTGGAATGACATTAGCATTCAACATGGAGTTAACTTGTTATCGGCCCAGAGATTGAGCAAAGATGTTATATTTTCAAGTCCGACGGCGCATGCTTTAGGGAAGTTTCGTTCGGCACGAAAACTCTCTCATTTCGTCTTTTGACTGATCATGTGGAAGCCAATCTATCAACTACTTCCTGGTTAGGACAAAAAGTCCCTGTCGAAGAATCAAATTGAAATAAACGTGAAATACAGGTAAGTGCGTGCTTGCGTGGACGAATTCGACAAGATTGGTGATTTCGGCCCGCCTTGTTTCTAATGTTCGTGGCAAGAGACAAAGCACGAGGCAGAAGTCGCTTAGGGGGGGAAGACTTGATCAACATTGATGGGATGGTTTTACGTGGTTTGAATGAACTCTGCACCATTCTTTTCTTCGAGTAGCAACTGGGGACCAGCGTGAGTTGTGGGAGATGAATAAGCATGAAAGCTATGTTTACGTTATAGTGTTCGAACCGATTCGAAGTCCAAACTATACTCACGCAGTTTCTAGAGCTCGTTTGCGTCCTCCTTAGACTAATTAAATTAGTAATGTCAAAAGTTGATTGATTCTTCTCTTCTTTGGCTTGAAAATGATGAAGAGATGCAGCCTAGAGGAAATTCATTGCTTGACCCCAAGATTAAAAAAAGAAGAGAAGAAAACGATCCACGACCTATTTACGTCCGTGAACTGAAATGGTCGACATGGAGGATGCCTTTGCCTTGGGAAAACTGGAATTGCATATTAGACCATATCGTAGGCTTGGGAGTCCGTCGGGCCCACTCAGGCTTGCCAATGTCCACCTGACCGAAACACGTGTCGGCCGAACCTAGGGAAGAATATTCCTATTTGAACTTGGGTCCATATACTTAGGCTCGATTAGGCCCGATAATTTCATGGAGAAAGTGCGATATCTTTTGTAGTATGGTAGGCTTCATCTTGAATTCTTAGGATTGGTACTGAGTCCGGCTCGTCCACTGATCAAGTATATTGCAAACACCGCGCTAATTTTTTCTTTAATTTTGACATTTTCTTTTGGTTTTCAAGTAAAAAGATAGTTATTGACTTTTTTTTGTCACAACTTAAAATATTATCCACCGATCAATATATACTACAAAATTTCAATGGAAATTTACAAATGGAACCGGCATCTGTTAGAAGAATTCTTTTGCCATCTAAAGGGATTTGTATTTCGATTATTCGTTCATCCATCCTTTGTCTTTTTTCCCAGATGACAAATTTTGGGATTTGGATTGCTGGAGGTTTCAAGGTTTTCAATTGGTAGGTCGGTGGGCTCTAGAGGGAATTCTGTAGTGAGAAAGTATAGGCTATTAGTGTTACTAGATGTTTCATCCTCGCTGTCAAAAGTTCTTGTCTCCTTTAATATGCTTGGATTGAAAGGAATGTATCAAGAACCATTCAGCCCATCTAAGTAGCTATGGATGGGGTATGTACTTTTGTTTGAACTTCATCATTTGGTTGAAGGATGACATGTCTATTTCAACAATAAAATGATAATCAATAAGATGGAATTCAAATTTCTTAATCCTATGCTTAATGGCTCATTTTTTTTTTTTTTTTTAAAATGGAGTGATAATACATTTCAGCATTTGTGAATCTTCTACTTTTGAATCACATCTCTTGTCTTCAATTTCTTCTAAGAGAATGGCTGCCCAATATTTGCCACTGCATTTATTTGAAGAATTCTTTTGCCATCTAAAGGGAGCTATGGTTAGAACAGAGCTTAGTAAATGCAGGTATTTAGTCTCTGGTGGTGCCCCTTGGGAGACTCCAGAACTTAGTAAATGCAAGTACTTAGTCCCCTTGCGGTGTCTTTTATAGGTCTTACCTTATTGGGATCGACTTTTAGGATCCAACTAATTCTTTCCTATTAGGATTGACTTTTAGTAGTAAGATGAATTGTATTCTAAACATAAGACCTTATGGCCTCACTATTGGGACAAGGTGCTATTTTACCTTTTTGTGAGATTGCTTTTATTTGTAAAATGTGATAGGAGAAGTATACAAGTGTAAAAACAATGTTTGTTTATTGACAATGGCATCTATTAGCTTCGGGGTGAAATGACACTTGCTACTCTGTAATTTTTCTGGAAATTACTAATGGATCCTAGATTTGTTGGTGGCTGTTAGTTTGGGAGTGAATGCAGGTTAGATATAAGCTGAGTCACTCTGTATACAATATATTCTCTCTATTCATTCTTAGCATTACTTGTTTGATAGAAGCAATTATGTCTGATTATATCAAATTCTTTCTGCATCTGTTAAAGTTTAACTTGAAATATATTGTGAAAGTTTTTCAAAGTTTTTAACCAATCTATTCACTCCCTTAGGTTGTATTATAAGTCTCAACAAAGATCACTATAAATCCCTCAAAATCATGACATATGCTCTGAGACATTTTATCCTTTTGGTAGCAAAATATTTATTTTTTGCAACCCCCTCTATTATATCGATGTTGTAAAGGGAAACTGAAGTGAAGCATTTATCAAACCCAGCAGTATGAAGAAAGTGACGTAGAAGACAATGACTTATTGGGTTTCTTTCTAAAAAAAACTCAATTCTTAATCACAACGACACACTTAATGGACAAAGGAAACGGTCAATACTCTAACATCAAACAGGAATCGAAAATTTTCCTTTTGAAATGTTCCAAGTATGCTAGTTGCGTCATCATTTATTGGCATCATTATCAGGCAAAAACCCCGTCCAAAAATTGAAAAACATTACTTACATCAAGAAAAAGTCTGGTTCCTTCAAAATGGAATGTCATTCTTGGATAATTATAATTTCCACTAGGCACGTTATAGCACAAACCGAATTCCCTTCGTTGGGGAGGGCTAGAACGAATTATCTCCTATCTCACGGCATTATAGGCGGTTCGGACAAGCATAGTTTGCAAGCATCCGAGTCCAATACTAAACCCCTTGTATGGTCCTGTTTCATATGAAAAATCTCGGGGTCTAATCTTAGCCATGTTCCCGCCACACTGATGCCCATGAGATTAATTACATATTTGCTCGTGTTTGGAAGCAGACTTGTTGTCCAAACTCTTACCTCTAATTTGAGCTTCGTCCCCAGAACTTGAGAATACGTAAGTACCGACTGGTGAACCCTGTGGAGGCAGGTGGTACTTAGTAGGACATACGCATTTTAGTCTCGCTCCTATACTGTAAAAGGATAGACCGCGGTCCAATTCCCAATTGTAGAATTCCGGCTATGATGTTTCTTTCTCCGATACGTTCCCTCCCAACTTTGTGATTTTCAAGGCCACAACCGAATGCAGTTTTTGGGAAACTTTTGACAGCTCCCCTGCTGTCTCGAAAGCCAAAGGTATCTAATCCTTTATCATTTTGTTTCTTTCTTATTAATTATCTTTCTGTCTATCGCTAGCATTGAATGTTTTGCATTCGTTGTGTGATTTCCTTCCTTGAAGTCAGAATATGTTAAGGATTTTTGTCGAAATGCTCCCTTAGGACTCTTGGTAAGAAGCCCTTATTGGTGCTTTGACATTTGTGTTTTCATTTATTTTTAAAATCTATTTTTTTTAACATGCATTGAAAAGTTCTAATCAAGTGTCCACCTATTAATAAGAGCCATTAAGGATTTTAAACAGAATGAAAGAAAAAGACTTGAGTACTCGGATTGTTATCTTTTCCTTCTACAATGACATAAATCTCAGTTTACTCAATGTTCAATAAGTTCATACTTATGTAGACTTATTATAACATAGATTATATGCATTTGAATCAATGAAAGTTCTAATGCAGAGTTCCACAAAACACGCGATTGATACCTGAGCTTCAATTTCTCTAGAATTTCTATAAACTCTTCAAGGATATTCACAGCTTGGCACAGTATGAATAGGAAAAAAATGGTCCTCAAATAGAGTAAATACTCCTAAAGAGCATAGCTCGCTTTGGAACTACACTTGAATCAGGATGGGAGGGATCAAAATCAGACATGGAGACGATCGACAATGACACAACCAAGAGCAGCACCATGGCCAGCAACTGCGGATGCGTGATGGTGATCAACTAACCACAACAGTGTAACAAACGATACAAATGGCGCGACTGGACTAGCGACGGACCGATGCAAAAGGGCTGGTGATGGTGAGATCCGATATTGAGCAACAAGTGGCGCTCTTGTCGGTGGCCAAGTTGCATTGATAGAGCAAATCTCACATGATACAGCAATCTTTTACAATTTATGCCAATCCCATTGATTGAGCTGATCTTCCACGATTTGAGTCAAATCCGTTGATAGAGCAAATCTTTCACAATCTGTACTGATACTATAGATTGTTATTAATGATACTATAGATTGTTATCTTTGTAAAATCTTTTTAATTGTGTTTCCCGCTCATGTACATATTATAAATATAATACAAATCTCCACACGATACGACAATACTAGCGATAGAGGCAATAAGCACTGGTTATGATTCGGGTTTGCCATTGCGATTTAGACCATAATTATCTAGATTGAAAGTACTATTTCGCTAAAAATTTAAAATAAGAGAACGATTGGGCCATATTCATGAAGAGCTTTCCAGTGATACCTAGAGTTTGTTAGAAGCAGACAATCAAGATGTGGCATTTGTTAATCACGGTTGTCTCAATGTAAGGTGCAGGGAATTTTATTACTGTTGTCCTAGCAATGACTATGAAGGTCGATAACTTGTCAAACTTAATGCTTGTTTGATTTATTCATTTTTTTGATAGAGTCGAGAAAGTGAGGCATAGGTTTTGTATGAAAGTTCCAAAAGCAGCGCTGATTAGTGATTTGCATAATAAGCATTTCAGAATGCCCAAGTGATACTGCGATGCCTTCAAGTTGTCCCAGGGAGTATTTAGATTACTGCGAGTTCACCTTAAAGAAGTCTTGCAATGTGCTTGTTCATTTTTCCATTTTGACTTTCATGATTTCTGAGAGGTAGTTGTTTGAAGCGACATGTGTAATTCATTCAGAACTTAAAGATGCGATGCATGTGTTGATATTTCTACATCTAGCTTGCTTGCTCAGACATGCCATATGCCGTGTACTATTTGTGAAGCATAGAAGTTCGAGGGTTCACTGAAAAGGAATTTACAGATTTGACATCGTATGTTGGAGATTTATTTCTTCTGCTGTACTTACTAGTTGTACTGTACATCATGTACTATTCTAATACCACATGTGTTGTCCTTAAATTCAAGGTATTCTTCTTTGCATTTGCCCCTGCTCTCATGCACTTGCCAGTATACAGTGGCTTTTTGTAGGATCTTATGATCCTCAATTTGATCCTTGAAGATCTCCAAACTGTTCATAGAATTAGATCCACATAACTTGCTTGAGTGGGTGGGTGTGGGTTTTGGAAAGTCAGGTGCGAAGCAAATAGCCCCTATTTGTAAAGTACCCTCTTCATATTTAGGTGGTTGAGGCGAGAAATGGCTTGATGAACCATTCTTTTGCCACGCACCGGCCCCATTCACTTGCTTATCATGGGGACTGTAAGTATATAGTCCCCCATGGATCACTATGGTATATATATATTTTTTGAGTTTTATTTTCTCTCAACTCTCTGATTACTCACCTAGAAAGAAAATATTTACCCATACAAAATTGGGCTCATTAAATCTGAATTTCAAAATGGATTTGCCAGCTCTAAGTTCTTTATTTTTTCAATTTATAGGGTTTTTTTTTTTTACATTTTTTATTTTATTTGCTAATTTTAAATTGTTTAATTTGCTTTTAAAAAAAATGATTTAAAGTTTTTATCCAAGTAGTATATACATGTGAAGAGATTAAAATGGTGCGGGTTTTACTAGAACATTAATGTGTTTTAATAATACGGATCGGGTCGATTATGGGTTAAGTATGGGTCACTATATCTATACTACGTAAAAATGGATTAAATGGGTTGACCCAAAACTTGACTTGACCCACTAATTTGCATGACAAAAACATAAGTAATCTTGTGGAATACTCTAGGACAAATGTCCCTGTCGTGGAATTTGATTGAATAAATGCGAAATACATTTACTAGCGAGCGCATTCAAGACTTGGGCAAGGTACAAGTCAAATAATCAACAACACGTGCTTTGGATGAACTCTGCAATATTCTTTCCTTTGAATAATAGCAACTAAAGGGTAAGCGTGAATTGTGGGAGATGAATAAGCATGAAAGCTATGTTTACTAGATTATGGTATATGAACTACTTTGAAGTCTTAAACTGCACTCATGCAGCTTCTAGAGCACGTTCCTGTCCTCCTTAAACCAATTAAATTGGAAATGTCAAAAGTTGATCGATTCCTTTCTTCTTTGGCTCGAAGATGGATGAGAGATGCAACCTTAGAAGAAATCCATTGCCTGACCTAAAAATCAATACGAAGAGACGAAAAGATGCACGACCCGATTCAGTCGGGACCCGATTCAGTCGGGACCCCATAACTAAATTGGGCCTCGAATCAGGTGGTCCGTGAAATGAATTGGCTTCCTTTTTCCTTTGTTTTTGGGAGTATTAAAGTCCAATTTGAAGGCCTTACCTAAAATTTTGTACGTAAAGGAAGCCTTTGCTTCGACAAACTTGCAAATGCATATTAGACAAGATCATGGGCTTGGGAATCCGTTGGGCCCGCTCAATCTCGCCCAGGCCCACCTGGCGGAAACTGCAAGTGCACGTTAAAGTCAACCTGTGCCATTTGGAAAAAAGTCAAAAATAAAAGTCAGTCAACTTCCGACAATGACATTTTTTTTTTGTCCGTGTAATCAACTCTTCTATTTCGCATTTTGCAATAAAATCCTTTCATAGTCTGTCATTACTTTATCCATCAAATTGGCTTCTTTCTTCCTTCCTTTTTTTTTTTTGTACTTCAAGACTAATCGATTATTTGACTTGATAAATTTTACATGAATTGTTAATCAGATACAAAAAGTGCTAAGAAGGAGTTCGGCCAGGGTAATCATGACTGCCATGAGGTCACTAACCTCACTTAAGTAGTTGGGTGTGTCAATGGTGGCGTGACGCATTAAGATCACATCACAATAAATGTGGAAGCAAAAGATCACAAGAGATGTCAAAGAGCTTCCCTATATGCTCTCTGAGTTATGATGAGAAATTTTTATGTGCACTTGGTCTATATTAGTCCATGTCATATAGGAGATTTTAGTGAGAAAGCAAGGGCAGCAAACACATTTACGGTTTAAGAAATGTTAACAAGCTTTCCTATAATCTCTCAGGTTGTGAGCCATACGACTGAAACATGGAGGAACATCATTGGCTTTGGACCCTTCATACGTGTGCCACATAAGCATCATCATCCTGAAGTTGTCCGCCTTCGTTAGCGACATTAACGGTCGAGGAGAAGGTGAAGTCGCATGGGGGTGAAGAAAGGGACCAAGAAGAAGATTAGGCTTGTGAATGAAAGAAAGATTTCGTGAAAGGGCAGGACGGGCTAGATGAAATGAGTTGTGTGAATGGGTCAATATGAGAAAGGGTGGTCGTCGATGAAGGCCATTAGCGGAGTATTGTTGTTGGAAAATAGGGCTTCAAATTGGGTAAAACAATTAAGTCGGACTTGAAAACGTAATATTACTTTATTTAATGATTTATTTCTCCTACAATGTTGCTAATGATCATCAGCAATTTTTTTTTAAGATATAATAAAGTCTCAAATGAGAATACTAAATAACAATTCTAGTATTTTTCCAGGGTCTCTTTAGGAAATAATTGGAAATAATTGCTATATTTTCTTCAAAAGAAAACGAAAATGGAAGAAGAAGACTATTGAAAGACTTGAAAGTTCTGCAAAGAATTGAACACAAATGTTGAATAAATATATTTGCACAGATATAACCTTTCAAAGATGAAGAAGTTATTTTCAAACAAACACAACCTTTCAAAGGCAAAAATAATATATTCAAAAATACAATATTATATAACCGTCACTCTATTATGAAAAGTCACACCATTTCAATAGGACACAATATTTATTTTATAATTATCAATTCAAATTTTAATTAATAAAAAAAATAATAATAGTTGATTAGTGCCAAATTTTGTCCATGTGCACACTTATATCCTTTCGATGTGGGATGAGGTACTTCTTGATTTGTTTTACAAACAAATTACCAACAATTACTTTAACTACTCAATTGATTACAAAATTGGTTGGGCACTGTGGATCTTGAAGACGCCCTCGTCGTGTTAGGCGATGCTGCCACGCTCTTTGTGCCCCCTATTGTCATTAGTTGGGTTCATGCTCGCGATGCCGGACCCAATGTCACGAAGCCCAAAATTGGTGGCATCGCCTAAGGTTATGCAAGTTACCTGGGGGTTTGTGATCTCAATTGTCGTGAGGTTACGATTCTGTAGCTCATGTTTGTCCTTGAGGAAGATAGAGACAAAAGCTGAGGGGCCTTAGCTGCATCGCCAGCCCCGAGCAACGCCGCATCGCCGGCGTCACCCGAGGCTATGTGGAGACGCTGGGCGGTCTTGACCACCGAGTTAGAATAGTAGTCAAGAGAGAAAGAACATGGGGGCGCACGTTCTCGAGCACAGTGACGGCTACGGAAGACTCAAGCAGCAATAGGACGAGGTCGACCATCACACGCGAGGGGTGGCTGGCGGGTTTTTAAAAGTTATTGTAATTTTGTGCAAATGTAAATGTATTGCAGTTATGGAGAGATTGCTACTATGTGAATTGCAGCGCCCCTTTTTCACAATTGTTACTGCTCCGAAAACTATACTGAACAGGCTCTTCAGTTATCTTTGATCTTTATATGGTGTTATTTGAACTTGAGCATACATATAGATAGGGATTTGCTAGCATAATAGTTTTTGGGCTATTATTAGAATAACAATTTGTTGTGAACCATAAATTCTTAAAGGAGTGGGCCCTACAACGATTTATAATTATTTTTTATTTGATTTTTTATGATTTAAAATAGACCGTCATTTTCACAATAGATTAAAGATTATCATTCAATTATTTTTCATATACATATTATTGTGTCATACTTTCAAAGTGGTGTATAGAAAGTCGCCGGATGAATTGGGGAAGAATCGAGGTTGCACAATTTGGACATGAGAAATGCTTATATGACCATCTTTAATCTATTGTGAGAATAATGGCCTGTATTAGGTCACAAAAAAAGAAATAACAAATAATTAGAAATCATTGTATGGTCAACTCTTTCAAAAATTTATGACTCACAATATGTTGTTTTTTTATATGGTATCCAAAAAACTGTTATGCTAGCAAAGCTCTTTAGACACAATATGAGTAAGAAAATTGCTAGATCGTGTACAAACATGCAAGGACATTCACAGTCAGCGAGGAAAAGGTCTAGAACAAAAGGTCTTTTATGTTTGGACTCTTAGTGTTAATACCAAGTCTAACCTTCTCGAAGGAATTCCTTGGATCTTCAAGGACCTTCGGAATTCCATAAAATGTATGACATGCATGCATGCATGAACAGAAACAGTTTTTTCTTCTTCAAGAGTCTCATTCTCTTCCGACGAAGTCTTATCAGCTTTTTTCAACTTCGAGTTTACATCTCTTTAAAAGCCTTGCGAAGCTCCTCATTACCAAGTGTGGAGTCGTCATATGCAGAATCAATCAATACATACCTCAGCTCCTGCAAGGTCAGCCACCAAACATAGATTTGCAACTTCGGATTTGTTATCACTTGATTCACTCTCAATGTGACTCCGTGCTGAATTTCTTCTTGAGTAATGAGCATTGGGATTCCAAGCGGCCGGGTTGAAGACACTCAAAGCATGTGAGCGAGTTGCGAATAAGTGTGGCTACATCTTCTTTGTCCTCATCGTATGTGCTTAAAAATTCTTTCCGGGTACTATCATCAACTCTCAAGGGGATTGATTTCTTCTTTCTCCTACTCGCCTTGGTTTCTTTCTCCACTTCATAGGACATTAAAGGGCTAATAACCTCTTCCAAGGTCATAATTATGAGATTAGTGCCATCATGTATTAAACTCTTTTGCGTGTTCCAATACAAGTTCGCTATAAATTCATCATTAGGGATAGTCTTTCCAAGAGCGGCAAACGAGTGAACGTATCCTCGATGCCTTCATGCAGCTCCATCTCGAACAATTCATAAATGTGTTGGAGCATGCTAATCTTGGCCCCTCATACATGACTAGTTTCTTAATAAGTGATCTCCAATCAATCCCATACTTCTTTAGCTATTGCACATGAGGAAATCCTGTTGAATTCGGCCAGAGAAAGTGCATATACAAAACATGCTCTGCTTTTGCAATTTTGGATGTACCGGAGGATTCACCTCTCTTCATGGGCTCAAAGGGTCCATCTTGCACAATCAACCAAAAATTCGTAATCCATTGATTGAATGAACATGGTCCTCCTACATTTCCAATATATATGTTAGCACTGTCAAACAACGGAGGGCGAGTAAACAAGTTGCCTCGCTCAAGATGGTTCCAACAACGGTTGCCATTGATTTTTACCTCAAAAGCACAACACTTTTAGGACAAGGAGAACGTGCTCTCGTGCCAACTATTAGGTATAAAGAAGCAATCAAGAGGGGAGTGAATTGGTTTTTGGAAAATTTTAAAAAACAAATTAGTTTTATAAAACCAACCCTAATAAAAGTATTGCTTCTACATGCAAAGGGAACTAGAAATAAAAGCCACAAAAAATAACTGAGTTTTGGAAAAAAAATTATGAATAAGATTTATAGAGGTTCGGCTTGAGTATGCTCATCTCTTCTAGCTATAGGAGCTTAAATATGCTGAATATCATTAGTTGTGCCAAGAGTTCCAACATTGCCTTGCAAGTATAAAACCTTTCGTAGTGCAGAACCTAGCTTCTATCTATACCAACTCGTGGTAGACTAAGTAACTATTAGCCCCTAATAGTTAGTCCCACACCCTGCACACACATCATAGGAGAAACTTTCCCCGAACTGTAAACCATACCTCTAAGTATTGACAAATACTCCCTTGTACACTTTGTCTTCACCTAGACAAATGTAATAAGTTTATGTATGGCTAGTTCTCTAAAGGGTTTTCAAATGGGTTAATCACTCTTGTTAACTCTTAGTAACAATACTCAATTAGGTATTACAAGGGGATTTCCATTCATCATGTCATACTCTTTGTCAAATTCCAAGTTTGATTATGCAAAATTGAAAGGGAAATAACATATAATAATGGTATGAAAGTGATAATAAGGTTCAAGTTCATGCTGACTTGAGATGAGCAACATCGACTCATCTATGGTAATTCAATCCTCATCGTTGTGACTGCTAATGACGTTGTAAATTGTAGAAATTAGTTTCAACCCAAATCTGATTGATCTTGTTTGATATTGCTTTGCTAAGTTGCTTTAGTTGGAACTCTTGAATTTTATAAAACTTCATGTTTATTTGGTTTTGCAATATAGGAATTCCTCAAATGATTACACCAAGCATTAGTGAAGGCCACTGTAAATACTTCAAAATCTTGACATATGCTCCAGGTGGAAAATAAACTGAACGGAAATCGTTTCATGAAATTGAAGTCGTAAAGTAAAATGAAACTAAACTGAGGCATTTGCCAAACTCACCAATAAGAAGAAAGCAACATAGAAGACAATAAATAACTTATTGGATCTCCTTTTTCATTATTCTGAATGCTCACTTCTTAATGTTAATGACACACTTCCTAGACAAAGGAAACTTTCAAAGCACTAAAATCAAATAGGAATCGATAATTTGCTTGTTGAAATGATTCAAGTAAGCTAGTTCCACCATCTTTTGTTGGCATCATCATCAGGCAAAAACCCTGGTCAAAAGTTTGAAAAATATTACTTCCATCAAGAAAAAGATTGGCTCCATCAAAATGAAATGTCATCGTTGGAAATGTATAATTCCCACCGGGTGCGCCATAACACAAGTCGAATTCCTGTAGAGGAGGCTGAGAAAGCAATCGATAGACCTCTCGGAAAATTCGATGTATCTCATTTCTCATTGTAGTATAGGCGGTTTGGACAAGCACAGTTAGAAAGCTTCCTGAATCCACAATAAACTCACCTGTGCGATCCGATTTCTTCCGAAAAATCTTTAGGTTTATTGTTAGGCGTTTTCCTACCACACTGATGCCCGTGACATTAATTGCATACCGGTTTACTGGAAGGAGAGGTGTTGTCCAAACGCTTCCTCTAATTTGAGCTTCATCCCCAAAAAGTAAGACCACGGTGCTGGTTGGTGAACCTTTTGGAAGTAGGCAGTAAAATATACATATTTTATTCTCATTTCTATATTGCCAAGGGATAGACCGTTGCCCAATGCCCAAGCCTAGAATTCCGGCAATGATATTACTTTCTCCACCCTTTTCCAAGTGAAATTTGTGATTTTTGAGGCCGCAACTAAATACGGTGCCTGGGAATCTTTTGACAGCTCTGCTGCTGTTCGGGAAGCCAAAGGTATTCAAACCAATTGCCCTTTTGCTATAGCAATCAAAGCATCCATTTCCAACATAATTTGTCTTATATATGCAAAAATTGCATATTTTAGGAAACAACGGAGATCATAGCAAGGTAAAGCTCGGTATGATTCCGATTCAAGTCTATTGAAGTTACCTTGCCTAATGGGAAAGCATTCAGTACATCCTTCATACTGCATCCATGTATCGTCACTACCTGTATCCACCAAAAAGTAAGGAGCATAAGAATGCAAGCCAACAGTAAAAAATGTTATAAGGTAACCAAGGTTATCTTTAGTAAGTCTTGGTTGTAAGGTAAAAGACTCATATTCAGCTGTTTGCTTTGACTCTCCCAAACTCAAAGAAGTGGTAGATTCAAGCCGGTGGGCACGAGCTCTAAATATTTCCGCAATTCTTTGGCATCGTTCCTTGAGGGTAAGGTGGAGATTTGTCAACTTCGTCTATTGGGATTAAGTTGATGCTGAAGCCACTGGTTCGGGAAGGGTTCCTAGCAATGAAAAAGCAAAATACTACAAATGCTATAAGAGTCGCTTGTGGTGAATTCATTTTTTTTCCTTCTTTTGCTTTTGTTATCACTATGTGATTTCTACTTTAGAATGGACTATATACGAAATAGGTGCTACCTGAATCTTGTCGTTTAGCTCTCAATTAATATCAATGCCAAAGGGAAGTAAATGAAACAACTCATGCAGAGCTACTAGACTATTAAGATATCTTTTGATTCTTTTGTTTCCTCCTTATCAACTCTCTTTTGTCTGTTGCTCGCATTAAATGTCTTGCATTTATTGTGTGATTTCCTTTCTAAAAGTCAAGGTTAAGGACTTTGTTGAAATGGGCGATAAGAAGCACTAATTATACTTTAAAATTTATGTTTCCATTTATTTTCAAAATTCAATTTTTTAATATACATTTACAATTATTCTTTCTATCTGTAGGTTCTTATTAAGATGTTCCCTTGTTGACAAGACTCGTTAAAGATTTTACACAGAATGACATATCTCAGGTTTGTTTTGTTTTCCCTCCACTATGACATAAATCTTCATGATATTTCTAAAAAAGGGGGAAAGTTGAGAGATTGAAAATTGGGATGGAGAATGTTAAAAATTTGAAAAGATTTTTAGTAAGTTCACAACCTTTGTGCTCGTTTTGTATACAACCTATATCTGTCACATTAATTGGGTACTTGTTGAAAGAAAAATGATTAACTATATATGTCAATGATAATTGATATGGGTTGCGTACAAAAAAAAAACACGCAGGCTGTGTATTTAAATTTTTTCCAACTTAAAAGGCTGGTGAGAAGGGATTGGAGGGAAAATTTAAAATTAGATGTGCTTCCACTTCATTTGCCATTCCTTTGGGTCTCCCAAACATAGCCTAGGGACAATTTTGTTGTTTAATTCCCAATAGAAAAAAACAAACTTTTCTTTGGTAATCACTGTTGGTAAAAAAAATTACCTGTTACCGATTTTCCAATAATTTTTTTGGCAAACTTATAAATTGTTTTATGAAATTACCTCTTTTTTTTTTTTTTTTTTTTTTTTTTTAATAGTTTGTATATTATCTACTTTTTTATTATCATTTACCAACTTTTCTTTGCCTTTGCCATAGATCTACAACTCTTATATGCAATACCAGCCCTTGTTTGAATGACTTACCGACATTTTTCCCATTAGTTTACCAATCAATTTTGATTGTCTACTCACAATTAAGTTACTTATCAAGTTTATATATTTTTTTCTTATTTATCTATTTTTAATTTAGCAACTTTTTATTGTGTTTTCAATTTTTTTTTTGGCTTCATTACCAACACTCGAATTTATCAATATTTTTAAAAAGAAAATTAAAAAGTTTTTTTATATGTTCACGACTAACTGACCGAAGGATACATGTACCCCTGTAAACATAGATTGGTCATATTTTCCTACTCGTATGTCTCCATCTCAACCTAGCTGCTTTCCTAACTTGTCCCAAGGACCGGATCATTCTTGACCGAAGGAAATATGCTAAACTAGCGGCCACCGATACAAAAATTTCGAAGCGTGATCGAAAGTCTGGAGGGTTCTCTAGGTGGCTTTTACAACCTCTAGGAGCCTGCACAGTGGAATGTAGGGATTTATTCGTCTAATTACAGTATTCACTCCCACTAACCCTTTGGTCAATATTTAGCGCACATAGCATGAATTAGGTGCTATGGTTTTTCATTCTTACTTTGGAGCATATGTCAGTATTACTTGTAACGAATCTATAAACATTTTACAGACCTCACCTAGTCATCCTCATTTGACTAACCTGAAATCTTAGAGGGAGACACTCAACCTTTCTTTGCTTAATATCAGGTGGATATGAGATTTCTTGTGTGGTCTACAACTAGCTGCGTGGATTTCGTTCATCATGTCTGTCAAAGACCAAGTTTGATTATGCAAAACTAAGAAGGAAACAATAAATGATGGCGTGAACGTGATGATAAGGCTTGAGTTCGCACTAAGTCGAAATGAGCAACAAGTCTCCTATGGTAACTCATTCCCCATAGGACTTTTTTTATTTTTATTTTTGAGGACCAACCCCATAGGACCGTTAAATATGGTGTGATTGTGTATATTGGTTGCAAACCTTACTCTGGTCAATCAAGCTTGGTAAATTAGTAGACAAAACAATGGCGAAGGCCACTGGAATCGCCTCAAAATCATGACATATGCTTCCGATCTCGTGATCCCTCTTTATGAAACCGACGTTTTCAAGTAAATTGGAACTAAAGTGAACCATTCGTCAAACCCAACAACAGGAAGAAAGCTTTAGAAGACAATGACCTAATGGGTTTCTGTTCCATTATTTTTAATGATAACTTCTTAATTGGAACCACACACTTCTGGGACAAACGAGTCAATGCCCTAAAATCAAACAAGAATTGATAATTTGCCTATTGATATGATCCAAGTACGTTAGTTGCACCATCACTTATTGACATAATTATCAGGCAAAACACTCTATTGAAGGTTTGAAACACATTACTTGCATGAAGAAAAAGATCGGCTCCTTCAAAATGGAATGTCATCGTTGGAAATGTATAGTTCCCCGTAAGCATGTGATAACACAAATCGAGCTTCCCCGGTTGAGGAGGCCTAGGATGCCACTGATAATTGCTCAAGAGAAATCGAATTATCTCGCAGTTTGGACAAGTATAGACTAAAAGCTTCCTGAGTCCAATATAAGCCCACCCGTATGGTTTGGTTTCATTTGTAAAAACGCAGGGTCTATTCCTGGGCGTGTTCCTGCCACGGTAATATCCATGACATTAATTGCTTACTTGTTTATGTTAGGAAGCAGACGTGTTGTCCTAGCTCTTCCAAAAATTTGAACTTCATCCCCAAAACGTAAGTCTGCATGGGTGCCAGTTGGCAAACCGTGTGGGGGTAGGCAATAGGACATACGCATTTAAGTCTCATTTCTATATTGCGAAAAGATAGATCTTGCCCTGGTGCCTAAGCTTAGAACTCCGGCTGAGGTGTTACTTTCTCCAATATTTTCCCATTCTAACTCATGGTTTTTGAGGCCCCAACCGAATACAGTGTCTGGGAATCTTTTGACAACTCCCTTGCCATCCTCGAAGCCAAAAGTTTCCAATCCTACCACCCCTTTGTTATAGCAATCAAAGCATCTAGATCCAAGAGAATTTATTTTATACGTGCACCAACCATCTATGCATACTCTAGGAATACAATGGGTATCATTGCAAGGTAAGGGCCTGTATGATTGTGACTCATTTCTCTTGAAATTACCTTGCCTAATGTGGAAGCAGTTAGTGCATCCTTCACATTGCATCCATGTATCATCACTACCTGTATTTACCATCAAGTGGAAAGCATACGAATGCGAGCCAACAGTTAAAATGTTACAAAAAAACCAAGGTTATGAATAGTAATTCGAGATCGTAAGGTATAAGGCTCATATTTGGGTATTTGCTTCCAGTCTGCTGAATTGGAAGAAGTGACGTATTCAAGTTGGTGGACACAAGCAGCAGATATCTCAGCAATTCTTTGATATCTTTCCTCGAGGGTAAGGTTTTCAGGAAACAGAGATGTGTCAACTTGGTCCGACGAGATTAAGCTGATGCTGAAGCCATGGACTAAAGATGAGTTGTTGGCCATGAAAACGCAAAAAATTAGGAATGCCACAGGAGTCGCATGTGATGAAGTCGTTTTTTTTTTCCCTTTGTTTTTGCTTTTATCAGTGTGTGACTGCATCTATTTTAGAAGGGATTTTATACGAATCAGATGCTACGTAAATTTTATTGTCTCAATTAATGATGATGCCATAATGATTAAATCAAACAACTCGAGCAAAGAAAGAAACAACTTATGCAGACCTACTAGATTAGTAAGATATCTTTAATTCTTTTTGTTTCCTTCAAATGAATTCTCTCTTGTCTATTGCTGGCATTAAAGGTTTTGCATTTATTGTGTGATTTCCTTCTTTAAAGTCAGATTATGTTATGGATTTTGTTGAAAAGCGATCCAAGGACACTTGATAAGAAGCGCTGATTATGCTTTTAAATTATTGTATTAATTTATTTTCATAATTCAATGTTTTTCAATATACATTGAAAGTTGTTCTTACCAACTCTAGGTTCTTCTCAAGTGTCTCTATGTTAACAAGACCTGTTAAGGACTTTAAACAATATGAAAGAGCAGACTAGGTGCTCAGGTTTGTTCTATTTTCCTTCCACAATTACATGAATCTCTGTAAAAGATCTTACCTCAATGATATATATGAAAAGGGGCGTAACGTCAAATAATGAAATTAAGGTGGAGAATTTGAAAATTTTAAAACATATTTATATAGTACACAGCTTCTGTGGTCATTTTTTATATACCAATCCATATTTATTACCATTAATTGGTAGTTATAGTTTGGAAAAATTACTAATTATTTATGTCAGTGATGATAGATATGGTTGTGTACAATAAACACGCAGGTTGTATATTTAGAGTATTTTTCCAAATTTAAATTTCTTTTGAGTTAAGAATGAAGGGAAATTTTAATAGTAGAGGTTTTTTCACTTTCTTTTCCTTTCCATTAGATCTCTAAGGCACCGTTTGGTAACCATCCAAACAATGTCTGATTCTGATTTTTTGTTCCCAGAATCAGTTTGAGACGATAATTGCGTTTGGTATAATTTTTGTTCCCGGAACAGATTGGGAAGAGAATCAAGAATAAAAAAAAAGAGTTGATTCTTGTTCCGGGAACAAAATTGAGAATCAAAACTCTTCTTTTTCCCTTTTCTTCTTCTTCATTGATTGCCATCTCGTGATCGCTGCCCGCCGCCCGCCGCCGTCCACCGCCGCCGGTGCCGCCATCCGCCGCTGCCGATCATCGACAACTGGTCCGGCAAGCTCACCGGAGGCTTGCCAGGCCAGGGCGAGGTTCGGTGAGCTTGTTGGTGGCCAGGCGGGCCTCGCCCAGCCCCGGCGAGGCCCGCCTAGCCTCGATGAGGCTCGCCTAGCCCTACCGGTGGCCGGGAGGCCTCGCCCGCCCCGGCGAGGCCCGCCCGGCCACCGGTGAGGCTCGGCCTCGCCGGATCCGGCGAGCGCGAGGCTCGCTGGTGGTTGGGCGAGCGCGAGGCTCATCGGTGGCTGGGCGAGCGCGAGGCTCGCCCAGCCCCATCGGTGAGGCCGGCCCGGAGGCCGGCTCGCCACTGCCAAGGCTCGGCCTCGCCAAGCCTCGACGAGGCCTGCATTCTTTTATTCAAAATCAGTTCCCGGGAACAGAATAAAAAATAATCATTTCTTGTCAGAACAGAATCGTTACCAAACGCGCACTAAGCATAGCCAAGGGGACGATTCTATCGTTTGATTCCTGCTGTTTTTTTTTTTTTTTTCCCTTCATGTCCATAGATTTTTGAAAGTGTTGTTGATCAATGTCGTTTATGGTAGGTGGTAAACGAGTGTTCCCGGTCACCCGATTTCCGGATAAGTTGTGGGTAATTTATCAACAATTTTATTACCAATTATTTCGGCAATTTGCAAATTATCACCCTTTTTATTTATTTATTTTTTATCGTTCACTAACTTGTATTTCTCTTTTTTATTACCGCCTTAAATTTACAAGCTCTTATATGGACCTTTATTTGAATGACTTATACACTTTTTTTCTTATTAATTTATCGTCTAGTTTTGGTTATCTACTCTCATTTGAATTACGTACCAAATTTATTCTTTTTTCCAAATTTTTTAATTCCGCAACTTTTCTACTGGGTTACAAACTTATTTTGCCTTTATTACCAACACTTGAATTTACTAATAGTTTTAGAATAGAGAAATGAAATTTGGTAAATTTTATAAAAAAAAAGTTGGAAAATTGAAATAATTTGAATGAGAGTCAGTTACTCAAAAGTAGTTGATAACATGAGTGTACTAATTTGAGAATTTGGTTGACAACAAATATTTCTAGGGTAAATATGGTATCGTTGTACCCGTTCAAAAATTTTTGTGATACTAAAATTAGTTTGAAGTAAATATAGCTAGGGGTAAGCATAGTTGCAGGGTAAGTTCCATGTTCAAAAAATTGGGGAATTGATTCCAACGGGTAGATTCATAATTCTTGCGTTATCTTGTTCAATATGTTTGCTTGATCCTTCTATATCTCATGACGCCCAATGAGGGGTGAGCGGTTCCCGGTTCCGGTTCGGTTCCGTTTGGAACCTGGAACCTACCCTCGGGTAACTTCTTCAATTTTTGGAACCGGAACCTACCCTCGTTACTAAGAACTTCCACAGTTCCAGGGTTCCGTGGTTTTCGGTTCCAACAGGTTTTTTTTTTTTTTTTTTCATTTTCATTTTCACAGGATTAAAACAGCGCCACAACATGATCAATCACTATTCAGAAAACTCTTGATACCCGCAAGGTTATGAACTAATTGAAGCTTCATTCATGAAGCAACACATAAAACAGGGAATAGCATGCACAAAATCAATTGTCGATTGTTTTTTCCCGTCTTCTTATCAC
The DNA here is from genome assembly GCA_014182515.1 of Eucalyptus microcorys. NCBI lineage: Eukaryota > Viridiplantae > Streptophyta > Magnoliopsida > Myrtales > Myrtaceae > Eucalyptus > Eucalyptus microcorys. Next base: position 39,700,249 of record CM024564.1, read on the forward strand.
TTATCTCTCTGGTACAACTTGCATATTTGTACATGGCGATCTCAGAAAACCAAACAGATTCAACGAAACAGAACCACACCCAAATTCAGCCCGACCACATCCAAACAAACAACCAACCGACGCTCAACGAATGGGCTATTCCCAACAATCACAAGCGATGCCGAACGAAATAGGGTCGTCGAAATTCGAAAGAAAAATCAAATCTTTGAGCTCTCGGCTTACTCATCTCGTCGGGAGTCAAGAACTGGCGGCGACCCGTGGGCTTGCCCTTGAACTTTCCCCTCCCCATGGCTCAGAGACGCGCTTCCCGACTTGCAGAACACGATTTGGGCACGTAAGAGAAGATCGACCTAGATCTGCAAGCAGACGATCGGCCTCGTTCTCGACGCGATTGGGTGGTTATCGTTTCGCGAGGAACGAGAATCTTCCGCGGAAGAGCCAAAGAGAGATGGAGCTGAATCGATTCCTTCTTCCCCCTTTTCACCTCCCCCATTATCTTCGAATCGGAACTCGAACAGGAAAAACCAAATACACTTGTTTTCCACAGTTCCTGTATCAAAAATAAGAGAATAAATTCGTAGTCAATAAGTCAAGGGCAAGCACGCGGCAACGGTGGCGCGACGGCGACGAAGACACGAGTATCACGGCACCAACAGTGGCACGGACGGCTCGGCGAAGACGGCGGCGGTTGTGGCGAAACCCACGGCCAAGGGTGGAAGAGCTTGGTTCTGGCGGAGGCGGTGGCGGTTCGGAGCAACGACGGCCCGGACGGCCGAGCGAGCGGCGGCAAGAGGTGGTCGCGGTGGCTTGGGGATGGCGGTAAGGGGTGGCGCCGATGGCGCGACAGCTCGTCGAGACGGCTCGTCGGACGAGCGGTGGGTGGTGGTGGTTCGGTGGCCAAGAGGCGGTGGTGAGTAGGGCGTGGGGCGGCGATGTGGTGGTGGGTGAAGTAGCAGCCAGCAAGAAGAAGGAAGAAGAAGAAGAAGAAGAGGAGAATGAGGGTGGGGTTCGGCCGAGAGAGGGGGAAAGAGAAGAGAAAGAGAGAGAGAAGAAAAGAAAAAAAGTAGGGAGCAGGAAGTGACGTGAGGAGAGGAAAAAGGGGAGAAAAGAAAGAGAGAGAGAGAAAAAGAAAGGAGAAGGGGGAAGAATCGGCGGGAGGGAGAGAAATCGCGTGGGGAAAGTAACTTGCTAGATTTTTTTTTTTTTTTTTTTTAAATTCTGACCGGTTTCGGTTCCGGTTCCGGTTCCGATTTCCATAGGAACCGGAATCGGAACCGGGAACGCCGGTTCCTAGAAAAAGGGAACCGGGAACCGGAACCGGTCTCTTAAGAATCGGAAACCGAACCGGACCCTCCGGTTCGGTTCTCCGGTTCCCGGTTCTACCCGGGAACCGTGCTCACCCCTACGCCCAATGATTAGTTTGTAATGTGGAACCATTAGTCTAAGCTTCCATTTTTGACAATATATCTTATATTTTGTGTGTGTCTAAATATAAATTGTGATTAGTATTTTAGAGAGGTGATAATTTACTTCAATCGTTCAATTAAGAACATAAGCAAAATTTGGGTAGATCCTTGAACTTGTGTGATAGGGTAGGTTCTAGGTTTATGATTTTTGGGTATGCAGATTAGGTTTTAAGTTTCAAAAACTAGGAAATCTGTTTCAACGATGATATATCAATTTGGGGTTTTTTGTGATATTAAACTAAATATTTTAATCTATCCATCCACTCATATGCATCTCACATGTAGCTGAAACACTTAAAAGTAAATAAGCAACAACGATGCGACTTTTTTCAATTGTAGGATGAAATTAGAAAATTCAGACTAATGTTCGATAGTGTTTAGGCTACGTCCATTTATAAACTATGAAGTTTTGTTTCCCCGGATTAAACTACAAAATTTATTTCCAAGGCCGTTTTTTTGTGCTTTAGTGAAACGTCACGCATGTGACTAGGTGGTGCATGGGTTCAATTGAATTTGGATCATTTTAGGTAAGTCCCATGGGAGTCTCACGTATGGATCCCTCCAAATCATAATGTCCAGATCCAATCTAGTAGATATACGAGGTTCATGCAATAGTTGCTCGATGTAGTGGAGGTTTCAGAAGTAGGTCATGTCGATCAAATTTCATTGAAATAATTGATCTAACCATCATATCATCACGTTTTTTTAAAAAAAAAAAAAAATGACCCAACGATACTGTGAGCATCAAGCTAAATCCATATAATCTGTCTGGTCAAATGCAGGCCATCTACACTTGCATGAGGAAGTCACAATGAGTTACTTCTGTGCGACTTGACCCAATGTGTTCTAGTACGAATCGAACTTGAAAACTCACGCTTCCTGAAGCGCAAATATTATCGTCGTTTTACCACTCGACCAACTCTTAACTTAGAAACAAGTGCCGACGAGGGCAAAGTACATGGTGAGAGAAAATTGCAACTGATAAAGGTACCGTGAAACATAGGCTCCGTTTGATATGAGATTAGTTCTCTTTCCCATATTTCGCATGGGTTTTTATTGATGATTTATGGGGCAACAGCATTAGATGTTTGGCCAAACGTAGGAAAACTTTACAAAGAAAAAGTTATTATCCAAATGATCAAAAATTAATTCGCTGTTTGGCTAATGCCGATGCTGCGTATGAAGAGCGGAAATGAACCCAATAAAAATATTATAATAGTTATATCAATTAAACGTCTTTTTCTGATTGCAAAAGTCATGAAAACATAGAGTTTATCCAAATGATGTAATGAATCATGTAAACGTTTGGTCTAGCTCAAACATTTACGAGAATGCTAATAAGACATTTTTTTTTTTATCTCCCACAAGTTTGACATTTGTTACATTTGGTTGCCTGGATGGTCAAACATAGAATTTTAATACAGAATCAAATTGTTATAAAATTCATAAACCTTCTTATAAGAGTTAAAATCCATTATCAGAGCTAATGATTCCTTCTTTGTTAGCATATTATTTGTCTCGTTTTCGCAGTAGGTATTATTTTCATTAATCATAAAAATTTCATCTATCTGAAAGGGATTTGAAAAATGAAAATAGATTAAGCACAGTATTTCTAAAAATAATATTTTGATAGTTAACAAACATAAAGAGAATTGTCGTCGAACGAATCTTTCTTGTTTGAAAATAAAGACTGACCCGTATATTAATTTTTAAATCAAAAAACCTTTCACCTTTGTATATTCTAATGGATTTCAAACTCTCAAAATAATCGAAAGTTATATAGCATACTAGCTATTGTTATTATTTGTTGAGCAACATCTATCATTTATGTTCTCGAGTCTACACATTGACCGCATTCAGTTAAAAACACTTTACAAAAATATACAGATCTCGCCCTCCCCCCAATATTTGGAAATTTCTTCGATTCCTGAGATTTGAGGACATATTCTTGGGAGCTTCTATGTCATGAAAATACTTCCAAATCAAGATCTGTACCTTAAATGATAATTTTGATTATGAAATCTGGAATAAATTCAGTATTTATTTCCTAATTTGCAAACTTTTATATGGAAAGATGATATCCAAACATTGGATATATCACTTTCGCGATCTACTTTTGGTAATATTAGTTGTCTATAAAAGCTTGCTCCCTGTTGAACCTTAAGGAAGCATTTAAGAAAGTTACGTTGTTTTGCTTATAGGCTTAAAATGTCAAAGAGCTATTGTCTTCATTTTATTGATTACGACTATCAAGCGAAAAAGAAAAGTATGGTATAATCTAAGTGTTAATTCTAGTATGAATAAAACATGTTTGTAATATATATTAGTAAAGTTTTTATTTAACAAAAATTATATAAAGTATGGTATTATCCAAGTGTTAATTCTAGTATGAACAAAACATATTCGTAATATATTTTAGAAAAGTTTTTATTTAACAAAAATTATATAAAGTATGGTATTATCCCAGTGTTAATTCTAGTATGAACCAAACATGTTTGTAATATATTTTAGTAAATTTTTTTTTAAACATTATATATAGTTGAAAAGATTAATTATTTTCGTGATAGAATTCTTTATAATATATTGACTAAGATTAAGAAAATTTTAAACAAATGCGTCCTGGTTGGCCTGCTTATACTTATTCTAGACCTGTCCCCGCTTATGAATTTTTTATTATTGAATCACTACCACCTTGGATTTATTTCGTTAGATAGGTTTATGTTGCCCATGTCTTACAAACTCAACTTTGTGGTCACGGCAGCACAGTTAAATATAATAGGTAACGGTGTCGTTATGCTAGTGCTATCCTTAGAAAAACGACAGGATAACCACTAAAAAATTGAGACAATGTAAAGTTCACAAAATAATAGACAAATGACAACTAGTTTGCACAATCATTTGAATAATTCATTCAAATTCGTACGTGATAAGTGCAACTTTTCACCAACTTTTGCTTTGTGACGATCCAACATTTATTATGTTGCATTCTATCTCATCGTCCTTATTATATATATCCGAAGTACAACTTAGGGTTTTGCATGACAAGTGCATTGATTGTTTTTCGGAAAATTACATTGATTCTGTCTTTTAGATGCTGTCATTTCTTAAAAATAGAAAATTTCGATACGTTCCGACACGTTATATATTAAATATATTTTTATATATAAATACATAAATAAATAATAATAAAAATAGCCTAGAATTAATTTACACGAAAAATATTAAATAATATCATTCATTATTTTAATTTGTTACAATAATACATAAAACTTAGAGGAAAAAAATTGTTTAAAGAAAAATGCTGAAATGATATTTTTAAATTTATTTATTTATCATATATAGCATTTTTTATTACTTCTTTCATAGTAAAAGACTTTTTAAAAAACTAAAACAATTCTAAAAAAAAAAAAGAAAAAAAAAGAATTGACCCCGTGTGTGTATATGTATAGCATTTTTATTACTTCTTTTGTATATATTTATATTTTGACCCCATAAGTATTAGAAATTTTTAAAATTAACCCCATGCGTGTCGGAATCGCGTGTTGGAATTCTAGACTCGCGTGTCGAAAAGAGTTGACCACGTGTCGGATTTTTCGACACTCGTTGACCGCGTGTCGGGACGTGTCGGAGCGTGTCGGACACGTGTCGGAGTGTCGGACATGATACGAAGGCTTCCGGAGAGTGTCCGTGCTTGCGTTGATCTAAGAGCATAAGATACGGAATCGTAGCCCAATACTTCAACACTCAATCTTAATTGATTGTACTAAGTAGTTCCTGTACTATTAATGAAGGAAACTGAGATTCCTAATTTCAAGAAACTACTTTATTTCTCTGTTCCAGAAAGATTCCTTAGCTGCCCATTAGCAAATATCACATGCATTCATGGACAAAATGTCAGTTTGAAAGTGAAAAAATTAATTAACCACCATCAAATTAATCCACAAATTTATCATCCTTTTTTGTTTGAGTGTTATATACCATCATTTTAGAGCTTACTGATCGGTAACTACCAATCGAGACGATTATAGAAATTTGTTAAAATCAATCAAGCTTTAAGAAATTCAGACAATTGACATTATATAAAAATTAAGTACGTGGGAGCATGTTCCACAATTTTTAAATCTCGAGCGATTTGCACGTTGACTAACCATGTCCTTTCAAGTGCCATACACCATATTTTAGGAGAAGCAAATTCTCATAGATTTACAAGGAAAGTGCTACATATACCATATATGCAGAGGAAAATGAATCCTCATAAATCGACAAAAAGAGCCAAGCTACATATGTGTAGGTGGGTCAGGATTCAATACAGGCAGATGACGCAAAAAATTGAAGGATTCAACGCTTATATGAGCTAATCAACTCTAAAAAAATAACAACAAAAATAGGGAAAGAACGACACAAACGTTGACATGCACGATTTGACTTTCGATGAGCTTGTCATAGAAGGTAATTGATCCTCAATTCGATCCAATCAACTCCACGTCACACATAATAATAATAAAAAAAGCTGGTCATTTTTATTTTTTTTAAGGAAATTAAAAAATATGTGTAATTGATTTGGTCTGATTCCAAAATCTGATTTCCCCTTGGAATTGAAAAAAAAAAATCGTTAAGATACCAGTTTTACTTTCAGAAATTATTAATTGGAACTGGACGAACACTCTTGAAAATTAGACTAAATCGGCCGACGCACCTCCGGTGCTTTTTTTTTTCCTTTCCAATATTCGATAGTCTCATCATCAACGCGGAAAGCTCCCTCGCTATCCGCTGACGTTCCTTCATCCGTACGTGTCGCGCTACAAATATCCCGTTCCTAGATCTCGTAAAATATTGAAGGCAGATGCGTTCACGGGACGTGGGTTCTCCCTAATTTCTTTAATCCGACCATCACGCCGGTTCTCCTCTTTCCTTCCTCTCGAATCGCTCCGTCCCCGAATCACCCTCTTCACCTTCCTCACAAAAAAGGGACTTCTTTGGTACCTCCTGGGCTTGTTTCTGTTTGTCTCAGGTACGTATGCGTCACGACCCAGATACGGTTACGGCCTTGTTTAGCTCCTCCTGAATCTGCAGGGTTAGTGGTACTTTTTTTGGGTAGCTGGGATGTTGTTTTCGAGTTGTGGGTATCTTGTGCTTTTCCTCCGGGCCGTGGGGCTTGTTGTTGCTGGTATCTGATTTGGAATGTGAGGATTTGATGCTTTGTTTTGGAATGGAGGGAGGGAATCCAATCTTTGCTTCTGGGTTCAATCTAAGATTGTCTGTAGAGTGATACCTGCACATGCCCACTTTATGTTGAAACCCCACAGCGACTCCTGATATCAAGATTTGCTTTTGGAGCTGGAGGTGGTGCTCATTTGGTGTTTCAGATTCAGTGGACGTATGTTGCCCTTGATTTATTTTATTTTATTTTATATGTGGGTGGTTCATTTAAATTTAAGAATACTTGTGATATGGGGTAGAATGTTTGAAACCGGATTATCATCGTGTGACCTGAACATTCTTTGACTTGGTTTATTGTTCTCAAGTGTCGTCTCTGGCCAGTCCTCTGTCTATGCCTGAGCAATAATAACAATAGTCCATGCTTAATGCAGATTTTCTCAGATTTATGTAGTAGTTTTCTGAATTACCGGCTTTTACAAAAGAAGGTCTTCATGCTGCATTTTGCAGAGGAGGGCCAGAAGGAGCTGAAGTACTGGCTTTTACAAAAGACGGTCTTCATGTTACATTGTGCAGAGGAGGGCCAGAAGGACATATAGTGCTCTGTTGACAGAAGAAGTGGAGCGCTTTTGCCTCTGCTTGCATAAAGGATGAAGGGAAGCTTTTATGGTTTGAGAGGCAAACAACTCTCTGTTTTGCTCATTACTATTGTCTTCATGAGCATTCTCGTGTGGTCATGGGAGAAAAATCCGTTCCGTACCTCCTTTCTTCATCCTCAGAACATATGGTTGCCCCTATCTTCAGGTTTTTCCTCTGAAGACTTCCTATATACTGGTTCTGTTTCAGCTTTTATGTTTTTAGGTTTATATAATTATGAGATGCATATCATATTCCTTTGAGAGAACTGCACAAAGAGAGTAAATCTGATCTGCCACTTGTGTTGCATCTTGTTCAAGGAGTTCTATCAGATGTGCAGTAATTTAACTTTGGAGTCTCACATATACTGAATGAAACTGGAGAAGTACAAAGCTTATGCTTGTAACTTGCAAGAGTGATGCTGTGTTTCTCTAGACATCAATTAGAAAATTAAGCACTTCAACAAAAACAGCATAGCCAATAAAGAATTTAATGTACAGTGGTTAGTTCCTGATTCACATTGTCCTAATGTGTAATGTTTGGCACAGATATACAAACAAAAGCCCATTTAGAGACCACAGTCACGTCTCAACCACCTGAATCTAGTGGCATTGATAAATCCTCTATTGCAGAGGAAGTGACAATAAAGGATTTAGATAAGAGACAATTTGAGGTAGCCCCTTCAAAGGGCTCACCTTGGATGGCTGATGTTGGTGGAAATTTGACGAGCCACGTGGAGGAAAAAGGTAAGGTATTGCTTCCACTTGATATTGCTGAAACATACATGTCATTTCCAGATATACTTATTGTAAATTTAAACACGTCTCCTTTACGAAATATATGCTGTACGGTAGATTGTTTCTTTCAGTTGTTCTGCTTTTGTTTACCAAGTGTGGTCAAAGTATAAAATTGTCATGAGCATAAAGGCACGACCAAGTTTACACTCAAGGCCTTCTTGCTTGAGGTAATGCAGAAACTGCTACCATTTTTGCAGAAGAACCTAAGAAAGTGATAAAAGGCGTGGAACCTGAAGAGAATGACACTGCTGAAAGCGTCACTGAATCTGGGGGAAAGCAGGAACATGATTCAGGTGTAGACAATTCAAAACAAGAAGAAAGAATAAATTTTCAAGTGCCTCCTGGTTCTGAACATATTAATGCTACATTGCCAGGCGAAAACTATGAGAAAGCACCCAATCTAGAGGAGAATCAAGGTAAGAACTCTATTCTTTCTGATTCTATTCTGTTATGCTTTGTGGAATCTCTTGTTTGTAATTTGCCAATTGGATGAATCATTTACTATGTGGTAACGATCTAGTGTCTGCAGAAATTTACTTATGAATCGATGTTAGTTTCAATGTGCTAAGGAAGAATCTTTGCCAGTTATATACATAATTCATAATTATTGGTTCTGGGGAAGTTCCATTGATGCAATCCTCATCTGTGGTCAACTTGTTGACATGCTCTCAAGTCCTCTGTTGATTTTATCTCTCACTTCATGCATGTTATGGAGGTAGCTATTGCTAACTATATGACCTCTGACTTTCAGCAGCCTGTAACTTTGCCAAAGGAAAATGGGTTGTGGATGATGAAAGGCCCTTATACTCTGGCTTTAGTTGTAAGCGATGGCTTTCAGGAATGTGGGCCTGCCGGATGACACAGCGCATGAATTTTGACTACGAGACGCTTAAATGGCAACCTAAAAATTGCCAGATGGAAGAGTTTGAAGGTTCTAAGTTCCTAAAAAGGTACTCTCGTTCAGACCATAAATCTGTAACTGAACTTTGTCAGTTGCCTTTCTCAAAGTGAGGTTGTTGCATGATCAAGAATTGCAGTCAGCTTTTGTGATAAGGGTCATAGCTATTCTTGACCTCTGTGGTGATTGTGCTCGTCTTTCCCTCTTTGGACAATGTTGTCACTTTTCATCTTGGGGTTGAGCTGCAGCAGTTTATTGATCGTGGTAAGAAGAAAAGGAATTCAGGCTCTATTCTGGCCATCTTTTGTCGGATTTGTGTTTTCCTGATCACCATTCAATGCACCAAAAAGTTATTTGTTTTTTCCTTTCACCAAGAATAGGAGAAAGAAATACTCTCAGCACAGTAGAATTTCATGCATGTTTGTAGTATGGAGCAAGAGTCACACCTTGTGACTCTCCTGTTGTGTCATATATCATTGACTTCGCTGGACTTCATCCATGGTTTTCAATTTATGTTCCTGTTAGGATGCAAGACAAGACCTTGGCCTTTGTTGGAGATTCCCTGGGTCGGCAGCAATTTCAGTCGCTAATGTGCATGATTACTGGTGGTAAGGATAGGCCTGATGTCTTAGATGTTGGAAGAGAGTATGGGCTGGTGAAAGCAAAACATGCAGTCCGCCCTGATGGGTGGGCATACCGATTCCCAAGCACCAACACCACTGTCCTCTACTATTGGTCCGCAAGCTTGTGTGGTCTAGAACCACTGAATAAAACAAATCCAGCAACTGAATATGCCATGCACCTAGATCGGCCACCAGCATTTTTGCAAAGGTTTATCCACAGATTTGATGTTCTAGTTCTTAACACCGGCCATCATTGGAACCGTGGTAAGCTCAACGCTAATCGATGGGTAATGTATGTGGGCGGTGCACGCAACACCAACAAGAAGATTGCAGAAATTGGCCGTGCGAAGAACTTGACCATCCACAGCATTGTGAGTTGGGTGAACTCACAACTCCCGAAATACCCTCGTCTTAAGGCGTTCTACCGGAGCATCTCTCCTAGGCATTTCGTGAACGGGGATTGGAACACGGGAGGGAGTTGCAATAACGAAATGCCCATGTCTATAGGCAAGGAAGTGTTACAGGATAAATCGAGCGATGTTGCTGCGGAGAGTGCAGTAAGGGGGACAAAAGTTAGGCTTTTGGACATAACGGCATTGTCGCAGGTTAGAGATGAAGGTCACATCTCGCGATTCAGCATTAAGGGCACAACAGGAATGCAAGATTGCTTGCACTGGTGTCTGCCCGGCGTTCCTGACACATGGAATGAACTTCTTTTTGCTCAAATTTAGACAGGAAAATTTACACTTCATAATACACCGTTCTGGAGAAGCAACTGCGATGCCTTCATTCTTGTGCTGATGCATCACTCTTTGAACGGCCACAGCCGGTAGCACAACTTTCTTCATTAGGATTGACATTACAGGGACCTGTTTTTCAATACCAAATGGTTCCTGTATTGCATTACAATGAAGACAAATGACAGTGGAGCAACGGCCAGGGGCTGGAAGATCGAAAGTCAGTTTTGTACCTTAAGATCCTCCAGTTTTATATTGGCGTCTGTTCATTTGTTGAAATTATGTAGTAAGATTAAGTTGTTTGAGAATATGCATTTTTTAGGGGGATCAAAGGAGAATCAGAGATGGCATGTAGTGGCTATATTCTTTTTTCATTTGTTCTGTATTGAATATATTCAAGCATCTGTGATTTGTCCCCTCTGTGCTTCAGGCTCAAAGTAGCAACTAATAACATCTTCATCCTGGGGCACTTCTGCACATTCCCGACGACCCATGCCTTAGTGATTGATGATCGTTGAATCGCAAAAGAACAAATCTCGGTCAATCATTGAAAACTTTTGAACAATCAATGGAAGCTTTTGAAGTATTTATGAGGTACGACATCTTTGAAGGATCCAAAAGAATGCATTAGGATCTGAGGTTCTTGTGATCCCTCGTGGGACTATAATAACTCCCCTACACTTTGAAGCATGGCTGTCTGGTCAATTCGCTCTCCCTTTCTGGCAGATTATAGTGACTGGACATGGACAAGGAAAGAATTGTTTATGTTGCTCGCGATCCACACGGTCGGATTCATATAAATCGGCGTTAGCGTCCTAGAATTCAGACATGTTCACTAGCTCAAAAACCGAGCAGCGGCTTGTCGTACCCTCTCAGAGGAAATCGGAAAGACCTATCATACAAACAGCACAAAACAGAAAAGAGCAGCATCCAAGCAGGGTTTACTTGCTCAATCCAAAATCAAGACTACGCATTTCAAGAATTAGTAAGTCCAAAACTACTCTCTGGCACGTCCTGCTCTAGCTTACAACCAGTCCTTTCATTTGACTACCCTGTCTTCTATGCTGACAACAGTTTCCCTCTCCCCGCCTTCGCCCTCAAGCTCAACACGTTCCTTGGCCTCTACCTCTTCCACTTGTTCATCCTTTTCATCGGACTCCTCTGATCTTTGGTGGATCGTCTCGTGGATCTTTGCCACCCCCTTTTCGACTGGCTCTATTGCTTGGTTTATTGTCAGCACAACATCCTTCACCACCTGTTTTTAAAGACAAGAAAAAGATTTCACACAAATGGATGAAGCAAGACACACGGCATTGATCAAGTGAAACCAAGCTAATTTCTTGGGACAATGATTGCATAAAAGCAAGATTTCACACAAATGCTGGAATTCAAGCTTACGCGTTGACCGCCTTCCACAATAATGTCCTGGACACTCTCGGTGATGCTAGTACCAGCAACCTCCACCTTTGTGTCAGTCTTCTCAACCACGGCTGGTTTCTCTTTATCACCCTCTTCCAACTTTACTTCAGCAACTGTCTTTTCCGTGGTGACTTTTGGGCTTTCGGCGATTGGGACATAACGGTAGGGCTCCACCGGAAAGACAAAAACATGAGCAACAGCTGCCATTGACATCTGTCAACAGTTAAACATCAATTCACATCCTTGCAAGCTCAAAGCAACCAAAATATACGGCATGCCAGTCTACCCAATCAAGTAAAATGATATACATGACCTCTGGTTGTCTTTGTAGCAAGTTTGGGTATGTACAAAAACAAACACCCGCGGAGACCATATGGAATCAATGGTCAAAAGCAAACAAAATTCAAGAGTGCAGGAGGCTAGTGCTTTTGGCTGTCGGATACTTTTCTCTGGCTGAAAGAAGCTCGCACTTACTTCTATGCAGATAAGAAAATCCTGCACTCCAGTTTGCAGCTTTTCTTCTTTTGGCAGAACATGAAAGGCACATAGAAGTGCAATCCCCACCCCTTGCCACCAAGTGGCGAATACAATAGCCTTGAAGCTGATGAACTTAGCCAACGGCTTTATGCATTTAAGTCTCTCATGAGTCGCATTATAGAACTGAACAAGGCAAAATAATGCCCACATCTGGCTGAAGTTCAGTACCACTGCAATGTACGGATACCTGCAAGAGAGGACAAGGATGACAGGGATGTGGGGCAATGGAATATTCTATGAAGTGAAAAAACCTTCTTAATACCCATAATTCCATTTGAATTCGCCATCACCATAGATACCAAGGAGCTCCAAAATAAGTGCTAAAAATGCACATACTGTCTTCAGAATCATCTGGACAACATCAAACATGTTAGGAACCATCATAATAAGTCTAACTGTGATGGTTCAAATGAGGTACTCACATACTGCACAAGACCGAATTTCTCAATGGTGAGCAGATCTTCTCCGAGAACACATGGTTGAAAGATGAAGTCCCAAACTCTGTTACCTTTTTCTTTGGACTTGTGTTCGTGTGGTCCAGGAGTGGCTTTTGGAGCAATTTCCTTGATTCATCTTCAAGTAGTTTGATAACTTCTCTCTCACCACCTAGCATGAAAAATTAATGCATGAGCTTATGCAGTAAAACTTGTCTTCACTGGCATATATTCAGACTGCTGAACAAAAACTCCAGCTAGAAAATGATTGGATTGCTCTAGCGGGTCTAGATGATACAAGAAAACTTTTTCAAGTTTGAGTTCATCTACAGTAGCCTACCCAGACAGGCAATCAAGTATCTTCCAAAAGAATACAAAGCAAATGCCTCATAGCAGTTTCTCAGTAGGTCACACGCAAGAGACAACTTTGGGTTCCACAACGATATTATCTGCCAAAGAAAATCAAACCAGTCAGACTGGATCAACGTCATTGATTCATAAATCAAGCCATAAACACATGGCTGAAGTCATGGATCGCAGCATCTCTCTTCCTTTTTCCTTTTAAATTAAAGGAACAGTGTGACTCAAGATACAATCTTTCATAAACACATGGCTGAAAAATATTTTTTGGTTGATGCAAAGAACCTGGATACTGTTAAGGAGAAGAACCCCTGTTCAGATAAATATCACTTGATCAACTCTAGGGGAAAAAGACATAAATAGGACTTCAAAGACAGAACTTACTGATTCGATTGCATAGACTGGAACCATGGAAAGGACCACAACTACCCACTTTTGTTCCTAAAATTGGATCAAAGCAAGATAATTCAGTAAATATTAATCCTGTCACTAAAGCAAGGAAAGTCTTTCTATCATACTAGAGGACCAGTTGGCCCCAGTGATTAAGCTAACCATCAGGATATTTAGTAGGAAGTCTGGCTACGTGTTTCCAATATCATTTGGACAATATATCAAGTTATGCTTAGATGATACTCGACTAGTTCCATCCATCTATAACACTGAGTTAGACTGATCAATCATATTATATACAGGAGAAGAGAGCTTACAGCAGGAATTGGTGTAGTACTGGAGATGCTGAAATATGAGAAAAAGGGACAGGGCCAATGCTACAAGTACGAAGCATGCTGCGATGATAACTGCTGGTTTATGGAGGTCGCCGTAAATGGCACTCGAGGCCGAGGAATATTTCGATTCCATCTTTTGGACATCTTCCGACTTCCAACTTCAAAGAGAAATCAATGAGTGCACTCTCAACCTATTCACGACAAGATTATACATGAAAGTTTCATTTTGAAAAAAAAAGCATTTTCGCAGATGACTGTTAAATCACGACATGCTTGCTCGAGAGTTACTAGTACATAAACCGAATTCTCACATCTACGCATCTATCTATCTACAATATTCTTTGAAGGAGAGATTCCTCTATCGTCTCTCAACTCAAAAATACTAGACACGTGCCTTGCTTCGTTTGCTCATTATTCGAAACTTTAACTGGAATGGCACGTGAAGCGTGCATTCGGTATAGTCTCATTCATCTAACGAAGAATGTGATGAATTCCTTCCACGATCGCCGGACCATATAAAACTCAAGTAATCCACTCGGGGTTGTCTATTTTCCCTCGGTAAAACTCACTAAAATTTCCGTCGAATCAACAGCGAGAAGATTGCTTTAATTATGCCACTGTGAATACCAAAAAAATGAGCAAAACTACACCTCGTAGCGTAAGCTTGCATCATGTAACTCAGAATCACTTTTTTGGACGTGGGGATTGCGCTCATTTGGTGCACTTGTGATTTTCGAAACGGTAAGAACCGTAAAGAGACTAGAAAACCATGAGAACACAGACGTGTCTGCATTTCATTTAAGGAAAGAGAAACAAGAAAGAACCTTTAAAGCATGATGACGCTAGTGAAGAAGCAGCGTCCAAAGGAGGGTCGGACTCCTGAAGAGAATGCGCCATTTATGACCGTGAACGAGAGAGGGTTTTGGAGCGGGCAGAAGAGGACGAAGGCGGAAGAAAGAGGCCAAAGTGGCAGAACGGAGTGCTGCGGTGGCTTCGGGCGAATTGGACATATGGTGTTGACACGTTCTCCAAGTACGGTTTTCGTTGCGTTCGTGCGCTCGACACGTCGGTTTTCTAAGGGAGGGAAGGCGACCTTGCCGTTCTGCTGTGCCTATCTTACATGAACAAGGAAAGTGATAGACACACACAAAAATAATTACTTAAATTAGTCCCAAAAAGCTACGATTTTTGTTTTATTTAATTAGATGATAAGATTCCAATTATGATATTAATATTGAAGATATGAATATGACTTCCATTTGCACTCAAAAAGGCTATATATTCAATGTGAATATGTGAATTTTGATTAATTGTGAGCTCTCGTGAATGGACATGTTTGATTTGATTTTAAAGGAGATCTAAATGTTGTATATGAATTTCCCACCCTTAACAATGGTGCTATTTTAGTTTTTCTAAAATTTATGAAGAAAATTTATGAGAATTATGTTATTGTTGGTATAATTTTACAGATTTAAAAGTGCTCAATATATAATTCAATAAAATAAAAGTACGTGGAAGAGAATCATATAATTTCTGTACATTGCCTAACGAAGAGTAGCAAGACGATTAGCTTAGATAACAAGATAATATAATATCGATTATACTCAATCAATGATAAATATAAAGAAAATAAGACCAAAAACAGACTGTCGAAATACTTAAGAAACCAGTTCAAAATTTTAAGAATCGATTTAAAGGTCATAAAACTGGTCCATCAAAATGGTTTGGATCTGAAGATTTCCGTGAGGCGAAGAGAATGGAGTTTCTTGATTCGATTCATATATAAAAAATGGTTCTTGCACCTCAGATGCAAACCATATTTGGAGCGATGACCGCAAATGGGATGGGATGGCATACAGTACTAAACCAGATTTTCTTTCATTTCTGCTCTTTCTTTGTCTCCTAAAGAGCACCGAGTGAACTATCAAGGCTTCTCTTTCACTGCATATTCGATGACTCCGAATGGCAAAAACATGGGATTACTCCTGCTCAGCGTGCTTGTCAAGTGGATAGCCTTATTGAGTTGAAGATACAGTACTTGTTTTTGACAGGCTGTGATTATTGTCGTCGTCAGCAAGTGAAATTCTGTGCGGAAGTTTCACATCTGGTCTTGGTGAGGCACGCTTCACTGTTGTGCACTTTCTTTCTTAAGTGACCAGCAAATGCTATGGTAAAGAGCCCAGGATTCATGGTTATGTATGTGCTGATCTTTAATGTTTATACCATCCACGATGAAAAGGACCGTGATAACAGATGAATGTCCTCAAGACCATATAGCCACAATATATGAGTCGTAGCTGATGAATTTACAAACCAATATATGGATATACAGCTAGAGCCATGCAATTCATTCAGCATAGCGCAAGATGAATGTAATCATGCATCGAAATTAAGTCATGCTGTCTGAAATGAAAGAGTCATTTATTATCTCAAGTATCAAATATAAGAACACACACCATCTCCTCATTTTGTAACATAAGTATTGCAAGTCGCCATTTATTTTATGCTCGATTAGGGATTCAACAGCTCAAAGCATCAGAGATGTACCCAGTCGCTAAACAAGCTACAGAATGGGAAGTGAATCCTCATTCAGGCAGGGTGAGAATAGAGAGGACAGGCTCCAGATTGGGAAACCGAGAAAGAAACTCAGAGCGCTTAGCTAACTCGAAGTCCTGGAACTGAAAGGCTGGTGCACAAGTACAACCCACCAGAGAGTAGTGTTTCTCCGCATCCCTTGGGGCAGCTTTGAGCACGGAGCCATCCGGAGAGATGGTATAGTCCTTCGTCGGAAATGAACCGAACCATACATTTGGAGGCACTGTGTACTGTGGTTGCTGATTGTCTACAGTAAGGTCAGATCCAATGCAGGTTAATTTGAAACTTCCATCTTTGTCATTCAACTCCAATACCTGCAAAAAGGATTTTGCGTGGAATCTTTGTCTTTTCTTTCAGCACATAGCCAAGTGCCAATATCTTAAGGAAGTGAAGTAATATTTCGTGAATGAAAAAATTCTCAATTGAGATTAGGGGCATGCTGAAGCAAATCATTCCTATCAAAGATATGACGAACTGGAATTTAGCCGTACCGTGAGAGGTTCTCCCAAATAAAAATGCCAGGTCTCGGCAGAAGGTATACGGTGGAGGTGCGACACACTCCCTGCCGGCAGCATAAAGTAGATAGATGTGCTCACGGGTCGGTCAACCTTGTCTGGAATTTAGGTGATTCAAAGAAATTCAATAAATTTGTGATGAGGAAAAGAGAGAAGTAACCAAAAGCAACTACATTTCATGATTCTCTGGCATTGACGTGGTCTATCACTAGCAAACAATTGGCAAAAACAATGGAGCCTAGACACAGGAAAGATCAGTAATTTAGACCATTGGTTTGACTGCAACCTTCATCAGATATTGAATCTAAATTGGGCATCACAAATTTGTACTTTTCCCCTCCTTTTTCCCGGATATGACAAACCCATCCAATACCCAGATGGATGAATCAATAGTAGCAACATTCATATCGCCAGAAATTCAATCACAAAATATAAAAATCACAACTTTAGCACAATAAATCCCACATCAGCAATTAGCATCTGCAGCAGCTCATCACCCACCATCCAAACAAATACAATGATCCACAACAGGCTAAAATGACTATTTAGCTGGAAAGAAAAAGAAGAAAGATTGAAATTAATTTGCAGAACTCAAGCGCGCGATCAAGAACTTACAGTGAGGCGGAAGCTGAGATCTGGAGAGATGAATAGAGGTGTCCCTGAAGGTCTCGGAGAAAAACCCACCTTCCGGATGGGGCGTGAGCTTCAGTTTCTCCACGATCCGCGACGTTGTTGCTGCAGAATCCATCTCCGGGCTTCCTTTTTCTCTCTGTTCTTCTCTTCTTCGTTTCACGAGCTTTTGTACCAAACCGAGAAGAAACGAAGGAGAGATATGCAATGGCAATGTTTCTAGGCGTTGACCCTGGTGGGTAAGTATTGAATTGAGCGGAACGTTGCAACGGATCCGGGATGCAGCAATTTGTCAAAAGGACTACGGTGCGGCCGCCAATGGCGTGCCGGTTCTGGAAGGCCGGCTCAGGCTTTTGAACGGGCTTGTTGGGCTCCTTTTTTGGATGGTCCGCGCCAGCCCAGTTTCAAGTTCTCCAGGCTGTCCAGGTCTAATGTTGTCATGGATCTTTCTAGTCTCGGATAAAGATTTGCAAGCCAAACAGTGATGAGATGAGTTGCGAGTTTGATTATTGATAAAAGGAAGGTGCAACGCCATTCCTTTTTGTTTGAGATCACTGTAAAAAATTATGTTGCAATTACTGTCGAATCCAAGTCTTGTTCCGTGTAATCGTCTGACATTTTGGATGTTAAAACTGTTGTGACAGCAACCCATTTTCCATGGTAGTGGTTCTCTTTTTCTTTTTCCTTTTCTTTTTTCCTTCGATTTGTTTTTTTTATAGGAAACATAAGAAGTGTGAGCAGAACTGTGAAAGAGGATTTTTGAGTACAAATCATAGGGCAATGTAGCCAGAGATCCCATGGAAAACCAATGCACTTCGCAGGTAAAAGACAAATGATTCATTATACACTGTACAAACGAGAGTGAAGAGCTGTCCATTGCAGAACCTACGTTTGAAGGCAGTCCGGTCATTTCTCATCGAAATTCAGTTCAGAGACTCAATCCTCAGTGACAATCTCTTTGTAGCACAGGCTTGACAAAGAAATCCTGCCCCTGGAAGTGAAATGGTGATGCTTTTGACACTGAGCTTCCCTAACTTGGAAGGGTAATGACAAAGCAAAAATAAGTTTGAATCAAAGATGTATGTTCTATAAGCTCTATTCTATTTGTGAAAAAGTAGCCAAAAGCCTCGCCTTTGAGGCCACTCTTTATGTTCGCTCTTCCTCAGGAAAGGATGATACGACCAATGAATCCTGGCCTAAGCATTGAGTGGTTGATTCCAAGCGTTGATGAATCCGTTACGGCACTCGATCAGGGAATGAGCAGAACTCGGGGTTCAAGACGTTCTATCCTGTCAACTAAAATTGTCAATAGGAGTCCAGAAACAAAATTGCCTCACACTTGTAACTCTTCCAGTTTTCTAATTGCTTCTCTCAGGTCAAGCCGATGATCGGGGTTCTTCTCTGTGCAGGCAGCTCCTATATGAAGGAGTTGCAACATCTCACTTTTTGATTCTGTTGAACCCGCTATCTCTGGATCAATGACTTTGGCCTCTCTTTCCTCTGAGATCGCTGAGTGAACCAACATCACTACATCAGTTCCACTCTTCCCGCTGCTGATATACTGAGAAGGGAGCTTCCCCATGAGGACTTCAAGGATGATTAATCCAGACAATAAACATCGCACTTCGGCGAGATGCTCCCTTGCTGTGAAATCTCAGGCGCCTTATATGCAAACAAGGTTTGTGCAGCTTGAGAGGGGTTGATCAGATGATGGAAGCCGTAGTCGTTGAGCAATGGCTCATAATCTGAGCTCAGAAGAATGTTGCTCGACTTGAGGTTTCCATGAGGCAGGTCATAGGATGCAAGCTCTGAATGGAGAAAAGCTAGTCCGCTCGCGACTCCCCGGATGATCTTCAACCGGGTTGGCCAATTCAGCTCTCTGTGACTAATTCCACGATCACCTGAAGAATCAAAGTATGTGAAATCAGAAATCAGCAAAACGTAAGATTTCATCACTGGTTTGAGGGGATCGTATAAGATAAGTTGAATCTTCCAGGAAATCTTTCATCTCCTCAATATTAACATGTTATGATAACAAATGTGCTAGTGGAAAAATCATTTCCAAAGCAAGCAGAAGAAAATATGTTTCTATTAGCGTACCATGTAATATGTATAACAAGCTGCCCATAGGAATGTATTCCGAAACCAAGAGCTTCTCGTCTCTCCTATAATGGTAGGCCAGTGGGGTCAGTATATTTGGGTGCCGTAGTCTAGCAAAACGCCTAATCTCAGCATCGAACTCATCTTTCTCTAAAGCATTCATTTCCCTCATCCTCTTCACCACCACGGACAGGCCGTTCGACAGCACAGCCTTGTATGCAGAACCCAACCCACCATTTCCGAGCACCTCCGCGGAGGCCCTCATTAGATCAGCCAACCCGAAGTCACCCTTCTCGTCGCTCAGCATCATGAGATTGCCCAAACCGTGCTTGCTGCTCGGAGCCTTTCTTTTTGAACTGCCTTTCTTGCTAGACTCCGTTCGCATGGGCTTCACCCCGGAAATTGGGACTTGGACAGCCTCACGGACATTCTCTCTCCCTAAAATGCTGAAATCATCATCCCTTCTCCGCCTGGAAGAAACTATCGCAGTCAGAAGAACCCCCGCAGCTACCAATCCCGCCGCTGTCCAAAGAATTATGCTGAGCCCTTCACTGCTCTTCTGTTCATTGACCGGTGGAGGTGGCTGAGGCGGTTTCACGGTTGTCGTGTCTGTCAAAGGCGTTTCTTTGCCAGGGCAGACTTTATCGAGTGGCTTCCCACAAAGTCCAGGATTCCCTTCGAAAGACTTGGAATTGAATTTAGACAAACTTTCCGGGATTTCACCCTCCAACTTGTTGTCCGACAGGTCCAGGGAAGTGAGCTTCTCGTGCTTAATCACAGGAATGCGCCCTGAGAATTCGTTCCCTTCAAGGTGAAGCTCCATAAGGTTGGCGAGTTGCATCAGGGACTCTGGTATGTTCCCTGAGAAGTTGTTATCAGAGAGCCAGATCTTCTTGAGAGACGCCATGTGCTGAAAAAAGTCGCTCGTGATTTCCCCAGAGAAGTTGTTCCTGGATAACAGCAGGGACTTTATCGCACCCAGTCGATTGAATTCTGGCATTGGACCCGCAAAGAAATTGTTTGCGAAGCTGAGGGTCCTCAGGCCGCGTAAGCCCTGCAGTGCATTGATGTCAATCTTTCCGGACAAGCCCATGCCAGAAAGATGGAGCCCTGTGATGATTCCGTCAAAGCAAATGATGCCGACCCAACCATTGCACGGATGCGATCCAGGAGCCCAGGAATCCAAAGCATCGGCGTTCCCTAAAGACCTCTTGAATTGGAGAAGAACATCTTCAGGTGCGGACAGAGACAATTTTGTGAAGGAGATAACAAGGAGGGAGAGGAGGACGGAGCCAACAGCAGCAAAAGCCATTTCCGGTTGAACCTTATCACCGCCGCGCAAAAATGCACGTTATACAGGATTAAACTATTTTTACAGTAAACATTTCACAATGGAGAAAATTTGGAATCATAATTCTTCCTCCAGGTCATGGAGTTTCTCCGGGTGGTTGCTTTGACAGATTATTTTGATTGATTCGGTTTTGCAGAAACATGTCAATCTTGGTGGATGGAATTGGCAAATCCCCACAAAATTCTAAAAATAGGATTGGTAGGAGAAAATAGAAGAGGGATCTATATAGAGAGGTAAATCATCACCGTCTCTTGACCAGGTCAGCTCTGAGGGAAAGCATATATTAGTAGGAACGTGGCAAACAACACAAGCTTTTAGCATTCATGCTTCCATAATTTCTCTGCAAGTTCTAATCCCTCGAATATAAAAGCGCCCCAGTAACAAGATTTTGCAAGTACCACTTCAACAAGATTCAGTGTCCTAGACTCGTATTCTCAAGGACTTCAATGGATCTTTGGCCTCATATTTACATTGAGAATTACCATCAGTCAATAGCTTTAGATTTATGGAGTTAAAGCTTGCAAACAGGCCAAAGAACGCATCAACATGAGCAGGATTAGCCACTTATACAAAGAAGTGTGTAACAAAAAGATGAATGGAATTATATTGATTGAGAAAAGAAAACCAAGTTGGGGTTCCTTGTATGTACATAGATTCTGCTCAGTCCATTGAAACAACTGAAACAATGCCATGGAGGCCTGGACATTTCAGCCGTGACTTCTCACCAGTATCTCTCTTTTTTCCCAAAATAAATCCTTCATTCTCGCAACATCAACTAGACGTGAAAGCCTGCAGTGAAACATCATTTCTTGAGGCTCATAATGAGTGAAACTGTTAAGCATTCTATAAATGCAGTCTAACCAGCATTGTCCATGGAAAATTTAAGTAGATGAGACGAGACAATACCGAAAAAATGTTGCAGTGACCAGGATCTGCAATGTGATTCAATAAGTTCTCAATGGGGCCGTCGCCTGTGTAAATGGCTTGGAACCAGAACCCCACGAATGCTAGCATCGCTAGGCGTCCGTTTTTTATTTCCTTTGTCCTCAATACCATGATGGGCTCCGGAGAACCCATCCCCCACATCATTGGATCAAACCAAAATCCACCAGGATAACCAACGTCAGGCTTTGGTTTCTTTTTGTTTGGGAGCTTGAAATCGATGTCGACGCTACCCGGCTTGATCATATCAGCCCATCTTCTTCCCTCTACCCAACCCATCAAGGCTAACTGCACCACAAATAAGGTCGTGGTATCAGCAAAGTATTCTTGAGTGCCAGCATTGTACCATGAGTAGTTCTCTATGAAGCCTAATCTTCCGAGCATTTCGGGAATCAGAATTCCAGCCACCCCAAGCATCGCCCATCTGCTATGCATCAGTTCGGCTTGTGCAAACCACTTAAGCAACTCTGGATCAGACCCTGCACCAGTTGATGCATTAATAAGAATAATACAGACAGAAATTAGTTAGATTTATGGTGCCACATCATGACACCCCCACATCAGAGTACATTTCAGCTAAAAGCTACTTTGTTGAACACTTTGAAGCCTGTCACAAGCCTGTAGTAAATACGGTCCCCGAGCATGAACCATCTCCAAAGAGATTTACATGACTCGATCATTTGGTTCTCCACTTCAGACAGGTCATAAACATCAGTGTACGTCTAATACGAATTCATACCTAGGCCAAGCGGGTCGAAGCCGAAATCTCCTGGAAGGCTGCAATGAAATCACCACTAACCGGGTCATGTCTCCATTGCGCAATAGTAATCATAGGCAAGCTTATTCATATGTCAAACAACGAAGCAAACACAAACAATAGTGAAAAGACTAGGCGATAAGGAATATGCAAATTCCTGAACTTGGGTCGCTTATAGCCAATGTCACAAAATGTATGTACAGAAGAATAAAAGATAAGCAAATCCCAGTCCAAAACGGTCATGAAGCCGTGTAAAGCAAGCTCGTTTCTTGGACTCTTAACATGAACGTTTCCGAACTATCTCTACTTGATGTCCCAAAAAGAGTGAAAATTACCTGCCATCGAGCCACTCAGGGGGCGAGCTACCGGGAAACCAGAGAGGCCGATCGGGAGGAAGCGGCTCGCAAACGCTGGAGACCCCTTTCGTCGCCTTCACGCGAGTCCTCGCCGGCGAGCTCGCACTGGCCGCGACCTTCCCGGGGAGCCATTTCCTCGGGCTTTCCCTGTCACCAAAACACAAGGCGTCGCTGAAAATGACACGACACTAAAACTCAACTCGTATTCACCTCGCGCAACGCAAGGTTAGAAAAACGAAGAACTCGGAAGGGCCAAGCACTGAGCGGTGGACGAAAGGAGCAGCGAGTCGGACCTGGTCTGGAGGGTCAACAGCGAGGAAGAAGCAATGGCTAAGGCCATGGATGACGAGTGGAGCTGAAGCAGAGCCTGGGACTGTTTGCCGACTCCGCCAGAGCTCAAGGGGATGAAGGTGGACGGCTCGGGTCGGTCGGGATGATGATGATGCTTACGTGGCGGGCCTGGAGGGTCAGGGGCCACTGATGTCCCTCCACGTGTCGGCGGTGCGCGTACCCGGGAACTGTAGACCTTACATGAGATTTCTTTACATAGAAATTAGGGCAATAGAGGTACCTTTGCCTCCAAAATTCTAAGTAGCACTAACATGCGATATGTGATACGCGACATAATATAACGCAATATATTAAAGCGTCATTTTTAGAAAGATAAATGATTTTGATATGTGAAGACGCATTGTATGTTAAATGTATATTTTTATATACAATGATAATTATTAATGATTCAAATTCATAAATAAATAAATAATAATAAAAGAGCTTAGATTGAATTTATACAGAAAATATTAATTCACAATTTGCTAATTTCATTCATTATTTTAATTTGATAAATTTAACTCCATTTTAGTAATTCATAAAATTTGGAAATAAAAAAACAAGTAATTCACGTTCTGAACTCACGTGTTAGAAGAGAAGAGAAAAAAAAACAAACTTAGAAAGTGAATTGTGTGTCATAAGAAGTGAGAGTCAAAAGAGAGGAGAAAACTAAGTTTTTGTTCTTTCTCTTTAATGTTTTAATATTTTTATTTTTTTATATATATTTACATTTTGACCTATCATTTATAGAAAATTTTTAAGTTGATCCCGTGCATGTTAGAACTATGTGTCGGAATTCCGAACTCACATGTCGGAATTCTGACTAATGTTCGGAGAGTGTTGGAAAACTTAACTAGGTATCGGATTTCCCAACATTTATTGATTGAGTGTTGAAGAGTGTCGGGCATTGTCAAAGTGTCTGACATAACATGAAGACTTCCGGAGAGTGTCGGTATTTCATAACTAAGATTTTTGTTACATCACTATCGTGTGTACATTGCTACTCTAGCACACGCAAAGGACCTAGAATTTCGATTAATTTATTGTCAAGATTTTGGTAATGATACAATATCAAAAAATTAAAGAACATCTTCCTCTATTATCGGGGTAACCAACATCGATTGTGGAAGATATATATAATTAGTTTATAAGTATGAAAGAGAGCCTTACTCTTTAAATTAGCTTTTAGGGTGAAAGAAACCAAATATCACCCAATATTGGTATCAGTACCAATAAATTTGGACCCAATTCACACTTGAAAAGAATTATTGCAGTTCTGACCTAAGTTTGAGTTCTGTTTTTTGGGCTGCTTTTAGCTACTAGATTTGTCTTAACAATTTGAAGTGCCTTAGCCATCGTATGACAATTTTTTTTAGTTATTTAATCATTTTTGTTTGGCTTTTGCATAACTCAATCAAAGATTAATTTTGTCTAGGGGTTCTTTGTAGACTTAATTCTCAATGAAGATTACGATTGATAGTCTTATGAGGTACACACTATGTAATTGTAAGCTAATATTGACCGGGGTCTATTTGGGTGATTTCTCTTTTTGACTTTTTGTAAATTTTTACAACATTATCACTTTGACTTGTATTGATCACAAAATACTTGAAAATCTATAAAATATGTAAATATCAAATACTTGAGTGTAAAATGGTATGTGATTTTTCATAATTTTGAAACATAAATACTTCTTTTCGTTTTAAGGACATAAAGAAAAAGCCTTAAGTTTTAAGTAGAAACTATAAATAGAAAAAGTTATATCCCCAACCCGTGTGTTATAATCATCATTATCGTTGTTATTAATTTTATCATTATAATTATTTCTCATTTTCTTAACTCTCAGGTAATTTTATAGGAACCGGTCAACTAAGTCATAACTTTCCAAGCGAAAATTTTGTGGTCAATAATGGTCCGTTAATCATGTGAAGAGTAACGGACCGTTTTGTAGGCATTATCCCATAGGAAATCATCACAAAAGATTCGGTAACTATGCCAGGTCATTGGACAGCACAAGCCTACCCAGATGAAATGAATTATGCGCCCCACTCATCCTTAGATGCTTTAAAGTTCTGTGGAGTTTTGAAAAAGTTTTTGGAAATGGGTTTTCTATTAAAGCATGAAGCTACTTGATGGACCTAAAACCTCACGAAATATACGAATGCTCTATGCACTTACAGAAACATGCTTTTCCCGTCTTGACCAATGCCCAGACGCAATCTCGAAATTTTGGTCGAAAATTGGATTCTCCTCCCAAACTGAATTCTACATTGAAAGTAGGGATGAGCACGATTCTAGAGTAGAACCTGAAATTGAAGAACCAAATTGATGGAAATCTGTTTGGTTCTAAGTTCTAAGGTATGTAGGATATGTTAGGTTTCGGGTTTTAGGTAGGTGGAACTTGGAACTTGAAATAAATTTTTGTGTTTTTCCTGGTTTATCTTTATGCAATCCTGCGATATTTTATGACGTTTGATGATGGGTCTATAGTTTAGAACTATTAGTCTGGGTTTCCATTTTATGATCGAGATATTTACTTGTTAATGTTTTATATTTTTCGTGTATCTAAATATAAGTTTGGGTATTGTAGTAGCAAATGGTGATTATTAAGGGTGATAATTCATTACAATCGTTCAATTAATGATATGAGTGAAACCTAGAACTGACCTTGAAACTTATAACGTGATAGATTCCAAGTTTTAAGATATACAAAATAGGTTCCAAGTTTCAAAAATAAAAAAAATTGTTCCAATAAGTAGGTTGTAGATTTCAGATGTAATCCGTACGGAATCTAAAACCGCTTACCCTTAGTTAAAAGGAATGCACAGGTGCAATGCAATTTTAGATCGTTTTCATGAGAAATGCTTGATGAATTTCAAAATGAAATAGTGAAATCAAATATTCTACTAAAAACACATGAAATAGAACACATGATATATTTCTAGTGTAGCATCATTTGCATGTTTTACGTTATCATCTATGGATGCTACACCGAACGAAAGTTTTGATACTTTTGTTGTACATCACTCCACCGATAAATTATACCAGTGATGTATAATTAGCTTGAATTTTGAGCGGATTCAATTATCAGCAATTCCGTTGAGCCTATATATGAGGAGATCGATTTGTGGCGGGGTCGGCTCAGTAGGAGGTCGACTGCAGTTTTGTAAGGCTAAATTACCGAGGACAGATTACAGCACAATTGTTTTTGGCTTGCACTTTTTCACGCGACCGTGCTGTCTCCTCTGTTCTTGCACAAAACCTTCTTGATCCGCAATCCTTAGAAAAAAGGGAGATGATTACATCGTAGCCAGAGAGGGAAACGGGTATTGCCATTTCTTGAGGAGGGAGGCTAGTGAATCAGTTCTCCTCCCAGCAGTGAAGTTATGCAAATGTCAATATATTATCCAAGTAATGGACCAGAGAGAGAGAGAGAGAGGGAGAGAGAGGGCCCGCAAAAGTACTTCAATGTCTAATTAATTATAACTCCAAGTAAGAGTTCATTGGACAATCGTGTAGCTTGGTGCCTTTCTTCGGGTACCATGGTCTCTTGTCCGCTCCTTTTTATGAGTATTGAAATATAGTCCTTAACCGCTTAACAGTGGGTCTAATATTCTATATATATGTGTGTGTCTCATTCTCCCACTCATCGGTTTAAACTTTTGGATTTGACTTTCTGACATAATATCACGCTCTTAGTTTGACTTGCATATGAGAGGCAATGGTTCGATATGCTCTTTCTATTTATATAGTCTCCTTTCATCTATTGGCACATCTTTTTGGATTTGACTTTCTATTGTGCGGAACGGATGGTGAATAATCTCGGAATCAAAATCAATAAAAGAACAATTATTATTATTATGACTTGAAACGTTTGTGTTGTCGTCTAGACGCTAACCAACAAAGACCCACCATCCGTCGTAATCAATCACAAGAGAGGAAGGACAAAGAAAACTAGAAAAAGATTCCATAAAGCATTAGCCACACATGGCTTATTGTAGCACTGAAAGGCTGCCATTCTTGTAAGTTAGCTTCTTTTGCATTCAGTCGCATAATGCTTCCACGTTGGTTATTTATAAGTGTCAAGTTTTTTGTCATTAACTGTCTTTAACACGGAGCTTAATTTATGTATTGACAAGTGATCTTTTATGATGTTATTAATTACATATTTCTTAAGAGGACTGTTGTCTTTAGGTTTTAAGAAGCTAGGACACAATGAATTAGATGGAACATTGCCAAACTTGCAACAAAGCACTGACGTATGTAGAATCATGACATGCATTCAATGTTCATAAGGCAGTTCTATGGTGGGAATTTACTAAAAGATGAATAGTTTAATTTAGTCTCCCTTTTCTTTTCCATGGGTTGTCATAAAAATGTATTTTGAACTAATTTGTACACATGAAATTGAGTCTAACTCTTGAGCGTATTATTCTAAGGAGATCTAGAGATTCTTTGACATGTCTAGTATGAAAGCATAGACTACTTTTTACAACTGCAAATTGTGGTTGGAAGTTCCTCAAGATTTATAAGCTTGTCATTCCAGCTTTCCCCGTTTGAAAGTCGTCTTGGCTTGTGAAATTGCAGGATATCGATGTAATGGTTCGTTAATCTATGCCAGTGAAATTGTAAGTGACCTAAGCCTATGATCCCTTAGAGTATCTTAACTCCTACATGTGCATTTTTACAAATTACTTAGCGTCTATAGATTACATGGATCAAAATCATCTGAACTGTCAATCATATAATTCAACTATAAGATCCACGTGATCATTAATCAGGATGAACTCAATCTACAATATGATCTAAAGATCGTTAAAAGAAATTCAATGGAACTAGAGTCTATCATGTAATCCATGACCAATTTCAAATCATATCTATGCTCGTGGGTTCTTTAGATTTCGTGGCTCTTCCAACTCCTGTTCAAGACACTGTTCCGACAAGATAAGTATTCCTTTTCCTTCTTAGCAATATTTCAATACTAACAAAGTTCAGAGTTGTCAAAATCGCAGTTTGTTGTCCCTTCAAGTGAGCAGGAGTCAGCTGCTTTCCAACTTTCTGTTGAATTTTCCAGCCCACCATCTTACTAAATTATTATTAATTTCATCAATGATTGACACCCCTCTAGATCGGTTACCAAATAGGAAACCCCACACGCAGTCTCCTCTACGAACCCTACAGGCAAGTGTCTCCACATGTTTGAGATAAACACATAACATCATCGTGGTTAGAATCTATTTGGTGATCACTTGCTCCTAAAAACAATTTTTACTTAGAAATACATTTTTTTATTATACTTTCTTGACGAGTTTTTGAAGCATTCGAATGTATTTGATAACTGCATTATATTCCCAAAATAAAAAAAAAAGAACATGAATGCGTTGAGTATGACTTTCAATTTTTTTTTTGTGACTAAAAATTTCATTTAATTTTTTGAATAATTTTATGATACTTTTTTTTTCTTTTCTTCTTCTTTCTCCTCTACCTAGTCGTTGGCCTCAAGGGAGCCTTGCCGGACCTCAGTTTTGGCCGGTCGTTGGCCATTGCTGAGCCTAGCGATCGACTAGAGGAGGAAGAAGAAGAGTAGAAAAAGAATAAAAGAAAAGAGGAAAAATAATGTTTTTTTTTTGCTTCTTGATTCTGTTTTAAATCTATTCTCAAGAACAAATCTATTCTCGGGAGTATAATTATTAGCTGACATTACCAAACGGACTTTTTTTATAGAACTAAAGAACAGATATAGCCAAGAATTGACCAATTACCGAATAGGCTCTTAGCATACTTTTTTTTTTTTTTTTTTCTTTATATAGTCACGTCTATTGTCATAGTTGCAAATAGAACCATCAACAAGTGAAATAATATACTTTTTTGTTTCTTCGGTTATTCACATGTGATGCGAGACCCATCACAATTTCTTGAAATGTGACTGAACTTGGATTTAGTCGGGTAATATCTTTATTGGGGAATGCCGTGTCCCTTGCTTCACATGGAAACAAATCTCGTGATTACGAAAGGGTGCATCTTGCCCGCATAACCCCACACAAATCTTCCTCTGTTCTTTTCTCCTCCTCCTCCTCCTCCTTCCCCACATGTTATATTAGAGAACGACAATTTCAATTCAATGTTATCTCACCAGCTATGGGCATCTCAGGCTCAGAGACCCCATCACAAGCCTCACCACCAACACCGAAGCCAACAGCACCACCACCGCCAACAACGACAAATTCGCCTCCTTCGATTGAAGTGGAGACTGCAAACTGTGCTTCCTGTGGATTCACAGAGGAATGCACCCCTGCATATATCCTCCGGATTCGACAACGGTACCAAGGAAGATGGCTTTGTGGGCTCTGCATTCAGGCGGTGAAGGACGAGCTCTTGCGATCGGACAGGCTCATATCCACCGAGGAGGCATTGAATAGGCACATCAGCTTTTGCAAGAAGTTCAAGTCATCCGATCCCTTGAAGGAGACAGAGAACCCCATCTCTGCCATGGGGAAACTGATCAGGCGCAGCTTGGACTCCCCGAGGGCTATCCGGACAAAATCGAGCAGCGCTTTGCCAGGGATCGATGCAGTAACGAGCATAACTACGCCGGTGCTTGTTCGGTCAGGGAGCTGCTTCTCTTCTATATCTAGTTGAATGAGGAATAAGAATATGTTCATGGAGCAGATGAACTAGGAGCAGATAAAATATGTTTCTGGCATGGGCATCTGGGTTTTCTATGCTTTTCCTGTAATTCAAATTACTGGATGATGAACTGGATTTGGCTATGCAGATGACAATTTTCTATGTATATATGATCCCGGATCTGATGTATTACTTAGGTATGCTCATGAAGTCGCGTCGATGATTTTATGTTGCTACATACTTCTTGCTTGGAGAATTCATAGTCTAAGTCGATACAGAAATCTTCTGCAAAAGAGTGTTCATATCCATGTCCAAGGATCCATGTCCATGTTCTTTCAGTTTCAATTGATGAAAATGTCGAGAAAAACCATTAGCAATCCACCAAGCAACGTCCATATAGTTTCTCTCTGAAAAAATTCACTTCAGTTTCTGTTAGTTTGTCGTAGATTCTTTTTCTTTCCCATGTAACACAGACTAGTTAGATGAACGGAACAAGGGAAATAAAATTATAGTTAGACTACCTTTTAGACGAGTTTTACCCATGAAAAAAAAAGGAGGGAAGATGTGGTCCCACATCTGTATCTGATGAAATTTTTGACCTGATTTGGCTGGTTTCTGGCAGTACTGGTACGACCATTTGTGTTAAATGGATCCATTTGGAAGGTAGTAAAAGTACGAGGAAAGAGAACGCATGAAATGCATGGTGACAATCTGAACCACGATGAAATTTCAAAGAAGATTCCTCTGGCGATGGCGATGAACGTTGGTGTCAAGGACACAGGACGTGCTTTTATTACTTTTGTTACTAGCGCATGGGGGGATTTGCGAGGATATTTTATATGGGTATGGTGTCTCTCTCACCCTCCGTCTCCCTCCTCTTGGCCTGGTCTGATGTGAAAAAGAGTGGTCATACTCACTTGCACAGTGAGCTTGATCAGTTCACCGTTAGTACAAGAGTCCATGACTTGTGTCATTGTGTCGTATGTTGCTATATGGCATGAAGCTTCTGGTTGTGTCTAGACATCAAGTTTTTGTTGGTGTGGACTGCTATTGAACATAAGACAGAATTTGGTGGGACATTGGAGGGGTTGCTGGCGCTTTTACACTACAGAATCCACACTGAAGGCCGAAACATCACTAAGCGAAATAAAGGTGTTTGGTGTAGTCATTGCTCACTGCAAATATAAGAAGTAAAGGTGTCTGGTGTAGTCACTGTTCACTGCAAATATGAGAGCAGAAGGTTGATATTGTCAAAGAAGAACCTCTTCATTTGCTGTCATACCCTCATTCGCGTGATTTTTCTTCAAGTTCTATTGACAGTTCTCTTTGTCCACGCACCATTCGCTACATTTTACGAAAAAGACACTTTTCTACACAAATTCTCTTCACGTTCCATCATTTTTCTCCCACCTTCCACTACTTTTCTGTCCTTCTGTCTTCCTTCAATCTACAAAACCACCATCTACCATTCTAGAAGTCAACGACATTGGCGCGGCCTATGTTCAACCACCTCTCATTCATTTCGCTCGTGTTATGTCAAATTTTGAAACTATTTCATTGTTGTCAGAGGGCTATTGTCCCTGTAAGCCCATGATGCTTTCTTCGAGCCGCTACATAAAGAGTTACAAAGACACTGAGGTACAGATACCTGGAGTGCCAAAACTTGGCACGGAGGATACTTATATGCCAAAACTTTGAAAATGTACACTTTAAGTACCAAAATCGGAGTAAAATTGATTACTTAAGTGTCACTTCGGCCAAAATCCGGCCAAATTGCTATGTGGCAATTTTCCGGCAAGGTGAGTGCAAAAATGGCGTTGTTTTGCACATTGACGTGGCGAGAAAATGCAAAAACGATGTCGTTTTGTCTTTGATGTGTAAATAATTAATATAAAAATTAATTAAATTAAATTTAAAACTAAATTTATTTAAAATATTCTAAAAACTAAAAAACTTAAAATTTAAAAATAAAAAAAAAAAAAGGGGGAGGGTCGAAGGGAGGCGATTGAGGGCGAGCCCTCGCCGCCGCCACCTCCCCGCTGCCGTCGAGAAGGGTTGGCGACGGAGGGAGGAGGGTCGACCGGGGTCGCCGGCCTCTGGCCAACCGGCGGCGAGGGAGGGCTGGATCTGGGCGAGGGTGCTCGTGGGCCCTTGCCGCCTCCTTCTTGTCGCTAGCCCTTCCCGGCGGCGGCGGGGAGGTGGCGGTGCGAGGGCTCGCCCTCACCGCCTCCCTTCGGCCCCCATTTTTTTTTTTTAATTTTAAGTTTTTTAAATTTTTAGAATATTTTAAATAAATTTGGTTTTAAATTTAATTTAATTAATTTTATATTAATTATTTACACATTAGAGGCAAAATGAAGTCGTTTTTGCATTTTCTTGCCACGTCAACGTGCAAAACAATGTCGTTTTGCACTTACCTCACCGGAAAATTGCCACGTTAGTAATTTGGCTGGATTTTAGTCGGATTTTGGTCGGAATGGCACTTAAGTGATTCATTTTACTCCGATTTTGACACTTAAGTGTACATTTTCAAAGTTTTGGCACTTAAGTGTCTCTCCGTGCTAAATTTTGGCACTTGGAGTGTACTTCTGCCAACAAATATTAGACCCATGTTTGTTGCTAATTCTTTGCCTTATGATTTTATTTATTATAATTAGCTCTATGGATCCTTAATTTTTCGTTTAGTCAAAAGTTCATGTATTTATTTATTACAAGTGCTTAATGTTTCAATACAAATTAGGAGAATTACGTTATTTTTTCGTGTATTAATATAAAATTTTAAGTTATATAGGATATCGAGATATTGTAAAATAGGTTCTAGTGAAAACAGGGTTGACCCTAGAACCGGATTGGAAAAATATGGTGAGTCGGGTACATGATCCAATATAAACATGGGTATAGGATTCAAAAAAGGGGAACTTGTTATAACAAGGTCGGGTACAGATCATTACCATATTTCATTCAACCCCCTAAATTAATTCTCTGTTCCATGATTTTTGTGACACAAATAAAATTGATATAATCATTTGTACTCTTCCTTCAAGGTTTTATCATTACCCAAAACTGAATGAAATTTTGATAAAGTGTATCTAAAATTCTTTTTCTTTTTCAAATCTCATGCCTACATTCAATAGCATTATTTTAAGTATTCATAAATATCATTTGTAATATGATTAGACTTCAAGAAAAATCCATTCAAAGCATAGGCAAGGGAACTTGATTCATAATAAAGTGGGCTATAACTCATGGCCATTAATTAGGAGTAATTTTCTTACACTATATATTCTTTTTGGTCGGTCTTATTCTATCCCTACACTAATGCTCACTTTTAGACTTTTGTCCTACCTCCTTGTAGGGCGTGGGAGTCGAAACCCACTCTTGAAATTAAATCACCCCACCCCAACCTTCCTGAGAAGGTGGGGATATGAACTCCCTACCTCCCCCTTCCAAATTGGAAGGGTGGTCATTGGGGTAAATCCCAATGGTTACTTACACTATATATTCGCCCAGCAAAAAGCGAACACTCCTGAGCAGAATGAAAAGAAGCAAGAACTTGTGGGAGGTCTATTTATAGGCGTTTTCAATATTATCACAAGACGTATTCTTATTTGTTGCACAAAACAATAAACAAGGTACCTAAAATCATGGCCCCATGTTGAGATGCAATGTGCCTGATTCTTAGTTTGAGTTGTTTGGGTAAAGGAGAGAAATTCGACAGAAACTCCCTTCTCCTTCAATGCACTCACTTGGTTTTTCTAACCAAGAGAATACAAATCTGAGGATCAACCCGTCGAGTGGAGAGAGAAAGGCCGTCGTCGGGAGGGAGCAACGGCCGTCAAAGGAAGTGTTAAACAGTGCGGTTCAGTGCGTTGGGTAGAGTGCGCTGAGAGTGTTGACCGTCGTTGTCGTTGGAAGAGAGAGAAGGAAAGGAGGAGAGAGAGAACGCTTTCTGCACTTTGGTCTGGTCTCATCTGGGAGAAAAGTGAAGAGGGACGATGTGGACCTGCCGTTAGACAGGTGTTGAAGCGTTCGTTCAAAGCACAAATGACGTGGTCCTTCGAGGTTACGCAATATTTTCTCGAAGCAAAGCCTCCCTTTTCGTGTTGGCCTATTGTTTATACTACTTTTATATAAAAACGTAGATTTCTATCGTACCGAAGAGTGATGGATGACATATTAGTGCGCCAATTCTCATCACACATTAAGGTATTACGCATTAATGGTACAAATTAAAGCAAATGGAAGGCACATGCGATCTTTCAATCAATCCTCTTCCGGCCGGCCAATTTTGTTTTGAGCATTACTTTTTGGGCATTACTTGTCGTTCCGCCTTAATCCTTGCAGATAAATTACTTACGGTGCTTAATAAATTCAATGTACCTTTTAGTACAATGCATGTGAACATACATGTGATGGACATGCAGGATATGCAACGTATGTGCAACGGATGTGCAATGCATGTGCAACGTATGTGCAACGGATGTGGAACTCATCTGTTAACTATCATCAGGCTTCCTGAAGGCCGTCCTATGTCCAAGTTACTCCAGTAGAACACTCTGAAATAGAACAAAACCAACTAAGGGGAGATATAAATAAAATGAACAGTCAAAGACATCCAAGCACAAGCAAAAAACACATCAACATGTCGATTTCTGAATGTGGTGCAAGTATAAACTGAAAGCAATAAATAAAATTCCGCTTTCAGTTCAAAAGACGTATCCTTATTTGTTGCTCAAAACAATAAACAAGGTACCTAAAATCATGGCCCCATGTTGAGATGCAATGTGCCTGATTC
This sequence comes from Eucalyptus microcorys, assembly GCA_014182515.1. NCBI lineage: Eukaryota > Viridiplantae > Streptophyta > Magnoliopsida > Myrtales > Myrtaceae > Eucalyptus > Eucalyptus microcorys. The sequence continues at coordinate 39,735,036 of CM024564.1, forward strand.
TTAGTTTGAGTTGTTTGGGTAGAGGAGAGAAATTTGACAAAACTCCCTACTCCTTCAATGCACTCACTTGGTTTTTCTAACCAAGAGAATACAGATCTGAGGATCAACCTGTCGAGTGGAGAGAGAAAGGCCGTCGTTGGGAGGGAGCAACGGCTGTTGGAGGAAGCGCTAGACGGCGCAGTTCAGTGCGTTGGGTAGAGTGCGCCGAGAGTGTCGACCGTCATCGTTGTTGGAAGAGAGAGAAGGAAAGGAGGAGAGAGAGAATGCTCTCCGCACTCTGGTTTGGTCTCGTTTGGTCTCGTCTGGGAGGTGTCCAAGCGTTCGTTCAGAGCAGAAATGATGTGGTCCTCCGAAGTTACACAATATTTTCTCGAAGCAAAGCCTCATTTTTCGTGTTGGCCTATTGTTTATACTACTTTTATATGAAAACATAGACTTATATCATACCAAAGTGTGATGGATGAATAATATGAAAACGTAGATTTCTATCTTACCGAAGAGTGATGGATGACATATTAGTGCGCCAATTCTCATCACACATTAAGGTATTATGCATTAATGGTACATATTAAAGAAAATGGAAGGCACATGCGATCTTTCTATCAATCCTCTTCTGGCCGGCCAATTCTGTTTTGGGCATTATTTTATGGGCATTACTTGTCGTTCCGCCTTAATCCTTGCAGACAAATTACTTACGGTGCTTAATAAATTCAATGTAACTTTTAGTACAATGCATGTGAACATACATGTAATGGACATGCAGGATGTGCAATGCATGTGCAGCAGATGTGCAATGCATGTGCAATGTACGTGCAACAGATGTGGAACTCATCTGTTAACTATCATCAGGCTTCCTGAAGGCCATCCTATGTCCAAGTTACTCCAGTAGAACACTCTGAAATAGAACAAAACCAACAGAGGGGAGATATAAATAAAATGAACAGTCAAAGACATCCAAGCACAAGATAAAAAAAAATCAACATGTTGATTTCTGAATGTGGTGCAAGTATAAATTGAAAGCAATAAATAAAGATCCCCTTTCAGTTTAAAAGACGTATCCTTATTAGTTGCACAAAACAATAAACAAGGTACCTAAAATCATGGCCCCATGTTGAGATGCAATTTGCATGATTCTTAGTTTGAGTTGTTTGGGTAGAGGAGAGAAATTCGGCAGAAACTCCTTTCTCCTTCAATGCACTCACTTAGTTTTTCTAACCAAGAGAATACAGATCTGAGGATCAACCCGTCGAGTGGAGAGAGAAAGGCCGTCGTTGGGAGGGAGCAACGGCCGTCGGAGGAAGCGCTAGACGGCGCGGTTCAGTGCGTTGGGTAGAGTGCGCCGAGAGTGTCGACCGTCGTCGTCGTTGGAAGAGAGAGAAGGAAAGGAGGAGAGAGAGAATGCTTTCCGCACTCTGGTTTGGTCTCGTCTGGGAGAAAAGTGAAGAGGGACGACGTGGACCTGCCGTTAGACAGTGTCGTAGCATTCGTTCAGAGCACAAATGACGTGGTCCTTCGAGGTTACACAATATTTTCTCGAAGCAAAGCCTCCCTTTTCGTGTTGGCCTATTGTTTATAATACTTTTATATGAAAACGTAGACTTATATCATACCAAAGAGTGATAGATGATATATTATTTATATTACTTTTATATGAAAACGTAGATTTCTATCGTACCGAAGAGTGATGGATGACATATTAGTGTGCCAATTCTCACCACACATTAATATATTATGTATTAATGGTACAGATTAAAGGAAATAGAAGGCACATGCGATCTTTATATCAATCCTCTTCCGGCCGGCCAATTCTGTTTTGGGCATTACTTGTCGTTCCGCCTTGATCCTTGTAGACAAATTACTTACGATGCTTAATAAATTCAATGTACTTTTAGTACAATGCATGTGAACATACATGTGATGGACATGCAGGATGTGCAATGCCTGTGCAGGGGATGTGGAATGCATGTGCAACGTATGTGCAATGGATGTGGAACTCATCTGTTAACTATCATCAGGCTTCCTGAAGGCCGTCCTACGTCCAAGTTACTCCAGTAGAACACTCTGAAATAAAACAAAACCAAGAGAAGGGAGATATAAATAAAATGAACAGTCAAAGAAATCCAAGCACAAGCAAAAAACATATCAACATGTCGATTTCTGAATGTGGTGCAAGTATAAATTGAAAGCAATAAATAAAATTCCCCTTTTAGTTCAAAAGACGTATCCTTATTTGTTGCTCAAAACAATAAACAAGGTACCTAAAATCATGGCCCCATGTTGAGATGCAATGTGCCTGATTCTTAGTTTGAGTTGTTTGGGTAGAGGAGAGAAATTTGGTAGAAACTCCATTCTCCTTCAATGCACTCAGTTGGTTTTTCTAACCAAGAGAATACAAATCTAAGGATGAACCCGTCGAGTGGAGAGAGAAAGGCCGTTGTCGGGTGGGAGCAACGGTCGTCGGAGGAAGCGCTAGACGGCGCGGTTTAGTGCGTTGGATAGAGTGCGCCGAGAGTGTCGACCGTCGTCGTTGTTGGAAGAGAGAGAAGGAAAGGAGGAGAGAGAGAACGCTTTCCGCACTCTAGTCTGGTGTCGTCTGGGAGAAAAGTGAAGTGGGACGACGTGGACCTGCCGTTAGACAGGTGTCGAAGCGTTCGTTTAGAGCACAAATGACGTGGTCCTTCGAGGTTACGCAATATTTTCTCAAAGCAAAGCCTCCCTTTTCGTGTTGGCCTATTGTTTATACTACTTTTATATGAAAACGTAGACTTATATCATACCAAAGTGTGATGGATGATATATTATTTATATTACTTTTATATGAAAACGTAGATTTCTATCGTACCGAAGAGTGATGGATGACATATTAGTACGCCAATTCTCATCACACATTAACGTATTATGCATTAATGGTACATATTAAAGTAAATGGAAGGCACATGCGATCTTTCTATCAATCCTCTTCCGGCCGGCCAATTCTGTTTTGGGCATTACTTGTCGTTCCGCCTTGATCCTTGCAGACAAATTACTTACGGAGCCTAATAAATTGACTGTAACATTAAGTACAATGCATGTGAACATACATGTGATGGACATGTAAGATGTGCAATGCATGTGCAACGGATGTGGAATGCATGTGCAACGTATGTGCAACGGATGTGCAATGCATGTGCAACGTATGTGCAACGGATGTTGAACTCATCTGTTAACTATCATCAGGCTTCCTGAAGGCCGTCCTACATCTAAGTTACTCCAGTAGAACACTCTAAAATAGAACAAAACCAACAGAGGGGAGATATAAATAAATTGAACAGTCAAAGACATCCAAGCACAAGTAAAAAACACATCAACATGTCGATTTCTGAATGTGGTGCAAGTATAAACTGAAAGCAATAAATAAAATTCCGCTTTCAGTTCAAAAGACGTATCCTTATTTGTTGCTCGAAATAATAAACAAGGTACCTAAAATCATGGCCCCATGTTGAGATGCAATGTGCCTGATTCTTAGTTTGAGTTGTTTGGGTAGAGGAGGGAAATTCGGCAGAAACTCCCTTCTCCTTCAATGCACTTACTTGGTTTTTCTAACCAAGAGAATACAGATTTGAGGATGAACCCGTTGAGTAGAGAGAGAAAGGCCATCGTCAGGAGGGAGCAACGGCCGTCGAAGGAAGCGCTAGACGGCGCGGTTCAGTGTGTTGGGTAGAGTGTGCCAGAGTGTCGACCGTCGTCGTTGTTTGAAGAGAGAGAAGGAAAGGAGGAGAGAGAGAACGCTTTGCGCACTCTGGTTTGGTCTCGTCTGGGAGAAAAGTGAAGAGGGACGATGTGGACCTGCCTTTAGACAGGTGTCGAAGCGTTCGTTCAGAGCAGAAATGACGTGATCCTTTGAGGTTACGCAATATTTTCTCGAAGCAAAGCCTCCCTTTTCGTGTTGGCCTATTATTTATACTACTTTTATATGAAAACGTAGACTTATATCATACCAAAGTGTGATGGATGATATATTATTTATATTACTTTTATATGAAAACGTAAATTTCTATCGTACCGAAGAGTGATGGATGACATATTAGTGCGCCAATTCTCGTCACACATTAACGTATTATGCATTAATGGTACTTATTAAAGCAAATGGAAGGCACATGCGATCTTTCTATCAATCCTCTTCCGGCCGGCCAATTCTGTTTTGGGCATTACTTTTTGGGCATTACTTGTCGTTCTGCCTTGATCTTTGCAGAAAAATTACTTACGGTGCTTAATAAATTCAATGTAACTTTTAGTAGAATGCATGTGAACATACATGTGATGGTCATGCAGAATGTGCAATGCATGTGCAACGTATGTGCAAGGGATATGGATCTTATCTGTTAACTATCATCAGGCTTCCTGAAGGCCGTCCTACGTCCAAGTTACTCCAGTAGAACACTCTGAAATAGAACAAAACCAACAGAGGGGAGATATAAATAAAATGAACAGTCAAAGACATCCAAGCACAAGCAAAAAACACATCAACATGTCGATTTCTGAATGTGGTGCAAGTATAAACTGAAAGCAATAAATAAAATTCCCCTTTCAGTTGAAAAGACGTATCCTTATTTGTTGCTCGAAACAATAAACAAGGTACCTAAAATCATGGCCCCATGTTGAGATGCAATGTGCCTGATTCTTAGTTTGAGTTGTTTGGGTAGAGGAGAGAAATTCGGCAGAAACTCCCTTCTCTTTGAATGCCCTCACTTGGTTTTTCTAACCAAGAGAATACAGATCTAAGGATGAACCCGTCGAGTGGAGAGAGAAAGGCCGTCGTTGGGAGGGAGCAACGGCCGTCGGAGGAAGCGCTAGACGGCGCGGTTCAGTGCGTTGGGTAGAGTGTGCTGAGAGTGTCGACCGTCGTCGTCGTTGGAAGAGAGAGAAGGAAAGGAGGAGAGAGAGAACTCTTTCCACACTCTGGTCTGGTCTCGTTTGGGAGAAAAGTGAAGAGGGACGACGTGGACAGGTGTCGAAGCGTTCATTCAGAGCAGAAATGACGTGGTCCTTCGAGGTTACGCAATATTTTCTCGAAGCAAAGCCTCCATTTTCGTGTTGGCCTATTGTTTATACTACTTTTATATGAAAACGTAGACTTATATCATACCAAAGTGTGATGGATGATATATTATTTATATTACTTTTATATGAAAACGTAGATTTCTATCGTACCGAAGAGTGATGGATGACATATTAGTGTGCCAATTCTCATCACACATTAACGTATTATGCATTAATGGTACAGATTAAAGGAAATGGAAGGCACATGCAATCTTTCTATCAATCCTCTTCCAGCCGGCTAATTCTGATTTGGGCATTACTTTTTGGGCATTACTTGTCGTTCCTTCTTAATCCTTGCAGACAAATTACTTACGGTGCTTAATAAATTCAATGTAACTTTTAGTACAATGCATGTGAACATACATGTGATGGACATGCAGGATGTGCAACGTATGTGCAACGGATGTGCAATGCATGTGCAATGTATGTGCAATGTATGTGCAATGGATGTGGAACTCATCTGTTAACTATCATTAGGCTTCCTGAAGGCCGTCCTACGTCCAAGTTACTCCAGTAGAACACTCCGAAATAGAACAAAACCAATAGAGGGGAGATATAAATAAAATGAACAGTCAAAGACATCCAAGCACAAGCAAAAAACACATCAACATGTCGATTTCTGAATGTGGTGCAAGTATAAACTAAAAGCAATAAATAAAATTCCCCTTTCAGTTCAAAAGACGTATCCTTATTTGTTGCTCAAAACAATAAACAAGGTACCTAAAATCATGGCCCCATGTTGAGATGCAATGTGTCCGATTCTTAGTTTGAGTTGTTTAGGTAGATGAGAGATATTCGGCAAAAACTCCCTGCTCCTTCAATGCACTCACTTGGCTTTTTTAACCAAGAGAATACGGATCTTCGAGGATCAACCCGTCGAGTGGAGAGAGAAAGGCTGTCGTCGGGGGGGAGCAACGGCCGTCGGAGGAAGCGCTAGATGGCACGGTTTAGTGCGTTGGGTAGAGTGCGCTGAGAGTGTCGACTGTCGTCGTCGTTGGAAGAGAGAGAAGGAAATGAGGAGAGAGAGAACGCTTTCCGCACTCTGGTTTGGTCTCGTCTGGGAGAAAAGTGAAGAGGGACGACGTGGACCTGCCGTTAGACAGGTGTCGAAGCGTTCGTTCAGAGCAGAAATGACGTGGTCCTTTGAGGTTACACAATATTTTCTCGAAGCAAAGCCTCCCTTTTCGTGTTGGCCTATTGTTTATACTACTTTTATATGAAAAAGTAGACTTATATCATACCAAAGAGTGATGGATGATATATTATTTATATTACTTTTATATGAAAACGTAGATTTCTATCGTACCGAAGAGTGATGAATGACATATTAGTGCGCCAATTCTCATCACACATTAACGTATTATGCATTAATGGTACATATTAAAGCAAATGGAAGGCACATGCGATTTTTCTATCAATCCTCTTCCGGCCGGCCAATTCTGTTTTGGGCATTACTTGTCATTCCGCCTTGATCCTTGCAGACAAATTACTTACGGTGCTTAATAAATTTAATGTAACTTTTAGTACAATACATGTGAACATACATGTGATGGACATGCAGGATGTGCAAGGCATGTGCAACGGATGTGGAACTCATCTGTTAACTATCATTAGGCTTCCTGAAGGCCGTCCTACGTCCAAGTTACTCCAGTAGAACACTCTGAAATAGAACAAAACCAACTGAGGGGAGATATAAATAAAATGAACAGTCAAAGACATCCAAGCACAAGCAAAAAACACATCAACATGTCGATTTCTGAATGTGGTGCAAGTATAAACTAAAAGCAATAAATAAAATTCCCATTTCACTTCAAAAGACGTATCCTTATTTGTTGCTCGAAACAATAAACAAGGTACCTAAAATCATGGCCCCATGTTGAGATGCAATGTGCCTGATTCTTAGTTTGAGTTGTTTGGGTAGAGGAGAGAAATTCGGCAGAAAGTCCTTGCTCCTTCAGTGCACTCACTTGGTTTTTCTAACCAAGAAAATACAGATCTGAGGATCAACCCGTCGAGTGGAGAGAGAAAGGCCGTCGTCGGGAGGGAGCAACGGTTGTCGGAGGAAGCGCTAGACGGTGCGGTTTAGTGCGTTGGGTATAGTGCGCCGAGAGTGTTGACCGTCGTCGTCGTTGGAAGAGAGAGAAGGAAAGGAGGAGAGAGAGAACGCTTTCCGCACTCTGGTCTGGTCTCGTCTGGGAGAAAAGTGAAGAGGGACGACGTGGACCTGCCGTTAGACAGGTGCTGAAGCGTTCATTCAGAGCACAAATGACGTGGTCTTTCGAGGTTACGCAATATTTTCTCGAAGCAAAGCCTCCCTTTTTGTGTTGGCTTATTGTTTATACTACTTTTATATGAAAACGTAGACTTATATCATACCAAAGAGTGATGGATGATATATTATTTATATTACTTTTATATGAAAACGTAGATTCTATTGTATCGAAGAGTGATGGATGACATATTAGTGCGCCAATTCTCATCACACATTAATGTATTATGCATTAATGTTACATATTAAGGCAAATGGAAGGCACATGCGATCTTTCTATCAATCCTCTTCCGGCAGGCCAATTCTGTTTTGGGCATTAATTTTTGGGCATTACTTGTCGTTCCGCCTTGATCCTTGTAGACAAATTACTTACGGTGCTTAATAAATTCAATGTAACTTTTAGTAGAATGCATGTGAACATACATGTGATGGATATGCAGGATGTGCAACGTATGTGCAACGGATGTGCAATGCATGTGCAATGTATGTGCAATGTATGTGCAATGGATGTGGAACTCATCTGTTAACTATCATTAGGCTTCCTGAAGGCCGTCCTACGTCCAAGTTACTCCAAAGTAGAACACTCTGAAATAGAACAAAACCAATAGAGGGGAGATATAAATAAAATGAACAGTCAAAGACATCCAAGCACAAGCAAAAAACACATAAACATATCGATTTCTGAATGTGGTGCAAGTATAAACTGAAAGCAATAAATAAAATTCCCCTTTCAGTTCAAAAGACGTATCCTTATTTGTTGCTCGAAATAATAAACAAGGTACCTAAAATCATGGCCCCATGTTGAGATGCAATGTGCCTGAAATACCACGAAGAAGATGAGAAATCCATTTTTGGGGATCGAGATTCTTTCATTGGAACACAAGACACCACAACTTATCTCGTGAATACTTTACATAAAACTCACACCTCATCAATGGCAATCAAATTAAGCAACCCTCTAGAGTGAATTTTCATCAGCTTTGACATAAACCCTGCTGTGGCAATCAATTCCGGAGTCACATACAGCAGCCTCAAGGAAGGTTTCCCAGACTCAAGGTCTTCGTATATTCGAAAGCAAAAACGTAAAAGTTAAGGGGCCTTGCTAATCGATTTTTTAAAATAATGTGCATCTGAAACTGATTAATGTTATGACTCTCGAGTTCCACAAATCCTCAAGCATGATCATATCTCTCATTATCAATGCAAGACTCCAGATTCACCTTATTCTTAGTTTGAGTTGTTTGGGTAGAGGAGAGAAATTCGGCAGAAACTCCCTTCTCCTTCAATGCATTCACTTGGTCGAGTGGAGAGAGAAAGGCCGTCGTCGGGAGGGAGCGACGGCCGTCGGAGGAAGCACTAGATGGTGCGGTTTAGTGTGTTAGGTAGAGTGCGCCGAGAGCGTCAAGCATCGTCGTCGTCGTCGGAAGAGAGAAGGTAAGGAGGAGAGAGAAGAAATAGGAGAGAGAGAATGCTTTCCGTGCTCTGGTCTGGTCTCGTCTGGGAGAAAAGTGAAGAGGGATGACGTGGACCTGCCGTTGGACAGGTGTCGAAGTGTTCATTCAGAGCACAAATGACGTGTTCTTCGAGGCTACGCAATATTTTCTCGAAGCAAAGCCTCCCTTTTCGTGTTGGCCTATTGTTTATACTACTTTTATATGAAAACGTAGACTTCTATCATATCAAAGAGTGATGGATGATATATTATTTATACTACTTTTATATGAAAACGTAGACTTCTATTGTACTGAAGAGTGATGGATGATATATTAGTGCGCCAATTGTCATCACACACTAATGTATTATACATTAATGGTATAGATTAAAGCAAACGGAAGGCACATGCGATCTGTCTATCAATCCTCTTCCGGCCGGCCAATTATGTTTTGGGCATTATTTGTCGTTTCGTGGTTTCTCTCTCCAGTCTCCAATGTTAAAATCAAGCTTCTCCATTTTTCTTGTTCTTGAAATCTCATCACTTCATCTTCTCTCATTCTCATTAAAAAATAAAAAAATCCACATCAACATCTTTTGTTAGCCAAGCTAAGTAGAGTTAATAGAATGACTCAATTTTATTAATTTGACAAATTTTATGACTTGATTGGATATTTTGCAATTGTGAGGATCAAGTGGCAACCCTCGACTAGGACTAGGCGGAGGGTTAGCGACCCTTACTTGCTGGACCCCATAACCCTCGCCAACCATTCCCCCATCATCACTAGTTGGCAACGCCCTTGCTACTTGCTACTTGCTACTTGCTACTTGCTACTCGCTTCTTCTTCTTTTTTAATTTTAGTTTATTTTTATTTAATTTAAATAAGATGTGTATAAAAAAAATCATATTTAAATTAAAATAACGTCGTTTTAGCCACATCATCACCACATAGGAGAAGGAAATATTAAATAAAAAACAATGTCAATATTAAATAAAAGAATCCTATTATGTTAATTTGACAAGTTTTGGAGTTTAATTGTACATTTTAGAATAGCGAGGTCGTATGGCAACCCTTGCTTGGATTGGGCGAGGGTTAGTGACCCTCACTTGTCGAATCTGGCAACCCCTGCCAACCATTCCCCCATCATTGCTAATTTGCAACGCCTTTGTTTCTTGTTTCTTCTTCTTTTTTAATATATATAATTTTAACTTTTTTATTTAATTTAATATATTTTTTATAAAAAAAATCATATTTAGATTAAAAAAAAAAAATGCCGTTTTAGTCTTATGTTTTGCATCTTCACATAAAAGGAGAAAATATTAAATAAAAAACCATTTATCTTCGTTAATCAAGAACTTGATTATATATTATGTAAATTTTAAGATTTAGTTATACTTTCATCATAAATTTTAAGATTTAAGACTTTAATAAGTTTTAGGATGGCACATATCCCTCATTTTAATTTAGCTTGCTCTCCGGACTAATCGCAAGAGCGACGGCGACCCACCAACGCCGGTCCGTCTCCGGGATTATCAAGCAAACCTTCGCCAGTCTTAGCCGCGGGAAGCGAAACCGGAGGACGAGGCAAGTGCCACCGTTTCGTTTTGCCTCGATTTGTGCTATTGTTTCCTGGAAAGTTGGAATTTTTTGGGCATCGGTTTGCTTGATCAAGTGGAAAACTTGCAGATGAAGAAGTCGCCGTTGCCATTGCAAAGCGCGAGCATCGGCGAGGGCAGGAATAAGAAATGGGGCAGAGAGGCTCTGGTGAAGCTCCTGCGGTGGCATTTTGGGCATGCCCAGTTCAGAGGCAAGCAGCTAGAGGCCATTGAAGCTGTTCTGTCAGGTCAAATTCATGACAACATGCATGACCCTTGATTCTTTTCTGATAATCAGTGAATGTGCTTCTGCTTCCTTGGTAAAAGCATTGCAAACCGACGAATGCAGATGGGTTTTTTATATTTTTGTAAGAAAGAATAATGGGAAAATGGTGTCAATTGGGGTTTTGCTGATGCTTTATATGCTCCGTGTTGGTGAGTGAAGGAAGAGATTGTTTCTGTCTGATGCCTACTGGAGGAGGGAAGTCAATGTGTTACCAGATACCTGCACTGGCCAAAACAGGGATTGTGCTTGTTGTGTGTCCTTTAATAGGTGAATGCCCTCTTGCCCTCGTAAACAATTAAGTTCCTAAATGGTTCTTTTCATCTGCATGAGAATTTGGTTGAGTTTTTATTGGCACAGGATGATCAGGCTGCTATGTGCTAATTGGTGATCTTCAATTTGTTCACAGCTTTGATGGTAAGCATGAGAGGTAGCTTGTCATTAATAGTTACTACTGTGATCTTTGTAAATTCTCAAGTGTATGCTACCAAATTTTCTTTGGTTAGGAAAACCAAGTGAGTGCATTGAAGAAGAAGGGAGTTTCTGCCGAATTTCTCTCCTCTACCCAAACAACTCAAACTAAGAATAAGGTGAATCTGGAGTCTTGCATTGATAATGAGAGATATGATCATGCTTGAGGATTTGTGGAACTCGAGAGTCATAACATTAATCAGTTTAAGATGCACATTATGTTAAAAAAGCAATTAGCAAGGCCCCTTAACTTTTATGTTTTGCTTTCAGATATATGAAGACCTTGAGTCTGGGAAACCTTCCTTGAGGCTGCTGTATGTGACTCCGGAATTGATTGCCACAGCAGGGTTTATGTCAAAGCTGATGAAAATTCACTCTAGAGGGTTGCTTAATTTGATTGCCATTGATGAGGTGTGAATTTTGTGTAGAATATTCACGAGGACAGTTGTGGTGTCTTGTGTTCCAATGAAAGAATCTCGATCCCTAAAAATGGATTTCTCATCTTCTTCGTGGTATTTCAGGCACATTGCATCTCAACATGGGGCCATGATTTCAGGTACCTTGTTTATTTGTTTCGAGCAACAAATATGGATACGTCTTTTGAACTGAAAGGGGAATTTTATTTATTGCTTTCAGTTTATACTTGCACCACATTTAGAAATTGACATGTTGATGTGTTTTTGGCTTGTGCTTGGATGTCTTTGACTGTTCATTTTATTTATATCTCCCCTCTGTTGGTTTTGTTCTATTTCAGAGTGTTCTACTGTGTATATCTAGGACATTATTATCAATTTGACTCATGCCTGTTGATGTCACTGTTCTTAATGGGTGCGGTGTCCGTAGTGATGCTACTAAGGAGACATCTTAGTCTATCAACCAGATGGTCTTGCTTTTTTGACAAAATAGGTCAAGCAGCAGAGATTCCGTAAGAATCTTAACTGAAAAATCTTTTATCGGAGGCATAAAAGCGAATTTCTTTCTTATTGATTTTAGTTATTGTTTATTAATAGTTCTAGTGAATAAGTGAATAAGTTTGCATAAAAAGCTTTGGGATATTGCACAAACTTAATGCATCATATAAGAAGTAAATTTTCTATAGTGTTAAAATAGGCTTAGTATCCTGAATAGCTTTATGAATTACCTCCTTTATTGATATCTTGAAGCATTTATGGACTCTTTAGTGGTATATGTGAACATGTAATTGGAATTTATGCTGCAGTGATCATGAGGCTGTCCAAATGCAGACACCTATTGTCAATTTTAGCTTTCTTTAAACTTGATATGTATACATAAGCATGGACAACCACTTCACACACATTAAGACATGTTTATTTGCAGTTGTCGAGGTGCATTATATGAGTGTGAGCAAGCGCTTGAATGTCTGTCTCTTAACTTTGTGAACTTTGATGGTTGGATCACCCACACACATTTACCTTTTCTTCATCAAAGTTTCAAACTAGAAACAGTTTTTCATCCTTTTTTTGTGTTTGATCTGGTTCAAACAGGCCGAGCTACCGGAAGCTTTCCTCTTTGAGGAATCGCCTGCCTGGCATACCAATACTGGCATTGACAGCAACTGCTGTTCCTAAGTAAGTGGTCTTGACTGAATTATGGAAGAATTGACCTTACTTACTACAGGGAGAGATCCGGATTTCTTATATAAGATAACTGACGTGACTAGTCTATAGTTCTCCATGTTTTGGCCTAATATTTCTTGAAGGGCTTTGTTTATGGATGTGTCTTGGTTTCCTAGGTGGCATGGCTTGTCACTTGTTCAAACCATATCTCATTTATAGAAGTGGAATAACCAAAGCAAAATCAATCAACCTGATTAAGACATGCATCATATGGGAGCATTGATATTTGTGAATGAATGTAATTAGATAGCGTGCATATTTTTCCCTTGACAAATATTGTCAACATTGTTTGTGCTCAAGCTTGTATTATTTGAGAAGTAGGTACTTTTTGGCAATTATGCTGCAAGCGAAACCCAATCTGATTGAACAAAAATGGGTGCATTGATTGGTGTTGACGTTCCAATGTTCTGCTAGTGGTTCAGGATGATTTGAAAAAGAAATACTGTTTTGTCGACTGCTAGTGTAAATAGTTTACACATTCATCGTGGGATGAGTGATGTGCGTTTGGAGTTAGTTTTTTTATTGAAATTTTCCATATATGAACCATGATAACCATCCAATAGTGGATGTACAAACTATCTTTTACGCTGGAAGTACACCTAATAAATATCCTGTAAACAATTTTTGAATTGTTCAAATCTTTAGTTGTGATCATGTTTGGAGAGATCCAAGACCTTTTTTGACTGGAAAGTCATTGTTGAACTTCTCAAAGACTTGTACCTCTTGTTGAACTTCTTAAAGAATTGTACCTTTTGTTGAACTTCTCAAAGACTGTTGTACCTCTGTGGTTTTGGATAGATCGACAATTTGTTCTTTTATCTAAATGACTCCAGCCAATTCTGATTACCAGATGTTTCGGCGGTTGATTTTTTGTTAACTGTTAATTATTTTCCATTTTCTTTTGTAATAGAAGCCTGTCAGAGGGCATGATGTTGGCATTTTTGTAGCATCAGATGTAGTGGCTATTCCATTATGTTTTTTCACATTTTATTTTTTACCAGAATCAACCAATTCCTTTTTTTTTTCAGGGTTCAGAATGATGTCATGCAATCCTTAGGGATGCAAAGCCCTCTGGTTCTAACATCATCTTTCAACCGTCCGAATATATATTATGAAGGTTGGCCCCTCAAGTTTCATATGTTATGCCTCTAGTTCATCTCATGTAACAAAAGAGAGGTAGAGACATAAATCGTTATCTAAAGGATCTTTTGGACTTTAATTTGCATGGAATTAAAATTATTTAGTCTGCTATCAGATGAAGGTTATTGGAGTCATAGAAAGCTTGTGAGGGAAAATTTCTTTCAGCATTGGCTGGCAATAACCATTTTCTCTAGGATAATCTCTGGCTCAGCTAGCTGATGCAGAGAAAACACAAGAATATGAATGTATTTACTGTAGCCTAAGGATTTCATTCTTTGTTTCTTATAAATTGCTTGGCTGTTGATGCGAGGCCTGGTAAAAAAATTATTCTCCTAAAGTGTAGATAATGTGGAGGCACTTCAGTAAAATATAAATGGGATAGTGTGGAGGCACATCTCATATGCACACGTTAGTCTCTAAATGTAATGTACCTTTTCTATTGGCATTCTAGGTTTGAGTTACATCTCCTAGGATAATTACGGTTAGAGTAACTCTCAACAATCAAAAGCCACAAAGGAATTGTTCCTCCCTCTTTCTCTCTCTGTGTCCTCAGTCTCAGCATCAATGAGCTATCACTTTACCATGATTCCTGTGATTTCTGAAGTCTAGGAGAAAGTCCTGATCAAAGATCTGTTAAGGTTCTCTAGGTTGCTACAGAAAAGGGCCACTTTAATGGGCTGCTTATGAAATACTTAAGAACTCTTGTTTTTCCTTTCTCTTGTATAATCTTTCTCTGGGGGCCAAAATTTCTTGTGAAAATTTGCTGGTTGGCTTTTGCGAGAATATTAAGTGAAAAGATCTGGTTCCAACGGAGGTTTTAATTTGGAGAGTTGGCATTGAGTATTATTATCAGCAAATCCTGATAGCTCAGGACTGACATTTTGTTATGGATGAAAAGGCATAAGGATTCCGGATCCTTTTTTATAATCAACATAATAAAGGTTATTTTTGCAACTATTATTGTCATTTTGCTACAGATTACTCTACTAAAGTTCATTTGCAGTACTTTTGCATCTGAACAAGTCTCTCCTGGCACAGTCCGGTACAAAGATATTCTGGATGATGCATACGCTGACTTATTGAAGAAACTCAAAAGTTCTGGTGCCGTTTGCTCGATTATTTACTGCCTGGAACGCACAATGTGTGATAACCTGTCTGCTTACCTTTCAGAAAACGGAATATCATGTGCTGGTAATTGTACTTTCTTTCATAAGTCTGTACAGGATTGTCAGGTGGCCATTGATATCTATCCTGTTTTTACTTCTCAGCTTACCACGCGGGGCAGAATGACAAGCTGCGGAGTTCCATCTTAGATGATTGGCTTTCTTCTAAGATACAAGTTGTTGTGGCCACAGTGGCTTTTGGGTAAGAGAGAGCTTGATAGCCTCAACTATTCAAATTTTTTAATTTTATGCTCATTCAACATGACCATTTGTTTGCAATGGATGAATTTTGTTGGGGAAGGTACTTAACCACTTTTCCTATTTTACAATGTTTTCATTCTTGAGATGCTTTCTTGCTTCTCCTTGATTTACAATCTTCAATCAATCAGGAATATGATGTAACTATTTGTTTTGGTTGTGTTGTTCCACTTGAGAGCTGTTCTGCTGCATGCACAGTTACTCTGCTTCTGATGTTTCTTCAGGATGGTAAGATAATGCAAGGCTATGCACTCAAATTAACTCTAGTTTCATCACCCTGCATGACTGTTCAGCTGATGCCTGTCTATCGTTGAATGTGGTCTATACTCGCAGGGTATTGACAGAAAGGATGTGAGGATTGTTTGCCACTTTAACATTCCAAAATCAATGGAAGCATTTTATCAAGAATCAGGGAGAGCCGGCCGCGATCAATTGCCCTCTACAAGTATATTGTATTATGGGATCGATGATTGCAAGAGAATGGTCAGGTCTCTGGCTTCTTGATTTTGATTTGCTATTTGTCTAAATGAAATTTCTTGATGAGCTCACACATACTTTCAGGAATTTATTCTAAGCAAGGCTAAGGATAAGAAGCCACAAAGCTCCAGTTCACAGGATGGGTTGCTCAAAAAGTTACTAGCTGACTTCAATCAGGTGATCCATAGCTTTTCTATTGATGTCGTATATGTACCTTGTCCAGGTATATGCTGATTTTAGGTACTGATTGGTGCGCAGATGGTTGAATATTGTGAAGGATCTGGGTGTCGGCGCAGAAAGATTATTGAGAGTTTTGGTGAACAGGTTGTGGTAACTTTTTGTGCTTCATGATGTAACTGGTGCTAATGTGTTTTTAGAGCTTGCTAAATTTTGAATTGAATCATAAGTTGTGTCAATGCATAATTTAGGTACCTGCATCCCTCTGTAAAAACTCGTGCGATGCATGCAAACATCCAAACCAGGTTGCCAGGCAGTTGGAGGAGCTTACAACTACTTGTGTTTCTCGTCAGAGAAACCAGTTCTCCAGAATCCTGATGCACAGGTTTTGTTTTGTGCTTTTCGTTTTGTTTGAAGCTCCTCAGTAATTTAGCTTGCAGCCAACCTTTTCAGTTTTATGTTGCTAGAAGTGACATTATTCATAAGGTTCAATGCTAATTCTTATGCATTTTCTAATCAATCAGCGCGGTAGATATGAGTGATGAAGGACAGTATTCTGAATTTTGGAATCGTGATGATGAAGCGAGTTGTTCGGAGGAAGACATTTCTGACTCTGATGGTAATATGTGCACGGCAATATTTACCTGACACCTATCCAATTATGTTTGAAGAAATAGTCGGTGTAATCTTTTCCGGGCTGATGTACCTTTTCTGGCTGATGTTGTCGCGTTCTCTGATGTGTGAAGATTCTAATGCAGATGGCATCGATGTTACAAAGAGCTCAACTATCTCAAAATTCAAATCAGGAGTAAATGACAGAATTGATTTCTGGGAGCATACTGAGGAAAACTACAACCAGAAGCAAGGCTTAGATAGAAAGGTAGGCCGTGGTATGTCTTTTCATGTTCAAGGGGATTTAGCCGTTATCTGTTGTAATAGTGACTCGTGAATAATGCTGTTCCTCTTTCTGCTGTTGACAAACCAAAAACTACGCATCAGATGAAATGGGAAACAGATGGGTCACTGTTGCAACTTTGTCCTCTATTATGAAAGTTGAACTCGTGGTCGGTTAATAAAACACTATGATGACTTCTTGCAGATGAATAAAGTGGACAAGAATGAAGTATCGGAAGAGCTGAGAGAAACTAGCAAGCAAAGATTGCTAAAAGCCTTGAGGCTGGCTCAGCAACGTCTTGGCTCTTTAATGTAATATTACTCATTTCTGATTCTTGTCACAATTATTTCACCACCACTTCGTTTTTCTCAGTACAATTCACCTAGTTTAAGGTTGCAAAAAAGAGCTTTGTGTGGTTGAATCTTCAGCCTGATGCATCATATAAAAATGTCTAAGAAACACTTAAGCCAAGAGATAGATTAATGAAGTCTTTTCTCATCAAACTTTATTTGCAGGAATGAAATTGAAGAGTCGGCTTCTTCCCTTGAGAACGACTGCTACAAAAAATATGGAAAGAGCAGGAAGTCATTTTATCTTTCCCAAGTGGCAAACACTGTAAGGTGGCTCTCAACAACCAATTCTACAGATCTGACAAATCGGCTCAGAATCAGTGATGACTCGCCTTCAGAGAATATGCCACCCAAACAAGAACCTTCAGGCTTAGCTTCATCTTCAGTCAACCAGGTAATAATGGAGGCCATAAATGAAGAAGTTCCTAGTGTCATCAGTTCTTCTCGTGTTTCCTCGGTGCAAAGTTCTACTACTGCTGCAAATCTGCCAGCAATTCCTTCCTTCTCTGAGTTTATGAAAAGCAGGAAGGCAAAGAATAGAGCCGTTGATAAATTGCCGGAGACAGCTGAGAAGAATATGGAGAAAAGAACGAGGTTGCAGTAGGATCTCTGTTCTCGAATTTTGCTCATATCAATTGCCTCCTTCTTGAGCTTAGAAGCATTTGCTATCAACTATATGGCAATTCTGTTTATTTAATTATACGTACGGTTTGATTGCCAAAACTGTCATTATGTGAGGAAACCTCATTTTGTCTGCGGTTCCATTTGAGTTTCATAGTTGCGCCTTAGGTCTTTTGGTTTTTTCGAAAAATAGTTTGCTAAATGCTTGACCATCAGATAAATACAGTCTATTCAACAATTTCTTGATACTGCCTCTTGGAAGCATCGAAGTTCTTTAATTCATAACCGTGAAGCAAATGATGCCATGATACATGTAAGCTCAGCTGCCTCCTATGTGAAATACTCGACTCTACTGAGATTGGCGAACTGGTATTGCATGAGATGCCAATTGAAGTGAACGTTACATTAGGCAAGATCATCAGATGAGGGGCAATTTTCCAATGAAGTTGGCGTTGAGACTTCCCAGGTAAAGATGTCCCTCAAACTCGAATGCTGAGGTAACAAAGGAGTTGACTTTCCCGTCAGGATCGTCAAGCTTCTTGATTATTTTGCCATCAGCTCCCACATGCAAAACACTTGCTTTTCTGTACGCTCCGTTCACTTTCTTGATCATACTTGGGTACGTTGCTATCAAGTGCTTGGCAGCCTTGGAGGTGTGCACGAATTCCCACCCTTCAGATGTCACCTGCACCAAATTTGCAATGAGCAGTGATAGAGAGTACGAAAAAACAAGGTCCGAAAGAAGCTGAACCCCTCGCAGTGGCATGCACGTAGTTTTGCCCAAAATCAGGGGCATTATTATCTCCTTGAGAGCACTAATCTCTCTGGGTTTAGATCTTTAGTTATCATTTTGAGAAAAGCTCGCGGATATACCTGCAATAGGGCAATCCAAAAAGATCCGTCGGGGGCAAGATTGATGTTGTCAGGTCCGCCCGGAAGATTGTCAATGAAAATCTCTGTTTTCCCTGCCTCTTCTCCCTTCAGCCAATGCCTTAAACACCTAAATCTACGAAACACACACATGCCCGTAAGCAGAATTGCACCATATTTTTTCCTGTCTTTCCGCTAAACTACCCTAAGATGCTTTATTTTCAAGAGAAATCTCAATGTATGAACTCTATAAATTGTGAATTGAGGGACATACTCACTTCCAAGTCTCACAGACGATGAGAAAATCTTCATCCCTAGAGAGAGCAACACCATTGGCGAAACACAAGTCATCAAGAACAATGGAAGTTTGTGACGATGTAGGGTTGAATTTGAGAAGCTGGCCATGAGGTTTCGCCTCGAGGACATCCAAGTACCAATTGTGGAGGGAGAACTTGGTGCTGGCTACGCTGAAATATAGACTCCCGTCTAATGCTTCAATGACGTCGTCTGCGAATCTATATGTGGCAATCACAGTAAAAACATTAAATTTTGACGGTTTTTGTGATGAAATTGCTCCTTGTGCTTATGTCAATTTGTGTGCAAGTCCACCATAATCCTCCAACCTCGGCCTATTTCCGGCCAGACTTGATGGTATTCGGTGTCATGCTCGATCCACCAAGATGAATATAATTGCATTTGATCTACCAAGGTTGTCTAAACCTATCAATCATTATGGCAATTAATTTTTTACCCAAAATGCGGTCTGAGTTTGGTCCGGGATCAGGTCTAATTGCTAGTGTTTCCTGAATTTGCTCTATCTAGCATATTATGCAGTATATATAGAGATACCAACATCAAATGTACGTAATATTATAGGAATTAGTCTACTAAATAATCTGACAAACTCTAATTTAGCATATAAGAGAGTTACTTATGACCTATAAAACCTTCTTGGTATCTTCAACATTGTTGTTGGAGGAATATGAGGACAAGACAGATCTATTCTCACATATCCCCAACAATCTGTTCTTTTCTTTTCTTTTTCTAATTTGATAATAACGTAATGCTATCCTAATTGCGAACTCAGCCATTTGTCTTTTCCATGACAAGACAACTCATTTTAACAAGTAAATCCCATGAAATTTTGTCATAAGAATACCCGCTAATCTTATATATAAATTTAAATAGAGCTCAACTCTTTTTTGTCCTGATAAACTTTCCAAATTCTTATAATCTAAAGTACTCGAATGTCTAAATTAATTATGAGTTCAAGTAGGAGGAGTTCATCAGATAAGGATGCGCAGCCTTGTACGTCCCTTCACAGACTATGGTCCCTTGTCCACTTCCCTTTGTGAGGAGGAGGTCGAGAAAATCTCAGAGCCACGCAAATCGATAGACAAAAGAACAGCTTACACGACTGCAACATCTCTGTTGTTGTCCGGTTACTTACAAACAAACACCCATCATACGTCGTTGTCAATGACAAAGTGAGGAAGAAAAGGGAGAGATTCCCTAAAGCTTCAGCCACACATGGCACATATACCAATGAAAAGCTGCCGCCTTTCTTCTAAGTTATCTCCGGCAAATGCTTCCGCATGGCTTGGTTTTAAGTTACGTTATAATATTTAAATAATAAATTACGTATTTATTTAATAATTTAAATTTTTAAAACGATTAATCTGTAGTTCTATAAAATCTCAAATTCAAATCTTATCAAACTTCATTTGCTTCCTTAATTAAATTTTCTCTTAGTACTAGACAAAGTACCAAATTAATCGTGAGAGGAAATGTTATAGTATATATATGATAAATTACTCCATCTAATAGTTTAAGTTTTTAGAACAGTTTACTGTGAGTGAAAGTGCTATAATATTTGAATGATCACGCATTCATTTAATAATTTAAACTTTTAGAACAGTTGATTGTAGTCCCATAAAATCTCATAAGTTGTCATGTAAGTATTTAGCTCATTGTATGCTCTTGGGACCACCTGAGAGAATAGATGTGCGTGTTTTCAGGAATTATTGGTGCAAGTGGAAAGAGTGTCCGAGGAATAGGTTGAAATTAAAAAGAACAACTGGCGATCACAATGATTAAGAACATTACCTTAATTCAGATCCATTAACATGCGATAAGAGGACCTTCGGATGACCATCTTCATCGACCCAGATCAAGCCCTAGCCAAATCACAATCATCGAGAGCTTACCCATAAACGCTTCACAATTCATTTCATAAACCAAGATCATCATCTCTTTTATCTTATCATGCAAACCTTTTCAGCATCACACACAATGATACCACCTCTCCTGGTCGCTGTAATCCCCAGAAGTGTCTGACTGTTCAACATGGTCCAATTTTCCCAGGACCCGTCTCGGTGCAACCTCTTGATCCAACCATCTCTAGTCGCAGTGTGGAGCACGCCATTTTCGTCTACCAATACGTCCTCTGGGTCTTTCACTACACCCTCTCCAACTTTACCCACACCCTGCATGAACCAGAAAGCTTTTCACATGAATGAAGAACCGAGAAATGAAATAAATGATAGTTGGAACCTTCTGTATGACGAAGCTTTTCAATTACCTGCAAGTGGGTGTTTGTGGGAAGAGAAGCTAAAGACGATGGTTGCGGTAAATGGAGCAAGTCGGGAGATATCGGCGAAAAGATGAAGATTTGAAGCACTATGGCGAGGACACAAGCCAAGACGAAGCCGGAGAATGGTGGCAAAAAGCGGGTCAAGAAGCCGGATAGAGCCATTGTGGTAGAGGGAAAGAGTGACAAGGATGAAATCTAGAAGAAGAAATGTTTTTGACGGGAATATAAGTCTACTTATTGTGAGAGAACCGTAATAGAAGACGGGTCTGAGTTTTCGGCGGAGATGAAGAAAATTGTTCAATTATTACTCGAATTTGAATCGTATACGAAACTTGATCCGGTTGAACGATGTAGATAGGTTAGGACATAAATCCAAAATTTTTAATTGGATTAGAATTCATTTTGGAGGCATGGGCATTTGTTTCTATTAGAAGCGGAAGAATAATATCTAGATTTGTTTCATTTTTGGCCCCTATCAGCCATTTGCGAGAGCAAGCCTTGCCACCATTGATGAGGTTGGCCTTGCCCAGCCATGGCAAGGCCAAGCTAGCCATCGTTGGGAAAGACCTCACTAGATTTGGCGAGGCTTGACCGCACCCTCACTAGTGGCTAGTGAGGGGGAGCCTCATCATTGACCAGTGAGTCTCACCAACTCTTGCCTTTAACCGGTTCCAATGGTGATCAATTAAAGAAAGGAGGATAAAAAGAAAAAGAAATAAATAATATTAAAAATTATTCATGTTATCATTGGTCGGATGATTAGTGTCCACGTTAGTGTTGGCTAGCTAAATTGACTGATTGAACTAAATCGATACAAATGTAGATAATTTATAACTAAATTGGTATAATTACAATAAATTTGAAACTTTTCTAATAATTTTCCCTCATTTTGTCTATGGTTCTGTTTTCAGTTTCATAGTGGCACCTCAGGTCTTTCATACTTTTCAAATGATAGTTTGCTTAATGCTTGACCATCGGGTAAATTCAGTCTACTCAACAATTTCTTGAAATTGTTATGGAATCTGCCTCTTGAAATCATCGAAGTTTCGCAGTTCAAAACCAGCGAAGCAAATGATGCGATAATACATGTAAAAGCTCAACTACCTCCCCATGTGAACTTCTCCCGTCTACCGATATCGGTGTAACACAATTAGAGTGAACGTTACATTAGGCATATTCATCAGATGAGGGGCAATTTTCCAATGAAGTTGGAGTTGAGACTTGATGACCCTCAAACTCAAATGCTGAGGTAACAAAGGAGATGACTTTCCCGTCAGGATCGTCGAGCTTCTTGATTATTTTGCCATCAGCTCCCACATGCAAAACACTTGCTTTTCTGTACACTCCACTCGCTTTCTTGATCAAACTAGGGTATGTTGCTATCAAGTGCTTGGCTGCCTTGGAGGCGTGCACGAACTCCCACCCTTCACATATCAACTGCATCAATTTGCAAAAGAGCACTGATAAAGCTTCCGCAAAACATGGTCCGAAAGAAGTCGAAACCTTCGCGATGGCATGTATGCAATTTTTGCCCAAAATCAGGGGCACTATTGTCTCCTTAAGAGCACCGATCACTTTGGGTTTAGATTTTCAGTTGTTATCTCGCGAAAATCTTGCAAATATACCTGCTGTAGGGCAATCCAGAAAGATTCTTCGGGGGCAAGATTGAAGTTGTCGGGTCCATCCGGAAGATTGTCGATGAAAATCTATATTTTCCTTGCCTCATCTCCCTTTAGCTGATGCTTCAAACACCTAAATTTGCAAAACAGACAAATGCACATAAGCAGAATTGCACCACATTTTGTCCTGTATTTCTGCTAAACTGTGCTAAGATGCTTTGTTTTCAAGAGAAATTCCAATGTATGAGCTCTATAAATTGCGCATCGGGGGATATACTCACCTCCAAGTTTAATAGATAATGAGAAAATCTCCGTTCCTGGAGAGAGCAACACCATTGGCGAAACATAAATCGTCAAGAGCAATCAAAATTTGTGATGATGAAGGGTCGAATTTGAGAAGCTGGCCACGGGGTTCCACCTCAAAGAGGTCCAAGTACCAATTGTGGAGGTCGAAATTGGTGCTGGCTATGCTAAAATATAAGCTCCCATTTGATGCTTCAATGACATCATCCATGAATCTATATGTAGCAATAATAGTAAATACATTAATTTTGTATGGTTTTGTAAAAAACTCGCTCCTTATGCTTATGTCAATTTGTGTGCTTTGAGATAAACATGCTGCCCTTAGGTAGACATGTTCATGACAAAAGGAGTCTCATGGGCTCAAGTCCACCGTGAGCCTCCAACCTTAGCCTATTTCTGGCCAAACTTGATGGTATCCGGTACCATGAATGTAAGATCTACCAAGGTTTTCTAAACCTATCAATTACTAGGGCAAATAATTTTTTTTTACCTGAGGTGCGATTTGTGTTTGGTCGATCAAGTCTAATTGCTAGTGTTTCATGATTCCGCACCATCTAGCATATTATGCAGGATTTATAGAGATATCAACATCACATATACGTAATATTCTAGGAATTAGTCTACTAAATAATCTGACAAACTCTAATTTAGCATATAATTTACTTATGAGCTACTAAACTTTCTTGGTATCTTCAACATTATTGTTGCGAGGACAAGACAATCTATTCTCACAAATCCCTGACATTTTTTTTTTTTTTAATTTGAGAACAATGTAATGCTGTCCTAATAGCAAACTCAGCCATTTTTGTCTTTTCCATGACATGATAACTCATTTTAACAAGTAAAATCCCATGAATTTTTTCCTTTGTAGGAATACGAAGACAAGACAATCTATTCTCACAAATCCCCGACACTCTTTTCTTTCTCTTCTTTTTTATTTTTTCTTAATTTGAGAACAATGTAATGCCGTCCTAATTGCAAACTCAGCCATTTCTATCTTTCTCATGACATAATTACTCATTTTAACGAGTAAAATCCCATGAATATTTTCCTTTGTAGGAATACGAGGACGACAATCTATTCTCACAAATCCCCGACACTCTTTTCTTCCTTTTTCTTTTTTTTTTTTTTCTTTAATTTGAGAACAATGTAATGCAGTCCTAAGTGCAAACTCAACCATTTTTGTCTTTTCCATGACATGATAACTCATTTTAATAGGTAAAAGCCCATGATTTTTTTTCCTTTGTAGGAATATGAGGACAAGACAATCTATTCTCACAAATCCCCAACACTCTTTTCTTTCTTTTTTCTTTTTCCTTAATTTGAGAACAATGTAATGCCATCCTAATTGCAAACTCCGCCATTTTTGTCTTTTCCATGACAGGATAACTCATTTTAACAAGTAAAATCCCATGAATTTTTTCCCAAGAATACCTACTAATATT
Source organism: Eucalyptus microcorys (assembly GCA_014182515.1). NCBI lineage: Eukaryota > Viridiplantae > Streptophyta > Magnoliopsida > Myrtales > Myrtaceae > Eucalyptus > Eucalyptus microcorys. The sequence goes on from CM024564.1 coordinate 39,759,714, forward strand.
ATATATTATATAACATGTTCGCCAAAATTTAAATAGAGCTCAACTCTTTTTTGTCCTTAATAACTTTCCAAATTCTTATAATCGAAAGTACTCGAATGTCTAGAATAATTATAAGTCCAAGTAAAAGGAGTTCATTAGATAATGATGCACAGCCTCGTGCATTCCTTCGCGCATCTGGTCCCTTGTTCCCTTCTCTTTGTGAGGATGAGTGTCTCTTTGAAAGATTTGGTCAATTGTTTGCTTGTTGATATCAACATGTCGCTTGCTTACATTTCTTTTCTTTTTTTTTTGAATTATTGTAGGGACTGGTTCCAATAATAGCTCCTTATGCCAGAATGGGAGGATAATAGATGCCAGATGCAAACTAATTATCTCGATGCTTGAAGACATAAGGGTTATGGTTATGACTCGGCTGCACAAATAAAGGGATGAGGCTGCAAACTGGACTAAGCAATGTGGTCCTAGGATTGCTAAAAAAATGGATGAGAACTTGGCTGCGAGTAGGTATTGTCATCTCATTTGGAATGGGGATGAAGGATATGAGATAATGAAGGGCTCGATAAGAAAAAATCTCAGAACCATGAAATCGATCGAAGAAACCAATCACAAGAGAAGACATTGAGAACAACAAACATGACTGCAACATCTTTGTTGTTATCTGGATACTTACAAATGTAGTGACCTACCCATTCGGGCCTTTAATCCCTAGAAATAGATTTAGAGATACTTATTCAAGTGGTAGTCCCCAAGGCACATCATAGAAAGAAGGCTCAAAAGCATCATCTTTAATGTTCGTCCAAGAGGTCCATCAATTGAGAACGCGGATTCTCCCAAATCCGTACCCCGCACGACAGTGGTTCCTTTTCAGTTTTTAGACAACTTAAAAACATTATATAGAAGTCACCACTAGCTTATTTGTTGAGGGTTGGCTAGAAACCCAATCAAGGGTCGGGAGACCTCCCTTGATTTTCACAGAACCGTAGATATCGTGGGTTCAGGGACTTGGGTTACACTAAGGATGTCTATTAGTGCTCCTTCGATGCCTATGAGTTGGGTTGTTCCCTAAGGTGGTTAAGGGTGTGTTTGACAACTTGCTAAATAGTAACAATTTTCTGTTCTTTTCTTCCCATGAATAGATTTGGAACAGAAAGTCGTTTGGTAAAACTTTTATTCTTGAAAACAAATTTCTATTTTTTTGTTTATGAAAATAAATTTGGAACAGAATCGAGAAGTAAAAAAAAGTTAAATCTTTGTTCCCAGGAACAATTTCAGAATCAAGCTAACCCATTTTTTTGGTCCTTTTTTTTTTTGTTCTTTTTCCCTCTCTTCTCTTCTTCAACCGTTGTTGTTGTCATCATCGTCGCCACCGCCCACCGCCGCCAGTCGCTGGTGACCAATCCAGTGAGGTCGCTTGAGGCTCACCCAGCCATCGGTGAGGCTTGGCCTTGCCAGATTTGGCATGGTCGAGCCTCGTCGGTGGCCAAGTGGGCCTCCCCCGGCCACTGGTGAGCCTCGCCTAACCGAGCGAGGCCAACGAGGCGTGGCCTCGGCGAGGGCCGTGATGCTTCGGCAAGGTCACTAGCCCTTATTTGGCCAGTTGCCAGTCATCACAAGGCCAGCAACCGGCAACCCTTGAAGAAGAAGAGGAGAAAGGAAAGAAAAAAAGAAAAGAAGGAAAAAAAGAAGAAGAAAAAAAGTAATAAAATTATTTAAAAATTAAAAAAAATGATTTGAAGTATAAATTTTGAAGATGATGCCAAACGTAATTTTATTCCGGGAATTAAAATTTTGGACAGTTACAAAATGGCTTAAAATACTTAGAAATTGTTTCTAGGAATAGAATAAAAAAGAATTATTTTTTATCAGAAATTGTTCCCAGGAGCAGAAGTGTTACCAAATGCGCCCTAAATAGTCTTTTTACATTTTTGTATAACTTGAATCTTAATGCTAAATGATCATACATGGATGGTTCATTCGTGCCATTTCTAAAGTAGCTAATTGAAACATAAAAGAAAACACATAAGTAAATGAAATTGCAATATGAAGAAATAAACACCCAATAAAGTATATAGACAATTATTCTAGGTGTGAGGAAAAACTAAACCCACAACTCATCTTGTATTTATATAGTTGAATTGAAAATCTGAGACATATGTGGGGGAAATGAATAAGTACAAATGCATAAGGTCAGATTGGACATCGATCATTCCGCCGTCATCAAGCCTTTTTAACCACCTCCTCCAAGAATCGCCTTTGGACCATTCTAGCTATAAACTAATGCTGAACTAGCGTTCAAAAATGCAACCAAATGCAATCATATCAGCAACTCAAGTTCAAGCAACTCAAAACAATTCATGACACAAAGCAAAGCCTTTGGGTTAGTCTTTGAGGTTCGGGCATATTGAGCCATCCTATATCTACTAATTGATTGATTTTAGCTGTTGATACTTGGCCATCCCTTATGTTCATAAGCGGTGGTCAAGGTAGAATCACTCCTAAATTTAGGTCTAAGTGTAGCCCTTTCTTTTACCCCACGAATATGCACTTAGGCCATGAGACTTTGGTTCTCGAGCAATCATCCAAAGAAAGCGAACCAAAGAGGGTCATTTATTCAGCAATTACAATCATCCAAGTATGTAAACAACATAGCCAATCAAATAAAATGCAAACAAAGCATTTCAAATGGTTGAACTTTAAAAATTTGCAACTAAGGACACAAGTTTTGAATAATTGCAAACAAGTCCTCAAAAAGAGATTTTCACGTTTTGAATGATAAAAAACAAGGACATCAACTTTGTTGAAATTTTGAAATAAATTTGATGTTCTTGAGAAAAAAAATTCAGAACTTGAATGTGAATAAGACGGTACACTGATCGGGTTTTTGAACAATCAAACATGTGTCAATTCTGCCAAAATTGACATAAAAAGAAAACTGAGAATCGTAGAACAATCAAAGGACTGACGCACATCAATCACGAACAAACAACAATCAAATTGGAACAGCCACTTTGCAGACAAGAAATTGTGCAATGCAAGGCTAGTCATGTCTACTTAATGACTTGTGTTTTTCATGAAAATTTTACAACATATATTACTTGAAGACATCTATAATTTTCGTGAAGACCTTAAATTAAGATTCTGAATGTATGATTTTATAACAATCAAAGAACCGATGCACATCAATCAGTAAAAACATGTTTTACAAACACAACAATGACGGTTCACATGTTATAAACCAATGTGTTATGAACAACTTTCATTAAGAAGTCAATTTGTGATTCTCATCATGTGATTTTACAAAAAAATAAAAATAAAAATGCATAACTAATGTAGATCAGTCAAATGAACGATTTTCCAGATTGTGACGTGGACGATTTATAGGATATCGACCTAACCAAATAATTTTCAAATTTCATGAAAATTTTATATGCTATATAGATCTAAGTGTTCCGATCAACTTTTGTGAAGACACCGACTCGAAAATCATAGCACAAAAATCATGAAAAATGAAGAAGCATCATAGGTCCGTGAAAACTGAACATCCAACTTAACATTATCAGTTCCAAAATCAGATTCTGATCTTGCAGCAAGCATGTGACAGGGCAAATTGTGGCCAAATCTAGCATATAATACATCTATGGAAAGCTCATGAAGTCTACTTCGAATCATATGAAGACAAACCTAAATAGGTTCATCTAGTAGCTCATTTCAAGATGTTTATCATATTAGTCAAAACAGATCTATGAATTTCCAGAACAAGTAACTATGCAACATCAAGCTATCAATCGATCATCAATCATCTCAAATCATTACAACTCATCATAGCTCATCAAAATCATTGATCTAAACATGTAATAGCAACCTAGGGTTCGAATCAAAGCCCCAATCGCCTATGGTAATCTCACCTCATCATATTCAAGTTTAGGATGTCTACCTTTGTTGTCTTCGAATTTGAGCTCAAATGACCTATTCCAGCCATCGAATAACACCTTGAAATGGTTCAATGTAGCTCAACAATGATTTAGATCAAATGAAAAAATCTCAAGTTAGAATCAAACTCAATCAAGCGAAGAAATGATTAAAGAAGGAGGATCAAGTAAAGTTTAGGAAGATTGACGTCGATCGGTGGAGCTTCGAATGAACACCACGCCACAACAAGCTCGGCAACTCATTGAAGAACACTGTCGCAAGGCTAAGGCCATCGGATGAGATCATTAGACCACCGAAACAGGTGATAAAAGTCGCTAGAAGAACACCGGCATGAGACACAGCCTCTCGGCCTGAGGGGAATAGATTGCCGATCACAGCCCTCCGGTGAGGGATGGCGCCGGTGAAGCTTGCGATTGAAGAGGGGAGGCTTCAAAGGTTGTTGATGTGTCAGTGGATTACTAGAGAGGGCGTCGGAGTGTGGTGGTCAGCAGCCAAGGAGGCTAAGAGAGAGAGAGAGAGAGAGAGAGAGAGAGAGAGAGATCACAGCCCTCCGGTGAGGGATGGCGCCGGTGAAGCTGAAGCTTGCGATTGAAGAGGGAGGCTTCAAAGGTTGTTGATGTGTCGCTGGATTACTAGAGAGGGCGTCGGAGTGTGGTGGTCAGCAACCAAGGAGGCTAAGAGAGAGAGAGAGAGAGAGAGAGAGAGAGAGAGAGAGAGAGAGATCACAGCCCTCCAGTGAGGGATGGCGCCGGTGAAGCTTGCGATTGAAGAGGGGAGGCTTCAAAGGTTGTTGATGTGTCAGTGGATTACTAGAGAGGGCGTCGGAGTGTCGTGGTCAGCAGCCAAGGAGGCTAAGAGAGAGAGAGAGAGAGATCACAGCCCTCTAGTGAGGGATGGCACCGGTGAAGCTTGCGATTGAAGAGGGGAGGCTTCAAAGGTTGTTGATGTGTCAGTGGATTATTAGAGAGGGCGTCGGAGTGTGGTGGTCAGCAGCCAAGGAGGCTGAGAGAGAGAGAGAGAGAGAGAGAGAGAGAGAGAGAGAGAGAGAGAGAGAGAGAGATCACAGCCCTCTAGTGAGGGATGGCGCCGGTGAAGCTTGCGATTGAAGAGGGGAGGCTTCAAAGGTTGTTGATGTGTCAGTGGATTATTAGAGAGGGCGTCGGAGTGTGGTGGTCGGCGGCCAAGGAGGCCAGTGAGGGATGGCGCCCCAGGTGAAGCTTGCGATTGAAGAGGGGAGGCTTCAAAGGTTGTTGATGTGTCGATTATTAGAGAGGGCGTCGGAGTGTGGTGGTCGGCAGCCAAGGAGGCCGAGAGAGAGAGAGAGAGAGAGAGAGAGAGAGAGAGATCACAGCCCTTAGTGAGGGATGGCGCCGGTGAAGCTTGCGATTGAAGAGGGGAGGCTTCAAAGGTTGTTGATGTGTCGGTTATTAGAGAGGGCGTCGGAGTGTGGTGGTCAGCAGCCAAGGAGGCTAAGAGAGAGAGAGAGAGAGAGAGAGAGAGATGATCTGAAAAATGAGCCACCCTTTGAAATTTGGAGGGAAAATTCTTATATGGTCATGCTAAGATTGAATCTCAATTATTGATTTGATCAATGATTGGAATTCAATCTTTTAAGATAAGATCAAAGAGACTTGGAGACCAAGCAAGTTTGTGATTGGTTGATATTTCAATCACATCAATTGATGATGTGGCACATCCAACAGTCTAAATGATTTCTCAAATGAACGGCCAAAGATTGCATTTCTTTTTTAATAAAAAATGGAGCCAAGGGCATTTTAGTCACTTTGCCCCAAAGGGCAAATTACAAAATTCAATGTAGCAAGGGCATGGAAGGGTCCGCCATGGGCTTGGCCACCTCTGCCAGCTGTTGGAAAGTAGCCGAATAGGCCATTTCCTCACCGAAGACTGGTCGAATCGGTCTAAGCCGATTTTGACTAGTTTGGTCGGTCGTTGGCCAAAAATTATGCAATTAGGTACTCTAGGGGTCTAATTGTAAAGAATTTCTGTCCAATTGAAAGAGAAATTGGCTAAATTGAAGTGAAATGGTCCAAATTCGTCCAAATTAAACCAATCGAACACTTTTAACAACATCTTGATTGATTAAATTGGTCCAATCATCTCACAAACATAAAAAATCTTTCATGAATTTAATGGGTACATGAATTCGGACTTTCCGAACAATTTGTGCAATTTGCGCAATTCCCACTCTCAATTACCAAAATTGATTGAAATTGAATGCAATAAATATAACAAAATATCAATTAGTTCAATTAATTGCACTCAAGGTGGCCTAACACATTCAAATCGACATTAATATGATGATGTGAACTAGATGCCAAAATGAAATTGAAGTTCAATATTCAAATTAAACTGTAATTTATGAAATTAAACCTTAGTCTAAAATGGGTCAAATCGAATTGGCTTGATCGGAACATATTGACCGTATTTCGCAACCTTTGGAAATGCCAAATTTGCCAAAATGAGAGGTTCCTATGTGAATTTGCCAAAATTAAAATTGGATTTAAATCGACATTAAGAAAAATAAGTTGATTAAAAGTGAAATCTCTCAAACTATGTAGAACTCATCGGGACCCCTAATTAGGGCTAAAAATAGGCATTATAACCCCCGACATATCGAATCAAAAAATTGGTTGCACAAGTAAACTTAAAATGACATCTAGATCAAATGTTGTAAAAGAAGCTAAGCCAAAATATGACAAGAAAAGAAGTAATTCTATTTTTATACGATTTTGGACCTAAATCCAAAAAATTTAAAAAAAAAAAAAGGATTCTTAATTGATTTTTGAGAAATTTTTGTAGCCAAAGTGAAATTGAAGCTAAAATAAAGTATTTTGTGAATTTTGATATTTTAAAATTTTTCAGAATCACTAAAAGGTCAATTTATTGTCAAAACTTTGATTTTTTTTTGAAATTGTTTTTTGACCAAAATGAAATTAAGACTATTCGGGAACTATTTGTGCAAATTTTTTTTTTTTTAACTCGGAGTTGATTTTTCGGTTAAAGGTTAACCAAAAAAGTCAACTCAAAAGTCAACTTTTGATTTTTTGAATTTTAAATGAAAATGACTAGGAAATTACCCTAAAATAAAGGGCCAATAGACAAGAAATGAAAAACAACACTTTTTGTCTGAGAAAACGGTTTTGTTGTAATTGAAAATAACATTTTACCTTGAATGCTTACCCTCAGACCTTGGTATTGCTTGCTCATCAACATACTCCCTCTTCTCTTCTCTCATGGAATGGAATGAAGGAAATTGACTAAAGGAAATTAAAGAAAGTAGAGAGATAGTCTCACCATGTAAAAATGGGTTTCAACTCATTAGAGAAAGGAAAGTCTCACCATGTAAGAATGGTTTCAACTTTGAGGGGAAAAAGGAAGTTTTACCATGTAAAAAAAAATTTCGACTACATGGGGGAAAAATGTTTCACTATGTAAAAATGGAATTCCACCAAGAGAGAGGCCTCATCGTGTAAAAACGAGTTTCAGCTAGAAGAAAGGTCTTATTGTGTAAAAAAGAAGAAGTTTTGACTAGAAAGGAAATCTCACCGTGTAAAGATAGATTTTGATTCTATTGGAGAATACAAGTCTTACCATGTAAAAATGGACTTCGACTCAAAAGATATGGTTTAAGGATGGCCAAGAATCTTTGGAAAAGTCATGGTTTAAGAATGACAAAAAAAACCTTTGAAAAAATCATTCCTCCGGGAAGATCATTTTTTTTTTTTTTTAACAAAGTTCCAAGAATGCATACATCAAATCTCATTGGAATTTTGATTTTGAACTAAGACATGAAGACTCCAAATGCCATTCAAGCACTTTTGGTAAATGATATCAATTATCAAGTTCCTTAAGGATGGAAACTTTGATAAAATGATTTTCTTGGAACTACAATGAGTTTGTTAAAGATGCTAAGTTGAAGTACCCTCATTAGATTGGTCTTTCATTATGACTCTCGTTTTTGTTCCCATCCATTAATATGGGAAATTCGTTTTTACTCACTAAGGAACATTTCACATAACATATGTCAAAGGCCTTTGGAAACATTCACAATGAATACGATTTGATCAATCAAAAAGGTATTTAAAAGGACTGTAAGGTAGATTTTATCATGAGTTTACACAAAGGATTGTTGTTTTGAGGCCAAGATAAGGGTATTCATCAATATCTTCGTTGGATTTACAAGTCAAGAACCTTGAAGATAAAATAAGATAAGATTGCTTCTACTCCTTCAAGTGGTAGTTTCTTACTGAAGTTCCTATTTTCACTCGAACCATCCCAATCAGAAAAGACTTCGGAATGGGTTGTAATGTCGGTTCGAATGAGGCTTAAAAAGGCTTGAAATGTTTCAAATAACAGGGTTTTTGAAGAGTGAATGATTGATTATCTTGGCATTATTACTATTACATAATCTCGCCATAATTTGACTCTTGAAAATTTAGCCTATCAAGACATAGTACTTCGCTCTCTTTTCTAATGATATCAACATTTTTAATATATATTTTGCAAAGCATTTCTTTTGCTTTTGATAAATAAACTTTTTCATGAGCATTGACCTTGCTTTTGATAAAAAAAAAATTGTCTTATTTTTACCACGCACACTACTTTTTCATACTCCCTAAATTCATATTCTTTTGAGTATCTAGGGCTCTCTGGATTTTTTTTTTTTTATAAGTTACCAACATTTTTTACATTTCGTTGGTAAATCACATACATTGCCCTAGTGTGGAGAGATAATCACCATGCGAGCTTTAGAAATGATTGCATAAGGCTCAAATTAACTAAACAATAGGTAATTGTGTTTGGTTAGCAAAATGAATGTTCTTCCTCATTTCAGGATGTTCTAAGCTTTCATAAGAATTCACTTGAAGGTATCACAACAAAATTAACGCAAGTAAAGGCAATAAAATCTTTCTTGATCTTTTGCTCCATAGTTGTCAACTATCTCTTGTTTTGCCTCAATGTGGGATTGTTCTTGATAAGATTCTTTTGAAAAATTCTCCCTATTTGGCTCAAAATAGCTTGTAAAGGATAACCAGTATTAAAAATTGAGAAAGAAATGCCTTTATCATTTCGATCCATGTATCAAATGCGAATGAATCCTATGTCTAAGACATGATTCATTTTCACTCAACTTTCAACATGGATATAAGGAAGTGTTTGGGCAAAGCTTGCCTTTTGTCATCTTAGGTGCTCCCACTTGGCACATTTAATATTACTTTAGTTGTTCGCAAATCATTTGATTAAATTTCCTCCATAGGGAATCTTGATGCAAGATGCATAAACTAAAACATGAAAAATGTTAGCCAAATTCTTTTGAAAATACCAATTTTTTGACTCCTTTGGGGAGATGAATCGATGATTTTGATTTGAAAACCTTTTGAAAACTTCTCAAGATAAAAATTCACTCTTTTGATGAAAAGTTCATCTTTGGAGTTCTTGAACAGAAATGGCATTTATAAGCATCATAGTTATCAGTTGATCTCTTTTACTTGTATCCTTTTGAAGTATTTCCCTTGAAGGTCAATATTGTCTTCCTCGGGAATTCTCCAATACTTGCAAAATGAACACATGCAAATATACAATGTATGCATGATATGCATGATGCAAATGACCTAAAAAGGCTCAAATTCATTCCAAGAACAGCTCAAAGGCCTTTCACTTTATTCATGAAAAGTATTTCTTGACAGCATCAATATTTACAAGTTTTGGCAATTCACAACCATCTATTTCTATGAGAATCAGAGCTCCCTCGGGTAGCACCTTCTTGACAAAATGCGGTCTCTCATAATTCGAAGTGAATTTCCAGTGATGATTTGGAATAATGGGTAAAACCTTTATTAGGACAAGATCATCAACCTCAAAATGTCTTGGTCAAATCTTGCAGTTGAACGATTTAGCAACACGCTTTTTGCAACTTTGTCCATTACATGAGGTTATCAACCTTTTTCTTATCAATCATGTTCAACTATTCATTTTTTTTAATGAGACACTTGAGTGCCACATTCAGCGAATCCCGCCGGAAATCCTACATTGCAATTTTTTTTATTAATTTTGCTCGCTTATGTGGCTCGCCGGAAAATTGACTCGCTAAATAAACAAAAAACGACGCCGTTTGGGCACAATTCGAATCTTAATATAAAAATTAATTAAATTAAATTAAAAACCAAATTAAAAAATTTTAAGAAGAAGAAGAAGGAAGGAAGGAAGGAGGAAGATGAACAACAGGTAGCGGCGGTTGAGGGCTGTCATCGCCGAGAAGGTGGGGGAGGGTCGGGGTGGGGTCGCGCCGACCCTCATCGAATGAGAGGGCTGCGACCCTCACCACAAATCTGGGCGAGGGCTCATAGGCCCTTACCACCAGTCAACTATGGTCACCGACCTCTGGCTAAGGCTTGGCGACCCCAATCGACCCTCCCCCCACCTTCTCGGCGACAGTGGGGCAGCAACGGCAGTGAGGGCTGAGCCCTCAGCCGTCGCCTACTATTCATCTTCCTCCTCCCTTCCTCCTTAAAAAAAAGAAGAAAAAATTGGTTTTAAATTTAATTTAATTAATTTTATAATAATTATTTACCACGTCAGCAATAAAACGATGTCGTTTTGGCACTTATCTAGCTACATCAATGTGCAAAACAATATCTTTTTACATTAGGCTTGTCGGAAAATCACCACTTCGGCATTTTGGCCTGATTTTCTTGTCGTTGACACTTAAATGATCCATTTTGCTTCGATTTTGATACTTAAGTGTCCATTCGTGCCAAATTTTGGTACTCCATGTGTCATTTTCTCTTTTTATTTTTTACTTTTGGGATAATTCACCCATCTTCTAGCTAAGACAATGTGGATGGACCCAACGTCGAAGGGGATCCGTAAAATCATGGTTATGCATCAATGGTTCATGCTATGGATGTGGTCATGGGAAGCCAAAACGTACATGCATAAAGTGAGCATAAGGGGAAGTTCGACAAATGGCAAGCTATCATTTTCAGAATAATAAAACGACAAACATGCATTATTTCACGGACAATTTGTAGTCGCCCAAGTCAAATGAGAACTACATATATTTAATTTAAAAGAATACTCTACCAAAATTGCCAATTGTCGAACTTGGTAAGAGACGAGACGATATTGACTTTTGCTTTTATTGTTGCGTAGAACAGTTAGATTATTTGAAGCGTCTGATAACATAATTATTTTTTAAAATAATATCATCCGTTTAAGTAAATTTTTGGAATGCAGCACTTTTCTTTTTTTTTTCTTTTTTTTTTTAGTCTTGTGCGCGAGCATATATGTAAAACTAATATTTTGTATAATAAGAAGAGAGCCTTCAATTTTTATGATCTTTTCCCTAAGATACTATATTGAAAATTTTGTTAATACATATATAAATTGAGAAAATTATAATAATTTTTTAAAATCCAATCAAACAACTAATAACTCAATCAATATATCTGTTCTGTAGTCCTCTCTCTCGCTTTCTTCATAGATTATATAGACGAACTTAAAATTTTTTTTTTGAAAAATTAAAATTTTCACACGGAAAATAAGTAATTGGTATTATCTTAACATTTAATTATGATTATTTTTTTACTTACTGAACTGACATTTTTAAGACCTTTCAGGTTACAAAATTTTAGAAAACCTGACAAATATATTTATTCTTATAATTTTTTTTATCCGAATGGTATCAAGATTTTTAAGCTATATCTTTTTTCTGGGTGCCCTTTTAAAAAAAAAAATCATTGTTTTAAAACTATGCCAATATTTTAAATAAAAAATCAATAATCCCTATAGTATCAAGATTTTTAAGCTTTATCTTCTTCTTTTTTCTGGGTGTCTTTTTAAGAAATTCCTTGTTGTAAACCTATGCCAATAATTTTAGTAAAAAACATAGATAGATTATATTTTACTGATCCTTTGTTTATCTTAGAGTAATAGAAAAAAAAAAGAATGAGTTGTTTTTACTGAACACAATACTTATTCACTATAAAATGTTGCTTACTAAAGGCACCATATAACACTCTTACGTAATGTCCTAATCTCATGCATAAGAACTACTAATATTTATAAAGCTAATTAAATTAATCTTCCGACGACCTAATTTTTTTTAATGCACAAATAGTTTTAACACCTTCAAGGTTTCCGGCCACGGTTAAACAAATGGCGATGATTTCATTGAGTCCTGTGTACCTTTGATCGCTCAACTTATTACTAAATTTTGCTTTATAATGAAAAAAAAATATATTTGTTGTAAAATATTGCGTTGCGAATATATAATAGAAAAGAGATTGAGAAGAGAAAGCAAGTGAACACCAGAGATAGTAGAGAAAGCCAAAAGAGAGAGTTTTATTTCTAGTGTATCACAGTTGTTCTGTGTTGTGATTGTTCTCAGTTCTCTTGTACATCAAAACTAAACTCCTATTTATAGGAGAACAAGAATGTACTTATCATTAATATCAATGTATCGAATGATACATATACTAGATAAAGGAGATGAACGTTCATTGTATAGGGGGATGTATTTAGAAAATATGATACAAATGTACCATAATAAGTACATTAGATAAGATGAATATAATGAATATTCATTCATGTATCTCATTCATTCATGTATTTCATAACACTCCCCCTTGAATATTCATTGTATTCATTATGAATTGTGCATCGAATAATACTGCCTCATTAAAAACCTTAAGCCGGAAAAACCCAGTGGGACAAAAACCGGACAAAAGGGAAAAAGAGTGTAGAGCACAAATGTTATGATCTCTCCCTTTTATGGATGTATTAATTGCCTCGTTAAAAACTTTAAGCCGGAAAAACCCTATGGGAAAAAAAACCGGACAAAAAGAAAAAAGAGTGCAATGCATATGTAGCCATTGCTAGGGCTAATCAATCTTGCATCTTGTGAACTCGCCGCATATCAATGCTGCAATGCATAGTTCATAATATCTCCCTCTCAATTGAGCCATATAACCACTTCTGGGGTTAATCAATCTTGCATCTTAGTTATAGAGTCAAATAAATATTATATGAGATTCATAAGCATTAAAGAACAATAAAAAGTAATAGATTTAAAGCGAAACAACTAAAAAGAAATTATTAAAATCATAAAATTCGAAGTTCAAATCATCATCCATCAATCTGATTCCTCATCAAAGTAATCAAAGGTCCTTACATTTGCTACTTCAGGAGCAAGAGGAGTCCCACCAACGGAAATATTGTTGGTCTCAATAGTGGTTATGGCAGTAGGATTGATTTCAATGGCATGAGATTCACCATGCTTGCCCATATTCTTTAAAGATGCTTGGTATAGATCAACAAAATGTTTTGGCGTACGATAGGTACGTGACCAGTGCCCAGTCATGCCACATCGATGATAAATACTTTCATTGATCACATTCTTTGGCTTCTTTTCTTTGCCATGATTTAGGCCAAAGTTTGATTTCATAGGGCGGTTAAATTTCCCGCCATCCCTTCTAGGGTTATGTTCTTGCTTGCACTTATAGCCCTTAAAATGGCCAGTATTTTTCTCAAAGTTAGCATGTGCTTCAGGTAATGCTTTTGAGCCAGCAGGTCTAAGATCATGATTTTTTAGCAGTAATTCATTGGTTTACTCGGCAGTAAGAAGCATAGAAATTAATTCAGAATATGTGGCAAACTGACGTTGCCGGTATTGCTGTTGCAATTCAATATTTGAAGCATGAAAGGTGGAGAAAGTTTTCTCAAGCAATTCCGCATCAACGAATTTGATACCGCATAACTCAAGCCGAGAAACGACACTGATTTAAAATCTTGCAGTCTAAGATTTTGCCAGTCATATTGTGCTTGAGGGAGGATAACAGTTTTGGTATGATCATACCTATCCTTCAACCTCCTCCACAAGATATGAGGGTCTCGAACGGATAAATATTGAGTCTGCAGGCTCTCATGCAAATGACGGCGAATAAAAATCAGCGCATTTGCTTTATCCTTTTCATGTGAGGTTCCATCCTCTATAATTATATTAGCGAGACCTTGCCCGTGGAGGTGCATTTCCATGTCAAGGCACCAGGATAGATATATCTTTCCATTCACTTCCAGGATGTGGAATTTAGGCTTTTCAATATTTGCCATAATCATTACAAAAATAAATCCTTAAATTAATTAAAAGGATTTCCTAATATCCACCACTACTTCAGAAGCATAATGATACTTTTAGATTTGAAATTTGGCTTCGGGCCAAGAAAAATAAAAATGAAGAATTGATAGAAGAAGATGAAGTATAAGTTGATTAATAAAAAGAATACCCACCTTGCAAAAATTACTTACTCAATCAATAGATCTTCGTGCTTGCAAAAATTACTTACTCAGTCCGTAGATCTCGTGCTGATAACGTGTTGTAAAATATTGCGTTGTGAATATATAATAGAGAAAAGATCGAGAAGAGAAAGCAAGTGAACACCAGAGATAGTAGAGAAAGCCAAAAGAGAGTTTTATTTCTAGTGTATCATAGTTGTTCTGTGTTGTGATTGTTCTCAGTTCTCTTGTACATCAAAACTAAACTCCTATTTATAGGAGAACAAAAATGTACTTATCATTAATATCAATGTATCGAATGATACATATACTGGATAAATGAGATGAACGTTCATTGTATAGGGAGATGTATTTAGAAAATATGATACAAATGTACCATAATAAGTACATTAGATAAGATGAATATAATGAATATTCATTCATGTATCTCATTCATTCATGTATTTCATAACAATATTACTAAATTTTACGATTTTTTGGTCAACATGCATAATTTCTCAATGATCATTAAATGCTAACATATTCAAGTGATAAGATTGCATACGTCATTTCGTATGCGAACTCATATGATGTCAAACTAAAATTCCACATATTAAGTCGGGCGTCAATGTGCAAAACCATTGTACTTTTTTGTTAAATTTAGGCATAATAATATAATTATACATAAAAAAAATAACCGCAACTCTATTGCAAATAGCCACACTATTTCACTAGGATACAAATGATATTTTATAATTATTATTTCAAATTTTAATAAATAAATAATTATAAGTATTGATAAGTGTCAAATCTGATCAACATGCACATTCGCATCTTTTTAATAAGGGACAAGACACCTCTTAGCTTGTTTTAAAAACAAATTATCAACACTCAATTCATATAGAATCTTTGGAACTTAAAATGAATCTCGACGTTGCATAAGGTAAGAGTTTGGAAGAACCTGTGCCTAATCGAGAGCCGTCAACCCACATTTTGGGCATTACCTCTAAACCCGTCATTCTCGGACTGCGTCAAGAGGGTCGCAACTATTATACTTGGTAAATAGGTTATGAATGAGTTTAGAATGATAAAGCCCAAAATAATATGATGTTAAATAAGTTCACAACTTAGAATCAATTCACTGCTATGACTTGCTCTTGTCCGCACTCAATCTTATGCTTACTTACTCCGTGTTTTCCTCTTAGTTTGGGTATGAGTTTTTTTAGATTGAGTTAAATGTGGAAGTGTTTTGATAATATGTGTCAGGTCGAGCAGGATATGTGTCACTATATCTATATTGTATGGAAATGTGTTTAAAATGGTTAACTGGATTGATTTAGGTCAATCAATTTTTAACGCCAACCAAACCCGACTAGACTCTACTTTTGCCTATAGAAATTCTCCCCCTTTATTCCAACGGCAACCTCAAGAAAAAGGGAGATAAATCAACACTAAATAAAAACTCAAACGAAAAGTTTACAAAGTCGACAGCGTCACTTATTGAGTTGCCCAAGATTCATCACTCACCATCCATCCCTCCCTCACAGTAGCCTCCCGGACCGCCAAAACTAATCCAATACCCCATTTGTCGTTTTCTGTAGCCATATTTCTTCAAGTCATAGACTTTGGATTTATCCACCCACACGACTATTTTTGTCGAAGGACGATGAACAAGACCGGTCGCGTCGAACCAAAGAAGATCTCGGAAGTACGTGGCGTGCCTAAAATTACCATCAGGCTTATGACCACTTCCCATTGGAGGACAAGCTCCATCTCTCCCAGCTAGACCCACTCCTCCCCAAGCCGTATGTAGTGAACCATTGCGTAAATACAAGAATAGTTCACTCGGCCAATAACCAATTATAGTGTTTGGCGGACCAACGGTGAGCCACCAATTCTTTTTGGTTGGATCCTGCATACACGCAATAAATGTCCATAAGTTCTTACACATATTTGAGATTAAATTCATGAATTCTAAAAGATTCGAAAGATAAATCGTACAAGGTTTGATTGGCAAATCCCGTTGCTCAAGTATCTCCAAATTTTCTCTTACAACCATACATTGGCTTCAATATCGAAGAATGTATCACTCTATTCTACTTTAAGACTAATTACTAATTTGCGATTGTATTTAATTTGTTATATCTATTTCAACATATAAAATTTCTTGTAAATATACAAATTTATTTTCGATCAATCTTTAACTGCACCAAATGTTATTGCATAATGAACATCGTGATGATTCTTATGGCTTATTATATCCAAGACCTCTTCTTTCTTAAGAATATGGCTTCAATGGGGAAGGTGAGAAAAGCGTTAGAAGCTTATAGGTTTTTCACAGCTATTTTAGTTTTGAGTTATACTTATTATATATTATGGAAATATTTACATAATTTGAGAATAATTCGGTTGCAAATGAACTACAGTTTTCATACAAGTAGCTTCGAAAGTATGAAACTGATAAATTTGATCTTGCTTACAGGAATTGAGAATCTCACTTTTGCCCTACATATAACTATAGAAATTGCTTATAGACTGTGAAGATGACTAGTAAAATTTAAAGAAGTGGATGAATAACACTTACTTATAGATCACCATAATTTCATGAAATCAATTATTCAATAATTTAAAGGGCTATCTTAATTACCACCGACTTCATCAATACTATCCTTTAAGAAAATTTATAACTACGTGGACCAAATTGGATGATCAAATCGCATTTCAAGAACTTTTAGTATATCATTATTATTTCAATTCTCGATGATAATTTCTCATTAAGTATGTTGTCAGTTTGCCAAAAATGCTCGTCTTTTGTCGATTCTCTAACAGGTCGACATCTAAAAAACAGAGTAATCGCATGATGATTTTTTATTCACCGAAGTTGAACTCAGTTAACCTTGTTCTCACCACATGCGACTAAATTGGGAAGAAGATGGCGTGATATGTTTGAATTGGTTTCATTAAGGATAGAATACATTGTCTTAATTACATCAAATCAAGGTTACCTGATGGATTTGGATAAAACACTCAAATTGAGGTCCGTCATAGATGGAAGATGGGTCGATTAGGGTGCCCGGAGTTATTGACCTATGAACCTGAACAAAACCTGGACATAGCATGTTGTAACATCCATTACGGTGACCATTACCCTATAAAAATGATGCTTTAGTCAACAAGATAAGCCAACGATCCAATTTCATTATTGAAATTCAGAATCATTTAGGAGAATCAATCAACAAGCTTCAAACTAACCGTCCAATATGTAAACAACCGAGGACGAGTATCACCATATAGTTGTGGAGAAACCTAGTCAAAGCAAAAGATATTATATCTTTCATCTCAATACATTCTCTATATTTGCCTATAAATTGAAGTACCTGCCAGCCAGCAGCAATCATATTAATATGATTCACGGGACCAGTTTCAATCCAAATGTTGTGTGAGCTGACTTGGTCATTAGCTAAGGTTAAATTGTACACATTAGATATCCCATAACCTCCATATTTTATATTTTCTGTCATGTCGTCCCTCCAAGAAACTACCTGCATCAAGTTGTAGATAGATTATCAAAAGCCAAATAAACTTTTGTTTGCTAATGACTCTTCTACTACGGTGCAGGGTATTTTGATTCAAAATCACAAATGCAATCTAGATCGAGAATTTAGTTTTTGAAGTACAATTTTTTTCCCCAAGTGCATGTTCATTTTTGTTTGAGGGGACGGGCAATGCAGAAAAATGGCCGTTTGGATCCTTTCTTTGTGCTGTTGATGAAAAGATCAACTTGTATGTTTGTTCCCATATTTCCGGACTCGTTTTATGTTATGTCAAGAAATTTTGGGCATAACATAGGTAGCTATAAGCAGAATATAGGTCATGCACTAAATACAACATGTGAACGCCAATCTTTTCATAGGTTATCTACAAGCATTAAATAAGAAAAATATCATAAACCTCAATGTATGTAAAGGGGTGTGTGTGTGTCTGTCTGTGTGCGCAAGAGCACAACATGAGGGGTGGGGGGAGAGGGAGAGAGAGAGCAACACATGTTGAGAAAGCGCATTCTGACTCTCAGAGGATGGCATCTTGGCTACTGATTTTGCCCTTATCAGGTCTTCCTTTCTCACTCGAGGAATTGGTACTGTTCCGACAGGGCAAGATTCTCTCGATCCGAGCTGTACAAATTTAACCTTTGAAGGAGTACGAAAGCGAATGAAGGTTACATTCGGCTCTATCTGCAAAAATGGTGATCATAATATTATCAAGCAAAGCAAGTTAACGCAAGACTGATGATAGTTGAATTAAACGCAGGTTTCTTCCTTAATAGGATAAAGGGATATATTATTGCCTGAATTTGGTGATTTTTCAACAGTGGATGCTCAAGTGCCGGTTGCTTGTCAATTTCAATGCAATCAATGGTGTCTCCTTCCTTGGTCTTCATTAAAATACCGCATATAATCAGTCATTTATCAAACAAACACCGCTTCTGAACAAGATAGATTGCAGAATGTAATATAAAATTTGAAAGAAGAAAATCAATGAGAATTTTGAAGGATTAATTACCACAAATGTCTTCATGGGTGACTTAGTCATAATCTGAACTTGTCTTTCCAAATCTCGATCATCATCTTCACAGATGCTTGCCATCTCATACGTTGAAACACTAAAGAAAATAAGCAACGATAATGCAAGTTTCATTTTCACTTGTATAATGAATTTTGAAGTTTCGAAATGATGTTGCATAGTGTTTAGGTTATGTCTATTTATAAACAGTAAAGTATGATTTTTTTTTCTTTCTGTGGCCGCTCTTTGTACCTTAGTGAAATCTCACACATTTACTAGGGGGTTCAACGCAAGAGATTAATTCATTAGAAAGAAGAAGCTTGACAAATGGCAAGCATGCATTTTTCATTAGAAATAAAACGGTTTATTAATAAATAAAGAAGCTTGACAAATGGCAAGCATGCATTTTCGTTAGCAAAAAAAAGCAAACATTCATTATTTCAGGACAATTCGTAGTCTCTGAAGGCAAATGAGAACTGCATGTCTTTAATATAAAACAATAAATTGATGAGGTATTTGATTCTATAAATTGGTCATAGCAAGCCATAATGTATATGTAATGACGTGAGCATAAGAGAAGCTCGACAAATGGCAATCATGCATTTTCAGTAGAATTAAAATGGCAAACATGCATCACTTCACGGAGATTTTGTAGCCTCTTGAGTCATCAATTATTTTAACCAAACCATCAGAACCACATCTCTTTAATTTAAAAGAACAAATCGTTACCATGTTCCACGCAACCCCTTAAATTAATTCTCTGTTCCATGATTTTTGCAATGGAAAAAAATTGATATAATCGTTTTCACTCTTCCTTCGCGGTATTATCATCAGCCAAAACTGAATGAAATTTTGATCAAGTAGATCTAAGATTCTTTTCCTTTTTTAAAGTTCATACCTGCAGTCAATCACATTATTTAAAGTTATCATATATATCATTTTTTTCTTTCCATGGCCTCTCTTTGTGCCTTCGTGAAACTCCCCACACTTGACAATGGGGTTCAACACAACAGATTATCTCATTAGAAAAAAGAAGCTGGACAAATGGCAAGCATGGAAAGGTGTAAAAAAAAATCATAAACATATTTTATCGGTGTCAATTTATTTATAAACATTTTAATAGTGTTAATTTAATCATAGCCCTTTTGAGTTGGTGTCATTTCAGTCCTAAACTTTTTAATGGTACCAAGTTAATCTTAAACCTTTTAAGCTAATGTCAATTTAGTCCTAAACCTTTTAATTTAGTATTAATTCAATCTTTCTTGCTAATTTTGGTCGGATATTGCTAACATGGATGCTAGCCAGCTTACATAGTACTACTAGTGCTAACGTAGATAATTTTTAATAATTTTTAATAATTTTTTCATTTTTATTATTTTCTGATTTTTTTTTTTTTTTTCCTTTTTTTTTTCTCTCTCCTTACTTTTTTCTTCCATAGCAAGTGGCTAGGCAAGTTTGCCTTGCCAGATCTGGCTTGGGCGAGGGCAACCCCAATGAAAGGTCCCCTTGCCAAATCTAGCGAGGCCAACCTTTGCCCAAGCGAGGACAGCCTCGTGACGACCTCGTGTGAGGCTCACCCTTGCCTAAGTGAGGAGCCTCACTAAGCCAAATCTGGTAAGGTCGACCCTCGCCCCAAGTAAGGGCGACCGCTCGGCGGCCGTCAGCCTCGCTGGGGCTGCCCTCATCTAGGCAAGGTCAATCCACGTGGCCATGGTGGAGGGCCAGCCACTACCTAAGCAAGAAGAAAGGAGGGAGAGAAAAAAAAAAAAAAGGAAAAAAGAAAGAACAAAGAAGAAAATTATTAAAATATTACTAAAAATTGTCCAACTACATATTTTTTTAATATAAAAGAATAAATTGATGACGTATTTTATTCTATAAATTGGCCATGGCAATTTATAACGTAGATGCAATGAAGTGAGCGTAAGAGAAGACAAGCGGCAAGCATGCATTTTCAATAGAATTAAAATGGCAAACATGCATTACTTCCCGCACATTTTGTAGCCTCTTAAGTCATATATTATTTAAACCAAACCAAGAGAACTACATCTCTTTAAGTTAAAAGAACAAATCATTACGGTATTTCATTCAACTCCCTTAAATTAATTCTCTGTTCCATGATTTTTCCGACAAAAATGAAATTAATATAATCGTTTTCACTCTTTTATCGTGGTATTATCATTAGCTAAAGTTGAATGAATTTTGATAAAGTGAATCTAAGATTCTCTTTTTTAAAGTTCATGCCGACATTCAATCACATTATTAATATGATATGACTTCAAAAATATATATATGTCCATTTGAAGCATAGGCAAAGGTGTTGTTTCATAATAAAAGTAGGCTATATCTCGTGGGCATTAATTAGGAGTAATTTTCTTATGCTATATGCTCGGCCCTTATCCGAATCATATATATTTTTTTATCTTAAGTGGTTGGTTGATTGAAAAAATAACTGAGATTTTGCGTCTCAAGAGACATCAATTTTTGAGTTGGATTCGTACTCCACATGACCATTTGGGTCAATCCACATCTAGTAACCCCCTAAGAGTGGATGGCCTCCCTCGAGACATTTTTATGGATCGTTCAATTTTTTGCTTGAAATCTGATCAACACTACCTACTTTTTAATTAAAAAAAAAAAAAGTTCTGCTACATCAAGCAAATATTGTATGAACCTTACATGTACACTAAACTAAATTTGAACCAATAAATTTGTGGCACCAATACGAGACTCTTATAGAATCAAGCATGTTCAATAAGTCGAATTTGGTTTAATATAACACTGGGTTCATCAAATAATTTCTTGCATTGAATCCCATCGTCAGATGTGTGGGTTTCATCAAAGTACAAATACGGTACCTTAATTGTTTATAAATAGATAGCCTTAAAACTATGCATCATATTTTGTAACTTCATATTTCTCTATACGGGGGAATAATATTGTGTCATCATTGCTTAAATTCTTGAGTGTTTCGACACGAGATAGCAAGCATTTCAGAAGATGAAGATCCGAGAGTTGGAAAACAAGTTGAAATAATGATCAAGTCGCCTGTGAAGACACTTGTGATAATTAATCTTTCGAAATTCTTGGTGATTTCATCCTTTTGGATTTTACGTTACTTTTTGCAATCTATCATGTTCAGAAACAATGTTGGTTTGTGTTGGTGCCCAAACTAGCTTATTGGGCTTCAGAAGCCAAGGAAGATAGAGTGAGCCTAAAACATAGGAATCCATAGAAAATGGGCCGGAATACTAGCAGTCGACAAATGGAGTCTCGAACAATGCGACAAGGGGGCTTGCCGAAACCAGTGAGATAAAGATGAAAGCAGTTATTGGAATCGGTACTAGTGAAGACATCGGTAAGGCAGAACGGTTACCGAAAAGGAGCCGAAACTTCCGGAACTTGTAGGCATTAAGATGGTAACTGCAAAAAGGCAGTTGCCTTTCGGAATACTATAATAAATAGTCGAAGAGGCACTAATGTGGGGGATCTTTTGCCAAATCGATAAATGATCATTCAATTTCAGGTTGTTGCTTTATCATTATCACACTTTTACATTCAATAGTACTTTACTTTTCTTCGGTTATTCCTACATTTTACTTTTGCTAGTAGTTTAGATCAGTTGTTTCCTTTTCCAAAGCGACAGAGGACCCGTTGCAAACAATAAAATTGAAATTCTACCATCTTCAATGAAAAATTTTTGTTGAGGGAACTTTCCGACAAGTAGTTTGATAAATGACTGATTTTTATTTTTATTTTTTGATATATATTTTCATGAGGACCAAGAGAGGTACCATTGATTGTGTTGAAATCTGTCAGCAATCCGTACTTGATCATATGCTAGTGAAAAACCACAAATTTCAGGTTTAATCATTTTGCTCCTTAATTCTATTACGAGGAAAGCCGGGTTCGTCAAAATATCATCACTCCCGCGTAAAATACTATGCTTGATAATATTGTGACTGCCTTTTTTATATATAAAACCGGATTTACACTTCGATGGCTTTCCTACTTCTTCAAAGGTTAAATATGTACAGTTCACTTAAAGAAACTGGTCCTACCGGAACAGTACCATTTCCTCAGGTTAGAAAGATTTGACAGGGCAAAATATGTAGCGAAGATTCCGTCCATACAGCACCATTTCATTGAAAGTCTGTAGATAACCTATGAAAAAATTTGTATTTGATGCCTGACCTATATTCTTCTCATAGTTACCTCTGATGTAATACAAGCTGGCCTATATGGGAAAATCATGTCGTATAATCCTTTCATAAGCAGTACAAAAAAAGAAAGCCAAACTGTTGTTTTTTTTTAACGTCGCCCATCCCCTTAAACAAAGGTATATACAGAAATTTGAAAAGAAAAAATGTACTGTCCCCCCTACAAAAACTAAATTTTCAATCTGAAATTGCATTTGTGATTTTGAAGCATAATTTCTAGTGCACCAAAATAATCAAGTTATGAAACTTATCACAAAAATATAATTGAGTCTTAAAACTTTCAAAAAGTATTATCGAATCCTAAAATTTGTCAAGTTAGTGCAATCAAGTCTTAAGACTTGATAAAATGATAAAAAAAAAGCCACGTGAGATTGATAAAATATTTTTAAAAAAAAAAAAGCAATGTTAGTATTTTCCGACGGTCAAGTTGGACGAAGCTAAAGAAAAGACTCAATTACACTAATTTGACAAATTTTTAAACTTGGTTACACTTTTTGTAAGTTTTAGAATTTAATTATATCTAATAATTTTACGATTTCATGTATACTTATCCCTTTATAAATTAATAGATATGGTTATGCAGAATAGGCATCAAAAGCTATAGTGCATCAAACATTGCATAAGCAAAAAGGAGAGATATGCACCCTCTCTCTCTTCTAGGGGTAAGCATCGGTTTAGGGTCAACCCTAGACCGACCCTGGATCGGCCCAACCTTGTTAGTCCTGGTCCGATTCCCAGGAAGACCGGGTCGGTTCTTGGTCCTAGGATTCCTTGACCAGTATTATGCGGGTTGGTCCTCGATCTTGGGAGTTTAGGATCGGTCTAACTCGGATCGACCTATATATTTATATTATTTATAATTTTTTATTTATAGAAAATCTTAAAATAAATGGCGTCAACAACATTAAACAGCTATTTAGTGAGGAGTTCAAGTAATTTTACATTATTCTATAATAACTTAGATTTTTAATGTTTTTTACAGCGTCAATAGTCATAATTTACGAAAGAATAAAATGTTTTTGTGAAGAGTTCTCATGACATCCAAAATGGCATAAATAGCTCATTACGGCATCCTCCTCTAGTACTCGTTCTCTTCTGTCTTATTTTTCCTCTTAGTCTTCAATTTATCAAAATCGAAAGAAACAACTTCTTTGCTCACCACTCGACACTCGCCTCACTCGCTTTAGGTCACTCGTGCCACTCGCCGCTCGATGCTCGCTTGGCTTGTTGCTCCCTGCTCGACACTCAATGCTCACTCTATTCGACGCTCACCCTACTCGACCCTCACCGCTTACCATTCTTAGCTGACCTCATTCATTATCGAATCTATTGGGTCGGTCCAGTCCTCGGTTGCCCTTTTAATGAGTATAAAAAATGAAATAAAAAATTATTGGTTGGTCCCGTATTGATGTTGGAACTAGATTGAACTCATTAGGTCAGTTCGGTCTTCAATTGCTTTTTCAAGAAGTACAAAAAATAAAATAAAAAATTATCGATTGGTCTCGGGTTGACCCTAAAATTGGACCGAACCCACTGGGTTGGTCCGGTCATCGGTCCCAAGCTCAATAGGGTTGGTTCTCAATCTCAAAAATTGAGAACCAGCACTATGCAGGTTGGTCCCAGATTTAGAGGGTGGACCGACCCAATCCGGATTATGCTCACCCCTACTCTCTGAGTAGGTATAAGGGATAATTCTTATGATTACACTGTGCTATTATATCTACATGGATGTACACATGAGATTGATCCTACTAATAGAATGTAAAAGTCTTGAAGCAGAATGTCGCTAACGAAGTAAATGGAGTTTTGTGAAAAAGAAAAAAAAAATGACGACACACGCAACCAAAAGTGAACAATAATGCTCTGAATTGTAATGTGAACGCGTCTGTGTTTATTTTTTCTACTTCCAATGCAGGAAGAAAAATGGAAATGTTGCTGCGTGCGTGTAGAGTCAATGCTTAGCGTGAATATTAATTTAGCTTGCATGAATAATTTGGGATGAGTTATCTCGAATGGACAAGTTTTTTTTTTTTGGTTCCTTCTAAGATGGGAAGCGGCCATTCGTATTTAGCGCACTGGGTTCGATCTGGGCGAAAATCCTACTTCAGTGTCCCTCAATCTCCCCAAGTATCAGTGCCACAATGCTTCCCTTCAGAATGATCGTCTTTCATTACATTCATAGTCATGTCTAGTGTATAGTTGACCGGCTGGACCACAGTAGAAACGCGCACAGGAAGGACATCTCGTACACTTAGGAGGCACGGAAGCTCAGAGCTACACGGCAATTGACAGGTCAATATGCGAAATTTCCCAATTCATTTTGCATGAGGGCGGCAAGTGAGAGGCTGACAAGAGTCTGGCAAGGGCGCAACCTCGAGAGTCATCTGGGTCGAGTGACTTTAGGCGGCCCTCGCAAGGGGCGGCCATCAGGGGATGCCTAAGTGATGCCACCTCCGACGAGCCAAATCCAAATGGCCGGCTAAGGATTTGAGTTCTCCCTTCTTTTTCTAAGAGAAAAGGAAAAGTCCAAACACTATTTTACGATAACAATTGTTTTCTCTTAAAACATGTTAACCAACCCTCTGGGACTATCAATAATTATAGAAAAAAATCCAGGCCAATTTTTAGCCGTTGCGCTTCACATCATAATGAAATATGGAGAGTTCTCTTCATTTGTCTTGATAATCCTTGCAAATTACATATTTGCCTTTGATTAAGAAGATATAATCATATATTGACGTAGAGAACCAGATTCACTAGTGTCTTGAATCTCATAAATAAGTGATGGTTTTATTAATTTATGTGATGGGCCTAAGTTGGCCCGTCCGCCCATGTTGGGCCTAAAAGCCTGGCCCACAAAATTAGGACCCATGAATGGAGGGATACGTTAAAGAGTTGTAACTTTTGGGAGAACATCTTTTGCCGAAGAGACACGTCCTTTGGAGATGACGTATTTTAGGGGAAAAGAGAGGGAGGAACACACCTTTTGGATTTACGTACGTTCCTCCTCCCTCTCTCCCTTGAAACACTCCAAAAAGAACAGTAAGAAAAAGGAGGCGACACTCTCTTCCCTTCAAGGCAAATTCACGTCATCGGATCGAACGTGATCAGTTTATCTTCCTCATATCGGCGTCGGTGTTTAATCTGTGGTTAACAAGGTACGTTCGATTCTGTGATGTGCCTTAGGATCGGTGATACATGTGTTTTTCCCGGGCTCGTCTTCTGCACTTGTTTTAGGGGTTCGATTTAGTGTCGAATCCGGTTTTTAGGAATCCGATAATCCCTACAATAAGATTTCAATATATTTGCTCCAAGAGCCACACTTGAAGAACTTATCATCAGAATTATAAAACACTTAACAAAAAGATTTTATCGATCTTCAGAATGGGGAAATTTGCTCAACAGCATTTTCAACATAATTGAAGGATAGATTCCTCAAGACAATATGCTTGACAAAATAATGATATTCGCAGGGCCCTTTGAAGTCTTCTGATGAAATAGATGTGTCTGGTTACTAAATTGAGATAAAAATTAGCTAGAAAGCAGAATGAACTGCTGCTCCATATCGACCAAATTCCCGTTGATTTTGGTTCGACATGTCATGTTCTAAAGAAACTCATGGATGTGATGTCTCAGATTCAGAGAATTACCAAATCAGAATCTAGCTTCTATATGGAGACCGAATCCAGCAAGAGAACCCTAGAAAAAGCCCCAGCTCGCCTTAGTGAGCAAACAAGCTTGGAACAAATCAAGCTTCAGCCAGGAAGAGCAGAGAGAGAGAGAGGATCAACACTTCTTAAGGATATCAGGAGACTAATGACCTCTCGTTTTGAGTTCAAAATTCATCACGTTTTTCAGGAAAGTAATCGGCCTCAATGTTGCCATAATGAAGCATTTAGATACTACATTCTACTTGCAGTCTTCTAGAGAATTAGCTCATGTTTTATTTAGTGATAAAATTGGGGTTGTGGATTTTAGACGTTAATTTTTCTTAGTTTTTAACCTTATATTTACCCCCAAAAAATCGTAAATGAACAGTACCCGTTGTTTGTATACGAAACTGCAAATGAACAAGTGTGACCCTTGTTTGTACATGCAATTGTAAAAGAACATGAACCCTAAAGCCCCAAATTGATTCACAGAAACTTAGGTGAACGACATTCTTATTGGAACTTCAGCAAAATCAAATAATTTCCCAATCAAAACAACGTTTCAATTTCACGTCATCACCGTTGTCCATGAAAGGATAAATACATCACACGGTACAAGTGTGAGGCTTTTGAAGTCACAAAAAAAAAAAAAAAGTTCAAATAAATGTGTTAGGGTAGGCATAGTTTGGAATTTTTCAATGACATTTTCCTTTTTTCTATCTAACCCATAGGATCAAGATAGAGATCAAAGGCTAGGATTAGAGAGCCTAATGTATAAATAGGGGTGTCATTCTCTCATTTGTATCATCCAACACTTGAATAATACAAATCACTCTCTCCTAGGTCTTCTCTTTCTAAACACCTTTTTATGTGATCCGAGTGAATTAGTGAGCAAGTGATTGATCCCTAAGAAAAGAATTAACTTAGGCAATCCAACTAGCCAAAGGAAGCCTAAATCGTTGCTCCATTTTCGCCTTCAACAGGGGCATTTTTGTCCCAAAAATGTATGATTTTTTTTTATCAAATAATATTGACACTTAAATTTTGACTAAATACTTAGATTAAATTGTATAGAAAATTAGGGATTAATTTGACCATACCCAAAAATATTTTCATTAAATAGCACATCACATAGGTATTAATATTGGCATCAATTAAGTTTTATTTTTATTATTATATTTTGGATGCCGGTTCGGCCAAGAGGAGGGCCGGTCGACCCGCCAAAGACCGGCAGTCCAAACACTCCGTCAACCATCCTTGCCTATAAATAGAGGGCGGCGAGCTCAGTTGAAGACGAGGTGAGAGAGAGATCCGTGAGATGGGGGAGTGAGAGACACCGGCTTTCCGATTTGGGGTCGATTTCCCGAGGATACCGGCTCGAAGGCGCACCAGGCAAACAGACGCAGCCCGATCTTCGAGCTCGTCCATCGTCCGACGTCACAAGGTAGGTAGTGAGCTCCGGCGTGACCGCCCCTCTTTTGCTTTCCTTTTGCGCCCTGTTTTGGGCTCACCGGAGCGGGCGACTATTGCCCGGTTCGTCCGAGTTTCCGGCCTCATTTGTGTGTGTACTGTGGTTTCGGAGCCTTAGTGTGTTGATTGCTGTGAGTCTAGGCTTGAATTTGGGCTCGGTTATTCGCGTTTCTGGCCCCTCATATGATGCACGCCACCTGTTCTGATGGAAATGCCCAAGTCATAAGCATGTTATGTCCTGGTTTATGTTTGAGACTTACTGTGTGTCGTTCGTACCATACTGCAGTCGAGTCCCGCTCGCTCATTGTTGGCTGGCTTTGATCTGAGTTTGAGTTTCGGGCAAGTATAAAACCTCGAGAAAATATTAGGTGCATTTAATACACCACACGGGATGATATAATAAACCATACACGGAGCAACACGAGATAAATCCGGGCTCACATGTCAGTTGAACCATCAAAATTTCTGTCCCCATTCTCTCGGCTAACGCTCCTTACCTCTCTCATCTTTACTCTCACTCCCCTCCATTTCTGGTCGTGACTCTCCCTCTCTCTTCTCTCTCTATTTCTCTTTTCTTTCCTCTCACGTCTGCCATGGCTTGAGCTCGAGTCGGCTCTTGGCCGCTTCAGGTTGAGGAGGGATGGCACGCCACCAGACACGATGACAGGGGGTGATTCGGTTGGAGATTGAGTGGTTGAGGAGTGCGGAGACTGTGTCGAGCTTCGTTTGCAGTGAGATGGCCTGAGGCCAAGCTCGAAACTCGAGCAGCCAAGGATACCCCAAGCTCCGGGCTTGAGGTCGAGCTTCATGGCCAAAGCGACCATGGATGAGTGTTGTCCATGGTGGATTGCAAAAAACGATACCTAGGAATTCATAGCATACCCGAATGACACCGATGACGGCCATGGATGAGTGTCAGCATGTTCGTGAGCAGGTTGTCCATGCCTGGCCAGTGATTCTGCAATCCACAGAGCGCAAGTGTCGTCCATGGCCTCAAGAGGCCGTGCTGATGTCGTGCCACCACTAGACCGCTGTCGTGCCACTACCGAACTGCTGTCTAGCCACCGTCCAGCTTCCTCACGCCCTATAGATGCACCACCAGCAGCCCTCAATTGCTGTCCATCCTTGTTGCTCCTCCTTTCGACGCTTGTGGAAGCTCGAACGTGGGTGTGAGTGGCTTTTTAGCCCTTGATTAGGGTTATCGTTGTACTTTAGGAGTAGTTTACAGCTTGATTATGGTTAAATGGTGATTTATTAGTGTGATATGTGAATGTTGTGTGAGTAAGTGATCATTGAGTTTAGATAGGCTATCGAACCCTTATCAATTATCGGACTTTTGGCGATAGGTTATCGGACTTTAGATGAAAAGTTATTGGCTTCTTGACAATAAGTTATCATGTGTAGGGCGATAAGCTAAAGGGTTGTGCCAAATGAAGTTGATATGCTGTTATATTATGCCATAATAGGATGATAGACTATTATGTGATATATGTGTTATATGGGATACGGATTATATGTTACTCATGTTATATGGGTTATGAGTTGTACGTGCCAAATGGATTATAGGTATTATGTGTTGTACGTGTTTGAAGTGTCATGTGTATTATATGTATTATGTGAGTTATACGTGTTATGCATAGTATATTAATTGAAAGATGAGTTATGTGATGACTTATGATGGCACGTGGTAAATGACTTTAATCTATTTTGATGAAGTAGTCTATATGACATGGGTTTATGAATTAAATGGTGCAATTATATATATGGTATAATATGATGCACGTGTGTGACATGATGGCATTAGACAATTGATGTGGCATATCGCATGGGTATCACATGGATTAATAAGAAATATATGAAAATAATTTTGTGATGGTATGCCCGTGTAATCACCTAAGATCTTGATGCATTTTACACAGGGTGTGAACTTTTCCGGATGTGTTTTACACGGGATGATGCCCAATTAAGTTAAAATAACCCCAAGGCAATGGGATACCGTTCGCGGATAGATTTCGGAACGAAACTCCTTATAGGAATCACTGTCTTGATGCATTCACACGGGACAACGCCCGATTATGCCAAATGACTGCGAACCTTCAGATTGGCCTTGGGTCCTGAGTGGCCGTAATAATCTAAACATATTTGAATGAAAAGTGCATGAGATTCATGTGTTCAAGTCTGGATTATTCATGGTATGAGCACATGATTTAAACCATAATGCACATTCGTGTGTTTGGCTCAAGAGCATGGATTATATAATGGAATTTGCCTAGGTGTTTTAATTAATGGCCTTAAATAATAGATTCACTTTTATGTGAATAATTAGTGTAAAGCGAGAGGAGCTTTGCCATGTTTTGTCATCGATAGATAACTGCATGTATAGGGCGTTTCTAAAGTGAACGACTTTCCTACGCGAGATCTAAGAAATTCACTCATTAAGTTTATCTCATGGTTGTTTGTTAAATGTTTACAGGCTCTAAGAATGGTTTACCCATTCCGTCAGATTTGGTTTGGCCTCCCTGTCTAGCACAGCTAGGAGGTGATAGAGTATCCAGTAGAGGGAGGGGCCGAGGCGCATTACACATGCTACGTCACAACCATCTGAGTCAACGAGGGTCTACCTAACTTTGTACCTCACCAATTCGAGGCTTGGTACTTTTGGGCGGGCAAGAAGAGTCATGGTCCCATCCACAGCTTCAATGGTCCACCGGGTATCAGAAGTTCAAGGGGAGGCATCAACCGAGATGTTAAGGACGGGGACATTCCTGATGGGAAAGTGTTCGACTCTAAGCTCAACCCTAAGTTGATCACCGAACCAAAGCCATGGATCTCGGAGGCCATAGAGGGTTAGGTTGTGGTGGGGTTGATGATACTTTTGAACCGCTTTCGTAGTATTAAAGGTGTAGGTGTACCCCAGACCCCCTGTTTGATGATGGAATGGAGATTTGTTTATGTTTTTTGCTTGTCCATTTTATCGTTATTACGAATTGGGTTGATAATGCCTCCTGGGATATCGTAATCGAATGACCAAAAGATAAGTAACGTATGATGAGCGAGGGACGTCGCATGGCTGTAGAGAGTCAGGGCACGACACAATAGCTAATCTGAGTTTGCTTAATTGAATGGATTACAGAAACGAAGTTAAGTAACTCTGATACTTTTTAATGCCCTAGACCTACCCCTTACACTTGCACATTATCGAACAACCAAACCACAAGACATACGCTTAGTCTACCAATGTTATATTTACAACCATGATAGTCGATCCTTGGTGATATATATCACCACGTCATAAAATAATGCTATATCTCTCTCTATGTGAAGGTGCCCAAAAGCAAAATTGCTCTCTTGTTTCTTTATGTGTTTGCACATAGCCGGCACACCTAAGGAAATAGAAAGTCCATCAATAAGGATCCTATTTGTTCCCAAACACGATTTTCCTGATGACGGTAACAACTAAACTTATCGGCTTAAGATTTTGGTATTAGTGGTTATTTTACCAGCTAATAATTTTATCTAAAACCCTCCTTGCAGGGAAGCAAGTCCTTTTAGGCAGTGTTGTGAGAAATTTGATGCCGGTGAGGTTGACCATTCATTTAGTACTAATCATCACCGGAGCTATTCTTATTACTATTTCAAGAACCCTAATCCCATAAAATGCGGTATTGTAATGTGGAAATAGCAACGTGAAACTTGCCTGCAGTTGAGGAAACATCTACTCGAAGTGGATGTTTTAAGAGAGCAAGAACTTATGTTGTCTCTCTATTCATGATGTTTATGTGTTAGGGATAAATCTGGACCTACCAATAATTAACACATCACATGGGTATTAATATTATTTCCATTAACTAAGTTTTATTTTATTTTTATTTTTTATTATTATAAAATATAAAATAAAAAGGAAAAGACTCGGGGCTGGGCCTGACCTGAGGCCACTTTCCTTGTTTCTTTCCATGCAAGCCAAATCCCATCTTCCCCCACCCCCCTTCCCAAAACAGATCTCACAAATTCCGCCATCTTCTTATTTTTCCTCCTTCCTTCCTCGCCGTGCATCTCGCGTGCCAAGACCAATGACGGGCACCGGACAACCTACCTCTGCGTAGACCAGGGTAGTTGGCGACAAAGTGGATGTTTGGGTGGGCACTTTTTAATGCCCTAGACCTACCCCTTGCACTTGCACATTATCGAACAACCAAACCACAAGACATACGCTTGGTCTACCAATGTCATATTTACAACCGTGTCAGTTGACCCTTGGTTATATATATCACCACGTCATAAAATAATGCTATATCTCTCTCTATGTGAAAGTGCCCAGAAGCAAAATTGCTCTCTTGTTTCTTTATGTGTTTGCACATAGCCGGCGCACCTAAGGAAATAGGAAGTCCATCAATAAGGATCATGTTTGTTCCCGAACACGATTTTCCTGATGACGGTAACAACTAAACTTATTGGCTTAAGATTTTGGTACTAGCGGTTGTTTTACTAGCTAATAATTTTATCTGAAACCCTCCTTGCAGGGAAGCAAGTCCTTTTGGGCAGTGTTGTGAGAAATTTGATGCCGGTGAGGCAAACCATTCATTTAGTACTAATCATCACTGGAGCTATTCCTATAGCTATATACTACTATTTCAAGTACCCTATTCCCTTAAAATGCGGTATTGTAATGTGGAAATAGCAACGTGAAACCTGCCTGCAATTGAGGTACCATCTACTCGAAGTGGATGTTTTAAGAGAGCAAGAACCTATGTTGTCTCTCTTTTCATGATGTTTATGTATTAGGGACCAATCTGGACCTACCAATAATTAACACATCACATTGGTATTAATATTATTTGCATTAACTAAGTTTTATTTTATTTTATTTTTTGTTATTAAAAAAAAAAAAAAAGACAGAGACTTGGGGATGGGCCTAACCCGAGGCCCCTTTCCTTCTTTCTTTCCATGCAAGCCAAATCCCATCTTCCCCCACCCCCTTCCCAAAACAGATCTCACCAATTCCACCATCTTCTTCTTTTTCCTCCTTCCTTCCTCGATGTGCATCTCGCGTGCCAAGACCAACAACGGGTGCTGGACAACCTACCTCTGCGTAGACCAGGGTAGTTGGCGACGAAGTGGATGTTTGGGTGGGCACCTTCAATGGCGCCGGACTAAGGAGCAAAGCAGACCTACCACGGAGGGAATGCCGAGGTGACATCAGTTCGGTCATGCCAGGCCACTTGCCGTGCCAAGGACTAGCGGCCGAAGCCCCTATCAACCGGCCTCCTCGACCTATAAATAGGACGATTGCGAGCTCATTTGCCGGGGGTGTGGTGGCTTTTGGGAAAAGAAAAAAAAATGGTGCAAGAGAAAGAGGCCGAGAGATTAGGAGAGATCCAAGGCCAGAGAGTGAGATTTGAGAGAGAGAGCCAAGACAAGTGAGCATTCTCTGGTGACAAAAACATTTGAAACTCGGCCGACGACCACCGACGTTACCCCACTTCCCAAACCAAACCCTCAATAGGTTTTGTTCTGATTTTTTTTTTAATTGGTTGTGCCAACTAGGGGTCTGCTTCCCAAGGATCTCAGCTCATGGGAGTGCAAAGCGGATGGACGTAGCCCAATCTTCGAGCTCGTCTACCATCCGACGTTGTGAGCCGAATAGGGACCTTCAACTGAACCTCTCCTGTTTTGTACCCTATTTTTATGCTTCGTTCGGGCTCGCCAAAGTAGGCGGCCGTTGTCCTGTTGATGCGTGTCTCCAATCTTATTTGAATGCGTACTGTGGTCTAGGAGCCTAATGTGTTGATTGCAGTGGACCTCGGTTTGAACTCGAGCTCGGATGTCCAGGCTCGTCACCGCTTTTATAATGCACACCACATGTTTTATGATATGCCTAAGTCAGGCGCACATTTGTTTCTTCATAGATGGCCGAAACTCATTGTTTACGTTGGGCTTAAATGAGTCATCTAGTGTCTAGGACAAGTCTTGCTAGTTTGTTGATTTCAGTTTGAATTCAAGCTTTAAGCAAGTCCAAACCCCCTTCATAGTTGGTGCCTCACACATGTTCGACGAAATGCTTAAATGAGATGTGTGTGATTGCTCTTGATTTTCCATTTGTTGTGGGTGCTTGTTGCTCGTTAGGTGGGTTTTGTTAGATCTAGGCTATCACCATTCGCTTTGTATGTTCTTGTTCCATTTTTTGTACATTGTACGCATTGTGCTCCGCAAATGACCAACTATGGGCCGACAAGGAGAAAGGGTGGCTGCAGGGGCCATTGGATCGGTCCTAATGGCCTCGGTCGAGCAATTGGAGGAGGTCCAGTGAATGCATGTGTTCGGCCGACCCTGGCGAGGGACACTCCGGCCGGGGCTTTATAGTTCCAGAATGGTCTTTGGCAAAGACCATGCTTGGAGAGACTGCGTGGAGGAAAGAAAAAGTAGAAAAAAAAGGAATAAAAAGAAAGAAAATAAAATAAACAGGGGAGGGTCAACAATATTATAGAATAACCACTCGGGTTTATCCCAGTGACCACCCTTCCAACATGGAAAGGGGAGGTAGGGGGTTCGAATCCCCACATTCTCAGGAGAGTTGGGATGGGGACGAATTAGTTTTAGGTCTACGTTTAGACTCTCACGCCTTGTAAGAAGACAGGGCAAAAATCTCAAACTGAGAGTTAGCATACGAGTAGAGTAGGACCGACAAAAAAAAAATAATATTATAAAATTAAAAAAGGGGTCTCTGTATTGTCTCTTGATTAATAAAGTATGAAAAATATGACTCTTCTTTGAGAAAATATCGGCTGCACTTGAAATTCCACCATGTCAAATTACGAGTCCACTCACCATGCGAGATATGTCACTCGGGCCTCAGTGCATCGGGGCCCCACCACATCAGATCTCTGACACCCGCACCTCCCCCCTTTGTGGCCTCTCCCTCACTTCCTTTCTTTTTTTTTTTCTTTTTTTCCTTTATTTCTTGTTCTTCTCCCCTTTGGTCTTCCCTTTCACTTCGTCGTGGAACACATAAGCCTTGAACTCGGCCCTAGCAAGATCCAAGGGCACCAAGACCTTCCCAAGAAGCCTCCAAGAGCTCAGCCCGCAGGTTGCCCTACGCTGGCTTGTCTAAACGGAGACCTTCAGGCAGACCTTGCCGAAGAAGATGGACTTCCCGATGAGGTTGTCGAGATTAGACTTTGCTAAGGTGGTGGCTATCCGGGGAGGTGACGTCGTCCTGGGGAGTGGGGATGGGGGGTGGGTGACATCGGGCGAGAGGTAGGCTATGAGGGAAATCTGGAGGGGGAAGCTCTTGAGCTTGATCTTGCATATCAGAAGGAGGAGGAAGGATGGACAGCGGAGCGGGCGGACTTGGCAGCAACAGGGATCTTGAAAGCGAGGTTTCCCATCGTGAGCAAAGGGAAGAAAAAGAAGAAGAAGAAATAAAAATAAAAATAAAATAAAGGGAAAATGAAGAGAGGGAAGAGAGGCGACAAGGGGGTAGGTGTGGTGTCAGAGGGTCTGACGAGGTGGGATTTAGGGGACATGTGTTGTCTGGTAAATGGACTCGTAGTTTGACATGGTAAAATCCCAAGTGCAGTCAATATTTTCTAGTTTGACCACACGTAGAGAATAGGACAAGAGAGGGGAGGGGGCGGGAGGGGGAGAGAGAGAAAAAAGAAAGAAAGAAAAAAGTAGAAAAGTAAAAAGAAAAAAAAGGAATAAAAAAAACGAAAAAAGACAATAAGGAGTCTCTTCTCTATCTGTCTAGAGGCGCAACCCAAGTCAGCCGGACCAAATCCGAATCGGGCCAATCAGGTAGTTTATATGACATTGTTATTTTAATTTTTTTTTTTAAAAGATTAAAAATCCCGAAAATTCTTTTTAAAAAAATTAGGGAAAGGTTAAAAGGGGTTTTGAGTATTTTTCTTCACAAAATTTATGAAAAATCCTTGAAAAAAAAATATCAAACTTTAAAGTTTAAACAAGATTGAGTATCAAAAGAAAAAAACAACATTAAGTACTGAAATGAAATTAGTTGATTAACTAATGTGATCAAGTCCTCAATCCTAGTTTTTCTTATTGCGTAGTAATAAAATATCTCTCTTGATGTTTTACATAAATCACAAATAATTAGTTGCAACTCCTAAAACGTACTATTACTCTAATAAATCCAATCTCTCTAGTTAGTGGCAAAATAAAAGAGAATTCCCAAAATTTATTGAAGATACAAAATTATCTCTAAACTCATTTTAATAATATATGTGTGAGTCAAAAGATTAAGAGTAAATATACCACTTGAGATGATCGACGTAGTAGGTTAATGTTGTGGATGGAGGGAAGATGATGAGAAAGAAAAGAAAATAAAGAAATGACCATGGCAATGGTCATCTCTGCGGCCTATGATGGCTTTGATGACAACGGCCAATGAGGTGGGCCGAGAGGTAGAGGGAGAGAGAAGAGGTAGAAAATGAAAGTCGTTTTCGGAGTTTTTGCGCGCTCGGCTAAATGCATGTAATTTTTATTTTTTTGGTGAACTTAGAATATTCTTTTGGGACATGACTCACTCTAAATATACTCCATTGATTGCCAATTGTCAATTATTTAATAAGGCAATACATTTGTGAAAATTTACCCCAACCCCAAAATTTAGATCAAGACACAAAAAGTTTTTAAAAAAAGAAAACCGTTGCTTGAATAGATACATTTTCATCTCAAATATCCTTAGTTGTCTCGAAACTAGATTTTTTTTGCATATTATATAATTTTCCACCTCAAAACTGAAAAAAGAAAAATGAGTACCAACTTACTGGTAGTACCTTGTTACATTCTCTTTGGGCCATCCAGAGAGATCAATTTATGTGTTTTTGAGAATTATCGGTGCACGTAAAACGGGAGGACTGACGCACCCAATGAGACTGTCGGAGGTATAGATTGAAATAAGAATGAACGACCGGTGATCAAAATGATTAAAAACATTGCCTTAATCAATATCCATTCCCATGTGATAAGAGGACCTTGGAATGACCATCTTCATCGGCCCGGATCAACCTTAAAAATCAAAATAGCAAGGAAGGAAGAAATAGGGTTAATTTTTTGAGAGAAGCTAAAGAAACTCAAGAAGAAAAGGTTCTTACCCAATTACCATTAGCAAGACATATTTCTAAAACTGAGCTCTCTCAATCAACATTAGATGAGCATTAAGGAGTAAATTAAGGAGCTTGAACAACTTCTTATGAGGTGAAATACCAAAAATGCAAGAGTAAGTCATTGCTTTTTTCCTTGAAGGATTGAATTTGACTCATTTGGTTGTGTTTCAACCATATTGGTCCTTTGAAAACGTTTGCAAGCTAACTATGAAATTGCATAAGCAATTAAAAGGTGGATGTAGGTTTTTGGTTAATCCCTCAGCTTAAGGAACATGCTTCTTTGAGAGTACTTTTTCTAGCAAGGCTCGGAGTGCTTTGTAACGGGAGAAAGAAATGGGAAGTCTAACGAATTCATTAAAGAGCTCTACAAAAAAAATTGGATGGAGATAGGAAGTGCTTCGAATATCACAAATACGGCATCTTTTAACACTAAAATTTTCACTTGTAGATCCATCGTACATTTTCAGAAAATTTCAGCCATCGAATCCGCCAATAACAGCGGAACTTCATCCCTGACCAAAACAATTCGGTGTCAGTAACCCTGCGTCCACTTTTCTTGCTATGTCCACTTTTCTTGCTATGTCCACTTTTCATGCCACATGGCACGCTCTCATTAGTTAAAATCCTCACTATCCACGATATGAGACATATGGTGCCCTATGGTTTAATCAATTTTCGTGACAACTTGCGCGGCAGCACAAAACTCTAGTAAAAATAAGAAAACAATCTATTCTTTCCCTTTTATAGAAAAGGGGTGGCACAAGAAGGAAAATTCATCGCGAAAAAGCGATTCCGTTCGATTCAGTTGGCGATTTCAAGCGTTGTGAATTGATTCCGGTGGTGGTTGCCGGCATAAACAACCTCTTCAATGCTACGACTGATCTCCTTTGTTCACAAGTAAGAGGCCGAGAGCCCGATTCCCTTATTACAATGAAACTGATCATAGTTGAATTTTTTTTCTTTGATTTCGAACATCATGAACTGATTTAGCTTGAGTTTAGTGGTAAATTTGAGCTCGAAATGGCTTAGATCTCTTCCTCAACGGATTGACCATAACATGTTCGATGAAATGTGTCTGAGACCTCATTGTGAATTGATTCCAATCATCGTCCAATTCGAAAGCAAATTAGTGATGTTCACTTGATATTGTTTGATTTAGCTTGAGTCTAGTCGTAAATTTGAGTTCGTGATGGCTTTGATCTGTTCCTCAACTGATTGACCATAACATGTTCGATGAAATGTGTCTAAGACCTTGTTGTGAATTGATTCCAGTGATCGTCCGATTCGAAAGCACATTAGTGATGTTCACTTGATATTGTTTGATTTTCAGTCTTTAGACATGATTACGAGTATAGGCCATAGTTGCCAAGAATGAAAAATGGACATTGGAGAATAATCAAAGGTTTGCCCTTCACAACTTCCTTGACTATTCTCGTGTCTACTGGTGCTGACTCTCAGGTACCAGGTCACTGCTTTTTTACTTGCTAAATGAGACAAGGGCTTTTCTCTTTCTCCAATGGAATGTTTTTACCCTTACTGATTAACTAAAAGAATGCAATGGCTTTTTTCACCCATCCAGGGATTTAATTGTTGAACTTGCTCTCTACCTTCCCCAAGAAGGGAGATGACACGGAGGCAAGTGCCTCATGGCACATATGTCCCACCCTCACTTAGAAAATTGTTAATACTACCCTGCCTGCTGATATCTAGACGATGACAAAATTTGCGCCCCATCCGCCAGCTGCAACAGCTCTTGCGTTCTATCCTCAAGACCATAACATTATTGCAATAGGAATGGAGAACTCCTCTATTTGAATTCGATATGTGCGAGCTCATGGTGAGGTGAGAACTATTTTCATTGTTGTTGAAAGTTAACCTTGTTTTTCACAACAAAGTTATGGATCTTGACTGTTTCACTTTCACAGCTCAACAGATTACTCAGAGGACATCAGAAAAGAATTACAGGCCTTGCCTTCTCAAATGTCTTAAATGTTCTCATGTCTTCTGGCGTTGACTCTCGGGTACCAAACCATTGCTGCCTCTTACTTTCCAATTAAACATGCCTAAGTTTTGGGTAGAGAGAGCACTGTAGTTTAAAGTGCTCCAAAAAGAGGGTCGATGTTCACTCAGTATATATTGATGCTTATGTCCCCAATACACGTCAGGTCATGAAGGCATCCTTTACTGGCGGAATAAAACCTTCCAGAAAACTTCATCTTTCGTGTCGACAAATTAATCTCAACCCATTAAGTATGAAAAAGAAAACCCATTAAGTATGAAAAAAGAAGCTATGATGTCCTTACAACGGACAGATTGGTGTGATTCTGATATAAATACACAATGTAGAATTTTCTTCTTTCATTTGTGCATCAATGTTGATGTCCCCTTTGATTGTGTATCATCACTGCAGTTCTAAGAAATTGTTATGAAATCTACCTCCTGGAACCATCGAACTTTCGCAGTTCAAAACTAGTGAAGCAAATGATGCTATAATACATGTAAAAGCTCAATTGCCTCCCATCTGAAATACTCCCCTCTACCGAGATTTGCGAATTGGTATTACTTGAATACCAGTTTGAGTGAGAATTACATTAGGCAACATCATCAGATGAGGGGTAATTTTCCAATGAAGTTGGAGTTGAGACTTCCCAGGTAAAGATGACCCTCGAACTCAAATGCTGAGGTAACGAACGAGATGACTTTCCCGTCAGGATCGTCAAGCTTCTTGATTATCTTGCCATCAACTCCCACATGCAAAACACTTGCTTTTCTGTACACTCCATTCACTTTCTTGATCAAACTTGGGTATGTTGCTATCAAGTGCTTGGCTGCCTTGGAGGTGTGCACGAACTCCCACCCTTCAGATGTCAACTGCACCAAATTTGCAAAGACCATGGATAGAGCATCCGAAATACACAGTCCGAAAGAAGCCGAACCGCTCACAATGTAATGCATGTAGTTTTGCCCAAAATCAGGGGCACCATTATCTCCTTAAGAGCACTAATCACTTTGGATTTTAGATTTTGATTAGTATGTTGCAAAAATCCTACGCATATACCTGCACTAGGGCAATCCAAAAAGATCCGTCCGGTGCAAGATTGATGTTGTCAGGTCCGCCAGGAAGATTGTCAATGAAAATCTCCGTTTTCCCAGCTTCATCTCCCTTTAGCCAATGTTTCAAACACCTAAATCTGCGGAACACACACATGCGCATAAGCTAAATTGCTCCACTTTTTTCCCTTTTTCTCCCCAAAACTGCACTAAGATGATTTATTTTCCAGAGGAATTCCAATGATGAGTTCTATTAAGTGTGCATAAGTGGATGTACTTACTTCCAACTTTCACATACAATTAGAAAATCTTCATCCCTAGAGAGAGCGACGCCATTTGCTAAGCCCAAGTCATCAAGAACAATCGAAGTTTGTGATGATGAAGGGTTGAATTTGAGAAGCTGGCCATGGGGTTTCGCCTCGAGGATGTCCAAGTACCAACTGTGGTCATCGAACTTGGTGCTGGCTATGCTGAAATATAGACTCCCATCCGATGCTTCAATGACGTCATCCGCAAATCTATACGTAGCAATCATAGAAAAAACATTAATTTTCAATGACTTTGTGATGAAACTACTCCTTGTGCTTTTGTCAGTTCTCGTGCTTTGAGATAAACTACTTCACTAACTATGCTACCGTTAGGTAGATACGTTCATGAGGCAGGCAATCTCATGGGCCCGAGTCCCCCATGAGCCTCCAACCTAGCCGATTTCCAGCCAGACTTGAACGTATTTAGTGCCATGCCCAATTCATCGAGATGAATGTGGTTGCATATGATTTGCCAAGGTTATCTAAACCTATCAGACCCAAATCATTAGGGAAAATAATTTTCACCCAAGGTGCGGTTTGAGTTTGCTCTGGGATTGGGTTTAATTGCTAGTGTTTCATGATTCTGCACCATCGAGCATATTATGCGATAAGTATAAAGCAACATCATATAGACATAATATTCTGGGAATTACTCTACCAAAAAATCTGAAAAACTCTAACTTCGCATACAAGCAAGCAACTGGGTGCACGTGGTTGACTCTTTTAGAGGTCTCAGAAAATTTTGCCACATCACATAGTAAATTACTTATGACCTATTAAACTTACTTGATATCTTTAACATTATTGTTGCAGGAGTACGAGGACAAGAAAACTTAAGCTGGCAAACCCCCAACTTTCTTTTCTTCTTTTGTCTTTTTTTAAATTTGAAACAACGTAATGTTACCTTAATCTCGAACTCAGCCCTTTTTTTTTTTCATATTCATGACGAAACAATTCATTTTAATGAGTAAAATCCCACGAATTTTGTTCATAAGAATACCCGCTAATATTTATGTATCAAATAACATGCGAGCCAAAATTCAAATAGATTGTCCTTATTACCTTTCCAAATTTCTCAAGCCTATAATAGAAAGTACTGGAATGTCTAATTAAATTGTTAGTCCAAGTAGAAAGAGTTCATTCGACAGTGATGTGTAGCCCCGTGCGTTTCTTCGCGCACCATGGTCCCTTGTGGATTTCTCTTCGTGAGGAGGTGGTCGAGAAAAATCTCAGAACACCACGCAAATCGCTCGACAAAAAACTAACATGACTCCAACATTTGTGGTGTTGTCTACATACTAACGAACAAATAAATACCCACCATACGTTGTTGACAGTGACAAGTGAAGAAGAAAAGAGACAAGATACCCTATAGCATGCGCCACGCATGGCACATCATGGCAATGAAAAGCTGCTATTCTCTAATTATCTTCCTTTGACTGAGTCGCAAATGCTTACACATGGCTCAATTTTAAGCTGTCACTTTTAATTTCCGCCGCTTTCCCTACGATGGCGCTTGATTAATGTACTATTGACAAGTGACCTTGCAAGGTGTTAGGTATTCATTAGTTAATGGAAAATTAGAGAATGGAGTCGTCTTTAGGATTTAAGAAGCCAGGACACGACAAGTTCAATGAAATATTATCTAACTTGTTGCATATCACTGGTGAGACATGTTAAATTATGACGTGCATTTGATGTTCATAAGAATCTATGGTAGGAATTTACAAAAGATGAATAATTTAACAAGTCTTCATTTTTGTTTATGTAAGTTGTCATAAAATGTTGTTTTGAACTAACTTAAAAGTATAATATGGAGTCTAACTCTAAATGGTACTATTCTAAGGAGAACTTGAGATATCATTTATTGAAGGGTACGCACGTTTCTTGTCGAAGTACGAAATC
Source organism: Eucalyptus microcorys (assembly GCA_014182515.1). Classification (NCBI taxonomy): domain Eukaryota; kingdom Viridiplantae; phylum Streptophyta; class Magnoliopsida; order Myrtales; family Myrtaceae; genus Eucalyptus; species Eucalyptus microcorys. The sequence continues at coordinate 39,802,226 of CM024564.1, forward strand.
CCTATTGCTCTCTAACAGGGTCAATCTCTTGAAAATATGGCTAGACAGTGACAAAATAAGAGAGAAGTCGAAGAATTTGTTGCGGATGCAAATTATTTTTAGACTCATTTTAATAAATTAAGTGTATCATTGATTCTAAAAAAGTTAGGTGTAAATTTCCCCTTCTAGATGATCGATGCATCAGTTTTTTTTTTTTTTTTTTGAGCTATAACTCAGTAATCGTTCCTTATGTCTTTTCCCTTTTTCTTTCTCATCTTCTTCCCTCCATCCACTACAACATTAAGCTAAGACCACCATTGTCTCCAATTCCAAACACCATAGCGATGCCGCCTACGGCCTGCCACTCTCTCTCTCTCTCTCTCTCTCTCTCTCACCATGGCGATGCCGCCTACGGCCTGCCACTCTCTCTCTCTCTCTCTCTCTCTCTCTCTCTCTCTCTAATCAAAGGTCACCCATTGATGACAACGGCTATGGCAGATTAGGTGGGCAGAGAGGTAGAGGCAGAAGAGATAGAAAATGAAAGTTGGTCTTATAATGTTGGGGCGGCCCCCTATGTGTTTCTAGGAACTACAGAGGCGTGCAGAACAGGAGGACTACCACGCCCCCATGGGAGCGTCCGGAGTTATAAAATGAACTACTGCCAATCAAAATGGTTAAAAACATTACCTTAATTCAGATCCATTGACTTGTGATAAAAGGACCTTCGCTTGACCATCCTTATCGACCCAGAGCAGACCCTGGCCAAATCACATCACAGAGAGCTTGCAACATGAGCACCTCACAAGTCAATTTCTCCATAAAACCAAGTTCATCATCTCTTTAATCTTATCACGCACACCTTCTCAGTATCGCACACGATGATACCACCTCTCCTGGTCGCTGCGATCCCCAGAAGTTTCTGGCTGTTCAACATGGTCCAGTTTTCCCAGGACCCATCTCGGTGCAGCCTCCTAATCCAACCATCTTTATTCGCAGTGTAAAGCACGCCATTTTCGTCCACCCAAACGTCTTCTGAATTTTTCACCATGCCCTCTCCAAGTTTGGCCACGCCCTGCACGAAACAAAAGGTTTTTCGCATAAATGAAGAATTGAGAAATCGAAGAAACGATAGTTTGAACCTTCTGTATGACAAAGCTTTTCAATTACCTGCAAGCGGGTGTTTGCGGGAAGAGAAGTTAGGGACGATGGTTCCGGTAAAAGGAGCAAGTCAGGAGATATCGGCGAAAACACGAAGATCTGGAGTGCTACAGCGAGGACACAGGTGAAGACGAAGCCCGAGAATGGCAGCACAAAGCGGCCCAAGAAGCCTAGTGGAGCCATTGTTGGAGAGTGAGAGAGACAAGGATAATACCTAGGAGAAGATGAGTTTTTGACGATATTATATGTCTGTACTCATTTTGAGAGAGAACCGACGACGGATAAGACCGAGTTGAGTTTTTGGCCGAAGGCAAGAAAGGGACGAGACATTATTGATGGATGCTGTAGCAGATGCTGACTAGCTGAAGTTTACAAGGCATGAATAGTAGAAGAGACATTTATTATGAGAAAATATTAAAGATTTCTCTAAGTTAATTTATCATTAAAGATTTTTTGATAATTTTATTGAATCTCCATATATGAAGATTCCATGTATATCTTCATTTTAGTCCAGCCTAAGGACTTTAAATAAAGGCCCCGAAAATGGGATCCCTACCGGGTTAACAAAATGGTAAGTCCCCACAGGGGTACCCGCCACAGGCTCAACCTCGAGCTGAGCCAAGGACCCCACTGGTGATCCCCGTGACGCCTTCCTCGGGCTTGTACCAGGTGTAGTACAGGGAAATGACCCTGGGGAGGAAACCCCTCCCTGGTGTGATTCCATGTATATCTTCATTTGATTATGAACATCTTGATTTATTTGTTATTTTAGATAGTCATCTAATTAGACCCTCTTCAATAGACATCGAAATATATATAAAATTTCATATTTCTTTCTTCCACATTATTATTTATCAAATTGGAATCATAACATTTATTTAAACTTTTATATTAGGTTCTAGTGGTCCATTTTGAAAAAAATGACTATTTTTTCCTACCAGTAATTAATGAAAGTTTTGGTAAATGATGAAATTCTATTGGTAACAAAATCAGACTTCTTGATAACTTTATGGTAAATCATCCTTGCTATTATGAGAGTATCAACTCTTTCTGAAAATTTACAAATGATATACCAACTTTTATTTATTTTTAACCAATGACATAAATTTACCATCAACTCTTTTATGAATTTAGCAATCTTTATTAGATGACTTATCAACTTTTCTTATATCAATCACCATCTCGTTTTGAATCATTGACCTTGATCATTTGAGATTCTTATCAACGATTGTTTGGGGTTTCTTTTTTCAACTTTTGTTGTCTTTTACCAAATTTATTTGTCTTTCTTACAAACATCTTTAATTAATTGTCTCTTGTGCCAATTCACTAATAATTTTTGTATATAATTTATTAATTTTTCTCCCATTAGGTTACTAACTAGTTTTGAATTACCAACTCTCATTTTGAAATTCTTAAATGTTTATTCTTAAAAGACTTACCAACTTTTCTACTAAGCTACCAAATTTAATTTGTCTTGCTTAAGATCCCATTAAATTACCAATTATATTTAGAGATTACCAACGAAATTGGGGTTTAAATTTTTTTCCAATTAAGTTACCAATCAATTTTTTGCTACCAATTCTTAATAGAATTAGTTCCTAGCATTTATTTGACTTTTTAAAAATTACCAATCTATATTTTAATGACTTACCAAATTTTCTCTAACTAAATTGCCAATTTGTTTTAAGTTACCAACTTTCATATAACTTGATTTCCAATACTTATTTTATTTGTTGTAAAAGTTACCAACTTTTCTACTTAATTACCATGTTTATTTGCATTGCTCTCCAACTTTTAAACTCATCAACTGACTAACTTTAGTCTGAGTGATTATGATCTTTTTCTTTCTTCAATTAAGTTACCAATTAATTTACACTATCAACTCTTAGTTGAGTTGGGTATCGATGTTTCTTTGAAATTCATGTAGTTACCAATTTCTCTTATGTCAGACAAAAGAAAGTTTCTTTTATCACTTACTACCTTTTTTATTTTTCTTATCAACAATTTAATATCAACTCACATATGAAATTAAGAATCTTTATCTTTGTGATTAACTAATGTTTCTTCAATTAAGTTATCAACTGGTTTAAGGTTATTACATATTTTACATGAAATACATTCAATCTCAAACCTTACTAAAATAAAGGGAAAATAAAAGGATAAATTTGTACGATGCTAATAGGAGCGTGACTTCATGGGCAGGAGTCAGAGGACAAGAATTTAGTAAAATGAAGAATATCGGAAAAGTATGTTTGAGCTTTAAAAAAAAAAAAAAAAAAAGCATCGATTGCTTTTCTTCTAAAATGACAAAAATAATAAACAAATTATGCAATTTTTAAAGGAAAAAATTTACAGTTCGCTTTGTGAATGCTTTGAAAGGTTTAAATGTCAAACACAAAAGTAAATGTCAAGATGAGGAAGAGAAATAGGGATAAAATCACTCAAGTCCTTGAACATTATGTTTTAGTCTTACGTCGTCCTTTAACATCTTTTGTGCAATCAGATTCTTAAGCTTTATATTAGTTTGTTTATCTCATTTCTCTAGTAAATACGATATGGCAGTCCATGCCAACGTCACTTTATGGCACTTGACGAAAATATATTATAAGTTGATGATTCGATATTCGCAAATTGACTCGGGTGCAGTTGCTGAATCACACGCTCCTTTTCATTTTAAAAATTTTTGAGCGGTTAGGTTATGACACTTAAGCACTAGTAGGCAACTAAAATGGTATATAACTTTTGGTTGGTACGAGCAGAATTATGAGAATAATCAACAACAATTAGAATGCTTATTCCAAGCTGGGAGAGGTCTTCAATCTTTAGATATTAGCTCTAGTGATGTACAAGGCAAGCTTTTGAGTATAGAAGGATAGTGTTGAATTTAGGCAATCTTAACCCTTCCCAGGTCTTTTTGTATTTTGTGTGCTATTTGGAATATTGTTATGGGTTATAAATATAAAGTTAACATGATGAAATATATGTGGAATATTTAACTTGTGTGATGATATTCTTGTATGTTGTATGGTGAGGTATTTGTGGTGCTGCCGCTTGCTATTAATAATAATAAATATATAACTCAAAAAGAACACATGTCGCATGTGACGTTCTGGGGTGTCACAATATAGCTTATTGTCTCTCCCTAACGGATCTCTTAAGTGAAGCTACTATAACCTCATCTTGCACCTGAGGGGCTTGGGGAACTTCATTAGGAGCTGCTGCAATAACAGGATCCTAGACCTTAACAAGCTTAGTTTGTAGCATAAAAGACTCCATGATCATTTGTATGGGTAGTGACATAGACACAGTGGTCTCCACCAAACTATTATCCTCAATAGTTATGAGTAATTACCCTTTTTGGTTACATCAAACTCTAAAAAGTTCGCTGTCTATGATTACACAATTCTTGTTTCTCCATTAGAATTATAAAACCGATATCCATTTATATGATTTGGGTAAAATACAAAGTAACACCGAGTTGTTTTAGAGACTAACTTACTTAATATTGATTATATAACTTCACTTCTTCAGATACCCCCAAACCTTGAGATGGTTCGAGCTAGGTTTACGTTAGTCTATAACTCAAAAGGAGTCAATAGAATAATCTTGATAGGAACCCAATTTAGAATGTAAATGACTGCCTTCAAAACTTGACCACACAAAAAACCATATAAAATGGTCCTACTAATTATACTCCTAATCATTTCCATAAGGGTGCGATTGCTCCTTTCGGCCGTACCATTTTGTTTAAGACTCACGAGTATAGTAAACTGAAGTACTATCTCATAATCTTCCATGTATTTGGTAAATAACCCTTTAAGCTATCTAGCATCGCCATATATACCACCCGGTCAAATATAACAAGCTTTTTGACTTTTCTCATCTATTTCTCGACTTCAGTCTAAAAAACTTAAACTTATCAAGAGACTCAGACTTTTCCTTAATCAAGTACATATAACCATATTGAGAATAATTTTCAATAAATGTGATGAAATAAAAAAATTCTACACAAAGTTATAGTATAGGGCCCACTTATATCAATTTAAATAACCTCCAACTAATTAGAACTTTGAACTACAGCTTTCTTTTTTCTCTTAGTTATCTTACCTCTATAATAATCTACACGAGTCTCTAAGTCACTTTTAAGAGCAAGCGGGATATCAACATTTTTACTATTTCTCTAGAGATGTGAGCAAGTCATTTATACCACAATACATAACATTGTTCCTTAGGTCTTTTGGAAACAACCTTTTTCTTGCGAAATATGGACGGCCAAGCAAGTCAGTAAAATAATTGAAAGAAAAGAAATGAAATCGGATACTGGATTTACATGATTCAGTTCGAATATCAAAATCTACGTCCACAGAAGAGTAGCATGGAGTTCCACTTAGAAACAAGTGATACAATGAAGATTACGATCACTCCAGTACTCAAACACTCTCTCGGTGTTTCCCAACCCCCAATTACATTCAATAATTTACACAATGTTAGCCCCTCATAATTCCTAATAAAATCTTACTCAATGAAATATACAAATTCTACTAACAAGAATTTAACTCAACTTCAACACTCAGCGTCTTCTCAAATCTCACGAAGAAGAGCCCAGATTATAATAGAACAATGCTCAACTCTCTCGACCACCAAAGAACTTGGTGCCCTCTCTTCTCTCTAGCCATCAAGGACTCGGCACACCTCTTCTCCTTTGCTCCTCTGCTTTCTTATAGAGAATCCATCTCTATCTTACATTTGTTAAGATGCGCTCTATGCAGCTTCCTCTTATTGACTTGGCATGAAGGAGTCATTATTTTCTAAGAAGAAGACAACCAAAGCCCACATGTTTTTTTTTTCTCTATTAATTCCTCCCGCGGCTGAATTAATTAGAAAGGAAAAATACAATGAGGAATGGCCATGACCATTCAATGTTCATCATTGCACTTCATCTTCTCTCTCTCTCTCCTCTACAATTAATAAACTCAGCCGAATAAAACAAAGACAAAGAGCTTCTATTTGCATTAAATGAAGGCAACAATTTTGGAATTTCCCTCTTGTAGTTGCACCCTAAGTAGCACGGACACGCGACACGACACGACACGTCGACACTTCATTTCTCAAAAATAGAGATTTCCAACACGTTAGGACACGTTGTATATTAAATAAATATTTTTATTTTTAATTAATTTGATTCAAATTCATAAATAATTAATTAATTAAAAAAGAGCTTACAATGAGTTTACACTAATAATATTAATAAGTCAATTCATTGAAAATTTGAAAAACATATTCATAGTTAATGTGTATCCAAAATCAATTTATTTAAATAAATTCATAATCTTTTACAAATGATCAAAATTTATCATTATTCAAAATTCAGTATTATTATTTTTCAAAATTATTTTTTAATGTCATTTCTTTTATTATTCCGTTTGAAAAAAAAAAAAAAATCCCCCAACCCCACTCCCCACTCCCTACTTTCCCTAGTCCATTCCCCCCCCAAATTTATTACACTTTTATTTCCCTCCCCCTATTTCCCTCCCCCACCACTTGACAATGACAGATGAGCTGTCACTTCCCCTCCCCCAAAATTAAAACTCATGGCATCAGACCTTCTTATTTTATTTTTTAGGAGTTTTATTATCAAAACCCTAGCCAGCCCTCCTTTTCCTCTTTCTCCTCACCACACGACTCCCTTCCCTCTCCTCTTCCTCTCGATCCTTCTCCTCCCCTTCCTCTTCCACGACCGCCTTCCTCTCCTCTTCCGTCTCTCGCCGTCTCTCGCCGTCATGGGCTCGCCATCGCTCGCAGCTCGTCTCTGCTCCCTCACCCTCGCCTCTCGCCATCGCTCACAGCCTTGTCGCGAGCTCGCCACCGCTTGCAACTCATCTCTGCTCCTTCATCTCCACCCTCCATCTTCCGGACACGCGTGTCAAAACGTGTTTGACCATGTGTCAGAAAATTAGACACACATTGACCGCATGTCCGAGCGTGTCAACATGTCCGACATGCTCCGACACGTGTTGGACACAACATGGAAGCACGGGCAACGTGTCTGTGCTTCATAGGCTGCACCCTTCCTACTGGCCGCATTCTTCATTTCTCCATTCATTTAATGCATGGGTGAATGACTTGGAAGAGAGACATCACATGCATTCTTTAATGCATGAAGAAAGCAAATGAAGAAATCCTTTTGTCAAATATTGAGTGCCCCTACACATTCCTCCTTTTTACTTTCGCATGGTCGAGCATCTATACAACACATCGAGTTGGATTTCATTTAAGCTTAAACTCAAGACATATTTTCAACACTTTTTAACTGTATAAGCGATGAAATATATTATTGGGAGTTAAACATTGATGTACAATACATTCGATATGACAACAACCAACCTTATTTCAATTAAAGAATATAGAAACAATAGCATTCTTTATTTCAAGAAAGTAGCCACACATATCCAGACATGATATAGAAATTAAGTTCCGTCTAACAAAAGGTACATAAAATTTGTTTTTTAACATCAAGTTAAAACAAGAATAAAAAATTAGAATGACATTTCTCACGAACTCAACATCGACTTTGATGAAGTTTCCAACGATGAGCTTTGATTCATCCTGATTTGACCTTTTCCAATTTATGAATTGCTATACGGTAAATATAACATGATTTGTTGCACCGCTATCTAGCCTCCATGAGCTAAATGGCGCTCTTGATAAGTTGAATTCATAAATAAATGCCAAAAATCATTACTTGTAGGCTCATGCTTAGACAACCAAATTTTATATTTGTCATAATCTTTCTTTATGTGACCTTTCTTCTTACAAAAGAAACAACGGTCACTATCATTCTTGGAGAATGCTTTCTTAGGAACCAAACTATTAGAATGACCAATGATTTCATGAGTTCCTTTATGAGTGCGATTTTTGGACTTCAAGTCTACAATTTTTAAGATGTAATCCTTAACCCCACCAGAACCAGCATTCCTCATGTCAAATGCAAATGTATCACAATCTCAACATTAAACGATGTACAGTTCCAAGTCGCCAAGGTTTCATCATCTGTCTTGCATTGTAGTTAGTTGGCAAACCACTATTTAAGTGTTCTCGAATGGATTACTTCATTGATAATAAGCAAATCCGATTGCTTTTTTCCTAAGTAACAAAATGTGCTTTCTAGGATTTTGTACTGTTGATAGTCAAATATACTAGCTTATCCTTAATAAGAGCAATACAAACATCCACTAGCTTCTTTGCAAATAGAAAATCCTCTTTCTATTTATTAAAGTTTGTACTAGTAAGAATCTCAATTATAATGGACTTGTAGTTTATAAAAAAAGGTGATTGAATAAGAAGTAATGTATAAAATCCACATTATGTGAATACTGTGTAACTTGAAACCATATAAGTACAAATCCGATAGTCACACGCATCATCATATAAACACCTTTGGGCAAAACACTTGACATGCAATTTTATACTATCCACATAACAACGACCATGAAAAAATATTCCAACATTCATGAATTCACTATCTTTAGATGTATGAATCACTAAAATTAGACTACCGCCCGCGGTGGCACAGCTGGTTTTGGGCTCTCTCCCCCTCACGAAGGGGAGGAGTTTGAATCCCAGAGGTGTCGCATTCGTGCGACTCACCCGCGGCTGGGTTTGTGGTGGTGGCTCAGTCCGCCCCGGGTTTACGCTGCCAGCTACCGGCTGTACAATGGTTCTCGGGTCATCAGTCACTCAAAAATCATATATTATATATGTACCCCTTCATGAACTAAAACATAATCACCTCCTTAAAGAATATGACCACGCATTAAAACAAGTGACATCTTACCACAACATAATCAAATGTATCACTTTGGTGGTCACAATCCGATTAAATTCTTGAAACTCTCTCACACCAAGGATATGTGTTAGGGAAATCCCTTATGATGTTTTGAAGATAACAAAATAAATCAAAGGCTACTGACGTGTTTAATGGTTAAGTAATAGACCATGCAGATAATAGAACATTTAAAGGATATTTTATCAAAATCTGAAGAAGGCCAAAAGACTGAACGTAACACATGTCCAAAATATATTCAGAAGATTTCCAAACTTCTATGTCAAAGTCTGAAGACTGCCAGACTTTAGTGTTAAAGTCTGTTCTATATCAGAAGTCTGCTCACTCTGACAAATTCCAGACTGAACGTGAATGAAGAACCAGAAGACAGACTCTATGCTGAAGCTGAACTTATTCAGAATGTGTTCAGACCTTAAAGCTAAATCTGTTCAGAAGCAGAATATGTTTAGACCCAGATTGTAAAGTCTATTACACTCAGACTCAGATTGTAAAGTCTATTGCACTCAGACTTTACATCCAAATTCGACATAACGTAACACAAACCCCGATCATATAACGGCTAGTGATCTGATTTGGATTCCACATCAAGATTGATTTGATTGACTCAATCTAATTGATTGACGATTGGATATTGAAGATAAGAACTTTCTATATGAAGAAGCTTTACTTATGGAAACCAAGATTCTATTTGTATGGGCAATCGGAATCAATTTGGGATTCTACTTTTGTCACTCAACGGCTATCAAATCTTCTCGATAAAGAGCTGTCCAATGGGTAGATTGGAAGATGATCCTCGAGATACTGTCCAACTACTAGTTTGGAAGTGGAGAAGTATTTAAGGAGATGAAGGGTCGATGAGCAAGTAAGAGACGGAGCATAGAATTTATAATTTCAAAGTCTGAGCGATCTTTGTTTATACACTTGTCTTTGGTGAGCTTAAACATTTGTGATCGTGAGAGAAATATCAAAAGAGTGACTTAGTGAGATAATGTGATATACTACTAAGTGCTTGCACTCAAAGTTGTAATCTCTTGATAATTGCATAATGGAATCCAACCAAGAAGGCTGTCAACGTGGGAGAGTGGACGTAGGCTTAGATTAAGCCGAACCACTATAAATCTTGTGTTCTTATTCTCTTCCATCAACGCCTTTATTTTGTTCGTAACTCTATTTAACTGTTAAAGTCTGATCTCGCTCAAAATCTACTGCTCTTCAGACTCAGTTTCAAAAGTTTGTTGTTATTCGACTCAGGTTAAAAGTAAATGTTTTCACTGCATATTGCAGAATCTATTTTTACACCTATTCACCCCCCTCTAGGTGTTCATACTAGCACTATCAATTGGTATCAGAGCCAAGTGCTCGGTTTATAAAAATGTTTTTACTTTTGAGCTAAAGATCTTCTATTGCTAGTATCTTAGCACCAGGACTTATGGAAGGGCAAAGCAACACTAGGCTACCATATTTTAATGGAAAGGAATACGACGTGTGGAAGAACAAAATGAAAGCATTCCTAAGATCCAGAGATCCCTTGCAATGGGATGTTGTGGAAAAATGAATCAATCCCACTGCTGCGTCCACATCAAATAAGAATGACAAAAACAAAGAAAGCAAACCCCCCGCTCCTATGTCTCGGACGGAGATGTCCAAAAGTGAAGCGCTTGATGCAAAAGCCATTTATTCTTTATAGTGAGCTTTGTCTCCTGCTGAATATAACATAATCTCTTCATGTGAAACAGCAAAAGAAGTTTGGGATAGACTTCATGTTACATATGAAGGGACTGATCGTGTAAAAGAGACAAAAGTAAACTTCCTGCTCGGCAAATATGAATCCTTCAAGATAAAGCAAGGAGAGTCAATTGGAGATATGTTCGATTGTTTTACAGAAATTGTAAACAGTTTGGCGTATCACGGTCATCCAATTTCTTCCCCAATGAAGGTCAACAAACTCTTGCAAGGTTTCTCAAAAGATTGGAACTATGTCAAGACCTCAATCCGGGAGACTCAAAGGATTATGCCACTTTCTGTTGATGAATTGATCGGCACTCTTCAATCGTATGAAGTGGAACAAATCAACGACGAAGATCCCGAAGGTAAGAAGTCCATTGCTTTAAAAACTAACGCTGTTTTTGATGAAACAGACTCAGAAAATGACTTGGACGACGAAGAACTTGCTTTTATGATCAAGAAATTCAAAAAGCTAAGTACAAAAGGAAGGAAATTCGGTGGAAGAAGACAATACAAGCAGAATGGCCAGAAAAGAACAATAAAAGAAGATGATGAGCAAGGAAATCTATGCTTGATGGCACATTCAGAATCTGAGTCTGACTCAAACACAGACTCAGAATCCGATGAGGAAATAGAGGTAAGCCATTCAAGAATTCCTACTAAATTTCTTAAGTATATAAATGAACTTTGCTTAAATCTTAAATCTTCTCTTAAAAGGATCTCCGAACTTAAAAATGAAAATTCTTGACTTAGGCAACAAGATCTTTCTCAAAAAGAAAATTTTGAAATTTTGCAAAAATATTTTCTACAAATAAAAGAAAGTCGAGATTTACTTGTCAAAGAAAATGATTCTTTGAAGAAAGAATTTTCAAATATTTCGACAAGATTTTCAAATGGATCAAAACATTAGAGCATATCCTTTCCATACAAGTACCCTATTATAATAAGTCAGGACTTGGTTTCAATAAGGAAAGTGATTCTCTAATTGATTTTCCTAAAGTTAATGAGAGACTTAGACAAAGACCTCCAAAGGCATTTTACAAAAATCATTTTCAAAAAGTGTTTATAAAACCTGTTGGTTGAAATGCCATAAAATTTTCAAATTGTGGAGATTCGAAACACTTTGAGAAAGAATGTCCTAAAGTCTGGAAATCTATTAAGAAAGATTGGATAAAAGCAGCATACTCTACTAACTCTCATGGACCCAAGAAAAAATGGGTACCAAAGAAAAGATGAGTTTTTTTGTAGAAAATAAAGGAAGAGAAGAAGGAGAGATTTGGTGAGGAATGTTTTTGGGCACATAATTCTCGTTATGCTTGAAATTCGATATATCATTGGTTGATTCAGATTTTATAATGATCATATTCTTTGATTTGCTTTATTGAAGAAAGAATCGTGTGTTCATTTTGCTTAGAGACAAATGAACTTATTTGGTTTGATTTTATACTCTTAGATTTTATCATATTTTGCCAAGTAAAAATCTGTTTTACGTAATATTAATTTATTATGCAAGATATTCTTAGATACTCAAGGATTTTATTCTCTCTATTTTTATCGTACTATGACCAAGTGAGAATTTATTTTTCAAAATATTATTGTGGATAATATTCTTTCTTTAAATACTTTGTTATGATGAATTAAGAAAGAATATTTGATTATGGAGATTTCATATTTTGCTCTAACGTCATGGAAGGATCCAAATTTGTGGATACCAAAAAGGAAATGAGTTGATTGCAGGAAATTCTATAAGGGAAGAACAATCGTGAATCTACGTAGATTTTGGTGCAATAAGAAAAGAATTTCAGGCGAAGATTGGTAATGTTTTTTTTTTTTTTTTTATCAATGGTATATTTCAAACATATATCATGGGTAAGAGAATATTTTTTATTATACCGCCCTACAAATTTCTACGTGCATTTATCATAATTTTGGATGATTGTTTATTATATTGCAAATATCTTTTGTCATAAATATAAGGCATTGCAAGTTTTTACTTGATTTGGCATGTGATAGAAATATCATATTTCTTTTTGCGAAATGCATCAATAATATATATCTGAGATTTATGCTCAAGAAAATCCCTTTGATCTTGAAAGATATTATTACATATTCTTGCTATATTCATAAAAGATATATTATATCTAGCAAGTTTGATCCGCAAATCAAAGGAAGATATTACATGTTATTTTTGCAATGATTGTTATCCAAGAATTTGCAGGTGACAATAGAATCTTCCATATGGATTTTGGAAAGCTCGATCTGAAAATTATGAAGATTCTATATTATCTTCTGAAGGTTCAAAAATTCTATTCCTTGTGCAAAATTTTTGCTTATTGAGGAAATCCCTTATGCGTCGTACGAAAGGTTGAGTAGTTCTGAATTTTAATTTTACATATACTATTCAATTTATTTATTCGAAGAAAGGGCATTATATATTATGTAGATATTATTGCAGCTTATTTGTGAAAAAGTTTGTTAAGTTGATGCAAGTTGAATTCGAGATAAGCTTGGTTGAAGAAAATAAATTTTTGCCTCAAATTTTAAAATGCAAGTGCTCATTGCAGATGTTGTTGCTACAAAGGGAATAATGGAAAAATATTATGTTCAACGTGCACAAGCAACAATTGTTTCTATTCGCAAATATTGTCATGATAATAGGGGGAGAAAGCGAATCCAAGAGAAAGGAAAGAATCGTGATCATCTCAAAAAGGCAACAAATTGAGAGGGAGCTTTGATCAATTATGGAAAATCTTTTTGATTGATCATGATCTTGTTATGGAATGAAGGAAAAGGTAAATGTGTTAAAACTTACCAAGTTCTACAAAAATCCAGTTAGTGCATCTTTTATTACCTTCTGTCATTAATAAATCTCTTATTGATATTATCATTTTATTATGAACAAAAAAGGTACGTGAATTTTATGATGCATCGGTGATTTTTATTGGATATTTGCTAATATATATGATCGAAGTGAGCTATATTGCATATTTTTAATATTCGATTTACCTTATCAAAGCTGATTTTTTGGAAATTATGTTTCACGCAAGATATATTTATCATTTTATATTCTCTACGTGATACTTTTTTCGTTATTATCGCTTTTTGATTATGACAAAAATGGGGAGAATATATGAATATGCATATGTGTTGATTGATTGATATTATTTATTGCATAATTTTGAGCTGCGATTATTTTTTCTATATATTGTTATGCTCAATCTATTTGCTATCTTCTGATATCTTTTGATTTAAATTAATATTTTTAAAAGCGTGTTTACAAATCTGCATATTCAGAGATTATTTTGTCATCATCAAAAAGGGGGAGATTGTTAGGGAAATCCCTTATGATGTTTTGAAGATGACAAAATAAATCAAAGACTACTAACGTGTTTAATGGTTAAGTAATAGACCATGCAGATGATAAAACATTTAAAGGATATTGTCAAAATCTAAAGAAGGTCAGAAGACTGAACGTAACACATGTCCAAAATATATTCTGAAGATTTCTAGACTTCTGTGTCAAGGTCTAAAGACTGCCAGATTTTAGTGTCAAAGTCTGTTCTACATCAGAAGTCTGCTCACTCTAACAAATTCCATACTGAACGTGAATGAAGAACTAGAAGACAGACTCTATGCTAAAGTTGAACCGAAAGACAGACTCTATGCTGAAGCTGAACTTATTCAGACTGTATTCAGACCTTAAAGCTAAATCTGTTCAGAAGCAGAATATGTTCAGACCCAGATTGTAAAGTCTATTGAACTCAAACTTAGATTGTAAAGTCTATTGCACTCAGACTTTACATCCAGATTCGACAGAACGTAACACAAGCCCCGATCATATAACGGCTAGTGATCTGGTTTTGATTCCATATCAAGATTGATTTGATTGACTCAATCTAACTGATTGACGATTGGATATTAAAGACAAGAACTTTCTATACGAAGAAGCTTTACTTATGGAAACCAAGATTCTGTTTATATGGGTGATCGGAATCAATTTGGGATTCTACTTTTGTCACTCAACGGCTACCAAAACTTCTAGATACAAAGCTGTCCAATGGGTAGATTGGAAGACGATCCTCGAGATACTATCCAATTGCTATTTGGAAGTGGAGAAGTATTTAAAGAGATGAAGAACCGATGAGCAAGTAAGAGACGGAGCGTAGAATTTATAATTTCAAAGTCTGAGCGATCTTTGTTTATACATTTGTCTTTGGTGAGCTTAAACGTTTGTGATCGTGAGAGAAATATCAAAAAAGTGACTTAGTGAGATAGTGTGATCTACTATTAAGTGTTTGCACTCAAAGTTGTAATCTCTTGTTGATTGCATAGTGGAATCCAGTCAAGAAGGCTGTCAGCGTGGGAGAGTGGACGTAAACTTGGATTAAGCCGAACCACTATAAATCTTGTGTTATTATTCTCTTCCATCAACTCATTTATTTTATTTGTAACTCTATTTAATTGCTAAAGTCTGATTTCGCTCAAAGTCTGCCGTTCTTTAAACTCAGTTTCAAAAGTCTATTATTATTCAGACTCAGGTTAAAAGTAAAGGTTTTCACTGCATATTGCAGAATTTGTTTTTACACCTATTCACCCCCCTCTAAGTGTTCATACTAGCACTATCAATATGAACTTTATGTCTCACATTCACCATATACATGTAAATTTATACTTAGGCAACTTGTCACTAAAATCACATGTCAGCTTTTACATTGCTCAATTCATTAATAAATGTTAAACCCCATACATGCTATCAATGAATCATGCTCTACATCATATGTGATGATATACATGTGAGCTAGCATTTGTACTTCCTGAACCATAGAGAAATACAAGAAAATACGTATATAAGGTTATGTATGTACTTTTACATCCTTAAAAACATTAGACATGTAAAATAAATACACCATGATTTAGAGCATCTCAATATGAAAACACCAGTACCAAGAACACTCCAAGCAAAGCCCGGACACACCCATACACGTCACCGGAGTGTGCAGCATGTGTGGCACACGCACAATGTGTTTGAATCGGCTGAACCAACTTGAATCGCCAATCCAATGGGTGAATGGGCCAGCTCGGCCTAACCAGTCCAATCAACAATTAACCGAGTCAATTTGTGGATCGAGCCCTAGATTCGAGTCAAGTCGATCCACTTTGCAGGGCACTAATGCCTTGGATGACTTCAACCTAGCGTGTGCTACATGCACTAGGCAGCGTTTACATGCTCGATGCACACCACGCTACAATGATGTTTGGGAGCACGTGCGGCGTCCCCCGATGGCGTGCAACCACTCAAAATGCTGGTCTCGATAAGGCCCAATCCATTCATGTGATCAAAATTAATTTTCATTGGAAAAAAATTCTGAAAACAAACAAAAAACCATACATTCCATACCTAGACTATGACCACTCTAAAACTACATGTAAGCCACGAAAAGAGCGCCTTAACATGTCCATAACTAGAACTAAAACATAGTGACGGAGAAAAAAGATATGTGCACATGATTTAAAATCCATCGTTCTTGATGTGGAATAGTGACAATTCATAGCTCAAGTACTTCTCCTCAATTATCTTCTATATCACCGGCTCAATGAAATTATCCATCACTCTCGGCATTCAATAAACGCTCCTTATGTGAAGTTATTTGTATATTAGTGTTAAAGGAGAAAATTAAACATTATATATAGAGTTTTAAGCCACAAGCCATTTCACCACAAGCCGGGCTTTACTCAGCTCACACAAACTAATCTCATATTAGACTAATTAAGAATATTTATATATCACATTGTTATACCAATCCCCTAAAATGGTAAATTACAATATCATTTAATAATATCATTTAATGTAGCTCACATTAGAAAAACTCTTACATAATGAAATATTAGAAGAGGTGAGAGAAGCTAGTAACCAAAGATTGTCCATAGCCTTACTTAGGGCAGAAAAAGCTGACCTTGGATGTTCTAGTGACTTGTATGTGATGTTCTAGTTGAATTTTGGCTTCGGCCTCTAAATGAAAGTTGTAAAGGACTTCTTGGAGTATAACATACTCAAATTTGGGACAAAACAAACAAGTATAAGTGGGTGAAATCGTTATTCTTTGGAAAGACTGGATCTGGAGATTTTGGGACCGACCCTTGATGAATGCATGGACTGTAAGGCAACTTTTTTGTCGAAATTTCACTTCGGTTTCTTAACAAAAGTTGTAAAGGACATCCTGAGGTACAACATATAAAAAATTTAGAGAAAACAAACAAGAATAGGTAGGTGAAATCGTGGTCCTTTGGAGATGGTTAGATCTGGAATTACGGTACTACGAACAGGGATTTTAACCGTCCATATTTAATTATCTAGGACGAATTTGACTTCGATGTTTTCATGAAGTATCTACCTTATGGTCTTGGCTATCACATAGTCGAATTTCATAATTTTTTAAGGTCATTTGGGTATTTAATCGGAAATGTTTCTAAAACTGTGCAATCTGATGTGTTCGGATCTTGTAAGTTGCAATGCGTGGACTATATCATTTTTTATGAGGTTCTTTTGGAAATGTTTTCTGCATGAAATATCTCTCTTCATGTCTTCCCTACAACATATTTAAATTTCGTAATTTTTGTAGTTCATTTGCCTATTTAACCAAAAATGTTTCAAAAACTGTGCAAGTAGAGAATAGGAAAAGTAAATCGATTTTATCTTTTAATCCAGAACGAATTGGACTACGATTTCTTCATGAAACTTGTACCTCTAGGTCTTAAATACAACGTGTCCAAATTTCATAATTTTCTGAATTTATTTAAGGGTTTAATCGAAATTGTTTTCAAAACTTGTACCTCTAGACATTCTTGTTCTAGTGGTGTTTTATTTCTACTTTCTAGTTTGCTATTTGTTTTGAAATTTCTAATTATATTCTATTATTGTTGTGCAGTGCGAAGTTAATGTATCAAGATAACATGTCAATGGGAAGTTACCATGTAGTATACGCGTACATTATAGTTTTTTTTTGGTAACGTGCGCATACGTTATATTTTTTTTTGGTAACGTGCATGCACGTTATAGTTTTTTTTGGTAATGTGCGCATACGTTATATTTTTTTTGGTAACGTGCGCATATGTTATAGTTTTTTTTTTTGGTAACGTGCGCGTACGTATATTTTTTTTGGGTAACGTGCTCTTTTAACGTCATATTACTCATTTCTGATTCTCGTCACGTTCCTTTTAGCCCAAGAAGCTAATAACCAAAGATTGTCCATAGCCTCGAGGCTGATTCAGCGGTGTCTTGGCTCTTTAACGTAATATCTCTCATTTCTAATTCTCGTCATCTTCCTTTTAGCGCAAGTTTATTGTTCCCATACATTTCAACGCTATTTCAAGGTTGCAAAAGAGAGCCTCATCTTCAGTCTGGTGCACCATATACAAATGTCTACAAAACACCAAGCCTAGTAATAGATTAATGCAGTCCTCTCTCTTCAAATTTCATTTGCAGAAATGAGATGGAAGAGTCATCTTCTTCCCTTGAGAACGAGTGCTACAAAAAATATGGAAAGGGCTGGAAGTTGTTCGATCTTTCCCAAGTGGCAAATACAGTAAGATAGCTCTCAACAACCAATTCTACGGATCTGACAAATCGGCTGAGAGTCGGTGATGAGTTGTGTTGGGAGAATATGCCCCCTAAACAAGAATCTTCAGGTTCAGCACCATCTTCCCTGAATTAGGTAATAACGGAGGCCATAAATGTAGAAGTTCCTAGTACCATCAGTTCGAAGAATCCTCCTTGTGTTTCCTAAGTGCAAAGTTCCCCTACTGCTGCAAGTCTGCCATCAATCCTTCCTTCTCTGAGTTTATGAAAAGCAGAAAGGCGAAGGATATAGCGGTTGATAAATTGCCGAAGCCAGTCAGAAGAATACGGAGAAAAAAATGAGGTTGCGGTAGGGTCTCCGTTCCCCAATTTTGCTCATCTCAATTGCCTCCTTCAACTTAGAAATTTAAAAATATAGTTTGTTTAATGTTTGGTACCAACTATGTGGCAATTTAATTTATTGATTTTTCTCGTCCATCTCCTGCTTACAAGGTCTCATTTTGATCTTGGAAAGTGTCATTATGTGAGCAAACTTTATTTCGTCCATCATTCTGTTTCCAGTTATATATTTGCACCTCTGGTCTTTCATTATTTTTAAATGATAGTTTGCTAAATGCTTAACAATTTCTGGAATCTGCCTTTTTTTTTTACTTTTTTTTTGTCAAAAGAAAATTATATTCATTACTCAAAATGATACAGAGTTACATAGTTTACGTGATAAAAGTAAATCGAAACTGAGCAAGAATACTGAAAAGCAAAGCTAAATCTAAAAATCAAGGAAGATCAATGGAGCACTAGCAAAGTTAAGCACGCACTTGTTCTACAAGAGCAAATCTGTCGAGCAAATTAGTTGGTGAGCAATCACTCAATCTCATGTCTTTGTCAGTGATGAGCAATGCCGGAAATTCCTTCTCCAATAACTACACATTGCCAATTGGTAGTGCACACCTAGGTTCAACTGCCTCTACACCATCGTCGTACAAACAAACACAGATCTAACATGCTGAAGAAGAAAAACTTCGTGATTCAATGAAACGCCAAAACTCCCGAAATTATCATTGAAACCGGAGGCAAAGAACTTGTACATAAAAAGAGCAAAGGGGCATCGAAATACACCTACTGAGATTGGTGAACCAGTACTAAATGAAATGCAAAATGAAGTGAACATTACGTTAGGCAACATCATCGGATGAGCGGCAATTTTCCAATATAGTTGGAGCTGAGACTTCCTAAGTAAAGATGATCCTCAAACTCAAATGCTGAGGTAACAAAGGAAATGACTTTCCCATCAGGATGATCAAGCTTCTTGATTATTTTTCCATCAGCTCCTACATTCACAACACTTGCTTTTCTGTGCGCTCCTTTCACTTTCTTGATCATACTTGGGAATGTTGCTATGAAGTGCTTGGCTGCCTTGGAGGCGTGCACAAACTCCCACTCTTCAGATATCAACTGCACCAATTTGCAAAGAGCGGTGATAGAGCATCAGCAAAACGGGTCCGATGGGAGCCGAACTGGTTACAATGGCATGTTGCAATGGCATGTCTGTAATTTTGCCCAAAATCAGGGGCATTCAATGATTGCGTCTGATTCGGAGCACTAGTCATGCTCGGTTTAGATTTTTAGTTATTAAGTGCGAAAATCTTGTGCATATACCTGCACTACAGCAATCCAGAAAGATCCATCCGGGGCAAGATTGATATTGTCAGGTCCGCCTGGAAGATTGTCGACAAAAATTTCCGTTTTTCCTTCTTCATCTCCCTTCAGCCAATGCTTCAAACATCTATATCTGTGAAACATACACATGCGCATAAACAAAAATGGACTGCATCGTGTTCCTTTTTTCACTCGAAAATGCATTAAAATCTATATTTTAAAGAAAAATGCCTATAAGTAAGTTCTATAAATTGGGCATCAGTAGGTATACTCACTTCCAAGTTTCACAAACGATGAGAAAGTCTTCGTCCCTAGAAAGAGCGACGCCATTTGCGAAGCACAATTTGTCAACGATGACTGAAATTTGTGATGATGAAGGGTCGAATTTGAGAAGCTGGCCATGAGGTTTCGCCTCGAGGACATCCAAGAACAAATTTTGGAGGTCAAACTTGGTGCTAGTTACGCTGAAATACAAACTCCCATCCGATGCTTCAATGACATCGTTCGCCAATCTATGTGTAGCAATCAGAGTAAAAACATCAAATAACGTGGTTTTGTAATAAATTTGCTCTTTGTGCTTATGTCAGTTTCGATGATTTAAGATAAACTACTCGACTATCTATGCTATTATTAGGTAGACCTGTTGACGAGGCTACAATCTCATGGGCCCAAGGCTTCCACCAGCCTCCAATTCTAATAATAATCTACTTATGATCTATTAAACTTTCTTGATATCTTTAACAAAATATTTGTAGGAACACGAGAACAAGAAAATGTAATCTCACGGGAGGTTATTAGACAATGATGTGCAGCCTGGTGCCTTTCTCCAATGCACCATGGTCTCCTGTCCACTTCTCTTTGTGAGGAAGAGGTCGAGAAAAATTTCAGAACCACGCAAATAGCTAAAGAAAAGAACAATCGATAGGACTGCAACATTTGTGTTGTTGTCTGGACGCTAAAGAACAAAGTCCCAATCACCCGTTGCTGTCCATCACAAGAGAGGAAGAAAAAAGAAAGATTCCCCGAAGCGGTAGCCACACATGGCACATCATATAGCAATGAAGAGCTGCCATTCTTGCAAGTTATCTTCTTTTGACCGAGTCGCATAAAGGCTTACGCATGGGTTATTCTTAAGCTGTCAGGTTTTTCATCAACCGCCTTCTCCAGGGTGGAGCTTAATGTACATTATATTGACCAGTGAGAATGTAGGGTCCAATTATGGAAATTTTCTATGGTGGACTAGTCGTCTTTTGGTTTTAAGAGGCCACGCTAGATTAATTGGAACATGGTCTAACTTGTCGCACATCACATATGATGTGATATGGTAAGCTCATAAGACTGTTCTATGTTGGAAATTTCTAGAAGATGGGTAATTTAACTCGTCTTCCTCTTCTTTGACGTGGGTTGTCATAATTTTGAACTAACTTGCACGTACGAAATTCAGTCTAACTTTCAATTGTACTTTTCTTAGGAGAACTAGAGATATTAATTACTCAAGTGTGCCCATGTTTCTTGTTGAACCGCAAAGTCCCTATTGCTCTCTAGCAGGCCCAATCTCTTAAAGATATGGCTAGTTAGTGACGAAATAAGAGATATGCCCAAAAATTGTTGCGGATGCAAAACTATTTCTACTCACTTGAGTAGAATGAGTGTCTTTTTGACTCTAACAAGGTTAAGAATATATTTACTCATCTTAGGAAGAAGATTTAGCAAAAAGGGAAATGATGAAATAAACGTCAGTATCTTGCAGTGAAGTATCGATCCTCTCACTACCATAAATTTCTTCAAGAGTACTTGTTTGGAATGAAACTTATTTTCACTCTCAATTAACAAAACTTATTTGGAAAGAAATATGTGGTGTCCACGTCATGATGATAGCATCACCCAAAAAAAAAACATTACAGTTGGAGTTCCTGCGTGTGCACATCCTCATGCGTGCATAATATTTCATTAAATGTGATGGGCATTTGGTGAAATCAGAATATTTTTTGTGATATATCCTAATCTAAGTATTCTCGATTGATTGTTGATTGTCAACTATTATATACAAAGATACATTTAATGTGCAAATTTACCCCTCCTCTAAAATTTAGATCATAATATCAATATTTTTGAAAAAATACTCTCCAAATCTTTCTTAAAAAGAATATGGAATTCCACATGTTTTTTTTCTTTTTCAATTCGATATACTCTTTTCAATTAAATGATAAGAAAAGTACATTTCCAACAGAGTCAAAATATACCGACCAAAAAAATTACATAGTCTAAATAATTGCATTTCCTTCTAGAATATCATACTTGTCACTGAATATGATTATTTTGCATGTTCTATAATATCTCCTCTTAAATTTGAAAATTAAACAAGCACCGACTTATTGATAATATCATGCTTGCGAATTCTCTTAGACTCACCCCAAAAGAACAAATCTGTGCATTTCCAGCAATTAAATGGTGCGTGAGGAACCGGAGAACTTGTATTCAAAGGACTCTAGACACCCCATTAATATAAAAGAAAAAGACAAAACCACTGGTAATCGAAATAATTAAAAAAAAAAAATACCTTATTTGAGATCCATTAACGTGTGATAAGAGGACCTTCGCATGACCGTCTTCATCAACCCAGATCAAACCCTGGCCAAATCACATCATCGAGATCTCATCCATAAGCAATTCACAATTCATTTCATAAGCCAAGATTATCATCTCTTTCATCTTATCATGCGCACCTTTTCTGCATCACACACAATGATACCCCCTCTCCTGGTTGCTGTAATCCCCACAAGTGCCTGACTGTTCAACATGGTCCAGTTTTCCCAGGACCCATCTCGGTGCATCCTCTTGATCCAGCCATCTCTTGTCGCAGTGTAGAGCGCGCCGTTTTTGTCTACGCATACGTCTTCCGGACCTTTCACTATACCCTCTCCAAGCTTATGCACACCCTGCATGAACCAAACAGCTTTTAAATAAATGAAGAATCGAGAAATCGAAGAAATGACAGAAACTTCAGTGTGATGGAGCTTTTCCAAGTACCTGCAAATGGGTGTTTGGGGGAAGAGAAGCAAGGGACGATGGTTCTGGTAATTGGAGCAAGTCGGGAGATATCGGCGAGAAGACGATGATTTGGAGCGCTATGGCTAGGAGGCAAGCGAAGACAAAGCCCGAAAATGACGGCCAAAAGCGGCTCAAGAAGTCAAGTAGAGCCATTGTTATAGAGTCTGAAAGAGAGACAAGGATTAGCTCTAGAATGGAGATATCGTTTTGAGGATAATTTATGTGACTGTACTTAGTTTAAGAGAATTTATGTTCTTCCTTTCTTTGCTGCAATGTCCCTCTAATCTATGAATCCCCTATCTATGGTTGCAACAAGTCAAATCTTGGTTAAGTCAAGAGTAATTTCTTAACCTTTTTTTCATATCTTGCGGCCAAGAGAAGAGGTACACCGCACGGCTCTTTAAAGAAATTAAACTTTGATCTCATAATCGCCATTGAAAAGTCCCAGCATGACGTCCGTGAAGAGAATGCAAAGGGAATCCAAGTTGGAATCAAAGTCCAACTAAGATTTTCATTCGATGTATGTGATCTCAAACTCGAAATATAATTTAATGGGGACAAGTTCGTTAATGATGAGTGAGCAAATGTCTAACAAATTTTGGAGGTGATTGCATTAATCTATGGCGGTGGGTGTTGACAAAACAGGATTTCAAGACTAGAAGACCAATCGATATTAGGTTCGCCTTCAGAATTTTCGGCTAAGATTATAATTTTCAATTGAAAATGCATCACCATTGACTTGGCAAAAACCCGCCATCATGTTAGAAACACTACCTGCGAATTAATACTCCCCATTACTCTTGATTCCCCAAACTCTCCTCGTAAATTAAATGCCTCAAAAACAGATTATCTTTTTAAAATATCCTACTTCGACGAAGATGATAAGATCTCCAACACTCATCTTCCTCTTGTAAATTCGTATTCAGCCTTTGCTAAACCCGCCTCCACTTCTCCCATCCATTTTACAAGAAAACTCATTCAATATACTTTGAAAAAAGTAAAAGAGTATGTTCAGTCAACTTACTTTGATCAACATCCTATCCCTACCACTTAGCGGCGGCAGTCAGCGGTCGTGCGGCAATCGTGTGGCTGTCGTGCGATAGTCATGCGGCCGTCGTGTGGCCGTCATGCGGCGGCGGGCGGCGGTCAGCAGTCCGTGAATAAGAAGAAAAAATAAATAAATACAAAAATTTATAAATTTTTACCAAACGCATTTCTATTCTTTTTCTATTTCAAGAATAGAAATTTTGTATAATTACTAAATATCTTATTTTACCCAGTAATTGTTTTTTTTTTTGACCCAGGGGAACCCCGCACAGCCGACAGCTGGAAGTAAATCTCTGGGGAGGCACGTAGGAAACCACCACCCACGCACCCCGGGTAAGTCGCCAAGTGTCTCCACCTGCCTCCCTGCAACTTGCGTTGCAGGGGCTTCGAACTCCGGCCTCCATCATGGAGTTCCTGGAGCCTACCAGCGGAGCCACCCTCGCGGGTGGTTTTACTCAGTAATTGTTCCCAAAGTAAAAATAGAAAAAAATTCTTTCTGAAAAGAAATAATTCCCTAAAATAGAAACGTTATCATGTGCATCCTAAATCCACCTTCAAGATCCCTCAACGGAACATTTCTCATGGGACCTTGACTGCCGGCGCAAATTATGTCTAACCCCAATTGAAGAAAATGACAGGCCATATAAAGAGAGGGTAAAAAAAAAAAAAAAAAAAAAATCCGCTCATCTAGGCACGATTTCTTCCAAAAGTGGAAAAACAGCCATTCATCTATCAGATCCCTTGGAGAAAGACGGTGGTAGGTACCAATTTTTGT
This sequence comes from Eucalyptus microcorys, assembly GCA_014182515.1. Classification (NCBI taxonomy): domain Eukaryota; kingdom Viridiplantae; phylum Streptophyta; class Magnoliopsida; order Myrtales; family Myrtaceae; genus Eucalyptus; species Eucalyptus microcorys. The sequence goes on from CM024564.1 coordinate 39,827,036, forward strand.
TGTCTTGCGGACCGCCCAGCCACGACACCTCTCCTTTTGAAACCTCTCCTCCATCTCGACCTAAACACAAGCCCACTCCTCTTAAGGCAAAATTCCCGTCGTTTAAGCCTGTGTCTACATTTTATAAATCCATCCTCCAATGGGTTAAGAAAATCCCCAACTATGACCAGCGTCTGGAACGATTCTGTGACCAGGAAAAAAAAAAATCCCCACCTACTTTGCCCAGTGTTTCTAATTTCATTTCCATGATGATTTTTCCTTATGACCAAACACAAGAAGTTACATTCTATGCAACTCCACTCCTGTCGGACCAAAAAAATAAAAAATAAAAATAAAATAAACTCCACTCCAACAATTCATCAAACAAAGACATCACAATCGACATTCCATTCCATTTCCTAATAACGCAACATAAAAGAAAATAAGTTTGTGATGAGGAGTCTCCCCATTTAAAATTTTCCTTGTCTTCTTAAATTGGAGTATATCAATGTAACGATTCATAATTCTAGTTTGGGATTTTATAAGTGACATGAACTTAGGATCTACAAGGGTAGCCTAACTCCAATTTGTTCCCCTAACAAAGATTTTAAACCAGAAAATTATTCATGGTGTGTACATCATGTGAATTGAGATCATCTGAACTATTAATCAGTGATCTCACTTTGGATCATCGATTTAAGACGGACAAACTACAGTATAATTTAAAGATTATACTAAACAATTTTCATTGGAACCAGAGTCTTTCATATAATCCATGAGCAATTCAGAATCATATGAGTGCTTGTGGATTCTTTAGATGTGGCGGATTCTCCAACTCCTATTCAAGACACTATTACAATATGATAAGTATTCCTTGCCGTTAGCAATCTGTCAACATAATATAGGCAGCGGTCTTCGTGCTTGCGTACGAATATGCTACGTTAGTAGAGTTCCCAGTTGCCAAAATCACGATTTGTCGTCCCTTCCAGTGAGCAGGAGTCAGCTGCCCTCCAATTATTTGTTGAATTTCTTAGCCCGCATTCCTACTAAATTATTACCAAATTCATCAATGATTGACCCCCCCTCTAGATACGTTACCAAATAGACAGGACCACACGCAGTCCTCCACGAACCCCACCACGCAAGCTATCTACACATTTGAGTCAGAGATAAAACCATCCTGGTCACGGACCCCGATGAAATAGAATAGTCTTTTTCCCATGTCAAAGAGTCCCGTATGTCCACGTCCTAATGAATGGAACCAATCACAGTATGAAATTTGTGCAAAGTGTTTCTTCAGTTATCTAAATTTATTGCAAGACCCACTATAATTTCTTGAAATGTGATTGAAGCTGGAATATTTTTGTTTGCGAATGCCAAATGCCTAGCTCCACGTGGAAACAACTCTCTTGATAACGAAATGATGCATTATGCCCACATGATATAAACCCCACACAAATCTTCCTCCATTTTTTTTCTCCTCCACCTTCCCAGCATGTTATATTAGAGAAGGACAATTTCGACTCAATAGTATCCCAAAAGCTATGGCTATCTCAGGCTCAAAGACCCCATCACCAGCCTCACCGCCAACGCCAACGCCAATACGACCACCAACAACAACGATGACGACAAAGGCACCTCCTTTGATTGAAGTGGAGACTGCAAAATGTGTTTCTTGTGGATTCACAGAGGAATGCACCCCTGCGTATATCCTCCGGATTCGAGAACAATACCGAGGAAGATGGATTTGTGGGCTCTGCATTCAGGCGGTGAAGGATGAGGTCTTGAGAGCAGACAGACTCATATCCACGGAAGAGGCATTGAATAGACACATCAGCTTCTGCAAGAAGTTCAAGTCATCCAATCCCATGAAGGAGACAGAGCACCCCATCTTTGCCATGGGGAAAGTGATCCGGCGCAGCTTGGATTCTCCAAGGACCCTCCGGTCAAATTCAAGCAGCGATTTGCAAGGGATCGATGCGGTCAGGAGAATCACTACGCCATCGCTTCTTCGGTCAGAGAGCTGCATCTCTTCTATATCCAGCTGATTGAGGTATAAAAAATATATATATGTATCTACGTGGAGCAGAGACACTCTGCTTCTGATATAGGCATCAAGGTTTTATGCTCTTCCTGTAATTTAAATTACTGGATGATAAACTGAATTTGGCTATGCATATGCTGATTTCTTATGTACATATGACACCCCGATCTGATGTCTTTGGTAGGTATCCTCGTGTAGTCATGTTGATGATTTGATCTTTGTCATGTAGTCATGTTGATGATTTGATCTTTGTACATTCTTCTTGCTTGGAGAATTCGAAATCTAAACTGATGCAGAAATTTTCCATAAAAGGGTGGGGGGGTGTTCATATCCATGCCAAGAGTTCCCGTCCATGTGCTTTTGGTTTCAATAGAAGGAAACGTTGAGAAAAACCATCACCAATCCACCAAGCAAAGTCCATAAAGTTTCTCTCTGAAAAATTCACTTCACTTTCTGTTAGTTTATTGTAGATTTTTTCTTTTCCCATGGGGCACTGAACAAATTTGAGTTAGACAACCTTGAAGACGAGTTTTAACCATGGAAGGAAGAAGAAGCGAAGACATCTTCCCAGTTCCCACTTCTGTCTCGAGTGAAAAGTTTGGCCTAATTTTGCTGTTTTATTTTATTTTATTTTTTTTCTGGAAATTTCTGGTAAGGCCAGTTGTGTTAGACGGATCAGGATCAATTTGGAAGGTCTTAAAAGCATGAGGAAAGAGACGCGTGCTGAAAAGATACAAGAGCGCATGAAATGCATGGTGACGACTGTATTGGCCGAGGATGAAATTGCAAATAAGATTCCTCTGCTGATAGCTATACATGCTTTTATTGCTTTTATTACTAGTGCACGGGGGATTTGCAAGAACTTTTTCATGTGGGAATGATGTCTCTCTCACTTTTTCATGTGGACATGCTCACTTGCACAGTGAGCTTGATCGGTTCGCTTTAAGTACTACAGTCCATGACTTGTGTCATTGTGTTGCACGTTGCTCGGTAGCATGAAGCTTCTGGTTATGTCTAGACATAAGTTTTTGCTGGTGTGAACTCTTGTGGAACATGAGACAGAAACATGGAGGAACAGGGGAGGCTATTCGGTCTGGCTCAAAAAGACAGACCTCCTCACTTTTCTAGCGTATCACAGCTAAATTGCGTACTACACCATAAGACGAGCAATTGACTGATGACATGATCACATGATATTGCATTGTTCTTGGAACCTCCATGAAGAACTGCACGTTTGGCCTTTAATGAGTTGTTATTGTAGGCCTCGTGCGTTCTGGCATATCTAGAAACAGACGTTTGTCAATTTCTCCTTCTCATGTTCAAGTTTTTGGAACAGCTTTCCTTGGATTAAGGTTTCACACAGACCACAGAAGTAATTCGTGTGGTTTATGTGGATGGATTGAAAGTATGTTGTCGCTCGCGTTTCTGTGAAGTTGCCAAGTCTAGGACCAGCAAGATCCTTGTCACATGAAATTTCCAATTAAGTCCATCCTTACGTTCTGTGAATTTCCCCTTCCTTTTTTCCTTTTTCCTTCTTTTTAAAGGTGAAGGTTCGAAAGCAACAGTGTGACCTACTTTTCTGAGGTAGGTGAGGCAATGTGTCGTGGTAGATTACTCTACCTTGCTGATTCTTCATCATCCTCGGGTAAATTTTATGGTAGTGCAGACATTGGGTTAGAAAATTGGATTCAGGCATAAAGAAGTTAATGACCCAAATCAAGTCATGACAATAAACTTAACCGCGAAACCCAATTGATTGAATGCCTAACAAGCTCATTGATCATGAAGATCACACAATACAATTGACCCATAAGACCCATTGATAGAAAGTCTGATCAGCTTGTCAATCATAACTTTTCAATGGCTAGAGTTTAAGTAGAGTACCTGATCGATCAATTCAAAGGATGGGCAAAAGTTGAAGATTGAACTAAAAAGGATCCATTGGCCAAGGATAATCATAGCTACGAAATCGATGACCATTATGAATTATCTCTGGAGTAGTGAACAAGTGAAGACAACTAAAGATTTTTGCGAATGAAGATCAGAATGCATAATGAAATGACCCATTTAAAGATACAACAATAGCTGAATCACATATCATCGATCATAACATTCACGGCATCAAAAAAAAAAAAATCACAAAGTGCACATCAATTTTTGAATGCAAAATTCATGATGGATCGATCTATTAGATTTTGTCTAAGATTGAATACAAAGTTCGGATAGGTTTTCTATTTCTGTACTTACCTTTGATTATAAAAGCTTTCCAATCGTAGTTTGTAAGTTTTCTTCCTTCTTTATGCATTTCAATCATGTTCATTAAGAAATTTATGTTTAATTTGAGTCATTAAGCAAGCATATGGCGTTTCAAAATGTAAGCCATCTGATTACATTCAATAAAATTGTGGGCAATTTTCTTATCTATTTCCAATATACGAGGGTGCATTATTTCAATTGTTCGAATTTCACAAAGTCCTTTAGGTTTCAACCCATATTGAAATCCAATTACTTTTTATTTGAACTCCAATTTGACAATTTGATTGGCCATCGATCCTCCTTGATTGGACTTTAATCGTTATTTTGCAACCATTGAATTTATTGAAAAAAATTTAAGAATTTATCAAGAAAAAGTATTTGAAGACCTTATAAATGAACAAAATTGAAATAAACTTGTAAATTGATTTTTCGTATAACTTAATTAAGAACTATTGTCAGAAAATTTCCTTTGAAGACGTTAAAAATGAAGAGAGAACCGATGAAATTCTCACATCACTTTAAAAAATATGAATGCATAAAATCTATCATTATCTTCTCCAAAGTTTATATTTTGCACCTTCATGTGAGCCTAGTAACGCACCCTAAGCACCTCTCAACAAAATTCTGCTTGTACATAATGAAAGACTATTTTGTGACAGTTTGTAGCTTAAAATCATATGATACCTTCCACCACATTTTACAAACATCGATAAACTCCATCTTTTTATCCGATCAAAGACGGACAATTTACATCCTCGAGTGATTATGCTCCTCGCACCGGTCGGGACTAAGTTCCGAACTTTTCAACTCTTGGGAAGCACGAGATCCCTAATACGATCGACGTCTTTCTGTTCAGTCTTCTCTGTTCCCTCATCGTGTTATTTCCATCTCCGAATCTGTTGTATTATCAATCCGCGATTGTCAACGCGAACAGCAGTTGTTCCGGATCTGGATGAATGCTCTTGTTTGTATAGGCGCATCTTGCGCGTCCGATTGTCAGAGCAGGGTCTCACCCTAGATCTTTTTTCTTTTTTTTTTTTGGTCGGAAATTCTTCATTGATTACTACTAAGATGATGGATTACAAGTAGTACTGAAATCTAAAGATAAGATAAGATAAAGGTCTTGCGGGGGCTTTGAGACCCAATTACTAGGAAGAGATCCGATTTTATGGGCTTTCGCAATCCAATCTGCGGCCTGGTTCATTTGACGTGTCTCAAACAGCAAGTGGACATTTTTCAACTGGGCCAGCAGCTGTCTACAATCGAGCATATGAGGAGGGGAAGCCCATGGAACTTCAGTTCGGCCCAAGATGAAGTCCACAGCTGAGAGGCAGTCACTTGAGATGTACACGGGCAGATCAGTTCATACAGCAACGGGAGTACTTCTCAGATCAGTTCGAAGCTTCTTCAACCAAACCAACCCCTGTAGAACAGTTAGGATTTCGCATGTGCAAGCCGATTGGGCTCGAATCTTCTGTGCAAAACCAGCGATGCACACCCCGTCGGCTCCTCTGCAGATTCCAGCGATCAAGCTCTCCGATCTCCCTCCCTACCACGAGCAGTCGACGTTTAATCTCAAAGATCCTGGAGCTGGTGGCGCCCAGCTGCTCTGCCCTAGATCGATCACCTTTAATTCCGGCGAAAAAGAAACCGTCCCACCATTTCGAATTTCGAATTTTTCTCGTCTTTTCGATTCGACCCTGTTGCACAATCTCCTCGGGTGCAAGGAAGAGCATTGAATCCGGATTGCGTCCGACGGAAGGAAGCGCGGTCGTGGTGGGGGACCCATTAGGCCGCACGCCGATTCGTAACCGTCGGATACGCGACCGTTCATCGTCTTTTGACTCCGGGCCCCACCTCGCACTAGCAGCATCGAGCGTTTTCGCTATTGACCAACGACAGAAGATATGATAATCTGTTCAAAAGAATTTTAAACCTTTGCGATGACTAACTTCCTTTATTACCGACCAAAGAAAGAAAAACTTCCTTTATTGTTCCCAATAAAAAATAACTTGCTTAATTGCCGGCTAAAGAAATCATTGATTCATGGCAAAAATTAAATTTACATAATTGAAAAGTCGGCCACGCCGATTAAATGCCTTGGAACATAATCTATAAAATCACTCATTGCATTTCTCTTCAATTTAAGATTTTTTAGGTTAGGTCAATTTAAATCCACGTAAGTTGATCTACATCTTAGGAGATTGTAACATTTTAAAACTTTAAATTATGAAAACAACTTGACAGCAATTGAACTTTTATCAATTATTATCCTAATATATACACACAATTTTCAGGAGGCATACCATTTAAAAGGGTAATTTAGCGTTGAGCATTAATCTATGCATCAAATCCCGAACGTTGAAGTGATAAAGGGAGCGAATCGCATGATGGGATGCCAAACGACGCCGTGGCGATCTCTAAGCTCCGCCATTCATTGACTCCGGAGAGCAGCGAAGAGGAAGAAAAAAGGCTAGGGGGTGTTGTATTCCGTACGTATTTGCCATTCATCAGAATCAAACGGATCGACGTAGACATACGGTGGCCTTCAGCGAGGCTAAAGAAAGCATCCGCTTCAGATCCCTCGCCTCCTCCTCCTCCGCCGCCGCCTCCGCTGTGCCGGCCACCACAGCCATGCCCCCGCTACTCCTGAAGGCCGGTGCCTTCCGTCTGGCCAGATACGCGAGGCTCAAGGCAGCGCTGCTCTTCGGGCTCAACTCAGCGATCGGCTACCTCCTCAAGAAAGAGCATCCTTCTGGCCTCCATGCCTTTTTCCTTTGTAGCTGTCCATGGAAATCGTGCCAGCTTTATCCAATCCCATCATAAGCATATTCTAAAGCCGATCTCCCTTCCTTCAAACGGAAATGTGCATATGCACCAACCAACCACGGATGATGCGGGAGCGAAGCAAAGCCTCCCTTTTCGTGTTCGCCTATGGTTTTTACTACTTTCATATTAAAACGTAGACTTCTATCATACCGAAGAGTGAAGAGTGATGCGATGACATATTAATGCGCCAAATTTCATCACAAACTAACGTATATATGCATTTATAGTATAGATTAAAGCAAAAGGTAGCCACATGCGATCTTTCTATCAATCCTCTTTGGGCATTACTTGTCGTTCCGTGGTTTCTCTCTCCAGTCTCCGATGTTAAAATCAAGCTTCTCCATTTTTCTTGATCTTGAAATTTCATCACTTCATCTTCTCTCATTCGACAACCATGAAGTTTTTCGAATGCTTGGCTACCGCTTTTTCCATCTCCAGATTGCACATCCGCTTGGTAAGTTCCCTGCTCCCTATGACTAATGTGAATATGCTTTGTCCACCAATGTCATATTTACAACCTATGTCTCTCTATGGGAAAGGTGCCTAGGAGCAAAACCGCTCTGGTGTTCCTTTTTCTGTGTTTGCACACAGTCGGCACACTTGATCCATCAGCACTTGATCCATCACCGAGGCTTCCATCTACTAGTAAACCCGTTTTTGGTGAACAACTTGATGACGGTAACAACTAAATTGGCTTAGGGCACGCATGGCAACATTTTTATTTCAGGAAACTATTTCTTTTCAAAAATACTTTTTTTCTATTTCTACACTAGGAACAATTTCTGAGTAAAATAAGGTATTTAGTAATTATATGAATTTTCTATTATTAGAATAGAAAAAGAATAGAAATGCGTTTGATAAAAATTTATAAATTTTTGTATTTATTTGTTTTTCCTTCTTCCTCACGGACGCACGACCGCCACACAACCGTTGTACAACCACCGCATGACCGCCGCACGACCGCCGTGAGGCTCAGGGCAGCGCTGCTCTTCGAGCTCAACTCGACAGTCTGCTACCTCCTCAAGAAAGAGCATCCTTTTGGCCTGCATGCCTTTTTCCTTCGTAGATGTCCATGGAAATCGTGCCAGCTTTACCCAACCTCGTTATAAGCATATTCTAAAGCCAATCTCCCTTCCTTTAAAGGGAAATGTGCATATGCACCAACCAACCACAGATGATGCGGGAGCGAAGCAAAGCCTCCCTTTTCGTGTTCGCCTATGGTTTTTACTACTTTTATATTAAAACGTAGACTTCTATCATACCGAAGAGTGAAGAGTGATGCGATGACATATTAATGCGCCAATTCTCATCACACACTAATGTATATATGCATTTATAGTATAGATTAAAGCAAAAGGTAGTCACATGCGATCTTTCTATCAATCCTCTTCGGGCATTACTTGTCGTTCCGTGGTTTCTCTCTCCAGTCTCCGATGTTAAAATCAAGCTTCTCCATTTTTATTGTTCTTGAAATCTCATCACTTCATCTTCTCTCATTCGACAGCCATGAAGTTTTTCGGATGCTTGGCTGTCGCTTTGTCCATCTCCAGACTGCACATCCGCTTGGTAAGTTCCCTGCTCCCTACGACTAATCTGAATATGCTTTGTTCACCAATGTCATATTTACAACCTATGTCTCTCTATGGGAAAGGTGCCCAGGAGCAAAAGCGCTCTCGTGTTCCTCTTTCTGTGTTTGCACACAGTTGGTGCACTTGAACCATCAACACTTGATCCATCACCGAGGCTTCCATCTATTAGTGATCCATCATCGAGGCTTCCATCTATTAGTGATGCATCACCGAGGCTTCCATCTACTAGTAAACCCGTTTTTGGTGAACAACTTGATGACGGTAACAACTAAATTGGTTTACGGTACACATGGCAACATTTTTATTCTGAGAAACTATTTCTTTTCAAAAAAAAAAATTTTCTATTTCTACACTAGGAACAATTTCTGAGTAAAATAAGGTATTTAGTAATTATACGAATTTTCTATTATTGGAATAGAAAAAGAATAGAAATGCATTTGGTAAAAATTTATAAATTTTTGTATTTATTTGTTTTTTCTTCTTCCTCATGGACAGTCGACCGCCACCCGCGGCCGCACGACCACCGCATGACCATTGCACGACCGCCGCACAACCGTTGCACATCCATCGCACGACCGCCGCACGACCGTTGCACGACCACCGCACGACCTCCGCACGACCACCGCGAGCCTCAAGGCGGCGCTGCTCTTCAAGCTCAACTCGACGGTCAGCTACCTCCTCAAGAAAGAGCGTCCTTTTGGCCTGCATGCCTTTTTCCTTCATAGCTGTCCATGGAAATCGTGCCAGCTTTACCCAACCTCGTCATAAGCATATTCTAAAGCCAATCTCCCTTCCTTTAAAGGGAAATGTGCATATGCACCAACCAACCACAGATGATGCGGGAGCGAAGCAAAGCCTCCCTTTTCGTGTTCGCCTATGGTTTTTACTACTTTTATATTAAAACGTAGACTTCTATCATACCGAAGAGTGAAGAGTGATGCGATGACATATTAATGCGCCAATTCTCATCACACACTAATGTATATATGCATTTATACTATAGATTAAAGCAAAAGGTAGTCACATGCGATCTTTCTATCAATCCTCTCCGGGCATTACTTGTCGTTCCGTGGTTTCTCTCTCCAGTCTCCGATGTTAAAATCAAGCTTCTCCATTTTTATTGTTCTTGAAATCTCATCACTTCATCTTCTCTCATTCGACAGACATGAAGTTTTTTGGATGCTTGGCTGTCGCTTTGTCCATCTCCAGACTGCACATCCGCTTGTTTAGTTCCCTGCTCCCAACGAATAATCTAAATATGCTTTGTCCACAAATGTCATATTTACAAAGTATGTCTCTCTATAGGAAAGGTGCCTAGGAGCAAAACCACTCTCGTGTTCCTCTTTCTGTGTTTGCACACAGTCGGCGCACTTGATCTATCAGCACTTGATCCATCACCGAGGCTTCTATCTATTAGTGATGCATCACCGAGGCTTCCATCTTCTAGTAAACCCGTTTTTGGTGAACAACTTGATGACGATAACAACTAAATTGGCTTAGGGTACGTATGGCAACGTTTTTATTCCGAGGAACTATTTCTTATCAGAAATAGTTTTTTTTCTATTTCTACTCTAGGAACAATTTCTGAGTAAAATAAGGTGTTTGGTAATTATACAAATTTTCTATAATTGGAATAGAAAAAGAATAGAAATGCGTTTGGTAAATATTTATAATTTTTTGTATTTATTTATTTTTTCTTCTTCCTCACAGACCGTCGACCGTCGGCCGCCGCCGTACGATCATTGCACGACCGCCACACGACCGCCGACCATCGCCGTCGACCACCGCCGCAGGATTGCCGCCCATAGCCCACCGGTCGAGAGAAGGGGCGATTGTCGGTGAGCTGTGGGCGGCAGTCCTATGGCGATGGTTGGCAAGGACAGTCGATAGTCGTGCGGTGGCAGGCCGGAGTCATGTGGAGGTTGGCAACGGTAAGCTGCCGGCGGACGATGGCAGTTGCCGGCCAAATGCGCTATTGGCGGCGAACAGTTGGCTACGAGCAACAGCAACCGTCGCCGGCGGTTGGCTGCCAACGATGGCCACGGGCGACAGGAGGTGGCCGACGGTTAGTAGGTGACCGGTGGTGACCACAACAAGGAAGAAGAACAAAAGAAAAATAGAAAAAAAAAAAATTATTTCTAGAAATTGTTCCCTGGAACAAAAAGCTATTTTTTTTTTTTTTTTTCTTGTTTCAGTTCCAAATCTATTCCCCGGCCACTTTTCTATTCTAAGGAATAGAAAAATAAGTTGGTGTTAAAAAATAGATTTTTGTTCTTTTTTCGTTCCGGGGAACAAAATAATAGAAATCGGGAGAAATAGAAACGTTACCATGCAAGCTCTTAAAGTTTTAGTACTAGTGATTGTTTTACAAACTAATTATTTTGTCCAAAAACCTCTATGCAGGCAAGCACATGCTTTACGGCAGCATTATACGAAATTGGATGTCGACGTGGGCGATCATTCCCGTGGTACTGATAATCGTCGTAGGCATTCTCATACCTATAGACTTTTATCTCAAGAACCACGTTCCCATAAAATGCAATATTGGTAATGTGGAAATGGTCATGGGAAACTTGCCTGCATCTACTTGAAGCGGATATTCTAGACGAGTAAGAACATTTGGTGTCTCTCTTTTCGTGATATTTATGTATTAAGGACCAATCCGGCCCTAACAAATCATTAAATAACACATCCCATGGGTATTAATATTATTTGCATTAACTATATTTTTGTATTTATTTATTTTCTCTTCTTCCTCATGGACAGTCGACCGCTGCATGCCGCTGCACAACCGTTACATGACTGCCGCACGACCGCCGCACAATTGCCCACCGTCGCTGTCGACCACCCGCCACCACACGACTACCGCACGACCGCCGCACGACCGCCAACCGTCGCCATCGACCACTACCGCAGGATTGCCGCCCATAGCCCACCGACCGCGGGAGAGGACAGTAGTCAGTGAGCTATGGGCGGCAGTCCTGAGGCAATGTTTAGCAGCGACAGTCGACGATCGTGCGGCGACAAGCGGCAATCGTGTGGCCGTTGATAACGGCAAGCTATCGACGGACGATGGCAGTTACCCGCTGAGTGGGCTGTTGGCGGCGACCAGTGGGCTACGGGTGGCAGCAATCGTCACTGGCGGTTGGCTACCCACGGTGGCCATAGGTGGCAAGAAGTGGCGGACGGTTGGCCGGCGATTGGCGATGGCCAGAACAAGGAAGAAGAATAAAAGAAAAATAGAAAAAAAAAACTTATTTCTAGAAATTGTTCCCGGGAACAAGAAGCTATTTTTTTTTTTGTTTTTGTTTCTGTTCCAAATCTATTCCCCTGCCACTTTTCTATTATGAGGAATAGAAAAATAAGTTGGCGTTACCAAACAGATTTTTGTTCTTTTTTTGTTCCGGGGAACAAAAGAATAGAAATCGGGAGAAATAGAAACGTTACCATGCAGGCCCTTAAAGTTTTAGTACTAGTGATTGTTTTACAAACTAATTATTTTGTCCAAAAACCTCTATGCAGGGAAGCACATGCTTTACGGCAGCATTATGGGAAATTTGATGCCGACGTGGGCAATCATTCTCGTGGTACTGATAATCGTTGTAGGTATTCTCATAGCTATAGACTTCTATCTCAAGAACCTCACTCCCATAAAATTCAATATTGGTAATGTGGAAATGGTCATAGGAAACCTGCCTGCATCTACTCGAAGCGGATATTCTAGAAGAGTATGAACATTTGGTGTCTCTCTTTTCGTGATGTTTATATATTAAGGACCAATCCGGCTCTACCAAATCATTAAATAACAGATCGCATGGGTATTAATATTATTTGCATTAACTATTTTTTTTTGTATTTATTTGTTTTCTCTTCTTCCTCACGGGCCGTCGACTGCACCCGCTGCCGCACAACCGCCGCCCGATCGCCAACCATCACCGTCGACCACCGCCGCAGGATTGCCGCCCACAACCCACCGGCCGCAGGAGGGGGCGGTGGTGGGTGAGTGGTGGGCGGCAATCCTGCGACAATGGTTGGCAGCGACGGTCGACGGTCATGCGACGGCAGGTGGCAGTTGGCGACGGCAAGCTGCCGGGGGACGATGACAGTTGCCGGCCGAGTGGGCTGTTGGCAGCAACCAGTGGGCTACGAGCGGCAGCAAACATCGCAGGCAATTGTCTATCGATGATGGCCGCGGGCAGCAGGAGGTGGCTGACGGTTGGCAGGCGACTGGCAGTGGCCACAACAAGGAAGAAGAACAAAAGAAAAATAGAAAAGAAAAAAAAAACTTATTTCTTAAAATTGTTCCCAAGAACAAAAAGTTTTTTTTTTTTTTGTTTCTTGTTTCTGTTCCAAATCTATTCCTTGGCCACTTTTCTAATCTGAGGAATAGAAAAATAACTTGGCGTTACCACACAGATTTTTGTTATTTTTTAATTCCGGGCAACAAAAGAGTAGAAATCAGGAAAAATAGAAACGTTACCATGCAGGCCATTAAAGTTTTAGTACTAGTGATTGTTTTCCAAACTAATTATTTTGTCCAAAAACCTCTATGCAGGGAAGCACATGCTTTACGGCAGCATTATGAGAAATTTGATGCTGACGTGTGGGATCATTCCCGTGGTACTGATAATCATCGTAGGTATTCTCATAGCTACAGACTTCTATCTCAAGAACCCCGTTCCCATAAAATGCAATATTGGTAATGTGGAAATGGTCATGGAAAACCTGCATGCATCTACTTGAAACGGATATTCTAAAAGAGTAAGAACATTTGGTGTCTCTCTTTTCGTGATGTGTTTGTTTTAAGGACCAATCCGGCCCCACCAAATCATTAAATAACACATCGCATGGGTATTAATATTATTTGCATTAACTATATTTTTTTGTATTGATTTGTTTTCTCTTCTTCCTCACGAACCGTCGACCGCCACCCGCCGCCAAACGACCGTTGCACGACCGCCACACGAACACCGCACGACTACCGCACGACCGCCGCACAACCGCCAACCTTCGCCATCCACCACCGCCACAAGATTGCCGCCCACAGCCCATCGACCGCGGGAAGGGACAGTGGTCGGTGAGCTGTGGGCGGCAGTCCTGCGGCAATGGTTGGCAACACAGTCGACAGTTGTGCGGTGGCAGGTGGCAATCGTGTGGCAGTTGGCAACAGCAAGCTGTCGACGAACGATGGTAGTTGCCGGCCGAGTGGGCTGTTGGCGGCAACCTGTGGGCTACGGGCAACAGCAACCGTCGCTGGTGGTTGGCTACCCACGGTGGCCATAGGTGGCAAGAAGTGGCGGACGGTTGGCAGGCGATCGACGATGGACAGAACAAGGAAGAAGAATAAAAGAAAAATAGAAAAAAAAAAACTCATTTCTAGAAATTGTTCCCGGGAACAAGAAGCTATTTTTTTTTGTTCTTGTTTCTATTCCAAATCTATTATCCCTCCACTTTTCTATTATGAGGAATAGAAAAATAAGTTGGCGTTACCAAACAGATTTTTGTTCTTTTTTTGTTCCGAGAAACAAAAGAATAGAAATCGGGAGAAATGGAAACGTTACCATGCAGGCTCTTAAAGTTTTAGTACTAGTGATTGTTTTACAAAATAATTATTTTGTCCAAAAACCTCTATGCAGGGAAGCACATACTTTATGGCAGCATTGTGGGGAATTTGATGCCGACGTGGGCCATCATTCCCGTGGTACTGATAATCGTCGTAGGTATTCTCATAGCTATAGACTTCTATCTCAAGAACCTCGTTCCCATAAAATTCAATATTGGTAATGTGGAAATGGTAATGGGAAACCTGCCTGCATCTACTTGAAGTGGATATTCTAGAAGAGTAAGAACATTTGGTGTCTCTCTTTTCATGATGTGTATGTTTTAAGGTCCAATCCCACCCTACCAAATCATTAAATAACACATCGCATGGGTATTAATATTATTTGCATTAACTATATTTTTTTGTATTGATTTGTTTTCTCTTCTTCCTCACTGACCATCGACCGCCGCCCTCCACCGCACGACCGTTGCATGACCGCCGCACGAACGCCGCACGACTACCGCACAACCGCCAACTGTCGCCCTCGAACACCGCTGCAGGATTGCCGCCCACAGCCCACCGGCCGCGGGAGGGGACAGTGGTCGATGAGCTGTGGGCGGCGAGTCTGCGACAATGGTTGGCAGCAACGGTCGACGGTCGTGCGGCGGCGGGCGGCAATCATGTGGCAATTGGCAAGGGCAAGCTGCCGACGGACGATGGCAATTGTCGACCGAGTGGGCTGTTGGCGGCGACCAGTGGGTTACGGGCGGCGGCAACCGTCGCTGGCGGTTGGCTACCCACGGTGGCCACAAGTGGCAAGAAGTGGCGGACGGTTGGCAGGCGATCGACGGTCGCTAGAACAAGGAAGAATAATAAAAGAAAAATAGAAAAAAAAATACTTATTTCTAGAAATTGTTCCCGGGAACAAGAAGCTATTTTTTTTCGTTTCTTGTTTCTATTCCAAATCTATTCCCCCGCCACTTTTCTATTTTGAGGAATAGAAAAATAAGTTGGCATTACCAAATAGATTTTTGTTCTTTTTTTGTTCCTGGGAACAAAAGAATAGACATCGGGAGAAATAGAAACGTTACCATGCAAGCCCTTAAAGTTTTAGTAATAGTGATTGTTTTCCAAACTAATTATTTTGTCCAAACACCTCTATGCAGGGAACCACATGCTTTACGGCAGCATTATGAGAAATTTGATGCCGACGTGGGCAATCATTCCTGTGGTACTGATAATCGTCGTAGGTATTCTCATAGCTATAGACTTCTATCTAAAGAACCCCGTTCCCATAAAATTCAATATTGGTAATGTTGAAATGGTCATGGGAAACCTGTCTGCATCTACTTGAAGCGGATATTCTACAAGAATAAGAACATTTGGTGTCTCTCTTTTCATGATGTTTATTTTTTAAGGACCAATCCGGCCCTACCAAATCATTAAATAACACATCGCATGGGTATTAATATTATTTGCATTAACTATATTTTTTGGTATTTATTTGTTTTCTCTTCTACCTCACGGACCGTCAACCGCCGCCCCTTGCCGCATGACCGTTGCACCACCACCGCACCACCACCGCACGAATGCTGCAAGACTATCGCACGACCGCCGCACGACCGCCAACCATCGCCGTCAACCACCGTCGCAGGATTGCCGCCCACCGCCCACCGCCGCCGGAGGGGGCGGTGGTTAGTGAGTTGTGGGCGGAAGTCCTACGGTAATCATTGGCAGCAACGGTCGACAATCATGCAACGGCAGGCGGCATTTGTGTGGCAATTTGCGACGCCAAGCTGCCAGGGGACGATGGCAGTTGCCGACCGAGTAGGTTGTTGGCGACGACCAATAGGCTACGGGCCGCGACAACCGTCGCCAGCGATTGGCTACCGAAGGTGACCGCGGCCAACAAAAGATGGCTGAAGGTTGACAAGCGACCGACGATGGCCACAACAACGAAGAAGAACAAAAAAAGAAAGAAAAAAAAAACTTATTTCTAGAAATTATTCCCGGGAATAAGAAGCTTTTTTTTTTTCTTGTTGCTGTTCCAAATCTATTCCCTAGCCACTTTTCTATTATGAGAAATAGAAAAATAACTTGGCGTTACCAAACAGATTTTTGTTCTTTTTTTGTTAAGAGGGAACAAAAGAATATAAATCAGAAGAAATAGAACCGTTACAATGCAGGACCTTAAAGTTTTAGTACTAGTGATTATTTTAGAAACTAATTATTTTGTCCAAAAACCTCTATGCAGGCAAGCACATGCTTTACGGCGGCATTATGGGAAATTTGATGCCGACGTGGGGGGATCATTCCCGTGGTACTGATAATCGTCGTAGATATTCTCATAGCTATAGACTTCTATCTCAAGAACCCCGTTCCCATAAAATGCAATATTGGTAATGTGGAAATGGTCATGGGAAACCTGCCTGCATCTACTTGAAGCGGATATTCTAGAAAAGTAAGAATATTTGGTGTCTCTCTTTTCGTGATGTTTATGTATTAAGGACCAATCCGGCCCTACCAAATCATTAAATAATATATCGCATGGGTATTAATATTATTTGCATTAACTATATTTTTTTGTATTTGTTTGTTTTCTGTTCTTCCTCACGAACCGTCGACCACCGCCCCCTGCCGCACGACCATTCCACCACCGCCACACCACTACCACACGAATGCTGCACAACTACCGCACGACCGCCGCACAACCGCCAACCATCGCCGTCAACCACCGCCGCAGGATTGCCGCCCACAGCCCACCGGCCGCGGGAGGGGACAGTGGTTGGTGAGCTGTGGGCGGAAGTCCTGCGACGATCATTGGCAGCGACGATCGACAGTCATGCGGCGGAAGGCAGCAGTCGTGTGGCGATTTATGACGACAAGCTGCCGAGGGACGATGGCAGTTGCCGGCCGAGTAGGCTGTTGGCGGCGACTAGTGGGCTACGGGCGACAGCAACCGTCACTAGTGATTGGCTACCGACGGTGGCCGCAGGCGGTAGAAGGTGGTCGAATGTTGGTAGGCGACCGGCGATGGCCACAACAACAAAGAAGAACAAAAGAATAAAAAAAAAACTTATTTCTAGAAATTGTTCCCGGGAACAAGAAGCTTTTTTTTTTTTCTTGTTGCTGTTCCATATCTATTCCCTCGCCACTTTTCTATTCTGAGAAATAGAAAAATAAGTTGGGGTTACCAAACAGATTTTTGTTCTTTTTTTGTTATGAGAAACAAAAGAATAGAAATAGGGAGAAATAGAAACGTTATCATGCAGGCCCTTAAATTTTTAGTACTAGTGATTGTTTTACAAACTAATTATTTTGTCCAAAAACCTCTATGCAGGGAAGCACATACTTTACGGCAGCATTATGGGAAATTTGATGCCGACGTGGGCAATCATTCCTATGCTACTGATAATTGTCGTAGGTATTCTCATAACTATAGACTTCTATCTCAAGAACCTCGTTCCCATAAAATTCAATATTGGTAATGTGAAAATGATCACGGGAAGCCTGCTTGCATCTACTTGAAGCGGATATTCTAGAAGAGTAAGGACATTTGGTCTCTCTCTTTTCGTGATGTGTATGTTTTAAGGACCAATCCGGCCCTACCAAATCATTAAATAACACATCACTTGGGTATTAATATTATTTGCATTAACTATATTTTTTTGTATTGATTAGTTTTCTCTTCTTCCTCACGGAGCGTCGACCGCCGCCCGCCACCAACCATCGCCGCAGGATTGCCGCCCACAGCCCACCGGCTGCGGGAGGGGGCGGTGGTTGGCGATCTTTGGCAGCGACAGTCTACAGTCGTGCGACGGCAGGCAGTAGTCATGTGGCGATTTGCGACGACAAGCTACCGGGGGACGATGGCAGTTGTTGGCCGAGTGCGCTGTCGGCGGCGACCAATGAGCAACGGGCGGCAGCAACCGTGGCCAGTGATTGGCTACTAACGGTGGCCACAGGCGGCAGGAGGTGGCCGAATGTTTGTAAGGCGACGGCGATGGCCACAACAACGAAGAGGAACAAAAGAAAAAAAGGAAAAAAAAAAACTTATTTCTAGAAATTGTTCCACGGTACAAGAAGCTTTTTTTTTTTCTTGTTGTTGTTCCAAATCTATTCCCCCGCCACTTTTCTATTCTGAGGAATAGAAAAATAAGTTGGATTACCAAATAGATTTTTGTTATTTTTTTGTTCAGGGGAACAAAAATAGAAATCGGGAGAAATAGAAATGTTACCATGCAGGACCTTAAAGTTTTAGTACTAGTGATTATTTACAAACTAATTATTTTGTCCAAAAAACTCTATGCAGGGAAGAACATGCGTTACGGTAGCATTATGGGAAATTTGATGCCGACGTGGAGGGATCATTACCATGGTACCGATAATCGTCGTAGATATTCTCGTAGCTACAGACTTCTATCTCAAGAACCTCGTTCCCATAAAATGCAATATTGGTAATGTGGAAATGGTCATGTGAAACCTGCCTGCATCTACTTGAAGCGGATATCTAGAAGAGTAAGAACATTTGGTGTCTCTCTTTTCGTGATGTTTATGTATTAAGGACCAATCCGGCCCTACCAAATCATTAAATAACACATCGCATGGGTATTAATATTATTTGCATTAACTACATTCTTTTGTATTTGTTTGTTTTCTCTTCTTCCTCACGGACCGTCAACCGCGCCCTTCGCAACATGACCGTTGCACGACCGCCACACCACCGTCCCCCGCCGCACGATCGTTGCACCACCACCGCACGAATGCTGCACGACTACCGCACGACCGCCAACCATCGCCGTCAACCACCGCCGCAGGATTGCCGCCCACAGCCCACCGACCGCGGGAGGGGGCGGTGGTTGGTGAGCTTTGAGCGGAAGTCCTGCGGCGATCGTTGGCAGCAACGGTCTACAGTCATGCGGCGGCAGGCAGCAGTCGTGTGGCGATTTGCGACGGAAAACTGCCGGGGGACAACGGCAGTTGCTAGCCGAGTAGGTTGTTGGCGGCAACCAGCGAGCTACGAGCGACAGCAACCGTTGCCAGCGATTAGCTACCGACGGTGGCCGCGAGCAGCAGGAGGTGGCCGAAGGTTGGCAAGCGACGGGCGATGGCCACAACAACGAAGAAGAACAAAAGAAAAAAAGAAAAAAAATACTTATTTCTATAAATTGTTTCCGGGAACAAGAAGCTTCGTTTTTTTCTTGTTGCTGTTCCAAATCTATTGCCCCGCCACTTTTCTATTCTGAGGAATAGAAAAATAAGTTGGCGTTACCAAATAGATTTTTGTTCTTTTTTTGTTCCGGGGAACAAAAGAATAGAAATCGGGAGAAATAGAAACTTTACCATGCAGGCCCTTAAGGTTTTAGTACTAGTGATTGTTTTACAAACTAATTATTTTGACCAAAAACCTCTATGCAGGGAAGCACATGCTTTATGGCAGCATTATGGGAAATTTGATGCCGACGTGGGCAATCATTCCCGTGGTACTGATAATCGTCGTAGGTATTCTCATAGCTATAGACTTCTATCTAAAGAACCCCGTTCCCATAAAATTCAATATTGGTAATGTGGAAATGGTCATGTGAAACCTGCCTGCATCTACTTGAAACGGATATTCTAGAAGAGTAAGGACATTTGGTCTCTCTCTTTTCGTGATGTGTATGTTTTAAGGACCAATCCGGCCCTACCAAATCATTAAATAACACATCGCATAGGTATTAATATTATTTGCATTAACTACATTTTTTTGTATTGATTAGCTTTCTCTTCTTCCTCACAGACCGTCGACCACCGCCTGCCACCGCACGACCGTTATATGACCACCGCACGAACGCCGCACAACTACTGCACGACCGCCACATACCCGCCAACCGTCGCCATCGACCACCGCCGCAAGATTGCCACCCACAGCCCCCCGGCCGCGGGAGGGGACAGTGGTAGGTGAACTGTGGGCGACAGTCCTGCAGCAATGGTTGGCAGCGACAGTCGACGGTCGTGCGGCGAAAGGCGGCAATCATGTGGCAATTGGCAACGGCAAGCTGCCGAAGAAAGATGGCACTTGCCGACCAAGTGGGCTGTTGCCGACGACCAGTGGGCTACGAGTGGCAGCAACCGTCGCTGGTGGTTGGCTACCCACGGTGGCCACGAGTGCCAAGAAGTGGCAGACGGTTGGCAGGCGATCGGCGGTGGCCAGAACAAGGAAGAAGAACAAGGAAGAAGAACAAAAGAAAAATAGAAGCAAAAAAAACTTATTTCTAGAAATTGTTCCCAAGAACAAGAAGTTATTTTTTTTTGTTCTTGTTTCTGTTCCAAATCTTTTCCCCATCGACTTTTCTTTTATGAGGAATAGAAAAATAAGTTGGTGTTACCAAACAGATTTTTATTCTTTTTTTGTTCCGAGAACAACAGAATAGAAATCGGGAGAAATACAAACGTTACTATGCAGGCCCTTAAAGTTTTAGTACTAGTGATTGTTTTACAAACTAATTATTTTGTCCAAAAACCTCTATGCAGGGAAGCACATACTTTACGACAGCATTATGGGAAATTTGATGCCGACGTGGGCAATCATTCCCGTGGTACTGATAATCGTCGTAGGTATTCTCATAGCTATAGACTTCTATTTCAAAAACCTTGTTCCCATAAAATTCAATATTGGTAATGTGGAAATGGTCATGGGAAACTTGCCTGCATCTACTTGAAGCGGATATTATAGAAGTGTAAGAACATTTGGTGTCTCTCTTTTCGTAATGTTTATGTATTCAGGATCAATCCGACCCTACCAAATCAATAAATAACACATCGCATAGGTATTAATATTATTTGCATTAACTATTTTTTTTTGTATTTATTTGTTTTCTCTTCTTCCTCAAGGAGCGTCGACTGCCGCCTGCCGCTGCATAACCGCCACACTACTGCCACACGACAGCTGCACGACCGTTGCACGAATGCCGCACAAACGCCTCACCACTACCGCACGACCGCCAACCGTCGCCATCAACCACCGCTGCAGGATTGTCGCCCACAGCCCACTGGCCGCGGGAGGGGACAGTGGTCGTTGAGCTGTGGGCGACAGACCTGCGGCAATCGTTGGCAGTGACAGTCGACGGTCGAGTGGCGGCAGGCGGCAATCGTCTGGCAATTGGCAACAGCAAGCTGCCAATGGACGATGGCAGTTGCCGGCTGAGTGGGCTGTTTGCGGAGACCAGTGGGCTACGGGCGGTAGTAACCGTCACTGGCGGTTGGCTACCCACGGTGGCCACAAGTGGCAAGAAGTGACGGACGGTTGGCAGGCGATCGACGATGGCCGGAACAAGGAAGAAGAACAAAAGAAACATAGAAAAAAAAAAAAAACTTATTTTTAGAAATTGTTCCCGGGAACAAGTTTTTTTTTTTTCTTCTTGTTTCTGTTCCAAATCTATTCCCTCACCACTTTTCTATTATGAGGAATAGCAAAATAAATTGGCGTTACCAAACAGATTTTTGTTCTTTGTTTGTTCCGGAGAACAAAAGTATAGAAATCGGGAGAAATAGAAACATTACCATGCAGGCCCTTAAAGTTTTAGTATTAGTGATTGTTTTACAAATTAATTATTTTGTCCAAAAACCTCTATGCAGGGAAGCACATGCCTTACGGCAACATTATGGGAAATTTGATGCCGACATGGGCAATCATTCCCGTGGTACTGATTAATCGTCGTAGGTATTCTCATAGCTATAGACTTCTATCTCAAGAACCTCGTTCCCATAAAATTCAATATTGGTAATGTGGAAATGGTCATGGGAAACCTGCCTGCATCTACTTGAAGCGGATATTCTAAAAGAGGAAGAACATTTGGTGTCTCTCTTTTCGTGATGTTTATGTATTAAGGACCAATCCGGCCCTACCAAATCATTAAATAACACATCGCTTGGGTATTAATATTATTTGCATTAACTATATTTTTTTGTATTTATTTGTTTTCTCTTCTTCCTCACGGACCATTGACCGCCGCCCGCCACCGCACGACTGCCGCACCAACGCCGCACGACTACCGCATGACCGCCACACGACCGCCAACCATTGCCATCGACCACCGCCATAGGATTGTCGCCCAGAGCTCACCGACCGCGGGAGGGGACAGACAGTGGTCGGTGAGCGGTGGGCAGTAGTCCTGCGGCAATGGTTGGCAGTGACAGTCGACGGTTGTGAGGCAGCAGGCGGCATTCGTGTGGCAGTTTGCAACGGCAAGTTGCCGACGGACGATGGCAGTTGCCGGCCGAGTGGGCTGTTGGCGGCAACCAGTGGGCTACGGGCGGCAGCAACCGTCGCTAGTGGTTGGCTACCCACGGTGGCCATAAGTGGCAACAAGTGGCGGACGGTTGGCAGGCGATCGGCGGTGGCAAGAACAACGAAGAAGAACAAAATATAAATAGAAAAAAAAAACTTATTTCTAGAAATTGTTCCTGAGAACAGTAAGCTTTTTTTTTTTTTTTGTTCTTATTTCTGTTCCAAATCTATTCCCTTGCCACTTTTCTATTATGAGAAATAGAAAAATAAGTTGGCGTTACCAAACAGATTTTTGTTCTTTTTTTGTTCCGAAGAACAAAAGAATAGAAATCGGGAGAAATAGAAACGTTACCATGCAGACCCTTAAAGTTTTAGTACTAGTGATTGTTTTACAAACTAATTATTTTGTCCAAAAACCTCTATGCAGGGAAGCACATGCCTTACGGCAACATTATGGGAAATTTGATGCCGACATGAGCAATCATTCCTGTGGTACTGATTAATCGTCGTAGGTATTCTCATAGCTATAGACTTCTATCTCAAGAACCTCGTTCCCATAAAATTCAATATTGGTAATGTGGAAATGATCATGGGAAACCTATCTGCATCTACTTGAAGCGGATATTCTAGAAGAGTAAGAACATTTGGTGTCTCTCTTTTCGTGATGTTTATGTATTAAGGACCAATCCGGCCCTACCAAATCATTAAATAACACATCGCATGGGTATTAATATTATTTACATTAACTATATTTTTTTGTTTTCTCTTCTTCCTCATGGACCGTCAACCGCCACCCCCCACCGCACGATCGTTGCACCGCCACCGCACCACCACCGCACAAATGTTGCACGACTGCCGCACGACCGCCGCACGACCGCCCACTATCGCCGTCAACCACCACCGCAGGATTACCACTCACAGCCCACCGGCCGCGGGAGGTAGCGGTGGTTGGTGCGCTTTGGGCGGAAGTCCTACAGTGATCATTAGCAACAACGGTCTAAAGTCATGCGGCCACAGGCGACAGTCGCATGGTGATTTACAACGGCAAGCTACCGGGGGACGATGGCAGTTGACGGCCGAGTAGGCTTTTGGCAGCGACCAGTGGGCTATGGGCGGCAACAACCATTGCCCGCGATTGGCTATTGAAGGTGGCCGTGGGCAGAAGGAGGTGGCCGAAGGTTGGCAAGCGACCGGCGATAGCCACAACAACAAAGAAGAACAAAAGAAAAAAAGAAAAAAAAAACTTATTTCTAGAAATTGTTCCCGGTAAGTAGAAGCTTTTTTTTTTCTTATTAATGTTCCAAATATATTCCCCCACCACTTTTCTATGTTAAGGAATAGAAAAATAAGTTGGCGTTACCAAACAGATTTTTATTCTTTTTTTGTTCCAGGGATCAAAAGAATTGAAATCGGGAGAAATAGAAACGTTACCATTCAAGCCCTTAAAGTTTTAGTACTAGTGATTGTTTTACAAACTAATTATTTTGTCCAAATACATCTATGCAGGGAAGCACATGCTTTACGGCAGCATTATGGCAAATTTGATGCCAACGTGGGCAATCATTCCCGTGGTACTGATAATCGTCGTAGGTATTCTCATAGCTATAGACTTCTATCTCAAGAATCTCGTTCCCATAAAATTCAATATTCGTAATGTGGAAATGGTCATGGGAAACTTGCATGCATCTACTTGAAGCGGATATTCTAGAAGAGTAAGAACATTTGGTATCCCTCTTTTCGTAATGTTTATGTCTTAAGGACCCATCCGGCCCAACCAAATCATTAAATAACACATCTCATGGATATTAATATTATTTGCATTAACTATATTTTTTTTGTATTTATTTATTTTCTCTTCTTCCTCACGGACCGTCGACCACCGCCCGCCGCCACACAACCGCTGCACAATCGTTGCATGACCGCCGCACGACTACCGCACGACCGCCGCACGATCGCCAACCGTCGCCATCGACCACCGCCGCAGGATTGTCGCCCACAGCCCATCGGCCGCGGGAGGGGACAGTGGTCAGTGAGCTGTGGGCGACAATCCTGCGGCAATAGTTGGCAGCAACAATTCACAGTCGTACAGCAGCAGGCGACAATCGTGTGGCAGTTGGCAACGGCAAGCTACCGTCAAACGATGGCAGTTGCCGGCCGACTGGGCTGTTGGCGGCGACCAGTAAGCTACGGGCCGCAGCAACCGCCGCTGGCAGTGGGCTACCCACAATGGCCACAGGTGGCAAGAAGTGGCGGACAATTGGCAGGCGATCAGCGATGTCCAGAACAAGGAAGAAGAACAAAAGAAAAAAAAAAAACTTATCTCTAGAAATTGTTCTCAGGAACAAGAAACGATTTATTTTTTATTCTTATTTCTGTTCCAAATCTATTCCCCCACCACTTTTCTAGTATGAGGAATCGAAAAATAAGTTGGCATTACAAAATAGATTTTGTTTTTTTTTGTTCTGGGGAACAAAAGAATAGAAATCGGGAGAAATAAAAACGTTATCATGCAGGTCCTTAAAGTTTTAGTACTAGTGATTGTTTTACAATGTAATTATTTTGTCCAAAAATCTCTATGCAGGGAAGCACATGCTTTACGGCAGCATTGTGGGAAATTTGATGTCGACGTGGGCAATCATTCCTGTGGTACTGATAATCGTCGTAGGTATTCTCATAGCTATAGACTTCTATCTCAAAAACCTCGTTCCCATAAAATTCAATATTGGCAATGTGGAAATGGTCATGGGAAACTTGCCTGCATCTACTTGAAGCGGATATTCTAGAAGAGTACGAACATTTGGTGTCTCTCTTTTCGTAATGTTTATGTATTCAGGATCAATCCGCCCCTACCAAATCATTAAATAACACATCGCATGGGTATTAATATTATTTTCATTAACTATATTTTTTTGTATTTATTTGTTTTCTCTTCTTCCTCAGGGAGCGTCGACCGCCGCCCGCCGCCGCACGACCGCCGTACGACCGCCGCACAACCGCCGCACAACAACTGCACGATCGTTTCACGACCGCCACTCGAACGCCGCACAACTACCGCACGACCTCCGCACAATCGCCAACCGTCGCCTTCGTCCACCGCCACAGAATTGTCGCCCACAGCCCACCGACCGCGAGAGGGGACAGTGGTTGGTGAGCTGTGGGCGGCAGTCCTGCGGCAATGGTTGGCAACGACAGTCGACGATCGTGCGGCGGCAGGCGGCAATCATGTGGCAGTTGGCAACAGCAAGCTACCGATGGACGATGGCAATTGCCGACCGAGTGGGCTGTTAGCGGTGACCAGTGGGCTACAGGCAGTAGCAACCATCGCTGGCGGTTGGCTACCCACGATGGCCACAAGTGGCAAGAAGTAGCGAACGGTTCACAGGCAATCGACTGTGGACAGAACAAGGAATAAGAACAAAACAAAAATAGCAAAAAAAAAAAAATTATTTCTAGAAATTGTTCCCAGGAACAAGAAGCCTTTTTTTTTCACTTATTTCTGTTCCAAATCTATTCCCCCGCCACTTTTCTATTATGAGGAATAGAAAAATAAGTTGGCGTTACCAAACAGATTTTTGTTCTTTTTTTGTTCCGGAGAACAAAAGAATAAAAATCGGGAGAAATAGAAATGTTACCATGCAGGCCCTTAAAGTTTTAGTACTAGTGATTGTTTTACAAACTAATTATTTTGTCCAAATACCTCTATGCAGGGAGGCACATGCTTTACGGCAGCATTATGGGAAATTTGATGCCGACGTGGGGGGATCATTCTCGTGGTACTGATAATCGTCATAGATATTCTTATAGCTATAAACTTCTATCTCAAAACCCCGTTCCCATAAAATGCAAAATTGGTAATGTGGAAATGGTCATGGGAAACCTGTCTGCATCTACTTGAAACGGATATTCTAGAAGAGTAAGAACATTTGGTGTCTCTCTTTTCGTGATGTTTATGTATTAAGGGCTAATCTGACCCTACCAAATCATTAAATAACACATCGCATGGGTATTAATATTATTTGCATTAACTACATTTTTTTGTATTTGTTTGTTTTCTCTTCCTCCTCACGGACCGTCAACCCCCGCCCCCTGCCGCACGACTGTTGCACCACCGCCGCACCACCACCGCACGAATGCTGCACGACTACCACACGACCGCCAACCATCGCCGTCAACCGCCGCCACAGGATTGCCACCCACAGAGCACCAGTCACGGGAGGGGGCGGTGGTTGGTGAGCTTTGGGCGGAAGTCCTACGACGATCGTTGGCAGCGACGGTCTAGTTGCCGGCCAAGTGGGCTGTTGGCGGCGACCAGTAGGCTACGGGCAGCAGCAACCGTGGCCAGCGATTGGCTACCGATGATGGCCGCGGGCGGCGGGAAGTGGCCGAAGGTTGGCAGGCGATTAGCGATGGTAACCACAATGAAGAAGAACAAAAGAAAAAAAGAAAAAAAAAATTATTTCTAGAAATTGTTCCTGGGAACAAGAAGCTTTTTTTTTTCTTGTTGCTTTTGCAAATCTATTCCCCCACCACTTTTCTATTCTTAGGAATAGAAAAATAAGTTGGCGTTACCAAACAGATTTTTGTTCTTTTTTTGTTCCGGGGAACAAAAGAATAAAAATTGGGAGAAATAGAAATGTTACCATGCAGAACCTTAAAGTTTTAGTACTAGTGATTATTTTACAAACTAATTATTTTGTCCAAAAACCTCTATGCAGGGAGGCACATGCTTTACGGCAGCATTATGGGAAATTTGATGCCGAGGTAGGGGGATCATTCCTGTGGTACTAATAATCGTCGTAGATATTCTCATAGCTATAGACTTCTATCTCATGAACCTCGTTCCCATAAAATGCAATATCGGTAATGTGGAAATGGTTATAGGAAACCTGCCTACATCTACTTGAAGCAGATATTCTAGAAGAGTAAGAACATTTGGTATCGCTCTTTTCGTGATGTTTATGTTTTAAGGACCAATCCGGCCCTACCAAATCATTAAATAACACATCGCATGGGTATTAATATTATTTGCATTAACTACATTTTTTTTGTATTTGTTTGTTTTCTCTTCTTCCTCACGAACCGCGACCCCGCCCCCGCCCCCGCCGCATGACCGTTGCACCACCGCCGCACCACCACCGCACGAATGCTGCACGACTACCACACGACCGCCGCACAACTGCCAACCATCGCCATCAACCACCACCGCAGGATTGCCGCCCACAACCCACCGGCCGCGGGAGGGGGCGGTGGTTAGTGAGCTTTGGGCGGAAGTCCTGCGGCGATCGTTGGCAGCGACGGTCTACAGTCGTGGGTCGGCAGGCGATAGTCGTTTGGCTATTTGCGATGGCAAGCTGCCGGGGGACGATGGTAGTTGCCGGCCAAGTGGGCTGTTGGCGGCGACCAGTGGGCTACGAGCAGCAGCAACCATTGCTAGCAATTGGCTACCGACGGTGGCCGCAGGCGGCAGGAAGTGGCCGAAGGTTGGCATGTGACCGGCGATGGCCACAACAACAAAGAAGAACAAAAGAAAAAAAAAAACTCATTTCTAGAAATTTTTCTCAGGAACAAGAAGCTTTTTTTTTTTCTTGTTGCTTTTGCAAATCTATTCCCTCGCCACTTTTCTATTCTTAGGAATAGAAAAATAAGTTGGCGTTACCAAACAGATTTTTGTTCTTTTTTTGTTCCGGAGAACAAAAGAATAGAAATCGGGAGAAATAGAAACGTTACCATGCAGGACCTTAAAGTTTTAGTACTAGTGATTATTTTACAAAGTAATTATTTTGTCCAAAAACCTCTATGCAAGGAAGCACATGCTTTACGGCAGCATTATGGGAAATTTGATTCCGACGTGGGGGGATCATTCCCGTGGTACTGATATTCGTCGTAGATATTCTCATAGATATAGACTTCTATCTCAAGAACCCAGTTCCCATAAAATGCAATATTGGTAATGTGGAAATGGTCATGGGAAACCTGCCTGCATCTACTTGAAGCGGATATTCTAGCAGAGTAAGAACATTTGGTATCTCTCTTTTCGTGATGTTTATTTTTTAAGGACCAATCCGGCCCTACCAAATCATTAAATAACACATTGCATGTGTATTAATATTATTTGCATTAACTATATTTTTTTGTATTTATTTGTTTTCTGTTCTTCCTCACGGACCGTCAACCGCCGCCTGCCGCCGCACAACCGTTGCACGACCGCCGCATGACCGCCGCACGAACGCCGCACGACCGCCGCACGACCGCCGCACGACTGCCAACCATCGCCGTCGACCACCACCGCAGGATTGCCGCCCATAGCCCACCGGCCGCAAGAAGGGGCGGTGGTCAGTGAGCTGTGGGCGGCAATCCTGCAGCGATCGTTGGCAGCAACAGTCGACAGTCGTGTGGCGGCAGGCGGCAGTCATGTGGCGGTTGGCGACGGCAAGCTGCCGGCGGACCATGGCAATTGCCGGTCGAGTGGCTGTTGGCGGCGACGTGTTGGCTACGGGCGGCAGCAACCGTCGCCGGCGGTTGGCTACCGACGGTGGCCGCGAGAGGTAGGAGGTGGTCGACTGTTGGCAAGCAACTGGCGGTGGCCACAACAACGAAGAAGAACAAAAGAAAAATAGAAGGAAAAAAAAAACTTATTTCTAGAAATTGTTTCCAAGAACAAGAAGCTATTTTTTTTTTTTTTATTATTTCTGTTCCAAATCTATTCCCTAGCCACTATTCTATTCTGAGGAATAGAAAAATAAGTTGCTGTTACCAAACAGATTTTTGTTCTTTTTTTATTCCGGGGAACAAAAGAATAGAAATCGGGAGAAATAGAAACGTTACCATGCAGGCCTTAAAGTTTTAGTACTAGTGATTTTTTTTACAAACTAATTATTTTGTCCAAAAACCTCTATGCAAAGAAGCACATGCTTTACGGCAGCATTATGGGAAATTTGATGCCGACGTGGGCAATCATTCTCGTGGTACTGATAATCGTCGTAGGTATTCTCATAACTATAGACTTCTATCTCAAGAACCCCGTTCCCATAAAGTGCAATATTGGTAATGTGGAAATGGTCATGGGAAACCTGCCTACATCTACTTGAAGCAGATATTCTAGAAGAGTAAGAACATTTGGTGTCTCTCTTTTCGTGATGTTTATGTATTAAGGACCAATCCGGCCCTACCAAATCATTAAATAACACATCGCATGGGTATTAATATTATTTGCATTAACTATATTTTATTTTATTTTATTTTATTTTATTATTTAAAATAGAAAAAACGAACAGACTTTTTTTCTAGAAACAGACGTTTGTCAATCTCTCCTTCTCATGTTCAAGTTTTTGGATCAGCTTTCCTTGGATTAAGGTTTCACACAGACCATAGAAGTAATTCGTGTGGTTTATGTGGATGGATTGAAAGTATGTTGTCGCTTGCGTTTCTGTGAAGTTGCCAAGTCTAGGACCAGCAAGATCCTTGTCACATGAAATTGACAATTATGTCCATCCTTAGGTTCTGTGAATTTTCCCTTCCTTTTTTTTCTTTTTCCTTCTTTTTAAAGGTGAAGGTTCGAAAGCAGCAGCGCGACTTACTTTTCTGAGGTAGGTGAGGCAATATGTCGTGTGGTAGATTACTCTACCTAACTGATTCTTCATCATCCTTGGGTAAATTTTATGGTAGGGCAGACATTAGGTTAGAAATTTGGATTCGGGCTTTAAGAAGTTAATGACCCAAATCAAGTCGTGACAATAAACTTAACCGCGAGACCCAATTGATTGAATGCCTAAAAAGCTCATTGATCATGAAGATCGCACAATACAATTGACCCATAAGACCCATTGATAGAAAGTCTGATCAGCTTGTCAATCATAACTTTTCAATGGCTAGAGTTTAAGTAGAGTACCTGATCGATCAATTCAAAGGATGGGCAAATGTTGAAGACTGAACTAAAAAGGATCCATTGACCAAGGATAATCGTAGCTGCGAAATCAATGACCATTATGAATTATCTCTGGAGTAGTGAACAAGTATAAGGCAACTAGAGATTTTTGCAAAGGAGGATCAGAATGCATAAAGAAATGACCCATTTAAAGATACGACAATAGTTGAATCACATAACATCAATCATAATATTCACGGCATCAAAAAAAAAAAAAAAAATCACAAAGAGCATATCATTTTTTGAATGCGAAATTCATGATGGATCGATCTATTAGATTTTGTCTAAGATTGAACAAAAAGTTCGGATAGGTTTTCTATTTCAATACTTACCTTTGATTATAATAGATTTCCAATCGTAGTTTGTAAGTTTTCTTCCTTCTTTATGCATTTCAATCATGTTCATTAAGAGATTTATGTTTAATTTGAGTCATTGAGCAAGCATATGGCATTTCAAAATGTAAGCCATCTGATTACGTTCAATAAAATTTTGGGCAATTTTCTTATTTATTTCCAATATACGAGGGTGCATTATTTCAGTAGTTCGAATTTCACAAAGTCCTTTAGGTTTCAACCCATATTGAAATCCAATTACTTTTGATTTGAACTCCAATTTGACAATTTAATTGGCCATCGATCCTCCTTGATTGGACTTTAATCGATATTTTGCAACCATTGAATTTATCAAAAAAAAATTTAAGAATTTATCAAAAAAAAGTATTTGAAGGCCTTAAAAATGAACAAAATTGAAATAAACTTGTCAATTGATTTTTCGTAGAACTTAATTAAGAACTATTGTCAGAAAATTTTCTTTGAAGACGTTAAAAATGAAGAGAGAACTAATGAAATTCTCACATCACTTTAAAAAAAAAATGTGAATGCATAAAATCTATCATTATCTTTTCCATAGTTTATATTTTGCACCTTCCCGTGAGTCCAATGACGCACCCCAAGTACCTCTCAACAAAATTCTTCTTTTTTGGGGGGAAAAAGTGATTAAGATCAAGTTATTCTGTTTGTACATAATGAAAAACTGTTTTGTGATGGTTGTAACTTAAAATCACAGAATACCTTCTGCCACCTTTTATAAACCTCGATGAAGTCCATCTTTTATCTAATCAAAAATGGACAATTCATGTCAAAACTAAGAGCTCGCAAGAAATTACATCCTCGAGTGATTATGCTCCACTCACCAGTCTCGACCAAGTTCCGAACCCTTTCAACTCTCTGGAAGCACGAGATCCCTAATACGATCGGGAATGTCGGAATCTCGATCGGGAAGTTGTCCCATCCGCAGGCACCTCTAGCGAGCCGAACCACGGTGTATCGACGTATTTCCATATGGGCTCGATTGCTCAAGGCCCAATAGAATCCCCAAGAGGGCCCAAATAAAAGTCCATCCACGTCCCCAAAAAAAAAATGAAAAAGGCCGAAAATTCATTTTATTTAGTATTCGTAAAAATCGATGTATCTAACAGTCGCATCTCTTCGTCCTCAACTCGAACTCGAACGAACGCAACAGAGCTTCTCTCTCTCTCTCTCTCTCTCTCTCTCTCTCTCTCTCTCTCTTTCTCTCTCTTGGGTTGGAACAACAGAGGAGCGAAGATGATGCACATGACGCTGTACTGGAGCAGGTACGTGACCCTCCTCTTCGATTCATGGCAGACAGACTCCTGCTTCCTCGTCTCCGCCTTCTACCAGTACATGGAGGACCGCCGCGTCCGCTTCAGATCCCTCACCTCCTCCTCCACCACCGCCGCCACCGCCGCCACGGCTCCTCCTTGGAATTCTCTGCTTTCAACGTCTTTCTGTTCGGTCTTCTCTGTTCCCTCATCGTGTTATTTCCATCTCCGAATCTGTTGTATTATCAATCCGCGATTGTCAACGCGAACCGCAGTTGTTCCGGATCTGGATGAATGCTCTTGTTTGTATAGGCGCATCTTGCGTGTCCAATTGTCGGAGCAGGGTCTCACCCTAGATCTTTTTTTCTTTTTTTTTGGTCGGAAATTCTTAGGAGATTGTAACATTTTAAAACTTTAAATTATGAAAACAACTTGACAGCAATTGTACTTTCATCAATTATTATCCTAATATATACACACAATTTTCAGGAGGCATACCATTTAAAAGTGTAATTTAGCGTTGAGCATTAATCTATGCATCAAATCCCGAACGTTGGAGTGATAAATGGAGCGAATTGCACGATGGGATGCCAAACGACGCCGTGGCGATCTCTAAGCTCCGCCATTCATTAACTCTGGAGAGCAGTGAAGAGGAAGAAAAAAGGCCGAGGGCGTCAAATTCCGTATGTATTTGCCATTCATCATAATCAAACGGATCGTTGTAGACATACGGTGGCCTTCAGCGAGGCTAAAGAAAGCATCCGCTTCAGATCCCTCGCCTCCTCCTCCTCTGCTGCCGTGCCGGCTGCCACAGCCGTGTCCCCGCTACTCTTGAAGGCCGACGCCTTCCGTCTAGCCAGATCCACGAGGCTCGGGGCGACGCTGCTCTTCGGGCTCAACTTGGCGATCAGCTACCTCCTCAAGAAAGAGCGTCCTTTTGGCCTGCATGCCTTTTTCCTTCATAGTTATCCATGGAAATTGTGCCAGCTTTATCCAATCCCGTCGTAAGCATATTCATTTTTCTTGTTCTTGAAATCTCCGCTTGGTAAGTTCCCTGCTCCTTACGACTAATCTGAATATGCTTTGTCCACCAATGTCATATTTACAACCTATGTCTCTCTATGGGAAAGGTGCCCAGGAGCAAAACCGCTCTCGTATTCCTCTTTTTGTGTTTGCACACAGTCGGCGCACTTGATCCATCAGCACTTGATCCATCACCGAGGCTTCCATCT
Source organism: Eucalyptus microcorys (assembly GCA_014182515.1). Taxonomy (NCBI): domain Eukaryota; kingdom Viridiplantae; phylum Streptophyta; class Magnoliopsida; order Myrtales; family Myrtaceae; genus Eucalyptus; species Eucalyptus microcorys. The sequence continues at coordinate 39,860,321 of CM024564.1, forward strand.
ATTAGTGATCCATCACCAGGGCTTCCATCTACTAGTAAACCCATTTTTGGTGAACAACTTGATGACGGTAACAACTAAATTGGCTTAGGGTATGCATGGCAACATTTTTATTCCGGGAAACTATTTCTTTTCAGAAATAGTTTTTTGCTATTTCTACTCTAGGAACAATTTCTGAGTAAAATAATGTATTTAGTAATTATACGAATTTTCTATTATTGGAATAGAAAAAGAATAGAAATGCATCTGGTAAAAATTTAAAAAAATTTGTATTTATTTGTTTTTTCTTCTTCCTCACGGACCGTCGATCGCCACCCGCCTCCACACGACCGTTGCACGACCGCCACACAACCGTTGCATGACCACCGTACGACCGCCACATGACCTCCACACAACCGCCACGAGGCTCGAGGCGGTGTTGCTCTTCGCGCTTAACTCGACGATCGGCTACCTCCTCAAGAAAGAGCGTCTTTTTGGCCTGCATGCCTTTTTCCTTCGTAGCTGTCCATGGAAATCGTGCCAGTTTTATCCAACCCCGTCGTAAGCATATTCTAAAGCCGATCTCCCTTCCTTCAAAGGGAAATGTGCATATGCACCAACCAACCACAGATGATGCGGGAGCGAAGCAAAGCCTCCCTTTTCGTGTTGGCCTATGGTTTTTACTACTTTTATATTAAAACATAGACTTCTATCATACCGAAGAGTGAAGAGTGATGCGATGACATATTAATGTGCCAATTCTCATCACACACTAATGTATATATGCATTTATAGTATAGATTAAAGAAAAAGATAGCCAAATGCAATCTTTCTATCAATCCTCTTTGGGCATTACTTGTCATTCAATGGTTTCTCTCTCTAGTCTTCGATGCTAAAATCAAGCTTCTCCATTTTTCTTGTTCTTGAAATCTCATCACTTCATCTTCTCTCATTCGACAGCCACGAAGTTTTTCGGATGCTTGGCTGCCGCTTTGTCCATCTCCAGACTGCACATCCACTTGGTAAGTTCCCTACTCCCTAAGACTAGTCTGAATATGCTTTGTCCACCAATGTCATATTTACAACCTATGTCTCTCTATGGGAAAGGTGCCCAGGAGCAAAATCGCTCTCGTGTTCCTCTTTCTGTGTTTGCACACAGTCGGCACACTTGATCCATCAACACTTGATCCATCACTGAGGCTTCCATCTACTAGTAAACCCGTTTTTGGTGAACGACTTGATGACGGTAACAACTAAATTGGCTTAGGATACGCATGGCAACACTTCTATTCCAGGGAACTATTTCTTTTCAGAAATAGTTTTTTTTATATTTTTACTCTAGGAACAATTTCTAAGTAAAATAAGGTGTTTGGTAATTATACAAATTTTCTATTATTGGAATAGAAAAAAAAAAATAGAAATGCGTTTGGCAAAAATTTATAAATTTTTGTATTTATTTGTTTTTTCTTCTTCCTCACGGACCGTCAACCGTCGCCAGCCGCCGCACGACCGTTGCACTACCGCCGCACGACCGCCGCACAACCGCTGACCATCGCCGTCGACCACTACCGCAGGTTTGCCACCCACAGCCCACCGTCTGCAGGAGGGAGCGGTGGTCGGTCAGCTGTGGGCGGCAATCCTGAGGGCGATGGTTGGCAGCAACGATCGATGGTCATGCAGCGGCAGGCGGCAGTCGTGTGGCGGTTAGCGACGGCAAGCTGCCGGCGAACGATGGCAGTTGCTGGCCGAGTGGGCTGTTGGTGGCGACTAGTGGGCTTTGCACGGCAGTAACCGTCGCCGGCAGTTGGCAACCGACGGTGGCCGCAGGTGGCAGGAGGTGGCCGACAGTTGGCAAGCGACCGATGGTGGCCACAACAAGGAAAAGGAACAAAAGAAAAATAGAAAAGGAAAAAAAAAAACTTATTCCTAGAAATTGTTCCCGAGAACAAGAAGCTATTTTTTTTTTTTTCTGTTCCAAATCTATTCTCCAGCCACTTTTCTACTATGAGGAATAGAAAAATAAGTTGGCGTTACCAAACAAATTTTTGTTCTTTTTTGTTCTAGGGAACAAAAGAATAGAAATCGAGAAAAATAGAAACGTTACCATGCAGGCCCTTAAAGTTTTAGTACCAGTGATTGTTTTACAAACTAATTATTTTTTCCAAAATCCTCTATGCAAGGAAGCACATGCTTTACGGCAGCATTATGGGAAATTTGATGCCGATGTGGGCGACCATTCCCGTGGTACTGATAATCGTCGTAGGTATTCTCATAGCTATAAACTTCTATCTCAAGAACCCCGTTCCCATAAAATGCAATATTGGAAATGTGGAAATGGTCATGGGAAACCTGCATGCATCTACTTGAAACGGATATTCTAAAAGAGTAAGAACATTTGGTATCTCTCTTTTCGTGATGTTTATGTATTAAGGACCAATCCGGCCCTACCTAATCATTAAATAACACATCGCATGGGTATTAATATTATTTGCATTAACTATATTTTTTTTGTATTTGTTTGTTTTTTCTTCTTCTTCAGAGACCGTCGACCACCACCTGCCGCCGCACGACCGTTGCACGACTACCGCACAACCGCCAACTATCGCCGTCGACCATTGCCGCAGGATTACCGCCCACAGCCCATCGGCCGCGGGCGGGGGCGATGGTTGATGAGCTGTGGGCAGCAATCCTGCGGCGATGGTTTGCAACGACAGTCAACGGTCGTGCGGCGGTTGGCGGCAGTTATGTGGTGGTTGGCGACGGCAAGCTGCCGGCGGACGATGGCAGTTGCCGGCCGAGTGGGCTGTTGGCGGTGACCAATGGGCTACAGGCGGCAGCAACCGTCGCCGGCAATTGGCTACTGACGGTCGCCACGGGCGGCAGGAGGTGGCCGACGGTTGGCAGGCAACCGGCGGTGGCCACAACAAGGAAGAAGAACAAAAGAAAAATAGAAAAGAAAAAAAAACTTATTTCTAGAAATTGTTCCCGGTAACAAGAAGCTATTTTTATTTTTTTTTGTTTCTGTTCCAAATCTATTCCCCAGCCACTTTCCTATTCTGAGGGATAGAAAAATGAGTTGTTGTTACCAAATAGATTTTTGTTCTTTTTTTGTTCCGAGAAACAAAAGAATAGAAATCGGAAGAAATAGAAACGTTACCATGCAGGCCCTTAAAGTTTTAGTACTAGTGATTGTTTTACAAACTAATTATTTTGTCCAAAAACCTCTATGCAATGAAGCACATGCTTTAAGGTAGCATTATGGGAAATTTGATGTCGACGTGGGCGATCATTCTCGTGATACTGATAATCGTCGTAGGCATTCTCATAGCTATACACTTCTATCTCAAGAACCCCGTTCCTATAAAATGCAGTATTGGTAATGTGGAAATAGTCGCGGGAAACCTGCCTACATCTACTTGAAGCGGATATTCTAGAAGAGTAAGAACATTTGGTGTCTCTCTTTTCATGATGTTTTTGTATTGAGGACCAATCTGACCCTACCAAATCATTAAATAACACATCGCATGGGTAATATTATTTGCATTACATCCTCGAGTGATTATTATTTTTATCTGATCAAAGATGGGCAATCCATATCGAAACTAAGAGTTCGCAGGGAATTACATCCTCGAGTGATTATGCTCTCCACTCACAAGTCGCAACTAAGTTCCGAACCTTTTAAGACTCTCTGGAAGCACGAGATCCCTAATACGATCAGGAATGTCGGAATCTCGATTGGGAAGTTGTCCCATCCACAGGCACCTGATGGGATTGAAGAAGACGTGAGCGTGAGGAGTCGAACCACGGACCTCTTGCGAGCCGAACCATGGTGTAATGGGCTCGATTGCCCAAGGCCCAATAGAATCTCCAAGAGGGCCCAAATAAAAGTCCATCCACGTCCCCAAAAAAATATTCCCAAATCGAAAAAAAAAATGAAAAAGGCCGAAAATTCATTTTATTTAGTTTTCGGAAAAACCGATGTATCTAACAGTCGTATCTCTTCGTCCTCGACTCAAACTCGAACAAAAGCAACAGAGCTTCTCTCTCTCTCTCTCTCTCTCTCTTCTTTCTCTCTCTTGGGTCCGAACGACAGAGGAGCGAAGATGATGCACATGACGCTGTACTGGAGCAGGTACGTGACCCTCCTCTTCGATTCATGGCGGACCGACTCCTGGCCCAGCTACTTCCTCTCCCTCGCCGCCTGCTTCCTCGTCTCCGCCTTCTACCAGTACATGGAGGACCGCCGCGTCCGCTTCAAATCCCTCGCCTCCTCCTCCTCCGCCGCCGCGGCGTCCCCCGCGCCGCCGGCCGCCGCCGCCGCAGCGTCCCCGCTCCTCCTGAAGGCCGGCGCCTCCCGGCTGGCCAGATCCGCGAGGCTCGGGGCGGCGCTGCTCTTCGGGCTCAACTCGGCGATCGGCTACCTCCTGATGCTGGCGATCATGTCGTTCAACGGGGGCGTGTTCCTGGCGATCATCGGTGGGCTGACGGTGGGTTACTACGTGTTCAGGTTCGACGATGAGGGGGTGGCCGCCGTGGTGCTGGACAACCCCTGCGCTTGCGCTTGAAGGTTTCCGCCTCCGCCTCCGCCGCCGCCGCCGCTGCCGCTGCTCCTCCTCAGAATTCTCTGCTTTCGACGTCTTTCTGTTCGGTCTTCTCTGTTCCCTCTCATCGTGTAATTTCCATCTCCGAATCTGTTGTATTATCAATCCGCGATTGTCAACGCGAACCGTGGTTGTTCCCGATCTGGATGAATGGTCGTCTTGTTTGTATAGGCGCATCTTGCGCGTCCGATTGTCGGAGCAGGGTCGCACCCAAGATCGATCTTCTTTAATTCCGGCGAAAACGAAACCGTCCCATCATTTCGAATTTCGAATTTTTTTCGTCCTTTCGATTCGACCCTGTTGCCCAATCTCCTCGGGTGCAAGGAAGAGCATTGAATCCGGATTGCGTCCGACGGAAGGAAGCGCGTTCGTGGTGGGGGACCCATCAGGCCATATCCTGGTTTCTGCAATCGTCCAATGAAACTCCGCAAGAGGAGAGGAAGATTCCAAGGAATTTCGCAGCCGCATCGCTTGTCGGGTTGCGATTGAGCGACCATTGTATTCTGCAAAAGCAGAAACGCAGAAGTCTAAATTCTCGGAAAAAGACAGAGGAATTGGCCGGCGAGCTCTCTGCCTCTCGAGTCCCGACTTGCAGTACGAGGTGGTTTCGGCGGATCGCAGTACAAGACGAGGGTAGTACTGGTTTCCCACCAAAAGGTAGTACAAAGGATTATGAAGTACACGCCTTCGAGCGACTTTCCTTTTTACTTTGGACAAATTTGGTATGTCAATTCTAAATTGAAATACATTAATGGGCTAGGCTAAGCAATAACCCAAACCCGCTAAGCCAATTGGCAGTTTGGCACATAGCTTCAAGTGCGTGACTTGAACCCGTTATAAATTCTCGAATTATTTGGACTGATCATCCAAAGTCGATTTTGATAACATTGATACGATTCGCCTATCACGAATCCGATACTTGAATAAATGCAATTATTCCAACACATGTTTGAAATTCTCGAATTTTGCATTCGCATATTGGAAATCCAAACTTCTTAATGGGTGTTATCATGTACATGCATCGAGTCGCCCGACCATCTATTACTTCTACAAATGCAATTCCAATCTCATTCCGGCATATGTTTGAATTTCCCCATTTTGCATTTGCATATTGGGAATCCAAACAACTTCTTAAAGGGTATCATCATATACATCCGTCACGCTGCCTAACTATTTGATGCTTATGTAAATGCAATTCCAATCTCATTCCAATACATGTTTGTATTTCTCCATTTTGCATTTGCATATTGGAATCCAAACAACTTCGCAAAGGGTGTCATCATGTACATATAGAAATGTAATTGGTGAAAGTCCAAAAAAAGAAGTGGGTATTTTCCAGGAGTTCTCAAGGTTAGAGCAAATGAGGTTATTCAATCCATTAAGGATGATTGACAAGACAAGAAGTTGTCTGACACGACAAGTTTCCATGCACATGGTGATGTGCAGCTTCTGTTGCAGACTCCCATTTCTGGGTTGAGTTCCTTTCTTCTCTCTCACTAGTCACTCCATTTCTTGTCAATTCGTATTAATTAAAGCAAGCCGAGAATGTTTCCCTTTCTTTGGGCGTGTTGATGAAGACGCATAGAATTCCCTTTCAGTGGCATAACTGGGCCCAAAAGAAAGAAAATATTGCTTCGACGTCAAGCACGTCTTTGTGCAACCCTCTTTTAATGATTGGGACCATGGGAAGTCCATCCGAGTTGCGTTATGCTCAGAAGCTTCAGATGGGATCATTTATGGATAAAATGTTCAACCTTCCAGGTCATCGATATTTAAAGCCACAAAGAAGAAAAAGCTACTTTTGTTGGTCAAATCTTGAGAAGAAAGAAAGAAGTTCCATCGACCTTTGCGTGGTTAACTAGTACAGTATAAACTCCTACAGTATAAACATCCAACTCAGCATACTCATCCAAATACACCAACCAAGACTTGCTGTACATTTAAAGAATCAGATGTACCAGAATCATACTCGACTTCTTACGTGGAAGAAAAATCTTAATGCGTGTTTACATGAATAAATTGACGATGTCAGGGAGAGAATTGGGATAATCTCTCATGATCAGGGCTTTTGGGCAGTTCTTGACTTTTAGCAGACGGTGGATTCACCATAGATGTGGTCAAGAACAGCGATGACTCCACAGACAAAGGCTTGGTCGATTCCAGCCCTCACGATCACACGGTACACATCCTTGCTCGCCATTAATTCGCCCAGCTCTTTCTGTATCTGTAAATCACATCAGAAATAAAAGACATGTCAAGTTCTTTTACCTTAAAAGAATCTCATTATAAAAACAACGAATGGGTGCTAGTCAGGACCCTAGCTCCATAAATCAGAAAGACGTGAATGTTTTCTGTGAAGCATTGTTAGGCACATTAGTCTAGTAATTCTTCACCATCTCTGTTTTGAAACCAGAAGTGCGAATGTCAACACAATGGCTTTCTCCAGTATCTCTCTCCACGTTCTTACATTACTTTTTCCCCGCATTGCGTTTGCATTGTATATCATAGTTTAGATGTGTTCTATGCCAACAAACGCTAGTTAAGTGACTAATAAGCTTCTGGGTGTCGAAGGAGGTCGTCACTTTTCTCGCAATGGGCATAATCAGTATCTAGAAAGCCCAGTACTTTCTTATTGAGCAGACTTAGTAAATAGTTTTAGGACCTGTGCTATTGGGTTGCCTCCAGAGTCAACAATGCTACAATCCCTATCAGGGAAGTGACCCTTGATGTGGAAGATCCCATCTGGACCGTTGATTTTCCTGGGCTCCAGAGAGATTTTGATGGCCGAAGATGATGAGCTCCCGGAGAAGCATGATATCGAGGATGTCGAATGGGGTTCCTTGATGCTGAACACCAGCTTCTGGGCACCTTCATAATCATATATGTAGCCCTTCCATTTCTTGTGGATGCTCATTGCTTCAATGATCCCTCCTGCCTAATTTAGAGAGAGAGAGATTAAAACTTGTCCAAAAGATTTAACCGGTGTTATTCATCAAAATATTACAAGAATTATCATCAGGAGCTTGAATTTCGTACACTGACTACATTCATCAATCAGAAAGGACAATCTCAATTCAACATCTGACGAATTCGAGGGGAGATGTGCATATGAACCACATGATGCTTTTTTACCTTGCGGCGGATGAGGAGGAGGGTGTCTCCGTCTCCATCCCTCACAACAAGCTCGCTGCTCGTACCAAGCACTCCGCATCCATCGACCCGGAAAATCACTCGTGTGCTGCTGCAATCTGTCACCACGAACCCTCCACCGCCGACAGCATGCGGCCTCCTCCGAACGACAAGGGCAACCTCCACCGGTGAGCAATACACCTTGCTCACGATTGCCATCGTTCAATGATCTTGTGCCCTCTTATCCGGTCGGTCTTGTGGATATTGTTTCTTGCTTAATGAACCAGAGACACTCTTGTAGCTAGATTATATAGAGGACGTAAGGGCGGTGAAGATGGAGAAGAGAAGAAGCGAGAATCAACGGAATGTCTCATTTATTGATTTTTCAAGTCCAAGATTATGCAGCGTTTCAAAAGGAGGTTTGGCGAGCTTTGAATATATGAAAAAGCTAGTACTGGAGTCTAGAGAATCTCTTTGGAGTGTTGGCATTCAACTACGCTTTTCTTGCTGCAAATGAAGACTGCTGCTTCACGCACCCGTTCAACTTATAGGACGAAATTCAATAAGGGTCAAAACATAAGATGTGCGTGTATATATAAATATAAATTGTGAGTGCATCTTTAAATAAATGGATCATAATCAAATTCAAGTTAATTTTTTAAACACAATCGATATCAGAAACTTAAGAATTCATGTCTATATAAATCAAATTTTAAAGTTCCCGTAACTATTAAAGTGATTAATTAAGCAAATGAATCATATTCAAGCACTCAATAAAAATCCGCATCGCCATCCATGTGTTATTATAATGTCATATTTGGAGTTTTGCATTTTCTTTCTAATATTTATATGTAGTGACTAGGGACTCTCTGCACCATAAGAAAGAGTTTATAAAGAGAAAGAAATGTATAATTTTCTTGGGGCAATGCTATTTCCGCCCCTTATATAACTAATTCCAACCAATTTATACCAAAAAGATAAAATTACCTTCCATCATTCAATTGCAATTCAAATTGATGGTGCTTTTGACCAAAAAAATTGATGGTACCAAATTTATTTACTTTCTTTTTTTTTTTTTTAAGTTTTCTATATCTATTTAGGGTCTATTTACTATAATTAAGAATTTAATATGTTTAGTTTTTGTTTGTTGTAGATTTTACACATATATCAAACGTGCTATGTCTTTTTTATTGTTTTATATTACTACCATCAAAGTTTGTTTTATCGAAAGAGAAATTTCCTAGAATTCTAGTTCTTATTCACGATGTCAATTATCTTTATAAATAAATTATTAAGTAGATGAAATTTAATCAATCAAAATATTGCATAAAGTAATAATTTTTTTAAGAAAATGCCAGTGAAATATAATTATTTGAATTGATAAAAATTAATGTCATTAATGAATTATTCACAAAAACTATCAAGATATCTCATTGTACATAATATTTTTAGTGTATTCCTTATATATTCCTCTAACTTCTTACACTCTCTATATAAAAGTATATCGCCAGTATATTGATATTATAAACAAGGATATTTGATATAAATAGTAAACTAATGAAATTAACAAAAAGTTCATCAATAAAGTGAGCTTTTGAGATAAGATGGACAAAAAATAGATAAGTTGTTATAAGATTAATGATGAAGAATAGACTTTTCAATTTTATTCTATGCACTTTTCTTTAATATGCTAAAGAACAAAGGGTTAATGCCCTACAAAACCTCAAACTAGTATAATTGTGACAAATTTACCCTAAACTAATTTTTAACCATGAAAAATTCTAAACCGGTACGCATTTGACAAATTTATCACAAACCGGTATACTTATGACAAATTTATCCTCTGTCGATTTCCATTAAATTTTACTATCAAATTACTAAGTAAAATGACATATGACAATTGATTAGTGTACCGATTTGAAATTTTACTTTCCGTTTGTCATAATTATACAATTTTTGTCATTTTTTGTGGTATTAATCCAATTTAACAAAATGTATATTTGTCACAAATATACTATTTTAAGATTATTTAAGGTCGAATAAATTTGTTTATAATAAATTTGTCACAAGCATATTAATTTGGGATTTTTTTTTATAGTCAATTGAAATAAATTTATCACAGGTGTATCGGTTTGAAGTTTTTCATGATAAAAAATAAATTTTAAGTAAATTTATCACATGTATACCAGTTTGAAGTTTTTCAATATATTAACCCAAAAACAAAATATGTGAAATGCTTAATTATGGAGCTATCATGCATAGAAAAAGAAAAGAAAAAAGGAGTGGGGCCATCACTTCAAACTGCAATTGAAAGATTAAGTTTTTAGTATAAATATGGGTGAACATAGCTATTTAGTGAATGGAAATAGCGCCACCCGTTTCTTAAGTGACAAAAATACATAAGAAGTCTTTCATGAACGTTTTGAAAATGGGGCAGCCGGGCAAAAGCACCCTCAAGGACTGGACCCAAGATCTTGACTATTTTTTAACTTTGGTGCGACTAGCTATTATTACCTCCTGTTGAAAAACATAGGTTTTGTTCAAATGGATGGGGAACTTTATTCCCTAGAGCCGATTCTAGTGGCTGACATACTCAGTGGAATGAGGAGGAACCTCCTTTTGGCTCAAATAAATCCGCACTAGGAGCCACTAATTAGCTATCGAACATCCTTTTCTCAAAGTTTAAATTCGTTCCCATGTAATTTAATATATTGACCCTGTCATCCGGATTCTCATATGTGCCTTTCACAAAAAGTATATATGAAAATTCAATGTTTTTATAAGTGGTGGATTCAATCTAATTAATAAATTTGACCCCTCACATATTACATATAAATAATCCAGAAGAACAAACACCACATTTGTTGCCAAATTTAAGATTGTCCAACCTTAAGAGGGAGAACAAGAAACCTATTTGTTTTCGCCATATTAAGTCATCAATCAAAGCCAGGTAACTACCGGCACAAGTAAGAATGGTGTAGATTCCCCTTGTGGTCATAAAGAGGAAAGCGAAGTAACAAAGATACCTCTGCAAACGATGCAACCTGTCTTTGTTGAAAGAGATGGAGGAGGAAATTGCTTAATTATTTGTATGACAAAAGTTACTTGGCAACTAAGTTACAAAGATATCGTGTGCCATCTTGTTTAGCGGAAGCATCGTGATCTTTCTGTCACTAAAGATACAGACAGCGCACAAGAACCCTAATTCTAAACCCCACTCACCAAACCAATCTCCAGAGAGAAAAGAGAGTACCAAAAAAAAATAATAACAATAATAATTATTCTAAACACCCCATCAACAGATAATCTCTCTCTCTCTCTCTCTCTCTCTCTCTCTCTCTCTGAACTTGAAATTTCAGAGAGAGAGAGAGAGAGAGAGAGAATTTTGAAGACTTTACAAAAAGTAATTTTGAATGAAAATCTATCCATCAGGATCGACCAAGAGAGATCTCTGCGAGAGAGAGAGAATTTTGAAGACTTTACAAAAAGTAATTTTCTATGAAAGTCCATCCATCAGGGTCCACCAAGAGAGATCTCTGCAATGAGGGCAGCCTTGTCCTTATTTTAATAGCTGGAGGAGACAGCTTCTTTCATAGTCGTTGAAAAATGGTACTACTTTTATCTTTTAAAAACTCTCCCCCGAATATATTCCAATGGCTTTCTTTAGGACTATGAACGGCGAGAATAATTGGACGACGAATCGCCATCATTAAAAAAGTGTGTTATAATAAAATGAAATGAAAAAACACGTCCAGGTATGAATTGAAAACTTATAATAAAAAACAAATTAGCGTCAGTAAGTCCTTTTGATTTGATGTTGCCCCACCATTGAAAAACTTCTAAGCAAAAAATACTATAAAGAAAGATCTCAAGCTTTCTTAGATGCCGATGGCTATCCGCGTTATACAATCTAGATCTTTTTTCCTTTCCTAACAAAGGGATGTTCGATACTTCTTGACCATCTATTCAGGGTGCAATGATTTTATGTTTTACATACATTAAATAATTATCAGAGAGATACAAGACTATATTCCCAATAATTATCTTTAAAGTTTGGCAATTTGAATTCAAATCCAAAGTGAGAAAGACGGGTAATTTTTTTTTTAAGCAGGTGCTTAGAGATTAAAATTTATATTTAACTAAATATAACCCCTAGGTTAGATCCTCTAAAGGCTAAAGTTGGCACAAAGGAGAGGCTTTGAAACACAGGGAAGCAGAATAACAAGAGAAAATAAAGAAAGAAAAAAGAAAACGACTAAAGGAAGAACAATGAAGACATGAAAGATTCTTGTTAGAAGCTCGAGGCGAAAAAAGAAGCGGACACGAATTTTAGTTTCTCATTTCTTCTAGATGCTTTTATATTTATGGTGAATATTTCAGATGAAGCCCATCAAAAATCATCCATCAAAATAGATAATGCTGGACCCTGAGTATAGCTCGTGGCCCATAAGCGTTGACAGAAGTGCTATCCAATCACGGGTTCATTGTGAAATTTATTTTCCTTCTTTTATCTTTCTTATATTATAATAATATATATCTGAACTTTAGACTCGATTGCTTGATTTATACGGCTAGTGCACGTAAACACGCCATTGTTTTGCGACATATGTTTCATGTTCTTTTAGTTGATGGACGAGTTTCAAAAGGGTAGCTTGGCGTGATCTTTGAGCCTTGACTAACTCGATTGGACAATTCAAGCTTTCAAATGTTCATGACTTTTCTATCATACTATTCATGAATCTCAAAGTATATATATTAAAGTAAAATAGACTTTTCGACATCAAAAGCAATATCTAGTAGAATAGATTTCTTTAGTTTCTAATATAAATTCGAGTGTCTTGTCAAGAAAGATGCAAGAGAATCGATTATGTAAAACAAAGTATGAGAAGCATTTTAAAGTCCAACATCAAAAGCAATATCTAGTAGAATAGGTTTCTTTAGTTTCTAATATAAATTCAAGTGTCTTGTCAAGAAAGATACAAGAGAATCGATTATGTAAAACAAAGTATGAGAAGCATTTTAAAGTGTCTAATATATATATATACAAAGATATAAAAAGAGTTTTTAGTCATTAATAAATATTTAAAAATGTTGAAAGATAAAATACTCTAACTCAATTTTATAATAGTTAATACCAAAAAAAAAACTCTAAATTAATGCATTTATAACCAATTTATCCCAAAAGAATTTTTTGATAACCAAAAATCATAAACTAATACACCCGTGACAAATTTCAAAATCGCCAAACTAATACATTTGTTACAATTTTTTTATTAGTTTTCATTTAATTGAATTAATATCACGGAAAACTACAAATAAATAGATTTGTGATCTGTGAATTGTCATGTATCGTTCAATTTAGCAACTTAACGGTAAAATTTAACGAAAACTAATGAAAAGTGAATTTATCGTAAATATATCGATTTGAAATATTTTTTCATTACATCAATCCATTTTAAAATACATCCACTAAAGAGGAGGAAAATCAATCTCTTTGAACCCTTCAAAAAGAAATAAAATAAAATGTGGAGCGTGAAAAAGAGTGCAAGAAGGACTCTTTTCTTTTCCTTTTTTCGTTGCATGTTTTATTCATCACGACAAAGACTCACTGAAAAAAGAAAAGAGAGAGAGAGAGAGGGGAAAGCCACAAATGATGAGCATCCGTTCTCTTCGTTCTCGAAACGACACTGCGGAGCGTTTCATGGGGAGAGGACTTTGGCTCTCAGTAATTTCCAGAGAGTACTGCGGGGGTTCTGACCAAACCCCCCCCCACCACCCCATCACCTCCTCCGACACGTCGCTGCCAGGGCCACGCGATTCTGCTGCTCCGTAGTACTTCGGGAAAGAGCGAGCGAGACGACCTGTCGTCTCACATCCCCCATCTGTCCCACCCACCCCCGTCCTCCCCCTCCAGTTTTCCACGTTTCCTGAACAAAATTTATCGTCCCGACTTGGCTTCAAACTCGTCGATTTCAAGATCAGTGTCCGGAATTAGGGATACTGATTAGACCTCTCAGTTCTAAATACCGTACGAAACACATATCTAATCAGTAAGAAATAAATTTCCGATAGATGCTTCCAATAATAATCCTACTAATTTGATACCCAACCTGAATGCATTATTTATTTTAATATGTTAGTGGCTTCATACATTACACCCTTAACTGGACAAAAAAAATTTCTTCCTTCATCCCTGGAGATACTTTCAAATTTTACGTCCCAAAGTTCATGTCACGTTGTAGACAAAGTCGAGACTCTTCATTATAACTTCGATTGTTTTGCGAAAAATGATTGGTTTAAAAATTATTTTCATAAAAATTGTCACTCATATTGCTTACAAAAATAAATGAACTAAAATATTTACATCATCCATAAAGATGTTTAAATATAAGTTGTTTTCAATAATAATAAAAAAATTAGCGACTAAGGCACTATTTGTTAACGTTCTTTATTTTTGTTTATAAACAAAATTTCTGTTTTTTTGTTATAGGGAACAAAAAAAGAATATAAATGCGTTTGTTTGCGTTTTTTTTCTAAATCTATTTTTTTTTTCCCGAAACACATTTGGAACAGAAATAAAAAATAAGAAAAACGTGTTTCTTGTTTTTGAACAATTTTTAAGAACAAATTTTCTCTCTTCTCTCTTTTTTTCTCTTTTTTTTTTTTTTTTTTTTATTTATTTTTCTTTGGCCGATCACCGGCCTCGGCCATGGTTGGTGACGGCCGTCGAGGGCCGGCGACCTCGTCGGAGTGTCGCCGGCCCCCGGCGAGGCTCGATCTCGCCTTGGCTAGACGAGCTTGGGCTCGCCTAGCCACCGGCGAGGCTCACCGGCCCGGCGGTGGCCGGCGAGGCCGAGCCTCGCCATGGGCCGGGCGAGGCCGCCGACCCTTGTTGGCTGGTCGCCGGCCATGCCGGAGCCCGACGACCGGCCAAAAGAAGAAAAAAAAAGAAAAAGAAAAAGAAAGAAAATAAAGAAAATAAAAATATTAAAAAATTAAAAGAAACAAAAAAATAATATAAATTTACTAAACGTGTTTCTATTCATTTTTTATTCCCGAACAAATTTACCAAACGCGTTTTTTTATTCAAAAATTGTTCTCCGAAACAGAAACACTTTTTTCTATTTCTGTTCCCTGAAACAATTTTTAAACAAAAATGTTACCAAATGCGCTCTAATTATTTTAATTGATACAAATGATTGTTTTTTTTTATTTCAAATCACTTATTTTCGTAAAACAAATGCACCCTAATAACGAACAATTCTTATCATGTAGTTATGGGATTATTGAGTTGACAAATAAGATACTATAGTCATTTCATTTCAATGTTATACTATTTTATCCATCCAAACATAGAAATTCAAGTTAATTTTCATAATGGTATATATAAAAGTAAAAACGCAAGAGGTTCAAACTTCGTATACTCCTAACAAGAGAGGTTACTTCTTACGCAGTTTGGCTCTAACTGCACTAAAATGGTATATAGGTTCTTTTCTGGGGTAATTTCAAGATATGGGCGAAGAAATCTAATTATATAGAGAATCACGAAATGCCTCGTTTTAATAGATAACTTCAATTTCCTGAGTTGGAAATCTTCCGATGTCCCAATCAACTATGCTAAACCTGGAGATTTAATGGCATGTCAATCCATCTAATTATCAAGCATTATACTCATTTAGCAAGAATCCAAGTTCGGAAGGTCTTAGTGATAGTCTGTTTGGAACGATTTTGCCTTTCAAATTGTAACTCTTTTATTAAAAAAATAATGCAACTAATGCACTTATATGTAATGCAAATAGTCACATATAAATGTAAAAGTTGATTAATATCTTGGATTATGATTGAAATATAAATAGTTAGTTTTCTTCCTCATTTTAAGGAGACGGTTAAAATCTTTTAATAATATAAATGCTTGTTCCGTGAAAGATAAATAATTTAGAAAGCAATTTTTAATAAAATGATCCCCGTAAGTATCGCTTACAAAAATAAATAAACAATTTTTTTTTTTCATCATCTTTGAAAATATGCAAAATAAATTGTTGTCATAATAAAAGCATTTTTTATTGATTGATTATTTCAAAAAATATAAGTTATCATTTTTTGAATTTTTTTCCTAAATTTTTATTTTCTGCAAAATAGAGTTAAAATTTCAAAAAATTTCTCTTGATTAGTCTTGCATATCTATACCTACATACGTACCATCTTTTCCACATGTAAAAAGGTTATGGCGCATCGGTCAGCTCCATTTCGCCTATGAGTTTGGATATTGTGAATTTGCAAAACTAGTAATGCATGTGAAAATAATGAGAATCTATAAGCACTAAATTTATATTAAGGTTTATTAAGATAAAATAAAGTGTGATCCGTAATAAAATAATAATAATAATAATAATAATAATAATAATAATAATAATAATAATAATAATAGTAGCCAGATGTTTGCGTTTTTGTCTCGAAATTATCAAAAAAAATCAAATAAAGTGTTATGCTCTGTATTTTGATTATGGATTCTCACAGAAGTTTTGATCCTTACCTGTTTGTCCTTCTTACGTTTATCAATTCATGATATGAAGAAAAGTCATTTATTTTTGGATAAGATAGCAGGTGTATCTAAGTCATACTCACACAATTTGATTGATTCATCTTCCCCAATGATCTTGAGAGGGCACTACCATATGAAGACCCAATGCATTCAAGATTTAACTCTTAGAGCATTTCGAGCAAAACTTTACTCTCGAAATACTATATAATATCATGGCATAAAATATTTTTATACGAAGTTTCATGATTATATATAAAAAAAAAATATCACAAATGATCTCTCAAACTTTGATATAATATATAATGTGATTCATGAACTTTTAATTTTTTAATATAATTTTTAACTTTAGTCCAATATAAAATACGATCCTTAAATTTTCATTTTTTTTAATGTGGTATCCAAACTTTTAGTACATGTTCAGTTTAGTTTTTGAACTATATAAAAATGTTAAACATAGTGCTTCTATTGATTTAAGTTCAAGGACTACATAAATTGAACATGTTTAAAAAATTTATAGATTATAGTGAACAAATTGAAAGTTTAATGATTACATTACACATTAAATTAAAATTCATGAGTCAAAAATTTATAGATGATTTAAATTTAGAGACTATTGTGTCGTTATTTCTTTCCGCAACGGGTATCTACTCAAACATCTAATGCTTGTTGAAATAGTCAATTCAAACCTGTTTTGGATAGATTCCAACAGTCAATTGAAATGAATCAATCTAGGAGAGCCGAGCCATGTCATGTCGCTGTTAGGGGACATCGTGGGTCCTATGTATGCCCCTTAGTACACTAGCCAGCTTTATTTTATTTGAATAAAAGCCCTAAATTTCTAGCTGTTTTTTTTTTTTTTAATTAACACCATTATCAACACTTGTCAGTCAAAAGCTGAGGGAGAGTTAGATCCTCGATTCAAAAATTTCCGTAACCCCTCCATGAAAGGAACGTGACTCCATGCAAGTAGACCTTGCCATATAATAATGACCACTAGGTTTTGACCTAGGACTATATATAATCCGATAACATCTAAACCTACACCAAATAATTTTTGAAAATGAGATAACATAATATCGAGTTTAGAAAGACTATGGAACAATTTTGTCTCATTTCAGATGCCAAAATTTATATCTTTTGAATGATTTTGCACGTCTTATGCAAATAAGTGGGGTGAGTTTGATGTGAATTTCCATAAAACCTTTTCTACCATCCCTCTCCTGGCTCTGGCTCACCCCCATTATACTTTTTCCTCGAGTTTGAGGCTCAAGTTCGAATCTTTACTGCAAAAATGAAAGAACCCACTATCGGTTTTTTTTTTTTTTCCTTTTATTGACTTCTTTTTCATTATGTTTTGCCCTTTCTGGGTTTATAGGTTTAATTAATCCATAAACCAATCTCATCTCAAAATCAGAGCTGGATTCGTAAAACACCCAGAACAGAACAGCCATCTCTCTCTCTCTCTCTCTCTGTATCTGTCTCTCTCTGTCTCTCGCACGCACACGCTCTCTCTCTCTCTCTCTTACGCAGCTTTCACGTGTCGTCTGAGGTACGATCATCGTGCTTTCCGCTTTTCCGCCTGCGCTGAGAAGAGCTAAAAATAAGCGCAGACGCATTCACATCACATATTCAGTGAGAGAGAGAGAGAGGAGAGAGAGAAACAGAGGGGGAGGGACAGCGACGGTGCTCTTCTCGGTTCTTTCCTCACGGTCCATTCAGTTCTTTATTTGAAACCGAAGACGCTTGAACCAAAGAACTGTCAACTCTTCCTCAGAGGAAAAAGAAAAAAGAGAAAAATGTCGCCGTACACACGCTTGGGTTCGCAGGCCTTTTTCACAGCCGTCTTTACCACTACTGATTTGCTGCAACTCCTACTTCTCCTTCCCAGAACCGCTGTCATTACCATTATTAAAAGCAAGAAAAAACAGGGGAAAAAATTGGGGGGAAGGAAGGGTAAAAGGAAAAAAAAAAAGAAAAAAAAGATCAGAACCCAGTTTCTCCAGTTGTTTTGTCTCCAGAAAGATCCGATCTTTTTTCCATTTTTCGGGGGCTAACGAGTTAAATTTGATCGAAAGGACTGTTTGTCAAGAACCCCATTTGCGTTTATAATGAATTTGTAGGGGAGGCACGGAGAGAAAGTCGAGAAAATTTTCACACGCGATGCAGTGCGAGTGAAGTGAAATCTGCATTCATTTTTTTGGCACTTTGCATTAAAACACTGCCGCTTTCAGCCCCCTGCCATGTCCTGCTGCTTCCGCAGAGATCTTTTCGGGCTTCGGGTCGTCTTTGTCCCTGTCAGAGGCCAGTAATTACTCCCCCTGCCACTGGACCTTTTCTTGTATGCCCATTGGCATTGCCATTGCCATTGCGCTCTCATTCAATTTCTCTCACCTAACGTTTCATTTCCTCAGCTCCTTCTGGCTTGTCACCCTCCTGTTCAGAGCATTATTGTTCACCTGGTGTTGCGTGTGTTGCCATTTTTTTTCTCTCTCTTCTTTTTTGGTTTTGGTTTTTCATTATTGTGGTTATATTGTGGTCTTGTGTAGTGTGTGAGCGTGTGTTTTTGGGCATAGAGGATCTTCCATCGATTTGATTTTGGTCCGAGTCGGAAGTGCGGGTGTTGTTGGATGGCTGCTCGGCCGGGCTGTTCGTCGTCGGTGCCGTCGCTGCCGCCGCCGTGCCCGAAGTCGCCGCCGGAGTATCCGGACTTGTATGGGAAGCGGCGGGAGGCTGCAAAGGTGCAAATGCTGGAGAGAGAAATTGGTTTTCTTGAGGTGGGTCCTCAGCCCTTTTGGAGTTGTTTTGGCTTGGTTTCTTGTTTTTTGTTTTACTTTACTCTTTCGGTTTTGCTGTTTGGAGTCTCTTATTGAGCATTACCTGTTGTACCTGAAAAATGATAGAAGAAAAAGATAAAAAATTGTGATTTTGGGAAATGGATTTGTTGCTTGCTGTGATTGGTGGGGTATAAGAGAGCTGAGACAGATCCTTGGGAAGAAAATTGTGGTGGAAAAGTTAAATAAGTGTAAATTAATCCCTTTCACGGCGAGTTTAATTTGTGATGATGAGGAACTTATGAGTGGGGTGCTTCTAGCAACGTTAATGCATTGTGCTTGATCATCCTCACTTGCTCTTTCTCTGTTTTCCCCCTATATTTTTCAATAGTTTTTACTGGAAAACTTTTCTGGTTATGTAATCTTGACAATTGGGTGGAATCTCTGCTTGGAGCAGGAAGAATTAAAGTCTCTTGATGGACTTCCACCAGCTTCCAGATGCTGCAAAGAGTATGCTTAATTTGCAATTCCTTGTAGAAGTATATAAACAGTTAATTAAAATGTTGGTTGGAAAGCTCGCTCCATGTCCATCAGCTAACTCTTTTTTTCTGCTTGAATGTGACGGCCTTCAGGGTTGCCGATTTTGTTGTGACGAAGGCCGATCCTATCATGTAAGATAATTGGATTATGCAACCTGTGATACAATTGATATGGTATTTTTTATCCTTTTGGTTCAATTTCATGCAGAGACCGGAAGGGAAATAAATCCTGCCGCTTTTGGAAGTGGCTCTGGTAGGATTTTCTTTTCTGTATTTTTGTTCTTCATTATACTTGCTGATACTCTTGGTGCTTTGTTCTTCCGTTGCTTATTTTAATTTAGACTCAGATACTTCACAAGAAGCAGAGTGCATTTAATCATCCCATATTCTATGACATGCTGGCATGGTATTAGATTCACAGCATTCGGACAGCTTTGATTCAATTGAATGTATGTTTTGTAGTTTCATTTGATTGCAAAGAGGAGATACATTTCTGTATACTTGCCATACCGTTCTATACAATTGAAAAGTATGTAGAAGATAAATCACTGTGCCTGCTGCATAAATTTGCTGCTATATTATGCTAAAGGCTTGTGTTGTTTTAGTAAGCCTCTTCAACCCTCTTCCCCACAAAAGTACATCACAATAACTCCTCCACCCTTTCACTTTTAGTTGTCATTGGTGATCCTTCCACGAACTGTCTTCATCTCAGGCTTTACATCATCTTTGGAAATTGCATGCTGAACTCTGTTTGACTGTTTGTTATTTTCTATCATTAAATCATCCTGATTATCATTTAGAAACTAGCAGAAGAAGCTCATCTAATCATAAATCCTTTTTTTATGGAGAATTTTATCTGCAATAACCTTGTTTGTGAATGTTGGCCCTTACTATACGGCCTTAAAGGATATATTTCAAAAGCTCATGGGGAAGGACAATATAACTTCTTTGTTCCAATAGAAGTCAAACTGTCAACTTAAGATGATTCCTGATATACTGTGGTTTTGCTCCTTGGCTTTGCAGCGGAATGTCCTGTTTTAGCCTCTCATGGTTTTGCTGCTGCTGCTATTCTGCGTGCCCGATTCATTTACAATTGCCCTGCAGCTGCAAATGCAACTCGTGCAGCTCATCTAAATGTTGCTCGTGTCCAAGTTGCTCAGCACGCAAGTGTCGGTGTTGCTCGTGTCCCAAATCTGATTGCTGTAGAGGCATATGTTGCTGTTTCAGAAGTTGTACCTTTTCCTTTCCTTCTTGCCCTAGTTGCTCTTGCTCTAGTTGCTCTTTCCCTAGCTGCTCTTGCCCTAGCTGCTCTTGCTATTCCTGGCCTAGTTGCTCTTGCTCTAGTTGCTCTAGTTGCTCTTGCCCTAGCTGCTCTTGCTGTTCCTGGCCTAGTTGCTCTTGCTTTTCCTGCCCTAGTTCCTCTTGCTGTTCATGGCCTAGTTCATCCTGCCTTAAGTGCCCGAAGGTAAGCTGTTGTTTCAGTTGTAACTGTAAAAAAATATGTTGTGATCCTTGCTATTTATGTTACTAGCACAAAATTTAAATAATATTCTCGGTCTTGTTCCTCCTCGATCCATATTTGAGTCGTTCATAAGAGAATGTCGAAAGGACCAATGAAGATAATGAAATAGTTGAATTGGCAAAGTTTCCATTCGCTAATTTGTGCTATCATGGAGGGAACCATCCATTCATCAAGTTGAAAAGGGACAAAATTATTGGCCTGAATGACTCGTGTGGCAGATTCATGCCAAGCTACCTATCTGGTTACTGACATGAATCTGAAAAAAAAAAGGAGGGGGGTTAGTGTAGGCACCTTAATGACTTTGAAGGGATAGGCGAAACTCCAATGCGTCAATTAGCTGATTTGTGCACTCGTCTTCATGACTTTAAAGGCATAGGCGAAATTCCAATGCGTCATTTAGCTAATTTCTACGCTCGTCTTCATCAGTTAAGTCTCATCTGAGCTGCTGGACTGCGGCATCTTACTCTGCTTCTTGAGCCTACTAATGCTCTTCTTCCTTTTTAGCCTATGCTAGAATTTGCAGTCGGTAAAAGTAAAAAAGACGGGCCTAAATTACCAGACAAACTCCAGGATTCAGACTCAATGAAGGAAAAGGGCAAGTTGGCTCTGCATATTTGGGGATAAGGTCAGGCCTGGACCGATTTTCAGGTGGGGTACGGATCCTTTGAAATTATAGTAGGACCCAGATGGTCACTGTTCATGTTTTTGAAAAATTTCACACTGATTTGTATCCGAACAGGAAAAAAAAAACATATTGAAGTGAGAGTCATGTCGTCCTGATATAAATGCTCTGCTCTCGTGAGCTATGACATCATTTTTTATTAAATCTAGAAGATTTGACAAGCGCCACTTACTTCCACGATTGAACTAAAGATATTTAGTAATTATCAAACGGTGGTGTTCGTGTTGTTCTCAATACCTAAGAATTCGCAAAACCTCGTCATGGTCCTTTATTTTGCTCAAAGCACAAGACGGATCGGTACACTTTGCCTGGCTGAGACCAGAGCATTGGAACATGAAAAATAAAGCCTACAAGCAAAGAACCACATAAGTAAAACAATACCATGAGGTGCTTCCATTATAAAAAGACCTTCCTTGTCGCTCCCATAGTTCCTTGTCTGAGGTGTTTTAAAAACAGAGGCCTCAGCCTCACACGCTTTCTGTTGCATCAACGTTTACCATAAAATCAAAGTACAAGTTTCACTCTTCCTCCTTTCAATCCTCTAGGCCTACATATAGAATTATCGGATCGATAGCAACACCGCACGATGCAGTGTTGTATTGATTCCGCCCTAGTTGGTTGAAAAAAAGCTAAGCTACTTAATTCACAAATAGCAGCTCGTAACCGAGCCAGCCAGGGGAAAGCCGAAACACCACACCGAAAGCCCGAAAGATTGACCTCTCAACTCACCAGCTTGGTCCATGCATAGGCCACCGGACTCCTAACTTGGTTTTGAGCATTGCTCCAAACAATGCTGCCGAACTCCGACCTTGTTGTTGGGTTCGTGCCCTTTTTCGAGACGAAGGTGACCGTGTACCTCATCTTGTCCCCGACTTTCGGAAAGATGAGCTTCATCGGCTTCACCGTCACCCCGACCGTTGACGGGCCCGTGACCGACACATTGTACATGGACCCTGCGGCCCCCACATTGGTCAGCTCGCGAGTGTATCTCACGACCTTCTTGTCATTGAACACCACCGAGAATGATGGGTAGTTGAGTTCACCGGGGTCGGAGAATTTTCGAGAGCATGTGACGTTAGGGCGCTTGACAATTGCCTTCACGCGGTCGATGGTGTAGTCCAGGGAACAGAGAAAGGCGATGTAGTCTTCGGCCTTGAGGTCATACACGAGGCCGGGAGAGAGGGCCTTTTGGGGGTCCACATGGCCTGAACCGTGAGCCCATGGAGTAGAGAATGCGCCACCGGCGGCGTCCCGGAGAGGGGACCCGGTATTGTCTAGGTTGTAAGCAGTGGTCATGAGAGCGGATTTGATTGCGCTCGGGCTCCAATTTGGGTGGGCAGATTTGAGCAGCGCCGCGACTCCGCTTATGTGCGGGCATGACATGGACGTACCTTGAAAAACCAGTTAAGCGCGTCAGTGATGATAGCATTCATAGTAACATAAAAACCACATCAACATATCCTTGAAACTAGATCTTCACACGACACCACTCTCATCTAGGTCAACAGGATTGGCCTATGTACGATAAGCTGATCGGGTTGGATGCGAATTCTCAGCAAATGTCAAAAAATGTCATCTGAAGATTTTTCAAATTTTTTTTTTTGGGTCGAATGTCATCTAAAGATTAACAAGCAATTGCGCTGCCACATTCTATCATGTTGCAGATCGAATTTTTGTAACGGCACCATAGATCACCGTTCGATGCAACCAATTTGGTTCATCAATTGGGACCACCTTCTCCATTATTTTTAGACTCATAAACCACCATTATTCACTGAAGGTGGTACCTCTTTTAGCAGTCAGTCTATGCAAGCCAGCCTAGCCTTTTGTAATGCTCAAGCAGAGACTCTTATCACATTAAAGTAAATGGAGCACGCCCAACTACAACGTTTTCACATGTCAACATCACGTTAGGAAATGTGAGAAACACTTCATAAATGGAGAACTAGCCGTTAGGCAGCAACCATTACCTGAGACTATGTTGAACTGGGTCTTCCGGGTATCGGACTCCAGCCCGGTGGGCCCCGCTGCCTCCGACCAGCCGGCCAATATGTTGACCCCCGGCCCGATCACGTCCGGCTTCAGTATCTGCTGTGTCACCGTGTTGGGCCCCCTGGAGCTGAACGCCGCCACCACCGGCGATGGCCTCACGTTCACCACCGTCCCTCTGAAGCTGAGCACCGCAGTCGGGCTCCGGTCGCTCTTCACGTACTCCCTTATCACATCCCCCATTTTCCTCCCAACTGCGACCGCCGGGATCAGGTGGCTGTCCGCCACCAGCTCATCCCCGCTCGCGGCCGTGTTCGCCAGTATCATCCCCACTCCGCCTGCGTCCCGCACCACCTGACCTTTATCAACACGGGCATTCACCCCCCAGTCACACAGCACCACCTTCCCACGCGTGAGGGCGGGGTTGAGCGACCCGGGCAAGCACAGTTGGCCTGAGATATTGGAATCTTTACTATAAATCACGGGCACGGGATTATGCCCCATCCCAGGCCCTGAATAAAGCGAGACTCCGGCATAGCGCTTGCCGTTGCCTAACAGGGCGTATGCTGGAAAATCGCGATCGAGGGTTCCGGCACCGACGGTCATGATCCAAGGCGCCACATTGACGAGTGATTCCTTCGCCGGCCCGTAGTTTCCAGCAGAGCAAGAAACAAAAATGCCCCTCTCCATGGCAGTGAACGCGCCGATGGCGATCTTGTTGCGGTAATACGGGGCAATCCCGCGGCCACCGAGGGAGAGCGAGAGGACATCGACACCATCAAGGATGGCTCGGTCCATCCCCGCGAGGATGTCCGCCTCGAAGCAGTGACTGCTCCAGCAGACCTTGTAAGCAGCCACACGAGCGTGCTCCGCCATCCCGCGAGCCGTCCCGCTGGCGTACCCGAGAAGGCTGGCGTTGGCCACCGGCGACCCGGCCGCGGTGCTGGCCGTGTGGGTCCCGTGCCCGTCCCGGTCTCTCGGCGATTCCACTTCCTTCGGGTTCTTCAAGAAATTCGAACCTTCGATTTAACCCAAAACAAAATGCAAAGTCATCACCCAGAGGACGCAAGAACAGTTCAATTGTAAGAACCAACTCAATGATCATTCAAATTTCCGCAGATCACACAATTCAGACACGAATGACATGCTTTCACTTATATTCTTGTTCATTCTTACTAAAAATTGAACCCCATCATAGTAATTACTTACTAAAAATGATGAATCTTCAAGTTAATGATGAATTACCAGAGGCCATGCGGTATCCCTTGGAGAAGAACCGAGCTCCGATCAGCTTCTTGTTACACACTTCCGGCTGAAGTCCGGGCCCGATTTGCACTTGCCCTTCCACCGGGCCGGCACCTCGGGCATGCCGGCGTCGTCGAAGCTCTTCGACTCCGGCCAGACCCCGGTGTCGAGGACCCCGACGATAATGTCCCCGAAGGCGCGCCGCTTCCCGCCGTTGGGGCCCTCCTGCGGATCCGACAGCCCGAGGTCGTTGGAGATGCCGAGGAACGCGGGGGTCCGGGTGGTGTGGAGGTCGTAGACGGTGTCCTCGTAGACGCCGAGGACGGAGGCGGACGACCGGAGCGCGTCGGCCTCGTCCGGGTCGAGGGACGCCGCGAAGCCATGGAATGCGGCGGTGTAGGTGTAGAGGAGCGGATCGCCGGCGGCGGCATCGGTGGGCGTCGGAGGAGGAGAGGGAGTGGAGGCTAGAGGCGTACCAGTCGCGGTGGGTGGCGAAGGAGGGGGCATCTGGTGGGGGTCCATGTGGACAATGTACGTCTTCTTGGCGGCGGCGGCGGCGGCCGAGGACAGCAGCAGCGCCAGGCATTGCAGGGCGGCGAGCGAGCAGATGCGGAGGTTGGCCATGGCTAGCGGAGAGAGGCGAGGTAGAGAGAGAAAGAGTGAAGGCACAGTAGTTGGGGTGGCTAACAAGGAGATATCGTCAGAGGAGGAGGAAGATGCGGGGAAGGAGAGACTACAGAGAAAGACGCTCGTGTCGTGGGTTATATATTCGGCTCTTTGAGAAAAGGGGCTTGGATTTTGCTCTTATTACATATATACCATCGTACCTCGATAGTTTGGTTGTGCTCATTGATCATGTAAAGCGCGGACACGCGATATGATACGACACGACACGCGATACGTCATTTCTCAAAAGTAAAGAATTTCGACACGTTAAATATTAAATAAATATTTATATTTTTAATTTGATTCAAATTCACAAATAAATAAATAAATAAAGAGTTTACAATTAATTTATACTAATAATATTAATAAATTTTATACTTTTTTTTTTCATTATCCCAAATTTACATTTATTTTTCGAAATCCCCCTCTTCCCAAATTTACTTTTATTTCGAAACCAACTCCCCCCTCCGCCCAAACTTCCCTCCTCTCTTTTCCCCCAAATTTTTTCCCTCCCCACGTCGTCCATTTTCCCCCACTTTATTCATTGACAAACAAGCTGTCCTGTCACTTTTCCTCCCCCCCAAACAAAAACCCTAGCTTTACTTTACCTCATTCTCCTTTTACCTCTCGCCGCACGACCCTTCCTCTCCTCCTCCTCTAGATCTGGCTCCTTCCTCGCCACTCGCCGCACGACCCACTTCTTCTTCTTGATCTCCACGTTCTTCCGGTACCCTTTTTCACATAGATCACGAACCAGCGAGTCCCGTGATCGAGCACGGCCACAATCGCATCCTCCACCTTGGTGAAATTGCTGCTCCCCCGCCGCCGGAGTTGGAGCCGGAAGATGGGTGGACCATGGTGAGGAGTCGTGTGACTAGTGAAGTGATTTGGTTGAGACTTCCGGAGACGACGCTCTTGACAATGCCGCTAGTGCCCTCAAACCCATCTTTGCATGTCTCCTGGTTTGGTTTGCAAGTGCAGCACTTAGCCATGTCCTCGCCGCTCACCGCACACGACCCCCTTCCTCGCCGCTCTTTCTCTGGCCATTTCTCGCCGTCGCGGGCTCACCGTCGGTCCGTCTCTGCTCCCTCACCGTCACTTCCACCCTCCATCGTCCGCCGGACACGCGTGTCCAAACGTGTCGAGCAAAGGTTGACCACATGTCGGATTTCGGACACGCGTTGACTGCGTGTCCGAGCGTGTCCGATGCGTGTCGACGTGTCCGACACGCTCCAACACGTGTCGGACACGACACGGAAGCACAGACAACGTGTCCGTGCTTCATAGGTCACTAACCTAACTAACTAGTCATGGAGGGCCAGTCACATAACTTGATATAATTGTATCACAAGTCTTTTTGATATGCAACACATTTCTCGATTGCGGTATGTAAAGTTTCTCACTTATATAATGCGATCCATTGACATGACATTGCTAGCTTTGGTATGTTTCTGGGTATTCCATGATTCTAAAATTCGGCACTTAATTTTATTTTTCGTTTTCTTTTTCAATTGCGTAATTTGACATTAGTTGACTAATGTCTGAGGTTATTTTGCAATTTTCAGAGCTTTTGTAATTCTCGATAGTGTCTTAGACTTTTAACTGCGATGGGTAATTCTTTTTAACAAGCAATAGTGATTTTTTTTTTTATAAGGATGAGTGTATTGAAAGTATTAAAATTTGATATGATAGTGTAATTAAAATCTAGGACTTATTATAAATGTGTAGTCGAATGATAAAAATTTTAAAAGTCAAGTCAAGTCCTAAAATTTGTATGATTTGTCCAATTAAGTTCATTTGTTGATTGTACTCCCTGACATGATAAGTTTTATAACTGAATTTTATCTTTTAAAAGTTTTAGGTTTCGATTATATTTTCATGACAAGTTATATACTTGATTATATTTTTTAAAAGTTTTAGAATTTTCTTAGTTAAAAGAAAGCTTCAGGATTTAATTGCACGTACCTGATAAGCATTAGAACCTTCAACGAATGAACGAGTAACTTTATAAACGGATGAGTAACCCGTTCATATCAAAGAAGAGTGAAAACAAAATTCCGACAAAATCGAGGGGCAAAAAGGGGAACGCGGGGGCGGCACGCCGTACATGGGGAAGGATCGGGACACGCGGGGACGCGGAGGGGATCGCATTGATGTTGTCGCGTAGAGCGTGGGGGGACGACATCACGCCAATCCAGGGGACGGAGGGCAACACCAACGCCAACATCGACGCCGACACTAACACTAGCGGATACCTTTAGTTCCTTGTTTTCTTTCGGGTTCGGGAGTCTAACAATTTTGACCGGAACGGCCCAATCCGAGTGCGGCGGTGCCCTCCCGTTACCACACACCTCAAGGCTCGTGCGTGCCACCACTGACCGACTCTTCGCGAGCTCACTTCGAACTCACGTCCTTAGGCAACCTCCTCCTCCGCCTCCCCCACCTCCACCTCCACGCGCGCGTAATGGCACGTGGTTTTCTCAGCAGTTAACGGTCCGCCAACGCCGTGTTCTGTGGCCCGAGACCTATGATGGATGAAAAATTGTGCTCGGACCAAAACGACACCATTTGACATTGTCCTTCATGTTTTATTCACGTTAGTGCTACCTATGAGAGAAAATAATAAAATAAAAGACATGTTAGCCTTTTCATTATCAATTAACTGATTTGATTATATCAATTTGATAAATTTTAAGATTATAATTTTTTGAAAAGTTTTATGACTTTGATGAAGTTTTAGAACTTCCGGTACAATTTCAAAAAAAAAAAATAATGAGCCATTCAATATAAACGACGCTGCTGTCATTGTCACAACTAGCGTCGTTGGTGACCGTCATTTGTGCTCACCTGGAAAATTTGAGAGGGAGAATTACCAAAAAATACTTAAATCTATTGCAATTATGTCAATTTAGTCATAAACATTTTTTTTTTATCGATTCAATCCTAAACCTTATGTATTTGTACTAATTTAGTCCATCTAATTAATTTTGGTTAGTTAACGTCGGCCAGACAGCATCTATGTCGGTATTGATCGGCCAAAATTAATCGAATAAACTGAATTGATATAAATGCAAAATGTTTATAACATAATTGATATAATTATAATATGTTTATAAATTGTTTTGGTAATTCTCCTAAATGGAGACCATGCAACCACTGCGACATCCTTGCAAATTGCAACCAACTTGCGTGCCCAACCTCACCCTCTCTCTAGGCATTATAAAAAGGCCATCACCACCACAATGGTCTCTGTGGAGTGACGAGCGTGGAGGGGTGGTCGAGCCGGTTAGTGGTGGTGGTTGCAGCAAACAATCCTAGGTCGGGATTCTTTTTCCTAGTTACGTAATTTAGTCGAATTTTTGTTTTTTGTCTAATGAAACTCTAAGCACCCTTCCAAGCTAAGCCTGAAATGAAATTCGAGAAAGATTTGAAAGTTAAATCATGTTCAATAAAGGGAATTTGGATTAGGATTTTTATCATGGGCGCGTGTAGCTCACTGACGAAGCTGAGGAGAGTGACGGGAAGATAGTCAACGCATCGAAGCAAGACAAAGGAAAAAGCTGGCAAAAATAAAAAATGATTTCACGTGGAACAGGGATGGGGCGAGTGGAGAGAAAACATGCAAAGCCGCTGAAGATGGCGACTAGGTTGCATCGACATGCGACGCGATACGACACAATACGTCGACATGTCATTTCTCAAAATTAGAAAATTCCGACACGCTGAGATTTGTTATATATTAAATGCATATTTTCATTTTTAATTAATTTGATTCAAATTTATAAATAAATAATTAATTAAAAAAGAACCTAAAATGAATTTACACTAATCACTCAACATACACACAATACTTTTATTTTTCGAAATTACTTTTTAATTTCATTTAATAATTTTTTCGATTAAATTTTCACCCCCAACTCCCTTCCCTCGTCTCTTTTCCCTCTCCCCAATTTTTTTCACTTTCTTTTCCCTCCACGTGACGGGCTTCACTTCCCCCTCCCTTTTTTATTCTTTTATTTTCCTTCTCAAAACCCTAACCCTAGTAGCCTCTTCTTCTCCTCCTCCTCGCCACAGCCGTAGGATGCCTTTCCTCTCCTCTTCCTCTCGGTCTCTGCTTGCTAGGGATGGAACGCGTGGTCCTTGTGCACCAAGAGGCTGCACACCGCCACGAACTCCTCCTCCTCCTCCTCCTCCCCCTTGCTGCCGCCGTTGCCGCCCCACTCGACGACGCCACCCTCCCCCACGCGCGCCTCCCTCGTGAAGTTCCTACTCACAGCCCTTACCTCAGTCTCTTCTCTTTCTTTGGCCGCCTCTCACCGTCACAGGCTTGCCTTCGCTCGCAGCCTCGTCTCTGCTCCCTCGCCCTCACCTCCACCCTCCATTCTCTTTCGGACACACGTGTCGAAACGTGTCGACAAATCTGACACACGGTTAACGCGTGTCCGAGCGTGTCGACGTGTCCGACACGCTCCGACACGTGTTGGACACAACACGGAAGCACATGTAACATGTCCGTGCAACATAGGGTGGCAATGATTGAGCCCATTTCTTTTGGTATCGGGCAGTGCGCACCATAAATATCAAATCTTCCGGCGAATATCCAAAACACATATTTTCTTTGAAACGGATGCCTAGAGAACCGCACGCCACCTTTTGTGCCTTTGCACTTTCAGCCGATGCCCTCCTCCTCCTCCTCCTCCTTAAGCCGACATCAAAAAATATTTCAATTGAAAAAGGAGGAAAAAAGAAGAAAAAAATGCTGCAGAATCACGTAGATAAATGCTCAAATATGGCCAACTCATTCAAGTGATCGAGACCTAGCTTTGAAAGTGTTGGGTTTTTTATTTGATAAGCTAAGCTAGGCTCGTCCGTTCATATTGGGCCAAATCCAGCCCATAAAGAAGAGCCCATGAGATAGAAATAGTGGTTATTTTTTCAGTAAAAATTAACTCCTATATATAAAAAGAAAAAGGAAGAGGGGAACATTAGAATCGAAGTTCGTTCTTCTTCCCCCTTTTTGAAACAACAGTAAACTCTCTCGAAAACAAAACTACAAGGGCTTCGATTAATTCTTTTGAGACTGCAACAAGTATTTTATCTGTGACAAATAAGGTATGTTCATCTCCGTGATATGCTTTTCAATCAGTGTTACATGTTTCCCGGACCCATTTCCACGTTTGTTTTCAATATTCGATCGTTCGAGTATCGGTTCATTTTTCAGGAATTCATTTCCTTCATTGGTATTAGAGCTAGGTTGTTCATGTTTCCTGATAATTGTTGATGTTCATGTTCGTTTTTGGCCAAAATTTTGAGAATTAACGTCATCGGACGTTCGAGGATGGAAATTCCGACACCCGCGTATTGTTCACCTCTCTTTTTTAATTTTTCATAAATCAAAATTTATTTTTGATAGTGCTGGGTTGTAGGTCTTATTGAGACGAGAAAACGACGAGTGGCTTGCTGCCGGGGGCCGCCGGACGTGCTGCCATGCTCAGCTGGAAGTTTTTGGCTCGTCGGCGCGGCATACGCCTGTGTGTTTTTACTGTTTTGACCTTGCTTTCTTTGCAATATTACAATTTTTCCCCTATATATTGTTTTTACGATTATATGCCCTTATTTTTCATATATATATATTACTGTTTTTCCCATTGTTGACTCGTTGACCCGACCCGATCATCCGTTGACTTGTGTTGACCATTGACCTGAGTTGATCGGCCGTTGACATGCGTTGACCATCGTTGACCGGCATTGATCGGTCGTTGATTGGCCATTGACCGGCAACCAAAAAAAAAAAACACAGATAAAATGTATTTTTCAATTTTTTGTTCACTATGGATTATGTGTAATCCATTTTTGTTCTACATTTGTTGCAGGAACAATGATGTGTTTAGTATGCATGCCTATATTTTCAAGAACAAATGAGCAGAAGGTAAGACTTAAAGGGCTAATTGCGGAATTAGCTAATTATCGGTGGAATGATAGTGATATGGTATCACATATGGTCAGAGTCAACTAGATGATACAAGGAATCATCTAAAATGATTATCTTATGTCGAATTTTCATAAGGTGCTAGCCATAATGAACACTCTTCCATTATAATGGCAAATAGTGCTAGATTGCTTATGAGAAGTCAACGTGACTCCTAATTATAAGAAGCTTGTAGTGGCTTTTGTAACAGAATACTATAAAATTGAGGCGACAAAAACTCCAACCCTCGGTTGAGTGTTAGTTGGTGCATAATGGATGCACCTTGGAGAAATCCTAAGGGATTTCCATTTGTCTTTCCATGATTGCCCAATGTGCCTATAAAATTCTCAAAGGAATTTACTAAAAGATTAGAAGAGTCATGAGTATCTTTGATTATTTATTTATTATTATTTTTTTCTTAGATTGGTTTAAGATATTTAAGTGTAAATATTTCTTTCCATGTTGATGTTGTTAGTAGCTTCCAATGTATTGGTTACATTATGTAAATATGTGTTTTTTTCATTAATGGATATTCAATGTTGATTGCTTCTGTTATTATTATTTCTCGTGAATAGTTTAAATAAGTTTTATTAGCTTTAAATAACTTATTTTGTATATAAGGTTATATTAATGACAATTTCAATTTAGGATTTTGGATGATGATTGGAAATAATAGTGACTTTTTGATTCTGAAACCTTATTTAAAATATTCATTAATATGATGAGTTTATACAAAATGAATGCATAAATAATAGGCATTAATAATTCGTGCATGTGTGTCTAATATATTCAGATCCAATGATTTCAACAACTAATAGTATAGTCGTTGAATTGGACAAGAGTGAGAAGCTGAACGGCGATAATTATAAAATATGATATATGAAAATTGAATATGTGTTGGAAGAGCAAGAAGCACTAAAAACTCTTAACTTTATTATGGAAGAACTTGAATATTGGAACATTGCACAACACAAAAAGAGATAAGGATGCATTTGCTGTATGGAAAAGAAAGAACTCCATTGCTTGCATTACGTTGCTGAGCAGTATGGAGAATGATGTCATGTGGAAGTTCATGCGTTTTGAGAATACCAAAGAAATGTGGGAAGCATTAGTAGCAAGATTTGGTCATACATCAGTAACCAAACTGAAACGGCTCACAATAAAGTTTGACTATTACAAAAAGCCTCATGGTCAGACCATGAAACGACACTTGAGAAAGATGTCAAACATGATTAATGAGCTAAGTGATGCTTGTCATATTCTGACTGACGAGTAGCAAGTGCAAGCAATGATCCGTTCCTTGTCTCAAAGTTGAGACCATATAAAGGTGCATGTAACACACAATGAGAATATTAAAACCTTTGAGAATGCAGTTTGCCACCTTGAGCTAGAAGACGACTGCTTCATGGTGGCTAAGCCGAAAACCGATATTTTTCATGCAAGTTCTAACTCACAAGAGGCTTCGAGCTCTAAGCGCAAGTATCCTGATTTGTTCAAAAGGTGGAAAGGCAAGGGAGCGAGCTCTTCAGAAAGAACCAGGAGTTGACCAACATGAAAGAGGAAAGCGTCATTAAGTAAAGAGAATGTCAAGGGTTAAGTGTCACAACTGTGGCAATAAAAGTCACTATGTTTGTGACTGTCGCAAGCCAAAGTAAGTAAACACCCATTGTATTATTGAGAACTTTGCTTATGTATTAAGTTATGTATTTTTAACTGAATATAATCTTTTGATTGTAGATTCGGGAGTAACAAATCATGTAACGAATGAGAGAGAATCATCCGCGGAATTCGGACAAGTATTGACCTGAATGAAATGAATCTATGTAGGGAATAACTCCAAAGTTGAAGTAAAAGGGATTTGCACTTACCAATTAAACGTGCGTGGTGGACGCTCTTTGTTCCTACATGATGTACTATATGTTCCGGAAATTCGTTAGAATTTAGTGTTTATGTTGGTGTTGATTAAACTAGGTTTCAATTTAAACTTCCATAATAATAGTGTGGATTTATATTTGGATACAAATTACTATAGTTGTGGTTATTTTTTGGATGGTTTTATTGCATTAGACGACTATGATAATGTCAATGTTTGTTATTCTTTTTTCACGTCTTCTAATTCATATAATATATATGTGAATGTGCGACATGCTAGACTTGGTCATATTAGCCAACGATATATGAATAGATTAACCAAAGAAGGTTTGTCGGGCAACATTGAAAAGGTCAATTTGCTCATATGCGAGCATTGCCTAGCAAGAAAAACAACAATGAAACCATTTGGAAAATGTACAAGAGCTGAATTTCCTCAACATTTAATCCATTATGAAATCTGTGATCCAATGAATGTGAGATCAAGGCATGAGGCTGTTTATTTCATCATATTATAAATGATTATATTCGATTCAAATATATATATATATATATATATATATATATATATATTTGATTTCTCTTAAATATGAGGCATTAGATTGTTTCAAAAGGTTTATGAGCTTGATAGAAAATCAAATAGATAAGAAAATAAAAGCATTGAGATTCGATCGAGGTCAAGAAAAGCTATATGATGAGTTCAGAAATTTATGTGATGAAAAGAGAATAAAAGGCAGTTGTCTACTTTCTATATTCCTCAACAAAATGGTGTTGCGGAAAGGAGAAACAGAATTCTACTAGAAATAGTTAGGTTTGTGATGGCGCATGCTAACTAATCTATCACCTTTTGGGCTAATACATTGTTGACTATTGTCTATATACTCGACCGTATGCCTTTCAAATTAGTTACTTCTACTCCACATGAGTTATGGGCAGGTAGAAAATCCGACTTAAGTTTTCTTAAATCATGGGGTTGTGCTGCTTATACTCACGAACCCTATCACAAGTATATGAAATTTGGTCCTAGAGGTAATAAAAATATTTTCATAAGATAATCAGAACACTCGAAATGGTATGTGTATATAAGTGAGCAAAAAAGTGGGAGTATAACTGAATTTGAATCACGATATGTCACATTCTTAAAGAATGAATTTCCTAATAATGGCAAAATAGGTGAGAATTACTTCCTATTTGAAATCCTAGATTAAGATAATGACTATAACAGAGTTCGTCCAAGTAGGAGCAATGTGAGAAGTAATGAATTAAATTTGACTCATTCTCAATTTTAACCACCTGATAAGACGTATAGTCATTATTTAATCTGAGTGGGAGCGTAATAAAGAACAATGTGCAAAGTGTATAATCTCCTGTACAACGAACAAGTTATAAAAGTATTCCCCGTCGACATTTTGACATTGAAATTGAAATTTTCATGGTCGCTTCACAAGATGATGAGCTCATGAATGTAAATGAGGCTCTAAGTTGCCATAATAAGGAAAAATAGATGCGTGCAATGAAAGGAAATTGAGTCAATGAAGTCGACTATATTTAGGAATTGGTTGATCTTTCAAAAGGACGCAAAACCATTGGAAACAAATGGGTTCTCAAAATAAAGTGTAAAGCTAATGGCTCAATAGAGAGATACAAAGCTCACCTTGTGATGAAAGAGTATAATCAATAGGAAAGAATTGATTATGATGAAACATTTTCTCTTATAGTGAGATTTACATTAATTCGCCTTATTCTAGCAATAATGGCTAGTAGGGGTGAGCAACGGTCTAGGGTCGATCCTGGACCGGCCTAACCCTGCCGGTCCTGGTCCGGTTCCCAAGGGGACTAGGTTTGTCCTTGGTCCCGAAATTCCAGGACCAACACTGTGCGGGTTGGTCCTCGGTCCTAAGAGTTTTGGGTCGATCCAACCCTGAACCAACCATGTATATTATATTATATTATATTATATTATTTATAATTCTTTTATATATTCAAATTATATTATATTGAGATGTTCTATCAATAGCACTAATAGTAATTTCAATTTAAAACTTTTGTTGAGTATTAATTAAGTGTCGTTTGTTTTGTTTTCAGGTGTTTAGAAGTTCAAGTGAATTAACAAGATGTGAAGTTATATATTCATGGTTTATATTAAGTATTTTGAACTTTTTATGGTTTAATTGTATTTTACTAATGAATTTCAGCTGCACTTTGCTTTTCAATTTATGTCAAATGGTAGAAGTTTTTGAAAAGTAGAGTAGTACCGCAGTTGCTATGGTGATTTGCTAGTCAAGTGGTGTGAAGCTCATTTTTTGGTTGAGTGGACTCTACATGATCAAATGCAGGAAAACGTTTTTGCATATGGTGTGATGAATATTAAAGATAGATGATTACAAGAACTTTCCATCTTGTCCCATATCTCAATGAGCGGTTAGCAGGTACGAAATTTCTATTATTGTGTCATCTTAAATTTGCTAAATATGTATTGGTATTTATAGTTTAGTTGCACAATGCCGCATTGTCGATGGATGTGTAATTTGAATTTGTAGGTTTGCTTTTTTAGGGAATATAAAAAATAAGATGAAAAAATTATCGATCGGTCCGGGTTGACCACGAACCGGACCGAACCCATTGGGTCAGTTCGGTCCTTGGTCCCAGGCTTAATAGGGTCGGTCCTCAGTCCTAAAAATTGAGGACCGACACTGTACGGGTTGGTCCTAGGGTTAGGGGGTGGCTCGGACCAACCTAGACCATGCTCACCCCTAATGGCTAGTATGGATCTTAAATTACATCAACTGAATGTAAATATTGCTTTTTCTTAATAGGGAATTAGAAAAAAAAATTTATATGGAACAACCCGTTGGTTTCATTTCAACAAGCCAAAAACAAAAGATATGTCGACTTTTGAAATAAATAAATGGCCTTAAGCAGTCATCGAGACATTTGTGTATATGTTTTCATAATGCCATAATGACATGATTTTACAATAATTGACGAGGATCATTGTATATATATCAAAAGATCCAAAAATCAATTTGTAATCATATCATTATATGTTGATGATATATTGATTGCCGGAAGTAATATGGAGTTTGTTAATACTGTTAAGGATTTGTTGTCTTCTGATTTTTAGATGAAAAGTATGGGTGATGTTACATATATTCTTGGAGTTAAGATTTCAAAAGATCGTTCGAAGAGATTATTATCTCTTTCCAAGAAAGGTGTATAAACAAGGTTCTTGAACATTTTCATATGCAAGATTATAAACTCATAAATACTCTTATTGTAAAAGGTGAAGGATTGAGTCGTAGACCGTGTCCAAGCACTCTACAAGAGAAGAAACAAATGCAATGAGCTCCTTATGCTAGTGCTGTTTGAAGCTTAATGTATGCTATGATGTGTCCAATACCTTATATATGTTTTATTTTTGGAATGATAAGTAGGTACCAATTCAATGCATGTCAAGCACATTGGATTGCCGTCAAAAGAATACTGAGGTATCTAAAGGGAACTGCTGATTACATTTTGAGTTATTAAGGAAAGGATCTGCAGCTTGAATGTTACTCAGATGCTGATTGGGGAGGAGATTTAAATGAAAGGAAATCTATTTTTGGATTAGTTTTCTTACTGAATAATGACGTCATATCTTGAAGTAGTAAGAAACAAACGTGCATAGCCTTGTCTACGATGAAAACTAAGTTTGTGGCATTATCAACAGCTATACAAGAGGGTGTTTGGCTTAAGATATTCTTGGATCATTTAGGTGTTGTTGAGAATGCTATAAACTCATTGTTGGTTAATTGTGATAACCAAGCAACTATAGCATGCACCAAGGATTCGAAATATTATGGCAAGACCAAACATATAGATACCAAGTATAACTTTGTCAAGGATATGGTTGCTAATGTGTTGGACAAAGTCCCTTGAAGTAAAGTGTATATTTGTAAAAATTCTTCGCATGTCTCTCTAAACACTTCATCTTCTCCAGCCCTGTAGGATTCTCTAAGAAATGCAGCTAGTTAGAGATGTTACCATCCTGGAATCATTAGGCATCTCCATACTCTGAACCAAATTTTTGGGTAGTTCGTAGCTAAAAGGCAGTCCCTAGAAGGCTTGAACAAGGTTTGTCTATGTGGATAGCATATCTACTGCAACTGACTTGGTTATCCCTGATTCAATGTATAGATCCCTTCATTAGTATCAGAGCCATGGTTTCGTTTATGACTTAGTTTGTTCCATGTGCTTAGAAGATTCTCCTTCCATTATGACTGATCCAGAAACTCTTAATGCTCTCGTTGCTCTTGCCTCATCCCCATCCTCTTCTTCTCTTTCAGACCTCTGTGTATCAAACGCTTCCAAGATTAACTATCTTTATGAAGTCTCTCTTAGTGATGATACAAGGATTTATGAAACTCAACTCCCTCTTATGAACCCATATTCGGCTTTTGCTAAACCATCTTCATCGTTTTCTCCCATCCGCTCAATTAAACACATTATCCACCAAACCCCAAAAGAAGTAAAAGAGTACGTATAATTCTCCAAGTTTGATCAGCATCTTATTCTACCTACCAAAAATGAGTACTTTGTCACTCTTCAAATTCCCCCAAAATTTCCAAAACAATGGATCCAATAGGGATATTCTCATATCCATTATGGAACTGTTCGCCTTGCCCTTACTTTTCATGACCGAAAAGACTTGCTAGTCGTAGTTATAATGGCTTTACTAGACACTCAGTTCTTAAAGTACGAGCATGCTTGCATAGGCATTGTGCAAATCACCTTAAATGCCGAGACAGTCTTTGTAGCCTTATATCCAAATTTCAACGTGACCTTTTCAAACCCCCAATTGCTCTCTTTCTTAAAAGTCCAAATCCAGCTCATAGGAGCAGCCTAAATTGCAGACTCCATTGCTACAACTATCCATTATCAAATGGTCTACCGGGTGCAGAACCATGACCTTGATCTTAGTTTCCAAAATGAAAATAAAGATGCTTTGTTGATCTCTATGCAAAATGACCAGGCCTCTCGCGTTCACATCCCCAAACAAATCCCCAAAGAAAAGTTAGCCAAGTTTCCACCAACTACGAAAAATTGCATCAGAATAACATGCCTCTTCAGTCCTCAAATTCTAAATTTGTGAGGAAAAAGGATGACGTTGTTGCCATAAAATTCAGCAAGGAAAAAGAAGAAATCCCTCCATCTTCCAAACTTTATTTATGATTGAGCTTTGTGTTCTAGAATCAATCTCTGAGCCAGATCGAAAAAAAGCTTGTTAAATATTTCCAGAGTAATGGAAATCCTGTCTATTACTATAAAGACCGTCGTGGTTATTGTGTTTGGGATCCTTTCTGTCAATGTTCTCACTATATAAATGCTCCTGATGTGGTAGACCTAGCCACAAGGCCCAGGCGAAAAACTCGAAAGGCTAAAGATGGCTTGTACCAAAGGTATTTGAATGGAGATCCCTCTGTTGATACTCTTGGTGAATGTGATAAGTTTCAGTTCATGGTTTCTTATGCCCCATCACCACAGCCTTCTTTTATGGCATCACCATTGTTATCTTCAACTTTACCACACTCGCCTCCTTCC
This sequence comes from Eucalyptus microcorys, assembly GCA_014182515.1. NCBI lineage: Eukaryota > Viridiplantae > Streptophyta > Magnoliopsida > Myrtales > Myrtaceae > Eucalyptus > Eucalyptus microcorys. Next base: position 39,899,400 of record CM024564.1, read on the forward strand.
TCTCTATCTCATAAAAAGCCAACCGTCTCTCCATTCTACAAACCAATTCTTAAATGGGCATAAAAAAAGTCACACCCACTTGATCCGTCAAATGAGACATAGCCATAAAAAAAAAAAGAAAAAAAAAAGTAGATTTTCTTCCTCTGGTCCGAGAAAATTCTAGGCTTTCTTTTCCGGCCGCTGAAGAATTTATTGACCCATAAGGGACATATCGTCATGTCCCAAAGATCCTTACTCCAACTGATGTGGACGAACATGGAAGGTAAAAAAGAACCACTGTTTCTAACACTGTCCTGAACTGGCAGTCAAAACCCTTTTGGCACACAATAATACTTTCAAAACGATCGATTCCAAAATCATCGATGTATAAAGAGTTCTTAAGAGATATGATGAAACCACCAAAAAAATGCTTTCAAATTTCCAAAAAAAAAAAGGTTTCACGCTTTGGAATCCGGATAACATCTTGGTTATCATCATCTGGAAAGCCCAAAGGTCAAAATAAAGAAGCTCAAGAGGCAAATCCAAGTCCTTGAAGAAGGAAGATTCAAATCTTCTGACCAATTTCCTACTTTGCCAAGAACCGAGCATTCTTTTACAACTCCAAATACTTCGATTTTTGCTACGATTGTAGATACTTCTACTAGCTGCAGCACTGATGCGGTAGAAATGCAAAATTGACTCAGAGAAATGGATCGACTAAGAAGGAAAAAGGGAAAAGAAAAGATTCCTAAAGAATCCTTGACTTCCACAAAAGAGAAGCCAAATTAAATTATGCTCTCCAATCCATTGGAATCTTTCTTGAGAGATCTAAGCGACGAGGAAGTATAGCCTGAACCTATCGCCCAGAAAGACCATGATCAGCCTTCCTCAGATCCGATTTTTCCAATCAATTCAGATTCTGAATCAGAACCAAACACTATATCTCTTTCATCCTCCTCCTCCTTTTCAATTTCTCCTATTGAATCTTTACCTATTATACCACGTACTTCCTCTATATTCATGAATCAACCACCAAACCAAGAAATGGAATCAAATCTTTCATAATCATAGGTTATTCAACCAAATAATCCATCTTAATCTCTTACCTTTTCTAAACAATTCTTTACTATTAATGACATTCCATATTCCAAATGGCCAGAAAGTTTTGAAGAATTTCATACTTGGCTGAACACTCAAGCCCTCATGAATCACGACAAGTATGATGTCATTTTTAATCTCGTTACAAGATTTACAGGAAGCCTTAAACATCGATGATCAAGTGCAATTGATGCTATTGACAGACTTTGGTTAGGCTATTGCCCTTATCTACCATTTTTTTATAGACAAACCTATTGACCTCCATGAACTCAAGAGAAGAGAATTCTTTGAAAGAAAATGCTGTTCACTTAAAAAAAAGTCATCTCGACAAGCATTATAGAGAACTGCTCAAACTTTTCTATGGCCTTGGAGCTGATGCAAACCTGAAATAGGTGTTTCTAGCCTCTATTCCCGGAGAACTGTCCTAGCAAATTGAGAGATCCTTTTTCGACAAATAAAGAAGAATTGTGGATATTCCCTTGGGAGAGATATAATAAGAAATCCATTTATGTCTCAATGATTTATGTTTAAGGCACCAAATGATGAAAATTTATCTTAAAGACAATCGAGAATTTGATGGAACTTGTTTGTTCCAGAATTTGAAGATCAAATGTTCAAAAAAAGATTATGATGGCTCTTGTAGAAAATACTCCAGAAAGAAGAAACATTTCAAGAAATACAAAAGTGAGAGATCTAAGCATTTAAGAAAAAAAAATGGCGATTTCTGCGAAGAAGGAAAGACCGTTTAGACCGCAAAAAATCAACCCGATACTTCATTTACAACAGAAAGGGTCATTTTGCCAAAAACTACTTCCGAGCGAAAAAGGTTAGAATTACTTGATACATCACATTGAAATTGAAACTGGTGTTTCCCTTGAAAATGATGATGTTGAATCATTGTTCTTTGTTGACAAAAATCCATTTAAGCAAACCCTATGCATTATGCCTTGTTACCAAACCCCCAGTGAAACTGATTCTGATTCATACACTAAAGATCTTTTTCATATATCCCCCACCTCTGTAGAACAATAACCCAGTATATATTCTAATCAAGTTAATTGCCCTCATTTTCCAGTCAAGATTTTCACTTTCAAATTTGCTAAAGCAATCACAGCCATTTCTCTCATAGACACTGGTGATAGTTCATCAATTTTAGACATCAAAGTTCTTTCTAAAAAATACTGGACTTCTTGTGTTCGATATTTCAATTCTGCCTTAGGAAACACTTTCTCTACAAATGTACGAACTACGCCAGTAACCATCCAATTCTTCCCTTAGTGTTCGATAACCACGAAGATTTTCGAATCTAGTCTTCCTAACAAAGATTTGATTATTAGTTGGATATCGTAACTCAAATTTCTCAACTCCGAATCATTCTTGAAAAAAGGCCTTAAGTATAAGGATTAATTTTCTAAATTTGTCAATATACAAAGGCTCTTTTCTATCTAGATGAGTTTGTTGGATTCAATGATGCAAAAACTATTAGAATGTTGTTCAGAATCCTATTTTAAATTATCTTAGAATCGTCTTCACCCTTTGTGGAAAAATCTGAAGATTTTTTTTCGCCTTCCTTTCAAGAAAATGAAAATATAAATCCCACCAAAGTGAGTCATATGGGAATGAACCTAGAACATTTTGCTTCTACTTAGAAGGAATGCTCAGAATTACTACAACAAAACCTTATTAAAATCTTACATTCTCAATGGGCCTTTGAAACTTTTTATGTCAATAAGCGAGCTTAGCTGAACAGAGGAAAAATGAGGTTAGTAATAAACTACTAGCCCCTCATCCTCTTTCTCCAAGATGATAAGTTCCATTTGTCCTCTTGAAATTCCATTTTTCTTGGATTATTCAAAGACCACATTTATTTCAAATTCGATCTCAAAGTTAGATTTTGGTAATTGGGCATCTATCTTGAAAACAGGCTCAAAAAAGGGTTTTGTGTTCCAAACCAACATTTTCAATGGAAGGTTTTCTCTTTTGGCCTCAAAATAGCCCATTCCTTGTTCCAATAGGCCATGTGCCGAATCTTCCAACCAATTGTGTCAAGTGTAGCAATCTACATTCTATGAAGCACCGATACTCTCCAAGAGCTTTTGTGTCGTGTCGGACACTTCGACACGTATCCGACACTTCGCCACGTGTCCAACACTCTCCAACACTCGGTTAACACATATCGGAAAATCTGACACCTGGTCAACTTTCTCGACACTCTTCGACACTCGAGTCGAAATTCTAACATACAAGTTTCTGACACGTAATTCCGATAGTGAGGTCAATTTTAAAAATTTAATAAATAAGAGGTCAATATATATATATATATATATATATATATATGTGTGTGTGTGTGTGTGTGTGTGTGTGTGTGTGTGTGTGTGTGTGTGAAAAAATAAAACACAATAATAAAAATAATAAATGGAGAAAGAAAAAAAAACCCAGTATTCGTTTATCTTCTAACTCCTACTTCCCATGATACACAATTCTCCTCTTAAGTTTTTTTTTTCTCCGCTTCCAACATATCTAACATGCGAGTCTAGAATATGGATCACTTGTTTTTTCTCCAAGTTTTATGATTCAAACTAAAACAATAAATGGTATTAATATATGATAGATTAATGTTTTTAGTGTATATTCATTCACGGCTTTTTTAATTAATTAATTATTTATAAATTTGATTCAAATTAATTTGATTGAAATAATCATAAAAATGATAATTTATTATGCATATATAAAAATATATATTTAATATATAACGTGTCAGAATTCTCTATTTTTTGAGAAACGACGTGTCGGGGTGTCGTGTCGTGTCGTGTCGCGTGTCAGTTTTGGTGCTACTTAGTCTACATTGATGACATATTACTTTACAGCCCCGATGAAGAATCTCACTGTCAACTTTTCAAGCAGTTTGTAGAAATTGTAAGGAACTATAGAATAATGCTTTTTCAAAGGAAGATGAACATTGTCTAGACAGAAATTGAATTTCTTAGAATACACCTCAACAAAGGAACATACTACCTAGGGCCACATATTGCCTAGGAATTGTTGAAATTCCCAGCAGAAAATTTCACACCAAAACAAATTTAGCAATTTCTTGGGATAATTAATTATCTCAAAGATTTTATTCTTGTTGATCTTGTTGCAATCAATGCTGAAGAAATACCCTCTTCCTTGGGGTAAAGCTTAAACCGAGGCAGTACCAGAATTGAAAGAAGTTAAACGGACTCTTCCCCCATTGCAAATTCCATCTACATGAAAGAGAATCCTTCAAATTGATGCTAGTGATAAATACTTGGCAGCCATACTATTTGAAGAAATTGATGGTAAGCGGCATCTTTGCGTTCACAAAAGTGGAAACTTCTCCCAGGTTGAAATGCATTATCATCCTACCTTCAAGGAAATATTGGCAGTAAATAATGTAATAAAAAAATTCAAGTTCTATTAACCATCACTTCCTAGTAGAATTAGATATGTCATCATTTCCTTAGATGACAAAGTTCAGGTAGAAGCAGATTCCCCATTCTCGGCTGTTCTAATGGGCTGAATGGTTTTCGAATATTCTTTCAAAACAAAACATAGTGCAGGAAAGAAGAATGTCCCAGCTAATTTTCTCTCCAGACCCGAAGCGCTAGCGAGAACTCAACATGTACATCCAAAGGCATGCTTTTTCATACTCTTTATCACAGGAGAAGTATAAGATTGAAAGAATATGAGATTGGCCAAGTTTGAATTACCCTTAGGAAATCATTCAACAAATCTAGAATGACAGCCTCACTAAAAATCTCGATAATCTCATGTGGCAATGCCACACGAACCTATTCAAACTCCACGAAGGTTCAATTTTTTAATCCTTTTGGATTAAACTCCCAATATCCGTTCATACATTATTTAATCTGAAAGGAAGATGACTTCCCTGAAAAACTCCGATGGTTGTTATGGTACTTAATTAACAAGTACTTAATAGCTATTGAGTTTCCCACCAGAAAGTTCATTGCCAACCTAATCAGAATATTTGCGCTTGGAAAAAACATTGAAAAGGAAAGTGATAGGAACTTTCTGGCTGTATTCAATTGGTTCTATTCTCCAACTTATTGGAAGCACCTCTTCCAACAAGAATTGAGATCTGTTTGAGCAAACCCCGAGACACATAGCATTGTGTTCTTCCGACGACCATGGACTTTTGTTCGAAACAACGACACCCCCACTAATGCTCCCGTACCAGTAGGAACTACAACCTACAGTCCTCAATCATGCCTTCAGGAAGCTCATACTTGTAGATCACTTCCAGGATGCATTGGATTTGTTGAGCACAATTACAGAGAACAAGAGAGTTAATAGAGGTCAATAGGTTTACCAATGAAGAAATGGTAAGTAAGGGCAATAGCCTGGCCAAAGTCTGTTGAGAGCATCAATTGCACTTGATCTTGTTCAGTCATTGATTGCCACCAATATTTAAGGCCTTATAATGAAATTAAAAAGGACAACATACTTATCATGATTCATGAGGGCTTAAGTGTTCAGCTAAGTATAAAATTCTTCAAATCTTTCTGAACATCTTGAATATGGAATGTCATCAACGGTAAATAAATGTTCAGAAAATGTGGGAGCTTGAGATTGATTAATTGGCTAAATAACCTCTGGTTCTAAGGGATTTGATTCAATTTCTTGATCTGGTGGTTGGTTCATGAATATAGAGGAAGGAAGTGGTATAATAGATAAAAATTCAATCGGAGGAATTGAAAAGGAAGAGGAGGATGAGAAAGATACAATGTTTGGTTATGATTAAGAATCTAAATCGATTGGAAGAATCAGATCTGAGGAAGGCTGATCATGGTCTTTCCGGACGACGGAGTTCAGGCTGTATTTCCCGGTTTCTCAAATCTCTTAGGAAAGATTCCAATGGATTGGAGAGCATCCTTTGGTCTGGCTTCTCTTTTATGGAAGTCAAGGATTCTTCAGGAATCTTTTCTTTCCCTTTTTTCCTTTCTTAGTCGATCCATTTCTCTGAGTCGATCTCGCATTTCTACTACATTAGTGTTGCACCTAGTGGAAGTCTCTACAATCGCAACAAAGATCGAAGTATTTGGAGTTGGAAGAGAATACTTAGTTCTTGGCAAAGTAAGAAATGAGTCAGAATGTTTGAATCTTCCTTCTTCAAGGAGTTAGATTTGCCTCTTGAGCTTCTCTATTTTAGCATTTAGGCTTTCCAATGATGATAACCTAGATGTTGTCCAAATTCCAAAGCATGAAGCCTTTTTTGGAAATCTGAAAGCATCTTCTTGGTGGTTTCATCATATCTCTTAAGATCTCTTTATATATCAACGATTCTAAAATCGATCATTTTGAAAGCATTGTTATGTGCTAAAAGGGTTTCTCACTGTTAGTTCAGGACAGTTTCAGTAATAGGAGTTCTTTTTTGCCTTCCATGTTCATCCACGTTAGTTGGAGTGGGGATCCTTAAGACATGACGATATCTCCCTTGTGGGTCAATAAATTCTTCAATGGCCAGAAAAAAAAAAAAAAAGCCTAGAACTTTTTCGAATGAGAGGAGCAAAATCTGCTTCTTAGAACATGGAAATGGAAGGATTAGCTTCCTTTTTTTTTTTCTAGCTAGGTATCATCTTGTTTGGCAAATCAAGTGGGTATGAATGTTTTTTTGCCTACTTAAGAATTGGCTTGTAAAATGGAAAGACGACTAGCTTTTTATGAGGTGGAGAGGAAGGAGGCGAATGTGGTAAAGCTGAAGATAACAATGGTGGCGCCATAAAAGAAGGTGATGGCGATGGAGCATAAGAAATCATGAACTGAAATTTATCACATTCACCAAGAGTGTCAACAAAGGGATTTCCATTCAAACACTTTTGGTACAAGCCATCTTTAGCTTTTTGAGTCTTTCGCTTGGGTGTTGTGGCTGGGTCTACCTCATTAGGAGCATTTGTACAGTAGGAACACCGACAGAAAGGATCCCAAAAACAATTATCATGACGGTCTTTATAGTAATGGACAAGATTTCCCTTACTTTGGAAATATTCAATAAGCTTTTTTGGATCTGACTTAGAGATCGATTTTAGAACACAATGTTCAATCATAAACAAAGTTTGGAAGGTGGGGGGTTTTCTTCTTTTTCCTTACCAAATTTGCTGGCAACAGTGCCATCCTTTTTCCTCACAAATTCAGAATCTAAGGACTAGAGAGACTTGTTATTCTGATGCAATTTTTCATAGTTGGTGATCCATATTTCTAGAAGGAGCTTGGCCAACTTTTCCTTGGGGGTTTGTTTGGGGATGTGAATGCAAGAGGCCTAGTCATTTTACATGGAGATAAATAAAGCATCCTCATTTCCGTTTTAGAAACTAAGATCGAGGGCATAGTTTTGCACCCAATAGACCATTTGATAATGGAGAGTGGCAGCAATGGAGTCTGCAGTTTGGGGTGCTCTTGTGAGTTGGATCTGGACTTTTGAGAAAGAGAGCAACTGGGGGTCTGAAAGGGCCATGTTGAAATTTGGATACAAGATTACAAAGACCGTCCCAACATTCAGGGTGATTTGCACAGTGCCTATGCAAGCATGTTGGTACTCTAAGAACTACGTGTCCAGTAAGGCCATTCTAGCTACAGCTAGCAAGCCTTTTCGACCATGAAAAGTAAGGGCAAGGCGGACAACTCCGTAATGGATATGAGAATATCCCTGTTGGGTTCACTGTTTTGAAAATTTTGGGGGAATTTGAAGAGTGACAAAGTACTTCTTTTCGGTAATTGGATTGGGATGCTGATCAAAGTTGAAGGATTATACGTACTCTTTTACTTCTTTTGGGGTATGGCCGATAAGGTGTCTAATTAAGCGGAAGGAAGAAAACGATGAAAATGGTTTAGCAAAAGCCGAATATGAGCTCATAAGAAGGAGCTAAGTTTCAAAAATCCTAATATCATCACTAAGAGAGACTTCATAAAGATAGTCAATCTTGGAGGCATTTGATACATGGAAGTCTGAAAGAGAAGAAAAGGATGAAGATGAGGCAAGAGTAACGGGAGCATTGAGAATTTCTCGATCGATCATGATGAAAGGAGGATCTTCTCAGCACTAGATTCACCATCTAAGCGCATGGAACAAACTAAGTTACAAATGAAAATATAACTCTGATACCAATGAGAGGATCTATACCTTGAACCAATGATAACTAAGTCAGTTGTAGCAGATATGCTATCAACATAAGCGAACCTTGTTCAAGCCTTCTAGTAATTGCCTTTTAGTTGCTAGACGTTTTTTAAGGCTTGAGTCCCCCCAAATTAGCATAAGAGCTAGGTTAAGGTGGATCTGGATGCATGCTGATCCGTGTTCGCTATTATACAAGGCAGTCCTACATCGCTTGGGAGAAGTCATCAGACTTGCTTGATAATCGCTGCGACTCCCCTCACCTCACAAGACATCTTTTGAGGCTGAGTCCCCCCAAGTGCATGTTGATCCTTGTTTACTACTATGCAAGGTAGTCCCACATCGCTTGGGAGAAGCCCTCTAATCTGTTTGATAACCACTGTAGCTCCTCTCACCTTACAAGACATCTTTTGAGGCTGAGTCCCCCTAGATTCATAGCTACACATAAAATGATAGCAGATCCTATGACGAAGCTAATACCTAGAGATGTGTTCTGTGGCTATGTAAAATTTCTAAGATTGCGTAGAAGCTGATATGCTGAAAATATTATAATTTCCCTTAAGTGTTCACATTTAATGAATTTGTGTTTCATTATTAATTTCCATGAGTTTCTGTTTGACGTTTATGCATCTTAATGTTTAGTGTAGTAGATACTTAGAAAGTATGTCGGACAGATAAGAGATTAGCTCGCTCACATGGGTAATCGCTTCTATTTACCATGTGATAAATAGAGATGGGATGGTTTTTAAGCTTATTATCTAGGTGATAATCGAAAGCTCAAGTTTAAAATATAGATGTCATCTTAACTGAGTATTAAGATGGGGACATAATATTTACTATGCCCAAAAGTAAAATAACCCGTATATTTTACTTTATTTTTCTTTAATGTCAGATGTGAGTTCTGATTGATTCTTTGAACGAGTAGATACGTGAACAAAAGTTAGAAATTAGGTAAGTCTGAACTATCATTTGTACGATATTGAAAATGAAGACACACGCTCCATGGGAAATTAGTTAATACTGTAATACGTGTTTCATACTATGTATGCATAAGACAATCAATAAGAGTGGCAAAAGTTTTGATTTTGACTTTTATGTAGTATGAGACTCTTGAGTAAAATAGTTCCTTAATTTAGTGCCCTCATAACTCTTACTTGTTCTCAAAATTTCTATTTAATATTTGCTATATTAGAATGTTGTCAATGATCATGAATTGATTCGGTCTAATGGGACATTTTTAGAAAAGTGAGTTGAACTAAAATTAAGAGAAAAAAAAAAGGAAGATCAAGTTTGGGATATCACATTCTAGTTTGTATTCATTGGTCAATCAATTATAATTGTTTTAGGATAATCATAATTGTGAATACAATATATTATTATTAAAAAAAGACCAATAGAGATATAAATGTGATCGATCGATATGGAGAACTGCATACTACATCTACTTAAAAATGTGATGTCCATTTTGAGTTACTATATATTCCTAATAGATATATGGCAATGAGCTCTCGAAGTATGTTGGTCGCAGTGATTATTTACTAGTATGAACGTTGTAAAGAGGAGAAGAAAGAGTTCTGTTTGGCCTACCATGTGCGAGTGAGAAATGTTGGATTTTTTATTTGATGGACCAAGCCAGGCTCATCTGCCTATGTTGGGCCAAACCTAGCCCATAAAGGAAGAGCCCATGAGAGAGAAATTAATTGCTATATATAAAAAGAAAAAGGAAAAGGGGAACATTAGAATCGAACATAACGAAACAGTACTTTCTTCTTCCCCCTTTTGAGACAACAATAAACTCTCTCCAAGAACGGAAGTACAAGGGCTTCAATAAATTCCTTTGAGACCGCAACAAGTACTTAATCTGTGGCAAACAAGATATGTTCGTCTATGTGATATGCCTTTCGATCGGCGTTACATATTTCTCAGGCTTGTTTCCGTGTTTGTTTTCAATATTTGATCATTTGAGTATCAGTTCGTTTTTCAGAAATCTGTTTCCTTCAGAAAGTGCCTCTATTAAGATTTGTAATGAGGGTTCTCACGTATCACGACAAGGTGGTGAGAGGCCGTTGAATAGCATCCAATGATCTGTATGGATGTAGTTTATATTCTCTATCGACAGGAAGGCTCGGAGGTCTTGCTCCCCAATGAGCGGGTGAGGATCGCCAAGCAGTGCTCTTGAGCCACCAGAGAGATTTTATGGTGTGAGCCTGTATTTTATTGATAGTTTGAATTTAAACTCATGAATATCTACTTGATATATATAGTCTCTTTCTTTTATAATCGAATGTTATAACATAAAAGGCGCGATAGTGTTAATTATAGTAGAATCCTCTATTGGATGTAACCTTTGTTTAAGGGTAAATTGGGATAATTCTTGTGCCTCGCTATTTCATTGTATTTGAGCGTCTAATCCTAACATGATCCCCGGACCTCCACGATCTCCATCCTCAACTAAATTTCAACATGACGCCCCAACGCTTGAAAATCATTACTAATTAACTATCACAAGGGGACCTCGTGTAGTAATAGCTACTCTGTGCTTCACGGTTCACATGCTATATAGAATTATCACAGTGCATGATTATGGAACCCGTGATAGAATTGAGATGGTATTTTTACCCTTTTGGTTCAATTTCATGCAGATACCAGAAGGGAAATAAATCCTGCCGCTTTTGGAAGTGGCTCGGGTAGGATTTTCTTTTCTATATCGTTGTTCTTCATTATCCTTGCTGATTCTCTTGGTGCTTTGTTCTTCTGTGCACGAATTGATTATTTTAATCTAGACTCAGATACTTCACAAGAAGCAGAGTGCATTTAATCATCCCATATTCTACGACTGCTGGCGTGGTATTAATTTCACAGCATTTGGACTTCTTTGATTGAATTGAATGTATGTTTTGTAGTTTCATTTGATTGCAAACGGGAGATACATTTCTGTGCACTTGCCATACCGTTTTATACAATTGAAAAGTATGTAAAAGATTGATCACTGTGCCTGCTGCATAAATTTGCTGCTATATTATGCTAAACGCTGTCGTTGTTTTAATTGGCCTCTTCAACCCTTTTCCATGCAAAAGTGTATTACAATAGTTGTCATTGGTGATCCTTTCACGAACGGTCTTCATCTAAGGCTATACATTATCTTCGGATATTGCATGCTGAACTGTGTTAACTGGTTGTTATTTTCTATCATTTTATCACGCTGATAATCATTTAAAAACTAGGTGAAGAAGCTCATCTAGTCATAACTCCTATTTTTTTACGGAGAATTTAATCTGCAATCACATTGTTTGTGAATGTTGGTCCTTACTATACGACCTTGAGGATATAATTCAAAAGCTCATTGGGAAGGACAATATAGCTTCTTTGTTCCAATAGAAGTTAAACTGTCAACTTAAGCTAATTCCTGACATACTGTGGTTTTGCTCCTTGGCTTTGCAGCGAAATGTCCTGTTTTAGCCTCTCATGGGTTTGCTGCTGCTGCAATTCTGCGTGCCTGGCTCATTTACAATTTCCCTGCAGCTACAATTGCAACTCGTGCAGGTCATGTAAATGTTACTCGTGTCCGAGTTGCTGAGCACGCAATTGTTGGCGTTGCTCGTGTCCCAAATCTGATTACTGTGGAGGCATCTCTTGCTGTTGTAGAAGTTGTACCTTTTCCTTTCCTTCTTGCCCTAGTTGTTCTTGCTCTGGTTGCTCTTGCTCTAGCTGCTCTTGCTGTTCCTGGCCTAGTTGCTCTTGCTCTAGTTGCTCTAGTTGCTCTTGCCCTAGCTGCTCTTGTTGTTCCTGCCCTAGTTCCACTTGCTGTTCCTGGCCTAGTTCGTCCTCCTTAAGTGCCCGAAGGTAAGCTGTTGTTCCAGTTGTAACTGTAAAAAAATATGTTGTGATCCTTGCTATTTATGTTACTAGCACAAAGTTCATATGAATATTCTCGGTCTTGTTCCTCCTCAATCCATATTTGAGTTGTTCATAAGAGAATGTCGAAAGGTCCGATGAAGATAATGAAATAGTTGAATCGGCAAAGTTTCCATTCGCTAATTTGTGCTATCATGGAGGGAAATATCCATTCATCAACTTGAAAAGGGACAAAATTATTCACCTGAGCGAGTCAGGTGGCGGATTCATGCTAAACTACCTATCTGGTTACTAACATGAATCTAAAAAACAGGAGGGGTGGCATAGGCGAAACTCCAACGCGTCAATTAGCTGATTTGTGCACTCATCTTCATGACATTAAAGGCATAGGCGGAATTGCAACGTGTCTATTAGCTGATTTGTGCGCTCATCTTCATTGGTTAAGGCTAGCTTGCCAGGTCATAGTCATTGTTTCCGCGAGATTATCGCGTGCTAGCAGATAACTCATTTGAGCTGCTTGACTGTGGTATCTTACTCTGCTTCTTGAGCCTACTCATACTCTTCTTCTTTTTTAGCCTACGCAAGTAGAATTTGCAGTTTGGGCATAGTAAAAAAGACGGGCCTAAATTACCAGACACATTCTGGGATTCAAACGCAATGTAGGAAGAGGGCAAGTTGGCTCTGCATATTTTGGGATAAGGTCAGGCCTGGACCGATTTTCAGGAGGGGTACAGATCTTTTGAAATTATAGTAGGACCCAGATGATCACTGTTCATTTTTTCGAACAATTTCATACTGATTTGTATCCGAACAGAGGAAAAAAAAACATATTGAAGTGAGAGTCCTGTCGTCCTGATATAAATGCTCTGCTCTCGTGAGCTATGACATCATTTTTTATTAAATCTAGAAGATTTGACAAGCGCCACTTACTTCCACGATTGAACTAAAGATATTTAGTAATTATCAAACGGTGGTGTTCGTGTTGTTCTCAATACCTAAGAATTCGCAAAACCTCGTCATGGTCCTTTCTTTTGCTCAAAGCACAAGACGGATCGGTACACTTTGCCTGGCTGAGACCAGAGCATTGGAACATGAAAAATAAAGCCTACAAGCAAAGAACCACATAAGTAAAACAATACCATGAGGTGCTTCCATTATAAAAAGACCTTCCTTGTCGCTCCCATAGTTCCTTGTCTGAGGTGTTTTAAAAACAGAGACCTCAGCCTCACACGCTTTCTGTTGCATCAACGTTTACCATAAAATCAAAGTACAAGTTTCACTCTTCCTCCCTTCAATCCTCTAGGCCTACATATAGAATTACCGGATCGATAGCAACACCGCACGATGCAGTGTTGTATTGATTCCGCCCTAGTCAGTTGAAAACAAGCTAAGCTACTTAATTCACAAGTAGCAGCTCGTAACCGAGCCAGCCAGGGGAAAACCGAAACACCACACCGAAAGCCCGAAACATTGGCCGCTCAACTCACCAACTTGGTCCATGCATAGGCCACCGGACTCCTAACTTGGTTTTGAGCATTGCTCCAAAAAATGCTGCCGAAATCCGACCTTGTCGTTGGGTTCGTGCCCTTTTTTGAGACGAAGGTGACCGTGTACCTCATCTTGTCCCCGACTTTTGGAAAGATGAGCTTCATCGGCTTCACCGTCACCCCGACTGTTGACGGGCCCGTGACCGACACATTGTAAATGGACCCTGCGGCCCCCACATTGGTCAGCTCGCGAGTGTATCTCACGACCTTCTTGTCATTGAACACCACCGAGAATGATGGGTAGTTGAGTTCACCGGGGTCGGAGAATTTTCGAGAGCATGTGACGTTAGGGCGCTTGACAATTGCCTTCACGTGGTCGATGGTGTAGTCCAGGGAACAGAGAAAGGCGATGTAGTCTTCAGCCGTGAGGTCATACACGAGGCCGGGAGAGAGGGCCTTTTGGGGGTCCACATGGCCTGAACCGTGAGCCCATGGGGTGGAGAATGTGCCACCGGCGGCGTCCCGGAGAGGGGACCCGGTATTGTCTAGGTTGTAAGCAGTGGTCATGAGAGCGGATTTGATTGCGCTTGGGCTCCAATTTGGGTGGGCAGATTTGAGCAGCGCCGCGACTCCGCTTATGTGCGGGCATGACATGGACGTACCTTGAAAAACCAGTTAAGCACGTCAGTGATGATAGCATTCATAGTAACATAAAAACCACATCAACATATCCTTGAAACTAGATCTTCACACGACACCACTCTCATCTAGGTCAAGAGGATTGGCCTATGTACGATAAGCTGATTGGGTCTGATGCGAATTCTCAGCAAATGTCAAAAATGTCATCTGAAGATTTTTCAATTTTTTTTTTTTGGGTCGAATGTCATCTAAAGATTAACAAGCAATTGCGCTGCCACATTCTATCATGTTGCAGATCGAATTTTTGTAACGGCACCATAGATCACCGTTCGATGCAACCAATTTGGTTCATCAATTGGGACCACCTTCTCCATTATTTTTAGACTTATAAGCCACCATTATTCACTGAAGGTGGTACCTCTTTTAGCAGTCAGTCTATGCAAGCCAGCCTAGCCTTTTGTAATGCTCAAGCAGAGACTCTATCACATTAAAGTAAATGGAGCACGCCCAACTACAACGTTTTCACATGTCAACATCACGTTAGGAAATGTGAGAAACATTTCATAAATGGAGAACTAGCCGTTAGGCAGCAACCATTACCTGACACTATGTTGAACAGGGTCTTCCGGGTATCGGACTCCAGCCCGGTGGGCCCCGCTGCATCCGACCAGCCGGCCAATATGTTGACCCCCGGCCCGATCACGTCCGGCTTCAGTATCTGCTGTGTCACCGTGTTGGGCCCCCTGGAACTGAACGCCGCCACCACCGGCGACGGCCTCACGTTCACCACCGTCCCTCTGAAGCTGAGCACCGCAGTCGGGCTCCGGCCGCTCTTCACGTACTCCCTTATCACATCCCCCATTTTCCTCCCAACTGCGACCGCCGGGATCAGGTGGCTGTCCGCCACCAGCTCCTCCCCGTTCGCGGCCGTGTTCGCCAGTATCATCCCCACTCCACCTGCGTCCCGCACCACCTGACCTTTCTCAACACGGGCATTCACCCCCCGGTCACACAGCACCACCTTCCCACGCGTGAGGGCGGGGTTGAGCGACCCGGGCAAGCACAGTTGGCCTGAGATATTGGAATCTTTACTATAAATCACGGGCACGGGATTATGCCCCATCCCAGGCCCTGAATAAAGCGAGACTCCGGCATAGCGCTTGCCGTTGCCTAACAGGGCATATGCTGGAAAATCACGATCGAGGGTTCCGGCACCGACGGTCATGATCCAAGGCGCCACATTGGCGAGTGATTCCTTCGCCGGCCCGTTGTTTCCAGCAGAGCAAGAAACAAAAATGCCCCTCTCCATGGCAGTGAACGCGCCGATGGCGATCGTGTCGCGGTAATACGGGGCAATCCCGCCACCGAGGGAGAGCGAGAGGACATCGACACCATCAAGGATGGCTCGGTCCATCCCCGCGAGGATGTCCGCCCCGAAGCAGCCACTGCTCCAGCAGACCTTGTAAGCAGCCACACGAGCGTGCTCCGCCATCCCGCGAGCCGTCCCGCTGGCGTACCCGAGAAGGCTGGCGTTGGCCACCGGCGACCCGGCCGCGGTGCTGGCCGTGTGGGTCCCGTGCCCGTCCCGGTCTCTCGGCGACTCCACTTCCTTCGGGTTCTTCAAGAAATTCGAACCTTCGATTTAACCCAAAACAAAATGCAAAGTCATCACCCAGAGGACGCAAGAACAGTTCAATTGTAAGAACCAACTCAATGATCATTCAAATTTCCGCAGATCACACAATTCAGACACGAATGACATGCTTTCACTTAGATTCGTGTTCATTCTTACTAAAAACTGAACCCCATCACAGTCATTACTTACTAAAAATAATGAATCGTCAAGTCAATGATGAATTACCAGAGGCCATGCGAAATCCCTTGGAGAAGAACCGAGCTCCGATCAGCTTCTTGTTACACGACTTCGGGCTGAAGTCCGGGCCCGATTCGCACGCGCCCTTCCACCGGGCCGGCAACTCGGGCATCCCGGCGTCGTCGAAGCTCTTCGACTCCGGCCAGACCCCGGTGTCCAGGACCCCGACGATGACGTCCCCGAAGGCGCGCCTCTTCCCGCCGTTGGGGCCCTCCTGCGGATCCCACAGCCCGAGGTCGTCGGAGATGCCCAGGAACGCCGGCGTCCGGGTGGTATGGAGCTCGTAGACGGTGTCTTCGTACACGCCGAAGACGGAGGCGGACGACCGGAGCGCGTCGGCCTCGTCCGGGTCGAGGGTCGCCGCGAAGCCGTGGAATGCGGCGGTGTAGGTGTAGAGGAGCGGGTCGGCGGCGGCGGCGGCGGCGGCGGAGGCGTCGGAGGAGGAGAGGGATTGGAGGCTAGAGGCGTACCAGTCGCGGTGGGTGGCGAAGGAGGTGGGCATCTGGTGGGGGTTCATGTGGACAATGTACGTCTTCTTGGCCGCGGCGGCGGCCGAGGAAAGCAGCAGCGCCAGGCATTGCAGGGCGGCGAGCGAGCGGATGCGGAGGTTGGCCATGGCCGGCGGGGAGAGGGGAGGTAGAGAGAGAATGGATATGGTTAGAGAGAGAAAGAGAGAGAGTGGAGGCACAGTAGTGGGGGTGGCTAATAAGGGGACATTGTCAGAGGAGGAAGATGGGAGGAAGGAGGGGGTACAGAGGGACGCTCGTGTCGTGCTTATATGTTGGGCTCTTTGAGAGAAGGGGCTTGGATTTTGCTCTTATTACGCACATGCCACTGCACCTCGAAGGCCCTTTCGTATGTGGAAATTAATGTTCACAAAGCTTAGTTTCGTCGTGCTCACTATCTAACTGACTAGTCACGGACGGTCCGTCGCATAACTTGATATAATTGTATCACAAGTCTTTTTGAAGTACAGTACATTTCTCGATTGTGGTATGTAAATTTTTTTACTTCTATAACGCGATAAATTGACATGACATTACTAGCTTTTGTATATTTTTGAGTATTCCTTGCTTTCAGAATTCGACATTTGATTTGATTTTCTTTTTTTTTTCAATTGCGAAATTTGACATTAGTAGACCCACATCTGAGGTCATTTTGCAATTTTTCGACAATGTCGTAGACTTTTAATTGTAATGGGCAATTCTTTTGTAATAAGCAACATTGATTTTTTATGAGAATAAATGTATTAGAAGTTATAAAACTTGTTACAATAGTGCAATTAAAATCTAAAATTCATTATGAATATGCAATCGAATCATAAAATTTTCAAAAGGTAAAGTAAGATCCTAAAACTTGTTAGATTTGCCCAATTAAGTCCATCTGTTGATTGTATTTTTTGGCATGATAACTTTTATGACTAAATTTCGTCTTTGAAAATTTTAGGATTTGATTGCATTTTTATGATGAGCTATAGAACTTGATTATATTTTTCTGAAAATTTTAGGATTTTCCTGGTTAAAAGAAAGCTTTTGGGATTTAATCGCATGTATTCGAGAAGTTCTAGGGAACGACTGGAGTAACTTCATAAATGTATGAGTAACGGGTTGAGATATCGAAGAAGAATGAAAAGCAAAATTCCGACGAAATCGAGGGGCAAAAATGGGAACGCGGGGCGCGGCACGCCGTACATGGGGAAGGATCGGGGCACGCGGGGGACGGCGTGGGGCCGCATGATGCTGTCGCTTAGCGCGTGGGGAGACGAGATCACGCCAATCCAGGGAAGGGAAGCCAACACCAACACCAACACTAACACTAACGGCTACTACTACCTCCCCGCTTTCCTCGTTCTTGTCCTCTTTCGTGTTCGAAGAGTCAACAATTCTGACCGGGAACGGTCCAATCCGAGTGCGGCGGTACCCGCCCGTTTCCAGTTTTCCAGTTTCCACACCTCACGGCTCGTGCGTGCCACCGCTGACTGACTGACTCATCACGAGCTCACCTCGCAGTCACACGTCTCCGAAGCGAAGCGACCTCTGCCCCTCCTCCACCTCCGTCACGCGCGCGCCGTGGCGGGTGGTTCTCCCAGCAGTTAACGGTCCGCCGACGCCGCGCGTTCGGTAGCAGCCCGAGACTTTTGTGATGGATTCGGACCAAAACCGCGTGGATCGGCAGTGCTCTTCATGTTTTATTCGTGTCGGCATTATAGGGAATAGCGAAAACAATAATGTTAAAGACACGTTAGCCTTCTCCGCTAATTAAGTTTGATGGAATTAATAAAAGGACTTCATTACACAGATTCGACGAGTTCTAATATGAATTGTGTTTTTGGGAATTTTGGACGTCAAATGCACTTGCGTGATCAGTTTTATAACTTTCATTACACTTATCGTAAAAAGAAATAATGGGGCCTTTGGTGGTAACGAGAAGCATCGTTGGCGACCATTGTTTGTGCTCGCCCCAGCAAATTTGAGACCATGAAACCACCTCGACACCCTTGCAAATCGATACCCACATATGTGCTCAACCTCATTGTCTCTCTAGGCATTTTTATTGGGTAGTGACAACCACCACAACAAGACGCAACTCTAGTCGAAGGTGAAGGACAGAAGGTTGAAGACGAAGACTCGACGATTTTTGGATTTTAAAAATGGGTCAAAAATGGGTCAGAGAGTGTGACCCATTTTCGACCCATATAAAATTGAACTAAAAACGGGTCGAACATGGGTTAATAGTTGTAATGGGCTATTAACCCATATTCGACCCATATATGAAAAATATGGGTGCAAAATGGGTCCATTTTGCCACCTCTAAACTCTATCACCACAACAGTCTCCGTGGAGAGGCGAGCATGCAAGGGTGGTCGCCATTGTTGACGATGTCCATCAAGGGAGGCAATCAGCAATGGCCACAGCAATCAATGCAAGATCTGAGTTTTTTCTTTTCTCTTTGTCACGTAATTTAGTCAAACTTTTCATTTTTTTTTTTTTTTTTTTTTTTTTAATTTTTGTCCAATGAAGCTCTAGGTAACCTTTTCCAAACTAATGCTTCACTCATTTCATGGAAAATAATATCAAGAAAAACGTTTTCCGGATTTTTCCATCTTCGTTTCATGAAAAATGAGTTGATTGGGGAATTTTTTTTTCATGAAGCGAAAAAGTCTTCTAAAAATAGGGGAAAATATTTTCTACTTTTGAGAAAGATGAAAACATTTTTCATACATTCTTTCACCTCACTTTGCTTCATCAAATACCTTTTCCTCTTATTTTTTATTTTTTTAAAATTGATTTTTAATTATTTTTTATTCTTTTTCTTCATTGGTCGGTGGTGGTGGCCGACCATTGGCCACATGCGAGTTTTGTCAACCAACGACGTGGCTAGCAACTGATCAACGAAGAAGGAAAAAAAGGAAAATAAGAGTAAAAAATAATTAAAACTCGATTTAAAAATACACTAATAAAAATTTTATTGAAATTGGTGCACAAAAGAAAAGATTTTTCTTATCGAACAGTTAAAAACATTTTTTTTAATTTTCATTTTCAATCGAAATATCGAAAATATAATTATTTTTTTAGAAAATGATTTCTTAAAAAATATTTTTTAAAAATATCATATTTTTCACGAAATAAATGACAGAAAGGTAGAATTCATAAAAGGCTCGAGAGTTAAATCAAAGTTCAATAGAGCGAATTTGGATTTTCATTATGGCCGCGTGGATCTCACTGACCAAGCTGAGGAGAGTGGTGGGAAGATAGTCAAGACATCGAAGCAAGACAAAGCAAAAAGTTGCAATAAAAAACATGATTTCACATGGAACAGGGATGGGGCGAGTTGGGGAGAAAACATGCAAACACCGGAGATGGTGGCGACGATTGAGCCCATTCCTTTTGGCATCGGGCGGCGCGCGCCATGCAAAAACACAAGATTTTCTATCGAACAGACGCAAAGAGAAGGAACCGCACGCCACCTTTCGCGTCTTTGCACTTTCCACCGACTCCCCTCCTCCTCCTCCTCCTCCTCCTCCTCGAGCCAGAGATCCCGAGACATTTCAATTGAAAAAGGAGGAAGAAAACAGAGGAAGAAAAGCTGCGGAATCGCGTAGATGGGATGCTCGAACATGGCCAACTCATTCATGTGATCGATGCCTAACTTTACAAGGGACCCCATTAAAATTTGTAATGAGGGTTCTTCCGTATCACGACAAGGTGATAAGAAGCCGTCAAATAGTATCTAATCATCTGTAGGGGTGTAGTTTATATTCCATATCGACAGGAAAGCACGGGAGTCTTCCTTCTCAATGATGGGGCGGGATCATCGACCAGTGCTCTCGAGCCGCTAGAGAAATTTTATAGTTTGATCCGTATTTTAATAATAGTTTGAATTTGAGTCCATAAATATCTACTTAGTATATATGATTTCTTTCTTTGTAATTGAAGGTTGTAACGTAAATGTACGATGATGTTAAATATAATGAAATTCTCTACTACTAGATGTAACTCTTATTTAAGGATAAACTAGGATAAATCTCGTGTCTTGCTATTTCGTTGTATTTGAGCGCCTAATCCTAATATGATCCCCGGACCTCTACGGTCTCCATCCTCAACTAAATTTCGATACGATGCCCCACGCTCGAAAAGCATTACTAATTAAACATCATAAGGGGACCTCGTGTAGTAATAGCTACTCCGTGCTTCACGGTTCACATGCTATATGGAATTATCACAGTGCATGATTACCTACTTTGTCACCTACTAGCAGTTAGAATAATATTATATGGGCCACGCTCTCTTTATGGTATTAGGATGGTCACTTTATGTCTAATTCGTGGTGCCCACTTGGAAAGAGAGGTTGCCCTTTACCAAATTCGCGTGTAATTGCAAATTGATTATACAGCCCGTCGCGACTTTGGATTGAATTTCCCCGCATGTAGGACATATATATAATTGGTTGCCATGGTCAGTCCTCCAAAAGGTGCTCTTTCACCTAGAAAAAAAAAAAAAAAAAGAGACCGCGTGGGGAGTTTTTTTTTATGGTGGGCCCGGGTTATTTCGTGAGTTTGATATAGTGCATGAGAAAAGAATCATGTAAGTTATGTGAATGATGAGCATAAGAGTAAGAAATCTGAAGTCACGAGAATGACCAGAAAAAATAACGTTCCCATTGCTTGTTGCACATGTAACGATACATTGATAAAAATTTTGAGATTGCCGACCGTTTCCTTTTCCGCGCTCATTAGGAACGGACCGTTTTGCATTGGCGCTAAATCAGATTTCAAATTAAAAGCATCACAACCATGTCATCACCGTCGCTTTGGCCGAGTGGTTAAGGCGTGTGCCTGCTAAGTACATGGGGTTTCCCCGCGAGAGTTCGAATCTCTCAGGCGACGTTTCCCTCTTTTTACTTTCCTTATTTGGTAGCCTCGTTTTTTTTTTTACTTTCTCCATCACTATTTTCCATGCTCCATTCAATTTCGTTTTGTTCAGCTTCCCCCGCACGATTTATTTGGAATCGAAGTGGAGTTTTAAATTAGCATTGGCTGCCCCGGTATGACTATTCAGCTAGATAATAAAAAAATATGATAATGTCAATTTGGTTTTTATGATGATGGGGATTCGACTACATACACATGCTAATAAATTGGGCACAAACTATGAGTTAATCCAGGTCATTGATTCAACACTACAAAGTCCAGAGTGAAGAGCATGTTTTGTGAAAGAGTAGCATTAGGAAGTTCCGATCTAGTCTGATATGAAAATGAACTTATAATTATGGAATTGACTTGATCATCATATTATTAATAATAAGTTCATAACCCTAACCTATTTCCATTTTGGATGAAATGGATATACTAATTCATTAATTCCAATTAGTAAGAGGGATTTTGAACTAAAAATTAGATGCTATAGGCTAGAAAAGGTATTCGGAGCAATTGCAGTTATTGGGTTCATTGATATTTTTGATATAGTAGATGCTATTGCATGTACAATCTATGCAATTTGTTGGAATTGTTTGATCTTAAAAGAAGATTTCTATACATGAGGCGTTCTTTCTTGGTTTCATCCGCTTATTAATAAATTGATTATTATTATTATTATCATTATTTTATTTTATTTTTGTAATGGAAGATCCACCCTAAGCCCTCTTTCGCTTACGCTAGTTGGGGTCACATGGCCCTTCGGTGCCCGGTGGCACCGGTGGACCTCGCCGAAGCTATTTGGACGATTATATCTCGGGGGAAGCTGGCCCAGCAACCTATCGCCAGGGCCCCACTTAAATCGCGATAGCAACGCGGGGATTCGAACTCTCAACCACATTAATTAGGAGAGAACGAATACCAATGTGGCTGCCCACGGATGGGTGATTATTTTTAGATAGTGGTAGATAAAAATAACGCTTGTAAGGAATCCTATTGAAAACAAGAAGTATAGGACTATCTGTTATCCACAATAGAATAAATGGAGTTTTCCTAAAACTTGCCGATGGAGGAAGACCTCTTGGGGCTAAGAGACATAGGGCTAAAGAGAGCAAAACAAATGATCTTTCATGTATAATCTCTCATAATCTCGACTATTATTAGTTTTAGTAGCGAACCAAATATTACAATGCAAGCAAAAGTTCATAGATTCATAAAGATATAGAACAACACATAAGTTATTGTGCTCACATATCCACTATTTGAATCTCCAACATACATATCTAATTGACCTATGAACAGGCATATACTTCATGCTTGTTTGAGTAACCACAATAGATTTCCCCAATATCATGCAAAGAATAGGTAGGATTTTTAGAAAAAGATATAATTCGTTTGATGAGAAATGAAATCAAATGTAGAAGATTTGGCCGAAGTTGAAATAGCTACTTCTGAATTAACAAAAAGAAAATCAACAATTGGTGTGGGAGAGTCAAAGTCAATAGGATTCCTTACTTCTTTCTCTCAAAACTATGCGTGCACGGCTCTTAGGTGATAAAAGAAAGAACTCATCTTTTATATTTTCTAATTACCTTCCTTGCGTATGTGTAAGATTGAATCAATCTGATTTCTGAAAAGGATTACTAATTTGTTAACTTTCCAAGGAATCCTTATCGGTACTTGTGAATGATTGATTTTTTTAAAATCTTTTTGACCTTGGTTCCATGAAAGTAAGTCAAAAAGATTGAAAAATAGAACAAATTGTTTTGATCTAGTCAGAAAGATAAAAAAAAAAATAGAACAAATTGATTTGATTTATTCTCAATAACCACGAGATTATCATCTTAGGGTGTTCTTTTGTCAATGGATGCTCTTATTACACTCGTAGTCTCTAAAGGATGAGAACCATCTACGCAACATCTGTATCAAGAATTCTAATATTGTACATATTATGAATCAGATTCTTTATAGCAACTACTTGTAATAACGAATTTGCAAAATGAATCTATTATAAATAGATTTGTTATTTCTGACTGTACTTTACCTTAATTATTATTTGAACAAGTAAAAATTATATCTTAGTTGGGGATGGCATTTCTCTTCTACACGTCCATGGAGTTTTGAAAATTCAAAACATCTCAAAGATAGATAGAGGTATGGACGTATAAAACAAACCACACTCCTCCATACCTTATAGGAGTCCATTGATGAGAAGGGGCAAGGGAAAATTCGAACCCAATTTCTACAGTGACGAATAGAAAAGCAATTAGAAATCATGAAGAGTTATGCATTTGTGTATTGATAAGATCATTCACTACTTCTTGAAGCTCGATCTCTCCCTCGAATGAATCATATAGCCAAGAGAAACTATAGGATAGAAGTGCTTGCCCCACCGATGAGAAAAGCTATCTCCTTTTCCTTTCCTTTTTGTAGTTTTGATTTTCACATTCTCTGGTTCTGTGCTCCATTCAATTTCGTTTAGTTCAACTTTTTCCACACAATCGGTTTGGAGTTGAAGTGGAGTTACAAATGTAGCATTGGCCGCACCGCTGTGACAACTGAGTCGAATGAAAAACGATGATAATGCACAACCTATCATCTTGAACAGTTTCTCCAGGTACCGTCGGTTCTCACCCTTTCGCAAAGGAATGGAACAAGGCTACAAAACGGCAGCTACGCAAGTTCTGCAAAATGTTAGTTCGGTTTTATGATGACTGGGATTCAATTACATGTACGAGCTATATATTTATCTGAGTCACCAATCAACACCACCAAGTCGGGAGCGAAGAGGGAAGAGTAGCATCAGGAATACGAGGGTAACAAAGAGAGCAGAGATATTATGCACAACAGGTTTCACGCCTCAAAAGATAGAAGCATAGCCCAACTAAAGCGCCAAATCACAGCCCAATGTCTAATGTAAAATCATGTAACATATGCAGACCCCAATAAAACAGCCTGCAGACTAGAGAGAGAGAGAGAGAGAGAGAGAGAGAGAGAGAGAGAGAGAGAGGAGATTCCCATTAACTGCAAATCATGTTTTCTAATCACTCTCCATTCAATGAAACTGTAACAAAGGAGGGGGGAAGTTAGAGGGCTGAGAATCAGATGTTTTGACAGCTCAACACATAGTGCCTTCCGACTTCAGTGCAGTATTGAAATAGCAGCAAAAGGATGTCGAATAGAAGGCTCTAATGACCATACTTCTGAAATTCCCATTCGCTATTATCTGTAAAATGCAAGGCACAATCAAAAGATCAGACCGCATACCTAAACTGTTCAGCAATGTGTAATTAATTAGAGACAAGGATTTCAGCTTACCCAATGGACACACTTGACGAGTTTTGAGCCATCGGCTGATGCAGTGAAAATGAAATGCGTGGTTGCAAACTCCTATAGCATCAAGTAGAGAGATTTGATGAGCCAAGGAAACAGTCGCCCAAGATAAACAGACTGCTCTTACCAGAGATAACAAAAGAATAATGGATCTTTCTTTTGTTCTTCAAAAGAACAATGAACCTTAAATAATTAAAATCATCCATCTATCATATGATAGTAGAAACCTAGATAGACTAAAATTGAATAAAAGAATCATCTTCACGGTAATCCAGTTTCATAAAACAGGGCAGAGCGTTCCTTTCTCAAAATGATTTTACAACTTAAGAGCAACAAGGGAACCATCAGACGATTACTCTCAAAAGAGTACATACTGTAATATAGTACTTCCCAACTAGAATATTAAGTGATTGACTCTCAAGCACCCAGAAGTTTTTTCTCTTTCGTTGGTCAGAGAACCCAGGAGTAATGGTTTATAATAAATGTTGTAATTAAACTTTTACAGTAGGCACACTTAGGCAGGTAAATGGGACATCTTAAACAAGGAAATGGACGGTGCCCCACATGGAAAATTTCAGCTAAGGAAAATAGTCAATATGCCAATATAAACTGCAAACAAAAGTAGCAACGAAAACACAACTGATCGCAACTAACTCCTACTCTTCTGAGAGCAAAGAGTGCACTCATGCTTCAAAGTGTGCTTTTTCCTCTAATTTCCATTATTCTAATATCAATCATGGTGAGTCTTATTCATGTGAGGCGAAATGGACTGTTGGTAAACATCAATTTATTAGGGTCATCTTAAAAAGCTAAAATTTCCAATAGGGGGGATATTACAGAGAAATAAGCCCAGAACGATGGGTATCAAAACCTTCAAAGATCTTCCATCCTACAGCCGATCCCCATTCAGAAGGACTGATCTGATGACTAAGTCCCCAGTTGATAAGGGATTGAAAGAAGACCAAAGCAAATAGACATGGGAATCATTACAATCAGGAAGCATAGCATTTTCAATCACAGAAATCTTCACACCGGAAACTTCATTTTAGTATAATAACAGACCTTTTATGATTCCATGATGAAAGGTAATAATGCACGTGTTCAAGTACAAATTGAGGTTACTCTCAAAGAACACTGATATGCTCATAAGCTAAACAGTAATCACCATCTACATGCTTTGATTCAAGAACACCAATCGAAACGAATACCCTTAATTAAAAACCCCAATGCTCCCACATTCACCACGCATCATCAATTAGGTTCCAAATTCTAGCATTATCGCAATCCACTATTCCCTCATCAAACAGAAAATATCTAATAACCGCAACGCACTATGCCGGCGCCCTAAACAGACACAGAATCGCGAAAAATCGATGCTTACCCCAAGCGACCGTGCACTCCTCGCTGGTCGCGCTCGCCTGATTAGCTTGGCACTCAATGCCTGACGACAAGAACCCAAAAAACACAACCTCAGACATCACACACACAATCTAAAAGAGCTTCGAAATCACGTTACCGAGGCAGCCGACCAAGAACTCACAAAGATCCATGATGTGGTTCCTGCAGATAGCGCAGTTGTCCACGACGATATCTGAAACCAACCCAGCAGAGGGAACGGAGATTCCAATCAATACCGAATGCACCATGAAGCTATAAGGAAGCAGGGGGAAAATAGGGTTTAGGGTTTTAAGAGGGGGAAGTTACCCCAGGCCCAGAGCGAGACGGCGTTCCACTTCTTGATCTCGAACCGCTTCGGCTTCCTCGACGACGACGACGAGCAGCAGGAGGAGGACGACGGAGGAGGAGGAGGAGGGGCGGCGGCGGCGCCGCTGCTGGACGCCTCGCCGGCGGGGGTCATCGGCACGTCGGAGTCCAGGGTCGCCATGGTTTTTGAGATTTCACTAAGGAAAGCGGGCTTGGGGAATTTATTTGGACTTTTTGTAGGAAGATGGAGTCATCCTCGCGACATCGTTAGTAGTACTAATTCCATTACTTCACGGTGGAGTAGTCGTGACGACACTGCAGTATTTTCCAAAATTATGATTAGTTATATTTCTTAAAAAATATAGTCAATAAAAATTATATTTTCACAATCGATAGTAATTTATGCTTAATTAGTTTTATAGTAGATAAAAATGTTTTCCATTCGTATATTTTTGTAAGTGACATGAGTAACCGTTATTTGAAAAATGTTCTGCAAATCATGGGTCTTTTGGGAAACTGACACGCCTAGTGATCGGACTTCACTTGTTTCACGATTTATCTGCATTTTTAGGAGTTTGGATTGCTTAGGAAAAATAGTCAATGGAAAATGTTTTTATAATCAAAGAAAAATATATACTTAAATCCAAGAAAATAATTTCCTCTTTAAAAATCAGATTTTTTTTTTTTTCATATGATTAGATTTTTACACTTGAACCAAAAACTCTGTGTTTGGGCATAGAAACCTCGACACTTGTTCTCGGGCGATTGATGGTGGACTTGAGCCTAGAGGTTTGGGTTGGGTCCACCTAAATTAATTGAAGCCAAGCCTGGGTCAATGAGACTAGATTTGGAACCTCAAACCTAGGTCTAAATCCATAGAGGTTGGGCTTGGGACACTAATGTTGGTGGCTGAGTCTAGGGGAGTCTAGGACTCCGATAATATTGGTGGCTCCCCAACGACTTGGCTAGGGTCCACAAATGCCGAGCCTGAGACCATGGTGGTCTTGCTTGAGCAAGGGTCCATTGAGGTTGGGCTCAGGTCCAAAGCTCTCGGGCTAAAGACCCCAGGCTTGGGACTAGGTTCATTAAGGCTGAGCTTAAGACCCCATGCCCAGGACTAGGCCTATTAAGGCTAGCCCGCGACCCTTGTGCCAATGCTTGGGGCCCTAATGCCCAGGCTCATATCCATCGAGGCCATGCCCATATCTATTGAGGCTGAGTTTGGGTCCCTAACATCCATGTCTCTACGTTGGGGACCAAATGCATTGAGGCAAAGCTTAATGCTAGTGCTTGGGTTTATTGAAGCCTGGGACCTCGACGCCTTGTGTTCAGGCTTTGTTCCATTGAAATTAGGTTTGGGAATTTGCCACTTATGCCCATACCTGCGTCCTTCCAAGGCTAGGCTCGGGACCCCAATGTTTGCACCCCTATTTATTAAGGCCGGGTCCATCAAGGTTGGGCTTGACACTCTGATGCTCACGCATGAGTCCTTGACACTTGCGCCCGAATCCATTGAAGTAGGCTTGTGCCCTGGTCTCCAGCACTTGGATCCATCAAGGCCAAACCTGAGATCGATGCCAATGCTTGCACTCAGGACTAGGTACGCATGCTCGAGTCAAGGTCCATTGAGGCCAAACTCCAGACCTTAGTGTTTGTACTTGATTTTTCGGTTGCTTATGCGCAAGTCACTAGTGTTCAAATAAGGTATGTTTATTTAGGAAAATCAAATTAGATTTTTTTAATCAAATGACAACATATATTTTTCAGTTTATTTTCATGTTTCAGTTAAATATAAAAAATATTGCAATTTTTCTGGAAAATATGTATGTCACATTTTCCAAAATGAAGCCTCAAACTAGAAAAAAAAGGACTCATTAAGAGAGGAAAATATAATAGAAAGAACACAGGCCGGTAGAATACTTTCACCCGCTAGGGTGTTTTCTTCTCTGCTAATCAAACCCTACATAGATTAAATAACAATTTTCCTAAGAGACGTTTCATATATTGAGTACATATATCCCCACAAGATAACTTACCTTTTTTTTTTCTTTAATATTAATGGGGGTATTTAAGGTTTTTGAGCACCTGGCGAATCTCTATCGATCATTTAATTGCCGAAGACACACGGGTCTGAACTCATGGGAATGGATCCGATAGAACGTGCAAATGTGCTGATTTGGCACTTATCTCCTGTTCGTTTGCAGGGCTTTATCGCATAAAGAAAACAGATCTTCACAAAATGACACAATTTGCATATCACCATGCGAGCAATTGCTTAAGTACATATTAGTCTTAAGAGCACATATGTAAATTGACTGTGGAATTTGTAATGTGCTTTTGGGAAATAAGTCCAATATCAAAGGTAAGAGGTGAGGAGATGAAGAGTTTAAATATGTGAAGCCGAAGGAGGGTATAAACAATAACGAT
The DNA here is from genome assembly GCA_014182515.1 of Eucalyptus microcorys. NCBI lineage: Eukaryota > Viridiplantae > Streptophyta > Magnoliopsida > Myrtales > Myrtaceae > Eucalyptus > Eucalyptus microcorys. The sequence continues at coordinate 39,928,358 of CM024564.1, forward strand.
TATTATTTGCGTGTGGGCTCAATAGTAGGCCTAAGAGCATTTAATCATTGGATGGGCTCTCTCATATTATAGATCTTCGTCGGGTCCTTTGGACATTTGGGCTTGAGTTTGTTTGGATGATGTTTAACTCTTGTGACTCTCGAAGCCCAAGATTATGATCCAAATGGGGAATTGCGACCGTCGATTGTGATTAGCTAGTCTAAATTATGATTAGTTTTGAGAAATTAGTTGAGCCTAATTTACTAAAAAAAACCCCAACTTTAGGTAGATTCCCAATTCTTTCCCAAACTTTTTTTTTTTGGTCTAGAAAAACCCATCAATTTTAGGTCTAGTCCAAATCTACCTTGAAATTTTATTTGTCCAAAGGAAAAAAACTTCAGGTCTAGCCCTTTTTGTTTAAGAGAAATATCACCAATTTATACTCTAGTCCCAAATCTACCCCCATTAACACTCTGTCCAAAAATTGCCATTGATCGTCCTTAATTTTCATATCATAGAATGGTATGACTATTGAGATAATATTCCAAGACACCTTGCTGATGTAGACTTGTTATTGACGTGGAAATGTCATGTCAAGTTAGGACTAGACCACGGGGCTAGATTTGAGAATAGATTGAAAATTGGTGATTTTTTTTAGTCAAAGTAAAATTTAGGGCAAATTTGGGACTAGATGTAAAATTTGGGGTGTTATCCCCCCCCCAAAAAAAAAAGTTTAAGGTAAATTTGGAATTTGACCTTTGAAGTTTTTTCTAATACAAAAAAACTTCTTGGCAGAGCGGGGCTAGTCTAATGCTGGGAGTTTTTAGGAAATTGGACAGATATTGTCGTGTCCTTAGAGTCAACTTCCCTATGAATGTGATAATCGTGGAAGCAGCAATTGCCTCAGGAAAAGTGATTTAACGCATCTTAGAGATCCCGAACTTCAAATTCACTCGAATCTTTATTTCATTTGTTTATAAATATAAGAAAAATTCGATAATTTCCGACTTACAAGAAAAATATGATTCTGTGCGAGGTAAATGCCAATAATTTGTGAAGTTGACCTTGATTTTCTTGGAAGAATCGTGCTGATTTCACTAAAGAACATCACTATGAAACGAGAACCTCAAAAAATGAGTGGCAATGATCAAAGTTTGACATTGTTTTGAACTGGAAAAAGGACAAGAAAGTCACTAGTACAAGATAATATCTAGCTCCTTGCACCCCATTATTTGCAACCCGAGAAACACGCACATATATGTCAATTAGTCCAAGTCCGAGGCTTCTTAGATTCTTCTTTGACCCCGCATGAATCAAAGTGCGCACTTAGGATCACGATAGAGACTTTTGACGGTCCCGGCGTTCAAGGGTAGATCCTCTCTCGATCACATCTGATAATCACTTGGATCGAATCGGGTTATGTGTTGGCAAACCCCAATAGGTTAAGGAGAAAGTACATACACAAAGCCACGGCGGCGACAAAGACGAGGAACAAACAAAGACGGACGGCGAAGGCGTCTTCTACTACATCTTCCTCGAGGCGGCGCCGGCCATGACCATGACGTGGGCGTCTTCGCCGCCTTCCGAGCGCCATGTCCCTGCGCAAGTCCCCTTGCATTTCTTTCGCTTCCTTTACTTCAAACCCAAAAAACAAGAACACCCACAGAGGAGAGAAATTAGAAGGATGTTGAAGCTTGTTCAAGAAACTGCTTCTCTTCTACAAATTTTCTTTCCTGTATTTGAGGGTTCTAACACAAAATTATGACGAATTGTTGAGAATTATTGCTCTTAAATAGAGAAGAAAATCATGAGCTTTTTCTTTGGTATGAAGAATCGGGTCGTATGCAGAATGTTTCTGCGTGACTTCGAGGAAGTAAAAGGAAGAGTGTGATTTGGTTTCAAAATGAGTCTTTACGCGTTGGACGTGTATGAAATTGCCTTGACCAGATACTGAACTAAAGGTATTTCGGAAGCTTTCTTGGCAAATATCAAGTGGCATTTCTGTGAATTAGGCTTGTTTGAGTTCATACGTCTAGGGGTGAGAACGGAGAGAAGAGAATAGATTTCCTAATTTTTGGAACCCGGAACCTATTATGCTTACTCAACTTAGAACTTACATTGTCATGGGTTTTGGAATCAGTTTCAGAGTTTATCCAAGTTCCACGTGTACTCTTAATTGAATGATTGTAGTGAATCATCATCTTTAACGATTACTATTTGCTACAATCCACTTATCACAATTCATATTTAAATACGCAAAAAATATGAAATATTAATAAAATAAAAGTTTTAGTTTGGATATCGCCAAATATGAAAACCTAGACTAGTAGTTTTAGATTACACATTCATCATTGGACGTCATGAAATACCCTAAGATCGTGCAAAGACATATAATAAGAAAAACACAGACTTTTTCTAGATTCTGGGTTATCTATCCATTGGAAAAAGTTTCCTAATTTTTAGAACTTGGGGCCTGCCCTACATATTTTAAAACTTGGAATTGGATCAGTTTTCACCAATTGAGTCTTAGGCACTCCATTCTACCTTGGAACCATACTAACCTCTACAGACATCTCTTTAGGCTAATTCCTAGGGTGGCCCATTGTTGCATGGTGGTTAAAATTATCAAAAAAGTTCTAAATCTATTACACTTTTACTAATTTAGTCATAATCTTTTAAATTTTGATAATTGAATATGTATGATCAATTTTGGCTGGAATTCATGAATATGGACATTGTTATTAGTGGGACAATTTTTAATAATATTTTAATAATTAGTCAAATTTATTTATCTATGTTTTCTTCTCTCTCTCTCTCTCTCTCTGTGGGGCTGGGGCCAGCAAGGGTCCACTGGCCAAGGGTTGTCGAGTTGTAACACCCTTGTCGGCCATGGGCAGGGGTTGCGGCCCTTAACTGAAAAAAAAAAAAAAAAAAAAAAAGGGAAAAGAGAAAAAATGGTAATTGAAGAACAAATTAATAAAAAAATTGAAAAAAATAGTAAAATTTTATTAAAAAATGTCAATGTCAGTACCGGTCGTACTACGTACGATAATCGGTGTCCATATTAACAAATTTTGGGAAAAATTGGTCCGATTGACTTAATTAGTAAAAAGTGAAAATATTTAGAACTTAATCGACAAAGTTGAAAAGTTTAAACTCCGTTCATTTTACAAAAAATATTGCGTTTTCGGAAAATGTTTTCCAGAAAACCATTTTCCAAGAAAATAACCTTATTTTCTAATGTTCGATTGAAACTTTAAAATGAATTAGAAAATATTTTCTATCATTCGGTAAGAAAAACTTTTTCCTACACACGCTCGTTTTCAATAATTTTTTTATAATTTAATTTATTTCTAAATCATTTTTAATTTTCCAATTAGAAAATATTTTCTGCTATTTGGTAAGAAAAACCATATTTTCTATGGATCATCCATTTGCTCAGCGGCTAATTTGTTCAAATCTGGAGGCTCTGAATTGACCTAAATTTAGAGGATTCTAGCTTTAGAAGGGGTCAATCCCCTAACGTAGATAGTGAGAAAATTATTCAAAATTTTTTAAACTTATTGCATATTTATCAATTTAGTCCTAAGGTTCTGTTCGTTTCATGGAAAATAACTTCCAAGGAAAATGTTTTCCGGATTTTCCAGCGCTCATTTCACGAAAAATAAACTAGTCAAGTAAAATGCTTTTCACTATTAGAAAAAATATCTTCAAAAGTGAGGAAAATATTTTTTACTTTTCAAAAGTGGTAAACGTGTTTCATAATGTCTTCCACCTTACTTTCTTTCACCAAGTACATTTTCATTTTTCATTTTTTATAATCTTTTTAATTTCTTTCCTTTCCTTTTTTTTTCTTTTCTTTCTTTCATTTTCATCTTCTTCCTTGGCCTTGGTCGATCGTTGGCCATGGCGGCGGCTGGCGACCGACTGTAGGCCAGCTTGAGCCTTGCTTGATTTGGCAAAGCTGAGGTTCGCCGGGTGAGCTTGGCTTTGCCAGTTCAGCAAGCTTAGGTGAGGCCTGCTCGTGGCCAATCGCCGGTTGCTACCGTGGCCAGTGATCGGCCAAAGTCAAGGAAGAAGATGAAAAGGAAAGAAAGAAAGAAAAAAAAAATTAAAACTAGATTTTTTAAAAAAAGAAAGAAAAAGAAAAAGAAAAAGAAAACATAAAAATAAAATGAAAATGTACTTGGTAGGGGTGTGCATGGTCCGGGCGGGCGGTTCCCGACCTAGAACCGGGAACCACCCGTTAAGGACCGGTTCCGAAAAATTGGAATCGGGATCCACCCGGGAACCGGACCGCCGGTCCAGTCCGGTTCCAGGGTGGATCCATGAAAACGATATTGACACGAAACAATTTTGGTTTTCAACATAGAACGGTCGGGTCTATGAGTTGGGAAGGAGGGGAGGAGGTCTATGGTCGGGTTTTCAACATAGAACGGTCGCGAAACAATTTTCCGCGGCTGTGGCGGGTGGCGGCCGACGCAAGGGGGCGAACAGCAGCGGCGGAGGAGCAGCGGCGGCGGCATTGACGCTCGGGGAGGAATCGAAATGGCGATAGAATTAGGAGGAACCGAGGAAGAGACAAAGAGAGAGAGAACCGAAGATGAAGGGAGTCAGGAGATGAGATCTAATCTAGGGTTTCTTTTAGTAATTTTTTTTTTAATATTAAAAAGGTTCCGGTCCGGTCCGGGTGGGCGGATCCGCCCATGGAACCGGGAACCGGACCGGTACCCACCGGTTCCGAAAAATTGGAACCGGGAACCGAACCGGTTCCCTCAAGAACCGCCGATTCCGGGCGGTTCCGGTCCGGTTCCGGGCGGTCCGGGCGGTTCTCGGGTATTTTGTACACCCCTAGTACTTGGTGAAAGAAAGTAAGGTGAAAGACATTATGAAACATGTTTACTACTTTTGAAAAGTGAAATATATTTTCCTCACTTTTGAAGGTGTTTTAAGCGTTTTACTTGACTAGTTTATTTTTCTTGAAATGAGTGCTGGAAAATCCGGAAAACATTTTCCTTGGAAGTTATTTTCCGTGAAATGAACAGAACCTTAGGACTGAATTGATAAATGTGTAATAAGTTTATTCCCATTATCTACGTTAGGGGATTGACCCCTTCTAAAGCTAGAATCCTCTAAATTTAGGTCAATTCAGAGACTCCAGATTTGAACAAATCAGCCGCTGAGCAAATGGACGATCCACACTTATGCCCCAAGCCTGACCCTTTCCCAGTCTCGTGGTTTGGGTTAGGGCTGGAGTTGCTAGATCCGGCGTTGCCGAGATAGAATCGGCCTCATCAGGCTCGGGAGACGCCAAATCTAAGGGAGCCAAGAACTTTAAGAAGGCATGTTTCTTTAACCAATGGAAGCCATAAACACCAAGAATTGCGATCAAAGAGGAACTTCAACACGGAGTTTTTCAGTCGTACTCCATTTCTCTAAGCGAAAGTGTGTATATGAAAGCAATCCAGCAACTTGGTTTGAGGAGCTTTGTGCGATAGGACGTGCCTTATCTATAGGAGCTCCTTCTTTTGCATAGATAGGGGGAGCAGAACTCATGAATCGATGAAAGAAAAGTTGGTTCTTAATACAAAGTACATTCTTGAATGCATTGATAATATTTTTATATTGGTAACTTGTTGCCTTCTTTGATCAATAATGAATGTAAATTTTTTTAATTTAAAAGCCTAAAATATATTTCTTTGAAATATACATGTGGGCTCTTTCACCAAATCGGGTTGAGCTTGTTAAGTTATCAAATATTTTTGAAATACAATGTTATAGGAAAGTGTCGGAGAGGTCCATTTCATAGAAGATAAGGTGGAGAGAGCATATCAATAATGCAAGAAATGTCTGAAATTTTTACTTTTTTGTATGTTAATTGGAAGCACTATGTCTTGGTATTCGGCTGTCTAATTTACTAAAGATCTACGCATTTCGAGTTTCATAGTCCACCCTCACCAATTATCAGTTATTTCATTGGCTCTGTCATTTAACGCTGATTCTTTTATCATTTTACTTGTGCTTTTTGACTTGAAGATGGATTTGGATTGAGCGACTAAATAATATTATATATACATACAAATCTAAATGTAAATTATAGATGATAAGCTTCATATTTGGATATTTTCTTTAATCATGAACGCCACGATGCCATGAGATGACTAGACTTGTAATTTCCCTTCGGTTAAAACTGTCATTTCCTAATTAAGCTTAATCTGTAATTTTGAGGCACAATATTTCCAATCATGTTGCTTGATTACTTACTAATTTTCATGTCCTTTCTCGGAGGTGTGAACATGAGTTTCGCACGTGATTGTGAAATTTGATTGGTTGACTTTATAAACAACACCGCCTCTTTGTGTCCACTCTTTTTCCAACTAAAAAGTTATCATATATCTTATTCGACTTTTAATTTTAATTTTTCAAATTAGATGTGTGATTTGGTCACCCTAAGTATCCCTTTTTTAAAAAAAAAAATAAAAAAAAAGCATACAAATTAGAGCCCTTTTTTTGGCAATAATATTCAGTTAAAATATTATATTCATTTTCGCAGAAATTTATCTATGAATTATTACATGGAATAAGCCCATCGAAACAACACCCAATTCACAATTTTCCCTTTAAATGATGAGAAAAGAAACAAGGCTACCTTAGATCTTCGTCAGCCGGAGACATTCAAACATTAGATGAGATATTCATCCGCTAAACTATAAAAAAATTCAGAAAGTAAAAGTTCCATCCGGCGACCCACAATTTTTATAACAAAAAATAATCGTATCACTACTTAAAATAAAAATAATGATGACATTGCTTTGAACTGGACAAAAAAGAAATGCAAACTAACTAGGACAAGATGGATCTAGCCCCATGCACCCCATTATTTTTTGTAGCCAACAGACACACATATATATGTCAATGAGTCCTCCAATCTTCGATACGTCCGAGGACGAGGCCTCTTACAAAGATTCTTCTTCGACCCCGCCACATGAATCAGAGTACGGACTTAGTATCACGATTGAGACTCGACGACGATCAGCGGTCCCCGCGGTCGGAGGTGTATGGAGATAGATCCTTCCCTCGATCACGTTCGATCATCCCTCGGATTGAATCGCGTTATGTGTCGGCAAACCCTAATAGGTTAAGGAGAAAATACGCGCACAAAGCCACGGCGGCGACGAAGAGGAGGAACAGACAGAGATGGGCAGCGATGGCAGCCGCGTCTTCTTCTATTTCCTCGACCCGGGGCCGGCCACGATGCAGATGCCTTCGCCGCCTCCGGAGTGGCCTGTCCATGCGCAAGTCCCCCTGCATTTCTCTTTGCTTCCTTTGCTTCAAGAAACGGCTGCTCTTCTACATGTCTCTCTTCTGATTTCGGCCGTTCGGAGACAGAATTCTGAGGAACTTTCGGAAATCATTGCTCTGAAATAGAGAGGGAAAGTCATGAGATTTTTCTCTGGTGTGAGGAATTTGGCCGTGTTGACAATTTCTCTGCAACTTCGAGGAATTTAAAGGGGAAGATTATGATTGGACCTCTGTAATTCTTCACGCGGTGAACGTGTATAAGATTGTCCTCGACCAAATAGTCTTTGCATGCAACGGCCATAAAAAGAGAACCAAGCGTGGTCGGTTAAAGGGGACAAATTACTAAAAAAGTCATAAACTTATTATAATTAAATTCAGTCATAACTTTTTTTTTTTTTTTTTTTTTATCAATTTAGTCCTAAAACTTTTGTAAATGTGTTAATATAGTTCATCCGGTCAATTTTAGCTGATTGATATTGACGTGGATGCCGGCCGTTTGACCGATGCTGACGAAGATAATTTTTAATAATATTTTATTTTCTTGAAGATATTGTTGCCGATATATAGTGATCTTAATTGATCTTGTGCCGATAGATAGTGATCTTAATTGATATCAATTGCAAGGAATATTCTTTATTGATTTATTGTATATTCTCTTTTCTTATAGATTTAGACCTTTTGTATTATAAATAGTGATGTAATTAGACACATGAATGTTATAGAAAGAGTTACAAATTCTCCAAACCATCTGATACTTTCTATCATCTAAACTTTTAACACGGTATCAGAACCTCCCTCATCCATCTAGCTTCTGCTATACCCTTCTTCTTTTTTTCATCTTTTTCCAGAAAATTTCCTTCGATTTTGGTTCATCTTCCTGGCTTGGCAGCATCATTAACGCCAGATATATGAAGAATTTTTTAGTCAACAAAGGGGGGCACCATGCCGAAGAACCAAAGCACAAATTCTGAGTGTGTCTAAAGGCGATGAAGAGTCTCTCAACAGCCAAACAGGAGACAATGTTCTTGCGGAACACTAAATATGACCATTAGACAATGAAAGACAATAGAGCCCCATTGAGCACGTCTCAGAGGTTAGTCTAACCTTAGACAATTTTTTTCAGACCCATATGTTCACATGGAGACAAGGTACATCATCAATCTACTTACTCATATATGTGGACGACATACTCATTACGGGAAATGATACATTTGCCATTGATAGATTTAAGAAGTACCCGCATTCTATATTTCACATTAAAGAGTTAGGACCTCCCAAATACTTCCTTAGGATATAAATTGCATGGTCAAATAAGGGCATTTGTCTCAGCCAACGCAAATTTGTCTTATAAATTACATCGGAAGCAAGATTGTGGAGATCTAAGCTAGCTACCATTCCAATCAATCAGAATGTCAGGTTGACAACAATTGAATATGATAAAAGATTGTCACTTGTAAAGAGGGATCCTTTCCTTAAGGACCCTTCTGCTTATCAAAGACTTGTTGGAAAACTCATCTTTTTGACCATGCGGTACATATTTTCAGTCAATTCATGCATGCTCCAAAACAATCTCACATGAATGCAGCATTAAAGGTTATAAAATACTTGAAAAGGTGTCCAGGACTGAGAATATTATTATCTCGAGACAGCAACATGGAGATGTCAGTATACTGTGACACAAATTATGCTACTTGTCCTATGAATAGAAAATCTGTTACGGGTTTCTGTATAAAACTAGGAGATTCTTTACTTTCATGGAAGATAAAAACCTTCCTTAGAGTCTCATCCATGTCATGTTAAAATTTTGTAATTTTTTGAATTGATTTACTGGGCAAATGCCCTTAGTTTCTACAAGTGAGCGCGCTGCCCTTTTTCTATTGATTTTGGCTAAACTCCCTTTTGTAAACTGTCATTTTGGCTAGTGCTACCAAACTAAATGTTTGTATCATTTCTATAGCTTACAAATGATGGTTGATGGTAGACCCTGAATGATTCATGTACCTTAACTCAATGGATGACACATTTAAAATTGAATTATGGAATTGCTGTACCTTGGGATGAGTGTGTAATTTGGGAATGCCGTCAGTCCTTAGGACAACGATGCCTCGGGTGGTGTAGGGATGCTTGGAGTTGGGTTCCTCCAAATGCTTGGGAGGTGTAACACGGTTCTCCTAAATGTTCTCGCAATGCTGGATGTTGCAAGATGCCCGGGAGATAACGTGGTTCCCCAGAAGATGGTGGTAGCTAATTCATAGCAAGAAATGATCATTGATATTCTTAGATTTCATTCAAGTTTTACCGAGTCACTGTTTTCAGAGGAAATGTTTCCCCTTGTTATCCTAATTTTAAGAAAGGTTCTCAAGCAAGTTGATTTCAAAACAGTCTTCTATATTTTATATTTAAACTTCATCGCATGTGCTATTATTAACATATGTGGTATAGACTGGTTATTGATTTGCTTGCTGAGCTTTGCATTCGCTCGTAGTTGATCATTATTTCTCAAATCAGTAGCATTTTGGGAAGACCAAGCCTAGATTTTGGACGTATAATGGGTGGGAGACAGGTGATATAGTATATGCGTAGTATCTAGGTCGGGGTGATGCAATTACCAAGCTTCCGGGTGTGGTACGGAATAGTGTTACCTTTTTGCTCGTCCCCTATTTTACCTCAACCCTGTCACCTAAAATTCCTGGTTTGTATTTCCGCATGTGTTCCTTTGAATTTTTACATATCATGGGTGTTCTTTAACCATATACACTTCTGCATACTTAAAAAGTGAAATTACTTTATTAATTGTGTTAGTCGTGACATATTGAGGGAGTCACAATCCACCTCACAAGCGGCCCTCAGGCCTCGCGAAGGCTCGTTGGCCATTATGGGGAAAAGAAGCAAAGAAGGAAGAAAAGAAAGAAAGAAAAAAAAGAAAATAGTTAATAAAAAATAAAAAATTATTAAAAACTATCCACTTTAGTGTTGGTCGGATGACTGGCTCCCACATTAACACCGGCTGGTCAAAATTGGCCGGATGTACTGAATTGACATAATTGTAAAATATTTAGAATTGACTTGGCAAAAAAAAAATTATGATTAAATTGATACAATTATAATAGGTTTAGAACTTTTTTGATAATTCTCTCGTCTTGGAAGCTTTCTTGGCAATTATCAAGTCTCTTCCTTAATGAATTAGGCTTATGTGGAGTTTGTACATTTCTTTAAGCAAATTTTAATGCCGGCCCATGGTGCATGGTGGTTAAAAAGCAAATGCAAGTTTTAGAGATCTGTTTATTTATCGGCTCTATTTGTTTTGCAGAAGTGTGACTTTTCTGAAAAATATTTTATAGAAGATCGTTTTTTTAGGAAAATAACAATATTTTTCTGATGTTTAGCTAAACCCTAAAAATAAATTAGAAAATATTTTCTATTTTATCGTATAAAAAATCCAATTTGATTTTCTTGAAAAAAATTACAGATAAAAATCGAATTTTTAATTATTTTTCTTCGTCCCCCACCTCAGCTGCCTTCAAAGTTGCCTCCCTCCTGCAACTATGTCCTCACAGCTGGCGAATGTGCGGACTCTGCTGCCGATGATCCCAAAATTCGCAAGCAAGTCAAGGGAGAACTGCTACTTCTTTGCGAGGATCGAGGGTTTGTTGAGTGTTTTGACCTGCTTGAACGTGTTGATCGCCTCGTTGATCATCTCGGCCTGCTTATAAAGCATGATGGTGTAGCACATGTAGCGCTCATTCTTCAAATTTGGCATTGCCTTCGATTGCTCGAGGAACCTTCGAATCCCATCAAAGTGGCTTGACTCTGTCAGCTTCGAGATTGTGACGGAGAAGGGGATGCGGTCGAGGTGGGATTGTAGGGTGAGGGAGGCTAAGTGACAAATGTTGATGCTGCACTCTAGGTTCTTTTTGCTCTGGAGGAGGAAGAGAGTCGCTTGGGTCTTCTCCTTCGACAAGAGAGGGGTGTTCGAGTCTAGTGACAGGATCAACAATGAGAAGTAGTGGTGGTGGTTCAGCGAGATTGAATGGAGTCAAGCAAGCGGTGACATGCGTGGCATTTGAGCTTCAACGGCAAGGCTGGTCGGTGTTAAGAGTAATTAAATATTAAATCATGTTTTCATCTAATAGCTTAAATTTTTAGAACAATTAGTAATTATTTCACAAAATCTCACATGGTATTAGAATATGAGGTCTTGAGTTCAAATCTATTTAAGCCCCTATTTGCCTCCTCAATTATATGTTTTCATGCTTTAGGTTTAGGCTAAAGTCCAACCTATGTGTGAGAGGAAGTGTTAGAATAATTAAATCCACCCTATGCGTGAGGGGGAGTGTTAGAGAAATTACATATTAAATCATGTCTTCATCAATCAGTTTAAGTTTTTAGAATAATTTGTAGTAGTCTCATAAAATCTCATAGTTGATGTAGAGGTTGAGTTGCAAGAGTGACGTTGAGAGAGAGGTCCCTAGAACGTGGGAAAATGATTTCCTCTTTTTGAAAAGAGAAAATTTTCCTCACCTTTCAAGGTGTTTTTTCCATTAATCAAAAAAAAAATTTCTTAATTAGTTTATGTTATGTAAACCAAACGTAAAAAAATCCAAAAAGCTTTTTTTCGTAAGTTGTTTTCCATGAAATAAATGTACTCAAAGATTTTGCACTTATACAAAGAGCATCGACTCCAAAAATTTTCATGAAAAACACATAGTGTTTAGCAAACAATCTGTAAAATAATCATTACAAAGTGACTTCTAAAATTTTTTTTTTTTTTTGGGGGGGGCAAAGGAGAGCAAAAGGGCTTGAGGTTGCATGATCCTAGGTAAGGTGACATCGGTGTTGGCATAGCGTCAGGTGGTCCTCGCTCTGATTGTGAGGGAAAAATTGAAACTTAGATAGTTTAGTGAGGATGATGTTGGAAGGAAGAGATGCTAAAAGCATGCATTTGGTTGAGTATTTGTAAAGCCCTTTTGAGGTCCCAAAGCCCTTCTAGCAAATTCAAATTTCATTTGACAAAAATTTTGGGTTAATTTGAGGAGATGTAATTGCATTTCTAAAGCTCTCTAAAAGCCTTTAACTCATGGTAGGTTTGGAGATATGTTGAATGCCGTATTTCTAAAATGCAAATAGACTTTTTACTTCCAATTTTGCCTTTACTCAACTTCATAATTCTAGAAATACTTTTGAAAACCCTAACTTTGCCTCAACTACCAATGAGTAATTGGCAAACAGCTGGTGAGCAACCACCACCTTCATTTGAGGTTGCATGACCTTAGGCAAGGTTGGCAACTGGCCAATTTGGCTCGCCAATAGCAGATGAGTTTTGTTGGCAAATAGTTCGAGGTTTTTTTTATTAAAAAAAAAGGCAAAAATGCTTTACTAAGTGTAGTTCTTACTAAACGGTATTTAAATCAAAGTTGCTTTTCAATGTGTTTTTAATATACATTTTACCAAACACTACTTGCATTTCAAAAAACTATTTTAACCCAAAGGCTTTTGTATTTTCCTAAAGACATTCTTCCAAAACCGAATCAAACGCACCCTAAAGAGACCTAAATTAAAGGTGGACTTGCTTTGTTTTGGGCGTTTGCAAAGAAAAACCTTGTACCAAAGGCCCTTGAAATTGTGTTACTACCAAACACCAAAATTTTAGCTTAGGTGACTTTGAGAGCTAAAGCTTGAATTGCTGAACCAAATGTACTCTAAGTCATTTTATATTCTCTTGAAAAATGATATTAGTGTAGCAAAATTTTGTATACATATACATACATACATACATACATACATACATACATACATACATATATGTGTACATATGTATATGCACACTTTATTAGTTGTTTTTACTATTAGCAAGTAATTCCATAAATGTGTTAATTTGCAGTATATACATTGGTAGATGATTGTAAAAAGCACACAAGTCCATGCTCGTAAACCATTTGACAGATATATAAAGAGCAAGGGTCCACAAACGCTAGGCCCGAGACCTTGGCTTCTGCTTGAGCAAGGGCCCATTAAGGTTGGGCTCAGGTCCAAAGCACTCAGGCTAAAGACCCCGGGCTCAAGATTAGGTTCATTAAGGCTGAGCTTAAGACCCCGTGCCTAGGACTGGGTCCATTAAGGCTAGTCCCGTGACCCTATTGCCAATGCCTGGGTCCTCAATGCCCAGGCTTGTGTCCATTGAGATCGCACCTATATCCATTTAGGTTGAGCTTGGACCCTAGCACTTACGCTTGGGTTTATTGAGGTTGAGTTTGGATTCTTGGAGTCCATGTCCCTATGTTAGGGATTGAATACATTGAGGCAAAGCTTGAGACCCTAATGCTAGTGCTTGGGTTTATCGAAGCTAGGCCTAGGACCCCAACGTTAGTGCTCGGGCTCTATTCCATCAAGATTAGGTTTGGGAACCTATCACTCACAGCCACACTTGGGTCCTTTCGAGGCTACGCTTGAGGTGCTTGCACCCCTATCCATCAAGGCTGGGTTTGGGTCCATCAAGGTTGGACTGGGCACTCCGATGCCCATACTTGAGTCCTTGACACTTGCACTCGAATCCATTTAAGTTGACTTGTGCCCTAGTCTCTCGCACTTGGATCCATTAAGACAAAACTTGAGATTGATGCCCATGCTCGTGCTCAAGACCCACATACACTTGCTTGGGTTGAGGTCCATTGAGGACAAACTCGAGGCCCTAGTGTCTATACTCATTTTTTCGGCTGCTCATGCGCAAGTTACTAGCATTCGAATAAGGTATGTCTATTTAGGAAAATTAAATTAGATGTTTCTAATCAAATAACAACAAATATTTTTCAGTTTATTTTTAGGTTTAAGTCAAATATTAAAAAAAAATGTGATTTTTTTGGAAATCATTTATGTCACATTTTCCAAGAAATAAGTGAAGGCTCAAACTAGAAAAAAAGGACTCGTTAAGAGAGGAAAATGTAATGGAAAGAACACCTGCCGGGAGAATACTTTCACCCTCCAGGGTGTTTTCTTCTCGGCCTAATCAAACCCTAATTGAATTAAACTATAATCTTCCTAAGAGACGTTTCATATATTGAGTACATAGATCCCCACAAGATAACTTACCTCTTTTTTTTTCTTTCTTTTTTAATAATATCAATGGGGTATTTAAGGCTCTTTGAGCACCTAATGAATCTATATTGATCGTTTAATTGCCGCAAACACACGGGTCCGAACTCCTGGGAATGGATCAGAGAGAATGCGCAAATGTGCTGATTCAGCACTTACCTCTCGTTTGTTGGCAGGGCTTTATCACATAAACAAAACAAATTTTCACAAAATGACATAATTTGCAAATCACCATGTGAGCAATTGCTTAAGTACATATCAGTCTTAAGAGCACATATGTAAATTGACTCTGGAATTTGTAATATGCTTTTGGGAAATAAGTCCTATATCAAAAGTAAGAGGTGAGGAGATGAAGAGTTCAAATATGTGAAGGTGGGTACAAACAATAACGATTATTATTTGCGTGTGGGCTCGCTAGTAGGCCTAAGAGCATTGGATCATTGGATTGGTTCTCTCATATTACAGATCTTCATCGGGTCCTTTGGACAATTGGGCTCGAGTTTGTCTGGATAACGTTTAACTGTTGCGATTCTCGAAGCCCAAGATCATGATCCAAATGGTGAATTATGACCGTCGATTGTGATTAGCTAGTCTAAATTATGATTAGTTTTGAGAGATTTAGTTGAGCCTAATTTACTAAAAAAGGCCAACTTTAGGTCAATCCCCAATTTTACCCCACATTTTTATTTTTTCTACAAAAACCCATAAATTTTAGGTCTAGTCCAAATCTACCTTGAAATTTTATTTGTCTTAAAAAAAAAAAAAATCTCCAAACTTTAGGTCTAGGCCTTTTCGTTTAAGAGAAATATCACCAATTTATACTCTAGTCCCAAATCTACCCCCATTAGCCCTTTGTCCAAAAACTGCGATTGGTCATCCCTAATTTTCATATCATAGAACGGTATGACTTTTGAGATAATATTCCAAGACACCTTGCTGATGTGGACTTGTTATTGATGTAGAAATGTCATGTTAAGTTAGGATTAGACCATGAGGCTAGATTTGAGAATAGATTGAAAATTGGTGATTCTCTTTAGCCAAAGAAAAATTTAGGGCAAATTTGATACTAGATCTAAAGTTTGGGGTGTTTTCCAAAAAAAAAAAAAAGTTCAATGTAAATTTGGAATTGGACCTAAAGTTTAGAAATTTTTTTTCTAAGACAAAAAAAAAATTCTTGGCAAAGTGGGACTAGATCTAATGTTGGGAGTTTTTAGTAAATTAGGTAGATATTATCATGCCCTTAGAGTCAACTTCCCTACGAATGTGATAATCATGGAAGCGGCAATTGCGTCAGGAAAAGTGATTAACACATCTTAGAGATCCAAAACTTCAAATTCCCTCAAATCTTTATTTCATTTGTTTCTTCAAAAATATAAGAAAACTTCGATAATTTCTGACTTACAAGAAAAAAGACGATTCTGTGCGAGGTAAATGCCAAGAATTTGTGAAGTTGACCTTGATTTTCTTGGAAGTGTCGTGCTGATTTCACTAAAGAACATCACTTTGAAACGAGAACCTCAAAAAATGAGTGGCAATGATCGAAGTTTGACGATGTTTTAAGCTGGAAAAAGGACAAGAAAGTCACTAGTACAAGATAATATCTAGCTCCATGCACCCCATTATTTTCACCCGAGAAACACGCACATATATGTCAACAAGTCCAAGTCCGAGGCTTCTTAGATTCTTCTTTGAGCACGCATGAATCAAGTGCGCACTTAGGATCACGATAGAGACTTCGGCGAGAAGCAGCGGTCCCGGCGTTCAACGGTAGATCCTCTCTTGATCACATCTGATAATCACTTGGATCGAATGGGGTCATGTGTTGGTTAAGGAGAAAGTACATGCACAAAGCCATGGCGGCGACAAAGAGGAGGAACAAACAAAGACGGACAGCGAGGGTGTCTTGTACTACGTCTTCCTCGAGGCGGCGCCGACCTCGACCACGACGTGGGCGTCTTCGCAGCCTACCGAGTGCCATGTCCATGCGCACGTCCCCTTGCATTTCTTTCGCTTCCTTTACTTCAAGCCCGAAAAACAAGAACACCCACAGAGGAGAGAAATTAGAAGGATGCTGAAGCTTGCTCAAGGAACGGCTTCCCTTCTACAATTTTTCTTTCCTGTATTTGAGGGTTCTACCACAAGATTATGACGAATTGTTGAGAATTACTGCTCCTAAATAGAGAAGAAAGTCATGAGCTTTTCTTTGGTATGAAGAATGGGGTCGTATGCACTCTATTTCCGCGTGACTTCGAGGAAGTAAAAGGAAGAGTGTGATTTGGTTTCAAGACGAGTCTTTACGCGGTGGAAGTGTATGAAATTGCCTTGACCATATACTCTGTGCATGCAATGATGATAAAGAAAGAATTGAAGGTTTTTGGTAAGCTTTCTCAGCAAATATCAAGTGGCATTTCAGTGAATTAGGCTTCTTTGAGTTCATACATCTAGGGGTGAGAACGGAGAGAAAGAATAGATTCCCTAATTTTTGGAATCTAGAATCTACCATACATACTTGGAAACTTAGAACTTACCTTATCATAGGTTCTGAAGTCAGTTCTAGAATCTACTCAGGTTCCATCTATACTCTTAATTGAATGATTGCAGTGAATCATTACCTCTAACGACTACAATTTGCTACAATACATTTATCATGACTCATATTTAGACATAAAATAAATAAGAAATATTGATAAAGTAAAAGTTTCAGTTTGGATATTGTCAAATATGAAAACCTAGACTAGTAGTTTTATATTACATACTCATCATTGGACGTCATGAAATGCTGTAAGATTACGCAAATATATATAACAAGAAAAACACAAAACTTATATTAGGTTCTAAGTTACCTATCAATCGGAATAAGTTTCCCAATTTTTGGAACCTTGAGCCTACGCTACTTATTTTAGAATCTGGAATTGGATCGGTTCCTACTGATTGAGTCTCAGGTTTCCCATTCTATCTTGGAATCATTCTCACCCCTACATACATTTCTTTACGCAAATTCCTAGGGTGGCCCATTGGTGCATGGTGCTTAAGATCATATGCGAGTTTATCTATAGGGATAATCATTAAAAAAGTTCTAAATCTATTGCATTTTTACCAATTCAACCCTAAACTTGTAAATTTTGCCAATTGAATATATATGATCAATTTTGGTCGAAATTTGCTAACGTGGACATTGATGTTGGTGGGGACAATTTTTAATAATATTTTAATAATTAATCAAATTTATTTATCGATTTTTTATTTTCTTTCTCTTTTCCTTCTCTCCCTCCCTCCCTCCCTCCCTCCTACTATGGCTAGCGAGGGTCGTCGAGTCCCTCACCAGCCATTGGGCTGTTGTTGAGCCACAACACCCTTGCCGTCACGAGCGAGTGTTGTGGCCCTTAATTGAAAAAAAAATAAAAAGAAGGAAAAGAGAAAAAGAATGGGAAAAGAAGAACAAATTAATAAAATAATTTGAAAAAATAGTAAAATTTTATTAAAAAAATTCAATGTTAATACCTATTGTGTCACATAGAATGGCCGACATCCGCATCAACGAATTCTAGGAAAAATTGATCGAATGGACTCAATTGATAAAAAAAGGAAAATATCTAGAACTCAATTGGTAAAGTTAAAATATTTAGGACTGAATTAGTAAAAGTGCAATAAGTTTAGAATTTTTTGGACAATTTTTTCATTATCTGCGTTGGGGGATTGCCCACTTCTAAAGTTAGAATCCTCTAAATTTAGGTCAATTTAACTCTAAAGTTAGAATCCTCTAAATTTAGGTCAATTTAATGCCTCCAGATTCGAACAAATCAGCCGTCAAGCTAATGGACGATCCACATGGATCGTCTCTAATTTCCTTTTTGCTCTTTTTCCCCCCTTCTTTCCTCTTCCCACTTCGTCCTTGCGCCCGAAAACGTGCTTTGGCCTAAGAAGAGAGAAGAAGACCAAACCCGCAGCGTCCGCTCGCATGGCGACGCCACTAGGCCCACCCTCGCCGATGCGACATTGCTGCACTCGCCGACATTGGTCGCGCGAGCCTGATCCTTTCCCAGTCTCGTGGTTTGGGTTAGGGCTGGAGATGCTAGATCCAGCATTGCCAAGATAGACTCGGCCTCATCGGGCTTGGGAGACGCCAAATCTAAGGGAGCCATGAACGCTAAGAAGGCATGTTTCTTTAACCAATGGAAGCCATAAACACTAAGAATTGCGATCAAAGAGGAACTTTAACAAGGAATTTTTCAGTCGTACTCCATTGCTCTAAGCGAGAGTGTGTACATGGAAGCAATTGAGCAACTTGGTTTGAGGCGCTTTGTGCGATAGAACGTGCCTTATTCATAGGAGCTCCTTCTTTGGCATAGATAGGGGGAGCAAAATTCATGAATCGATGAAAGAGAAGTTGGTTCTTAATACGAAGTACATTCTTGAATGTATTGATAATGGATGTGTCATGACTTGTGAACCACTTATTTTTATATTGGTAACTTATTGCCTTCTTTGATCAATAATGAGTGTAATTTTTTTTTAATTTAAAAGCCTAAAATATATTTCTTTGAAATATACATGTGGGCTCTTTCACCAAGTCGGGTTGAGCTTTTTAAGTTATCAAATATTTTCAAAATACCATGCTATAGAAAAGTGTCGGAGAGGTCCATTTCATAGAAGATAAGGTGGAGAGAGCATATCAATAATGCAAGAAATGTCTGAAATTTGTATTTTTTTTAAAATGTTAATTGGAAGCACTACGTCTTAATATTCGGCTGTCTAATTTATTAAAGATCCACGCATGTCAAGTTTCATAGTCCACCCTCACCAATTATCAGTTATTTCATTGCCTCTATCATTTAATGCTGATTCTTTTATCATTTTACTTGTGCTTTTTGACTTGAAGATGGATTTAAATTGAGCGACTAAATAATATTATATATATATCCATATGTATATTATAGATGATAAGCTTCATATTTGGATATTATCTTTAATCATGAACCCCACGATGCCAAGAGATGACTAGACTTGTAATTTCCCTTCGGATAAAACTGTCATTTCCTAATTAAGCTTAATCTGTACTTTTGAGGCACAATATTTCAAATCATGTTGCTTGATTACTTACTAATTTTCATGTCCTTTCTCGGGGTGCGAACACGAGCTTTACATGTGATTGTGAAATTTGATTGATTGACTTTATAAATGACACCGCCTCTTTATGTTCACTCTTCTTCAACTAAAAGGATATCACATATCTTATTCGACTTTTAATTTTAATTTTTGAAATTAGATGTCTGATTTTGTCACCCTAAGTACCACTACTTAAAATATAAAAATAATGATGACATTGCTTTGAACTGGGAAAAAAGAAATGCAAACTAACTAGGACAAGATGGATCTAGCCCCATGCGCCCCATTATTTTTTGTAGCCGACAGACGCATATATATGTCAATGAGTCCTCCAATCTACAATACGTCCGAGGAGGAGGCCTCTTATAAAGATTCTTCTTCGACCCCACTACATGAAATCAGAGTGCGAACTTAGTATCACGATTGAGACTAGACGACGATCAGCGGTCCCGGCGGTCAGAGGCGTATGGAGATAGATCCTTCCCTCGATCACGTGCGATCATCCCTCGGATTGAATCGCGTTATGTGTCGGCAAACCCTAACAGGTTAAGGAGAAAATACGTGCACAAAGCCACGGCGGCGACAAAGAGGAGGAACAGACAAAGACGGGCAGCGATGGCGGCCGCGTCTTCTTCTCCTTCCTCGACGCGGGGCCGGCCACGACGTGGATGCCTTCGCCGCCTCCGGAGCGCCTTGTCCATGCGCAAGTCCCCCTGCATTTCTCTTTTCTCCCTTTGCTTCAAGAAACGGCTGCTCTTCTACATTTTTTGCTCCTGATTTCGGGGGTTCTGAGACAGAATTATGAGGAACTTTCGGAAATGATTGCTCTTAAATAGAGAAGGGAAGTGGTGAGATTTTTTCTTCTACATGTCTCTCTTGTGATTTCGGGGGTTTGGAGACAGAATTCTGAGGAACTTTCGGAAATCATTGCTCTGAAATAGAGAGGGAAAGTCATGAGATTTTTCTCTGGTGTGAGGAATTTGGCCGTGTTGACAATTTCTCTGCAACTTCGAGGAATTTAAAGGGGAAGATTATGATTGGACCTCTGGAATTCTTCACGCGGTGAACGTGTATAAGATTCTGTTCAAAAAAAAAAAAAAAAAAAAAACGTGTATAAGATTGTCCTTCGACCAAATAGTCTTTGCATGCAACAGCCATAAAAGAGAATCAAGCGTGGTCGGTTTTTTTTTGGGTCATAAAGCATGGTCGGTTAAAGGGGACAAATTACTAAAAAAGTCATAAACTTATTATAATTAAATTCGGTCATAATTTTTTTTTTTATCAATTTAGTCCTAAAACTTTTGTAAATGTGTTAATATAGTTCATTCGGTCAATTGGCCGGTTGATATTGACATGGACATCGCCCTTTTGACCGATGCTGACGTAGATAATTTTTAATAATATTTTATTTTGTTAAAAATATTGTTGCCAATAGATAGTGATCTTATTCCACCAAAAAAATAAAAAAATAAATAGTGATCTTAATTGATCTTGTGCCGATAGATAGTGATCTTAATTGATATCGATTGTTGGAATATTCTTTTATTTGATTTATTGTATATTCTCTTTTCTTATAGATTTAGACCTCTTGTATTATAAATAGTGATGTAATTAGACACATGAATGATATAGAAAGAGTTGCAAATTCTCCAAACCATCTTATACTTTCTATCTTCTAAATTTCTAACACAGTATTAGAACCTCCCTCATCCATCTAGCTTCTGCTATACCCTTCTTTTTTTCATCTTTTTCCAGAAAATTTCCATCGATTTTGGTTCATCTTCCTGGCTTGGTAGCATCATTAATGCCGGATATATGAATAATTTTTTAGTCAACAAAAGGGGCACCGTGCCGAAGAACCAAAGCACAAATTTTGGTGTGTCTATAGGCGATGAAGAGTCTCTCAACAGCCAAACAGGAGACAATGTTCTTGCGGAACACTAAACAAGACCATTAGACAATGAAGACAATAGAGCCCCGTTGAGCACGTCTCAGAGGTCAGTCTAACCTTGGACAATTTTTTTCAGACCCATCTGTTCACATGGTAGACAAGGTACATCATCAATCTACTTACTCATATATGTGGATGACATACTCATTACGGGAAATGATACATATGCCATTGATAGATTTAAGAAGTACTTGCATTCTATATTTCACATTAAAGAGTTAGGAACTCCCAAATACTTCCTTAGGATAGAAATTGCATGGTCAAATAAGGGCATTTGTCTCAGCTAACGCAAATTTGTCTTAGAAATTATATCGGAAGCAAGATTGTCGAGATCTAAGCTAGCTACCATTTCAATCAATCAGAATGTCAGGTTGACAACATTTGAATATGATAAAAGATTGTCACTTGTAAAGAGGGATCCTTTGCTTAAGGACCCTTCTACTTATCAAAGACTTGTTGGAAAACTCATCTATTTGACCATGATCAAATCTGACATTTGCTATGCAGTACATATTCTCAGTCAATTCATGCAAATTTGACATTTGCTAGGGGGAGTAGAACTCATGAATCGATGAAAGAGAAGTTGGTTCTTAATACGAAGTACATTCTTGAATGCATTGATAATGGATGTATCGTGACTTATGAACCACTTATCTTATACTGGTAACTTATTGCCTTCTTTGATCAATAATGAGTGAAATTTTTTTTTTTAATTTAAAAGCCTAAAATATATTTCTTTGAAATATACATGTGGGCTCTTTCACCAAGTCGGGTTGAGCTGTTTAAGTTATCAAATATTTTCAAAATACCATGTTATAGAAAAGTGTCGGAGAGGTCCATTTCATAGAAGATAAGGTGGAGAGAGCATATCAATAATGCAAGAAATGTATGAAATTTGTATTTTTTTTTTATGTTAATTGGAAGCATTATGCCTTAATATTCGGTTGTCTAATTTATGGGATAAGTGCTATAGAAGTCCTAAAACTTGTCACGAAAATGCAATTGAGTTCTAAAACTTGCAAAAAGTGCAATTAAGTCTTAAAACTTGTCAAATTGTTTTAATTGAGTCCTAAAATTGACGACGTCGACTTTTTTAACGGAAAATGCTAACGTGGCATTTAAAATTAATTTTTATTTTCCAGGTGGCTTTTTAATTATTTTTTTCATTTAAAAAAATAGATTTAAAAACTAAAAAGAAAAGTTAAATTTTATTTCTAAAAATTGTTAAAAAAAAAGAAAAAAAAAAGGCAGTCGCCGCCCATCGTCGGAGGGGCCGGCAATGGTCGCTAGCCCCTTCGGCAATGGGCGACAGCGGCGGCGGGGCTAATTTTATTTTATTTTATTTTAAAACAATTTTTAAAAATAACTTTTAACTTTTCTTTTTAATTTTTAAATCTATTTTTTTAAATTGAATAAAAAATAATTTAAAAAGTCATTTGAAAAACGAAAAATTATTTAAAAGGCCATGTCAGCATTTTCCATTAAAAATGCTAACGGTATTAACTTTAGGACTCGATTGAAACAATTTGACAAGTTTTATAACTTGATTGCACTTTTTACAAGTTTTAGAATTCAATTGCATTTTCGTGATAAGTTTTAGGACTTCTGTAGCACTTATCCCCTAATTTATTAAAGATCTACGCATGTCAAGTTTCATAGTCCACCCTCACCAATTATCAGTTATTTTATTGGCTCTGTCATTTAATGCTGATTCTTTTATCATTTTACTTGTGCTTTTTGACTTGAAGATGGATTTGGATTGAGCGACTAAATAATATTATATATATACATACATATCCATATGTGTGTTATTGATGATAAGCTTCATATTTGGATATTTTCTTTAATCAAGAACGCCATGATGCCAAAAGATGACTAGACTTGTAATTTCCCTCCGGATAAAACTGTCATTTCCTACTTAAGCTTAATCTGTACTTTTGAGGCACAATATTTCAAATCATGTTGCTTGATTACTTACTAATTTGCATGTCCTTTCTCGGGGTGTGAACACGATTACACGTGATTGTGAAATTTGATTGATTGACTTTATAAATGACACCGCCTCTTTATGTTCACTCTTCTTCAACTAAAAGGATATCATATATCTTATTCGACTTTTAATTTTAATTTTTTAAATTAGATGTGTGATTTTGTCACCTTAAGTGCCCTTTTTTTTAATTAAAAAAAGCATACAAATTAGCTATGTAGCACCGACACGAACACGCGACACGTGACACGACACGACACGACACGTCGACACGTATTAATAATAATAATAATAATAATAATAATAATAATAATAATAATAATAATAATAATAATAATAATAATAATAATAATAGCCTAGAATTAATTTATACGAAAAGTATTAAATAATATCATTCATTATTTTAATTTGTTACAATAATACACAAAACTTAAAGGAAAAAAACATTGTTTAAAGAAAAATGCTGAAATGATATTTTTAAATTTATTTATTTATCATATATAGCATTTTTTTTATTACTTCTTTCATAGTAAAAGACTTTTAAGAACAATTAAAAAATTCTCAAAAAAAAATTGACCCCGTGCGTGTATATTTATAGCAATTTTATTATTTTTTTTATTACTTCTTTTGTGTATATTTATATTTTGACCCCTCAAGTATTATAAATTTTTAAAATTGACCCCGTGCGTGTCGGAATCGCGTGTCGAAATTCTGGACTCGCGTGTCGGAACGTGTCGGAGAGAGTTGACCACGTGTCGGATTTTTCGACACTCGTTGACCGCGTGTCGGAGAGTGTCGGGACGTGTCGGACACGTGTCGGAGTGTCGGACACGACACGGCGCTTCCGGAGAGTGTCCGTGCTACATAGCAAATTAGAGCCCTTTTTTTTTTTTTTGCAATAATATTTAGTTAAAATATTATATTCATTTTCGCAGAAATTTATCTCTGAATTATTACATGGCTCAATTTCACCCAATAAGCCCATCGAAACAACACCCGATTCACAATTTTCCGTTTAAATGATGAGGAAAGAAACAAGGCTACCTTAGATCTTCGTTAGCCGGAGACATTCAAACATTAGATGAGATATTCATACGCTAAACTATAAAAAATTCAGAAAGTAAAAGTTCCATCCGGCAACCCACAATTTTTTATAACAAAAAATAATTATACCACTACTTAAAATATAAAAATAATGATCACATTGCTTTGAACTGGAAAAAAAGAAATGCAAACTAACTAGGACAATGAGTCCTCCAATCTACTATACGTCCGAGGACGAGGCCTCTTATAAAGATTCTTCTTCGACCCCGCCACATGAAATCAGAGTACGAAGTCAGTATCACGATTGAGACTAGACGACGATCAGCGGTCCCGGCGGTCAGAGGTGTATGGAGATGGATCCTTCCCTCGATCACGTGCGATCATCCCTCGGATTGAATCGCGTTATGCGTTAGCATATCCTAACAGGTTAAGGAGAAAATACGCGCACAAAGCCACGGCAGCGACAAAGAGGAGGAACAGACAAAGACGGGCGGCGACGGCGACCGCGTCTTCTCCCGTTTCCTCGAGGCGGGGCTGGCCACGACGTGGACGCCTTCGCTGCCTCCGGAGCGGCCTGTCCATGCGCAAGTCCCCCTGCATTTCTGTTTGCTTCCTTTGCTTCAAGAAACGGCTGCTCTTCTACTTTTTTTGCTCCTGATTTCGGGGGTTCTGAGACAGAATTATGAGGAACTTTCGGAAATGATTGCTCTTAAATAGAGAAGGGAAGTGGTGAGATTTTTTCTTTGGTGTGAGGAATCTGGTCGTGTTGACAATTTCTGTGCAACTTCGAGGAAGTTAGAGGGGGAGATTATGATTGGATCTCTGCAATTCTTTACGCGGTGAACGTGTATGAGATTGTCTTCGACCAAATAGTCTTTGCATGGAACGGCCATAAAAGAGAATCAAGCGTGGTGGGTTGAAGGGTGAAAATTACTAAAAAAATCATAAATCTATTATAGTTGTGTCAATTCAGTTCTAATTTCTTTTTTATCAATTTAATTCCAAAACTTTTGTAAATGTGGTAATATAGTCCATTTGGCTAGTTTTGGCTGGTCGATACGAACGTGAACACCGGCTATTCGATCGACATTGATATAGATAATTTTTAATAATATTTTATTTTATTGAAGATATTGTTGCCGATTGATAGTGATCTTAATTGATCTCGATCACAGGGAATATCCTTTTATTTGATTTATTGTATATACTCTTTCTTATAGATTTAGACCTCTTGTATTATAAATAGTGATGTAATTAGACACATGAATGATATAGAAAGAGTTACAAATTCTCCAAACCATCTTATACTTTCTATCATCTAAACTTCTAACACAGTATCAGAACCTCCCTCATCCATCTAGCTTTTGCTATACCCTTCTTCTTTTCATCTTTTTCCAAAAAATTCCTTCGATTTTGGTTCATCTTCCTGGCTTGGTAGCATCATTAACGCCGGATATATGAAGAATTTTTTAGTCAACAAAGGAGGGCACCATGCCGAAGAACCAAAGCACAAATTCTGGTGTGTCTAAAGGCGATGAAGAGTCTCTCAACAGCCAAACGGGAGACAATGTTCTTGCGGAACACTAAATAAGACCATTAGACAATGAAGGACAATAGAGCCCCGTTGAGCACGTCTCAGAGGTCAGTCTAACCTTGGACAATTTTTTTCAGACCCATATGTTCACATGGAGACAAGGTACATCATCAATCTACTTACTCATATATGTGGACGGCATACTCATTATGGGAAATGATACATCTGCCATTGATAGATTTAAGAAGTACCTGCATTTTATATTTCGCATTAAAGATTTGTGGCCTCCCAAATACTTCCTTGGGATATAAATTGCATGGTCAAATAAAGGCATTTTTCTCAGCCAACGCAAATTTATCTTAAAAATTATATCAAAAGTAAGATTGTTGAGATCTAAGCCAGCTGCTATTTCAATCGATCATAATGTTAGGTTGACAATAGCTGAATATGATAAAGGATTGTCACTCGTAAATAGGGATCCTTTGCTCGAGGACCCTTTTGCTTAACAAAAACTTGTTGGAAAACTCATCTATTTGACCATGATCAGACCCGACATTTGCTCCGCGGTACATATTCTCAGTCAATTCATGCATGCTCCAAAATAGTCTCACATGAATGCAACATTAAAGTTTATAAAATACTTGAAAGGGTGTTCGGGTTTGGGAATATTATTATCTCGAGATAGCAACATGGAGATGTCAACATATTGTGACACAGATTATACTATTTGTCCTATGAGCAGAAAACCTGTTACAGGTTTCCATATAAAACTAGGAGATTCTTTACTTCATGGAAGATGAAAAAATAATCGGTTGTTTCCTTAACATTCGCCGAGGCAGAATATCGAGCGATGGTAAAAACTAGATGTGAGATAGTTTGGATAAGAAGCCTTCTCCAAGATCTCGGGGTATAGGTGAATGAGCCCACTATCTTATTCTGTGATAATGATGCTATGCTTAAACTCACAATGAACCCAGTTTTCCATGAGAGGATGAAGCACATAGAAGTTGATTATTATTTCATCCGAGACAAGATTCCAAGTGGGTGATCAGAAAAAGAGGAATAAGAACAGTAGAGTAGCTCGCAGACATTTTTACCAAGCCTTTATGTCAAAGGCAACATTTGTATTTATTAAGCAAGCTAGGCGTTCATGATGTGTATTGTTGACACCTAAATTTTGGCGACCCAGTCAGTTATTTATCGCATTAAAAAATTAGGGATTAATTTTTAACCCTTAAGCAAACATATTAGAATTAAGTTGCATAACACATATTTTTAGGATTATCTTTTTATTTGCATTGGACTGATGACTGATGAGTTCGAATTGGTGGTTCTGAGTTTTAAATTAATGAGTTGGACTAAGCCCACGAAGAGAGCAAATTAGCCCAAGCCTGTATCCTCGAGGAGATATGACGAGTTCATCTTTGCAAGATTTGAAATTTGAGAAAAATCCTATTGCAATTTTGAATCTTTGGCAATGTGTGATAAAATCGGTAGAGAATATTCATTTTTGCGAAGGAAATCTAGAGGAAATGTCAAAAATTAAAAACAAATATTGCGTTCGGAAAAAATCCTCATGGATGTTGATTTAAAACCCTAGTCCCACTCACCTATAAATAGGTTGCTACACCATAGAAAGGGGGGCCACACAATTTCGTAAACGGCCACACGGAAGTAGAGGGTTGGCAACAAACACTCAAGAGACGAGAGAGAGAGAGAGAGAGAGAGAGAGAGAGAGAGAGAGAGAGAGAGAGAGAGGGAGCTCCCTCGGCCAACCCTTGGTCGAGATGCTGGTCTCGCCTCACCCTCTCCATCACCACGCTGCTTGCTGCCTGAGCGGACGCCGTGCATCGCCCTCCTGTAGTCGCAAGTCAGCCGTCCCCTTGACGACAACACCAGCTGATCGAGCAGTGCCCTGCATCCCGAAGCCATAAATATTTGTGTCGCTCTCCGCGATTGGCATCTTCACGTCCACAAACAATAAGAAGACAACCTAGGGAAGGAAGCAGAACTCATGAATCGATGAAAGAGAAATTGGTTCTTAATATGAAGTACATTCTTGAATGCATTGATAATGGATGTGTCGTGATTTGTGAACCACTTATTTTTATATTGGTAACTTATTGCATTCTTTGATCAATAATGAGTGTAAATTTTTTTAATTTAAAAGCCTAAAATATATTTCTTTGTAATATACATGTGGGCTCCTCCACCAAGTTGGGTTGAGCTTTCTAAGTTATCAAATATTTTCAAAATATCATGTTATAGAAAAGTGTCGGAGAGGTCCATTTCATAGAAGATAAGGTGGAGAGAGCATATCAATAATGCAAGAAATGTCTGAAATTTGTATTTTTTGTATTTTATGTTAATTGGAAGCACTATGTCTTAATATTCGGCTGTCTAATTTATTAAAGATCTACGCATGTCAAGTTTCATAGTCCGCCCTCACCAATTATCAGTTATTTCAGTGGCTCTGTCATTTAATGCTGATTCTTTTATCATTTTACTTGTGCTTTTTGACTTGAAGATGGATTTGGATTGAGCGACTAAATAATATTATATATATATATACACATACATATCCATATGTACATTATAGATGATAAGCTTCATATTTGGATATTTTCTTTAATCATGAACGCCACGATGCCAAGAGATGATTAGACCTGTAATTTCCCTTCGGATAAAACTGTCATTTCCTACTTAAGCTTAATCTGTACTTTTGAGGCACAATATTTCAAATCATGTTGCTTGATTACTTATTAATTTTCTTGTCCTTTCTCGGGGTGTGAACATGAGCTTTACACGTGATTTTGAAATTTTATTGATTGACTTTATAAATGACACGGCCTCTTTATGTCCACTCTTCTTCAACTAAAAAGATATCATATATGTTATTTGACTTTTAATTTTAATTCTTCAAATTAGATGTGTAATTTTGTCACCCTAAGTACCTTTTTTTTTTATTAAAAAAAGCGTACAAATTAGAGCCCTTTTTTTTTTTTGCAATAATATTTAGTTAAAATATTATATTCATTTTCGCAGAAATTTATCTATGAATTATTACATGGAATAAGCCCATCGAAAAGACAACAAATGCACAATTTTCCCTTTAAATGATGAGAAAGGAAACAAGGCTACCTTAGATCTTCGTCGGCCGGAGACATTCAAACATTAGATGAGATATTCATACGCTAAACTATAAAAAATTCAGAAAGTAAAAGTTCCATCCGGCGACCCACAATTTTTATAACCAAAAATAATCGTATCACTACTTAAAATATAAAAATAATGATGACATTGCTTTGAACTGGACAAAAAAGAAATGCAAACTAACTAGGACAAGATGGATCTAGCCCCATGCACCCCATTATTTTTTGTAGCCCACAGACACACATATATATGTCAATGAGTCCTCCACTCTTCGATACGTCCGAGGACGAGGCCTCTTACAAAGATTCTTCTTCGACCCCGGTACATGAATCAAAGTACGGACTTAGTATCACGATTGAGACTCGACGACGATCAGCGGTCCCCGCGGTCGGAGGTGTATGGAGATAGATCCTTCCCTCGATCACGTGCGATCATCCCTCGGATTGAATCGCGTTATGTGTCGGCAAACCCTAATAGGTTAAGGAGAAAATACGTGCACAAAGCCACGGCAGCGACGAAGAGGAGGAACAGACAGAGATGGGCAGCGATGGCGGCCGCGTCTTCTTCTATTTCCTCGACGCGGGGCCGGCCACGATGCGGATGCCTTCGCCGCCTCCGGAGCGGCCTGTCCATGCGCAAGTCCCCCTGCATTTCTCTTTGCTTCCTTTGCTTCAAGAAACGGCTGCTCTTCTACATTTTTTGCTCCTGATTTCGGGGGTTCTGAGACAGAATTATGAGGAACTTTCGAAAATGATTGCTCTTAAATAGAGAAGGGAAGTGGTGAGATCTTTTCTTCTACATGTCTCTCTTCTGATTTCGGGGGTTCGGAGACAGAATTCTGAGGAACTTTCGGAAATCATTGCTCTGAAATAGAGAGGGAAAGTCATGAGATTTTTCTCTGGTGTGAGGAATTTGGCCGTGTTGACAATTTCTCTGCAACTTCGAGGAATTTAAAGGGGAAGATTATGATTGGACCTCTGGAATTCTTCACGCGGTGAACGTGTATAAGATTCTGTTCAACAAAAAAAAAAACGTGTATAAGATTGTCCTTCGACCAAATAGTCTTTGCATGCAACGGCCATAAAAGAGAATCAAGCGTGGTCGTTTTTTTTTTTGGTCATAAAGCATGGTCGGTTAAAGGGGACAAATTACTAAAAAGTCATAAACTTATTATAATTAAATTCAGTCATAATTTTTTTTTATCAATTTAGTCCTAAAACTTTTGTAAATGTGTTAATATAGTTCATCCGGTCAATTGGCCGGTTGATATTGACATGGACATTGGCCGTTTGACCGATGCTGACGTAGATAATTTTTAATAATATTTTATTTTGTTAAAGATATTGTTGCCAATAGATAGTGATCTTATTCCACCAAAAAAAAAAAAAAAAAAAAATAGATAGTGATCTTAATTGATCTT
The DNA here is from genome assembly GCA_014182515.1 of Eucalyptus microcorys. Taxonomy (NCBI): domain Eukaryota; kingdom Viridiplantae; phylum Streptophyta; class Magnoliopsida; order Myrtales; family Myrtaceae; genus Eucalyptus; species Eucalyptus microcorys. The sequence goes on from CM024564.1 coordinate 39,958,923, forward strand.
GTGCCGATAGATAGTGATCTTAATTGATATCGATTGTTGGAATATTCTTTTATTTGATTTATTGTATATTCTCTTTTCTTATAGATTTAGACCTCTTATATTATAAATAGTGATGTAATTAGACACATGAATGATATAGAAAGAGTTGCAAATTCTCCAAACCATCTTATACTTTCTATCTTCTAAACTTCTAACACAGTATTAGAACCTCCCTCATCCATCTAGCTTCTGCTATACCCTTCTTTTTTTCATCTTTTTCCAGAAAATTTCCATCGATTTTGGTTCATCTTCCTGGCTTGGTAGCATCATTAATGCCGGATATATGAATAATTTTTTAGTCAACAAAAGGGGCACCGTGCCGAAGAACCAAAGCACAAATTTTGGTGTGTCTATAGGCGATGAAGAGTCTCTCAACAGCCAAACAGGAGACAATGTTCTTGCGGAACACTAAACAAGACCATTAGACAATGAAGGACAATAGAGCCCCGTTGAGCACGTCTCAGAGGTCAGTCTAACCTTGGACAATTTTTTTCAGACCCATCTGTTCACATGGAGACAAGGTACATCATCAATCTACTTACTCATATATGTGGATGACATACTCATTACGGGAAATGATACATATGCCATTGATAGATTTAAGAAGTACCTGCATTCGATATTTCACATTAAAGAGTTAGGAACTCCCAAATACTTCCTTAGGATAGAAATTGCATGGTCAAATAAGGGCATTTGTCTCAGCCAACGCAAATTTGTCTTAGAAATTATATCGGAAGCAAGATTGTCGAGATCTAAGCCAGCTACCATTTCAATCAATCAGAAAGTCAGGTTGACAACCGTTGAATATGATAAAAGATTGTCACTTGTAAAGAGGGATCCTTTGCTTAAGGACACTTCTACTTATCAAAGACTTGTTGGAAAACTCATCTATTTGACCATGATCAAATCTGACATTTGCTATGCAGTACATATTCTCAGTCAATTCATGCAAATTTGACATTTGCTAGGGCGAGTAGAACTCATGAATCGATGAAAGAGAAGTTGGTTCTTAATACGAAGTACATTCTCGAATGCATTGATAATGGATGTATAGTGACTTATGAACCACTTATCTTATACTGGTAACTTATTGCCTTCTTTGATCAATAATGAGTGTAATTTTTTTTTTAATTTAAAAGCCTAAAATATATTTCTTTGAAATATACATGTGGGCTCTTTCACCAAGTCGGGTTGAGCTGTTTAAGTTATCAAATATTTTCAAAATACCATGTTATAGAAAAGTGTCGGAGAGGTCCATTTCATAGAAGATAAGGTGGAGAAAGCATATCAATAATGCAAGAAATGTATGAAATTTGTATTTTTTTTTTATGTTAATTGGAAGCATTATGCCTTAATATTCGGTTGTCTAATTTATGGGATAAGTGCTACAGAAGTCCTAAAACTTGTCACGAAAATGCAATTAAGTTCTAAAACTTGCAAAAAGTGCAATTAAGTCTTAAAACTTATCAAATTATTTCAATTGAGTCCTAAAATTGACGACGTCGACTTTTCAACGGAAAATGCTAACGTGGCATTTAAAATTAATTTTTATTTTCCAGGTGGCTTTTTTAATTATTTTTTATTCATTTTAAAAAAATAGATTTAAAAACTAAAAAGAAAAGTTAAATTTTATTTCTAAAAATTGTTTAAAAAAAAAAAAAAAAAGGCAGTCGCCGCCCATCGTCGGAGGGGCCGGCGATGGTCGCTAGCCCCTTCGGCAATGGGCGACGGCGGCGGCGGGGGCTAATTTTATTTTATTTTATTTTTAAATAATTTTAAAAATAAATTTTAACTTTTCTTTTTAATTTTTAAATCTATTTTTTAAAATGGAATAAAAAATAATTTAAAAAGCCATCTGAAAAACGAAAAATTATTTAAAAGGCCATGTCAGCATTTTCCGTTAAAAATGCTAACGGTATTAACTTTTGGACTCGATTGAAACAATTTGACAAGTTTTATAACTTGATTGCACTTTTTACAAGTTTTAGAATTCAATTGCATTTTCGTGATAAGTTTTAGGACTTCTGTAGCACTTATCCCCTAATTTATTAAAGATCTACGCATGTCAAGTTTCATAGTCCACCCTCACCAATTATCAGTTATTTTATTGGCTCTGTCATTTAATGCTGATTCTTTTATCATTTTACTTGTGCTTTTTGACTTGAAGATGGATTTGGATTGAGCGACTAAATAATATTATATATATACATACATATCCATATGTATGTTATTGATGATAAGCTTCATATTTGGATATTTTCTTTAATCAAGAACGCCATGATGTCAAGAGATGACTAGACTTGTAATTTCCCTCCGGATAAAACTGTCATTTCCTACTTAAGCTTAATCTGTACTTTTGAGGCACAATATTTCAAATCATGTTGCTTGATTACTTACTAGTTTGCGTGTCCTTTCTCGGGGTGTGAACAGGAGCTTTACACGTGATTGTGAAATTTGATTGATTGACTTTATAAATGACACCGCCTCTTTATGTTCACTCTTCTTCAACTAAAAGGATATCATATATCTTATTCGACTTTTAATTTTAATTTTTTAAATTAGATGTGTGATTTTGTCACCCTAAGTACCCTTTTTTTTTATTAAAAAAAGCGTACAAATTAGAGCCCTTTTTTTTTTGCAATAATATTTAGTTAAAATATTATATTCATTTTCGCAGAAATTTATCTTTGAATTATTACATGGCTCAATTTCACCCAATAAGGCCATCGAAACAACACCCAATTCACAATTTTCCCTTTAAATGATGAGAAAAGGAAACAAGGCTACCTTAGATCTTCGTCAGCCGGAGACATTCAAACATTAAATGAGATATTCAGACGCTAAACTATAAAAAAATTCAGAAAGTAAAAGTTCCATCCGGCAACCAACAATTTTTATGATAAAAAATAATTATACCACTACTTAAAATATAAAAATAATGATCACATTGCTTTGAACTGGAAAAAAAGAAATGCAAACTAACTAGGACAATGAGTCCTCCAATCTACGATACGTCCGAGGACGAGGCCTCTTATAAAGATTCTTCTTCGACCCCACTACATGGAATCAGAGTACGAACTTAGTATCACGATTGAGACTAGACGACGATCAGCAGTCCCGGCGGTCAGAGGTGTATGGAGATGGATCCTTCCCTCGATCACGTGCGATCATCCCTCGGATTGAATCGCATTATGCGTTAGCATATCCTAACAGGTTAAGGAGAAAATACGCGCACAAAGCCACGGCAGCGACAAAGAGGAGGAACAGACAAAGACGGGCGGCGACGGCGACCGCGTCTTCTCCCGTTTCCTCGAGGCGGGGCTGGCCACGACGTGGACGCCTTCGCCGCCTCCGGAGCGCCTTGTCCATGCGCAAGTCCCCCTGCATTTCTCTTTGCTCCCTTTGCTTCAAGAAACGGCTGCTCTTCTACATTTTTTGCTCCTGATTTCGGGGGTTCTGAGACAGAATTATGAGGAACTTTCGGAAATGATTGCTCTTAAATAGAGAAGGGAAGTGGTGAGATTTTTTCTTTGGTGTGAGGAATCTGGTCGTGTTGACAATTTCTGTGCAACTTCGAGGAAGTTAGAGGGGGAGATTATGATTGGATCTCTGCAATTCTTTACGCGGTGAACGTGTATGAGATTGTCTTCGACCAAATAGTCTTTGCATGGAACGGCCATAAAGGAGAATCAAGCGTGGTGGGTTGAAGGGTGAAAATTACTAAAAAAATCATAAATCTATTATAGTTGTGTGAATTCAGTTATAATTTCTTTTTTATCAATTTAATCCCAAAACTTTTGCAAATGTGGTAATATAGTCCATTCGACTAGTTTTGGCTGGTCGATACGAACGTGAACGCCGGCTGTTCAATCGACGTTGATATGGATAATTTTTAATAATATTTTATTTTATTGAAGATATTGTTGCCGATTGATAGTGATCTTAATTGATCTTGATCACAGGGAATATCCTTTTATTTGATTTATTGTATATACTATTTTCTTATAGATTTAGACCTCTTGTATTATAAATAGTGATGTAATTAGACACATATAGAAAGAGTTACAAATTCTCCAAACCATCTGCTGCTTTCGATCATCTAAACTTCCGGCATGGTATTAGAGCCTCCCTCATCCATCTAGCTTCCATTATACCTTTTTTTTTTTCCATCTTTTTCCAAAAATTTTCCTTTGATTTTGGTTCATCTTCCTGGCTTGGCAGCATCATTTACGCCAGACCTGGGAAGAAATTTTTAGTCAACAAAGGGGGGCACCATGCCGAAGAACCAAAGCACAAATTCTGGTGTGTCTGAAGGTGATGAAGAATCTCCCAACAACCAAACAGGAGGCAACGTTCTTGTGGAACACCAAATAAGACCATCAGACAATGAAGGACAATCAAGCCCTGTTGAGCACGTCTTAGAGGTCAATCTAACCTTGGACAATTTTTTTTCAGGCCCATATGTTCACATGGAGACAAGGTACATCGTCAATCTACTTACTCATATATGTGGATGACATACTCATTATGGGAAATGATACATCTGCCATTGATAGATTTAAGAAGTACCTGCATTTTATATTTCACGTTAAAGATTTGTGGCCTCCCAAATAGTTCCTCGGGATATAAATTGCATGGTCAAATAAGGGCATTTTTCTCAACCAACGCAAATTTATCTTAAAAATTATATCAAAAGTAGGATTGTCAAGAACTAAGCCAGATACTATTCCAATCGATCAGAATGTCAGGTTGACAATAGCTTAATATGATAAAGGATTGTCGCTCGTAAATAGGGATCCTTTGCTTGAGGACCCTTTTGCTTAACCAAAACTAGTTGGAAAACTCATCTATTTGACCATGATCAGACCCGACATTTGCTACGCGGTACATATTCTCAGTCAATTCATGCATGCTCCAAAACACTCTCACATGAATGCAACATTAAAGTTTATAAAATACTTGAAAGGGTGTTCGAGTTTGGGAATATTATTATCTCGAGACAGCAACATGGAGATGTCAGCATATTGTGACACCAATTATACTACTTGTCCTATGAGTAGTGTCGTGACCAAATTTTTTGGTGAACCACTTATGATTTGGCTAATGGATTACTAAGCCTAAACTTAGCTCGGGCTCTCCCAAGCCCATACCAATTCGCAACTTAGATTCAAGTTCTTAACATGCAATTGATTTTTTAATTAGGAGTCGCCACTAATCTATTTTGGTTGGGTCGATTAGAAACCCAACTACAGTAACAGGAGATTTACTTTACTCCTACGAACTAGAGATTGTGAGTTCGGGGACTTGGTTACGCTAGATTTCTCTAATGCCCTTTCGGTACCTTTCTCTTTTATTTTGAAAAACAATGTTTTGCAAGCAGCTTGAATTTATTTTAATTCACTTCCCTAACATGTGAAGTAATCATGCGGGTGCGCATACCACCAATTTAACATCCAGATAAAGTAGTAAATAAATTGCAGGACTTACCTCATAGCAATGATAGTATCTGCAATGTTAGTTCAAAATTCATATCGACAGTCCTAGTTATAATTTCTAATTAACACGCAATTTCTTTTTTCACTTATTTAATGGGAATCATGCTTTATGCAATGCATGCTACTAACCTAACATAGAATGATATGGTATGGCAATATGACCTAAACTATGTGACATAAATAAAATGCAGTCAATCCTAAAGAATGAAATTGATTAATTCTAAGGCAATTTTTGTATTTTCCATGAAATTCGAAATTAGAAAAATGCAAGGATTATCAAGCTAGATTAAGGTTCTATTCAATTTGTATTAGGAATTAGGTTAAGCCAAATCCTAATTTAAACTAGAATCTTATCTTAACCAATTAATCCTAAAATGCAATCTATTTAAGAGAAATTATCTAAACCTATAATTAATTAAAAAAATGCAATCTTATCCTAATATGCAATGACGTGCAAAGAATGCTCAAATTCTAATTTTTTTAATGGAATTTGAAATTAAAAATTGACACATAATTAAACATGCAATTTATATTTGAAAAAAAAAAACTAACATCCTAAATGAATGCATTTTTTTTTTGGATTTTTACTTTTTCATAAATTCAAAATAAATAAATTTCCTATCCAAAATAACCCTAAAACAATAAACCTAATCTAACTCAAATTTTTTGGATTTTTCTTTTACGAAAATAAAATCGACTCAAACCACACGATGGCAAATCAGAACAAGATAAGATTAATATCCATAAGTTGGCGAATCATATCTCACGCATGAGATCGGATTGGCCAATTTTAAACAAAATCGCGAATCGAATCTCGAGCGTGAAATTGGATTGGTGATTTTTCCGTGCGATTGTGAGTCAGATTTCGGGCGCGAAAATCGGACTGTCAATTATAAGCACGTTGTGAAATTATGGGTTAATCCTGAATTTATGAGGGATCAAGAGGTCTTTTGGATATGGCGATATCGATCAAACATTCAAAGAAAGATTGCGATATTACGAATTAGGCGGTGACATATATGAAAATCAAATTAATCGAGAGGCTTACCTAATTCACGATATCACGCAGGTGACGTTCCCAAATCGAATCAGCGGCCAGCTTGTGATGACCAGCTGTGCTTCAGGGCAAGCCGGCAAGGCATCTCAGCTTGGGATACTCGAGTTGGTAATTCACGGTGTGGTGCTCGGTCGACTGCAAAATCAAAACAAATGCGCGGCAAGGACCAACGCAATATATAGGATTAAAGAATAATACCCCAAACCCTCGAATCTCCTTACTGCCGGCGTTTCCCCTGCTGCCATGCACCCTTATATTTCTATTTTTTTTTTTTTTTTTGTCTAACCCCCCTCTCCCACCAAAAGCCAAATTTCCACCGCCTCGGGCTATACGGAGGCCAATTCTTTCCCACGTGTTTGTCCTTTGGCTATAACTTTTCAGGTGAACTTCATGAGTGGCCGTGAATTCAAATATTCCATCGAGAATTCTCGTATTTTTCTTCTTTCATTTCAACCGGTAGTGTCATGACTTGATGGACGCCAAAGTGTGAACACGAGTGAATTTCTTCACGGACGATATACTCAGGAATCATAGGGACATGGCCACCTGGTCACCGGCGCACAAGTCAGCCCGCAAAACAAAGAAATTCAACTGCACAATCCGAGTAGCGAGTTGTCGAGGCCGGGGCCATCGATGAGGGTAGCCACTGGTGGTCCGGCTCTTATGGATGGCAGGTCTTCGCTGGTGCTCAGCCCGAAGAGATCACGGGGCAAAGGTCGGTGACAGATCGCAACAAGGCTTTTTTTTGCAGTGATGCTTCTCAGCACGATGAAACAACTCTTGGTGGTGTGCTCAGGGTTGGGATTAAAATCTGTTGGAGCAATTCACTGGAGATTCCACAAACCTAAGAGCTTTAAACGTGATGAGGGCAGCACATCGGGGAACTCGACACAACTCGGGCACGTCAAACCATGGTTCGGCAACAGCTCAATAGGGTAGCACTCATTAACAAGGCGTTGCGGATGAAGAACTGAGGCCGCACGACGCCAAAAAGACGGCTGGAACGGTATTTTGACTTTGCTCTATCGCCACTTTCGTGAAAAATGAGTCTTCCCCTCGGTATTGCCTCTCTCTCTCCGTGGAGAACGTGAGTTCTTTTTTTTTATTTTATTGGTGGCCGTGTGTTCTCAATTGTGTGGCCCCCAAACCCTATGCGAACAACCTATATTTATAGGCCAAGGATTAGAGTTTTAATTTTTTCCAAATCCATATCCACAGATTTCTTTTCCAAACGTAATATTTATTTTCTAAACGCAATATTTGCTTTTCCGAACACAATATTTTTTATCACACCTGCCCTATCCAAAAAAATTTCATCATATCCCCAAAAAAATTTCAAATCCTTATTTTTTCACGAGATAATTTTCGATCATTAAAAAAAAAGGGCTTTGGCCAATTTTTTTCATTTCGTGAGCTTAGTCCGGCCTGCCAAGTTAAAGCTCAAAACCACTAATTCAAACCAATCCGCCACCGGTCCAATAAAAGCAAAAAATGCAAATTAAAAATAAATGCACCTAAATTTATATGCTATGCAATTAATATTTTTTCAAGGATAAAATTAACCCATAATTTTCTATGCAATAAATAAATGACTGGATCGCCAAAATTTAGGTGTCAACAAGTAGAAAATTTGTTACAGGTTTTTGTATAAAACTAGGAGATTCTTTACTTCATTGAAGATGAAGAAATAATCGGTTGTTTCCTTATCATCTGTCGAGGCAAAATATCGAGCGATGGTAAAAACTAGCTGTGAGATAGTTTGGATAAGAGGCCTTCTCCAAGATCTCGGGGTATAGGTGAATAAGCCCACTATCTTATTCTATGATAATGATGCTGTGCTTAAACTCACAATGAACCCAATTTTCCATGAGAGGACGAAGCACATAGAAGTTAATTATTATTTCATTCAAGACAAGATTCCAAGTGGGTGATCAGATAAGAGGAATAAGAATAGTAGAGTAACCCGCGGACATTTTTACCAAGCCTTTATGTCAAAAGCAACATTTGTATTTATTAAGCAAGCTAGGCGTCCATGATGTGTATATACCGCCAAGCTTGAGGGGGAGTGGTGAAGATACTATTACCGATAGATAGCGATCTTAATTGATCTCGATTGCGAGGAATATTCTTTTATTTGATTTATTGTATATTCTCTTTCCTTGTAGATTTAGACCTCTTGTATTATAAATAGTTATGTAATTATACACATGAATGATATAGTAAGAGTTGCAAAGTCTCCAAACCATTTGCTGCTTTCTATCATCTAAACTTCTGACATGTTTTTTTTAATTTTTTTTCTTTTCTTCTTCTTTGCTTCTTTTTCCCACAATGGTAGCGAGCTTGGCTTGGGGGCCATGGGTGAGGGGCTTCACCCAGATCTGGCTGAGGCCAAGGGCTAGGGGTGAAGGCAGCCATAGCATTGCTAGCTGTGGGCAAGGCCACCTTCGCCTGCGCCCCTCAAGGTCATGGTGAGGCTGGCCTCACCTAGATCTAGGCGAATCCGTGTGACATCCGGATTTTCACTCGGTGGAATTGTGATCCTCAAGCGATTAGTAGTCATCACCTCAACACCAAACTCGTCACCGGACGATGTCATTTGCGTCACTGCCGTGTCTTGCCAACTGTGCCTTCCCACCACCAACCGCGACACCTCAGTCGAGCCACCTCGCTCTGCCAAGTTAGCATAGCTCTGACACATCACCCGAGCCATCGTTGATTTCGCCACCTCAACCTCACCCACGACGCTACCGCATCACCTGTGACTCCACGTCACCACGCGTCCAACCACGTAGCCCTCAGCGTGACGCCACCGTGATGCCACCCAGCTGTCCGCACCGCTCTCTCTCTCTCCAGGTGTCCTTCCTCATGGACGACAACACCTATCGGCGGAAGAAGAAACGCGAAGAACAAAGCACCGTGCCATTCCCTCACTCCCACCGTTTCTCTAAAATGGGTGACATGTCTGTAGAAAATATAATTTTCACATATACAATTAATCAATCAAAGAAATAATGGATCCATATATGATTGTAAAACACCGATCAATAAATACAGCGGAATTAAAGCGTACCTGCTTGAGCCATTGCTTTACTTGCAGAAAAATAGATCACTCTGATAATCAGGGATCTATCGGAATGTCAGATCTTCCTCTCTATGACCTATTTCGATATAGCAGCTTTCAATGGGATTAAAGCAACTGATAGGTATAACCTATCCTTTTATAGGCTAGAGAGGGGACCTAGCAAACCCTAATCAATAGCGTGTCAACTGGGCCCTTCCCATTACGGGCTTCAGTTAAACACAATTGCCTACACTTTGCTGCTCAACTAGGCCCGTTATCAATAGATGCCAATACCCAATTCAGTTAGATCACTTTAGGGTTCAACAAATATTGGAATATCCATTAACCCGATTATTTAAAATAGAAAATCAATTAATTAATGTAAGCCCATATTATAGGAAATTTCCAACATTCTCCCACTTGGGCTACATTAATTAACTTATTTTATTTTGAAAATGATTTTATATTTGAAAAAGACACTATCGGGTTAATAACTGAAAATTTTGTTTTATGTGGCCACAACTAAAACATAATATTCCAATAATGGCATCTCAATACCAATCCAATCCTATATAATCTTAGTATAGGACTATGGAGATCAATGTGTTAAGAAAATGCCACAACACAAGACCTTCCATAATCACATATAATAAGCATTATATTTTCATGGATCATGGGCCTAGTAGTGTAGTAAGAAATAGTGCCAATATGTGATCAAAATATACACTATTTCTTATCGGTCCTCAACGCAATTTCTCAACGACATGAAACTGCATTAACGCAATTTCTAAACAACATGAAATTGCCTTAGTGCGATTTCTAAACAACATGAAATTGCACAATTATGTCACAATCCAACATAAGATCTCATAATCAGTGACATCCAATCATCTTTAAACAAAATTTGTTTAAAGATACTGTTTTATACTTCCATTTCTCAGTCAATAGGAGAAAGGATAACAATATAATCAATAACAACAGTTATTAAAATAAATGCTTTAATAAACATCATAAAAGCATTATCAATCTGTATATAACTATAATATCCAGAAATACAATTGTATAACTCCCACTAACAAAAGAAATCAAAAGAATCTAAAACACCCATATTCTTTACAAGTTCTTTAAATAAAATGGGTCGTAAGCCTTTTGTTAGAGGATCAGCCAATATGGACTTAGTTCTAATATTCTCAATTACAATGTCTCCCTTTTTGACCAAGTCCTTAATAGTATAATATTTGATCCAATTAACATTTCAACCTTGGCATTGTTGTTATTTATAGCAAAAATAACTGTTTGTCACACATAATGCAATAAGATCAATTATGGGCAATAAGTATTTTAACAAAAATAATTAGTACATTATAAACTCCCCTTTGGACAGAGTGTATAATGCACCATTATTTTTCACAGCATGAAGTTTAGAAAGCAACAATAAGGAGAATTACATATAATTGTCAATGATCCATCCCCTTTGGGCAGACAAATCATTTAAATTATACATATCCATGATATCAATATATAGAGATGATAAAAGAGAATTACATATAATCTTCAAGGTTCAATCCCCTTTGGGCAGACAAATCCTTTAAATTATATATATCTCCATTATCTCAACATAGAGGGGAATTACACATAACTCTAAAAAATTTATCCCCTTTAGGCAGATAAACCTTTTGAGTCACACATCCCCATCATTCATCTCTAATATATCAATATAGAGGGGAATTACATATAACTTTCAAAAATTTATCCCCTTTGGGCAGATAAATCTTTTTTGAGTCATACATCCCCATATTTTAATTTTGGAATTTATCTTCATGCAATTTTCAAATTAATATACACAATAACCCCTTTGGGCAGGTAATTGTATATACTAATTTTTATCAATAGGAAACTCCAAAAAATATATACCCAAAATTCTTCTAACAATATGAAGCACTTTACAACATGTACTTCCCAAGATCATATTGCATTTACCAAGTAACAATTTTTTTTGCCACAATTTTTTTTTTTAAATGGGGGGTAAAAAAAAAAAACGGTTTTAGTCCAAATCACTGAATTAACCCAACAAAAGAAAGGATAGGTGCATCTAGCACTTTAGTCAGCATGTTTGGTATTTAAGTTTAAATTACTCATTCACCAAATACCAAACAAAGACACCTAGGCAAGAACTACAATCTTTACAAGAAAAAGAATGGCACCCAAGCTGCTTACTCGACCTCAACTTAAACAAAATGAAGAACACTCTAAGCAAGCACCGTAACCAATTACAGTTTGCAGGGAAAGCAACCCACCATTCTGTCACCTTTAGTCGATAGGTTCTCATGCTTAAATTAATAAATAAAAGTCCCACTAGCAAATCTTAAGCACTCACTTCAAGTCCCAAGTACATATAGGCAAGAGACCAAGATAAAACAGCAAATAGAAAAGTGAACGCTGATTCTGCCGTAATAATTGCAATATGTTATGAAAGAAAGCATCACTTCCACAAATTTTGGGCCCGAGATCCTAACTATTCATAGGCTAAGCTCTCCGACGATGGCCGACGAGAAGCAAGAACAGTGCCATATTTCTCAAATTAGTAACATATAAATAATCAGAACAAAGGCATGTCACTCAGCACTAAAGACAGAAGAAAGACATCAACAACCAACCAACGATACAAAAATCACTCCCATAGCTAATGATCCCGCACAACACGTACGCAATGCAAATTCAAGATCATTCTCTAACTTTCACATACCCCAGCTGTACCTCACCGAGTTCAATTCTTGATATGGCGTATAGCTAACTTGATCTATCTTCTGTGAAAACCTTGTCAAAAATTGCATTTATTATTATCATATTTTTAAACTACCAGGACGAGGGCAATAAATTCCCAATATTGTTCAAGTTGTGTTGCATAGACATCAGAGAAACTCTTTAACAACCAAAGTTTTATTCTTTCCTTTTGCTAATTGCTTCCCTAGAAAGTAGAAAAAAAAAAAACTTATGTAATAGACGAAAAACAGCTCAACTAATAAGCATGTTTTCATGAAGCAAACGCTCACGCTAGACTCCCAACACTACAATCCGATAGCCTTTCATCTTACGGTATATTGTAGCATGATCTTCTATCGTGAACAAAGAACTAAATAACCAAACACAATGAGAGGGCACATTAGACTGTCGCTTGCAAATATACGACACACAACATTCTGAATAGACTATGTCATTGGGTCCCTCTATTAATTACATACCACAATGGACCTAAAAAGCAACCTTGATTGAAATTCTTGAAAGTTGCGAAACACAATCTATTCCAAACTTCTATAATGAAAACGACTTGAAAGTGATCATGCAACAATTGCAAAAAAAACTATGAAGTGCTGTACGCCACATCGGAGTAGAGCACTTTGAGTTCTCAATAGGAGAAGAAATTGCCACACGACATTCAATCGTGGGGCCTCGACGGCTATAACAAGGACTCCGTTCCCCACAAAACCTCAGCACGCAACACTGAAGACTGACCAGCGCAACAAATCTCCAACTTAAACTCCTCGCATACCGATCAAGCCATGCTCAGATTATATCCAGACCGACACAAAGATAAGTTCCTATAGAGTCCCCAAAACACTAGTCAACATTGCCAGTGATGCAGCGGCGTTAACACATGCATCGCCATCACTTTCTACGTTCCCCAAAACCCAGCAGAAACGAGATATAACGCAAGCTGGACGGCGAAAATTCCTAAGACGTGCACGAATAAAAAAAAAAAACAGTCATTCATGTTCAGTGTAATTACTTGACACGATGGAACTCCCACATCACGTGGCAATTTGATAGCTTAATCAATAAGTGGTCTCATATCATACTTTGAAAGCCACACTTATCTGGAATTTGATGACTCATTCGATCACTTGATCAATCAAGATTTTGCATCAGTATTATTACGCCAACAAATTACTTGGCCAACAAAAATTACCAATCACTACTCATGCAAAATAGGAAAGACCTCAGCAAACGATGTAATCTACCACTACAGAAGATGATGAGGAAATCAGCTCATCGTTTACACTTCGCTATTGACTTCTCGGACAAGAGACTGTCTATGCATAGTACTTCCTTTGGTAAAACAGGTTTGCAGAGAAACCTTAATCTTGGGGTAATTGCAGCAAGCCAGCAGAAACCTAAACAACATCAATTTTTCTTTCCAAACCTAGATAGATATTAAAGAGCTTAGAGGTCGAAATTTCTTGCGAAGGACAGATATGGTTTCAAACTTTGAACTTTGGGTCTTCATTTGAAAACTAGTCTGTTTTCCAAGAACAATTATCTAATCACATATTACTTATTTCCCCACAAATAAGATTCTTTACCTCTTAAAGAAAGATTTGTACGATCATTAAGCTGAAACTATCCTCCAGCTAGTGAAAGAAAAGCACAAGTAACAAGAATTTGTCCATTTGACCTAAGCAAAGAAAAATCCATGATAACTAATGGAAAGCACACCCCGTAAAGCAGCCCACTCTCAATGGATAACTCTACCAATGCTCATAGAACCCGCAACAACAGTAGTCATAAAGACTAATCTCAATTAAAGTACATTAACAGGTCTTTGAAGCCTTCAGGGTGCAAGCAAACCAAAGAAGTCCTAGACAGAGATATTATTGATTAGAAAAACCTCTTATTTAAGGAATTTCAGCATCGGACCAGAGCTTCCTAGCTCCGTCACCAACTGCCTTTGCTCCACACAAACTATTGATAGCAGTCAAGATCTAACCAGTATTAACTCATCAATCCCATAAGCAGTACCCATGATTACCATCAATGGAATTCGTCTAAATTTCATTGAAAAAACTGATCTTGAATCCGCCGCAAACAAGGATACGGAAGCACCCATCAATCAGTACACTAGCCGCTAGATTCCAACATACGTGAATCATTAAACGAGAACCTACACGAGAAGCCGAAAGACGTTCAAGCCGCTCAACCCTTGAACCCAAATTGTTTACGCGTCCTCCAGTCAAAGCAAAAGCTACTGCACAATGAGGCTCAATCCCATCAATCTAGCCCAAATCACACCAACACCATCTATGTTTTGCAGATCTAGTCCAGCATAAGCAAAATAGAGGGCCACGATTCGCCCCCTTTTCCCCAACACGAAGTTGGCCAGAACATCAGAAAGCACAACCATAACGATCCCCGCACTGGAAAATAACCGTGACCCAACAATGGTCGCGGAAGATAAAAGTATGGGGTGACGCGCTTTACCTATGACCCACCAAATTTCTCGATGATGCAGACACGAAATCAACCAGTATCCACATTCACACAGATTACACAAAAGACCACACCTTACCCAGCTTCGAATCAAGCTCGCAACGAACTGAACTAAAATCCCATTAATACAATACCAATTTCTAGAACATCAATATAATAGCAATAGCACAAGCAAATAACATGAAAAATCGCTTGATAATTTCAAGCCAAAAAGTTTGTGAAACGGAGACTTGCATATAACATCAATATAATTGACTAGAATGAATTAAACAAAGAAAAAAAAAAACAAGTAAATCTACCATATACAAGCTTCAAAATTTCGGATCCAAGGCTCCCATGGCTGAAAATTTGGTTTTCTTAAATTTAAACCCTAAAAACTCAATTCAATACAACAAAAGATACTAAATATATATATATAACAATACCCATGCAACGGTTTACATCATATATCAATCGATTGCAAATAATTTGCAAATTCTAGAACTTTTCACGTATAAACCCTAGAATTTCAAATCTGAAATTCTCTCTCAATTCTCAACGAAATTATGCAAATTATATATGGTTGAAAATATCTTGACATGTAGAACAAAAGCCCTATGGTTTCAGGATCAATCAAGCAAAATATCCACACGAAAATATAATGTCCATATTCGGCTCAAAGAGGAGGATTTCGAATTTGTCCATAAAAAAAAAAAAAATTGGGTTCTACAATCATATATGATCTGCTTTCGATACCACATGTAGAAAATATAATTTTCACATATACAATTAATCAATCAAAGAAATAATGGATCCATATATGATTGTAAAACACCGATCAATAAATACAGCGGAATTAAAGCGTACCGCTGAGCCATTGCTTTACTTGCAGAAAAATAGATCACTCGATAATCGGGGATCTATCGGAATGTCGATCTTCCTCTCTATGACCTATTTCGATATAGCAGCTTTCAATGGGATTAAAGCAACTCGATAGGTATAACCTATCCTTTTATAGGCTAGAGAGGGACTAGCAAGAAACCCTAATCAATAGCGTGTCAACCCGGCCCTTCCCATTACGGGCTTCGCTTAAACACAATTGCCTACACTTTGCTGCTCAACTAGGCCCGTTATCAATAGATGCCAATACCCAATTCAGTTAGATCACTTTAGGGTTCAACAAATATTGGAATATCCATTAACCCGATTATTTAAAATAGAAAATCAATTAATTAATGTAAGCCCATATTATAGGAAATTTCCAACAATGTCACCAGCTGGCAAAAATTTCTATTCTAAGTCAACAAACGTAATTGCAAGAGGAGTTGGTCAGCAATGCCACCAGCCCCCACGTTCCTCCCTTTTGGCTGCCAAGTATACAAGTAAAACGGTGGAGGCATGGGGAGACCAGGAAACAAAATTAGCAGCGGTATTTCCCTCTCCTTCTCCATTTCCTACCTCATAGCCGATCTTCACACTCTCTCTCAGTGTTTTTCTCATCTCGCGCACGACACCACAGTCCCGACAATCAACCTCACCGGCGACGCGTCCTCGTCCAACGACCGCTCGTGCCACCTTGTCGTCCGGCGTCATTGCCTTCACACAACTCGGACCGCTTGAAAACAGCTGCAACCGGGACTTCCAAGACCTCGTCAAGCCGTGTCGACACTCGACTCAGACCTGAGGCAAGTGAATTACTGCCCGTTTACGCTACATAAGTTATCGTTTGTACGTCAAGGTCGATTTCCTTGAGTTGTAGTCACCTTGGTTGGTTTCATGCTTAATTGTGTTTATCAACGGTTTTGGAAAATACATGTTGTGAGTAGCGTTAATATGTCAGTACATTGAGTATATTAATATATTGTTGGAATGCTGGATATTGAAGTGTGCATTGTTTTGAGTTTAATTGACACGAGTCATGGACGAATCCGAGGTTACGACGATTCTTGGGTCAATTTACCGTGGACTGAAATTTTCTAATTTTGTGCAAGTCTTTGTAGTACAAATTTGAGAAGACTTTCTTCACGAAAGTTATGTGTTACGCCTTGTCTTACGACATGCTTTAAATTCAGATTTTTCAAACTTTATATCTGCAAAATATATTAAAAAAATTATGCAGGTTTGAAATTATTTTTATAAGACGTTTCCAAACCTTTACTCGGTTTCCATTTTCTACAGGATTTTTTTATAAACAATTTGAACTGGTGTCCTTCATAAAATTTTTAGATCACATCTTAAAATATAATATGGAATTTTTCCATGATTTTTGGAGTTTAATTAGGCGTCCAAAATGCCATTTCCTGAACCTGTTGCAATCTGGATTTTCCTTGTTTTGATCCGAATTGCGGAAAATTATTGAGACCCGTACAAGCTAAACCTAACTTTGACTTCTTCACAAAAAACCTTCCTCAGAGTCTTATCCATGTGTTAAAATTTTGTAATTTTTCAAACTGATTTACTTGGCAAATGCCCTGATTTCTTCAAGTGGGCGCGCTGCCCTCTTTCTGCTAATTTTGGCTAAACTCCCTTCATTTTGGCTAACACTGCCAAACTAAATATTTGTATCGTTTCTATAGCATATAAAGGATGGTTGATGATAGACACTGAACGATTCTTGTACGTTAACTTAGTGGATGGCATATTTAAAATTGAATTATGGAATTGCTGCACCATGGGATGAGTGTGTGATTTGGGAATGCCGTCGGTCCTTGGGACAACGATGCCCCAAGTGGTAGTAGTGATGCTTGGAGGGATAACTAGGTTCCTTTGAATGCTTGGGGGTGTAACACGGTTCTCTCAAATGTTCTCGCGATGCTAGATGTGTGCAGGATGCCCAAGGGGTAATAGGTTCCCCGGAAGATGGTAGCAGCTAATTCATAGCAAAAAATGATCATTGATATTCTTAGATTTCATTCAAGTTTTACTAAGTCACTATTTTCAGAGGAAATGTTTCCCCTTGTTATCCTAATATTGAGAAAGGTTCTCGGGCAAGTTGATTTCAAAATAGTCTTCTATATTTTATATTTAAAATTCATCGCACATGTTGTTATTGACATATGTGGTATAAAATGGTTAGTAATTTGCTTGCTGAGCTTTGCGCTCACTCTTGGTTGATCATTATTTCTCAGATCAGTAGCATTTTAGGAAGACCGAGCCAAGATTTTGGACATAGTGTGGGTGGGAGACAGATGATATAATATATGCATGGTATCCAAATCGAGGTGATGCAGCTCCTAAGGCTTCTGGGTGTGGTACGGAGTAGTGGTGCCTTTTTGCTCATCCCTTAGTATACCTTGACCTTGTCACCTAAAATATACATAAATAAGAAATGAAATGAGATTGCCTAGTTTGTATTTCCGCATGTGTTCCTTTGAATTTTTATATATCTTGGGTGTTCTTTAACCGTATACGCTTCTTCATACTTAAGAAATGAAAAGATTTTAGTAATTGCGTTAGTCGTGATGTACTAAGGGCATCACAATCCACCTCGCCCGCAGCCCCCAGGCCTCGCGGAGGCTCGATGGCCACTATGGGGAAAAGAAGCAAAGAAGGAAGAAAAGAAAAAAAGAAAAAGAAAATAGGTAATAGGTAATAGAAAATAAAATATTATTAAAAATTGTTTATATTAGTGTTGGTCGGACGACCGGCTCCCATGTTAATGCTAGATAGTCAAAATTACATAAATGCAAAAGGTTTAAGACTGAATTGATCAAAAAAAAATTATGACTGAATTGAAACAATTACAATGGGTTTAGAATTTTTTTGATAATTCTCCCATCTTGGAAGCTTTCTTGGCAATTATCAAGTCTCTTCCTTAATGAATTCCGCTTGTGTGGAGTTTATACATCTCTTTAAGCAAAATTTGATGCCAGCCCATGGTGCACAGTGGTTAAAATCAAATACAAGTTTTAGAGATCTGTTTATTTAGGCTCTATTTGTTTAGCGAAAAGAGTGACTTTTTTAGAAAATATTTTATAGAAAGTCATTTTTCAGGAACATAATAATATTTTTCTAATATTTAGCTAAAACCTGAATTAGAAAATATTTTCTATTGTGTCGTATGAAAAATCCAATTTGATTTTCTTGAAAAAATTACAAATAAAATAGAATTTTTAATTATTTTTCTTTTTTCTTCAGCCCCAACCTCAGCCGCCTTCGAACTCGCCTCCCTCCCGCGACTGCGCCCTCACAGCGAGCGAATGCGCAGACTCTGTTGCCGAGGATCCTAAAATTTGCAAGCAAGTTAGGGAAGAATTGCTATTTCCTTGCGAGGATCGAGTGTTTATCGAGTGCTTTGACCTGTTTGAACGTGTTGATCGCCTCGTTAATCATCTCGCCCTACCTGCAAAGCATGATGGTGTGGCACATGTAGCGCTCGTTCTTCAAATTTGGCCTCGCCTTCGATTGCTCGAGGAACCTTCGAATCTCATCGAAGTGGTTCAATTTGTCAGCTTCAAGATGTGGCGGAGAAGGGATGCGGTCGAGGTGGAATTGTAGGGTGAGGGAGGCTAAGTGACAAATGTTGATGATGCATTCGAGGTTCTTTTTGCTCTGGAGGAGGAAGAGAGTCACTCAGGTCTTCTCCTTTGATGAGAGAGGGGCGTTCGAGTGCGGCGATAGGATCAACAATGACAAGCGGTGGCGGTGGTTCAGGGAGATCGAACGGAGTCAAGCAAGCGGCAACATGCATGGCATTTGGGCTTCAACGGCAAGGCTGCTCGGTGTTAAGAGCAATTAAATATTAAATCACGTCTTCATCTAATAGCTTAAGCTTTTAGAACAATTAGTAGTAGTCTCACAAAATCTCACATGATATCAGAACAGGAGGTCTGAGTTTCAAATCTTTTCAGGCTCCTATTTGCTTTCCCAATCATATATTTTCATGCTTTAGGTTTAGGCTAAAATTCAGCCTATGTATGAGGGGAGTGTTAGAGTAATTAAACCCAGTCTATGTGTAAGGGAGAGTATTAGAGAAATTAAATATTAAACCATATTTTTATCTATCAGCTTAAGTTTTTTAAAACAGTTGGTAGTGATCTTATAAAATCTCACGGCCAATGTAGAGGTTGAGTTGCAAGAGTGACAATGAGAGAGAGTTGCAAGAGTGACAATGAGAGAGAGAGAGAGAGGGGGTGGTCCCTAGAATGCGGGAAAATGATTTCCTTTTTTTGAAAAGAGAAAATTAGTTTCCTCACTTTTGAAGGTGTTTTTTTCGTTGACTAAAAAATGTTTTTCTTAACTAGTTTATGTTCTGTGAACTAAACGTAAAAAATCCAAAATTTTTTTTTCTGTAAATTGTTTTCCATGAAACAAATGTACTAAAAGATTTTGCATTTATACAAAAAGCATAGACTCCAAAATTTTTAATGAAAAACACATAGTGTTTAGCAAACAATCTATAACATAATTATTACAAAGTAACTTCTAAAATTAGAAAAAGAAAAAAGAACAAAAAAAGGGAGAGCAGAAGGCCTTGAGGTTGCACGATCCTTGGTAAGGTGATGTTAGTGCTGGCACAACCTTCTGTGGTCCTAGCTTTGATTGTGAGGGTAAAATTGAAACTTAGATAGTTTAGTGAGGATGATGTTGGAAGGAATAAAAATTTGTTAGTCCCAAAAGTTATATTTTGGAAATGCTAAAAGTCTAAGTGTGCGTTTGCTTCAAATGTCCCAAACCCCTCTTAGCAAATGCAAATTTTGTTTGGCAAAAAAACTTTTGGGTTAATTTGAGGAGATGCAATTACATCTCTAAAGCTCTCTAAAAGCCTTTAGCTCATGACAAGTTTGGAGATATGTTAAATGTCGCATTTCTGAAATGCAAATAGATTTTTTTTCTTCCAATCTTGCCCGGCTCAATTCCATAATTCCAAATATACTTTTGAAAACCCTAACTTTGCCTCAACTATTAATGAGTAATCAACAAACAGCTGGCGAACAACCGCCACCTTCATCTAAGGTTGCGTGACGTTAGGCGAGGCTGGCTAACGGCCAATTTGGCTCACCAACAGTGGATGAGTTCTGTTGGCAAATAGTTCGAGGTTTTTCATTTAAAAAAAAAAAAGAAAAAAATCCTTTACTAAGTGTAGTTCATACTAAAAGGCATTTTAAATCAAAATTGCTTTTCAACGTGTTTTTAAAATACACCAAACACTACTGCATTTCAAAAACTCTTTTAGCCCAAAAACTTTTGTATTTTCCTAAAGACATTCTTCCAAAACCAAATTAAACGACCCTAAAGCGACCTAAATTAAAGGTGGACTTGCCTTGTTTAGAGCGTTTGCGAAGAAAAACTTTGTACCAAAGGCCCTTGAAATTGTGTTACCAAACACCAAAATTTTAGCTCAGGTGCCTTTGAGAGCTAAAGCTTGAATTGCTGAATGAAATGTACTCTAAGTCATTTTATATTCTCTTGAAAAAAGATATTAGTGTAGCAAAATTTTGTATACATACATACATACATACATACATACATGTGTGTGTTTATACTTTATTAGTTATTTTTACTATCAACAAGTAATTCCACAAATGTGTTAATTCGCAGTATATACACTGGCAGATGATTGTAGGAAGCACACAGGTCCATGCTCGTAAACCATTTGACAGATATATAAAGAGCACATAGAGAAAGCCTCATAAAGCAGTACCCTAAGCTGTAACCCTCGAATTGTATGAACTCCAACTTTATATCCAAGGACATCCTTCCGAGCACGGCAACCACAATAGCCATCATCCGCTTGCGTCACATCGGCATCACCTCGGCACCATTGACATGGAAGCCGTGAACACCAAGACGGCGATCACGACGAACTTCAAGGTGGATTTTGTAGAGAAAGTACACTTATGAATGTGTGGATAAGAGATGTATTGCAATTTCCAGAATTGACTAGACTTGGAAATTGCCTCACGAGGGAAAATGCTATTGGCCTGATTAAGCTTAAATCATTCCTCATGAGGTACACTATATTGATCATAGTGCAAGATTACCTGCTACTTTTCGTGTCCCTTTTCGGCGTACGGACATGATTTCACAAGTGATTGTGAAAATTTGATGGATTGGGTTTAATCTGGTAGATGATCATACATTAATTGATTTATTCATTTGATAGCTTGTTGTACTAGGCGCATCCATTTTTTCTAATTATATTGGCATTATAGAACATTTTATAAGCTATGTCTAGTAATGTTCAACTCATCAATTTTTCAACCCGGTTAGTTCGCTAGCAATAATGTGATATCTCACTATACATTCTTTCAATCATATTTCGTTTAACGTCTTTGAGCAAAGCAAAGCTCTATTTTGTTGCTAATTTGCTCATACTTGATTATCTTATTAATCTTCCTTTTACTCAAAGTTCCCGATTGCTTAATTTCAACAGCAACATCATGCTTTCAATCCAGCACAAACATTTTTTTCTGCATGTATCCTATGGTTTTGGACGAAAAGGAGGCATAGAAAGTGAGTCACATCATTTCGCGCTTATTTGCATTCGAGAAATTGAAATAAAACATGTCGCCTAATTCAGCCATCACATCTATCCCCTCAACCAATTAGTGCTTTTTAGCTGAATTTGCACGTTCAATCTTCTCATAATGATTCATGTTTGGGATCGTTCATTTTTCTGCACCACGACAAAACAATCTTGATTGAGAACCCAAAAAGGCCCTCGAATTATTGGCCTATGCAGAGGGACACGCATGGCCGAGATTCCTCCAGTTTTTAGATTTGACTTTTAGACTGTTTTCTTAAGCATATTTTTTCTTTGTAATCATCTTGCTCCTTAAATGATGACCTCAGCACGGACGTGTAAATTCTTCGGGAATAGTACGATCAAGAATCTTTTCTTAACATTCAGTAATTGTTATTATTTTCCGAGGAAGATGGTCCACAAATCACTTTTAAAAAAACAATTATATAATCAAGATCGAGATTATAATAATAATATATTTTCAGAGAAGGGAGGAGGCAGTTTGTCTCTTGGAAAATATCTCACAACATGTTTTCAAATTGCTTAGCTGTTTTTTTGACAATACTGAGCGTTTTCATTTTTTTTTAAGGAGTCAATTCATGAAGTCGGTGGTTAACTTTGAACAAGTCTTTTATTTCATTTAAATTAAGTTATGGGTTCAATGATTACATGAAATTCAAATGGCATTTTCTATGGACAGATAAGTTGATGGGGTTATATACCCCCCTTTATTGCCAAAATCATAGGAAAAAAAGGATTTCGATTAAAGGGTGACGCTTAAAGAGAACAAAATTATGTGCAATAAAAAAAAGCACTTTTTACAATTTCAAAATATAATAGTGTTCCGCAGACATTCGTCAACTATCCAAAAGACAAAAGGAAAAGACAAAAACAGCCTCCTTGAAACTAACTTGCGAGAGTTAAACCTTGCACTTGACCCTATACTGTGTTGCACACTATTTGGCAAATCTATTCCCAATCTTATTTGCATTAAGCTTCAACAGCTTCTCAAGGGAGAATTCAATCCATTCGTGTGGTTGTTGCGTCTAAGAGCAGAATCAGGGTGACTTGGAGACTTTGTTGGAGGCCTGACATCTTGGTGATGGTGACGGTGGTTGTGTCTATGGCCCTGGTGAAGTTGATGGTTATGGTGACGATGCCCATTCCTTTTCTTCACTTCCTTCCGTTTTCCTTCTTTCTGCAATGAATCAATCTCCATGGGGACTGTGTAGACAAATGGGCCAATTGGGATGTCATCAAAGTCCTTGAGTGGCTCCAAGGTCTTGACCACTGTGCTCATGGTTGGCCTCGTCTTGGGCCTGTGGCTCAGGCACCGGTAGGCCAGCGCGGCCGCCTTCCGTGCCCCGCTCTCGGAGTATTGCCCCTCGAGCCTCAGGTCCATCAATCGCGAGAGCTTCTTGGAGTCATTCAGCATGGGCCGGCCCCACTCAGCAAGGTTTTGCTCCCGGTGTGGGCGGCTCTTGTCCACGGATTTCCTTCCGGTCAGGAGCTCTAGGAGTACTACACCGAAGCTATAAACGTCGCTCATCGCTGTCAAATGGCCTAAAAGGCAAATAGACACACATTTGACTTTAGTGATGGAACATATGATGCTTATAGCAATGTAATGCATTTATCATTTTTTTTTTCTTTATATACTTTAAAGGGTAGGAGGGGCATCAAAGCAACTAACTGTTTTGAAACGTGAACATAAGGGTTAGGAAATATTTGGTTTGAACCAAACTACTTAGTCTACAGGCGTGCAAACTCTTCATTGCTCCCCTATTGACGTGCCGAAAAACATGAATTCTCTCCATTTGAGGGAGCAAATGTTCAAGACATAAATTCATTAAAAGTTCGCTTACTATATGAGTCAAAGTATGACCTAATGAAAAATATGTCACCCTATTATGAATGAGCTACTTGCTCGATAGTGAATTTGGCTTTACTTAGTAAAAACAATGTGCTCTATGGGAAAAAAGAATTGAACTTCTTTCTGGGTAATCTTAGAGAAAAAAAAAATACCAGTCATGATGTATTCAGGGGCAGCATAGCCGTGTGTCCCCATCACTCTGGTTGAGACATGTGTGTCATCACCTGCTGGACCATCTTTTGCAAGCCCAAAATCTGAGAGCTTTGCCGTATAATCCTGCGTAAAGTTTGCAAAAATCAATTAGAAACAAAGCGACAATATCATTCAAATCCGGTGAAAACACAAGTTAGGGATGAGAAGGCAAATAGAACATTGAATAGATGCTCACAGAGTCTAACAATATGTTTGATGCCTTGAAATCTCTATAAATGACTGGATTCTCTGCTTCATGCAGGAACGCCAGACCCTTTGCTGCACCGAGCGCTATTTTCATTCTCGCGGACCACGGTAAAGTCGCCGAATACCCTGAAGACCGATACCAATGCATTAGTTTCCTTAAAAGCCACAAGTGAGAGAATATTGTTGGACTCTGAATTGATCAAATACGTACTTCTGAATAATTGGTTTTCTAAGCTCCCTCGAGGCATGTATTCGTAGACCAGAAGTCTATGTTCATCTTCACAACAGTAACCAATCAGCTTCACCAGATGAGGATGCCTCAATTGCCCAAGCAAGATCACTTCTGTCTGTGGATAAGAAGGAATCAAAATGATTAAAATCACATCATTTGTAAGGAAAAGATATTCGGTGTGGTCAGGATGACGGAAAGGTCCTTGGACGTTACCAGCCACTCCCTATGACCCTGCATCCCTTCCAAATCCAAGAGCTTGACGGCCACGGGCTGGGCCTTCAGCCCGGGCCGCAGCTTCTCGTCGATGAATCCCTTGTGTACTGGCCCAAACCCGCCTTCCCCGAGGAAGTTGCTCGACGAGAAACTCTGCGTTATCAGCTTCAGCTCCTGGAGGGTGAACACATGGAGGTTTGATCCGGCGAGTGATATTGAGAGGTCCTCCGAGAGTGTCGTCGAACTGGGGTTGCTCAAATCCATTAGATAGAGCCTCTGGAATGAGTTCTGCTTTGTCACCTCCTTCTTGGGCTTGCACTTCTCGGTTTCTTCCTTCGTTTTGTAACAGCTCAGGACCATACACTTCCATGAGATCTTCTTCACAGCCATTTGCAGAAAAGCTTCTGATTGAACTGATCCAGGAACTTCAAAACTTGCACTTCTTGGATGCAAACACTAAGCAATCATCCCAATCTTTCTTGTCAAGAAATGGAAAAACTGACAAAGAATGAGAGGCCTGATACATGAGATCTGGGTGTTGCAGATCGCAAGATGGTTGGTGGGACTCTTCAAAGGCAGAGACAAATGGTGGGCTAATGATTTTCAAATCATCACCTGCTCTCCAGTCCAATTGCAGATATAAAGTTGAAGTAGGAGAAGGAGAAGGAGAAGGAGAAGAGAAGGTTACAACTTGGTTTTGGCAAAATGAATGGGGTTTTATATTTGTAGTCTCAATGTTCTACACACAACATGGAATTCTTCCACTGCAATGCATATGTCTATGTGGGAGAGGGGCTATATTTTATTGAAATATGAAAAGAGTGATGGGTGATAAGTCCACATAGTTGGTTCAAGAGGCAAAAGACAGTGCTGCCCTCCCTTGACTTTGTGTGGAGTATCTACAAAATTTGGATCAAAAGCTCGGTACTACTATTTCTTGGGAACCAAGGGGACCGGTGGCACATTCAAGACTAGTATTTCTTGGTAGTAGAATTTCTTGGGAGCAAAGGGGACCGGTGGCATATTCAAGACTAGTCCCTGAAACTTGTTAGAGACGGCACAGAACTTCTTGACTTCATCAGCTTTTTATTAGGTAGAAAATATTAGAAGGTGTCAAATCTTTTGCTTGAAAGATGATCGATTGGTTCTCATATTAAATTGGCCATAATTGTTCATCATTGGACACATATACATCACTTGAAGGCAAGAATTATGCAGTTTAAGGCTCTCACCAACAACAATTCAAGTCAACAAATTCCTTAGTTTCCCTCGTCTCATTGAAATCCAATTAAATTAGAGTTTGTGCAAACCGTCCTTGGAGGCAAAGGCTCTTAGCCAATAGCTATAAACAATGATCATCATGAACATGGACATGGACTTAACCCAAAAAAAAAAAAAAAAACACTTTTCTAAAATCTATCCTTGTCTTTTGATGACGATACACAATGATTAATTATAATTTAGGTTGGTCGCATCAGTTTAATTTTTCTCCAAATTTGGTACGTCTGCCCCGCGGCTGCCTTAGCTTCTAGAAGTTCAATTAAATAATGAAAAAGAAGGACAATCCATGAGCTAAGTACATGGTATTGGCATCACATTTTGCATGTCTCCAATTACCCGGATCGCCAAAAAAAAAAAATGTTGACTGAATCAAATCATCCGCCACCCTCCGATGCGTGGAAAATCTCACGCCAGATACTGTATACGGTTGACCATACGTATATCGAGTGGGACCGGGTTGGCTTACATGTTTTTTTTTTTTTCCAATTGGACGAGGAGGGGCGTTTTGGTCCGCGCGGGAGTAGGTGAGGCGGACCGGCGTTCCCCACGACGTCCTTGTCGACCTTCGGAAAGTCAAGGGGCAGTTTCGTCTTTTCCGTGGGGAAGGTATAGCCGCGTTTCCGACTTCCCCCAGTCCCCACGGGGACCTCCCTGAGGTCGAGTCCTGTCTCGACAGTGGAAACGACAAAGGGGAAAAGGGGAGGAAAAGGAGAGGAAAAGGACAAAAGTCGTAGGGTCGGATGATAAATTTTTTGGTAGTGTGCATAAATGATTGGAAACAAAAACATTAGCACACCGGAAGTTAGAAATGGTAATAGTCCACAAATATATAATTGGATATGTGTAGTGGACCATAACATTTTCTTGGCTTAGGATTAGCTCGTGAGGAGCCTGATAAACCGGAACAGCGTGCTTGGATGTTTTATTCCTGGAGTGAGATGTATGAATCATTTTGATGCAAAAACTTATTTTGGATTGCCGAGTTTATCGTGTGGAGAGGGCATTAGCTTGCAACCAACATGTGCATGGGAGGCATTCTCGGCCATTAAAAATCCTCTAAACAATTTCATCATCGGATTGCTAACACAAGCACCCCCAACGCTATTGTCACGAATTGTGTTAACCCTTGGTGCATCTTTTGCATTGTGCCTCAATGTCGGCCCCATGGGTATGATGGAATTGGGAACATGATGTGTGCAAATATCAATTGAGTTCTTTGGATCTAGGCATGTCCTTAAAGGGCTTAAGGGAAGAAAAAGTTGGGAGGATCCACTTTGAGGTGAGACATCCTATACAATCTTCCTGTATCTCACTCGATAGGGAAGACAAATATCCCTAGCTGAGATTTTTTTTTTTTTTTTTTTTGGGGGGTTCGGGAGCTCAACCACATTAAACAATAGAGCATGCCGAGTTGAATTGGGAACATGACGTGTGAATATATCAATTGTATTACAAAAAAAATTATATCATCTAACACACCATAATATTTTTTAGATGCTTTCAAAATATCAAACCATCAATAAGTAAATTTTCATAATCAATCAATTACTTATTACTTGAATTGAATATTACTAATTTTAGTTTACTTTATATGCACATAGCACTCATGAATTCGGATAGATATGAATTTTTGTACTTTAGATAAAGTAAGGAGAATCTTCTGTTTTTAAAAATCTCAATTATTTTTTTTCTTCCCTAGAATATCCTTAATGATTCATATTACGCATATTATATGCATGGACAAAGGCATAAATTTATAATTGTCTCTCAAAACGTTTTATTATCAATATTTTGTGATTTTCTACCGTGCAACAGCCTCCTTAAAAAAGATGTTAGATCTTGCAACATCCTTCTTTTTCTACACTTATTGACACACTTTTTTTTTAATCGTTGTGTTTTTTCTTAATAATTTCCCTCATTTAATAATTCAAATATGTTATAAGAAAATTGCTTTGCTTAATTTTTTAAATCCCAATTTTTTGAACACACTCAATGCTTGTGCTCATTTGATAGTATATACAAATTGAAGAGTTACTTCTACCTAGGAGCGGCACAAAAAATAATAAGAATAATAATTTAGATACCAGGTTCTTCTGTGGTTTTAGGTGAAAAGTGGAAACGAAAAGAAAAGACTCAAATTCCGACTGTCATTTTCCTCTTTTCAGTCTCTTCATGGGAGACTCAACTTTCTAGATGCTCAAGATGCATCTTTCAAGCTACATCTTCTTAATTTGACCATCAAACAAAACAAAAATCTTTTGTGGGCACACGTAACATGAATATGGTTAAGAGCGCAGTTTACAAACTTTTGCAATTATAAATCAATTAGAACGCCTCAATATTGATGTAAGTGATTAAGTTATTAGGCAATTTTTAGTTCTCATCCTACTAATCACGAGGTTGCTTAAACCAATGATTCAAACTTAATAGATTGATTGGATTTGCAAAGTGTTTCATGAGCTTCTGAATAGCTAGGTCTCTATGCCCATGACTTGGATTATAAAAAAAAAATTAATTTATAACTCAATTAGGGCATGAAATTAATTATATCTTAATCTATTTTTTCTATTCTTCTTCTTCTTCTTATTTTTTTTTGCATCAATCGGGGCTATTTTCTTCCTACCCACTAATTTGCTTCCCGAATTCCCAATTTTCCCAGTTGGAATCTCAT
The DNA here is from genome assembly GCA_014182515.1 of Eucalyptus microcorys. Taxonomy (NCBI): domain Eukaryota; kingdom Viridiplantae; phylum Streptophyta; class Magnoliopsida; order Myrtales; family Myrtaceae; genus Eucalyptus; species Eucalyptus microcorys. Next base: position 39,987,953 of record CM024564.1, read on the forward strand.
CAAGATATTCCATTTTAATATGTCTTTTCTTGCTTTATGTTATTGTCATGCATGTCGTTCTCTAACATGGTCAAGTTAGGATGAACAAATCAATCCTTCCACAACTACCTTACCTTCTCCATGGAATTTCACCAACTATGACCACAATCTATATAAAAGGAACGTAGAAAGATACAGTTCATTTTGCTACCTTGATGAGCTAAAACTTTGTTCCAAAAGATCACGTTATTTCGATATTTGGTATTGCTCTAATCGCATGCTTTAGTTTGATTAATCTCACTTATCATTAAATTGCTTTTTGTAGTTAGTGCTACTGCAAATCGTTATGATCTTTTTTTTTTTTACAAGCGCTTTCATCTTTTAAGTTGCAACATATAAGTCTTAATTAATCATAAGAGAAATGCTACTAATGTCATTAAAAGAATTGTACGGTCTTGATTAGAGCTCTTACCTACTTCCATGCAATGTTTATATTAAAGCAATTGGACAATGAATAGTAATCTGATTTATGTGGCCCCTTAAAAGCTTTTCAATGACTTTTATTTTGTATTCCAGACATATAATTTTTATATTAAAGCGACTGGACAATGAATAGTAATCGGATTTATGTGGCCCTTTAAAAGCTTTTCAATGACTTTTATTTATCTATATTCTTTTTTCCTTTGTACCTAACCCTAAAACTACAATTTGTATACATTATTAATTTCTAAATAAATGGATGGAATAGTAAACATGACTATTGATGATGTTTTCTGGAGGAATTATAATGATGTTAATTATCTTTCGAACTCACATATCTATAGATTCTTATTTTACAAATGAAATCAAATCAATAAAAATTACAAAAAAACTAAATAGCAAAGGGGATAACGAGGGTGCTAAAGAATTTCTTAATGAGATGTTTACTTTTCTCAAAATTCACACTTTAATTTTTATTTTTTCCATTCTCAGTTCTAATATATCCTTAGTTTTCCTTCTAACCTTATTGGCAGCACTTATGAAAGGGCATCATAAATAGAAAATCCAACCGATTAAGCGTGCATAACTATTGACTAATGCAAGTGAATTCAAATGTCGACCTGGTTATTGCAATTCATTAATCTCAACATTGACAATACAAAATTCCATTGTATATCTCACACAAAGTATAATATACAATTCATATTTATAGTGACTTTTCTACATCTCGCGATTCTCTATAACCCTATTATCTTAATCTCTTTTGTACTTTGTGAGTCATTTGTTTCTCCTTTTCCAATAAATTCTAAGACAAAAAGTATTGATTAGTAAAACCGAATCGGTCCCATGCATCGACAAGGTCTAGAATCTAGTAGCAACTTAATTCGTGGCAATTTTCAAACAAAAAAGGTTACCTAATCTCTCGATCCATTTGCTCATAATCAATGCAACAACTTCTAGTTAGACCATAATACTTTCCATGGTACGTCATCGAGACTGTTTTCAGCTCAACCACCAAAGAGAAAACCCTAACCGGTTTGATCTCCTGGGCGGCTTTCTTTGCACGCGCAATAAAATCACATTCTTAATTTGAACAAAGAAAATTGGGCGGTTTGCTTTTCCGCAAATTGTTAGGCAACGTAAATCTGAAATGCAGGACGAAAATTGCCAGCTGGGGTCTCGTATGATTGCGTCAACGGTCAACGTCAATCAATTTTTGGGCGAATTTTCGTTCTGACAGATCAGAGGTGGGTTGGGTCCGAGAATCTATACAAAGGAAGAAGAGCCGTGTCATCATCTTGTCAGCATGTTTTTTTTTTTTGGTAAAAAAAGGAGGTACTTCATTCATTCATAAGATAACATAAGTCTTACACGGCATCGATGGGTAGAATTCTGAACATAGAATTTCCGATAGAGGAGGGGGAGGAGATCTCACCCAATTAACAGGAAGTTTCCTCGCGCGGTGAGATCTTGCAACCCAGTCAGCCGCCCGATTTGCTTCGCGTGACACATATAAGACTTGGACTGAATTGCAACGATTCATCATGTCTCGACACCTTTCAGTAATTTCCTTTAAATTCCATGGGGGTTCGGCCCGGCCCAACACCATCTCAACCAAGCTCAAGTTATCACTTTCACATACCCACCTAACCGGTTGACTTGAGAAGTGCTGCACGTGGGAATCTGCTTTTTCCTTCAAGTACTTCAACCCGTGCAAGAGAGAGAGGGCTTCGGCTTGTGTGGGTGAGGAAGCCCTAGCTTCACAAGCAAATCCCGCAGTCACCATCCCCTTTGAGTCGCGAAGGATTCCGGCGATTGAGCAAAGAAACTCACCTGGGAGCCACGAAGCGTCGACGTTGAGCTTCAACGCATCCCCCTCCGGCGGCTTCCATCGACCAGGTTCGTCATGGAGTTTAGGGTTTTCTTTTTTTCTGATTTGCCAGCTACTGAAATTCCGTTGCTGTTCTTGTGCAAGGCCGACAAGATCTGCTATTTGAGGGGGTTTTGCTCTGAAGATGAAATTGTTTCGAGATTTCCAGATGTTCCACAGTACTGTTGCGACGAGTTCTTGTTCCGGTAAGCCTTTCTTTTCTTGAAAAACCTCTATAAGCCATATATCGAATCTTCTGATGTTGCTAGGGTGGCAATTAATGTTGATGCGAGGGTCAGCCCATATAGTTTTTGTCCATTTACACATCAAGAATAAGTGTTCTATTGTTTCCATGTGGGTAGAACATAAAGGGCATAATGGTTCAGGGATGATTCGCCTTCTGTACAAGTTCTCTCTTGTAGGAATAGCATTCTGACACAAGCTCCATAAGAAGATTCGCAGCTTTGGGGGTATAGAAATAGACCATATTCTAGTCCACAAGGATCTTGGCATGGTGAAAGAGCAGGAAGCTCGGTTAGGTCGGAGTTTGGTAGAGGGGGTATGGGCTCGGTTATAACCACTCTTCACTGTATATTCTCCTGTCTTATTTCCTGTCCACACAAGACAATCCTTCTCTGGGTGAGTGTTGAGATCAATCGCCAAAATTTCATTCGCTGTAGATTCTTCAAAAGTATTAAGTACTAGAGATTCATTCCATGTGCTCGAGTCTTCATGGATCAGGTTTGAAACCATCATAGGGTCATGCTGATTTGCTGGGCCACCTAGCACACTCGAATGTAGCCATCGATCTTCTCTAATATTAATAGACTTTCCATCCCCCACTTTCCACTTGACTTCTGTTTTTATAATATCTCTACCAGTTAAGATACTTTGCCACCCCCAAGATGGTCGCGTACCCTTGTTTGCTTTCCATATATCTCCATTGGGGTAGTAAATACCTTTCAGGATTCTGCTCCACAGGTCTGAGGGAGATTTAGCCAGTCGCCATGCTTGCTTTCCGAGCATAGCCCTATTAAAATTGATCAGGTCTTTAAAGCCCAATCCACCCTCATCTTTCCTGGTTTTTAAGACTTCCCACTTTTTCCAATGCATGCCTCTATTCGAATCACCTTTTTGCCACCAGAAAGCTGCAATCCTTCTTTCTATAGCTCGACAAATTGAGATAGGGAGTTTAAAGACTGACATAGCATATGTGGGGATGGCTTGTACAACGCTTTTAATCAAGACTTCTTTGCCAACTTTAGTTAACAACTGTTCTTTCCAGCCTGCTAACTTCGAGTTAACTCTTGCCAATATCCAAGCGAACATCTCTTTCTTAGTGTGCCCCCATTCTGTTGGAATACCAAGGTATTTGCCTGTTTTTTCTAAAATTGGAACTCTAAGCTCATTTGCTAAATTTCTTTTCAAGGGTAGAGGACAGTTTCTGCTGAAAAACACCCCTGATTTGTTTAAATTAATGGCTTGGCCCGAAGCATAACAGTATTGATGAAGGATATTGGCTAAATTTTGGCATTCAATAAGAGTTCCTTCAAGAAAAAATATTGCATCATCAGCAAAGAGTAGGTGTGTCAGAGTAGGGCAGAACCTGTTGAGTGTTATCCCCTTAATGCTGCCTTCTATTGTTGCATTCTTCATCATCCATGTCAGGACATTTGCGACTAGGATAAATAAATATGGAGAAAGGGGATCGCCTTGTCTAAGGCCTCGTGTGGGGGTGAAAAACTGAGAAGGTTCCCCATTTATGATAACACTTAGAGACACCGTGGTGACGCATTGCATAATTAGGGTTACCCAGCTCTCACAAAATCCCATTTTCAGCATGCAATCTCTAAGAAAATCCCATTCAAGCCTGTCATAAGCCTTTTGCATATCCAGTTTTAAGATGGCCTGAAATTTTTTCTTCCTTTTGGTGATTCGCAGGTGGTGTAAAACTTCCTGGACAATGAGGATATTATCCTGAATTTGACGTCCTTGGACAAAGGCCCCCTGTTCAGGCTCGATGATTTCTGGAAGGTAATGTTTCAGTCTGTTGGCTAGAACCTTTGAGATGATTTTGTAACCGAAGTTACACAAACTGATTGGTCTAAACTGGCTTATATTTTCAGGATTTTTTATCTTCGGTATCAAGGTAATGTATGTTTTGTTGATATGGGGATCAAAGATGCCTGTAGTTAAGAAATTCTGCACCAGCTGAAACACGTCGGATTTGATATCATCCCAGGATTGGTGGTAGAACAGACCATTAAAACCGTCGGGACCGGGGGCTTTGAGAGACCCCACCGGAAGACTCGCTTGTCTTAACTTCTTCCATGGTAAGAGTAGCCATTAGCTGTGCATTAATTTCCGCAGTGACAGGGCTAAGGCACTGATCTAGAATAGGCTGGTAATTACGGGGGCCTGCTGACGTGAACAGATTCCTATAAAAAGTCCCGATGTGATTTTTAATGGTTGGGACATCTCTACACCAGCTAGAATCTTCTAGCTGCAACATAGTAATCTTGTTTCTTTGCCTTCGTTGCACAGTAGTTGCATGGAAAAATTTGCTATTCCGATCACCCCATTGTAGCCAGTTAATACGAGAATGTATGCCCCAAAATTTCTCTTCTTGGTGCCATAATTGTTGAATCTGCTGTACTATTGTTTGGACTTCCTGTTTACTGGAGAGATGAGAGGGTCGGTTAGTAAGTTCCGTTAAGTTTTGAGTAAGTGCCCCGATTCGAGATGGAGCATGTGCAAACGTAGCTTTACTCCACTTAGTGAGAACTTCCGATATTGCTTTTAACTTTGCCGAGAAGCCGTTCGCTCAAGGGTTTAGTGTTCCATGTTTGCCTTATAAGCTCACCATACTCGCATGATCTGTCCAAAGGCTTCCATTCTGAAGATTCTTTTTCTTTGCTGACTCTCAGGGTGTAACACAAGAAGAAGGGGGCTATGATCTGAGCCAATTGTTGGAAGGGCTTGGACTTCAGCATCATAGAAAGTAAGTCTCCAGTCCATATTAGAAAGAACTCTGTCTAGATGTTTTTTGACAAAATCCTCCCCTTCCCTGTTGTTTGCCCACGTATACGCGCATCCTTTACTTTCAATGTCCATTAGAGAACACGCATTTAGGAAATCTCTGAAGGCTGTAATTCGATAGTTGTCTGCTTCTCGTTTCCCCACTTTCTCCCATACATATAATATTTCGTTGAAATCACCCATACAAATCCAAGGTAGAGAATTGGTGAGTTGAAAATTCATCAATTGCTGCCATAGCTTTAACCTTTGTCCAAAATTTGTTGAAGCGTGAACAAAGGTGATTCTCATGGAACATCCACTTACTGAGTCGATGCATTCCAGGTCAATGAATTCTTGAGAGCTTGCATTAAGTTTAAGCCCCACTTCTTCTTGCCACAGAACAGCTAAGCCTCCCGCAATTCCTTCCGGATTAACTGTGAATAAGTTTGAGAATTTTAGTTTCCTTTTGATTCCTTCCACCATCGATGCTTTATTTTTTGTTTCCATTAAAAAGATAAGGTTGGGCCTTTCAAGAGAAACTAGTGTTCTCAGTGCATGGAATGTCAGGGGGTTGCCCAGCCCTTGACAATTCCAACTGATAATTTTCATTTCGTCAGTGGTGGCTTATTAGGGCCAGCCACCAAGGCCCACTCATTGCCATCCTTAACAATCTGAATTGGAGTTTCCAAGAGGTCCGTATCATCAATGAGTAGAGGAACTGGTTCTGCAATGCATTTTTGTTTCTTTGCCCTCTGCACTTTCATACTCTTCTTGCTGCATTTACCCATCTTCGATAAAATTTGTTTAGTAGCTTCATAGAAGATTAGCTATTTGCCATATTCCGGATTTGGCAAGGAACAATCAGCTGGTTCTTCTGTCATCACCTATTCATGTGAACTCTCGATTCTTTTCGATTTGCAGGTAAGAGCTTTGCTTGAAGCCGCCTTCATCTCTCGGCTGCTATTTCCATGGTCTCGTGCTTTGGAGAAAGGGTTTCTGGTACTGTTTCCTCCACTATGTACTCCTCTAGTTTCCCATAAAACGCTGCCCAATGTGGACTATGGTCACAATCTTCCGCCTTTAACCAGGGGCCAAATTTCCCAGTCTTGTTCATTGACCATGGAGATTCATTATAGGGGATGATAACACAGTTGGCTGCATAATGACCGATTCTTCCACATGAGTAACAGTAATGTGGCAAACGTTCATATTTGAATTCCACCCAAAGTCGTTTGGTACCAATATCCAGTATGGCCCCTGATTTTAATGGGGCTGTTAAGTCCAGATCCACTCTAACCCGACCTCCTTTGTATTGTCCTGTACCCTGGGGTTCCACCTGAACTTCTAACACTTGCCCTATTTTCTTTGCTAGGTCCTGGAAGACTTCTTCTGTTCGCCAACCAGGAGGAATTCCTCCAAACCAAACCCGAAAGCAAATCTTTGGTAAAGTCATAGCAAGTTCCGGGATGTCAGGTACACATTGTTTTAGCACAAGTAGATTACTAGAAAAAGACCATGGTCCAGTTCGTAGAACTCTCTCCTTTTCCTCTTCTGATTGAAACACAAAAGTGAAAAAACCTGGCTCTTTCTGAATACCAACCACAGAATCTGATCGCCAAGCTTTCTTCATAGTAGTCAGAAAAGCAGGGAAGTTGACATTTGATTTTGAAAATAGTTTCCCGAATAAAGTGCAATTGCATTCTGCCCTCTTTTGTGGTGAAATAGCTGTGGAAGCTTCGACTATATCCTCCTCAGACCACAAATCACCCAAGCTTTTACACAAAGGTCCGCTAATCTCAACTCATTTTCTTCTTTCCCTTCCATAGTAGCTTGTTAAGCAGGGATTAGGGGCCTACAACCTTACGAGGACAGGCTTTAGAGAAGAATGGATCCAGAAATGTTTGGGTGAAAGATTGAAGGGAGCTCGGAATGAAGTAACCCAAAAACCGAGGGTATAGGGATACTGAAGAAAAGCCCTACCACCAGTCGAAGATCCTCCGTCCAAAACAGAAAGGAGAAAGGTAAGGTTCCTGAGAGAGAAACATTTGAGCCGAATGTTTATGGACAAAAAGAAATCTCACAACTCCTTCCTCTTCCGCAGCAACATAGCGCCAGAGATCCATTGTAAGGTCGACATTACCGATAGAGGGTGCACCTTCAGTAGAAAATCATAAAGTATCAGAAAGCACACCTTTGCAAGGCCTCCAACATCATAATCGTCAAATGAATATGGTTTTGAAGAGCAAAGCACAAAGAAACCTTACGAGGCCCCCATCAATAGGATCACTGGATCAAGTTAGTTTCGCAGAAAGAAACACTGACGACTGCTCTATTGGACTGAAACATCACAGATCGGCAGCGGATCAAGGCATAATGAGAGTTTTTTTTTTTTTTTTGGGGGGGTGGGTTTAGCAAGAATGGGTTGCGGAAGGTAGCGATCAAAAAGAAAGGATCGAAAGAAACAAGATAAGGAAAAAGAAATGCAGAGAGCAACTTAGTCAATTAGGGTTTTTGGAGAAAAGGAGCTACCATACTGGTAGAGCAGAGCTCGCAGAGGCGAGAGGTAAAACGGGTTGGTAAAGTCGTCACCAGCACAGTAGTGGCCGCCAAAGCGTCTAAAGAGGGTTGGTAGAGCACTGGTCATGTGAGCAGCACGATTTGCTTTGAAATCCAATCCGATTCGATTCCTTTCTACGATCCAACCCGTTTGGACACTTGATCCCGGCCATTCCACTTGACCTGAAGGCTTTATGCTTGTTTGATGATTTTGCTTTTTTTAAATGGTTTCTATTGAATTGATGTCTCATGTTAATTTGTAGTTGAATATCCATTTAGCAAAGCTAATAGGATTGTGGAAAAGAGTTAGAAAAAGATGTTAATGTAACATTTTAAATCATCTCGAAGGATCGGAGGTGCATGTTTTATGATCATTGCCGGATGCAATCGAAACATGCGACACTTGTTGGCTTGATAAACACCAAAAGACCTTTCTCATTAACTTCGTCTTGAGAGCATTGACAACAAGAGAAGATGACCAAAACGCTATTTTCTAATTTCTCGATCAAGTCGGTGTCCAAACTTATTTTCACCACCAACATTTTCAATCTCTTTCTAATGATATAAATCAAAGTTAGATCGAATGGTGATACTGTTGTCACATACATCTCTCGGATTTAGCTATTAAACTCCTAGTGCTTGTTTGCCTTACATGATGCCAAAGTGATGTTGTTCTAGTTAAAAATTGGCTCTTTTAACACTCATAAGCGCTTAAACATTCTAAGTTCTCAACCTAAAGAATCCTTACCTACTAATGCACAAATAGGACTCAAAATTTGGACTCAAAATTTGGACTCAATCTTTTGACTTGCGCATATAGATAAATGGGTTAAGGCATGAAATTTTGTTATTATGATTGACTTTTCGATGTTTAATTTGTCGAAACTACTCCGAAACATATGAACTGCCCACAAGGGTCATGCTCTTTTAACAGTACTCTAGGTCGGAGCATCCTCTAATTGGCTCAGATATTGATTGTGGCGGCGACTGAGCTACTTGGCTATACATCCGAACTTTAGAATACGGAGAAACAATCGAACACACAGATCTCCTCGGCCATGCATCCGCAAACGGAAAAAGTGCAAGAAAAGCAAGTCGCATTTGTGCGGAATTTGAAACGCAGCCCAGAATCGGAATCGCATCAAACTAGGAATCGAAATTACAAGAACGGAATGAACGTTACATCACATGAAAACAAAAGGCAGAGATGAGCGGCGGCCTCCTGCTGCAGCATCGCGAGAGAGATCGATCGCTCCAATTCTTGACGGCAGTCGGCCTGCGATGGCAGGATCGTGGGCTCGACGAAGGACCGATTAGATGTTGAGTTAAAAGGCCTGCAAAGACGAAACGCATCGTTCTTCATTGGGCCGGTTTTCAAAGCTTCGAAAAAGCCACGGAAAAGGTGCCGAAATGGCCGGAGAAAAATGGGCAAGAAAAAGGAAAGAACTCTCTCTCTCTCTCTCTGTTGAGTGTCGCGCAAGGAGGAAGGAAGAGATCGCAAAGGCTTTTCGCTTTCGCAGTCCCATCGCGTGAAGCTTCTCGCCAGCTCGAAGGATGCCGATTCGCGACCCGCGCGGATGAATTGCACTGCGCCCGCGCTCTCCTTCTCCTTCTTGTTCTGGAGATTGTCGATGCGGCCCCTCTGAGAACGGGGTGGCGAGGATCTAGTCGACGAGGATGGCCACGGACAGGCACGCCTCGGTGGCGGCGACGTCCCCTGAAGACAACGCGCTGTGAGTGTGGACGGCGGACTGAAATTTTGAATTTTGTTTTCTGGGTTTCGGTGTGTTGGTCCGGATGATGGATGACTTTGATGGACTCGGAGTCTTGAGGGTCGATCGGCTAGTTTAGGCTTGAATTGTTTTGACTGGAGCTTCTTTTCTTTTACCAAGAAAGCATTTTGTGTTGATGCGCGATTTCGGGTGGTTGTGGGTGATTCTGGGTCTTGCAGGTTCCTGGATATACTGCACGAGGCGCCTTTGTTCGGTCACCGGAAGCGCACCCCGATTTACGGCAGCATTGCGTACTGTTTCTTGTTGGCAAGTACATTGCGTATGATTAAGCGAGAATTGTGAAATGCGGTGATGTTCGGGTGTTTTTGTTGCGAATTGGTTGCTGAATGTTTGTTATTTTTTAGGTCGGGTATGCTGTTTTGGCTGTTGCAGCTCCGTGGATCTTCAAATCTATAGAAGCGCTGATCCCGGCTTTGCTTTGCAGTTGCAATGTTGCCATAATGATAGTCACAGGTACTTGCATTGATCCTTTCCCTTTGCGAAAAGAGAGTATTTATTGTGGTTTTGTGGGGTTCTAGCACTTATGCTGAATTTCCTGTTATTTATCCTCTTTGTCCATTTAATTGTGCGACTAGATTCAGGTATATACAGATGATCTTTCCTGATACATGCTTTTGTGAATGGTATGGTGATTGTGGATAAGTATAGAGAAAGAGTGATGGGAAGATGGAATTATCCTGGGGAAATATGGAGTGTAAACAATATAATCCAGAAGGGTCAAAGATGGAGAGTGCAATTCTTGTAAATAAAGATGTTTGAACCATGAGAATTGGAAAGGAAGTAGCAAAGAATGGGCTCTTCTGGTACACTGGCTTCTCTCTACGAAAAGGCTGGATATCCTATGAGTGAACTGGAGCAATACATTTGATTCCTTTAGCATGCAGAATGCGACAGAAGTGTTAGAGCAAAATGTATGCAGCCATAGTAATAGTGATAATGCCTTTTGATGAAAAGTTTGGAGAGTCAAAGTACCAAAATACACACAGGATGACTAGCAGAAATGAGAAACATTGATGTGTGCATATTAAAGATGATAAAACAGGAATTGAATTATGGGAGAGGTCCCCTTTTCTCATGACATAGAAGAAAATTTGTGTGGATTAAATTGAGCAAGTGACATGAGGGCCTTGAAATACTCTGGTAGGAACTTTGACTTTGTGCTAGAAGAGTGGGTCAAAAGGGGAAGACCTGAGAAGTAATGGGTGAAAACTTTTTGGAAGGACCCTGAGTATCTGCAAGATAATAAACGTATGAGAAGAAAATGAGAGAATTCATATAACTAAACCCATCTAGGGAGAAATGTCTGATTGCTGTTATCATCATTTCAGGCAACAGTCGTAGTTGAATCAACTTGTGGGGTCTTTTTCCCAAAAGACTTGGTTTAGGCCTTGAAAATTTTAGCTAGATTATGATGTATCTCACTTTCAGTTGCTACGGAAAATGACTATAAATACACTGGCCACAAAGCATTTTCTGCCTACAGCCCAATAGTTGGAAGATCGTTCTTGCTGAATTTAAGATGATACTATACATTACAAGTGCTATAGATTGATCCTGTACTTTCCTGATCGGGATATGGAAAGTTGTTAGTGGTTAATCTGAATTTCCTTTCTCCAAAAAACTAGATTCTAAGCCATGTGTTACCGATTAAATTTACTTACTTAATACCTTTTGTATGACAATTTGTTTCAAAAGAAGGCCAAAAAAAAAAAAAAAATGAAGAACTTAAATTAACAGAACTATAAAAGATCATGAGATATGAATTTTTTTTTTTTTTTCAAACTTGTGTGATGTATAATGGAATTTTATTTCGTGAATTCAAGAATAATACTTTTTATCCAATCTTCAAAATTGCAATAACCATGCTTTGACTTTGATTTCACTTATGTTAGTCTATACTTGTGCACACTTAATCAATTGAATGTTTATACAATGCACTGTTCTAACTACTACCATAGGTCAGATAAAAGAATAATTTTAAGTCAAAAGTGAGAATAAAAAATAAAATGTGGATCAACAAAAATGTGAGTTTGGAAGAATATTAAAATCACTAGAAATACTCAAGAGGGCTTCAACCTTGTACTTATGTTCACTATTTGATCCGTTTATTAATAATAAAAGATTGCATATAAATAGTAGTTTTAGGTTCGGGCAAGGATGGATAGGAATAAATATAGAGGGGAAAAAGTTTGTTTGGAGAAAAAATAAAAGTCATCAAAAAATTCTCCAAGGCCACATCATCTCATTACCATTTATCACCCAACCACTTTAAGATATAAAATATCTGGTTATACAGTATGACAGAGTAGATCAAGCAAATGTTCTTTGACTTTGCTACATGAACCTGATATTTGTTGGATTCAGAGGAGGGGGACATACTTTGGATGTCATGCTGCATTAGTTTTGTGCTGAGAGATATGTGTGTAAAGCCTGTAAATTTGATGACGTTGCGGTGCTTGTTTGGAAATCACTCGGTAACTTCTGTGATATATATTAGCAATACCATTTTGCATTGCCAAAATACATTTCTAAATTCTGCATTTGCTTCTTGTGCTTATTTGCCAATTCCCAACCCTCTTTCTCCTCCAAAATTGGCCCCATTATGCATTTTTTTCTGTGTTGGTGCTATTAGACAACTGACATTTGTTTGCTATACAAAGATCTTGCTAAATGTTGATTCTTATTTCATATACTATTTCATTGGTTCAGGAATCTTTCAACAGTATCTGGTCTACCAAGTGCAGAAAATACGTCTGCAGGTAATCTGTCTCCATTTCTGCAACAATGTTATGGAGTGAAATGGGGAGGTGGCATTCCTATAATCATTTGCTGCCTTCTAATTAGATATGTGAGGTTTTGTGACTATTTGTTTACCCTAAGTTTTTCTCTTTGGATAGGGTTACTATAGTTTCAGCCAGAAGTTGAAGCATATTGTCCGCCTACCTTTTGCATTCACAGCATATGGTATGTGGTTTCAATTTCTTGATTTTTTCATTTGGACAAATAAGATGATACTATTAACATCAGCAGCAACTTTCATGTTTTGCTCATTTATTAATCTGTTTGTTTATTTTGACTACCATACATGATATAAATCACCATGGTCCTAAACATTGAAAGCTTAATGGTTCCTTGTAACTCAAGTCTTCTTTAGTGCATGACTTACACAAAATGAGATATCTGACGCACTTTGAGGAATTTCATAGCTTTGCTCTTAGATTACCCTGCACATAAGCAGTTTCTTCTTTTCATTGCAACTTATATGGTGGAATAAGAGGCTTCTCATCTTTTATATGCATATGTGGAAGATTGGGAGCAATAGCTTCTTAGGGAAATACTCTTAAGTATAACCTAAATACAATCCTAACGTGGACATGGAATAGTCTATGTGGAAACATATTAGGCCTCTAGGCCTAGATAACTAGTAAAACCATGTAGTGCTGGTTTTGTTTGTTTGATATTGTAGTTGTGTGCCAGGGCTAGGGGCAAATGGTTGGGGTGTTTCCTTAATTTATGAGTACCTTTTACTATTAATGCCAGAGGAAATATTGTTATGTTCTATCATCTTCTCTATCAGAGGCAAAACTTCAGTGGGATTCGCATAAAGAAATATGTTGTCTATGATGCTGCTGCTACTGACTTGAGTTTCTTTTGGATGCTAGGAACCGCTGCTATGCTACTTGTCATTGTCTGGAATCGCTATGTCAGTTTTCTCTCCATACCTGTGATGCTGAGGTATGACAACCACCCACCTATATCAATGGTTCTTGTTTGACAAATGACATTGGCATGTATATAGCATGAAAGTTCTAGAATAGAATTTTTCTGTTGCAGATTTTGCAAAATGGATGATTAACCTTAGTTTTATCTTTGTTTAATGAAAGCATAACAGAAACCTATCAAGCAGAATGAAATTTTACAAATTGAGAACAATGCAAGTTAGCTGAGATTATCCGTCTTCTTTTTCCTGAGAACTGGTTGCTGAATTTTCACTGGGATATTAGATAACGTGATGAAGTTCTTGAGGAGAGTTCAAACATTTGATGTGTCATGGAATATGTTTATTAGACTTGCTCTATGTTCTTTTTCATGGAACTGATTGCTGAATGTTGATGAAATGAAAGTTTTTAAGGAGAGGTCAAAGATGTAATTATCTTAGGAATTTGTGAATTAGTACATGATCTATTTTCTTTTCCACTTACTGGTTGAGGATGTCTCATTATCCCTTTGTCATCTTGTTAGTATTACTGCTGTAGCCGACTCATTATCCTTTCTTTATCAGTCTTACAACAGACTTTTTCCTCTTTTGCTTCTTATTCTTTCTCTTCGTTTTTGTTTGTTTTTGTACCCTCTAGGATTGAGTGCATGAAATCTAACACTGGTTTGAGTAGTCTCATTTTTGTTGAATTTTTGTGATTGAAAATTCTTGCTCATTTCTATGCGTAATAATAATTTCAATTGAAATGAACATGCAGGATTATCATGGTCATAGAAGCAATATGTGCTGGGTCTTTTATGAGTGTATATATTGGTGAGTAGACATGCATCGTAATAAATGTCAAACTTGTAAGAACCTCTTGATACGTGCTCATCTCCCATCAATACAGTCTGGAGTTGTACTTTAATTTTTCTTCGTTGTTCCATGATCCAGATATGAGCTCATGCGAACACATTTATATTGAGTATTCTTCTCTTGATATCGTGAGAGTTAACGAATTGTGTATCATTCTATCAGCTTCGAATTTTCTTTTTGTTGGTGCATGCAGGATATGTTCACCGTTACAATTCGTTAAATTCTCATCCTGATGTTTTAAAGTCGCTGTACTCTCCACTTCAACAGTCAAGTCCTTTGGAAGCTGTAAGGTTGTTATTCTTTCTGAAGCTTGAAACTCCTTATGTCTACTTTTATTTCTTAAATCATGAGAGTCATGTAATATACCTCTTCTGGCCTTGCGATTTGGGTCCTTATATATTGATGTTAATGGAGTTTGTGACACTTGGTCTCCTGTTGGAGCAGTTTTGATTTGCTGAAAATATAATTTGAACTAACAAACAGTATTGCCGCGAATAATGGTTGATACTTTAATGGATTTCATGATACGGTGTTGTGATAATATGTGCTGCAGATACCATGATGGTGGACGGCTTTCTGATCAGCAAATGGCTTTATTGCAGTATCAACGTGAGAACCTCCATTTTTTAAGCGAGGAGGTAGGTGTTTTTTTAAAAGCTTAATGGGTGTTCATGATTTTGGTTAGCACTTGTCGATCCCTCATGGCAAGACATCTATGAGCTTTTTCTGTTTCAATCATTGGAAGATTGAGGTTCATAGTGTTCTTTATATACTAGAAATTGCCAGTGTGATGCTGCAGAACTTCATGAAATTTCATTCAATTCAGTCAATATGATTTTATCTACTCAATACCATTGGCAGAAAACTTATCAGATTTATTTATACTTGAAACATCTAAAACTAGTACATTATGAAATGTTTTAAATAATTTTTCATTTTCTACGTGGCTTTTTTAATTATTTTTTATTCAATTATTTTTTTAAAAAATTAGATTTAAAAACTAAAAAGAAAAGTTAAAATTTATTTTTAAAAATTGTTAAAAAAAGAAGAAGATAAAATTAGTAGCTGAGGATCAAACAAAAATTTTTTTTAAAAAAATCAATTTTAGCCGTTTTCTAATTTTTAAATCTAATTTAAATAAAAAAAATTTAAAAAAGGAGAAATAAAAAATATTTTAAATGTCACATTTGCCTTTTCTGTTACTGTAATAGACATTAAAGTATGGGTGTCCTTCCTATCCTTTAGCATGAATACTAGTTCAATATCAATATTTATTAAATGAAATTAAATTCTAACAGAAGAAAAAACATAACCAGAAAAAAGCAACGTGTTTTTTTGGAGTTAGTTTTGTAGCCAAATTAGGTCCACCTGCTTATTATCCAATGATTGTGTAACTTATCTTTTACATCAGCTTTGGACTTAATATAAATCCTATTTCTAAATTTAAAATAGTATTTTTAAATTTTGACAGGAAAGATAATAAATAATTTTTTCTTAAAAGATAATAATAAATGCCATTCTTTTGGTTCATCTATCCATTTGTAATGAGATGGAAAACAACCAAGGAAATAGGAAAAATTGCATAGTCAAAGAAATTTCAAGAAAGAAAAATAATGAAAAAACTTAGAATAGAAAAGCACTCAATCAATAACTTCCAAGCAATGCCTATTCTTGATAAGATATAAGAGATATACAATGAGTTATTCAAACTTTAATAGTATCACAAAATTTTGAAAGAATTAACAGTTGAAAATATTAACAATTATAAAATGAAAATCAAAAAGCACACATGGTTAGGTTAATTAGGAAATACAAAATAACAAGCTACACTGACATAATCAATGAGAGGCAGAAAAAATAGAACAGAGTAAATTTGTCTGTAATTAACTTTGAAAAAAGCAAACAGACGAAAACAAAGGAAAAAAGCAAAATGATGTAAAAGATAGAATTTATCTTTACTTAGAGCAGTATGGAATTTTTTTTTCTTTATTTGAATTGAAAGAAAAAGAAAACAAGAAAGTGAAACACAAAAAAGCAAAGTAATGCTAAAGGGGTTGTCATCCGGATTTGACTCGTCGACCTTGGGCCTGCAGAGAATGCCCATGCTCCACTCCACTGGGCTATCTCATACTACATGTTCTCTTGTTCAACTTTTGTATGTATAATGAAATAGCGAGCCAAATTACAAATTACCATTTGACACATGGAGAAACATGGTAGACCCCCAGCCAATTCTCTCTTGATATGCTACTATAGTGTTGTCAAAGATATCAAGATAAACAAACTGTAGGATTGTGCTGCAGGTTCTTCGACTGCAAGAATCCTTGAGTAAATATGAGCGATCCAATGACGGGAGCACTCCACAGGTAATATCTTTTGGCTCTCCTTCAGTTACATGGTTGAAAACAGAGTGTGGAGGTTCTTGAGAAGGTTTACTGAGTGGATATAAAGATCTAAAGAAATTAACATATTGATAATGATGATTCTTTATATAAATGTTGAGCAGTAAGTATGCTGTGTGCTTGTAGAGATGAAATGGTTCTATAAAAATTATTTCAATTCTTTACCACTCTCTTATTTAGCACATTATGTGGGTGAGCCTGCCAATCTCATTGTGATTTATATGGAGACGGATGATCTACCTCCCTTCTTAGAAAAGTTAGCCACTGTAGCTGAGGACAAAACAAGTTTTATGTGTGTTCCTGGATGGGAATGGATTTCAGACAACTAGTGATGGTTTAAGTTGTTTTGTTATCTATGAAACACTGATATTCCTATAACCAAACGACTGTTAGTTGGCCATGAGCAATAGTGATTCTTAGTGGTTGCTTTTCAGGTTGATCTGGCCCACCTATTGGCAGCTCGTGATCAAGAGTTAAGGACGCTCTCAGCTGAGGTAATATTATGTCCTACCATTGAGTATGATCTCTTTAATGAGAAAGTGCAGCTTAATTTAGGATGTAAATGTGCGACCTGCTGCCAAATGACAAAATCATTTGCATTATTCTTAAGGCTGGCTCCAATCAAATTCAAGTTAGTGAATGGAACCTGGGAGATGAAAACTGCCAAATTGATGTCTTTACATGATTTAGAGTAAATGATCATGTGGAGGAAGCTGTTACAAGTTTCTCCACATGATTGCTTTATCACAAAATGTTTTAAGTTAGCGGTAACATGGCTATAATCATTTTGTAAAAGAGGCATCACTGTAATAAACAAGGAAGTTAGGTTCATATCTTCAATTTCTTAAAGCTGTGAGCCTGTAAACATATGAAACATCTTGGATAACTTACATCTTCGGGTTTTGTTTTCTGTTGCATTATTTTTGTCCCTTTATACATGTCAAAGATTCGCTTGATCTAACACCTAGTTATATCACAATTTAACTCAGTGATATTATATTATTTATCAATATGTACTCTAAACTATCATAATGGTTTAAATTCTGATATCCTATCAAAGGACTTGGCTTCTTTATGGAAGTTTAACTAGATGTTTCATGATTGAAGAAACTATCTTGGGCTTCATTACCACCTTCATAACCTTCACAAATGCCTCTTTTGCACTTCCTGACTCTGGCTTTATTGATTTTTTCATTCTTGTTCCTTGACATTATTTGTGCTTCCTTGGTCAGTTGAATCCAAGATCATGATTGGCAATGTGGACATATTATATCTAGTATTCTGTTGAGTGACATTTTTGGCATAATGTAGATGGATCAACTGCAGTCAGAGCTTAGGCTTGCTCGGTCTTTGATAGCTGAGAGGGACTCTGAGATCCAGCGTGTTCGCACAACTAACAATCAGGTATGAAATATGGACTTTTTCTTTTATGGACTATAGCAATCACTCCAACTCTGTTTCAATATCAGAAACAAACATGGAAGCAGGATGATTTTTTTTTTTATTTTTAACCTAATCAAGAAGGATGAGAGTTAAAAAAGGTAATAGTAGTCATCCCACAAAAAGAAGTTACTAGAGAAAATTCAGTAAAATTCACATCCCCTCTCTAGGAATCAAAGAGAATTGTCCTCTTTTAACATGGATTTCCGTTTGTTCTTTGTCTTACATGCTTGAGCTGGGGATGGACCTGCCTCATCTCATAACTGTTTCGCCTACTTTGTAGCACATATCCCGCTAGTTATAGTTAAAGTTCTGCTCTGTGAGGCCTTTACAAAGTAGATTATAGACTTTCCTTGTGAATTGAAAATCCTTCTTAGAAATTATTCCTCTTTCAATGGTTTAATACTTGCAAGGCTGGTTAGGAAGGAACTGTTGGAGTGGATGTCACCTGGAATTTACTTTGCAAGCCATTACACATTTGTCTTCTATACTACAGTTAGGTTGTTTTCTTTCGTGCTTATGATGACTTCCACTGCAATTAATTCTTGAACAACAGTATGTTGAAGAACATGAGAGGCTAAGAGCTATCATAGGAGAGTGGAGTACTCGGGCAGCAAAGGTACTGTTTTGTTTATTTTCTTCATCATGCCAATGTTTATAAATCAGCGATTGTGTAGTGCATAGCACCTTTTGTATCTTTCATTTATGAAATGTTTCTTCTAAGACAATGATTTGACCTTTCGAAGCTTGAACGAGCCTTGGATGAACAGCAAAAGAAGATAGCATCAAGCAACCAGCCACAAAGTTCAGCAGCTTCAACAGAGAAACAAGGACCTTGATAAGCTTTGCTGTCATATTAAGGATGATTTTTGTACAGTATCTGCTTAGTCATTGGTCAAATAACTTCTAGATTTTAGAACATCTTGATTACGGTGTCATGGCCCTGAAGGCCTTATCATTGTTCAAGAAAAAGAGATAGAAAGGACTGACCATATCTGTTCACTTGTTAGGAGTGTGGACATGTGGAGGATAGGAAGTAATGACCATATCAATGTCCATTTACTGATCTTCAGGGAGTTTGAAATTGGGACATGTAGAGGATGTAAAGTGTTCATGTTGAATCAAGCTACTGACAAATGCAGCCAAGCTTTTGCCAGTGTTGTGTCTGCCTCTTTCTTTAGACTCACTAGGGTTATGGTGATGCTCTAAAAGTCAAATCTTTCGATATGTAATGAGTTCATTTTTTCAATGACCCTTTATCAACACTATCAATTGTGGCGCTCCATATCTTCCTTGTGTGAACATACGTACCCATCATGTGCTTAAATCTGCTCTCAGCATTGCCGTCCTTGCAAGTGCTGGTGCTATTTAGAGAATGGTAGTAGAAAGGGCGAGAAAATAATGCTCCCTGTAATTCCTTGAATAGGATAGAGGTGATTTAATGCGCTGAATGCACATTATAGGCGAAGATGTAAAAAGAGTTCAAGGTCATGATCGACTCTTTCATGCTTAAATCTGTCTAGAAAAAGCTTAGAGAAGGTAATGAATTAGGGTTCAAGGGAGCATAGTTAAAATTGTTGATTCAGGTCCTTTTGCACATGGTTTTCCTAGAAATACTTAACCGTTCTCAGGCCTAATCAGGTTCTAGGGGCCATGTTGTACTGACCATCATCCGTGTGTCCATTGGGCATATGGACTTCTCCGCGCATGAGTTCGAGCCTGAGCCTACGGTATCATCATCACCACACATTCGCTCAAACTCCCACGTCTCATTCAGGCATCTTAGCAAATCAGTCAGAGAGCTATAACGCCTATAAACAAGTTCGAACAGTAATACTTTATATGACAAAATGAGGGGAATTGGGATCCTTATAACTATGGAAAATGTTTCATTGCCCTCTAATTCTCTTTTGCCATGTAACTCTTCACAGTTGATTGGGGAAAGGCCCAAGGGACAAATTGCTGTTGCGACAGGAAAAGTAAACACAACAAGAATATTTGTAAAGATCAAATTATGTGGCACTGGTGTTTTCGTCCCTTACTTTTACAACATGACAGACCAAGATAATATTAGTTGAAAAAATACAATTCAACAAAAAGACCTTACTCTTAACATACATTGGAAAAGTATGTTCATCTCTGCCGAAACCATCACAATGGGCTAACATGAGTGGTTTCATTTAGGAAAAGACAACCAAAGACATCGTTGAAGAAGTTGGAACCCCTCATTTCTTCACCTTTAAAGACAGATACCATATCATACTTGCATGCTCTTGTACAGTCAGGACAGTAGGTCACCTACATATCATGTGAAATTGTCTTAGAAGATTAGTGATAATGAGAATTGTCTCGCCGTGAATGAGCATGAATTGTATTGTCTTTCCTCTCATTAGTAGCAGATTTCAACAAGTGCCACCGATTGAGGGTGACGAAATTCAGAAAAGAAAAAAAGAAGAAAGAAGCAGCTCCAAGATATTTACGAGAGAAATATACAATTCAGTTACATACCTCTAACAACTTGGGTTTGAAAGAGCTATCAAGCATGACATCCACTCCATAAATGGCCCTAGACATTGGACTATGCATCTCAGGATGCACAAATGCAGCTGCCTCAAAGACTGACCTGATCATCTTTTTTACCCTCTCGTGCACATCGAACCACTTAACTGCAATTAAGGGGAATCCAGTTAAAGTTGAGTAAAGGGAGAAAATTTCTTGTCAGGCAATGAAAGCCAAGAATTGACTACCTTTATGTTCCTCTTCGAATTCCCTCACAAAATCAGGCGTGTTTTTATGATTGATTCTTCCACGATAATTCTGAAAGGTATAGAAACAATTAGAGAATCAGTGATTCTTTCTAACTTCATATACCTAATTCATATTGACTACCTACCAATAAAACCATCGATAACTCCTTTTTCATGAAAGAAAATTGCACAAGATGGAGCATTTCATTTAAATCCTGGGTTGACCCTTCTAAAGTGTGAACAACAGTGCAACACTGCCAAAAAACTAGGAAAATCATATGGAATAAGGTGCTGCATGAGACGTACCATTACTGTAAAGTGAGTTTCATACTCAAAAAAGCTGTTCTTCTCCAAGGAGTAAGGGTTGTTTGCCAACCTTACCTAAAATTTGAGATAATTTCAGAGCAAATAGTGAGTAATGTTCAATGCAGTATCTAGATGAGACAAGCATTGGATTAAGAAGAAAGTTTGACTGATGTACATGCTATTGATAGATAACGAAATGCAACCTTACCCAGAAAACATCGGAAAGGAATATCTTTAAGGGGTTCATACTGCGGACAAGTACTATATAGCGGAGATCAAACTTTTTCCCTTGGAACAAAGCAGGATGCTCAATGTACTTCTGACATATTTTTGGACCAGTCTCCATGAGACGGATTATGGCTGATATGTTATCGATGACAGTAGTGTCAATAGTCCGTGCCATGTTCCAGGGCTTTAAAATCCACAGATTGTTAAAGCCATCTCTATTACGTATGTAATAGTCGCCAATAAGTTGAGACAACTGCGCTTCCAGGTTATAAGTGGGCTGTAGCCAGTCAGGTGATCCATATGCCTGATGAATGTAAAAGGGAAAACAAATTTCAGAGTCAAATTTCTGGTAACATTAACTAATTTTTGGCTTCAGAGAGAACCCAAAACTTGCAGGATGATGAAGAAAATGAATAATATTCTAGAAACTTATATTCTGCAAACTAGAGAAACCTAAATCTTTCTGACCTTTTGAACTGTCTCAGCCAAATGATGTTTCATCACAACACAAGCCTCATAAGGGAACTGATTAATAATTTGGTCATCTGTTATTCCAGTCGCTTTCTTTGTATCCTCATCGACTTGCATACTCGTCCAGATGATATGTGCGTCCTTTGGGTCAGAGGCTGCGAATCAAATATAATATTAAAAATGATGAGGAGACATAATGGTGAAAAAAGAATTGGCAAATGCTGCTACTTGTAACTCAGATCGAAAATGAGTTAACTAAACACTAAGCAATCAGATGTATATCGAGAAAATGGAACTCAGAGACCACAATCATGGGCAATGTTAGCAACATGAAGCCTACATCAAATAATCAGGAAACAAAAATGTCCTGCCATCTTATTAGGAAAGTCTTGCCAACCTCCACTACTTCAACCAGATATATTGAGTTGATGTGAGCAATTATTGAGAAATGACAGCTCCTCAAACAATAATAGTCACTACAACACAAGCCAAACTAAAAGACAGCAAAGAAGAATGATGGAGTAAGTTCTAAAAGCAGTTTAAATCCAGTACATACTGAGGATGAACTCAGGCCGTTTAAGAAATTCTTCAACTTGAGGTATGTCAGTGTACACACGTAAAGGACCTCTGTTGCCTTCAAGCAGGCTTTTAGTCACCAAAGACATAGCAGATGGGGGAGTAAAACTTCTGGATTTCAATTCGTTACAGTGTTTCTCATATTCCTGTTAGAACAAACAAGTATTAATGATAAATCTACAAGCAGCTGTTTAAAATTGTTACATAATAAATAATATGCTTGTACTTTAATAAAGTAATTTTCAGGTGTATGAAACCAAGCAGTAAGTCTGGCGGATCGCTGTTTGTCCTCTCCAATCCCATAAAGATAATCACGGGTGCACTCATCACCCTGCTGAGCATTCTGGATTGGCCATAAGAGAGAATAGCTGGAAAACATAGAGCAGACCCATTATAAAGATGACTGCCACCATTTCGCTAAATAAGAAAAAAAAATAGACATTTAAACTGACAACATAAAGATTGGACGAGCCCTGGGACAATGATTGATGATTAAAAACACGAGTTTCTTTAGCTAGATGGAAAAAAACGAGTTCCATAACTAGTCAAACTACAGACAGAATGTGACAATAATTCAGACACTACATTCATTGGTCCAAAAGAGGAACCAAAAATTGCATTCATATATAGAAGACAAGGTTGTCGAGCAGAATGATGCCAAAAAGGCAAAGTTGAAGAGGATATAGTTGTAGCTGACCTCACAGCTGATGCTAGGTTTCCCTCTGGCATGTAGAGAAATGGGGCCACCATGAAATTTGGCTCATCGCTGTGCCTTAATGCAGAGCCCAATTCATCCATCACATACCTATGCCATCAGAGAGATTGCACTGTTTATATTATCACAAAGACATTCTTGATAAAGTACATCATACGGAATCTTGCATGCTATTCCATAATCATAGAACAGCAATTGGCAATACATAGAATAATAATGGGGTTCATAGAATTATAAGGTCGGTCATGTCTGCTATTGATATCTGCACAAAGTTCTTAGAGAGCTTTAACAAATAAAAACAAAGCTGAAACAGATATGCCTTTTCAGATGGCGAAATGTTCTCAGGCAGTATTAAATGAACCGCATGACATTTAAAGTTAAATATCAAATAAAAGTATACTTAAAGTGAGAATATTACAAAGATAAACAGAAAAGACATATGGACATCTCATTTTGACATACTAGGCATAGGAGGACATGTCTCATGGTAACATACTAAGCATGGGAGGATCTTGATTATATATGTAGTTCATTGTTCATGTAAAGAGCAGGTCATTGAAAAAAGCACACATACCATGCAGGAGTCTCATCGATCTTTTCCTCATCTGCAAGTCTATAAGTCATTAAATATTGCCACATTGCATTGATAACCCGATCTGCAAGGGGCTCTTCTGGTTTCCATTCTGGAAGACGTGGTTCAAGGATAGAATCAATCACATGCTTCCCAGCTTCTAATATTTTTGTTGCACAAACACCATTAAGGAAGGAAAGATTCGGGAGTGATTCCAGAATCACTACTGCACTTTCACCAAGGGGTCCAGGAATATCCACCTATGTAAATGATTAACCTCTATTTAAAAATTGAAACTTTCAAACTCTCGTGGTAAGTTCTTGGAACAGTTAATTAACAAAAGCAAAATAATCACCTCAAGAGCATTTAAGGAAGGAAACTGCTTCAAGACTTCCAACAACTCACTTGCTGAATTCTCTTCAAGTGAATTTCCCCGAAGGTTCAGATATGAAAGTGATGGCATCATAGTGGGTAAAAATGCCTGCAGAAAGGGTAAAACATATGAAAAAGAATAACACAAATAAGTCACTAAGAACAGTAAGCTAATTGAGTCACGGACCTTATTAGCAAGATTGTGGATGCCTCTGCTAGAAATATCAAGAGATGTCACTTTGTGCAACTTATGGTCACTTCCGCAGTGCTGGCCTGGGTTATCCTTCCCATAGACGTCTGCACAGAATCCCAATGCCCACTCCCCAAAATTATGGGTAAAAGATGAATTAAGGATTTCAAGCCCAGGACAAGCCTGAAGAATTTTATCTGCCAGACAGCCATCACTGAAGGTAAAACCATTAAGCTTTTCCTCCTCTAAAAGCCTGGTCTAAGTTACTCAGGTGCAAATGCACATACCATTTTTCTACAACTGGATTATTGTTGAGCCACAGAGCTTTTAGATGCTTGAATTTGGTAACTTCATGAATAATGATATCTGCACTCTCAAGCCTGTTTCCACACAGGCTAAGAGCAAGTAAATCCTAGCACAAGAAAAAATAAGCATGTAAACCATATGTTCATCACATCACAATAAGCTCAAAGATGGTACCGGAGATCATTTCCAGGGCAAGTATGTTGTAAGGAAATGATGGTTGCTTGTGCATATACTCCATGAAAATTGGTAATGTTAATTTTTAGTCTATAAATAACACATGATAGAGTTTTTACACCATAGTTATGGAAGATGAGATTGTACAACATACATATAATCATGCGTGTCATTTAATTCAGGAGGAATGTAGTGAACACCAACCGGAAATTTAGCAGATAAATTGAGAGATAAGAGCGTGTCATCATTGATATTGAGCTCATCGAGCTCCAACCATCTGACAGTGTCCTTGTTCTCTTTTGCTTTACACAGTTCATGTTCCACTATATCCTCAATGCACATGCTGCCAGCCTCCACTATCGAAGTCCCTCCCTCAGCTTCTTCATCTACATTCAGATCGCCATCGACACACATTAAAACAGCCATCCTCTGAGCCAACCCCGGAACTTCCTGAAGCTGTAATAAATGTGACTTTATGAAGACTCGTGCAGCCAAAATAAAAGGAGTCCTGAGGTTTTCTAACTCAAAGTTTCAGAGAAAGAAAACCCAGTAGGCTTTGCAGTCGAACTAATAAAAAAAAAAAAAGTTCATGGATTTACTTATTCTGCATATTATAGGCAAAAAGAACATATCACCCTATAAAATGATTCTCTATTGTACACTAACACTATTATTATAAAAAACGGAATGTCCCGAAATCATACCAACTTCAATTTACTTAAGTCTTTTTAACCTTCCACGACACTCAATTTAATTTCTCCAGTCACAATTCAACAGTCAAAACACTAGCTTTGCCATTACATACACTTAAAAAAATCCGATGCCCATTTCCACCATTACAGAAAAGTTAAACCGGACATGGGTGTCGAAACAGAAAATCAAGA
Organism: Eucalyptus microcorys; assembly: GCA_014182515.1. Classification (NCBI taxonomy): domain Eukaryota; kingdom Viridiplantae; phylum Streptophyta; class Magnoliopsida; order Myrtales; family Myrtaceae; genus Eucalyptus; species Eucalyptus microcorys. The sequence goes on from CM024564.1 coordinate 40,013,604, forward strand.
ACCTGCTTGTACGCATCGGAGAGCCGGAAAGTCCAAGCGTGGTCGACAAGGAAGACGTCGGACTCCTTGCCCATGAACCCCGAAGTGAGGACGAGCCTCCTCTGACGCCCATCCTCGCACAGCTCTATCTGGAAGCGCGCGCCGCCGTCGAAGGTGTCGGTCGACAGCTTCTTGAAGAGCCGCTCGTGCAGCGGCTGCGGCAACCCGGAAGCCGTCAGCAGCAGGCCGTGAACTTTCACGAAGTCCTCGAAGGTCTCGATCCTGGACATTGCAGCGAGCTTCAGTTCCAGACCGCTCGTGCTAGCTATGCCTTGCTTTGGCCGGGATTGATCGTGCGTTGTTGCTTCGGTTTGGCGTTCCTCGGTGTTTCGAGGTTTTTACGAGGTTTATGGAGATGGTTTGGGCCGATGGGCTCCAATCCAAATGATCTGGACGTGGGCCTGGACAAATTATGAAGTGGATCCGGAAAGCTCCTGAGTCCATCTAGTTGGACCCGATTGGTTTCAGCGGGTTTTGCGATTCCCGTAACATGAACGTATTTAATGAGATCGTTCGCATGATTTTGTCTAATTATAAATATGTTTCAACTTGATTATAAAGTATCATCAACAAAGAGAATGGTCAAAAAGACCTCATATTCCACCACAACTCTCTCTCTCTATAATTCAAGACTTGGGAGGTGCTAGCAACCCCCTTAGGCATTACTATGATGTCCTATAGGCATTACTATGAGCTCCTATACGATTGCAGAATGTTTGAATTCAGTCATAATTACTCCCATAAGTGACAAGTCTAAGGTTTGAAATTGATGAGTTCATCTCTGTAACCCCTATCAATATGCTAGCATTGAAATGTACTCATGTTCTTGAGAAAGATAAGTTATACCTTTATCACAAGGCCAATGGGAATTAAACCTTACTTTGAATAGACTTTATTCACTGCTTTTACTCTTTTATCAATTATGATTGTGTCACCCTAAATTTTATTTTCAAAGAGAGCTTAAGATAATTTAGTGAATTATCTATCTACATTATAAAGCAATTTCAAACAATCTTTTAACCTCAAATCTTTGCACAAAATGACTTACTACTCAACGGTGGGAAAAATGCAATTTGAAAGGGCCTACATAAGTCCCATCATACTCCATAAATCTTTGGTACATTTAAAAATTATGTTTATTCCCCTAAACAAGCAAATTATATAAGTTTATCTTTCCATTTTTATCACACATGTGTGCACCCTTTTGCTAGTGTTTAAAAAGAGTATGTTTCGCTTATGGTTATCAAATATTTATCTTGTACTTTGGCATCGATGTACTAAATGTTACAAGAATAGAAAAGAGGGAACAAGGGAGAAACCCTCTTATCTCCTAAAAAAAAAAAAAAAAAAAAAACTGTGGGAGAAAAGAATTCCAAGACGTGACAGAATCGGCAGATTATATTGACCTTAGACTTATGGCAATTTTGGAGTGGAGAACTATAAAATCGATGATAATAAATCAAAACCATGGCCCTTTTCTTAACTATTATGTGTTTGATTCGAAATGGAGTGATTTCCTTCACACTTACATCGCTCACAACTAATCAAATGCAGGCGTAATATTAACTAAGTTGGTAATTACTTGCATATTCACTTATTTAGAAAGCACTCACTTTGGAGGATCGATATAAATTAAAAGTCAATCTAATTTTTGGAATGCATGATTGGCAACTAAACCAACTCTTTATAAGTCATAAATAAGGTGACGTATCTTTCAACTTGATGAATTGTAAGCGCATAGGTCATCAACACTAATTGAGGTTAAATCAAAACTATCAATATGATAGAGGTTGTGATCTTATTGCTATATTTTTATTTGCTCAATATTTCTTCAAAAAGATGAGGTTGGGTGTTAATAGTATAATCCAAACATAACCATGGAAAACCCTATTTGTCAAATGGAGTCGAGTAGATCATCAACTTTCTCATAGAATGATAGTATCTCTATATGTTTATTTTGCTTGGTAGGATAAACTTATTAAGTCGAAATAATCTCTTTGCTTGGTAGGATAAACTTATTAAGTCAAAATAATATCTTTGGAATTAGTATAAAGAATAAAACGATATCAGTAGAAGTAGAAAGGATAAAATCAGTAAATTATCTCTAACTGTTGTTCCAATTTATCGAAGTGGAGGTTATGGTCCTCAATCACCGGCCAAGTGAGGAATTTGGGTTGTCCACTGGTCCTCAATTGACATTCGACCAAGAGTGAAGTGAGCTTTCTTATTGGTCTTGCTTGCATTTTGAAATTGAAAACAATGCGATCTGTTGCGATTGCCAGAATAGATCAAAACTAGGGCAATTTTCATGCCTATTACTTGTACAATTGGAATAGAGCGAGTTCTTCGCACTTACAACTCATGGCTAATAAAATGTGAATTTAGTATCAAATGGAATCAATCATTACTCGTATATATCACACTTAACTTAGAAAGCATTTATTTAGGAAGATCGACATGAATTAAAATGCAATAAATTATTGGACATGGCATTATGGGCAACTAATCCAAAGTCATGATTAGGTTGACATATGGTCCAACATGATTATGTACGCGCATAGGTCAACGACACTATTCTTATTTAGGTAATGAGTGATGTATAGGCTATAAATATGGATGAATCCATCAAATTGATCATTCACAGAAGTAAAAGAAAAGCTCTATTCAAGCAAAGTGATAGGGATGTACCTTTGTTCGGGCAGTGACTTATCAGAAAATTTCTTTTGAAAGCATTTTTTGCTTTGCTAATTTTTTGGTAAATCACTGATCCGATCAGAGTTCATCCCTTTTGTCAACATCAACACGGCAGTGTGAAAAGATGCCATGTGATGTACCTCAGTAACCTGCAACTAGAGAGAATGCTAATTGAAGATCTGTTGATTTTCTTGCTGTTTCCCATCTTCTTCAATTTCTTATTCAATTCTTTTTCATTGTAATGAGTGATGTATTATTACCTTTTATTCCTTCCCTTGTTGCAGGTAGAAGTGTCCAACATGTACGTCGCATGAGGATCCAAAAATTCACAAGATATGCCAAGCATCGTTATGGATTAATGAGATTATTGTATCAAATCTTATAGTGGAAGTTGAGTTCCTTTTATTTTCTTTTATGATCGTTAGGTGGAGATTAAGAAAGATGGTATTTAAGCAAAAGCAATTTATTATTATTGATGGTAATTTTATGTTTTACGTTATTTTTCTATTTGTTAGATGTTTGTACCATGTTGGTGCCCACCTTTTATTATGGGACATTTTAACACAGCATAAATGTTATCGACGGTCTGCATTTGCAACGTCCCAGAAGAACGATCTCTTGTATTTCTAATTCCCAAAGACTTAGTTGATTTGTTGAAGATACAATCTATACTAAAATGAGTTTTTGTAAGCTCTGTAAAAACTACAGTTATATAAATTTTCAATCTCTTTTCAATCCCTTTCGCGAAGGAAAAGGAAAGAAAAATATGAGTATCTACTAATTCAGCACCATATTTATGGACTTGTGTTTCCCAGTTTATTTTTAAATTTCAAGCATTTTAAACAGTTGCCATGTGAAACGTTTTCTTTTTGATAATAAATCTTAGAGAATTTTTCTGTGAATTATACAGAATGTCTCAATCTTAATGCTTGTGATTTGATGATTTGAACTTCCGAAAATTGTAATAATCACAATAGACCTGTCTATACAATTTATGGTATAGAGTTTCAACGTCACATCCAAACTTACCCAAAAGTTGAAAAAGAACACATGAAGAAAACTTCAATCTACAATTCGTGCTCCTCAAGAATCTTTTAATCCCCGTGGCATGTGGTCAAAACCATTCTTGGTACAAAACCAAAAAACATTCAGGTCCAAATACATAACTGCCCACTCTTATCGTTAACAATCAAATCAATAGGAAGCAAAATCGCTTTTCGAAATTTTATTTTTGCACCTGGGGCATAAGGTTGATTGTTTGGCTGAGATGGTTCTTGAACCAAATATCTTTCATCAAAGCAGAGGTTTCTTTGGTTTTATTGTTTGTCTTAGTTTTTGTGTCATTTCGGAAAGGAAGTAACGGATTCTAATGTAATTATGATAAAATAAATTATGAATCTGAAATAATCGAATGTAAATGCGAAAACAAGGATAAGTAAAGATAGCTTAATCTAATTGTATTGAAGTTTCTTTTGCAAAATGTGCAATCCCTAATAATGATGTTTCCTCAGTTGTTTATAATCTGGTGTTGTGAAAATCCATCTTCCTACCGTCATCACTTCAATTTGAAATTTCCCAGAATCTTTAGTATTGCGCTGATAACCGTATCGTTTTATCCGCCGTATCGTCGGTATTGAATTCTTTAGAGACTACCTTCATATTTATCCTCTTGCTCATGGGTGATACTTGGCACCGATCTATTGGTATCCTCGACAGCCAGTCTTGCCCAAGCTGTTGTGGGCCTATTCTTTTCACGTATTGGGCTTGGTGGACTTTGCTATCTATCCATGGCCCATCAAGCCAATTTTTGGTGCTAACATTAATTAATCCTTCCATCTCTCCCCTTTCTTCTTTAGGCATTGATGTCGACCACACCACTATCATTGTTGTCGTTCATCACTGCTACCTTGTCAGTTGTCACTGATCTGCAGCAACGACATCGCCATGACCACCGCAACGCCTTGTCTCTCCCTTCCTAATAACCATTATCACAAAAGTTTTATCCCTCTATGATGGGTAGCAATTGCCTTAGATTTCAAACAGTGTGCCCCAAATAAGAGACATTGCTAATGTGGACATACCATTATGAAAATTCGACGGAAAGTTAACAGCGCTAGCATCTATTTTAGCTAATCTCTTATTTTTTGTTTTAACGGAACGACTTTGAGCAAAATTTTAAAAGTTTAGGAATTAAGTTGAATAGAAAAAAATCAAGAGATGATGTTGAATCATAAAGAAAAGCCGAAAAAAATTATCCACATCATACCCTTTTTTATTATGACTTTGTTTATGGCAAATATAAACCTATGTCACTCATTGGAAGCATTATCAATGTGATGTGATGATGTTTTCTAAAATTTACCGTCAATTGTATACTAATGAATATTCAGTTTCTTATTTAGTATGACCTTGAGGCTCGCTTCACTTAGTATGAGTTTGACACTAGTGGTTTCAAATCGACTAAAATTGTGAACAAATCCAGACTAAAAGAAAACACGTCACTACCTCTTTTTATTCTGACTTTGTTTATGGCAAAGATAAACCTATGTCACTCATCGGAAGCATTATCAATGTGATGTGATGATGTATTCTAAAATTTACCGTCAATTGTATACTAATGAATATTCAGTTTCTTATTCAGTATGAGCTTGAGGCTCGCTTCACTTAGTATGAGTTTGACACTAGTGGTTTCAAATCGACTAAAATTGCGAACAAATCCATACTATAAGAAAAAAATGGGTTGCGGTCGTTTTGCTTTAATTTATTTGGTTTTATATTATCTTCAATTAGATAAAGCTGGGTTATAATCCGAACAGAACCAAATCAATGCCCTATTCCTCCAATGGATGTGATATTATCTCTGTCCACTTAATAATCTATTTCAGATGGGTACCAAGAAAACATAATGGTATGTTATGGAAATAGGAAAATTATCATTAGAAAATTGTGTTGATTAATCAAAATGGAAGTTATTGTCCTCGGCCCCCGGTTAACCGAGGAATCTAGATTGTCCACAATTGACATTGACTAAGATTGAGCTAAACCTTTTTCTTGACGTCACTTGCATTTTGGAACTGAGAACAATAATATCCATGATAATTCATTAAGACAATGGCCCTTTTCATGGTTATTACATGTCAAATGTGGAATAGAGTGACTTTCTGCGCACTTAAATCACTCCCGACTAATCAAATGAGACGTGATATCAAATCAAATTGATAACCTTTTTTTTTGGCAAGGCGTTTGTTTTGGAGGATCGACTTGGATTAAAACCCAACCAATAATCTGGCATGCACGATTGGCAACTAAATCAACTCTTCATGACTCAAAACTAAGCTAATATATGTTTCTACCCGATGAAATGTAGGTGCATATAGGTTATCAAGGCCAAAAGAGCTCACAAATGAAATATAATAGTATGATATGGTTTGTAATCTAACTACATTAATTTTAAATAGACGAAGCTTGGTTGTGTTAATTGTATAATCCAAACAAAACCATCAAACACTCTTCTTGTCAAATTGATGTTTTTGAGTCACTAAGGGCCTGTTTGGCAATCATCCAAATAGTGCTTGATTTTGATTTTTTGTTTCCGAGAGTAGTTTTGGAACAAAATTGCGTTTGGTAAAATTTTTGTTCTCGAGAACAAATTTCTATCTTTTTTGTTCCCGTAAGTAAATTTGGAATAGAATCAAGAATTAAAAAAAAAAAATTGATTCTTGTTCCTGGGAACGAATCTAAGAATCAAGCCATTTTCTTCTTTTTCTTCATCTATTGCCATTGCCGTTCACCATCTGCCGCCCACCGCAATCAGTTTGGTGAGCTTGCCGGTGGCAAGCCCAGCCCTAGTGAGGCTTGCCCGACCAATGGCGAGGCCAAGCCTCGCCAAGGGCTGGCGACGCTCCGCTTAGGGTCGCCGACCACTTGAAGAAGAAGAATATGAGAGAGAAAGGAAAAAAAAAAGAAAAGAAGAAAAAAGGAAAAAAGTAATAAAATTATTTAAAAATTAAAAGAAAATGATTTTGGATTAGAAATTTTGAGCATGATACCAAACACAATTCTATTCCAAAATCATAAATTTTAGACAGTTACCAAACGACTTAAAATGCTTAGAAATTATTCCCAAGAACATAATAAAAAAGAATCATTTCGATCAAAAATTATTTCCGGAATGTAATCGTTACTAAATCAACGAGAAAATTTCTCATAGAATAATAGTATCTCTGTATGCTTTGTCATTAATAGACTCAATACACTAGCTTTATCAGCCTTCCACTATTTCCGTTCTCCCTAAATCACAGCTACATTTTGAATTTTAATTTTCCCCTATATAAACAAATCATTTCAATTTTTTCTTTCCAATTTTCTCGCATGTATTTGTGCCCTTCTGCTAGTGTTTTAAAGGAATACATTTTTCTTTTGGTTAGCTGATTTCTATCTAGTGCTCTGACATATAAATGATACAAGAGTAGAAAAGAGGGGAAAAAGGGAGAAACCCTCTTTATCTCCTCCTAGAAAATACCCGTGGAGCAAAGATTACCTAGACGTGACAAAATGGACACATTATATTGGCCTTAGACTTCATGGCCATTCTGGAATTGAGAACAATAAAAAAGATAATGATAGATAAAAAGCATGGCCATTTTCATGATTATTAAATGTCAAAATTGGAATGGACCGAGTTTCTTCGCGCTTCCATCGCTCATGGCCTATAAAAATGGGAAGCTAATTTTAAACAAAATCGATGATTTCTTGCTTATATTCACTAACTTAGCAAGTATTTAATTAGGAGGATCGACATGACTTAAATTCCAACCCAATAATTGACATTGCATGATTGGCAACTAATCCAACCCATTTTGAGTCATAATTAGATTGACATATTATCCAGCGTGGTGATAGGTAAGTGCATAGGTCAGCGGTACTATCTTATTTTGGTGACAAGTAATTCATAGGCTATAAATATGTATGATTTCCATCAAACTGATCATTCACAAAAGCAAAAGAAAGGCGCTATTCAAGCAAAGTGATTAGAGATGGACCTCTGTTCGGGCAGTGATCTACCAAAAAAATTATTCTCACGGCAAATTTGCTTTACTTATTTTTTTTGGTAAATCACTGATCCGATCAGAGTTCATTCCTTTTTGTCAATATCAACACAACATGGGCGAAAACATATCGTGCGAGTATTTATTGATTTTCTTGCAATTTCATCAACTTCTTATGTTTCTTATCAATTCCCTTTCATTATCATGAGCGATTTTTCCTTTTTTGTTTCTTCTTTGTTGCAGGTAGATGTGTTTAAGATGTACGTGGCACGAAGATTGAAAGATTCACAAGATATGCCAAGCATTGTCGTGGATAGATGAGATTCTTGTGTTAATTCTTATAGTAAAAGTTAAGTATATTAGCGTCTTCTTTTTTGATCGTTTGATAAAGATTAAAAGAGATTGTTCACTAGGCAAGAGCAAGTTTTTATGACCATGATTGTAATTTTGGACTTTGCCTTGTTTTCCTGTTTGTTTGATGTTTGCACTATGTTAGCACCCGCTTTTAATCATGTGAGTCTACTGCACGACATGGAGGTTATCAACGGTCTCCATTTACAATTACCAAGAAGGACAAAGATCTTATAGTTCCAATTCCCGAAAACCTAGTTGAATTGTTTGAAGATGCAGGTTAAACCTAAATGAGTTTTGTAAGCTCCCTAAAATCTACACCAGTATAAATTTTCTACCCTTTTTGATAAGTGTTTTATGCATTTGATAGTTCAGATTTGAGTTTGAATAGGATAATTTGCTATTCTATTTGGTATCTGAGAACGTCCTCTGAACCGAATAAATCCAGATAAATCATAAAAAAAATACCGGATAAAAAAGGGGTTGATAAACTCAAATTGGATAAGAAATTTCTTTTTTAAAAAAAAAAAGACTTATCAAAAGAGAAGAAATGGTAGGCATCCACGTCAAATCAACCCGACCGTTCTATCTGGAAGTTTTCTCTTAGTCATCTGCATCATCGACGTCGTGCTTGTCGAGGTCGGGGAGCGGCACCGTGACCCCCCGCAGACACGTTGAAGAAGAGCACCTCCTGCGTGCCCCAGGTCAGGAGCAGCCTATCCCCACGCTTGCCGCAATGGAGCCGCGACCCAGCGAGCTTCGCTTTTGTGTATGGGGTCGAAGAAAGTGCAGAAGTTGTCGTGCACAGCCGCCAAGATCGGCGTGCTAGGGCGGAAGAAGTCGGCGGAGGGAGGCAGGGGACGGAGGACGGGGTTGGTGATGGACTGCCACGTCGTGCACACCCACCGGAAGGAGGAAATGTCCGGGGCCGAAAGGCACAACTGCACCAAATCGAGTAGATCAAGAGTGAGATCACACCATGGACTCTTTGCTTCTTGTTGTTGTTGTTGTTCTTCTTCTCGCACAATATCGGGAATGAAAACTTCCACGGTGGTCGTGTCTTCAATCGCTAGTCATGCGGAGGCGGTGGCCAGAATTCCTAGATCTAGGGTTTTTCTATAGCTTTTAATAAATTGAATTTTCTAATTTAATTGAAAATTTTATTTATTTTTAAATCTTATCTTAAAGTGTACCAAAATTTTTATAAAATTAGATATGTCCATCTTTATTATTTGGAGGATGTTGTATCTCACTTTATCCAATCCTGTCCCAATTTTACCCTGACGATCAAATGTAGCCTAAGATTTATGACTAAGAAGGCAAGTTTTACATGGCAATTGTTTATAATGCTTGAAATATAAAAATAAACTAGGAAACACATGCCCTTAATTATGGGGCTCAATTACTAGAAAAATAATGAATATCTAATAAATTGAGAACCATATATGAGGGCATGTGTTTTCTAATTTATATTATTATCAAACATTATAAACACTCGCCATGTAAAACATTCTCTTCTTGGTCATAAATCTTAAAAGAAATTTTCTTCCGATTATGCGGAATGTCTCAATCTTAATACTTGTAATTTGTTGATTTGAACTTCTGAAAATTTTAGTCATCATGATTGGCCTAACTATGCAATTTATAATTTGGCTTTTCAACATCACGTCACATCCTGTTTTGCTAGAATTGATCCTGCAATGAAATATCTTTTACCGAAATCATACCAACTTCAATTTACCGAAGTCTTCTTAACCTTCCACGACACTCAATCTAATTTCTCCCGTCACAATTCAACGGTCAAAACATTAGCTTTGCCAGTACATACACTTGAAAAAATACGATGCCCATTTCCACCACTACAGAAAAGTTAAACCGGACATGGGTGTCGAAACAGAAAATCAAGAACCTGCTTGTACGCATCGGAGAGCCGGAAAGTCCAAGCATGGTCGACGAGGAAGACGTCGGACTCCTTGCCCATGAGCCCCGAAGTGAGGACGAGCCTCCTCTGACGCCCATCCTCGCACAGCTCGATCTGGAAGCACGCGCCGCCGTCGAAGGTGTCGGCCGACAGCTTCTTGAAGAGCCGCTCGTGCAGCTGCTGCGGCAACCCGGAAGCCGTCAGCAGCAGGCCGTGAACTTTCACGAAGTCCTCGAAGGTCTCGATCCTCGACATTGCAGCGAGCTTCGGTTCCGGACCGCGCGTGCTGGCTATGCCTTGCTTTGGCCGGGATTGATCGTGCGCTGTTGCTTCGGTCTGGCGTTCCTCGGTGTTTCGAGGTTTTTACGAGGTTTATGGAGATGGTTTGGGCCGATGGGCTCCGATCCAAATGATCAAGACGTGGGCCTGGGCAAATTATGAAGTGGATCCGGAAAGCTCCTGAGTCCATCTAGTTGGACCCGATTGATTTCGGCGGGTTTGCAATTCCCGTAAAATGAACGTACTTAGATCAATACTTCCAATTTAATGAGTATTAGTAAAGGATCCATGGATAAATACAGACAAGCTTATTCCTTGTTCGAATCCCCAACTTCTCGGGAGATTGAAATGGGGACGATTTAATTTCAAACGTGAATTTCGACTCTCACGCTTTACAAGAAGGCATGACAAAAGTCCCAAGAGTGAGAATTAAAGTAAGAATAGAGTAGGACTGACAAAAAAAAAAAAAAGAGGTTGTTCGCATTTGGCATCGATATACAAAATGTTATGGGAATTGAAGAGGGAACAAGGGAGAAACCCTCTTTATCTCCTCAGAAAAAAAAAAAAAAAAAAACTGTGGGAGAACAAATTTCCAAGACGTGACAAAATTGGCACATTATATTGACCTTAGACTTATGGCAATTTTGGAGCTGATAACTATAAAATCGATGATAATAAATCAAAACCATGGCCCTTTTCTTAACTATTATGTTTCTGATTCGGAATGGAGTGATTTCCTTCACACTTACATCGCTCACAACTAATCAAATGCGGGCATAATATTAACTAAGTCAGTAATTACTAGGGGTGAGCGGTTCCCGGTTCCTTACGTGGTTACGCTTGGAACCTAGAACCTACTCCTGGGTACGGGTTCCTCATTTTTGGAACCCTAATGAACCTACCGTCGAAGCAAGAACTGGAATCTACCCCCGTCACGGAGTTCCGGGTCGGTTCCAGGTTCCAACAGGTTCTATTTTTTTTTTTAGTTTAAAGAAATGGAAATGAATGCAGCAATAATAAACAAACTTGTCATTCATCAAAGATAGGACAGTAAAAGGAGGAAAATAACAGATGATGAAAGTGCTTTGATGGAATCAAGTTCATCAGATTTGATTGAACAATGCATAAACAAATTTCATGAATTTAGATGCCCATAACCTCAAGCTATAGACTAACTGACCAAGCAACGGAAGCAGTATTAGTAGAATGGACAAGAGAGCTTCAACAGCCTGATTTCTATTCAATGAAAAAATGTCACTACCCAACAAAGTACATACAGATGCGCCTCTTGCTGAGAATCATCAGTTCCCCATATCTATTCCACAAATTGACTTCCCTACTTTTCAAAAAGGAAGAACAAAGCAACAATCATTCAGGAAGCCGATTGGGCGTATGAACCCTCATCAAGCACCCTTTACGTTGATATTACAGTGGAGATTGGGTAAACTTGAATGTTAGCTCTACAATTGGAAGAAACGGTGTACAGCGGAATGAATTCAAAATAAAAAAGTTAATTACCTCTGGCATATCATTAGGACGGCCAAACTTATGACATCCGTCCACATACCCTGCAAAGAGGCTGGAATCATTCGTCTCTCAGCTTTGAAGTCAGAAACTGGATATTCAAGAAACTATCAACGCTCTTTTCCTGGATTTGATGAACCGGCATGTATGGATATGCCCTCTCTCGGCTTTAGCTCTACTTGACATACAGCACACATGAACAGCCTAAACATGTTGCATAGGGGGTATTTTGTATCTAGCCTGCATTTTACAAGCATTTCTCAGTCAAAGAAACATTGATACGTCATGCAATCACAGTTAGGCATACAAGAGTGGTCCACCAAATTACTGTAAAAAAAGATCCGTTGTTGTGACTGAAAGTGGAGGTTAAGATGTAGACCTTTCTGAGAGCATTGCAGATCCGTCCTCATATAACTCCTCCACTACATCTGGCTCAATATATTCTTGATCAATCTGAGAAGATGATTCGGATGACTTTTTACGAAACATTGACTTGAATACTCCTTTTCCTGGCTTCTTCAGTGGTGGCAAAGAAGCCATTGGTTTATCTTGCGGTAATATATCGATAACAATGCATGTTGTATCATCTCGAAGTCCTTTTTCATGTAAAGCTTCCTGTAATAAAAGAGGCCGTGAGTTTACATCTAATATAAAGTACATCAAGCTACGTCATGTACCAGATACAATTTCACCACACAATATTTACCACAAACAAATTAAATGTTATCCTATTAAGTAGGGTTAGCCATATGAATTCTTCCAATGCCATTGCACTTTGTGTCAAGACTTCCATAAGATCTAAGTGGTCCACATCTTTTCTTATAATCTCCTTCCTACGTCTTCCCTCTTCCCATTTAACTGGAGTCTTCATCTCATACCCACATCTCCTCACTGGAGCATCTGAAGGCTTCCCGTTTCAAACATATAAGCCTTGTCTAGGTTGTCTCTTCCTCTCCTCCTGAGCATGAACAAGAGAATGCAAACTACTCTTGTAGCAAGCGTGCCACATATTCCATGTCTTTCAGTGAACATCTCTTTCCACCAATGTTGGTAGGTACTTAAGGTTAAAGCTGCATTCACGAGGGAAGAAATATTCAAGAATGTTTTGCTCTCCTTTAAACAGCTTATGAGAAATGAACCTATTAGGGATAGAACATTGCATAAAGGGGACTATATCAACCAAAATCAAACATTTAAAGCACAATTCATTACAGCAAATAAGTAATCATGACTCCCAAACCAGGGTCCATAAACCCCGATGGAATTACTCCTGTATTGAGCTTACTAAAAGAGCACACCTCAACGGCATAAGGACTAAAGACTTTCAGAATTATAAGAAAACATCATATATATTGGCCATCAGGTTAAAGAAACAAAAGAGACAGCAAAATGGGGGCTTCTTCTCTGCACTTATCCAGTAAAGTGCAACCAAGTAAGCACGTCACTGAAAGACATTTTGTTTTCACATGTTCTACTCAGATTTCCAAAACATCAAGCCCAACTAACTACAAAACAACGAGTGTCAGACAAGCACCACAAAAAACATAAGACTCTAAGCAATGTTTCTATTTCGAAGATTAAAAGAAAAGACAAGGCAGAGCTGCGGCATCGCGGGCTTTGGGGCACGGCTTCGGGCGCAACTTCGAGTCACGGCGAAGGCAGAGCAGCGACGTCGCGGGCTGCAGGTGAGGTGCGGCGAAGGCAGCAGCGGGCCGAGCAGGAGCGACGTCGGGGCACGGCGAAGGCACGGCAGAGCAGCGGCGTCGCGAGCTGCAGGCGAGGCGCGGCGAAGGCAGCAGCGGGCTGCAGGCGAGGCGCGGCAGGGATGCTATTTGGTGGCGTCGAGCAGAGGGCGAAGAGAGAACAGACTCGTGGGTGAAGCAGCGGCCAGCAAGAGGAAGGAAGGAAGAAGAAGAAGAAGAAGAAGAATGGGGGTTTCGGCCGAGAGAGGAGGAAAGAGGAGAGAGAGAAGAAAAGAAAAAAGTAGGGGTAGGGGGCATGAAGTGACGTGTGAGAAGGAAAAAGAAGAGAAAAGAAAGGGGAAGGAGGGAAAATCGAGGGGGAAATCACGTGGGGGAAGGGGAGAATGGGGAGGTTTAGGGTTTTTTTTTTTGAATTTGACCGGTTCAGGTTCCGGTTCCGGTTCTTGTTCCAAGAACCGGAACCGAAACCGAGAACCGCCGGTTCCCAGAAAAAAGGAACCGGGAACCGGAACCGGCCTCTTCAGAACCGGGAACCGAACCGGACCCTCCTCCGGTTCGGTTCCGGTTCCCGGTTCTACCCGGAACCACGCTCACCCCTAATAATTACTTGTATATTCACTTATTTAGAAAGCACTCACTTTGGAGGATCGACATAAATTAAAAGTCAATCTAATTTTTGGAATGCATGATTGGCAACTAAACCAATTCTTTATGAGTCATACATAAGGTGACATATCTTTCAACTTGATGAATTGTAAGCGCATAGGCCGTCGACACTAATTGAGGTTAAATCGAAGCTATCAATATGATATAGGTTGTGATCTTATTGCTATATTTTTGTTTGGTCAATATTTCTTCAAAAAGATGAGGTTTGGTGCTAATAGTATAATCCAAACATAACCATGGAAAACCCTATTTGTCAAATGGAGTCGAGTAGATCACCGGGGCACTTTCTCATAGAATGATAGTATCTCTATATGTTTATTTTGCTTGGTAAAATAAACTTATTAAGTCGAAATAATCTCTTTGGAATTAGTATAAAGAATAAAGCGATATTAGTAGAAGAAGAAAGGATAAAATCGGTAACTTATCTCGAACGGTTGTTCCAATTTACGGAAGTGGAGATTATGGTCCTCAATCACCGGCCGAGTGAGGAATTTGGGTTGTCCATCGGTCCTCAATTGACATTCGACCAATAGTGAAGTAAGCTTTCTTATTGGTCTTGCTTGCATTTTGAAATTGAAAACAATGCGATCTGTTGCGATTGCCAGAATAGATCAAAACTAGGGCACTTTTCATGCCTATTACTTGTACAATTGGAATGGAGCGAGTTCTTCGCACGTACAACTCGTGGCTAAATAAATGTGAATTTAGTATCAAATGGAATCAATCATTACTCGTATATATCACACTTAACTTAGAAAGCATTTATTTAGGAAGATCGACATGAATTAAAATGCAATAAACTATTGGACATGGCATTACGGGCAACTAATCCAAAGTCATGATTATGTTGACATATGGTCCAACATGTAAGCGCATAGGTCAATGACACTATTCTTATTTAGGTAATGAGTGATGTATAGACTATAAATATAGATGATTCCCATCAAATTGATCATTCACAGAAGTAAAATAAAAGCTCTATTCAAGCAAAGTGATAGGGATGTACCTTTGTTCGGGCAGTGACTTATCAGAAAATTTCTTTTGAAAGCATTTTTTGCTTTGCTAATTTTTTGGTAAATCACCGATCCGATCGAGTTCATCCCTTTTATCAACATCAACACGGTAGTGTGAAAAGATGCCATGTGATGTACCTCAGTAACCTGCAACTAGAGAGAATGCTAATTGAAGATCTGTTGATTTTCTTGCTGTTTCCCATCTTCTTCGATTTCTTATTCAATTCTCTTTCATTGTAATGAGTGATGTATTACCTTTTATTCCTTCCCTTGTTGCAAGTAGAAGTGTCCAACATGTACGTCGCATGAGGATCCAAAAATTCACAAGATATGCCAAGCATCGTTATGGATTAATGAGATTATTGTATCAAATCTTATAGTGGAAGTTGAGTTCATTTTATTTTCTTTTATGATCGTTAGGTGGAGATTAAGAAAGATGGTATTTAAGCAAAAGCAACTTATTATTATTGATCATAATTTTATGTTTTACGATATTTTTCCATTTGTTAGATGTTTGTACCATGTTGGTGCCCACCTTTTATTATGGGACATTTTAACACAGCATAAATGTTATCGACGGTCTGCATTTGCAACGTCCCAGAAGGACGATCTCTTGTATTTCTAATTCCCAAAGACTTGGTTGATTTGTTGAAGATACAATCTATACTAAAATGAGTTTTTGTAAGCTCTGTAAAAACTACACTAATATAAATTTTCAATCTCTTTTCAATCCCTTTCGCGAAGGAAAAGGAAAGAAAAATATGAGTATCTACTAATTCAGCACCATATTTATGGACTTGTGTTTCCCAGTTTATTTTAAATTTCGAGCATTTTAAACAGTTGCCATGTGAAACGTTTTCTTTTTGATAATAAATCTTAGAGAATTTTTCTGTGAATTATACAGAATGTCTCAATCTTAATGCTTGTGATTTGATGATTTGAACTTCCGAAAATTGTAATAATCACAATAGACCTGTCTATACAATTTATGGTATAGAGTTTCAACGTCACATCCAAACTTACCCAAAAGTTGAAAAAGAACACATGAAGAAAACTTCAATCTACAATTCGTGCTCCTCAAGAATCTTTTAATCCCTGTGGCATGTGGTCAAAACCATTCTTGGTACAAAACAAAAAAACATTCAGTCCAAATACATACCTGCCCACTCTTATCGTTAACAATCAAATCAATAGGAAGCAAAATCGCTTTTCGAAATTTTATTTTTGCACCTGTGGCATAAGGTTGATTGTTTGGCTGAGATGGTTCTTGAACCAAATATCTTTCATCAAAGCAGAGGTTTCTTCGGTTTTATTGTTTGTCTCGGGTTTTGTGTCATTTGGGAAAGGAAGTAACGGATTCTAATCTAATTACGATAAAATAAATTATGAATCTGAAATAATCGAATGTAAATGCGAAAACAAGGATAAGTAAAGATAGCTTAAACTAATTGTATTGAAGTTTCTTTTGCAAAATGTGCAATCCCTAATAATGATGTTTCCTCAGTTGTTTATACTCTGGTGTTGTGAAAATCCATCTTCCTACCGTCATCACTTCAATTTCAAATTTCCCAGAATCTTTAGTATTGCGCTGATAACCGTATCGTTTTATCCGCCGTATCGTCGGTATTGAATTCTTTAGAGACTACCTTCATATTTATCCTCTTGCTCATGGGTGATACTTGGCACCGATCTATTGGTATCGTCGACAGCCAGTCTTGCCCAAGCTATTGTGGGCCTATTCTTTTCACGTATTGGGCTTGGTGGACTTTGCTATCTATCCATGGCCCATCAAGCCAATTTTTGGTGCTAACATTAATTAATCCTTCCATCTCTCCCCTTTCTTCTTTAGGCATTGATGTCGACCACACCACTATCATTGTTGTCGTTCATCACTGCTACCTTGTCACTGACCTGCGGCAACGACATCGCCATGACCACCGCAACGCCTTGTCTCTCCCTTCCTAATAACCATCATCACAAAAGTTTCATCCCTCTATGATGGGTAGCAATTGCCTTAGATTTCAAACAGTGTGCCCCAAATAAGACTTACCATTATGAAAATTCGACGGAAAGTTAACAGCGCTAGCATCTATTTTAGCTAATCTCTTTTTCTTTTTTAACGGGACGACTTTGAGCAAAATTTTAAAAGTTTAGGAATTAAGTTGAATAGAAAAAAAATCAAGAGATGATGTTGAATCATAAAGAAAAGCCGAAAAACATTATCCACGTCATTACCCTTTTTTATTATGACTTTGTTTATGGCAAATATAAACCTATGTCACTCATTGGAAGCATTATCAATGTGATGTGATGATGTTTTCTAAAATTTACAGTCAATTGTATTCTAATGAATATTCAGTTTCTTATTTAGTATGAGCTTGAGGCTCACTTCACTTAGTATGAGTTTGACACTTGTGGTTTCAAATCGACTAAAATTGCGAACAAATCCAGACTAAAAGAAAACACGTCACTACCTCTTTTTGTTATGACTTTGTTTATGGCAAAGATAAACCTGTCACTCATCGTAAGCATTATCAATGTGATGTGATGATGTTTTCTAAAATTTACCGTCAATTGTATACTAATGAATATTCAGTATGAGCTTGAGGTTCGCTTCACTTAGTATGAGTTTGACACTAGTGGTTTCAAATCGACTAAAATTGCGAACAAATCCATACTATAAGAAAAAAAATGGGTTGTAGTCGTTTCGCTTTAATTTATTTGGTTTTATATTATCTTCAATTAGATGAAGCTGAGTTATGATCCGAACAGAACCAAATCAACGCCCTATTCCTCCAATGGATATGATATTATATCTGTCCACTTAATAATCTATTTCAGATGGGTACCAAGAAACCATAATGGTATGGTATGGAAATAGGAAAATTATCATCAGAAAATTGCGTTGATTAATCAAAATGGAAGTTATAGTCCTCGGCCACCGGTTAACCGAGGAATCGAGATTGTCCACAATTAACATTTGACTAAGATTGAGCTAAACTTTTTTCTTGACGTCACTGGCATTTTGGAACTGAGAACAATAATATCCATGATAATTCATTAAGACAATGGCCCTTTTCATGGCTATTACATGTCAAATGTGGAATAGAGTGACTTTCTGCGCACTTAAATCACTCCCGACTAATCAAATGAGACGTGATGTCAAATCAAATTGATAACCCTTTTTTTGGCAAGGCGTTTGTTTTGGAGGATCGACTTGGATTAAAACCCAACCAATAATCTGGCATGCACGATTGGCAACTAAATCAACTCTTCAAGACGCAAAATTAAGCTAATATATGTTTCTACCTGATGAAATGTAGGTGCATATAGGTTATCAAGGCCAAAAGAGCTCACAAATGAAATATGATAGAATGATATAGTTTGTAATCTTACTACATTAATTTTATTTAGTTGACATCTTTTTAAAAAGATGAATCTTGGTTGTGTTAATTGTGTAATCCAAACAGAACCATCAAACACTCTTCTTGTCAAATTGATGTTTTTGAGTCACTAAATCACCGAGAAAATTTCCCATAGAATAATAGTATCTCTGTATGCTTTGTCATTAAATAGACTCAATACACTAGCTTTATCAGTCTTCCACTATTTCCATTCTCCCTATATCACGGCTACATTTTGAATTTTAATTTTCCCGGGTCCGTTCGTTTCACGGAAAATAGGCCATTTCCGGAAAATATTTTTCCAGAAGTCATTTTTCAAGAAAATGACAATATTTTTCGGTGTTCGGCTAAAACCTGAAAATATTTTAGAAAATATTTTTCGGTATTCATAAGGAAAATATTTTCCGCTCCCGAGATTAGCGAGTGCGAGCATCAAGCTCGAGGCTCGCCCGGATCGATGAGCGCGAGCTTGAGATTGACGACCTTGAGGTTCACTTGGTGACGGCCGACGACTAGCCAAGAAAGAAGAAGATGAGAAACAAACAAAATAAAAAGAAAAGAAAAAGAAAAAAGAAAAAAGAAAAAGAAAAAAAGAAAAAGAAAAGAAATAGAAAATTAAAAATAATTTGAATAAAAAAAAAAAATAAAATTTAAAAATAATTTGAATAAAAAAAAAAGAAGAAGAAGAAAGGGGAGGAGGAAGTGAGGATTTGTAGATGTGTGAGATAAGAGAGATCAAGTGAGGAAAATGTTTTCCGTTTTTCAAACGTGGAAAACATTTTCCCTTAATTTAGAAGACTTTTTCCCTTTCATGGAAAACATTTTCCTCTAGGAATTCATTTTCCGTGAAATGAATGCGAAAAATCCGGAAAACATTTTCCCGGAAAACATTTTATGCGAAATGAACGGAGCCTAAATTAACAAATCATTTCAATTTTTTCTTTCCAATTTTCTCGCACGTATTTGTGCCCTTCAGCTAGTGTTTTAAAGGAATATATTTTTCTTATGGTTAGCTGATATCTATCTAGTGCTCTGACATATAAATGATACAAGAGTAGAAAATAGGGGAAAAAGGGAGAAATCCTCTTTGGCCCTGTTTGGTTCGGTTTTTCAAATGGGCTTTCGGACTCTAAAGTCCCTTGGCCAAATGCAAACGCGTTTGGTTTGGCTTTTTGGACGACTTTGGCAAGATGCAATTGCATCTCCAAGTGACTCTAAGGGCCCTTAGCCCAAAGCAGGTCTTGAGATACTTTGGCAAGTTGCATTTTGGGAATGCAAGTTTAGGGTTATTGTTCATCTTCTCCGGAGAGGCCGATCGGAGGCCGACGACTGCCGGCTAAGGGGTCACGCGTGCCGGCGACACGCCGGCGACTGCCGCCTGAGGGTCGCCAGAGTCCGGCGACTATCGCCGAACCTCAGGCGATGCCTGGGTTGCTTGAGGTCATGCGACCCAGGTGGCCGTCGCCTGGGTCGCGTGGCCTTAGGCGACCGTCACCTGGGGTCGCGCAGGTTGCGCGACCTCGGCGACCGTTCAAGGGCCAGATCCGACCATCTAGTCGTTGGATCTGGTGGTCCAGCCACTAGATCCGGCCATTCGGTCGTTGGACTGGCGGTCCGCCCGCCGGATCTGGCGGTCCGACCACCGGATCCGGTGGTCTAGTGGCGGACTTCAAAATATATATATATATATATATATATAATATATATATATATAATATATATATTTGCTTTTTTAATTTAATAAAAGTCAATTACAAATGCAAATTTTACCAAACGATATTTGCATTTCGGAAAACCCCATTCACCCAAAGGTATTTGCATTTCTGCAAATGCATTTCCCAAAAGTCGAACCAAACGGGCCCTTTATCTCCTCCTAGAAAATACCCGTGGAGCAAAACTTACCTAGACGTGACAAAATGGACACATTATATTGGCCTTAGACTTAATGGCCATTCTGGAATTGAGAACAATAAAAATGATAATCATAGATAAAAAGTATGGCCATTTTCATGATTATTAAATGTCAAAATTGGAATGGACCGAGTTTCTTCGCGCTTCCATCGCTCATGGCCTATAAAAATGGGAAGCTAATTTTAAACAAAATCGATGATTTCTTGCTTATATTCACTAACTTAGCAAGTATATAATTAGGAGGATCGACATGACTTAAATTCCAACCCAATAATTGACATTGCATGATTGGCAACTAATCCAACCCATTTTGAGTCATAATTAGATTGACATATTATCCAGCGTGGTGATAGGTAAGCGCATAGGTCAGCAATACTATCTTATTTTGCTAACGAGTAATTCATAGGCTATAAATATGTATGATTTCCATCAAACTGATCATTCACAAAAGCAAAAGAAAGGCGCTATTCAAGCAAAGTTATTAGAGATGGATCTCTGTTCGGGCAGTGATCTACCAAAAAAATTATTCTCATGGCAAATTTGCTTTACTTATTTTTTTGGTAAATCATTGATCCGATTAGAGTTCATTCCTTTTTGTCAATATCAACACGGCATGGGCGAAAACATATCGTGCGAGTATTTATTGATTGTCTTGCAATTTCATCAACTTCTTCTGTTTCTTATCAATTCCCTTTAATTATCATGAGCGATTTTTCCTTTTTTGTTTCTTCTTTGTTGCAGGTAGATGTGTTTAAGATGTACGTGGCACGAAGATTGAAAGATTCACAAGATATGCCAAGCATTGTTGTGGATAGAGGAGATTCTTTTGTTAATTCTTATAGTAAAAGTTAAGTACATTAGCGTCTTCTTTTTTGATCGTTTGATAAAGATTAAAAGAGATTGTTCACTAGGCAAGAATAAGTTTTTATGACCATGATTGTAATTTTGGACTTTGCCTTGTTTTCCTGTTTGTTTGATGTTTGCACTATGTTAGCACCCGCTTTTAATCATGTGAGTCTACTGCACGACATGGAGGTTATCGACGGTCTCCATTTGCAATTTCCAAGAAGGACAAAGATCTTATAGTTCCAATTCCCGAAAACCTAGTTGGATTGTTTGAAGATGCAGGTTAAACCTAAATGAGTTTTGTAAGCTCCCTAAAATCTACACCAGTATAAATTTTCTACCCTTTTTGATAAGTGCTTTATGTATTTGATAGTCCGGATTTAAGTCTGAATAGGATAATTTGCTATTCTATTCGGTATCTGAAAATGACCTCTGAACTGAATAAACCCGGATAAATCGCAAAAAAAATACCGGATAAAAAAGGGGCGGGATAAACTCAGATTGGATAAGAATTTTTTTTTAAAAGACTTATCAAAAGAGAAGAAATGGTAGGCATCCACGTCAAATCAACCCGACCGTTCTATCTGGAAGTTTTCTCTTAGTCATCTGCATCATCGACGTCGTGCTTGTCGAGGTCGGGGAGCGGCACCATGACCCGCATAGACACGTTGAAGAAGAACACCTCCTGCGTGCCCCAGGTCAGAAGTAGCCCATCCCTACGCTTGCCGCAGTGGAGCCGCGACCCAGCGAGCTTCGCTTTTGTGCATGGGGTCGAAGAAAGTGCAGAAGTTGTCGTGCACAGTCGCCAAGATCGGCGTGCTAGGGCGGAAGAAGTCGGCGGAGGGAGGCAGGGGACGGAGGACGGGGTTGGTGATGGACTGCCACGTCGTGCACACCCACCGGAAGGAGGAAATGTCCGGGGCCGAAAGGCACAACAGCACCAAATCGAGTAGATCGAGAGTGAGATCACACCGTGGACTGTTTGTTTCTTCTTGTTCTTCACACCATGGACTGTTTGCTTCTTCTTGTTCTTCTTCTTCTCGCACAATATCAGGAATGAAATCTTCCATGGTGGTCGTGTCTTCAATCGCTAGTCAAGCGGAGGCGGTGGTCAGAATTCCTAGATCTAGGGTTTTTCCATAGCTTTTAATTAATTGAATTTTCTAATTTAATTGAAAATTTTATTTATTTTTAAATCTTATCTTAAAGTGTACCAGAGATTTTATAGGATTAGATATATCCATCTTTATTATTCGGATTATTCGGAGGATGTTGTATCTCACTTTATCCCATCCTATCCCAATTTTACTCGACAATCAAATGCAGCCTAAGATTTATGACCAAGAAGAAGGCAAGTTTTACATGGCAATTGTTTATAATGCTTGAAATATAAAAATAAACTAGGAAACACATAACCTAGTTTAATTATGGTGCTCAATTATTAGAAAAATATGAATATATACTAAATTGAGAGCCATATATGAGGGAACGTGTTTTCAACCTTATATTATTGTCAAACATTATAAGCACATTCTCTTCTTGGTTATAAATCTTAAAGAAATTTTCTTCCAATTATACAGAATGTCGCAATCTTAATGCTTGTAATTTGTTATTATGAACTCATGAAAATTTTAGTCATCACAATTGGCTTGCCTATGCAATTTATAATTTGGCTTTTCAACATCGCGTCACATCCTGTTTCGCTAGAATTGATCCTGCAATGAAATATCTTTCATTGAAAACAAGTCTTTTAATTAAAGGAGGTAGGTTATGTGGTGACTCTGAACAAATTATATCACAATTGAATAAGGAAATCAAAGACTTCACTTTAGACGAAACTGTACAAAAAGAAACCGCACTGTAATTCAATTGACAACAAAGCTTGGAATATAACCACTTCAATGGAACTGAATGCAACCAAGTCATTCTAGAACTAAAGATAATTGAAGATTGCATTTTTGTTTGTTTGTGTGGGGGCATTCCAAGTACACAAACAATGGTTATTATAATGATTGTGCCATAATTATCTCTAAGTAGTTTTGTAACGGTTGTAGCCATGTTCTTCCATCTTCAAAAGTTTTGTATCCAAATTATCATGCTGTCATGATCTTACTTTCAAGTGATTGTTCCTTTAAAATCACATGCTAGTTTCTCCACGATCTCCTTTGCTTGATTCTTTAGTGATTTCAAATCCATAACAGCTCTTTGACGCCCTTAACATATTTTACTCTTTCTTGAGCTTTAACTAGTAATCTATGGCCCTCATTATTTTTGTAAATTATTGTTAACTATATGTCGTCGTATATTGACAACTAATTAGCAATGTCACCGATGTAAGCTAATATCGACATCGATCCCTGAATTTGTGGCAATTCACTTGAGCGTAATTGTCATCTATAGAGAGTGAACGCCCTTTAGGGCATTAGGAGAATTGGCATGGGTGATGAACATTTTGAGTTGTTACAAATGTCGAGGTAAGGTAGATAATTGTTAAAGTATATCTCGATTTTGAGCCATTATGCAATCTAGCTCGATTGGATAACAAAGAAATCCACAAAAATCTTTCTTTGATGGCGTATCTATTGGAGAGTTTCCTTTATTTGTACATCCAAACCTCAGGATGTAAAAGATGACACTTGGACACCTATAGTGTCAAAACTTGGCATAGGGAGATGTTTAAGTGCCAAAAGTTAGGAAATGTACACTTAGGTGAGAAAATTGGAGCAAAATGAATTAGTCAAGTGTCAACGACGAGAAAATCCAGTCAAAATGCTGACATGGTATTTTTTCGGTGATACAAGTGCAAAACGACATCGTTGTGCAAGCTGATGTGATTAGATAACCCGAAAACGATGTTACTTTGCATGCTGACTTGACTAGATAAGCCAAAAACAATGTTGTTTGGCCTTAGATTTGAATTTTAACATAAATATTAGTTAAATTAAATTTACAACTAAATTATCAATTTAAAAAAAAGGGAAGAGGAAGAAATTGCAAAAGACGTTGGGCAAGGGTTGTGCAATCCCTCTCCGTTGCCTCCCAACGATGGTGGCTAGGGCTCGGCGACCCCACCAATTGATAGCGGGTCAAGCGGGCGACGACCCTTGGCTCGGTTGGGTGAGGGCTAGAGACCCTCACTAGATCTAGGGGAGGGCCGCGACCCTCGTCTCAAATCTAGGTGAGGGCTTGCCAACCTTCGTTGCCGATCATTGGGGTCGTTAGGCCCTCTCCCCACCGTTGCTGGCCCTTCCCAACGACAATGGGGATGCCGCGACAAGGGTTTGCACAACCCTCGCTGAAAGAGCCTTTTGCAATTTTCTTCTTCTTCTTATTCTTTTAAGTTCTAAATTTAATTTAATTTATATTTATATTAAATTCAAATCCAAGACAAAACGACGTCATTTTGGCTCTTCTTTGTTGAATCAACTCTTTAGTAAGCCATGTATGCGAGTTATATTAATAAAAAATTACCACGTAGGATTTCGACAAGGGTTGCCGACTTAGCACTTAAATGTCTCGATTTTCAAAAAAAAAAAAAAAAATGGCACTTATGTATATCTTTCATAAGTTTTGGCACTTAAGTGTCCCCCCATGCTAAGTTTTGGTATTTGTGCTATACTTTGGCCAATTTGAGAGTGTATTGGTTGGACTTGGGCAAGAAAAAGATGTGAGTTCAATTTGGGGGCTGGACCGTGTAGATACCGGCACATTGAACATTGATAGAGAAATTTTCTATGGACAACCACTGAGGGCCCAGTAGAGAATAGCAATGAACTTTCATGGCCATATTTTTTGTGGACAACAACCAAGGGCCCCAGTAGAAAATAGCAACGAACTCTCACGGTCAAATTTTTTGTGGACTTTAATTGTCTACTCGGAATTTTCCTTTCGGTTGCACAAAAGAAAACGTGTGGGGTCAGGAGTGGTTAGAGAAAAGAAAAGAAATTAAAAGTAAGGTTTTGCTTTCTGGGTTTCATTTCCTGGAGAAGCCAAATAGTGGGTACTTTAGAAATCGAGCCCCCACATGAAGAATCAAAGAAAGAACGTATGGATGTTCTTGAATTAACTGTGCGAAGGTTTTTGTTATGGGCTTTAAAACGGGTGATTTATGTTGTGACTTTACATCCAATTAAGTTGTTTATTTATAAATATGTTTCGGTTTAATCTTAATCTAGGTGTGGGAAATGCTTAAGTGTGTGGGCGATTGTAGTTCCGATTCTCCGACTATAGTGAATTATTTGTTACTGACTCTCCCTGGGATAGATACCGATATTTGGATCAAATTTCGTAAATATTTTGTATCTTTGTCGTTCCCCATTTATTTCTTCAATGTTTTTGCGTTAACTTAATAGCAAGATCTTCTCAATTTTCACATTAATTTTACAATATGTTTGCTTCTGAAATGCCTCTAGTCAAGATCACTTTCTCTTGAAGGCCCCCAGTGCAAAGTAAATTAACAGATTTTCCAAGTTTTTCCAGACATTTTCTGGTGAAGTTTCACTTATACATACGGACTTGTAGGGATAATCCACTGTCACCCTTGCATTAGAAGCAATTCAAATAATGTTAACTGGACATACATTAAGCTAAATTAGCCGCATTTTGAGAAATCAAAAGGAATCTCTCACGCTTTTCTCTTGTGTGAAATATGTGAAAGCTGCAGATTAGTAATTTTTATTATCTTGAAAATATAAGTATTATAAGTTAGTCGAGCTGAACAATAAAAAAAGCACTTATGTGAACTCGTCATCATATCTACATCGAATGTTAGTTTCCTGAATAAGAAACCAGTTCGTTATGAATAATTCTTTAATATTTACTATTTTTCATGTCACCATCATTTAGTTGCATTCTAATTGTTCAAGACCATCTTGGGCTCTAACTGGGAACCAAGTGAATCACAATACCTGTGCTGTTCATTAGACAAAGATTGAATTAGTCACATGAATGATAAGAGTTTACTACACTAGACTAGACTTAACGTGTAGAAAAATTATGCCAATAGAGACTTTTGGAAAATTCCCCACAATGAAATCTGGCCATTGCATAAAGTACATTCCCCACCCCACACGCTAATTAGCCTTGTCACCAAAAGGAGCTGAGCTACATTCATCACTAAAGATGACCAAGACTTTGGCCATGACCACAACATCTACACTCAAGCATAGCATCGCCGAACTCCTATAAAATTGCTCTAACTTGCAAAGAGAACTCAAGAGTGTGATACATATAAAGTTTGGTCTTTCGAATCTACAGTCATGAAAAAGAAAGCACTATGGGTGCTTGTGGTGGTTTGGGGTATTGCATGTTTATGTGGCTCTCATGGGTGTCGGGAACAAGAAAGGGTTGCACTCTTAGCACTTAATGCCACATTGGACCTGCCATATTGGGTGGACGTCGGGGGATCATATTTCAACTGTTGTAGCTGGGAAGGTGTTGAGTGCAACCCCACCACAGGACGAGTCACTCAGCTAATGCTCTCTAATTCGAGATATTACCGCTTCGGCTTCAAAACTTGGTACCTAAACGCTTCTCTACTTCTTCCCTTTGAAGAGCTCAAGAGCTTCGACTTGTCCTTCAACTATTTGGGAGGGTGGATTGCACCAGAAGGTAAAAATTCACCGTTCGTTCATTTCCTATAAAGCAAGAGAAACTCATTCTCTAATGAACTCATATGTTAACCACCTCTGCGGTTTTATTCATTTCCTGCATTATAGATGGTTACGTCCATGTCATCATTTATCCACAAGCCTACGACATATTTCCCCCGAAATGGCAATACTTGTTTGCGCATGTACTTGAATAGATTTCTGCAGATTTTATTGCTTCTTGTTGTTTGTTTGCAGAACCAAACCTGCTATCTTCCAAGCTGAGCAAACTGGAGGTGCTTGACTTGAGTTACAACTCTCTAAATAATTCTATTCTACCCATTCTCGGTACAATTCCTACTCTCAGGTGTCTATTCTACAAAACAAACAATTTGACTCGGACTTTACATGTGAATGTTAATTTCTCCAGCTTATTCTATGCCCATAATTCCGTACAAAATCACCATCCTTGACTTTTTTTTTGGTCGGAGCCATTCTTGACTTGAGTTAGCAATGTTTGTGGATAAATTAGGTGGTTTCAGTAATTTAAAGGAGCTGGACTTAAGTCATAATAAAGTCGATGCAGCAGCTATTACTGAAGGTACCGTTTTAGTTTTCATGCAGGAACCTCATTTTTATTCATAAATTAAACTAACTAGCCTACGAGTCATGCAGACAGGCTCTTTAATACCTTTACATGTGTGTCATGTTGAGAATAAAGAAGTCATAAATTGCAACCCCCTTCTTTTTCAATATAGAAATGTTGTTGATCAAAATATTTCTATCCCGAAGCATCTGCATGGGCGCTTTCACAACTCTACTGCCAAGCAAGTTAATTACTTGGAATTTTATTGCTAGGCATCAAAAACTTGAGCCACTTAGAGGAACTCTGCCTAGATGGTATCCACTTAGAGGATGTGGGGACCATCCTACAAGCATTAGGGGCATTGTCATCCCTCAAGATCCTTTCTTTCCAGAATAGTACAATAGAAGGAACGATAACTGCCCAAGGTTAGTCAACCTTGTTAGTGAATGTATAATCAAAATAACGCTTTGTTCGTTTTGCAAAAATAATTTTCAAGGAAATGTTTTCTAGATTTTCTAACTTTCGGCCATGGAAAATGAATGAGTTAACAAAAACATTTTCCTTCAATGGAAAAAATATTTTCAAAAGTGGGGAAAATACGGAAATCATTTTCCATTCTCTTTCTTTCACATAGATCTATTTTCCTCCATGCACTCTTTTTTTATTATTTTTCTTTTTTTCTTTTCTTATTTTAAAATGGGATTTTTAACTTTTTTTCCTTTTTTTTTTCCTTATTCATTTCCTTCTTCCTCAATTGGCCACTGGCCATGGTGACGATCGATGACCAACCATAGGCAAGGAATAAGCTCGCCGAAGGCCAAGGCTCGAGCTCACCGGCCTCAGGCAATCTTGACCACACTTGTGGCTAGTGATTAGTTCAACAAGAATGGGGGAAAAAAGAAAAAAGAAAAAGAAAATTGATTTTAAAAAAAATAGAAATTGAAAATAAAGTATTATTAAAAAGAGTGTACGTATGAAAATAAAATCAAATTTTCCATATACTTTTCAAATTTCAGCTGAACATTGGAATAATATTGTTATTTTCCTAGAAAATAACTTGTTGGAAAACATTTTCCAAAAAAGTCATATTTTTTTGCAAAACTAACGCAAACCTAAGCTTTTATTAAAGAAGTTCCATTCACTTGTGATATTTTTGCAGAATTTCATGATTATGCTTGTGTAAGGAAATTTGATGTTCAATTATCTCTTTTTTTTTTTTGGAAGATTTCCATAACTTCAGTAAGTTGGAACAGCTCATCTTGGATTATTCTTCATTGAACACAAGCATGGGAATCCTTTCCAGCCTTGGTCCTTTGACATCTCTTAAATTGTTGTCATTGTCCAACACCAGTCTAAGTGGCAACATATCAGATCAGAGTAAGTCCTAATAGCTAGAGATGAAATGGACGTTTGATGTACTTGAATGTATGTACCAATATATGTCATTGGAGTTGAATTGATTTGTGATATCTATAACAGGCTTATGCAATATGGTAAAACTAGAAGAGCTGGATCTTAGCATTAACGAAATTACTTGGTGGACTTCCTACATGCTGGCAAAACATGACCTCTATTCGGATTCTGAATCTTGAAGACAATGAATTCACAGATAATGTCGCTTCATCTCCCCTCACTAGTCTTACTTCACTCGAATTTCTTTCCATTTCGAGTAACCATTTTGATATCCCCTCATCGCTTGGCCCACTTGCAAACCATTCAAGACTTAAGGTGCTATTTCTCGATGACACCAAACTAACAATTGATACCAAAGGTGCATCTTTGATCCCAAGGCTCCAGTTGAAGGTTTTTAGTATGGCAAATAGTCTGTTAAAAGGATTCAAAGTGACTTCTCTTGACTTTCTCAATCATCAATATGACCTGAGAGTCATTGATCTCTCCTCGAACGACATTTTGGGTCCCTTTCCAGTTTGGTTGTTGGAAAACAACACTAAGTTGGAAATGCTTCTCATGAGAAGTAACTCCTTTACAACACTTGAGGTTCCATCAATAACCCTTTTTAATCTTTCAGTGATGGACCTATCCAACAACGGCATGAGAGGAGAGCTCACAACTGAATTTTGTTTCAATGTCCCAAATCTGCACCGCCTTAATCTATCAGTCAACAGATTGGAAGGGAATATTCCATCTAAACTGGGTAGTATAAAATCCCTATATATCTTAGACTTGTCTAGCAACAATTTCTCGGGGGACTACCTATGTACGGATACTAGAGAGTACCTTATCATTCGAAACGCTCAACGTAGCGATAATAACTTGCAAGGCGAAATTGTGTTTTCTAACAATAGCATGAAACTAGATTTGTTAATTTTGCGGTTAGAACACAACTTGTTCACTGGAAGTCTCTCTTTTCTTTCTTCCCTCGTAAATTTGTGGGCATTGGACCTTAGCGACAACTTATTCATTGGCAAGCTTCCGAGATTGATTACAAACTTGTCATCACTTGCGGCCCTTGACTTGTCTAAAAATCAATTGGACGGCATCATCCCTCAAGAACTCTTTAATCTTGAGTGGCTTGTCTATTTGGATTTGTCGACAACAATCTCTCTGGTCCACTACAATCATTTTTTATGTCACAGCGGATGAGTCACATCCATTTGAATAGGAACAAATTGAATGGTTCAATCGTGCATGTGCTCTCTAACAACTCCCATTTGGTGACCTTGGATCTGAGTGAAAATGAATTCTCTGGAAGCATACCCTATTGGTTAGGTAACCTCTCTCAACTGAGCATTCTTTTGCTGAGAGGTAATAGCTTCGTTGGAACATTTCCCAAGCAATTGTGTAGCTTGAAAAGCTTAAGTATGATTGATCTTTCTGAAAACAATCTGTTTGGTCCATTACCTAGTTGCTTGGGACCCATGAATTTCTCCTCCAGTGGATATGCCGATAAGTCAATTTCAACACCAATGGGAACTACAATTACAGGATGGTTACCTTCATCTTATGTGAGGACAATTAAAAGCCACACCAAGCTATTCTCTGAAGAACTGGAAGAACGAGCATTTCGAGTTCCACATATAGTTGGGTTCACAACAAAAGGAAGGTTTGATTCCTATAAAGGCTACACACTCCTTAAAATGGTAGGACTAGATCTTTCTTGCAACCAATTCAGTGGGGAGATCCCCCAAGAGATTGCAATCTTGCAGGACATGCTTGTGCTGAACCTGTCCAATAACAAGCTTACAGGACATATACCAACGTCATTGTCGAGCCTCACAAAGATAGAGAGTATTGACCTTTCCTACAACAACTTGATTGGATCTATCCCTGAAGAGCTTACTCAGTTGAATTCCCTAGAAGTCTTCAATGTGTCTTACAACGACTTGTCGGGAGCCATACCAAATAAAAATCAATTCGGGGCTTTTGATGAAAGCAGTTACTACGGAAACCATCT
Organism: Eucalyptus microcorys; assembly: GCA_014182515.1. Taxonomy (NCBI): domain Eukaryota; kingdom Viridiplantae; phylum Streptophyta; class Magnoliopsida; order Myrtales; family Myrtaceae; genus Eucalyptus; species Eucalyptus microcorys. The sequence continues at coordinate 40,044,592 of CM024564.1, forward strand.
TCTATGTGGACTGCCATTGAGTAATGATTGTTCAACAACCATTAATGTTAATAGCTCAGCAACAAAATCATACATGAAAGCTAAAGAAGATGGTTTCATAGACAAAGAGACATTTTATATTAGCTTCGGAGTGTCATACACGATGGTTTTACTGGTAATTTTGTTTGTTCTACTGATCAACCCCCAATGGCGGCAGGGATGGTTTCACTATGTGGAACTGGTTATCACTACATGTCGGAGCTTTTTCATCACATGCTACTATTTTGTTTAGGACGGTTTTTGAAAATTGTCCAGTGGTCGAATAATTTAGGTTCTCTCATTCTGCATTTCTAGGTAATGGCTGGATTGGGTCATTTTTTTGTTGTTGTTTGTTATTGTCGTTGATCAACATTGGCCCCAATGTGGATCTACCAGGTCATGTAAGTTCTTGCCTTCATAGCTGAATAAGGTCTTGCTCTAATTTCCTTGAAGACAATACATTGCGTGATCCTTCCCTCTTTTGAAAAGGTGCTCTTTACGTAGTTGCTTGCTCATCTCTATTTGGTTATCATACTACTAACGATGACAAACAACACCATAAAAACACAGCTCTGTCTCTTCTCACTGGTTTTGTTTCTGTAGTAACACATTTACTTTCCTTTCCGAATGAAAATTTCCATCTCCATATATCACTAGGTCCATTCGCAAACTATACGAGATATAAAACTTCTCTTGCTTGCCAATAGAGCACTAAAAACTGAATGTTCTTTAAAAGTCCCAGGTTAATGGCAGACCCGCAATTTGGTTAAGACATTGATTCCCATCTTATTAGTGCTAAAGTGTCTCATGAGATGGTTTTGACATTTTGCTAGGAGTCTAGCTTTAGCCTGAAAAAAAAAAAAAAAAAAACTACCGCACTCAAGGCATGTCCTTTTCAGTCTCAAAGAGACCAAATTTTATTGCCTTGATGTCTGCGCCAAATTTCAGCAAGAGCCAATGCAGATCGAGGCCCAGATTGGTGCAGATGTATGAAAATGGCTGCTAACAACTAGTAGAGTTCCCATCCAAGCTAGGCCACGCGGCTGGGTGCCTAAGTTAAAAGGAATAACCTCCTATGTCAAATTTTAATTATTTCTAGAGTCTTTTGATGTGTTACATGAATTTTCATTTTATAAGAGTATTTAGAAATTCTCTTGATGAACTCTCTTTATGAATTCTTGATTTATCAATGAAGAATTGTGACAAAACTACAGATCACAAGTCATCTCCCTTATTGATTATCTCAAATATGAATGCAAGTTTAACGATCAAAAGAGAATCATACTATCAGGTAGGTAGAGAATGAGCAAGGGATCATGTCATTTTTTTGAGGATAAAAATAAAGAACCTTCGAAAATCAATCCCATAATTTCATACTAATTACCAAATATCTTCCCCTCTTTTCAAAATACACAATTTGCATTTTCAGAGAATGATCGTATTTATCTCCCGTTCTCTCTATCTTTCACCACACCGATGTCAACCTCTCTCTCTCTCTCTCATATGACCACCAGCTCCAAAGTCGCACTCGAGTTCATGACCACCAACTCGAGGGTTGCATTGACACCGGTGGCCTTCAAGCTCGAAAGTCACGCGATCTGCCAAGCTCGCCATGGCCACCTAGATTTGTCATCAAGTTCCACAACACGATTTGGGCAGCAACGGATGCCCAAGCTCGAGACAAGAGAGAGGGAGACAATTGAGGTGGGGTGACGGTGGCTCAGCAACTCAACAATTGCGGGTAGTGCCGGGAGGGGATGGGCTAAGTTGTATGCATTGGGTTGGGTTAGGGTCTTGGATAGGTGGGTTTTGGTGATGGGTAATTTTTGAATGGTAAGTAGGGAGGGGCAAAGTTGGGGGAAAAATGACAAATCTGATAAATCAGGTCAGAATGATTACTAATGTCAAATGCTACTTGAAATGGAATTTGCTTAAGTAAAGCTGGTTACTACAACCACGGTAACAAATTTCCAACTAGAATACAACAGTCCCACGCTCACCTTCTCCACACAAATGTCTCTTCTAGACCGAATCTTCCACTGTAGATCAGGGTTATGTGAGCCTAATGAATACTAGAAAGCAAAACAAATTGAAGTGTAATCCGCTGTCATGCAAACTCATAGCTCTTATAATTTGCATCATGATGCGCTATCTTCAAAACGCAAAGCGAGGATCGGTGCATGGACCTCTTTGGGCTCCCGAACATGACTCAAGCACAAAGCAACTAGTAGAGTTATCGTCCAATTATATCAGTGTGGTATCTCCACTAAGAAGGAATGGGCATTTAGGAAAAGCTAATTTGTGTGCAATATGACTTCCTTCTTCTCGGTATGTAGAAACTCACTGATCATTCTCTTATCTCACTTATTTAATTAATGTCAAGTGTCCTGATACTTTGTCAAAGAAAGATTGGGGTCCCATCAACTTAAGAGGGCAAATCGACTTAGTTAACCCCATTGACATATAAATACATCACAAACATCGAGCCAAGATAGAAAACTCATCGAACACGATGACTAAACTTATTCCTTTGGCAAAGCTTACTTGAGCACAATTTGCATTTATAGAGAGTGAGTGCCCATTAGGCTATTCGGAGAGCTGGCATAGATGATTAGCACTATGATTTGATTACAAACTCGAGCCAAAGTAGAGAATTGCTAAAGTATGTTTTAATTTTGAGCCGTTATGCAATCCGACCTAATTGGATAAGAAGGAAGTTCTATAAATCTTTGTTTTGAATCGCATATAGTTAGAGAGAGAGAGAGAGAGAGAGAGAGAGAGAGAGAGAGAGAGAGAGAGAGAGAGAGAGAGAGAGAGAGAGAGAGAGAGAGAGAGAGAGAGAGAGAGAGAGAGATTCGTTTATTGGATTGGATATAAAAGATATATATTTATATATCTTTTTTTTTTTTGTTAAAGTATGCTTCTCTTATTGGATATATGTATATATGTATATATATCCATGATTTCATTCGGACCTTGAGATGTAAAAGATTTGAGAGGGTATTGCTTCGACTTTGTGCAAGAAAAAGATATAAGTTAAATATAGGGGGTCCCAGTGTGTACACGCTGGCACATTAAACATTGATGGAGAAATATTTTATGGACAATCGTCATGGGCCCCTAGAGTGTATATCAATGAACTCTTATTGTGAAATTTTCTATGGAGTTTAATTGGCTACTTGGAATATTCTTTTCGGTTGTATAAAAGAAAGCACGTGGGGTCAAGAAGTGGTCAAAGAAAAGAAAATAAATTAAAAGCAAGGTTGGGGTATGCAAAAACTAGTGGTCATTCTCTTATCTTGTCTTGTTTAATTAATGTCGAGTGTCCCGATACTTGGTCGAAGAAAGATTGGGGTCCCATCAACTTAAGAGTGCAAATCGACCTAGTTAACCCCATTAACATATAAATTCATGACAAACGTTGAACTAAGGTAGAGAACTCATCAGACATGATGACTAAGCATGTTCCTTTGTTTGAGCACAATTGTCATCTATAAAAAGTTAGCGTCCATCAAGGCATTAGGAAAACTGTCATGGATGATGAACATTATGCCTTAGTTACAAACGTCGACAAAAGGTAGAAAATTGTTAAAATATGTCTCGAATTTGAATTGTTATGCAACCTAAAGTGTGTGGCTAGTGAGAGTCATTGGCCCTCAATTGAAAAAAAAATTGTAGAGAAAAGAAAAAAATAAAGAAAAAAACCAAAAAATTATTAAAATTCAAACAAAAAATAAAAATTGTAAGAAAAATCCATGTTAGCGCTAGCTATGCCAGTAGGACTGCTGACATTTATGTCAGTGATTTTTGGCCTAAATTGGCCAGATTGAGTTAATTGACAAAACTTGAAAAAGTTTAGAACTAAACTGACGCAATTGAAAGAGTTATGATTGAATTGATATAAATACAATAGGTTTATGATTTTTTTTTTTTTTTAAAGATTGTTTTGGTAATCTATACTAGATTGAAATAGCATTAGCATTTGCGATTCGTGAAATAAAAACTTCAACATCCAACAAATTTTAAGGCTTCTTTTCCTTAAAATTTATAGTTGCACCTTGCGGTCGGTCAATGCCAGGAGCTGCCAATCAACCAGACTTCCTCAAGCAAAGTCACCAGACCATCTTTTTCGTTATTGCTTACTGGTATTTCCTGTTCCTTAGCTCAAGCTTCATGTACATGTACATAAAGCCAAAAGTAACATGTCAGGGCCGTCCTCGTGTCAGCATATCATGCCAAATTTGAATGAATTATGCAAAGTAATTTTAGTAATGCTTAGCACGGTTCTTACCATTTGCAACCCATGATTTAATGCATTTCGCCTGGCATCAAGAGCATATGCGATGCATGCAAAGTTCTCTTCCCTTCAATCTAACGAGCTACATTTTTGTTCGTAATACCAAAACTAGACACGAGGGACATTTAAATGCAAAAAGTTACGAAAGATACACACAAGTATTACTTTTTTTTTTTTTTTTTTAAATTAAGACATTTCAATGCCAATTTTAATGAGGGTCTTGAAAATCCTACGTGACATTTTTTTTTAATAATTTAACTCATCCACGTGGCTCGCCAGAATCTTGAGTTAGTAAAGAAGAGTCAAAATAACGTCATCTTGCCTCTTATTTATCTCATATAAATATTAATTAAAAAAAAGATTGATTGATTGCATAACACTTGGGCGAGGGCTGTGCAAGCCCTCACCGAACAAGTGCAATCCCCTTTTTTCTTTTTTTAAATTTAAATTTAAATTAATTAATATTTATATTAAAATTCAAATCATATGCAAAACGGCGTTGTTTTCAACTAATCTAGCATGTTAGCGTGCAAAACGACGTCATTTTATATTTGTCTTGCTGGAAAAACACTATATTAGTATTTTGGGCAGAATTTTTCACTGTTGGTAATTAAGTGATTCATTTTTGTTCGATTTTAGCATGTAAGTGTACCTTTCTGAATTTTTGACAATTAAGCATCTCTTGTGCCAAGTTTTGGTACTCCAAACGTCCATACCTCTATTTTTGTTGATAAACAGGGACCTCGATCGAGCTAATTAACTGGCCCTTGATTGGAACAAAGATGATTAACTGAACTTTGAACCAAGAAAGGGAGCTTTCATTTGTCACCTACAACTTGCAATTTTGCTTGGTCGATGAAATGAAATGCTGGGAGGGCCAGTAGGGGGATAGTTATGGTCGTTGCTGCTGAACTCAACAAGCACGTCAAACGCTCGAAGCGCTTCCTCAAACATCAATCTGCAGGTTCGAATTCCTCCACCCAAATACGGACGGCCCTCGCTACCAACCATCACCGCCCTCACCCACCACCTGCTCTCGCTTCTCGCCTCCCTTTTTCTTTTGTTCTCAGTCTCTGCGAACTCAAAACCATCCAAAAGCCATAGCTTTCACCTGCTTCCTCATTATCTTAATATCTGAATCAAACCCCCGGCAAAAAAACGGTTCTTGCAGGTCGTGTGGGGTCGCTTTGGCTTGCCACGCTCTAGCGAGAGAGGGAGAGAAAAGAGTAGAATTCCGAAGCTGTGTTTCATTATTTGTGTTTGCCTTTTCGTCGAACATTTAAATGTGCATTCTCGCTCTTCACGCATATATTACACCCGCTACAAGTTCTCCGCTTTCTCCCCCTCATTTGGCCATTGCCTTCGTTTCCTTCTACAAAGAATCAGTGTTCATGGCTGCTTGCGCTTTACTCAGTGGTGTCGACACTGGCAGCAACACCGACGACAGCAACAGCTGCCGCGAGAGCATGAGCTTCATGAGTTCCTCCGACATCGTCCGCGGTGGGGGCGGTAAGGACAAAGAGGAGGAAGAGTGCTCCCCAATGGTCTGGAGCGGTGGAATCAAAGTGAGACAGAGAATAGCCAATCGTCAAACTTGTTTTATGTAATTCTAGTATTTTGGGTTGAAAGTGGATCCACAATAGACCAACTAAAATCCATATTCTTTCTAGGCTTTTCTCTTTGGACCCGTTTATGACCTATCTTCTACATTTTATGTGACTCATATCTAACCCATTTCAACAAACTTGAGTCAAAATATGGGTCTGTCTTAGGTGGAATGTATCACCTCGTTGGCACCTGCAAAAAACAGAACACGTTTGTGTTTTTTTTTTTTTTGGGTTCACTTACAGAACACGATTGCAGATCCAGCAAAATCGTGCTTGATGCAGATCATGATGAAAAATCATGTCTTAACATACTGTTCATGCTGTTTTACTTGTTTGATTAATGATCGCCTTTCTCTGTCGAAGATGCTACATGACTATTTTCCTGTCCTGAGGTGACTGTGTGGCACTCTTCATTTGAAAATAAGTGATTATCACATAGCAGCACAAATTATTAGCCCTGGCTAGTTCAGACAGTTTAGAATTTTGCTTCACCAAAAATCTAGTTTTGCCTATATAATTGGACGTGTACTGCTGGGATTGAACTTTTTTTTGAGGTGTTAATTAGCTAGGCGGTTTTACAGAGCCTAGGAATGGAAAATTTGACTTTAAGAATTTCTTGTCTTCTTGTGATTTATTAAGTTTCAAAAGAGGCTTTGATGTGCTGATGTTATCATCTGAATGGAATCTTGTCTATCAGAACGTGGACAATCAAGTAATCTTAATCATCGAAATGGAAATACTTGATCATCGGTTCGTTTTTTCCTGCCAAATATCCCGGTGACTTAGAAACTTCCATATCTGTGTTAGTGTTGGTTCATTACTTTGCTGAAAGAAAGGTTTTAAGTGCTTGACTATAAAGTCTTGAGACACAAGCTGCCCAAATGCTCTTTTGCAAGTTCTATAGTGCATTAAGTGATTGATGCTAGACTTCATGACATCCAATATCAAAATCTGCTTGTTCTGTCGTCTAAGATTGCAGTATCATCTGATTAATATTGTAAAATTGCTTGCTGTGAAGAATGATTTTTACACTTTTTGGTTGTATTATGTTGTTCTAACTTGGTTTGCCAAAATCTGTAGCTTGATCTTTGACAAAGTACCAAGTTTTAACTTATAGCAATATGGCCTTGACTGTTTACCCAAAAAAGATACTGCTATGCTGGGCTGGCATTTAAAAAGCAAACATAAAAAAACGAAAAATAAATTCCCAATCCTATCACCCTTAAATATTCTTATATCTTGGTGTGATCGTGCCTGCAATTTGTTGGAAGCTTCTGAAGAGATGCTCCGTCATGAATGTGTAAACTGGTTAATTTATTTAATTTCAGTCGATTAGTTACCATTCTAGGCTCCTGAACTAGCCCAATGCTCATCACAATGAGGAATTGGATAACGGTGGGAACTTTTGATGTGTGTTTCCTGTTGCTAGAAGCAGTTCTAAATGTTCTGGGTGGTGGAATGCACAATATTTGGATGTCCACGTGTAACATCATTAAGTTTAGCTTGTTAGGATGGTGAGAGCAGTTTTTTCTTCTCTCTTTCCTTTTAACATAGGCAGCCACTTTTTGTCTAGCTACCAAATATAATTTCCAAAGTCTGGTCCAAAATCCAAACTTCAGTTGTAAAGGTATCCCGAAGAAACACAGCATCATGGTGTTCAATGTTTGTCAGTAAAGGAAAAAAGAAGCTGTTAAAATTTGCAGTACTCAGAAGCGAAACATCCATTATGCAGCATAGGAAAACCCCTGATGTGAGTGTATGGTATGAAAGTAAAGGTGATCTGCACCTGCTGGTGCTGGATTAGCTCCAAGGTTCGGATTCTATAATGCTTGATGACTATCTTTCTTGATCTCTGTATATGTTCCATGTAACGCAATGCTTTAAGAAATTTATGATTGTGACCTCCAAGTAGTCAGATTTATGGTCAAATGATGGTTTATGAAGCCCTCTCCTTTCTTTCTGTGATTTCTCAGGAAAGGCATATCGAACTAGTATAGTGGTTAGGCAAAGTTTTTCATGAGCCTTGCAGAGGCCTCGGCCTCTTCCTCCATTAAAGACCTTGCAAAACCTGATAATCCCTACAACAGGAAATGCAAGATCTCTCTAGCTCACAGTAATTTCAGCTTCAAGAATCATGGCTATGCTTAGATCAAAAAAAAAAAAAAAAAGAATCATGGCTATGCTTTCAGAAACAGTGGCAGGAGTGGGATACAGAAAAGACCAGTTAACTCCAGTCAGAGTGCATTACCAAGTACAAATTGCAGTAACACGAATAATTTTAACACAACGTCTACATTGCCATCTTGCGTTCTTCCACCAATATATCCACAAAGGAGAATACCAGAGGACAATGGGGCATCAACACAGCCTCGGTGGTGGAATCTGTGCTGGTCCCTATCTCCGGCTGACCTACAAGCCATGGCAGCTCCGATGCCTAATGTGTCTGCATTGGCAATTCACCATGAAGACAAGGACAAGAGAATAGGTTGATTGGCCAAATGGAGCTCATCTTGGAGGTTCAATAATGTAAGGAGATTGTGAAACACCAAGTAGCCAATTAGTACTCTGCATCTTTAAGATGGTAGATTGTATGTTTGCAGATAGAAATATTTGTTTCTTTTTTGTTAACCTGATCACCACCACCCTTCTTCCATTTGTGTGTTTTTCGCTCTTCGCCACCTTCCATATCTGATAATATCTCATCCTATTTGAAGGTGTCTTTTTCGATATTTTGATCCCTTCGTTCTTCTTGATTTTATGTAAATAGATCTTCGCATCTTTCTTATTTCTGTATCTTTCATATCTCATTCTACTTAAAACTGCCTTTCTGGTTACTTTGATCCACTACTTGCCAGCATCTAAATGGCCTTTCTGGATCTTGCAAAAGTAAGCATTATCATGTTTATGACTTTCATTTATTACTTCGTAAGTGTGAACTTTCACAATTGCAACAAACTCAATTGTAAGAATTGTTTAAAAGAACTCTAGAGGCGTGGCATGATATTTGTCTTATACATTTGCACCCAAAAATTAATCCAAGTTGGTCTCAAATGACTCATTTACTAAAACTAATTTTCGTTTGACAAAAAAATCTAAAATTGATAACTTTTAACACATTTACTCCAAATCAATCATTCATTAATAATTTAGAATATGACAGACAGTAAATTTAGATCAAAAGTACCAGTTTGAGATTTTTCATAAGACGAATATTAATTTGGATAGAAATCCAATTTCGAGTAAATATGTCATAAATTATTAGTTTGTAGTTTTCAGTGATATTAATCATTTCTTGAAATGCTAATAGCTTCCATTGACATATTCATAATTAATTTGGCCCAACTGAGAAACTATAATTACTCAGTGCATAGACAGTAAAATCAACATTTTTTTCGCCGAGTGAACAATTTTCCCTCTTTCGGCAAAACTCGTTCGTACTCGTAGTCTCGTAGTATATAATCCAAACGATGCGAACCCCAAATTGCCCGGGTGACCGCCATCATTTTTTACTGTCATAGCTGCGAATTTCATCCCCATTTTTTAACTTCGCCATTCAACCACAGTTCCATAGGCGCCAACGGAGTCCTGTTCTTCTAGTTTCGAAGGTATGCTTTACACTCTTATCGCTTGTTTTGATGCGAATTGTGAGGTTGATTTGACAGATGCAGAGCAGCTCAGTTCATGTCAAGGCACCCAGAAACCGACTCCACATGGACTGTGTTGTCTCCGAAGATGTGTCGGATTAGTGATGAGTGTCGAATTCTCGATTTTGAGAGTTGGGTCTTGAGTGAAACGGGTTGGCGATTTTTGTATGGTGGGAAAGAACCGTTCTTTATTGATTTTTTGCAGTGTTGGGAGCTTGAACATGGAGACGAGTCCAGCCGGCGAAGAACCCACCTCGTGGGAAGAACGGTACAACATCAATTTGATGCCCTCCGAGTTGTTCCTCAAGTTTCGGAAAGAAATTCAGGGAATCCGAGTCGGTGTTAATCTGGAGGTGTTTCTTCTGATGTGCCTAAATTTTGCTTGCCTTTGTGTTGCCACGTTTTTGAAGTTTGGTCTCTAGCAAATATGATTGGCCTGGGTGAATGAAAAAGGATGATCTAGTGGCTTAATTTTGTTGAGAGAGCTGTGGAAAGATGAGCCAAACCATTTTCGGCAAAGGCTTGAAAGGAATGAATGAAATGTTTCGTTTTGAGGTCATCTGCATAGGGTATCTGAAGCTTGGGTCAATTTTAATGTGAATAACTTGTTCGTTCTTATTTTAATTTTCATGTTGCTGACCTGGATTGGGTATGCGTATTGGATGTGGTTCCTGTCTAATTTGATAAGGCATACTCTGTTCTTTGGTCCTGAAGACAAGTGCCGGATATTTCAGTGTGCGGATGGCACAACTTCACTGTTTAATTTAATGTCAGAGATTGCAGCACTGGCTGCCTAAATTACTGACTACTCTTCTAACATGCATGAGGGAGAGAATTTAAAATGTTAAAAGGATTTTTAGTGATGCTTCTGTCTAGTTTAAGTTTAAAGATAGAGTGACCTGAAAAATTGACATTGCAACTTCATGAGTTATACATACTTGAGGCCTTCTCGTTTGCTTCCGTGCATAGAACATTTTAGGGCTCTTTGTTAAGTCAATATGTCAGTCCATACGTGAGGGAGAATCCGGAGAGTGTTGAACTATTTGCATATCAATCCGTGCTCTCATGGGAGATAAAAGAGGTTTTGTTAGAGTTTTCACTGATGTTTGGCTTGTGAAGATGTTAGAAGTTGAGTAGATTGAAAGGAGCACTTTTATTTATTTATTTTTTTCCCGTGATCTCCATGGGTTTGAACCTCACTTGGCTGAGCATGTTGATCAGACTTGTATAAGATCTGTCATGCAGGATGTTACAGCCTTACAGTTATTCGCATAGATTCCATTGACATATTCTAATCAATATAATTTCCGTGAATCCATTGCTTGGCTTGGCATTGTGTTCACTTTTTCGTCCTTATTGACCTAATACAGCTTCTGTCAGTAATAGTTGCGTAATGAAGTACATGAACATAGACTTCCTTTTTCTTGTTGTCTCTTTTGTTCTTCTATAAGCTCTGACTGCGATTTTAATTCATCGGATATTTTGATTTTTGTATCCTCATTCACCATACTTCAGCTTAAGTAGTACCACGATTATAAATATATTTGTGTTTAATGTCTGTGTATCATGGTTCTCAAAACTTTGGGTCTGTCTTATGGTGCTCCAATGATTGACCATAAGCAAAAATTTTGTTGGAGCCTTTAATGCCTGGTGTAACTCTGCTTGTTCAGTTAATGCAGTTATGGAATATAGTCTCATTATGACATCTTGATTTAACATGTTAATTCAGTTTTACAATGCTCCAAGGAATGATTTTCAAGCGAAGCTTGTGTTCAAGCCTCTAGCCCCAGATCGTATGTGGAAGTTTGTCTATGAACCCATACATCAAGACGTGCGCATTCTCTCAAAAAAGATTCCTGTCACAAAATTCTTAAATCTCCAGGTTTGAGGCTTCTTTGATTTCACCTCTGTTTTGTGCTGGTGTGGCTGACTATTCTCAATCATCAATAAGTCTGTTAACTTCTTTGGGTATGGAGCGATAATTGTTAAAGCTTTTGGGGAGTCAGCTTGGTGTGCTTTGAAAATTACAGGTTGGTGTAGGCCACAATTTTCAGTTAAATGCAATTAGTTGGAAATGGAAGCTCACCACATGTTTGGGAGACGGTGTATCCCGAATTAGAAATAAGACCACTCTTGGACTTTGTCCAGGTGTAGATTTTCGATTTGGGTTGAGGGCTGATTACGTTCTTCCAGAAATCACAGGGTAAGTTTCTTCCTTCTCAATTCCACCATTTCACTCTTGGAAGAAACTGGATGAGCTGTAACACTGAAAAAAGTTCTAATTGTATCAACTATTTGGTTTCATAAATTAAAATTTTGCTAGTACAAAGCATGATGATTACAACATAGTGTGAACTTAGGGGTGTGCGTCATGTGCTTCTGTGATTTATGTGACTGTTTTATTAAGTTTTTCTGTGGTTCAAGTTGTGTGTTTCATGTAACAGGGGTCTTGGTACTGATAAGCCTCTATTCAACATGAACTCCGGCCAGTTGCAAGCATCGCTGGATAGAGTGGAAGCCATTTTAAGCTATCCAGATACTGTTTAGAAAATATTGGTAAATATATGGTATGTTAATTGGTTAGCTCCTTTGAACTACATTGAGATGAGAACTACTAGCATTTAAATGAGTACCATTAGGTAAAGAATTGTTCTGCTCAGAAGTTGCCTGTTTTCAGGTAGTGGGGTCTAATGTTGTTTTTGTTCACACGCATTTGTGATATGTTATTGACTGGCATTATTTATCATGCTTTTGATTAGTTACATGATTATACCATTTCTGGGTTTACATTTTTTTCTAAGTTGTGAACTTTAGTACATTCTTTTGCATTCAGATCATAGATTGTAATGGCTTGATGATTTGAGTTTCTCTTAGCAGTTATTCATATTTAATTGCAGCATAAACCGTTTGCCTAAATTCTGTATTCAGCTGGAGAAGCAGGATTATAGGGAGGGACAACAAGGCTCAGTGGCGCAGTGGAGAATGAGTTATGTCTTCCAATTTCATCAGTTTTGTTTGACAATGTCGATGTATATAAGTGACGTATTGTGGTGTTAAAGTATATGCAAATCTGCTTCATCAGCTGTTTTTAGTCTTCATTTTCACATACATTCAAAGGAAATATTTGTAGAAACAAAAAAGTCATGTCACGATCAATGGGATTAATTTCATGTCAAGGCAGATGAATTGGAACAGTGTTTAGGCATTTTTTCCTCACATCCTATCAAGCAATGTCCATGCACATTTCCTACACTATGATCATACAAATGAGCAATCACTTCGCTGCTTTGAAAATGCTGTATGATGGCAGACGCTTTCTATGGATGTTATCTCTTCGTTTTTATATTATGTTTCTGGCTTTTGCTCGAGTGGGGAGATGCATTGGACATGCTAGCGAAATTGCTTGGGATTTACTAAGGAGGACGAATCATATCGTGGCTATTACTTTGGCCTTGTTCATTTAATCTACTTTACAATGCATTCTCAGAAGTTACAAATGCATATTCAAGTGAAATGCAAAATGTAGCCTTTGATACAGTTATCATGTCATTTTGCAGAAAGAGAAAGGGCTTAATCTTTCGAAATCTTCTGCCGTAAAATTTTTCTTGTTGGAAGTTCTTCTCTTTGGTATGAAAAGCCTTATTGACAATTCTGTGCCTTTCGGCTTTTGAAACGCATGGGAGGGACCGAAATGAGGGATGCCCAGCCGTTGTACAACCCAAGACGAGCAATAAATAAAGCTGGGCCGTCTCCAACCTTTGTCCAAGCCGTTGAACCTGAAACTTTGCCTTTCTTTAACATTCAAATTCTACCCCCCACACACACACACACACACAAAAGAACAAAAAGAGAACGTCTGCTGTAAAGTTGAGAAGTTCTTGTTCATTCCCGAACTCTGTCATTAAAGTGAGTGTCCATATTTTGCACAAATCTGATCATGTTTGTGCTTGAAGCATGAGAACAGTGACTGAGAAGTCCGAATATTCTCCCACTCAAGTTTCACTCAATTTCGGATTAAGAAAACCCGTGAACTATTTAATAGATATAAAAATTTACTCGAGGCTTAAGGTAGTGTGACGAACTTATTCCGATTGCTGCCTATGCATGTTTCAATGATTAAAAAAAAAAGTTCATGAATAAACTTATTCTGCACATTATAGGCACAAAGAACATATCATCCTCGAAAAGATTTTCTCCTTTACACTACCATTATCATTAAATTTAAGAAAAGACCACAAGGAGCTGTCCGAATATCATACCCACTTCAAAGTTGCTACTAGTACAATTTACGGAAGTCTTATCAACCTTCCACTAAACTCAATTTGCATTCTCCAATCACAATTCACCGGTCAAAACACTAGCTTTGTCATTAGATATGTTAAGAGCGCACAACAGAAACTTGATACTTTCTTCCGAGGAGATCACTAAGAGGGAGCCCAAGTTCGAGCTCTTTAATATATCAAGTTGGATCCACTTTTGCTCAAAGACTTAAACTAATGAATTATGGGCTAATTAAGATATATTAACTGTTTTACACCACTCTAATACAACTTACTTATACGTGCATCATCACAAAATATACTCAAAGATCTTATGCACATTTCCACTATTTCTAAAATGTAAACTGAACATGGGCCAAAACAGATCAAGAACCTCCTTGTACGCATCGGAGAGCTGTAGAGTCCAACAATCATGGTCAGCGAGGAAGATGTCGGGCTCTTTGCCCATGAAGTCCAAAGTCAGGACGAGCCGACTCTGACGCCCATCCTTGCATGGCTCGATTTGGAAGCACGCGCCGCTGTGGAAGGTATCGCTCGACAGCTTCTTGAAAAGCTGCTCGTGCAGCGGCTGTGGCAACCCGGAAGCTGTCAGCAGCAGGCCATGAACTTTCACGACGTCTCCGATGGTCTCAATCTTTGACATTGCAGCGAGCTTCAACTCGGACAGTGTGTAATTGCTTTGCCTTGCTTTGGCGGGATTGATTATGCTTGCTTCCATTGGTGTTCGTGGGTCATTCGATGTTCTTCTGAGGTTTATGACGATGATTTGGATCGATGAGCCCGAATCCATATCTACAAACCTTGGGCCTAGAGAAATTAAGGGCGCGTTTGGTAACGATTACATTAGGAACAGTTCGACAAGAAATGATTATTTTTGATTATGTTCCCGGGAACTGATTCTAAGTAAAACGCGTTTGATAACTGTCCAAAATTTCGATTCGAAGAGAATTGCGTTTGGTAACGTGTTCATTGATTCTGTTCCAAATCAATTTCTTTTAATTTTTAAATAATTTTTTTTATCTTTTTTACTTTTTTTAATCTTTTTTTTTCCTTTTTTCCTTTTTTTTTTTTTTCTTTTTTTCCTTTTTTCCTTTTTTTTTTTTCTTTTTTTTTTTTTTTTCCTTTTTCTCCTATTCTTCTTCTTCTTCTTCTGGCCGGTCGTCGGACGGGCGGACGGCGATCGGCGGCGGCTACCGACGGCGGCGGCGGCTGCAACGGCAACCGGCGGCAACGGCGGGTGGCGGTGGTGGCTATCGGCAGCGGCGACCGGCGGCGGCGGACGGTGGCAACAGGCGGCGGTGGACGGCGGTCGTGGGATGGCGGAAGGGAAGAAGAAGACCTTGATTCTTTTTTTGATTCTCAGACGGAGAATCATATTTTTTTTTATTCTCAATTCTTGTCCAAAACTGATTCTGGGAACAAATTTGTTCCCAGAATCAGTTTTGGACAAAAATTTTACCAAACGCGATTCTGTTCCCAAACTGATTCTGGGAACAAAAAATCAGAATCAGGCACTGTTTGGATGGTTACCAAACAGTGCCTAAGTGGATATGCAATCCTCCTTTCGTATTAATCATATTCATGGCAATTTTTCGCATTATTTTGTTTGGTTAGTAAATTGTTTCAACATGATGACAATGTTTCTTTCTTTCTTTCTTTCTTTCTTTCTTTTTGGGAAATAGGGGATTTACATCGTGTGGGACTTTCTCTTAACAAAGTGGGGTCGCCTTGGCTACTGTTAGTAATATCTCCAAGACTGAAAGTTTAGCTTTTGGTTTTATCTTGAAGCTCAATTTCTTCATAATTTCATCCTTAAGCCCAGTTCATTGATTAAGATAATGGTAAAAAACTCACTTTTCTCCCCAAAAGTTTTTGGCTATCTCTCCCTCCCCCACCAATGAATTTAAGAGTTGGGAGCTAACAATTATTATAAGATCACGCGCTCGTCACGAAATATACGAATTGAGTCATAATTATCCTCCACCACCTAAGATTCGAAGGTTTAGGTAGGCAAGTCCATCAATGTAAACTCTCCAAATTGCTAGCATAAAGAAGTACTCATGCTTAGGCAAAAGGCAGGTGATGCCTTTACCATAAGCCTAATGAAACTATATTGACTACATAAGGTGTGCCAGCCCAACAAATAGAAAGGGTCATGAAGATGCGGCATGTGTCCAAAATGGGGCCCAAATTTTAGACTCTCTTCTCTCTCCTCTGCTTTCCTCTCTCTCTTTCTCTCCTCTGCACGCTCTCTCAGACCCCACTACACTAGCAAGAGCAACTAAGAAGCTGTTCACTTGTTCAGCGATTCCAGCAGAGTCATTTGGTAACGGCGGACGATGGGTTTCAGTGGAACTACGGTGGCCAAGAGCTTCGGAGGAGGGCGGCAGGCCAGTGCCAGGCCGTGCAACAACTACGGGTACGCCACGGCCGCTGTGTTCTGCAAGGTTGACGCGGCTTTCCTCTGCTTGGTCTGCGACGCCAGCCTCCACAGCGCCAACAAGCTCGCCTCCCGACATGAGCGCGCATGGATGTACGAGGTGCGCGAGCCCGTGCCAACAGCCTTCGCATGCAAGGCCGATGCCGTCGCCGCCTTGTGTGCCGCGTACGATGCGGACGTGCACTCTGCCAACTCCCTCGCCAGCCGCCACGTGTGGGTCCCTTGGAGCCTTTCTTTGATGCGGCCGCTGCTATCGTCGGGCCAGTCGCGAAGGGCTTTGCCCCTGACTTCCTCAATGGTGAGTGCTGCGGTGCATGGGGATGGCTGGAGGAGGACGAGGAGGAGGTGAAGTCTTGGCTGTTGCCCAACCACATGAAGATCGCGAAAAGGGTCAGAGCGAACGCCAGAGATGCGTTCTGAAATGAAGTGCGAGAGACAGGGAGGAGAGAAGAGAGAGTATGAGCGTGTTGAGGAGAGAGGAGAGAGGAGAGAGAGAGAGAGTCTAAAAATTTTCTCCCCACTTTGGACACGTGTCGCACCCTCATGGCTCTTCCTATTAGTTGTGCTGGCACGTTCTGTGCGGCCAATATTTTCTCCTTTCTTTCCTCCTTGATTGACTTGAATATTGTTGTGGATAATTTCCGTAGATTTTTAAACAAGACTTTACCTAATACACAGTTCAAGATAATATTACTTTCTACTCTCGATTGCATTTTCATGTTGAAGATAATATCCATAATCTTTAAGATATCATTGAACTTTCATGCGCTAAGCACATAATCAATTTGGATAAAGTTGTTTAACGAGCTTAAATTCGAGACATATTTTAATGAATGGGTAGTACGTATTTGTACAGGATGTTTTTTGGATTATACGCCAAATGGTTTTGACTACGGGACAAGTGAATAGAAAGATTCTGATAGAGCACAACATGTCAATTGAAGTTTTCTTCATTGTATGTTATTTTTTCAACTTTTGAGTGAGTCTGGATGCGTTTGCACTACAAAATAAGCAAGTCGTCGATATGGATAAGCACGTGGTTCGAGCGTAAACATCATTGAGCATGTGATCCATTGTTGATGACTGAAAGGATTGATGTCAATATTAGCATACGTCAATGAACACTGCTAATCAGTTGTTGATATACGACAACGTATGGTTAATGATAGTCGACAAGAATAACGAGGTCAAGAAATTACTAGCTAAAGCATCGAGAGAGAGTTGAATGCATAAAGGGCATCGAAGAGCAGTTATAGATTTAAAATCACTGGAGATCAAGCAATGGAGGTCGTGGAGCAACTAGCTTGCGATTTTAAAGCAACAACTGCTTGGAAGTAAGATCATGGCATCATGACAACATAGATACAAAACTTCCGGAGATGAACAAACATGGCTAAATTGCTGGAAAATTGCTTCAAGACAGTTATGGCACAACCACCATAAATACCATCATTCGCCTACTTGAAGGCCTCCCTACAAACAAAGAAAACTGCAATCTTTCAATTATCTTTACTTTTCTTCATTGTACTTTTAGTTTCTAGACTCGCGTTATCAATTAAATTCTAGCATGTATCTTTATCTTGGGTGTCAAGTCATTGATTAAATTTCGGTGTAGCATCTTAGCGTTCTCAAGCCTTGTCGTCGATTAAATTTTGATGGTACATGTTTACGTTCAGTTCTGTTGTAGTGGCATATTCCAAGGTTTATCATCGATCGATTCCGACATGGTTTGTGTTTATACAGTTTCTTTTGAAGTGAAGTCTTTGATTCCTTTATTCACCTATGATATTTTCATTGGAAGTTGCCGTAGAACTATCTCATTTAATTAAAAAAATTGAAAAGTAAAATAAATTTCATTGTGGGATCAATTCCAGCGAAACGGGATGTGATGTCAAAAAGCCTTATAATTGCATAGGCAGGCCAATCGTGATGACTGAAATTTTCAGAAGTTCAAATCAACAAATGACAAACATTAAAATTGAGACATTCTGTATAATTGGAAGAAAAATTCTCTAAGATGTATGATCAAGAAGATAACGTTTTACATTGCAAGTGTTTATTAAGCTTGACAATGAAAAATAAACTGGAAAACACATGCCGTTATATGTGGTGCTTGGGCATTTTAGGGCATGTGTTTTCCATGTAAGACTTGTCTTCTTGGTCATAAATCTTAAGAGAATTTATCAAAAAGGGTAGACAATTTATATCGGCATAGTTTTTACAGAGCTTACCAAAACGCATTTAGGTTTAAACTGGATCCTTAAACAAACCAACGAGGTTTTTGGGAATTGGAACTATAAGAGCATCGTCCTCCTTAAAGTGGCAAGTGGAAACCGTTGGTAACCTCCATGTCGAGCGGTAAAAGATATGATTAAAAGTGGGTGCCCACACAGTGCAAACATCAAACAAACAGGAAAACGAGGTAAATTGCAGAATTACGATCATGGTAAAATTTTTTTGCCTTGCCTAGAGTACAATCTCTCTGAATTTTCACCAAACGATCATAAAGAAGATGCAAATGAACTTAAAATTTACTGTTACTATTAAAATTAATACAAGAATCTCATTTATCCACAACAATACTTATCATATCTTTTGAAATTTTCAATTCTCATGCCACGTACGTATTGAACACTTCTGCCTTCAACAAGAGAACAAATAATAACAAGGAAAATTAATCATTATAATGAAAGGCAATTGGATGAGAAAGGGAAGACTTGAGGAAATAACAAGAAAACCAATAAATATTGAATTAACCTTCTCTCGAACTGCAAATTCCTGAGGTCCATCACACGACATCTTTTCACCACTGCTGTGTTGATAATGACAAAAGAAATGAACTCTAATCGGATCAGTAATTTACCAAAAAATAAGCAAATTAAATTTACCGTCAAAAGAAATTTTTTGGAAGGTCAGTGCCTGACTAGAGTTACATCTCCAATCACTTTACTTGAGTGGAACCTTTCATTTGTTTTGTTGAATGACCAATTTGATGGAAATCATCCATATTTATAGCCTATGACTCACTTGTTACCATAGTAAGAATAATGTCATTGATCTATGCACTTACATTTAATCACGTTGGACAATATGCCAACCTAATTATGACTCAAAATGGGTTGGATTAGTTGTCAATCATACGTTCTCAAATATTTTGTTGGGTTTTAATTCATGTGGATGCTCCTAATTAGAACATTATGACTCACTTGTTAGTTTTGAATTCATGTCGATTTTTGGAATCAAATGCGTATGACTCACTCTTTACCAGAATAAGAATAGTGCAGATGACCTATGTGCTTGCATTTCATCATGTTGGACATATATGCGAACCTAATTGTGACTCAAAATGGGTTGGATTAGTTGCAAATCATAAGTTCTCAAATATTTTGTTGGGTTTTAATTTATTTTGATGCTCCTAATTAGAATGTTATGACTCACTTGTTACCAGAATAAGAATAGCATCGCTGACCTATGTGCTTACATTTCTTCACATTGGACAATATGCCAACCTAATTATGACTCATAATGGGTTGGATTTTAATTCATGCCGATCCTTCTAACTAAATGCTTATGCCTCACTCGTGACCAAAATAAGAATAGTACTGCTGATCTATGCGCTTACATTTCATCACGTTGGACAATATGCCATCCTAATTATGATTAAAATGGGTTTTTATCAGTTTTCAATAAAAAAAATAACAAATATTTGGTTGGGTTTTAATTCATGATGATCCTTCTGACTAATGCTTGATAAGTTAGTGAATATAAGCATATAATCATCCATTTTGGTCCGCATTTTTATCAGTCGTGAGTGATGAAATCGCAAAGAAACTCGCTCCAGTCCAATTTTGACTTGTAATAGCCACGAAAATGGCGATGCTCTTGATCTATCATCATCAATTTTATTGTTCTCAATTCCAAAATGGCCGTGAAGTCTAAGGCCAATAGAATGTGTCCATTTTGTCAAGGCTTAATAATTTTTGCTCCCACGGGTTTTTTCTCTAGGAGGAGATGAAGAGGGTTTCTCCCTTACTCCCTTTGCTTTTACTCTTGTATCATTTAGTACATCGATGGTAGAGCATTAGATCGATACTAGCTAACCATAAGCAAAATACATTATTTTTAACCCCAAGCAAAAGGGCACAAACACTGAGAAAATTTTAAATAAAAAGCTTACATGATTTGCTTAGGGGAAATGTTAAAATCTAAAATGTAGCGGTGATTTAGGGAGTACGGTGGGACTTGTGTTGGCGCTTTCAAATTTCATTTTTTTCATGACTGAGTAGTAAATCATTTTGTGCAATGTTAGTGTAAAAAGATCGTTTGAATATGCTTTATGACATAGAGAAAAAATAATGTAATTTTTTTTAAACCCACTATGAAAATAAAGTTTTATGTGATGTAGCGATAATTGATAAAAGGAAAATGAAAAGTCAGCTCAAATTAAGGCTGAATAATTATCGAGGTAGTTGACCCAAATCATGGCTCTTTTTATTTGTTGTGTTGGTATATCTTGTGTAGTCAATATTTTCTGGAAAGAAAGAGGAAAAGTCTAATTCTTGGACTTATTGACCGAACCACACGTAATTTTTTTGGTCGGTATCTTCTCCTCGAATTGAAGTCGGCAAAACTATAAGCAAAATAGGAAAGTCAACCGCAGACTCAGAGTTGCACTCGGCGTGGACTTTTCTTAACTTTTTTTTTATTTCGTATTGGACTCTGCTTCAAGAGAGAAAGTGAACCGTGGACCCACATATAAATATGGGTTGTTCCGTTCTTTAGCAAAATAGGTTTTGCTCCGTTGTTTATCAAAAGAAAGAAAAGCCATGAAGCGCCAAAAAAGTGCATGAGAAGCGTGGGCTATCTTCGTGTCATTTGTGCGGTAAAACTTGTTTGTGAATTACATTTAAGAAGATTTAACATTCAAGCCGATTAAATCTTGCGAGTTCAAGATTTGTTAATTCTTTCGAGAGGAATTGTGAAGTTAAATACTGAGTGTATTATTGGGTGTAATTGGAGCTTGGGAAACATTGAGAGCATTTGAGTGACTCGAATATGTAATCTCCATTGTATTGTTTGATCTATAGTAAAATTCATCATTGCTCTTCCCATGGATATGGGTCACTATGACCGAACCAAGTAAATATGATGTTTGATTTATTTTATTGTTCTATCTATTTTATTATTCGATCATAGTAATACATTAAGAACATGGTCCTTTTCTTGACTATTGCATGTCAAATTTGAATGGAGCGACCTTTTTCGCACTTACATCATCCATGATGAGACATAATAGACATAATTGATAATTAGTTGCATATTCTTTGACTTAGAAAGCATTAATTTTGGAGGATCGACACTATTTGCAAGATTGAGTCGATAATTTTGGGGGCAAACCGAAATAGGTGCTCAAATTGGGCGGTTATGGTGTTCCATTTGGGGTTCTTTTTCAATTTGGGGATTTAGAATTCTTATTTGGGGGAAAGACGCCAAATGGCGTTGTTTTATTTGTTTACATGCTTAAAGTACCCTCTGGCGATTCATGTCGGCTTCAAAATTTAATAAAAAATGTCACGTCGAATTTCCGGCCAATCCGATTAGAGTTGGCATTGGAAAGATCTTTTTTCAAAAAATTCGCATTTAAGTAATTCAAAATAAACTTTTGGCATAAAAGTTAGCACTGCATACAACTTTTAACACTTTTAGTATACTTTTCTCAAAATTAGTATATTATACAAATTTTAAAAATTATGAAAAGAAAACTTTTTGGACGGTTTGAAATTTAATATGTTTTGGATTAAAAAAAAGTCAAAATGCATAAAACACAAGAATTATTATAAAACGAAATTAACAATTCAACGTGACAAACTTTAGTTGGTCTGCGATGATCTTGGGAAGCTTTATCGGTTGCTGTGCCTTTATGTGATTTTCTTTATTACCATAAAGAGAAATGAACACCAATAACCTTAGAAAAATTAATGACACTTTGTATGCTTAAATCATTTGTACATGACTGGTAATAAGCTCATTCATCGTATTCAGAACCCATTTGTTTTGCCCTCTACTCTTGATGACATTGGTTTGTAGGACAATCAGCCGGAAATTCAATTTGCATATTAAGTACAGAGAAAATAGTTGGTCCTCCCGGGGTAATTGTTTGGACAGTTTTCTCTGATAAGAAGAAATTTTATGGTAATTAATTTTAATGAAGTGGTCATTGAGTGCTTGTGAGTAAGGAGATATTTAAGGCTTCTTTGGTAACATACCAAAAAATGTATGATTCTATTCTTTTGTTCTCCGAAAAAAAAAAAAAAAAAAAGAATATAAATCTATTGGGTAGCATTTTTGTCCCAGGAATAGATTTGGAATAGAATAAAAAAAATTATTTCTTTGTTTTCGGAATCAACTCCAACATCAAGCCCAAACCATTTTTTCCCTCTTTTCACTTATTCTTTTTCTTCTCTTTATTTTTCTCTTCCTCTTCTTGTTCCTCTAGCCGATCACTGGGCAATTGGGCGGACAAGGTGCAACAACCTTACCAAAGCCTCGTCATATTTGTGTGAGGCTCCCTTGAGGTTGGAGACCTCGCTGGCTCTCGTTTGGCCGGTCACTGGCCATCAATGTGGCTAGCAATTGGCTAGAGGAAGAAAAAGAAGAAGAAGAAGAGAAGGAAAAATAAAATAGAAAAAAAGAGAAAAGAGAAAAATGTTATAAAATTATTTAAAAACTAAAAGAAATTTTAAGCCATAAAAAAATTTGAGGGTCACATCAAATGCAATTCTATTCCGGGAATATAAATCTCGTTTAGTTACCATACGCCTTCAAATGCTCAAAAACTAATCTAGAGAATAGAATCAAAAATATATTTTTGAGCCAAAATTATTCCCAGGAATAGAATGGTTACCAAACGCACCATTTGCAAACATCTTTCAATGAATTTTTATTTGGTATATTGGCGGTGTAAAATTTTCTTTACATAACTAGGTTTTACAGAATTACACATATACAATTTTTATTTTTAGTATGTAGATTTGTTCTATAAACAAGTTCGTGTTTCCATTCTAAGACCGCTAATGTAAAATAGACTTTTAAACCGACGGTTTATGTACGTAGTGACTCCTACGTTTGTAGGTATTTTGGATAGATTGTAGTCTGGCTTTGCGAAAATCCGCGGCCTGTAGAAAAATACAGTTGTATGAATACCTATTAGGCCTAACATGCCGATTAGCATAAATACTCATATTTTCAACGTTTAGCATTGGTCCATTTTGTCCATTTTGGATTGTCAAATTGGAATTCTATTTTGATTATTTTGACCAACATTAATAAATTGAGAGAGTCGAGGAATGTATCCAGTTACCACTGGATTGACTTGAAATGGTGGTGTTCGATTGAATGATCCTGGCCTTGACTAGAGCATCATTGATAGAATTAATGATAATTGACTTGATCACATTTGACATGAGACTCATGATGTAATTAGCAATTTCATTTGTTTTTTTATGAGCAATTTTCTCACGTTAGACACTATGTTGAAATTTGGAACATTTATTAACTGCTTTTTCAGTATGATGCCTTAGAAGATCAACTTCTTTGCATCAATTTCTTTTTCTGCTCTCTCGACAGTTTTTTTTTTTTGGTCGGGAAAAGGCTAGATATATATATATATATATATATATATATATATATATATATATATATATATTCAAGTTGGAAAGAAAATACAACCCTTTACTAGGGCATCAGTACATATAATATCCTGCATCGCTTGAGGAGGAGAAAGAACCCAGTTAGATGGAAGAAGGCCTCGCTCGTGGGCTTTCACAGCCCAATCAGCTAGGGCATTTGCCTCGCGTCGACAATGCTTCACGGAGAGATTGGGAAAACAGGGCATTAGGGCACCACATTCAGCGAACAGAGCTAGGCACTCCCATGGGGGCAAACGAGTCCGATTAATGGTCTCGACGAGGATGAGGTTATCTGATTCAATCTGTAGGTATGCATCTGTTTTGCCTTTCTTAAATAGATCCTTCAGCGTATGCAAAAGTGCATGGGTCTCCGTCTCTAGTGCTGTAGAAGCGTGAATGCTGCGTGTGAATCCGTCGGTCATTCGACTAGTGTGATCTCGTGCAATGCTTGCAATCGCCCCTATCTGATTTGGACTGCGGAAAGCTCCATCCAGATTCACTTTAATAACTCCTTTCTTTGGTGGTTGCCAGATGCTATTTGGGTTCTGCCGAGAGAGCTCTGCGGGTGTGTGCTGCTGGTGAGATCTTAGACAAAATTTAGCCAGATTCAGGGCTGTGTCGATTAGAATAGCCGGATGGGTACGTTGATGGCGAAAGAGAAACTGATTCCGAGCCTTCCACATTTGCCACAATAGAGCTGCAATGACCTCAAAAGCCGGTGAGTTCCCCTTCTGCTTGATGATGTGTGCAAGCCAGATCTTTATACGGTTTGTTGTTGGGCTGGAAATTTTGATCTGCACTTTAGGGTTACACCAAACTGAACGTGTAGATGGGCAAAAGAGAAATAAATGTTCAGGGGTTTCAGGGGTATTAGATGAACAGAGTCTGCAAAAAGGGTCAGGGATTATCCTTCTTTGAAATAAATTAGCTTTGGTAGGTAATGCATTTTGGCATAATGACCATAGAAAATCGCGAATTTTTGGGGCTGTCTTGGTCTTCCAAATTTGTTTCCAAAGCTTTGTTGGGGGAGTGTAAGAAGAGGATGCTTGGAATTTACCTTGCCATTTGCTGATTGTTTAATGCTATGATATCCACTCTTAACAGTATAGTTTCCATCTTGTGTGGCTGTCCAGCATAGTTTATCCTCAGATGATAATGTCCATAACTTAATAGCTAGAATTTCCTTGACAATCTGTGGCTGAAATGTCCGATGAAGAAGCTCTACATTCCATTCATTCTGCTCAGGGAGAATATACCCTGCTACTATTTTCGGTTCCTCCCTATTGACTGGTCCACCTAGAATGCCCATATTCAACCATTTATCCTCTCTAGTATTGATTGATTTGCCATTGCCAACAGACCATTTAAGTCCATCTATAATAGAATCTCTGCCCATAAGAAGACTCCTCCAGCCCTAAGAAGGTCTAGTTCCCTTATCTTCTTTCCATAGGGGTGTAGATTGAAAATATAAAGCTTTAAAAACACTGCCCCATAAAGATGAAGGATTATGATAGAGTCGCCAGGCTTGCTTCCCCAATAGAGCTTTATTAAAAGATATTAGGTCTCTAAATCCCATCCCTCCCTTCTCCTTACTCTCTTTCAAAAAGTCCCAATTTTTCCAGTGAATACCAGCTCTGTTACTATTGTTTTGCCACCAAAATCGGGCTATCTTTTTCTCAACAGCTTCGCATATAGAGACAGGAACTTTAAATGTCATCATAGCATACTGAGGTAAAGCCTGAACCACTGATTTCAACAGAATTTCTTTCCCACCTTTAGAAATTAGGCTTTCTTTCCATCCCTCCAACTTAGCATTGACTCTTCCTAAAATCCAGGCAAACATATCCCGTTTTGATGACCCCCAATCAGAAGGCAGCCCTAGATATTTGCCAATTTTATCCAACAATGGTACTCTTAGTTCGCTAGCCAAGTTAGTCTTTAAGGTAGGAGGGCAGTACTTGGTAAGAAACAAACCTGATTTATTCCGGTTAATTTCTTGACTTGTGGCTAGGCAATACTGATTTAGAATACTTGCTAAATTTTGACATTCTCGAATCGTACCATCAAGAAAAAAAGATAGCGTCGTCGGCTAAGAATAAATGGGATAAAGTGGGATACCATCGATTAAGTGTGATCCCTCGTAGATTACCCATGTCTACACATTGATGGATAAGGTTGGAAAGTAGATTAGCCAACAGTATAAATAAGTAAGGAGAGAGAGGATCACCTTGCCTTAGTCCCCTTGATGGTTGAAAATAGGTGAGAAATTCGCCATTGAACTTAACGCTTAGAGATGTAGTAACGCATTGCATCAGCCAATTAATCCAGTGATCATTAAAGCCCATTCGACCAAGATAAGCTTGTAAAAATCCCATTCCACCCTATCGTATGCTTTCTGCATATCCAACTTAAGAATCCCCTAAAACCGTTTCTTTCTTTTGCGCACCTTTAACTAATGAATAAACCTCCTGAACTAGCAAGACATTGTCTTGTATTTGTCTGCCCGATATAAAGGCACTTTGTTCTTTAGAGATTAAAACTGGCAACCAAGGCTTCAAGCGATTGGCCAGCACTTTGGAAATAATCTTATATATGAAGTTACATAAGCTGATAGGGCGAAATTGATCTAACCGCTCGGGATTTGGGACCTTTGGGATTAGAGAGAGGGCTGTTCTGTTGATTTCTACTGGCAGTATTCCTGTGATGAAAAATTTTTGGACTATTTGGAAAACATCTTCCTAAATAATATCCCAATGTCTATGATAGAACAAACCATTTAAGCCATTGGGTCCTGGGGCTTTGGTAGCTCCTAATTGAAAAGTTGCATGCTTGACTTCCTCTCGAGTGATGTTAGCTGTTAGAGTCGTATTCATAGCTTCTGTTACAACCTGAGGACATTGCGATAATATAGGTTCAAATGCTCTCTGACCACACGAAGTGTAAAGCTTTGTGAAAAAAGAAAGAGTCATATTTTTCAGCTGATCTGGTTCTCTGATCCACTCTTCATTTTCAGCCTTCAAGATACTGATTCTATTTCATTTTCTTCTTTGTACTGTTGTGGCATGAAAGAATCTGATATTTCTGTCTCCCCATCGCATCCATTTAATTCTAGCACGCATCCCCCAATATTGTTCTTCCTGTGACCAACTCTGCTGTATTTGTTCTTTCAAGTAGCTAACCTGCTGTTCATCATAATTACAAGTAGGTTGATTAGAATAGTATTGAAGTTGCTGCTGTAGAATATCAAGTTGATGATGACTCTCTTTGAAAGTTGAGTTACTCCACTTGATCAGAGCTTTCAGCGTTGCCTGAATCTTCTTAGAAATTGAGGAGTTGCTTAGTGATAATGCAGACCAAGAATCCCCTACCACCTGTCTACATTCTTCATGTTCAAGCCAAAAGGATTCAAAGGTAAAAACTCTTTTGCCCTTCCCTATTTTGATATGAGTATTTAACAGAATCAGACTATGATCCGACCCTATAGCGAGTAAAGCCACAACTTCAGCTTCTGGATAAGTTAAACGCCTTTCAATATTACACAAAGCTTGGTCCAGTCTCTCCCTAACCATCTCCTGCCCACTTCTATTATTGGCCAAAGTATAGGCACAACCCTTAGTTCCAAGTCTATCAATGCACAATCATGTAGTAAATCCCTAAAGGATTGCAATCGATAAGGCTCAGTGGGTCTCTTGCTTACTTTCTCCCAGCTGTATAGAATTTCATTGAAGTCTCCTACATACACCCAAGGTTGAGTATTAGAGTGACTAAGTTGCCTCAATTCTGCCCATAATAGTTGCCTCTGATTATAAACCGCCGGAGCATGTAAAACAGTAAGGCACATAGAAGTAACACCACTATTTTCAGAATAAATAGTGTCAATAAAATAGGAAGTATGAGCCGTGACATTAAATGAAATCTGGTCAGTCCAAAAGAGCACCATCCTTCCAGCCAAGCCCTGAGGATTTACCACAAAACTCTTGCCATAATTCAGTCTTCGTTGTACTTGCTTAATAACTGGTTCCTGGTTTCGAGTCTCCATCAAAAATATTAGATCGGGCTTATCTTGAGCCACTACGGCCCTAAGAGCTCGAACTGTCATGGGATTGCCCAGTCCCTGACAGTTCCAGCTTAATATCTTCATTTTTCACTTGGTGGCTTATTTGGGCAAGCCACCACAGCCCCCTCATAGGCTTTTTAGCTTGGAGCACAGGAGTCTCCATCAAGGCACTTTCATCTAGAGTGTCTGGCAGAATAGAATGTCTCTTAGCTTTCTTTAAAGGAGTCGTTTTAGGCTGCAAGCGAGGGTTTTTTGAGTTTTTTTGATGATGATGCCTCATAATGCAATACATTGACCTCTATTTTCTTGACTTGTGTAGGGGAGGCAAGCACTTCCATCTGTTGCACAGTCTCTCCTTAGGAGGTGTTAGCCAAAGGGTAATTGGGCAGACAGTTAGCTTTTGAAGTGTGGAGATGCTGACTAGTCTGACTATCCAGAAGAGCTGGTTGTGTATTAAGCTCAAGAGGTGCAGCAGGGAGTAACAACAGCCCAGGCTGAGGTGTTTCAGGTACACATTCTTCAGATGCAGCTTGAGTAATGTTAAATTCATAAAATGCCTGCCAGTAAGGGCTGTGTTCTCTGACCTCAGCTCTTAACCATTGTCCATGATACATCTTATCCCGCCCTTTAAACTTGGCCTCCTCATAAGGAATAGCTTTACAATAGGATGCATAGTGGCCCAAAACACCACAGGAATAGCAGTAATGTGGCAACCTTTCATAGCGAAAATCAAGCCAGATATGTTTCCCTTCCACTCTTATGAGTTTACCCGGCTTAAGAGGTTCTGTAAGAATAATTTCAACCTTAACTCTTGCTACTTTAAAAGTTGATCCTTCTTTTGCCTCGATACTGACTTCCAAAGGCTGACCAACATTCCTTACGACCTTTCTTAAGAACTGCTCCGTACATCGTTCCAGAGGTAATCCTAATACTTGCATCCAAAACACACACGTCGTAAAGCTATAACAGTGCAAGGGCGTATTAGGAGCCCAGGGTTTAAGCATAAGCAGATTATTAGAGAAAGATCAGGGTCCATTTTCGAGAACACGCCGCTTCTCCTCCTCCGAAGTAAATTTGAATACATACATTCCTTCTTCTCGTTGAGTGATTTCCACAGTATCTAAACGCCAAGCTTTTTTCATCGTGTGTTGAAGGGTTGAAAAATTAACAGAGGAATTGGCAAGAAGTTTGCCAACCAGGATTAACTTACATTCTTTGACTTTCTCTGCAGGCGGTGCATCGTCCCACTCTTCAATTTCCTTAGGAGACCATAGTCGGCCCAGCCGACTACATAAGGCAGCTACCCGAGCTTCCTCAGCCAACTCCGCATTCTCCATCAGGGCGCAACTTCAAGAAGAAACCCAGCGGAGATGGATTGCAAAAGGTGTTGCATGCAGAATCTAGAAGAAGCAGAAGGGAAAGCCGATGCCATACAATCGATTGCCCTTCGGAACCAGCGAAGAAAGTGATGAGATAACTGTATAGAGAGAGTTGATAATTTTGCGATAAGGTGGCCTCTCAATAAGAGGAAAGATGTAATTTCAATTTGCCCATGGGATTGATTCAGGGATTAACTTAAGTGGGAACCAGAATTGAGCGGAAAAACTGAAGCTAAAGTGGAATTAGGGTTCAGGTAGAAGAAAACTAACTACCAATTCGGTAGAGAAAAACTCTTCATCGCGAGAGAGATTTGAGATGCTCTTCATTATTCTTCCAGCCAAGAACTGCTCTCTCGACAGTTAAAGATTTAGAATGTGCAGCAATTTTCTCACCAGTCTCTGGCACTAGATTGTTGTTGCCGACAACATTGTCAGACTTTTGTTAATTTTTGGTTCTTGCTATTGTATACTCTTCAAAATAGCAAAATGCGTTCCACCGGGCATTGCGAAAAAGATATTTCATTGAAAAGTGTCAATGAAATATCTCATGAAATATCTTTTGAAGTGTTGATGGATCAATGAGTGAATTGCGAAAGGATATAAATGGTCCTTTGTTGCTTTTGGGCATGAAAATAAATGATGTGAAAATTAAATGTACAAAATCCGGAGGCAATCGCGACTAAACATTTAAATTGCAGGAAAGTAAATATAAAGATAAATATAAAGAACATTGAGTTTTATGATTGATTATAGACCTTTACAAAAAGTACACTTTGGGTATTTATAGCCCACATATGACTATTACAAGTGGTAGCTACGACTCCACTACTTGACTATTACTACGAATCTACTATTCGATGGTGACATGACTCCACTACTCAATAGTTACTTGATGGTTACATTGACTCCATTGTTCCAACATTTAGCCGTTGCATGTTGACATTTTCATTGATAAGCATTGGGTCTATGTCAACCAAGTTGTCAACTTCCATACTTAAGATATTTTGTGGTGTTAACACAGCCATTTGATTAATGCGTGTTGTCAATAATCTAATTAAAAACTCTAGCAAAATCACTATGCTCAAGACCATTTGCCCTTAAGGTTGTAACTCACCACAAACTAGGAGCCCGAGAGCTCCATTAGGGGCTCCCCCGCCCGCTAGGCGAACTTGATAGTCCTTATTTTAACATACCAATGCCCAAATGTCCCAATCCCCCAAATGGAGAGGCTTATTTTTTTCTCCCACCCCTTCTCTAGGGAATACCTCCAAATTTACATCCCGAGTTCAGATGTGGTAGTTTAAGGACTTACTAAGGTTCGATCTTACGAAGATATCCCCAGCCACAATATTTATCAAGGCATGGGAGCTGCCTCTACTCCCTTAGTTTAATGCCTAGGGATGCCTCCAACAGAGTCCAACAGCAACCAACTAACTCACCCCCACCATAAGGGTGAGCTCTATCATTTTGCAACAGGGGCATAAAGGGACATCCAGCCTAGGAGGGTTCTTCCCTCTATTTCTCTGTAGGCCTTTTAAGGACTTGCTTAGGTTTGATTCAACCATAATATATGAGGCCCACGTGTCTAGATCCCTCCGGTTGGAGAAAACTTGTGGAATTGGCTACCCAAAAGTGCCGAAATCACAACATTGCCCTTCCTTTATTTATACGCTACTTCAATTTTTCTCTAGTATCAAAGGAAGACTCTCTTGCCTCATGGTCATAGGCAATGATGAACCTATTGGTCCATTCGAAGTAGGAATACTAAGGATGCGTTTGGTAACCATTCTCGTTCCCGGAACAATTTCTACTTAGAATTGATTTTTTCTAATTTTGTTCCGTAGACGAGTTTCGAGCATTTGAATGCATTTGGTAACTGTTCAAAATTTCTATTCCCATAATAGAAATGCATTTGGTATGATCCTCAAATTCTTTCGTGAATTAGAATTTCTTTTAATTTTTTAAATAATTTTATTACATTATTCTCTTTTTTTCTTCTTCCTTTAGTTGGTCACTGACCTCGGTCGTGGCCGACAACCTTGTCAGAGTGTTGTTAGCCCTCGACGAGGCTCAATCTTGCCTTGGTTGGGCAAGTTTGACCTTACTTAGATTTGGCGAGGCCAAGCCCGCCTAGCCATCGACGAGGTGCCCAGTGATGGCAATGCTCCAGCAAGGTCATCAACCCTCCTCTAACCAGTCACTAGCCATGGCCGAGGTCGGCGATCGATTAAAGGACAAAAAAGAAGAAGAAAAGAAAAGGAAGAAAAAGAAAAGAAAAGAGAAAATAAGAAGAAGAAGAAGAAAATGCTTGATTTTGGAGTTGTTGCTTTAGGAATGAAGCTGCAGTATAATACGGCATATCATCTTCAAACGGATGGCCAGTCTGAGAGGACGATTCAGACCATCGAAGACATGCTGCGAGCTTGCGTTTTGGATTTTAAGGAAAGCTAGGAGGAACAACTTCATATTGTCAAGTTTGCCTACGATAACAACTACCAACAGAGCATTCAGATGGCTCCTTTTGAATAGTTGTATGGTAGAGCGTGCAGAACGCCTGTATGTTAGGATGAAGTTGGGGAGAGAAAGATCACAGGCCCAGAGTTGGTTCAACAGTCAGTAGATGCAGTTGCAGTCATCAGAGGCAAACTAAAGACCGCTCAAAACTACCAGAAAAGCTACACAGATAAGCGCCAGAGACCATTGGAATTCTAAGTAGGTAATTACGTTTTTTTGAAAATGTCACCAATTAGGGGTACTTCGCACTTTGGCAAGAAAGGAAAAACTGAGTCTAAGGTACGTAGGCCCATTTGAGATTCTAGAGAGAATCGGGATCCAAGCGTATTGTCTTGTATTGTCGTCAAGACTGACACAAGTGCACGACGTCTTTCACGTGTCGACGTTGAGGAAGTATGAGCCTGACCCGACTCATGTGCTTAATTTTGAGGAATTGGACGTGGACGACAGAGTGTCGTACATGGAAAGCCCAATTTAGATTGTGGATCGAAAAGAACAGATTATGTGAACTAAGACGATCCCGTTGGTTAAAGTGGTCTGGCAACACCATGACATTGAAGGAGCAACTTGGGAGTGAAGAGTCGATGAGACGATTGTACCGCCACTTTTTTGTTTAAAGATTGTAATGGTTTAAATTTAGGACGAAATTTTTATAAAATGGGAAGAGTTGTGATATCCTGGAATTTCAGTTATGTTTTCAATTAAATACATCGGGCCTTTCATCAACGCGCCTTTAGTGCTATTCTCAGAGCTGATCACTCCTGAGATAACTAGACTATCTGGGGAAGCCATTAGGGAATTTTAACGCAATAGACTTGAGAATTCGACTAGGAATCGACTACTCGACCGTGCTCATCTGCAGAGATCATTATGGCACAGTAAAGATCGATTAGAGATTAAAGATAGGTCGGTTAGACTGAGATGTGTGGCTAAGCGTGGGTGATTCCGCCAAATTGCAAAATTCCCGTCGATCGGCACTAGACTTATTTTTCTATTGTTTTGGTACCCCGTGTCCGTATTTGAAACCTCGAGATTTTCACTACCACCAAGAGTCACCAATGTGTTGAAGAGATACATCGTGGCTCGAAAAAAATTGACCACGGGTCAATTGCACCAAAAAATTTCTAAAAGCTACCCGGTAGCTTAGGTCACGCTAAAATTGCGCCAGATTGAAATTAACCACGAATTTGAATCTGATTTCAGAAATTGAAAGTTTTGTCATGTCACGAGTCATTTTAGGAGCGTTGACTCATCCTCCGAAGATTTTTCTACGAACCGAGATTTTGGCGGAAAAAGTCGATATATGGCCATTTTCGACCGGAAAACTTAGAGGACCGTTTTTTATCTCAAAATTGGGATACAAGTTGGATTTATTGACGAGGAAAAATGTCAATTTGATCGAGGACTCAATAATGGAATTTATGGGAGCCGAATTGAGTTAATTCTAGAAGGAATTGAAGTGGAATTGAGGGAAATGTCTTCAAAATTCGTAGCCCCCCATGCCCCAACCTTTTGGACCTCTTCAATAGCTTCTAAAGGAAGTTTTATGGGCTGCAAAGGGGTGATGGAGCCAGCCGGCCATGTGGGGCCACTTCAAGGGAACAAAGAGACAGGTTTGAAGCAATGAGGGACCCTCCAAGCCAATAGCCTATCTTCTTCTTCCTCTATCTTTTGCTTTCTCCATTTTTAGTCTTCTTGAAGCTTAGAAAAATTGCAGAGAGAAACTAGAAAAGCCTCCCTGCCCGTCGACGCCCGTTCGAGCCGCCCACGTTGCCACCGCTCGCCGTCGCACCGTCCGCAAGTCCCACGCAAGCCGTGCCCGTCCCGTGCGTCCCTGGCCGCTGTTTCGCCCAGACATGACCCCCAGGCCGTCCCTCAAGCTGTTCAAACTTCCCTCGCCATCGCCGGAGCTACCTAGTCGCCTGCCGAACCGCCGGAAGCCTGCTGCAGCCGTCCGCCACCCATCCCTGTCCGTTTCGGCCCCAACCAGCCACCGTCCAGCCTTGTTTGGCCCAACCACAGAACCGAATCCCCTCAAACCCACCATGCACTGTTTGGCCCGTTTTGGAGCCCTTCCGGACCTCGAAAGGTGCCCCCGCTTTGGAGTTTGTGGCCCGTCTTCGCGTCCCCATCGAAGTGAAATCACCGACTCGCAAATCCAATGATTTTACTCACTAATCTCTGCTTAGGGAGTTAATTATGCTTAATGGTTGATTAGTTTAGGTTAAGTGTAGTTTAGGTGGTTAGTTAGAATGAATTAGCAATTTAATCGTTCGATATTGCATGTTGGGTGGCTAGAATAGTGTAATTAGCAAGTAGACAGATCGTAGTATTTATCTAATGAGGTTCGGAATTTTTTTGGGCCCGTTTCGGTATTTAATTAAGTTTTTCCGGCCTAAGTTACATTTATTGGCATTTATTAATTAATTTTGGTAATTATTTAATTAATTTATATTTTCTGGAAATTAGACTGAGATAGTCGGTGACCGAAATTTCGTACTGATTTCAATGGTGTGTTTTGTTTATTTAATTGAATGCTATTTTGTACAAATTGAGTGGGATTTGTAATTTTAGGTATTTATCCCAAAATTGGGTATTTTCAGTATTTAATTAGAAAATATCGGGTGTCGGTGTACAACGCCAAAAATGTATATGTGAATTATTATAATTAGTGGGATTTTCTAAAGAGAAAATATGGAATTTTGGCTAAAGTCGACCGTGTATCCACACACGATTATTTTTATCGGGTATGATGAAAGTGGTGAAATTATTGGTTGATTAGATTGGTACACTATATCAGCCTGAGGGCTCGATATGTCAGCTTCGATGAGCAGTATACCCTAAGTATTGCATAACTTTGGTTTGCAATATACCCTAAGTATTGCACATCTTCAGTGAGCATTATTAGTATACTATATCAGTCTACGGGCCTTTATATGTTAGCTTAACATAAGCAGTATACTTTATTGTTAGCTTTGGGTAAGCTATGCTATCTATCTTCAACTTAGGGTGAGCAGTCCTTGATGAGATTGGACTTTATAGATAGTATTGAATGGGTTGACTGAGAGATGGTCTTGTTGGTATGGAGTCGAATGAATCGACTGATTGATGGTTGAATTGGATTAAATTGATTGAATGATTATGAATTGTATTGACTTGCCGGAAGGATCTGAGGGAAAGGTAAGTCCTCTGACCAGTGTTATGCTTAGATAGCCCTTGGGGCGTATTTCTTTCCTAGTTGGAGTTTAGGGGGCGAACTTGCTGAGACGTCGTCTCACCCCGTTGTGGGATAACATTTACAGGTCCGTAGATGGTTGTACCACCCAAACGTTTTGGACAACTGAAGAAGGTCACCGAACAGACATTGTATATTCCGAATCATGGGCACCAAGGGGGATGGGCCTATGAACTCGTGAGGTTCATGATCTGGGTTGATGAGGGTCTACCCCATAAGGTACCCCATCAATACAGATCATGGTATCGTCGTGAGCGGAATGGATCGAGAGGGTCCCATACCAGAATATGAAGTTCCTATGTTGGTGCTGGAGGTTGCTTTTGGGAAAGGCACGACCGACCCTCCAAGCGGGTCAGTGTTGGATTCGGACCTGTCGGATCCACGATCCCTAGTGTATTCTGAGGAGGACTCGAATGCTTGAGGCTCCGAAGCCTCTACCCCACCTTTTTGCAGACCCTATTTATAGTTGGCTAGTATTGTATATGACTGGGTTTGATATGTATAAAGGTATGATGTGGTTTTCAAAAAATTATGGCCCTACTTTTCTATCACATCTTGTTGTTATCTGAGGATTATTTATTCGCTTCCGCATGCGCATTAAAATAAATGGGTCGGCGATACGTCTTAGGACGTTGCTATTTAATCGACCACTGAGGGATGGGCACGTGCTCGAAGGATCGGGGCGTGACATTTTCTTGCCGTTGGCACATAAGTAATCAATTTTGCTTTAATTTTGGTACTTAAGTGTCACTTTTCTAATTTTTGGCATTTAAGTGTCCCTCCATGCCAAGTTTTAGCACTCCACATGTCCGACACTCAACTTCTGTCAGTAATAGTTGCATGATGAAGTAGATCAACATAGACTTTCCTTTTTCTTATTTTCTCTTTTGCTTTTTCGTAAGGTCTGACTGCGATTTTAATTCGTTGGATATTTTCATTTCTATCTCCTCGTTCACCATACTTTAGCTTAAGTAGAATAAATAAGAATAAATTTGTGTTTAAATTTTTTCGTATGTATTTATGACTCCTTATGATTCATGGTTCTCGACGCTTTGGATCTGTCTTATAGTGCTCCAAGGATTAACCATCAAGCGAACTTTTGCTAGAGGCCTTTTGCTAGAGCCTTTAAGGCCTCGTTTAACTCTACTTGTGTTAACACCCAAAAATACCCCTATGAGCACGTGCTGGTCATAAGGGACAGGAAGCTCTAAAGCTACCATCGCTACCATATATGAGCCATAATCTACATTTGTCTAGCCCATAAAGATAATTAAGGACTTCAAGAAATTTTGGGTTGAATTTCAATAGACGAGCAAAGACATATAATATCATGATGAAGTAATGGGTTGTCACGTGTCGAAGCCAAAGATTATTGATGAAGATACAACATTGACGGTGAAAATAGGCGGGAACAATTAAAAGGCGCCAAATTTAAAGAAAAAACGGTTAATACTTGCTAGACAAGCCACGATACTATTGTCAAACAAGTATGGATATGGCGATTCAACATGGAATGTGGAGCGACTCTTGAGGAGGAAGTAACCGACCCTTGACAGTTACCAAGTTGGCCTATAAATACCACAAGCTATCCAACAAACAAACCCCCCTCCCCCTCCCCGCCCCGCGGAACAATACACAAAAGCTACTTTATATTGCCTTCATCTTTACTTAGCTTTAGCCTAGCTGAAACTTAATATTCCTATCGTAAATTCATCTCTAGTGAGTGTCTATATTCCGAGAAGTGTTGTCGATTAGATTCCAATGCTAGTTCATTGTCCAGCATCGTTAATTAGATTCCAACATTGTGTCCTCATCATCATCTAGAGATGCCGTTCATTAGATATTGCCTCTATCCAACGTTGTTGATTAGATTCCAATGTTATCCATGTATGCATCTAGGAACAGTGTATACTAGGTGTTGTTATCATTGTCTAGCGTTGTTAATTAGATTTTGATGTTGTGTCCTTAAACTTAATAGAAAATAGTGCTTTATTAAGTATTTTGTTCATAGCCAACATTGTCAAAGTGTCTTCAATATAGTACAAACTACTTTCATTTTAATGGGCTTTCATTATAATATAAAAGTAAGTTCAAATGATTTCATTAATTAGGTTTCGAGATTGATTATCATTGATATTAAACGTGTGATAGGCCAGTGACTTCTTTGATTTCGAGGTTGTAAGGTGTATACTCTCATTTGCATGTGACCCTCTATGTCCAAAACTAACACGGAACATGAGTTTCCTTAAATAAAAACCAAAACATAACATTTGGTGAAAGATATTTCGTTGCGGGATTCAAAATCGACAAAATAGCTTGATCAGTTGATGCAGTTATGAAATGTAGCCTCATCATGACGTTCTTGATTGAACATTTTAGTTCAGTCTTACAACGCTCCAAGCAACGTTTTCAAGCAAAGCTTGGGTTCAACCTCTAACCCCAGATCAAAGGTGGAAGTTTATCTATGAGCCTATATATCAAGACATGCGCATTCTCTCGGAAAGGTTTCCTGTCACAAAATTCTTAAATCTCCAGGTTTAAGGCTTCTTTGATCTCGCCTCTGTTTTGCGCTGGCGTCGCTGGATATTCTAAAATTATAAGTAAGTCTCTCAATTTCTGTGGCTAATGCCATGATTAGTAAAGCTTTTGGGGAGTGACCGACCAAAATTTTTTTTTTTTTTTGGGAGTGAGGTTGGTATGATTTGAAATTACACGGTGGTGTTGGCCATCTTGCGTAGTATAGAGAATATGTGTGGATCATTGCTTTTTTAAAATGGATGAACCCCATTGAATATTGATGGCCACGTTGCCAATTCTTTGAAACATTGGGTTTTCCTTGATACGACAGAGCAATGAAGTAACTACCCAATGTTTCGGGGTAAAATATCAAGCAACACATTGAGACAAGGTGAGCACTTGAGAGCATACCTTGAACTTTATTATGAGAATGGCTAATGTCACAATTCAAAAGTCTTAAAGGATGAGTAAACACCACGATAGTTGCATTTCACCCACAGTAACAAGTGCAAACAAAGATCACACCGCATATGTCATTGTCCA
This sequence comes from Eucalyptus microcorys, assembly GCA_014182515.1. Classification (NCBI taxonomy): domain Eukaryota; kingdom Viridiplantae; phylum Streptophyta; class Magnoliopsida; order Myrtales; family Myrtaceae; genus Eucalyptus; species Eucalyptus microcorys. Next base: position 40,082,811 of record CM024564.1, read on the forward strand.
ACAATGGTATATATCATTTATACATATTCATGGGACGGTAGAGACGAGGCCAATAAGTGGATTTGACCATTCTAACATACAAGGGAAGCTGTAGGATCGCGAATAATGCGACAGGGAAGCCAACCAGCCAAATAATTGGGTAAATCCATTTGAATTGTTCACTTAGGACGATCGCAAGAGCAGAGCCAAATGCCACCAACATAAAAGCCAAAGAGAGGAAGAGAAAAGTAAGGCCCAATATCATTCTTCTCGGTAGTGAGCGGCGGAAATCTTCGATTGCGTAGCTAGAAGTTAGAATAGCCAAGAACATCAAGGTGGCTGTGACAGAGGAGAAGAGAGCAAGAGCATTTGCAACTACGAATACCTTGAATGAGCCCTTTTTCAGAAAGATCGGGATTCCCGTACTGCTGTCGTTGCCTCCAGGTACTGTAAAAGCTGCGGTGAAAGTTACTGTGATGATGAGAGTCGCGACTACACTGCAAGATGATGATGTATCTTTCATCCATTGCCCTGCCTCTTTGAGCAAATCTTGACGTTCTTCTACAAAAATTTCCCAAAATGTTTTCCCCCTCCTTTCATTTGTTTTTACCAAATTCAGTTTTTTAGAAAAAGGATCACTTCTATCCTTCAGTACCTTCAGAAAAATAAAAGAAAACCTGTTAATGCATATGTAAATTAAAGCACAAAAGGGTGGGAGAAATATAAGGTGAACTGACCTTAAATTGCAGGCTTTTAAGTGAAGGGTTGCTCCTATCTTCCAGTACCTTCAAAAAATAATAATAATAATAACATAAAGAACGCTTTTCAATGTAAATGTGAATTAAAGAGTAGGAAAGGGTGGCAAATAAATAAGGTGAACTGACCTTAAACCACTGGAGTTCCCTTTGTAAAAGGAAAGCTGCTCCAGAAACATCCATTGACACACATCCTGGTTGCCATTCTACTAATGCTTCCATCAGTTGTCTCGTTGACGTATCATCGGTCAAATATGGAATTGTTTTGAATGTGTTCACTAGTCTAAACAGGTCAACATGCCGTCCATTCACGATTTCTTTTATTAGTTCTTTTGCTAAATCTTTCTCCCACATCAACTCTGGATAAAGCTCAAGGCATAAGGAGACAATTTCAGTGATTCCACGAGCTGCAGCGTCAAGGACAATGCCTGATTTTAATAGAGACTCATGTACTTTGGGAGTGTCCATATCACGTTCCATCAATAAAAGAGCTACAATTGCCAAGTCAAACGAGCGTCGGCGCCTCAAATGCGATTCTTCAAAACTTTTGATAAGAGGTGCTGCATGGAAGATAGTAAAAGCAATTTTTTCAATGATAAAACAAAATTTTAAAGAGGCTTTCACATGGCTAATTTAAGATATTAATCATGAAGCAACTTTATATGGCTTGAACCTCAAAATGCATGCATAAACTAATCAAGGATCTATCGATGAATGCACACCATGTCTCGAGAAAAAAAAAAGTGTTTTTTTTTTTAAATTGGTATATATTCAATTATTGATCGATAGATTTGTTTTCGTTTGAGCACTTTTACAGATTCCTCTGACGGATACATATTTTTTAGACTTTGAATTACATAGATTCTAATCATGTCGCTATATATGGATCAAGAGCCGGTCCATATTAATAACAATTATCTTTAAGGGAGATACTATAAATATCAACTTACACTTCAAATTTAGAGATCCCTAGTCAGTGATAAAATGAGGTCCATTCTCTAGAGATAATATCGCAATTTCATGTACCTGATTTCGTGGCAAGATTCCAGAGTGATTTCTTGAATTGCTTGAGTTTTATTGTCACCACTATGAAAAGGAGCAAAAAATCATATCAGCAAATTAGGAATTGATGACGAACAAAAAGATGCATATTTAAATTTAATTATGATTGAATTTGTTAGAAAACAACATAAATCAATCAACCTCTCACTTGAAATCCAAATGTATTATTCCCAATCATTCTACTTTGCAATTTGACTTCGAGTGAGGCTTCTTGACTAACTTTGCAAATATTATATAAGATATTAATTTGTGACATACATTATGTTTTAGATATTAACTTGTATAAGTAGATGTAGTCCTTGTCCCTTGACTTATTTGTCAAGTGGATACCTGGATGATATGCTTTTTATCGTGTCAGTCCATCCGTTAAGCAGATTAATAGAAATACCTCCCATTATCGTGACTCTGGACCTCGTGTCTTCGGCGTTGTCATATAATGTATCAACCAAGCAGAGAGGCATACCTCAAAATCCAAACAGATAGAGTGAAAACAATGTGAAATAGAGTTGCTTGAGTTGTGCATATTTAACAAAAGAAGCAGCTAGAAGTACCTACATTTATAAATACAATTTTCCCAAAAATTGAGTTGGGTGCCGCCACCAAAGTAAGACTTCATCTTCGCCAACTCTCCCAACAGTCTCAAGTTTTGTGAGGTGTCAAATCCTTTAGCTAAAGACAAGGCTATGTCTTTTGAGACACAACAACAAAAAAGTTAATTCAAGAAAATAATGAAGGAAATGAGATAAGATGAGTGACTGTGAAACCCTACCCAGATGGCCAGCCATGATGAGGCTAATCATGGTATCATATTTTGGGGTGGATATATTTTTCGCCAAGTACGAGATAACCTCCTTTTGCTTATGAGCATATGAAGTAGCAAGCCGCAGGGCTTCCTCTAAAATTTCAGATTCGGGACCAATTTTGTTTACTAATGCCCTTACCATCCTTATTCTTCCTGTTCGGGCAGCACTCTTGAGGGCCTTCTTTAAAATGTCCACATCAGATCCTTCAGGCAAGCGCTTGACCAGCTCCTCGACCATTTCATCACGTGCAAACATAACCGCAATATCGAGCACACTATAGTGTTCATCTTGAACGGTCATAACTTTGGCCATAATTTTATTGTAATCTCCAGCGAGGTTTTTCTCCACATGCTTCCAATAACCGCTCACTGCGGCAAGAAACAATGGTCGATACTCTTTATTGACCACTGCTGTTGGGATGACTGCAAAAGTTGCACATTAAAAAATCCTCAGGCTTTTGCCCTTGTTTTTTTTTTAGGTCTAGTGCATCCACTGCACCTCAAAGTTCGGATGAAATACAAATGCAAGCGAATGAATGGATGGTCATTTACTCAACATACCTTTTCCATGAGCACGTTTGTTTACTCTTTGGAAGTAATAAAGTATTTCTTTTGTGGGATTTCTCAATTATAATTCTAGATAATGAGAAGATCATATTTGCATTTACATGTCTTCAGCATTTGAATGCCGTGGATTTTAAAATGTTTTGATGGAAAAAATTCCAAATGGATGAAACGCAAAATTAATAGAAAATGAAAATTAAAAGTTCAAAGTGAGAAACCTTTAGTTTCTATTTGATTCGTTGACTCCAGGACGTCTACAAGTAAAGTTGTTTTATCAGTTGCCGTGCCTCCTGAACTTCCTTCTTCGTCAACCGCTATAATACCAATAGGAGAAATGAACATAATTAACTCTAGAAAAATAATTGCACTTTATATGCTTTAGATCATCTCTCTGTGACCGATATTTGGCTCATTCAATGCACATAATTTTTTTGTATTAAACTTAGGTCATGTTTGGCGGTTAGGATAAAATTCAAAATTTATTATATCTTACGTTTGGTGTCTTCTCAAGATAGGATAAAATCGAATATAAAATGGATATAAACCAGATAAAATTATTCCATGTGAGAGGTGAGATAAAGACGGATAGGATTTCTAATATTCATGATAGAAAGTTTTTTTTCTCAAATAACATATTAAAATTATATTTCAAAATCAATAATATTTGAATTCTAATATAAGAAATTCAAAATAACAAAAATAAAAATTTAGTTTTTAATTTAATCATATTTTTATTTATATATTCGAATTTAATTCTATCTTATAATATAAATTCAATATATAAATATATATTTATTACATATTTTAGGTGTTTTAGTATTTTAGATATATTAGTATAATTTTCTGTTTAATAAAATTTTATTAGAGAATGATGGAAGGGGAAGAAAGAAATAAAAAATAAATTAATGAAAAAGAGAGGAAAATAAAATAAAAATAAAGTAGACAATAGTATCGTGAGAGATTTTTATCATTTCCGTTTGTAAAATTTGCGATTCATATAAGTATTTATACTAAATAATATATATTATAACGTGAATATATCCGACTTTATTATTGCAATCACCAAAATATAACAAAATCCCTTAACTTTTATATCCTATCATATCCGGTCATATCCGATTAGGAATCCAAATGACCAAACATAGCCTTAGATGATGAGCTTTTAAACATAAATTAGTTAATGTTAGACTTAATGAAGATTAATGAGTTCTTTTTTCTTTTTCTTTTTTCTTTTTTCAAAATTGGTATAGTATCCGAACAGAATTAGTTTTTAGGACCTCCACCTTTCATATCTTGGGCAATGTGCTTTTAGTGAGTTTTTATTTCTAGTTGCCATTTATCTTTTTTTGTACATCAAGTCTAAATAAAATTTAATCTGTCCCCACAATTTCACGGAACAATTACAACAGAGCTATACATAAATAAAAATAAATTAATTAATTTAATTACATCAATTTCATTAATTAATATGATTAATTTATGAGTTACAATTGACATAGGATACAAGTTTAAAACATTATTACTATTATCATACCGATGCATCTCATAGATTTTTTTCTTAAATAAAGTATCTCGATTGAACTTTATTAATAGACTTGATGGTTGGGAAAAAAGAATTGATCTACTTTTTCTTGCAAAATCCATATTATTTTTTCTTGTATTTATGACAAGAACATTTCACCATCCTTGTATCTTGGACAATACGTTCGTTAGTGAATTTATTTTTAATGTTATCTTTGCATTTTGTCAGAACAATGACAACTATTACTACCGACAAGTTATTTTTCACTCAGACCGACATCAAACGATTTTATTTTTGGAGATGACTATAGTTAATTGACCAGTTCGAGGAACACTTCTTCAAAAGATTAACCTCATGTAGTCTCTTATTAATAACTAATTAACTATTTGGAACCCATTTGTTTTGCCCTCTGCTCTTGATGAAATTTCTTTGTAGGACAATTGGCTGCATATTCAATTTGCATATTAAGTAAACATAGAAAATAATTAATCCTCCCAAGGTAATTATTTAGACAAAACTCTGCCAAGAGCAAATATTCTGGTAATTAATTTTGATGAACTGGTCATGGAGTGCTCGCAAGTACTAGGATTGACAAAAAGCAATTTTATCATGACCAACAACCGTAAGGGACCTTGTGGAGCCAAGCCAAACCAAATTAGGAGATTTGACTTTAAGTTATACATTTGGCGTGTTCACTGTTCACTTGAAAGGGATAATTAAATATAAAGTAGAAAAGAGAATTGAGGAATTTTCTATAAAATTCGATATATTGAAAAGAGTGCATGGACAGCCTATTTATAGGTTTAGGCAGAGGAAATCAAAGAAATTAGGTCAAATGTATATAACCCAAATAGATATAGAAAATCATAGGAAATATCCTAAATATCTCTAAAAATATTTTAATATCATAATAAATGCAAGTTGAATTAAATAAAATCAACTTGAGTTTGAAAAATAATTTGAATAATGATACAAAATCTTTGATTAAAATTAGCTCAACAGATGAAAGGCGAGGCGGCGCATGGTGACGCGTGTGATGGCTCCAACTTCCTTTGACAAGAAGATTTCAATATGTTGATTGTCTGACGGCGGCGAGTTTGGTGGTATAGTCGACTTGAAATGAAAAGTGAAAAGTCGCGAATCGAAGGGATTGAAGTCAAGCAGCATGCATCCTTTACGATTGCCTTTGCTGTTGGGACAATAACTTAAATGGGGTTGATATGGCTAGCTTGATTACAGCAAGCAGAATATGCCAGAGGAAAAAGTTACTATGCAAAGATCCATCTTTGCTGCATTAAAAAAAAAAAAAAAAAGCCTCCATGAAAAAGAAAAGCTTGACTTGGCGACGCATAAAGATATCATAACACAACCACCATGACGTTTACTCAAATGGGAATTGGGGCATCTGGGCGAACACTATCGAGGGCAAGATGGATTTATTTTACTAAGGGTGCATCGGATAAGTGAGGTGCACTGAGTGCGAAGTGCACCCAATGCACTAGGATTGTCTTAGGAAAGAAGCCTCTGATATCAAGTTAAATATAAAGTTAAAAAGAGAATTGAGGAATTTTATGTATAATTCGATATAATGAAAAGAGTACATGAACAACCTATTTAAAGGCTTAAATAGAGGAAATTGTGCATAATCAAAATAGATATAGAAAATCGTAGAAAATATCCTAAATAGCTCTAAAATATATTATAATATCAAAATATTGCTAAAATGAATAATTATGCGCGTAGGCCAGTTAAGATGAATCAATTAGCTGTAGTTGGTGGCCACACATTGCTTTTGCAATTTAAGTTCGGGGAAATTAATTTTTTTTGGGTCCCTCTAGGTTGGGAAATCTCACTTCAATCTCTATATTTTGTTTTGTTACAATTCCCCTCCTTATACAGTTCTGTGGTGACAATTAAGTCTCCGTCAAATTTAAAGGGACAAAACGTGTTATTTGCCCGAATAATTTTAAAGTAAGTCTTTTCAAGAAAGAATAATTATAATGCTGATAATTTAGTTGAACTTTTCAAATTATTAAGAGATCATTTTCCGTTGGTGTAGGTTTTCAAAGTAATCATGGTATGAAATAACGCCAATTTTGGTCTTTTTCAGTTCTAAGGTTCATATTATGAAAACACGGAAATCAAAATTTCTACCAAACGTATTCTCATTGAGAACTTTTGGAAATGAAAACAAGAAATTGCAAAATTTCCTCTTACCAAAAAAATTCCCCTAGAATCCTACAAATTACTTTTCTTTCACACTCTCTCCCTCTCTGACAAGGATTTTATAAAAAAGAATGTCCGGACACTTATTAAGTAATGAAATAAAGAAATACAATTTTCAATGCATTTTCTGTCCATGATATTGCTTAAATTACTTTGAAATCAACACACAGAAAGCGAAATTTTTCCGATTTTTCCATCGTCTTGTGGGATCAAATCAGAACAACAAAGGAAAGAAAGGAACATGCCTGGCGGTGGTGGCAACTTCGACCCGCTGCTTTGGATATCCATGGAGGATTCTTTGCCGTGAATTCTCAGGAGCACTGTAGCTGAAGCAGAGAGTGTATTTTTACGTGGTTGAAGTCGAACTTATTTTGTGTTATCATGGAGATCTCCTTTTATAGATGGACTTGTGGATGGAGCCCAACCTCCCGCCGGAGATGATGTACCATTGTCTTTTCCTGAATAACGTCTTCATTTCCGAATTTTATGACATCAGAAATTTTATGGAAATTCCTTTTATTCACAAAAGTGTAAATTTGGAAAATTCACTTGAAAAATATACAAGCGTCACGGTATTACTCTTTTTTCTTTTCTTCCACCATCCCCTGCTTTGCAAACAACATATTTCTATGGATTTTTTTTCCAAGTGCACTAACGGTATAGAAATTTATTTTCATAAGCAGGTTTTATAAAATGACACATATGCAATTTTAGTTTCAGCATGTAGATTTATTCCATGAACAGATTTATACCTCCATTCTAAGACTGCTTGTGTAAAAAAAAGGGGGAAAAAAAGACTTTCACACTAACGGTGTATGACATATGAATCTATTTCAACAGGCTTTATTCTCATTTTCTTCAAACAAGCAGGTTTTGAATAATGAAACATAACTAATTATTTTGTAAGTAACTTAATTATTGGAAAAATAAGGAATGAAGAGGAAAAATTTAGATGGATAGTTAATTAATGGAATTAGTAAAAACAAAGAAGGAAACGTTTTTCATCTGCATCGTGAGACAAGCACGTTTGCAAGTATGAATTCGTGTATGAAATTATTGAGGACTCTTCTCAAATTGTATACATGTCACACAAGAGGATGGAGAGAAAAGAGATTTATAAGGTCATTGGCATATAGCAATTGACTCTTAGGCAACTCTTATTCTATAGTAGGCAGAAATTACTCTTATTCCAGTGACAAGTTCATGTAAAATTTAATTTTTATGATGGAAAAAAAACTTAATCGTTGGAAATATAAGGAATGAAGAGGAAAATTTTAGATGGAAAGTTTTAATTAATGGAATTAGTAAAAACAAAGAGGAAACGTTTTTCATCTGCATTGTGAGATAAGCACGTTTAAAAGTGTGAATTCGTGTATGAAATTATTGAGGACTCTTCTCAAATTGTGTATATGGCACGCAAGAGGAAGAAGAGAAAAGGGATTTGCAAGGTCATTGGTATATGGCAATTGACTCTTAGTCAACTTTTATTCTACAGTAGGCAGAAATTACTCTTGTACAGTGTAGATCGAGGATGTTCAAAACTTTTACATGATCCAATAATGGCGAGCATTTATAGAATGCTTTACAGATAGGCACGATGTAACTGGCCAAAAGTAATGGCTTTCACAAAAGTAAAAGAGCACAATAATACAAGCCAAATAGCCAATCGATGATGTCATTGAAGCTACATGATCCAATAATGGCGAGCATTTATAGAATGCTTTACAGATAGGCACGATGTGACTGGCCAAAAGTAATGGCCCCCACAAAAGTAAAAGAGCACAATAATACAAGCTAAATAGTCAACAGAAGATGTCATTGGAGCGAAGACTGCTGCCAGAGTTCCTCAATAAAAGGACATGACAATCTTGCCTCTTTTCAAATCAAAAGTGGAGAAATAGCTTTCACGTGGATGAAGACTTAAAGTTAATTTGTGCTGTCACGGACTTTCTCTGTTTATACATACAATTCCACACGGAGCCAAAGTTCCAGCCGCACGTGATGTACCCATTTTCTTTTTTTCGACGTTTCGTTTGTTTTGCGAATTTGTAGCCTTTCTTAAAATTTATTTTTCAAAAAGTAATTTTATAATATTTGGTATTCAACTAAAACATTAAAATGAACTAGAAAATATTTTCCGTCATTCAATATAGAAAATTTAATTCGATTTTCCTCTGTGCATTCATTTTAATGAATATGTTTTATTTTTCTATTTTTCTAAAAATAGATTTTAAAATTTTTAAAATTTTAATTTTCTTTCTACTTTTTTCTTTTTATTTTTTATTTTTTCCTTTTATTTTTCATTTCCCTTTTTCTTCTTCTTTGGTCGATCGTGGCCATGGCAATGGCCGGCAATCGCCCACACCGAGCCTCGAGCTCAAGGCTCGTTAATTTGGCAAGGCCCAAGGCCAGCGAGCTTGAGCCTATGGTGAGGCTCGCGCTTGCCAATCAAGCAAGCCTCGAGCTCAACACTCATCGGAGGTCGACAATCTCGAGGTCGATATAAATGGACACCCACCGAGCTACGAAAACATGCCGGGTCAGTGAAAAGGGCTTTGGGCTATGAAAGCATGTCGAATCTCAATGCTTCAAGGAGCAACTTGAACATGAAGTATTACTCAATCTTCAAGGAAGCATTACATTATTAGAGCAAGAACGGATATTGCATTCATTAAAGACGTAGATCATTTGAGCTACTCTAGAATGCACATTTCAAAGCTCAGTGGAGTTTTCATCAATTCAATCAAGGTTTATGCATAATGACTTTACCATGTTTGCATCACCCAAATTTCTACAGGAGAGAATTGTCGCTCAAGACAAAAGCATGGATTTCTTAAGAATGCTAAATGAGAGACTTTCAGTTAAAAAGAACTTTCACTCGCTCTCATTTAAAATGGCTATTTTAGGAGAATTACTCCATCTCACTATCAACAAACCAACAAGGGTTTGAGAATTCTCGCAAGCAGTACGACCCTACCAATCTAAGAGGTCTTTAACAGGGACCGTAATGGGGGCTTGGTCAATGGCTTAACAAAGGCACTCTTTGAGTCAATGCAATTGAAAGAACAATTCTATAATGATCTCCGGGTTTACAAGTCAAGAACCCTACAAAATGAGAAAGAAATAATCTTGCTCGCACTTCTTCGAGCGATTCTTAAAACATGTGAATCCCTACGTTAATTCAGGTGTCCTAATCTGAAGAGACTTTGTAAGGAACGTAACATAGGTTGGGTTCACGGATTGAGAAACGAAATGATCATTAGGCTCAAAATATGTATGAAGGGTGAGAGTTGGTGATCATCTTGGCATTGCTACCAGTTTTCTTTTCCACATCGGGGATTGTCTTCATGAAGTGCCCCATTGATTGTAAAAACTCAGCATTTGAGTTCTTTGAGTATCGCTCCATTGAGATTCAATTCTTGCAATTGACAGTCATCTATCTTGACTATCTTTTTTCATCTATGGGCAATGGCTTTGCTTTTACCAGGCACATTGCTTTTTCACGCCCCTAGTTTTCGTGCATTTTTTCTTTACTTCTTTTCGTGGGCAGTGGCCCTACTTTTACTAGGCACACTGCTTTTTCATGCCCCTTAGTTCTATTTTGATTTCTATGCATGCGTCAAGCAATTACACTTTGAATAACACTCGAACTTTCAAAGGTCTTCATCTGCCTTTTGCCTTGCCCCAGTGTGGGAGATGATCGCCAACTGGGTTTGAAGAAATGAAATTGCAGGCTCAAGTGGGCAATGCAAAGGATATAAGTGTATAAGATAGAGAAAGAAATGCTCTTCATCATCCTAAGGCACTTAAATTACCACATGAATTCAATGTAATAGCACGACTTGAAGATTAATGCAAGTGAAAGCAAGAAAATTTCTTTTCATTTTCCTCACCTCATGATGCCATCTTACTTTCAATTTGCCCCGATGTGGGGTGATTCTTGATAGTGATAATTTGAAAAAGATCTTCACAAGTGTATAAGGCTCAAAGTGGTTAAGCAATGGATCACATTTTGTGTTTGGGATAAAGAAATGAATTGCCCCTCATCATTTCGGTCGTTGTACCTTTTGCGAGAGAACTCTTCACCTTGGAAATATGGAACTTCCTACACTCATCTCACAAGTGTATAAGTAGGGGACTGTGTATAAGATAAGGCTTGCCTTTCATCATCCTGACATGTCTCATTCAGCATTCTTAAGCATTGATGTCACTCCATTAAATTGTCTATCTTGACAAATCTCCATATGAAATTGGTGAGTTAAATAGGCAAAATCACTATCAAAATTCTCTTTTGAGAAGAATTCAACAATTTAAGCATGAGAACCTTTTGTGACTTCAAAACATATAATTCATCACACTCAAAAATGTTTTTACGATTTTGGCCATTCATTCAAAGAATTGTCCCACGAAGGCACCATCTCAATAGTAAGTGTTCTTGGATTGCCCCTATCGAAAGGGAACACACATTAATTGATCAATCGAGACTGAAAATATGGTATTCAGTTTGATAGACACTCCATTCTTGCTTTTGCCCCTGATGTGCTTTTTCAGATTCTTTCTCATCAGGCCAAGAAAGTAATGCTCAAACATAAAGTAAATGAGTCAGAAAATTAAACGGGGCTTAACCTAATGCATGCTTTTAAAAATGGCTTGAAAAATGATTTTTTTTTTTTTTGAAATTTTTGGAGGAAGCATGGAGAAGCCTAGTCCTCAGAGTTCTCCTTGGATGATATTTTCTTTTCATTGTTGGATATCGTCACCGGGCTAGTTTGATGTACCTCATCATGTCCTCAAAATTGGAAATAAGATTGTAATTTCATTGAATGGAGTCAAATGAATTACATTATTGGAATGGAAAATGCAAACAAGCAAATCCTAAAAACGAAAGCAATAATTGAAAAATCTTAGAAAGTAGGAAATCCTAAAAACTTGAGATCCTAGAAAGCATAAAAAAGACTCCTTCGTAGAGGAGTGTGAAGACAAGAACTCCTTCACTCAGTGGCAGCATTTGCGTCTCCGTCATGGTTGGGCAGAGGGTTTTTCTGATTACTGCTGAAAGCGAACGCCTTTGTATCCAAGAGGTCTTGGACCTTATGCTTCAAAACATAGCAATCATCAGTGGAGTGACCAACCTCTCCCATGTGATAGTCACACATTTTGGAGGGATTATATGCAGGATGATGCTCGGGATTTGGTCGCTTCGGCTCAGTAAAGAGTAATCCTTTTTTCTTGGAGGACAGGCAAAACTTTGGATAGGAGTCCAGGAAGAGGCATGAACTGTCTTCTAGCATTGCGTCGTTGACCCGAGAACTGATGCCCTCCACCTTGTTGCTCAATAGAAATCTTAATTACTAGAGTGCGATTCGGTTGAGAATAGGCCACATTAATCTCAGTTTCAAGGTCCTTCTCTTTCTTAGTAGAAAACCTCTTGTTAGATGGCTCAGTAAACCACCCTTCTCTTATCCCCATCTCAATTTGTTCTCCCACGGGAATAAGTTGATTGAAGTTTTCGACGTATGTGCTGGCAATTCGATTACGGAACTCAGAGGGGAGAGTCTTGACAAACAACTTCATCAACTCCTTATCGGTAGGCTCAAGAGTGATTTGAGCTGCCAAATTTCACCATCTCACGGCATACTCCTTGAATGACTCGCTCCTCTTTTTCTCCATCCTCTCAAGATCCTCTCGGGAAGGTGCAATGTCCATGTTGAACTTGTACTGCTTGAGAAATGCATCGGCCACTTCATTCCAGGTGTCGAGAAGGTTCACATTCTTCATGACATACCAGTTCAGCGCAAGCCCGGTCAAACTTGCATGGAATGATTGAATCATGAATGGCTCGTTCTTAACATATTGAGTCATGTGTACATGGTACATCTGCAAATGAGCTTTTGGGTATGAAGTACCATCGTATTTCTCAAAGTCTGGCATTTTAAACTTCTTTGGCATCTTGACCTTCTCATAGACTAACAAGTCAAACAGGAGTAAACTTTGTGACTCTTGCAGTTGCTTCATTTTCTCTTCAAGCTTTGCGAAGTGTTCATCCTGCTCCGCCTTAGGGATGTTGTCAAGCTTAGGCTTTCGCACATTGATCGGTGATGAGTCATCTTCCAGGTCAAGTATGTCGTCATCACCCAATTAGGCCTCGTTTGCCTACCTCGGGACAACTATCTCGAGGAGAGCGAGTGCCGGAGTCGAATTCGCTCGGAGGGATTGAATTTGAGTTGTCAGTATCTGCATAGAGGTGACTAACTGTTGGAGTTGTCCTTCCATAGTGGAGATACGATCACGCATTTCGGCTTGATTGGCCATTCTAGCTCTTAATTGTGTAATAATGGACAAAGGTGAGGGATCCGTTATCACCTAAATTGAAATGAATGAAAATATATAAGTACGAGGTGTAAAAAGAGAATCAATCCAAGACAATGATCTATCAATTTTTTTTTTTCATTTTTTTCATTTATTCATGAAAAGTTCGTACAAGAAGAGCATTTCCTAAAAATGGACTAGGAAAATAAAGATAGACACCCTAGCAAAACCGAATTTTCTAGATATGAATTGAAAATAAATTCTCCAATTTTTTTGCAAATGATTCACTGCATAGCAATTTCCTCATTTCATTTCTAATTGACAAATGAATTAGATCAAACGACTAACCTAGATTGTTATGAATGGACCAAAAGTATGACAAAGTAAGTAAATTGCATAGTATAGGGATAGAAGACTTACTTCACCAAGGAAAATCAATGGCAATCACATAGACATGCGCATGAGATGTGAGGCTTGATTTCTACTCTATACAGGCTCAACAAAGTGGAGCCATAAGGATGATCGGACTAGCCACGGGCGTGTGGACTATGTCGGGTCCTCGTGACTCCGGCTTGGTCAAAGAGCTGACCCAAGTCGCGAGCATGCGGACCGAGATGGGTACTCTTGACACCAAAAAAGAAACTTCGGATTGAGATAGGCGACTCGTACCGCGGGTAGGCGATCGGAGTGGCATTCATCTCAATACCATCCTAAATAATCCTATGCGGCCCAAGTCTGGCGGCAGGTTGTGTGTGCAAAAGTGTAATGTAAATGCAAAGCATGCACGACAGTTTATATCAAGCAACACTTCATATATGAAAATAAACCATACATTCCTACACCTCCTTGCAAAACAAAGGTTAACAAACACTTCCCCTTATACCTCACATCCTGCAAAAACATTTAACACCTTAAACGTTAGGGACGTACCTGGGATCCTCGCTCCTAAACAAAATTTTTCAAAAGAAGAGAAAATTGGCCTAAGTCCACTAAGAGTTTTGACTCAAGTCCCCAGTGGAGTCGCCAAGCTGTCGCGACCAAATTTTCCGGGGTGAACCACCTAGGGTTTGGCTAATGGATTATTAAGCATATACTTAACTCATGCTCTCCCAAACCCATACCAATTCGCGACTTATGTTTCAAATTCATAACATGCAAACAGATTTTATTTAGGAGTCGCCACTAATCTATTTTTTTGGTGGGTCGATTAGAAACCCAAGTAAAGTAATGAGAGTTTAACTTCACTCCTACGAACCAGAGACTATGGGTACGGGAACTTAGTTACACTAGACTTCTCTAATGCCCTTTCAGTACCATCATCTTTTATTTTGAAAAAAAAAAATGTTTGGCAAGCAGCTTTGATTGATTTTAAATCTATTTTCCTAACATATGAGGTGATCACACGGGTGCACAAACCACCAATTTAACACCCAAGAAAGCGATGAATAAATTACAGAACTTACCTCAAAGCAACGAAAGCATCTGCAATGTTAAATCAGAATTCACATCAACAACCTTAGATATGATTTCTAATTAACACACAATTTCTTTTTCTATTTCACTTATTTAATGAAAATCATGCCATATGCAATGCAATATAACTAAATGACCTAATTCTAATGACATGCAATTTCTAATTAAATGGACCTAACAACAATCACTAGATGGCATGCATTTCATGAATCTAATCCTAATGACACACACATGACACTTTTCTACTTAAAAGAATGCAATTTATCCTAGAAAATAAAACTAATTCAACCTAAGACATTTTTATATTTTTTATGAAATTCGAAATTAGGTAAAATGTGAAAATTATCCAACTAGATCAAGATTCTATTCAATTTGTAATAGGAATTAGGCTAAGCCAAATATTAATTTAAACTAAAATATTATCTTAAGCTAAATAATCCTAAAATGCAATCTATCTAAGAAAATACCTAAACTTATAATAAATTAAAAAATATATCTAGAATTAAACTAAGTGCAATTTTACCCTAATGTGCAATGATGTACAAAAGATGCCCTAATTCTATATGACATATGCATGATGACTTTTTTTATTATTATTAATTTCGGAATTAATAATTGCTAAATAATTAAACATGCAATCCAAGTTAAAAATGTAGCAGCCTAAATTGATTGATTTGATTTTTATTTTTTTGATTTTTTGATTTTTTAATTTTTCGAAATAAAATTTCTATTCTAAATATGCAAACCCTAGAACAAGAAATAAACCTAATTCTAGCCTACATTTTTGGATTTCTTTTTTAAGAAAATAAAATCAACTTAAACGGCACGACAACAAATCAAAGCAAGATATCCAAATTGACGAACCGTATCTCACGCGTGAGATCGGGTTGGCCAATTTTAGCCGTTGACAATTTCCGAGGAATTTCTTCCAATCAAATCATTGAACAGAATCGATTAAAGTGATCTTGTAGCCATTTGAAGATAAAGATGGAAAGTCATTTGATTATGGCCGCTCATACAATCAAAATGTTGATTTCCATAAGTAGATGCTTTCCAAAAGGGAATTTGTCTTCAAGATTGATTTCATTAATTTGTGATTGATTCCATCAATAAATTTAAAAAAGGTAAGTAAAATCCTTTGCCGAGAACTAGATGTTGTAGGATAAATTCCTAATAAGTTTATTCTGAATCGTGTCACAAAATCGATAAGTCCGATTCTGATTTCTTCATTGTTCAGGACATGATCTCAATCTGGATTTTGTCGAGTGGAGAGTACTTCTGGGAACGAATGGACTTTGGCAAACGTCTTCAATATCACCTCGAAGCAACTTCCAATGCAATTTGTTCTTCAAAATAAGAGCGAAAACCAAAAAGTTTTGTTATCTTCAAAATTGGTAAAAGTTTTCTCAACAATGTTTCAGTGAATTCACCTACCCATGAGCCACTCTTAATTGGGTTTTTCTAGTATAACAGTCATTGGATTACTGTGATAACAACATATTATTATAAGTCACAAATTCTTGAAGGAGTGGACCCGATAACAATTTATAATTATTTATTATTTATTTTTTGTGTCCTCACTAGCAGTGTAGGCTTAGCTTTGGTCATCGAGCAAACATAGCCTCCAAGAGTATTGGCCATATGTTCTAATTCAATAAAATATCGTGCAAATTCTTAATTGTCACCAATCTACTATTTGTCCATTATTTAGTAATTCGGATTTTCTAAAGTCTTTGAGGTTACGAGGCATATAAAATCCATTTACTTTTTTTTTATCGAAATAACCATTGAATTTATGCCAATCACAACCTTGCAAAAATTCCGGTAACATGTCTTTTGGCAACCAGAAAGGGAGAGTACAATGTCTTGCCGCATTACTAGAAATGTGTTGTCTTTAGGATTCTGGAGCCAATGACTCCAATAATCAAGAGTCGAGTCCGGACTCATCAAGATCCTTTGAGGCTGGGGATGATCCTGGATATGAGAGCACCGTCTCCCGAGCATGTAAAAATCTGAAGCAGAGAAGTATTTTCACGTGGGTGAATTCGAAGTTATTTTCTGTTCTCTTAGATCTTTCCCTTTTATACATTTGTTTTCGGTCAGACCTTTTTTATACATTGACTTGTGGATACACACGCGCGCATATATAGCAATTACTGAATGTTGACTTCATTTCCAAATTTTATGACCTTTAAAATTTTATGGAAATTCATTTTATTTACACTAGTGTAATTTTGGAAATTTATGAGAAAAAAATACCAGCGTAATTTCACATAATTATTCGTTTTGTTTTCTTCCACCGAACCCTTCTTTGCAAACAAAATATTTCAATGGATTTTTATTCCGTGTACTGGTGGTGTAACAATTTCATTAAATAAACAGGTTTAATAAAATGAACACATATAATTTTCTCGTTAGCGTGTAGATTTAGTCTATAAACCGGTTAATGTTTTTCTTTTGAGACTGTGTTGTGTAAAAACGACTTCTATACGGATTTTTATGAAGTATAAGTTTTACTTCGACATGCTTTTATTCTGTACAATAGCGGAATTTTCTTCACACAGGTAAATTTTAGACAATGATACGTTACCAATTTATATCTTTTGTAAATAGGTTTATAATTCTACTTGAAAACTATTTGTGTAACAAAAATCTTTGACAATGACGATGTGTGTAATATATATATTTATAATAGTTTTATTCACTGCAATTAGATTCGCACTTTCTAAACAAGGAGAAAATCATTCTCTTTGCCTCTTTTTACTTTGCTATTATTTTCATCACCAAAATAATATATATATATATATATATATATATATTCAAAACATAATTTGAGTTTGAATCAGGTGCTAATATGCCTTTTTCATTATAGAGATACATCGGCATATTTAACTTTATTTCATAGAATGGGAACATTGAGATCATTAATTAATAAATCAGGTGCTAATATGCCTTAACGCAGGTATTCTCGAAAGCTAAATATCACAATTTCTTCTAAGAAAAAAATTAATTGACTTAATATGGAATTTATGTTATCTTTGAAAAAGCAAGGAAAATGGGGAGGACACAAATTTAGATCGAAAGTCAACTGATGAAATTAGAGCTTACAAAATAAAGATGGAAGGTTTTTCACGTGCATCGTGGGGCAGAGACGTGTCTGAAAATGTGCAATTAATGTATGAAACTATTAAGCATTTTTATCTGCTATAATTGTACACTTGTCACGCAAGGACGTCCTTTGGATAATCCCTTTTTGGCACAACATTTTTTTTTTTTTGGTCAAAAATAGTGCATTCATTTATTCATCAAAGCGAGGATTACATGAAAACGACGTATGGGTATCTTGAGCACAAAATATTCCAAAGGGATTATGGGGATCGTCCAAGTTGGGGGAAGGATTTTGTCCAAGTTGGGGGAAGGATTTTGCCAAAGGTCGCCGGCCCCAGGGTGCGGCATTCTTGCCTCATCTCCAAAGTTCGTATGACGCCATTGCTTCGCTTACATCCTGAAATGAAAAGATATGGACGGTACAACAGAGAGACAGGTTTCGTCCTTGAGCCGTGCTACTTGAACAGACAAGCAGAGCCTGAACACATTTCAACTCCCCGTGATGGCGCCACAGTAACTAAGGCTGCGTTTGTTTTGATTTTTTTTTTTTTTTTCTGTTTTTAAATTATTTTTTTTATTTTTTTGTTTCTAGGAACAAAAAATGAACAAAAACACGTTTGTTTGTGTTTTTGTTCCAAAATTATTTTTTTGTTCCTTAAACACATCTCAATGTAAAACAAAAACAAAAAAAAAGTTGTTTCTTGTTTAACACATTTTAAGAACACTTTTTTCTCTCTTTTTTTCTTCTTTTTTCTTCTTTTTTTCTTTCTTTTTCTTTGGCCGGTCACCGGCCTCAGCCATGGCCGGCGACCGGCAATGCCATCGAGGGCCGGCGACCTCGCCGGAGCGTCGCCGGCTCCCGAGCGAGGCTTGGCCTCGCCGAGCCACCGCCCGGTCGGTGTCGCCCGGCGGTGGCCCGGCGACGCCGAGCCTCGCCGGCCACTGGGCGAGCTCGGCCTCGCCGGGGGCCGGCGAGCCTCACCGTGGCTGGGCGAGGCCGCCCGCCCTCATCGGCCAATCACCGGCCATGGCCAAGGCCGGCGACCGGCCAAAAGAAGGAAAAAGAAAAAAGGAAAAATAAGAAAGAAAATAGAAAAATAAAATAAAAAT
Source organism: Eucalyptus microcorys (assembly GCA_014182515.1). Lineage (NCBI taxonomy): Eukaryota > Viridiplantae > Streptophyta > Magnoliopsida > Myrtales > Myrtaceae > Eucalyptus > Eucalyptus microcorys. The sequence goes on from CM024564.1 coordinate 40,101,721, forward strand.
ATTAAAAAATTAAAAGAAATAAAAAAAATTATACAAATTTACTAAACGCGTTTCTATTCTTTTTATATTTCTGAACAGATTTACCAAACGTGTTTTTTTGTTCAAAAATTATTCCCTGAAACAGAAATATTTGTTTCTATTTCTATTCTCAGAAACAATTTTTAAACAGAAATGTTATCAAACGCACCATAATTCTAAACTTCGAGGGTATTTTTTGGTGAGAGAGAGAGTCAGATCATTCAGTCCACCAAATTGGGACGGAGTAGTCATTTGCCTTTCATAGAGATAATATTAAAAAAATCTTAAATTTATTATATTTGTACCAATTTAATTATGAATATTTTAATTTAATTAATTTAATTATAAACCTTTTGATAATTTGTCAATACAATTCCTTTAGTTGATTTTATACCAAAAAATTGTGGTTATAGATATCCATCGTTTTATATGACACGATCTATGTTAATATAGATAATTTTTTTAAAAAAGTTTGGGAAAAAACTTATAGAATTGGCTACTCAATATTTCTCTAGTATCAAAGGAAGACTCACTTGCCTCATGGTAATGGGCAATGATGAACCTATTGGTCCATTCGAAGAAGGAACACCACTATCACCAAATACCGTGATTTCATCCGCAGGAAAAACATGAGCCAGCTTTAATTTTAGACTAAAATTATGTGGAGGTAACAATTCAAAGAAGTCGATAAATTAGTACGTTAGTGTAATGTCCATATATTTGTTATAGTGTTGGTGATAATTCTAGACTAAATAATGTGAAGTTAACAATTCAAAGAAGTTGATTTTTTATTTTTATTTTTTTGGTATTGAAAAGGGTGAAGCCCAAAAGTTACTACAAAACTCGCCTAACGAAACTAAATCCAACATGATCTCCTATCAATAAAGGAATCAAAACTCTTGGTGGCTTATCCAAGATTAAGGTGTTATTCGCATCACAAGTTAATAATTATATCGACGTTATAATAATGCACTGATTTAAAATTTACCAACAGCTACAGAAATCTACCAACTAGGAGAAGTTTTTTAAATTTTCCCTTGATTGGACGCTGAGCTCGTCCTTGCCGACATGAAAAATGGGGGAGAAAATAGAGAGAAAAACCATGCCTATCATCATCTTCTTAGGCAGCAAGTAGTGAAGTCTTTTGCCAGGTATCGGTGTTTACAGGTTCAGGGGCCAAACTCGTAATTATCTCACCGTGATGCGATGATAAACATCAAATAACACCTTGACGCGAGGTACACTGGCAACCAATAAATAGCAGTAATTCAGGTTTTTACGAGGTACACTTGCAACATGTGATACCCAATGACTAGAGGTGGCAAAATGGGTCTTAAACTCATATATAACCAATTTAAATCATAAATAGGTCATATATGAATCACTTATTTCTTTGCAGAAGCTTGTTAAATGGGTTTAATAATTAAAAACTTAAGATAGGTGGGTCTTAAGTGGGTCTTAAATGAGTTAGATTTAGAACCCATTTTCAACCAAAACCTCACAATCTCTCTCTTCCCTCTTTAACTTAACAAAAATATTTTCTTTTATAAAAATGGAAATTATAATTATTTTTTATTTTAATTTTCTTTTCTTTTTTATTTTCTTTTTTTTTTTTTTTTTTCTTTCTTCTTCCTCCTTCCAATGGTCAACACGGTGATGGCTGGCGATCGGCTAGGTGAGCCTCGAGCTCGCCGGAGGCCTTGTCGACATCGAGCCTCGCCGATCCGGCAAGACTCGAGCTCGCTAACGTCGGGCAAGGCTCGAGCCTCGCGATCTAGCGAGCCTTGAGCTCGCTGGATCCGGTGAGGCGAAGGCCTCGCCGGCGTCGGCGAGGCTCAAGCCTTGCGATCCGGGCGAGCCTCGAGCTTACCGGTGTTGGGCGAGCTCGAGCTCGCCGGCAGACGGCGAGCCGGAGGGTGGCCGCGGCCGACCAAAGAAGAAGAAGAAGAACAAAAAAAAAAAAAAAAAATTAAAAATTATATTCTTAAAAAATAAAAATAATTAAAATTTTAATTTTTTAAAAATAAAAAATAATTAAAATTAGATTTTTTTAAATAATTATTTAAAATTTATAAAAAATTTCCATTAAATTTGTATTGTATAAAACTATTTTAGCAATATCATTTTTAAAATATATATATAAGTTTTCTTAAGTTTAGTTAAATAGGTCGGGTATGGGTCAAGTATAGATCGGGTCGGGTATGGGTCAAAAATTTTGCACAAAAATAAATGAGTAATAAACGGGTTAAATTGATAGATTTGGGTCAAACCATTTATAACCCGACCCAAACCACCCATTTAACGAGTCTACCAATAACCAAAGGACGGCGGATTAGCTGCATTTGAATAGTCCTAAAAGGCTAAACCACCATGGGAATCACGTTTTACACCACAGAAAATAAGTGTCCTAAGAACATGATGCATTTGAATGTTTGACGATCCTCATCGCAAATGATCCTCCAGCCCAACGGTGCCTTTGACCAAATCAACGCCCAGGTCAATGCCTTAATTGAGCGACGGGGAAGACAGCTACCAAAGTAGTTCATTGTCTTGTCCTCAGGACGATGTCGACTTTTGCTCCACAAATTAGTTGGGATGTGAATGTATTTGGGTTATTTCATTGTCTTGTCCTCTTCGGTAGATAAGTGCTGTGACTTTTATTCAGCTTTTTATGGAGACCACATATTGTTGTTTGGTTAATCTTCACTTCTCTTATCTCAATAGATTCTTAAATTAAGACAACCCCACCTTCAGTGAAATAAGGCCCCAGGCGTGAGTACCTCGTTTTATGGCAGCATTCGAGAGTGTTTTCTTGAACAACTGATATGCTGCAACAGCGGAGGAGAGAAGAAATGTAGCGATAGATTTGAAATACCAAAGCTGCAGGATGCGACTATACTTTGTTGGTTAGAATTATATGCAAACCAAATACGAGTGATACGCGCAAGTTGAGAGCACTAGCCCAAAAAAAGAAAAAAAGCGCACGCGTCTGCTCAATCATTGAAAAAAGAAAACGTTAGTGGAGGAAGAAGAAGAAAGATAGAGCTTACTATAGAAATCAACTTTAATTGTCCGAGGATGGAAAAGCATCAATTTAAATCTATAATCTATGGCATAGATATTTTTAATTACAAAAAGTTCTATGGGGATCTTTGTAAATTACCATTTCAACCATTGTTTAACATACATAATAATTATTCATTAATTTCCATTTATGGATTTCGGGCCGAAGTTGAGAATGATATTGGATTTACTTTATAATGTAGAGGTCACGAACAAGGAGAAATTTCAAGGGGAAGTTAGAGAAGGCCTTTTCTGCCTTTGTTAATTTTGCTTGAATTATCTAAAAAAAGAAAAAAGTTAATGCAACCTGTGCTACCTAGAAATCCAACTTAACTAGTTTTCGTACCTACATTTGGCAATTTAATTGTTACTGGGGACTTATGGCTATATAATATATATATATACAGAATGTTGACTTCATTCCCATATTTTATGACGTTAAAAATTTTATGGAAATTCCTTAGTGTAAATTTAAAAAAATTTACAAGAAAAGATACAAGTGTAATTCACATAATTATCCTTTTTGTTTTCTTCCACTATCCCCTTCTTTGCAAACAACATATTTCGATGGATTTTTTATTCCTTGTATTCAATGATGTAAAAATTTCTTTAAACAAACAGGTTAATAGAATGTACATATATAATGTTATTTTTAGCATGTACATTTATTTCATGAACGGGTTAATGTTATTATTTCGAGACTAAATGTGTAAGAAGACTTTCATATTGACAATTAATATAGTATAAAGTTTGTTTCAACAAGCTTATATTATGTACAGTAGCAATGTAAAATTTTCTACACACAAGCAAGTTGCATACAACGACGCACAATAAATTTTTGGTCATAAGTTTTTATTTCCATTCGAAGTCTATTTGTGTAAAAAAATCTTTGACGATGACGATGTATGTATCATAGAGAGAGAGAGAAAGAGAGAGAGAGAATATTTTTATTCACCGGAATTAGATTTTTATTTTTTAATATGGAGAAAATCATTCTCTTTGCCTCTTTTTATTATAATATTATTTTCATCGCCAACTAAAAAGATATGTGAAATATAATTTGAGTCTGAATCACGCTCAAAGAGATACATTGACAACTTTAACTTTCTCACATAGAATGATAACAACATCGTGATCAATTAACAGATTATACATATATATATATGTTTAACTCTACAAAGCTTAATATCACAACTTTTTTCTAAGAAAAAATAATTTTCTAATTATGGGATTTATGTTATCTTTGGAGAAAGCAAGAATATGGGGAGGGTACAAATTTTGGGCGGAAAATTAATTAATGAACTTAGCTCATTTTTTAAGAGATAAAGAAGGAGCGGATTTCATGTGCATGGTGGGACAGAGACACGTCTCAAAGTGCAATTATGTATGATGTTATCAAGCATCTTATCTTCTCTAATTGTACACGTGTCACATAGGGACATCATTGTACAACTAACCTTTTGACCCGCCGTTGAGTAACTTATAACGCATTTAATAAACATTATGTTTCCCAAAATAATTTTTGCTCAATTTTTTTTTTTATTCCTAAGAATAATTTCTTAAATTTTAAAGATGCTTAGTAATTATCAAAAAATTTTAATCCTAGGATAGAATTATGTTTGGTAGAATTCTTAAATTTTTTTATTTCTTTTAATTTTTAAATATTTTTATTATTATTTTATTATTTTTCTTTTTTTCTTTTCTCTTCTTCTTACTCCTTTGTGGCTAATCGCCGACTATGATGGTAGTCAGCAATTGGCTGGACGAGGTCTTACGAGTTTGTCGGAGTCTCACCTAGCCATCGCTAGGCTAGGCCTTATCAGGTGGCGCAAGGCTAGGCTTCACCTGGCCATTGTGAGGCTCACCCTTGCTCAAATTTGGCAAGGTGGAGCTGCCAAGTGAGCTTTCGAAGAGCTCGTTAAATCTCACCCAACCGGTTTCAGTAACCGACGGTGGCGACAATAGCCATTGACCGGTTGGGAAGAATAAGAAGAAGAAGAGAGAGAGAAGCAAAATAAGACTTAATTCTAAAATTTATTCCTGAGAGTAAGAAGTAATTTTTTTTACTTCTTAATTTTGTTCTAAATATATTTCCGAAAATAAAAATTCATCAAATAAATTTTCATTCTTTTATTATTTCGAAAAATAAAAAAATAAAATTAATTATTCTTGAAAGTGTTACCACGCCACCTTTGAAATTGTCGTCGAAGGCACGAAAGCACGATGGCTCCGGGAGCGGCCCTTGAAAATGCCGTCGAAGTCGCGATGGCTACTGGAGCTCCTCTCCCCGAGGGCGTGATGTCCTTGCCTTTTCTCAAAAGTTCGTATGACGTCATTGCTTACATCCTCAAGAGGAAAGCTGGGTCGTGTCCTGACATGGATTTTGACACTTGCATGTTGCCTCGACATGAGATGATGGTGGAAGAAGAGCGATATAACCAGTGCAAATTTTACGGGAGTGGAAAAGCTTCACTTTAGATTTATAATCCATGGGTGGATCCTTGTGAATTACCTTTTTGACCATTACTTGGAAAACTGGATTATCGTGCATTAATTTTCTGTCATTAATACATTTGGAAATTTCGGACCAAAGTTGAGAATGATATTTGATTTACTTTATAATGTAGAGCTGTTGCACTACCAAAACAGTGAGCTGTTGACGTTCCCAAACAAGGAGAAATTGGATGGGGAAGTTAGAGAAGGTCTTGTCCTTCTTTGCTAATTTTGCTTGAATATCTAAAGAACAAGTTACATCAACCTGGCGACCTAGCAGTCCAACTTCACTAGTTTCCTACCTACATTTGGCAATTTAATTTTTGCTAGGGACATGTTTTCCTCCAATGTTGGTCAGAAAAAATTTCCTCCTATCGGTTCACGATCAGGGGATTATAAACTTGAATGTCACCCACGCATAACTCTAATATAACAAAAATAAATAAATAAATAAAAGGATCAGAGAAAACCAAAATCAGCCCACCCCTTTTTTCTTCCTTTCTTTCTGCTGGTTCAACCATGGCTACTGCACTATCACCGCACTCCACCCAGCCGTCTCCGGCGGTCGGCCTTATTGCATCCACCGGTGTCTCCACTGTGGGTCCATCCACTAATCGTTGCCGACAACGGCAAAGGGAGTAGAGAAAGGCGTTCTCGAAAGAACAAATATATCGAACTTTGACAATTTCCTATTTCCGAAAGACTGAAGGAACTATTAATTAACTCATATATTAAGCATCATCGTTAAAATGGACATTTAAGATATTGCAATCGGGATAAAGAAGCCAAAGGTGCCGAACTTTCACAAAATATCTTTTTTCTTGTCAAAAAAAATTTCATTCTTTACCAAAATAATATATGATAGGAAATTTCAAAAGTCACAATAACAAGGTAAGCTAATATAGTTCCAAAACAAACCAAAGACCAAAAATCAAGGTATACCATCAGAGCATGGTTGATAAAAATAATCACGGGCTCGTGCTTCAAAAACAAAAACAAATCTATAATTGTTTCCAAGAAAAATGATCGACAGTCAATCACCGAATTACACAGCACCATTAATGATGAGCACACATCATGATCTTTATCTGTAGTTATAGCTTTGCCTTTCAGTGATATTTGTGTAAGTTCGCCATCTCCAATACCATCACTGTACGAAGACAACATAAACATGTTGAAAAAGCTTCGATGTGATACCTATGAGAGTGAGCCCCGTGGCTAATGTGAAACGCCAAAGCTTCGACTTAAAACATGTTGAACAAGCACATATTTAAGACCAACAAGTGTAATTTCACATAACCTTTTTTTTCTTTTCTTCCCCCATCCCCAGCATTACAAAACGACATATTTCAATGGACTTTATTTCCATGCACCGGTGGTGTAAAAACTTCTTTATATAAGCAGGTTTTAGAGAATGATGCATACAATTTCTATTTTTAGCAAGTAAGTTTAATCCATATATAGGTTTTTCCATTCTGAGACTACTTTTGTATAAAGAAAATTTTACACTTACGGCGTATGTAATATGAATCCTATTTCAACGGAATTTTATTCTATAAAAGGCCGATTCTCGCAAGCAGATTTGAGTCTGAATTACACTAATTTATCCTCCTCGTAGAAGAGATACTAACATCTTTATCTTTATCTCATAAAATGGGAGCATTATTTTTTTCATATGCATTTAGCTTAATGTGGCTATTCTCAAAAGTTCAATATCATAATTTTTTTCTAAAAAAAATAATTAACTGAATATGGAATTCATGTTATCTTTTAGAAAGCAAGAAAAATGGGGAGGGCACAAATTTTGATGGGAAAGTTAAGTAATGAAATTAGCTCATAATAACAAAAACAAAAAATTAAGAGGGAACGTTTTTCACGTGCATTGTGAGATAAAGACTTGTTTTGAATTTTCTTCTCTTTTTTTTTTTAACATTTCTTTGTTTTTTCAGGATTTTAGAGAGAGGGCTGGCGATGGTGGCCAGTGGACCCTCCCCGGCCACAGGCGAGGGCTGACCGACCTTCACTGTCCAAAGCAAGGGTGCGCAAGCCCTTGCCCAGAATCGGCTAGGGCCATGACCGGGTTAGCGAGGGTCATCAGCCCTCTCTCCAAAACCCTTAAAAAAATTAAAAAAAAAAAAAACCAAAAAGCATAAAAATTAAAAATTTATTAAAATATCAAACACATATTATTTAAAAAGATTGTCAGGTCAACGCCATCCGTCTAAGTTAGCAATTTCCAATCAAAGTTGATTGGATGAACTCAATTAGCAAAAGATAAAAATGTTTATGATTTAATTAGTAAAATTGAAATATTAAAAATTGAATTGATAAAAGTTTAATATGTTTAGGACTTTTGAACAATTTTTCCTGCAATTGTGTATGAAATTGTTGAAAACCTTATCTTCTCTAATTGTACACGTGTCACACAAGGACGTGTTTTGGACAATCCCTTTTTGGCCTAATGTGGGGGGTGGGGGGCTTAAGCACTGTTTGATAACCATTCTCGGAACAAATGATTCTATTCTTTTATTCTCCGAAACAAAAAAAAAAAATAGGAATTCATTTGGTAAAATTTTTGCTACCAGGTTTTTGTTCTTGAGAATACATTTGGAACAAAATCAAGAAATAGAAAAATGTTACTTCTTGTTTCTAGGAACATTTTTTAAAAACAAATCTAAGTTTTTTTTTCTTTTCTTTTCTCCTATTCTTTTTCCTTTTCTTCTTCTTCTTCTTCTTCTTCTTCTTCTTCCTTTCAACGAGCAACCATACTAGAGTGTTGCCAGCCCTCGACGAGATCGAGCCATGGCAAGGCTCGTCAGCTTGAGCCTCGTCGGTGGCTAGGCGAGTTCAGCCTCGCCAAATCTAGGCGAGGTGGACCTCACCCAGCCCAAGGTGAGGCCAACCTCATGTTGCTTGGTGAGGCCGAGCCTCGCTAGTGGCTAAGCAAGCCACCTAGATTTGGTGAGGTAGAGGCTCACCGTTGCTAGGCGAGCCTCTAGCAAACTCACCAGACTTTGCCCAATCAGTCCCTCGACCACCGCCATGGTCGACAACTAGCCACAAGGAGGAAGAAAAAGAGAAAATGAAAAAAGAAAAGAAAAAATATAACAAATTATAAAAGAAACAAAAAATATTTAAAATTTTTACCAAATATATTTTTATTTTGAGAATAAAAAGTTTGTATAATTATCAAACGTATTTTTATTGAAAAATTGTTTTTGAAAATACAATAAAAAAATATTTTTGATTAAAATATATTTTTAAAAATAGAATGACATCAAACGCGCCTTGAAGAGGTGTCATTGAATTCAAGGATGCCTTCGACCCAAAAAAAAAAATAATTCAAGGATGCTGCCAAAGGTCCTCACCCCCAAGGATACGACGTTCTTGCCCCTTCGAAGTTCGTTCGACCTCATTGCCTACGTCCTCAAGAGGAAACCTGCGTGTCCTGACATGGATTTTGACACTTGCCAGGTGTCACGCATGAAAAGATACGGAAGAGATAGAGACAAGGCATCTGCAAGGAAGGGATGAAAGAGACAGGTTTCGCCTTTGAGCTTTGCGACATGCCCCGACGTATAGTGTCAGAAAACCTTTCGACTCCCTCACAATGGCACCCTAGTAATTTTTATGAACTTCAAGGGTGACTGGTTTGGTGAGAGAGAGGCTACGGTCACTTTTGGTCCGCCAAATTGGGACCAGGTGGTCCTTTTCCTTTTCCTGTGTAGGGTGTCCTGTTGTAAAAAGTTTTAAGTGACTGTGGGTTAGGGGTGGACGATCCTAGATTTTATATAGATTTTATATGAAAATTGAAACTTATCTTTTAAAATAGGTTCTTTTATTTTTTGAATCTGTAAGTTATCCTACATATCTTAGAATTAGAAACATAGCTCATTATAGATTTTAGGATCGATTTCAATGTCTATTCAAATTCTACATATATTATTAATTAAACTATCACAATAATTAAAATACTTAAATTGTTGTTATAATTTACTGATTATAAAGATACATGAATAATATGAATATTAACTCTCATTAATAAAATGGAAGCTCAAACTAGTACTTTTAGATTATATACTCATTATCGATCAGTATGGAATATTACAAGACAAGAAAAATATTGAAACTTATTCTAGATTAGATATTACATGTTCTAAATTCTAGATTTCTCTAAGTAAGAACCATAAATCTATCCGTTTAAACATATTCCTCATTTTTTGGGACTTAGAACCTATTTTGCATACCATAGAATCTGGAATCTATACATTTCCATTGATTCGGTTTTTAGATTCCAGATTCTATTATGAAATTATGCTCACTACTAGTGTGAGCCATTCAAATTTGAGATGATGTCTATGTGGCCTTGGCATTATCTCAATAAGATATATATCCTTTCATCAAATTTTAAACCAGATATGTACTGAAAATTTTAGTTTACACCTTCTATCAAGACATCCCTACCCTTCGATTAAATAAGGTCCCAATTTTGTGCACCCGATTTTATGGCAACATTCCAGAGTGTTATATTGAACCAGTGATGTGCTGCAACCACAAAGGTGGATAGAAGAATTGTGTTGGTAATATTTGAAATATTAAAATTGCGCAATAGAACTCAATTTTCTTGGTTAGAATTATATGCAAGCTAAGACGGAGTTACAGATGGATTTTGAGAACACTAGTAGAAAAAGGGCGCACGCACATTGGTGTGCAAAGATAGAAAAAAAAATCGAGGAAAAAGAGCGATAGAGCTTATTATAGAGATCAATTTAAATTGTCTGATGATGGAAAAGCTTTAATTGAAATTTATAGTCTATTGCAGAGAAGTTTGTAATAACACGAGTTTTTTGTGGATCTTCAAAATTACCGTATTTACCAAATACATGGTTATTGTTCATTAGTTTTCAGTCTAGGGATATTTTTGGAAATTGTGTTCCAAAATTGAGATTGGTATTGGATTTACTTGATGTATAGATGGTGCACTACCAAAAGAGCGGGAAATTGATGTTCTCCAGCGAGGAAAAGTTTCATGGGGAAGTTAAGAAAAAGCCTTGCCCTACTATGCTAATCAAGCTTGAATAGCTAAAGAACAAGTTAGATCAACCTGGCGACCTGGAAATCCAACTTAGCTAGCTCTCGTACATACATTTGGCAAAAGGAGTAGAGAAAGGCGGGCGCGAAAGAACAACTATATTGAACTCTGACAATTTCTCTATTTTCAAAAGACTAAAGGAACTATTAATTAACTCATATATTAAGCATCATCATTAAAATGTACATATAAGATATTGCAATCGAGACAAAGAAACCAAAGGCGCTGAACTTTTACTAGTTATCTTTCGGCCGTGATCTTCTTCTTCTTCTTCTTCTTCTTTTTTTTTTAATCAATTGGATTCCCAGAATGGTCCTAAGCAAGACCTTAAAAGGCTTTGACATCCTGGAAAGACAGAATAGAGACCGGGATCCGGGCTTCAATAAATATACCGGCCCGCTTGGTTACCCCCACACACAACCTCTTTACGCGGTTGGGGGGCCACCTCGGAGGCCACGATGCCGATCCCGGGTAACCATTCCCGGCAAGGTATAGCCGATGAAGAGGCCCAGTCCGGGAAACACCCGGCTGGGAGTGCACGCACACATCTTTTTATCAATTAGTTACTTGGGGTCACAAGTGTAATTTCACAAAATAACGCTCTCACTTTTCTTCCACCATCCTTTTCAAATGACATATTTCAATAACTTTTATTCAGTGGTTTTATAGAATGATTCATTTTTAGCAAATACTTAGTAAATTTAATCAATAAATAGGTTTTTCCAATTTTGAGGCTGCTTATGTTAATTTTTTTTTTTACCTTGACAGCGTATGTAATGCGAATCCTATTTTGATAGACTTTTATTCTGTAAAATGGCAGTGTCAAATTTTCTTCGAAGCAAATCAAGGATGCTTGGTGTCAAAGCTGTGGCATTGCATCGCAATCGGTGGTTTCCCATCGACAAGTTGTTCTCATCTTAATATCCACCGAGTCCATACATTGGAGTCTATTCTGTCTAGTAAATTGGAATAAATAGTTCAATCTCACAAAAAGTCTCGGCCACATCAAAGAATCTAGCTCCTACTTCACATGATGTATCGATATGATATCGCATAGCAAACTGAGCACTCTTTAAGAAAATAGAGATATTTAATTGATCCAAATCGGCCCACCAAGTAAATACGTTAGTATTTTTCCGAAACAAATCCACGTTTAAATGGTGGATGCCGAGTCACAATTCATAAGTCGATTCATCCACCACCGATAATTTAGGGCATGATCTACTCTTAATCTCCGAGGACTCATTGCAAGTCTATGGGGAATCCATCCGACATACATGAGATGCTGTCGCGATACGGCATGACTCATGAGAAGAAGAACATCTCGTCTCATTGTCCTAAAATGCACTCCACTTAGATGCTCTGTCATATCAATTTTTCCAATCTACTATTTACGCATTAATCAGTAATTCGAATTTTGTTAAGTTTTTGACGTTTCCAGGCATATTAAATTCGTTTGCTTTTTATTCGATGTCATATTTAATGATTTAACTGGCCATCAACAGTTCTCCTGGACTTTAATTACTAATTAAATTCATTGAGTTTTTGGCAATCAGGACCTGGCAAAAATTTACGTACGACATTTTTTTTTTTAAGTGTTGACGAAAGGAGAATGCGATGTCTCAACGGATTACTAGTAATGTGGCTGGTCATTAGGATTCTGAAGCCAATGACTCCAATAATAGAGAGTTGAGTCGTAACCCATCAAGAGCCTCCAAGGCTGGGCATGATCCTAGGGATCGAAGACCACCGTGTCGCAAGCATGGATAAAAGAAAGAAAAAGTAAAGCAGAGAAGTATTTTTACGTGGGTCAATTCGAAGTTATTTTCTGATCTCTTGGATCTTCCCTTTTTCTACATCGACTTGTTGATATATATAATATATCCAAATTTATGACCTTAAAAATTTTATGGAAATTCCTTTAATTTACACTAGTGTAAATTTGGAAGATTTAATAAAAAAAGATAAACGTGTAATTTCACATAATTATCCTTTTTGTTTCCTTCCACCATCTCCTTCTTTGCAAACAACATATTTTAATGGTTTTTCTACTCTGTGTACTGGCCGTGTAAAATTTTCTTTAAAAAAATAAGTATAATTCGAACGTATATAATTTTTTTTTTTTAGCATGTAGATTTATCCCATAAACAGGTTAATGTTTTTATTTTGAGACTCTGTGTAAAAAGAGTTTTATACTGACAATTTATGTAGTATAGATGTTACTACAACAGGGTACATTAGTCATGTAAACAAGCAAATTTATATAAAAGTTTTTCTAATTGTGTTTTGTCAGTGTTTTACTTTCTCTACGCACTCCAATCATCTCCACTAGCAGTTTATGTTCAACTTCAATCATCGAGCAAACATGCTCAGCGATATTGTAAGCCATCTGCTGTAGTTCAATAAAATTTCATGCAAATTCCTTGTTGTCTCCAATATATTATTTTTGTGTCATTGAGTATTTCAAATTTACAAAGTCATTGAATCCATTTACTTTTGACTCCAAGACATATGTAACAATTTAATTAGCCATCAATCATCCTCAATTGGACTTTACTAATTAAGTGAAACCATTGCGTTTCTAGAGACCATAACCTTGCAAAAATACACGAAACAGTTTATTACATGGGTTTTTCAATAGAACCCACATAATTAATAGTTCAAGTAGTCTTCATCCATGTAATTTATAGATGATGTAATAAAAAATTTATCATCTGAAATCAGATCCTTTATATTTGGTGAATCACAAAAATTCACAATCATTATGTGAATGCATCTTACAAAATTAAACCATTGTGATGCATTTGATCCACTGAACTCGTTTTCAGGCAAGAAATATCTTGGACTATAACTTCTCATTCTCATCACAATTATGCGGTCATCAATAGTTGTTAATTGTTTATTTACTTCTCTTATTAGATTTGGACAGAGATCCACTCCTTTATTGTCTCTTTTCTTTTGTTTAATCTTAACGCCATCCGATTCAAATGTTTTAATACTGGTCATATGATCGATGCATCTTGTCTGCAATTCGATAATGAACTTGTCCTTGCGTCGAAAAAGCACGGCAAAATTACAGTGCTCAAGGCCTTTCGACCATAACAAAGGCCTTGGGAACAATTCACCGAATAAAGCTCTAAATTCATTATAATTGTACCAATTTAATTATAATTAATTTTATTAATTTAATTTTAAATTTTTTATATTTGTATTAATTTAGTCCATCCAATCAATTTTGACCGATCAGGTGCTAACGTGGACATTAGCTGGCATTAACCGTTCGATGATGCTAACGTTGATAATTTTTTAATAATATTATTTTATAAAATTTTTAATTAATCTTTTAATTTTCCTTTTTTTCCCTTATTCTTTTTTTCTTCCATTGGCCGGTTGCCGCTGGCCAAAGGTAAGGGCCATGCGAGGTTAGTCTCACTGGCCAATGGCGAGGCTCACCCTTGCCAACCGAGCCCAATGAGTGAATATAGAATTTATGTTATCCTTAGGTAGCGAGGAAAATGGAGAGTGTACAAATTTAGATGGGAAAGTTAAGTAATGAAATTAGCTCATAATTAAAAAAAATAAAGATGGAACTTTTTCACAGCATTGTGAGACAAAACACATGTTTGAATAAGTGCAATTATGTATGGAAATTATTGAGACCTTATCTTCTCTAATTGTACACGTGTCATACAAGGACGTCTCATGTGCAATACCTTTTTGGCCTCGGATTGGGCAACTCAAAGATGTCATGGAAGTCAAGGATGCTGCCAAAGTTCCTTCCCACAAGGATGGGACATTCTGACTTCGTCTCCAAGGTTCATGTTGCGTCATTGCTTACATCATCAAGAGGAAAGTTGGGTCGTATCCTGTAATGGATTTGGACACTTGCTAGGTGTCTCGCATGAAACGGTGTGGAAGAGATAGAGACAAACATTAGAAAGTTGGGTCGTATCTTGTCATGGATTTGGACACTTGCTATTGGACACTTGCTAGGTGTCTCGCATGAAAAGGTGTGGGAGAGATAGAGACAAACATTATCAAGAGGAAAGTTTTTTTTTTTAACAGATATCAAGAGGGTTGGGTCGTATGGATTTGGACACTTGCTAGGTGCCTCGCATGAAAAGGTGTGGGAGAGATAGAGACAAACATTATCAAGAGGAAAGTTAGGTCGTGTCATGGATTTGGACACTTGCTATTGGACACTTGCTAGGTGTCTCGAATGAAAAGGTGTGGGAGAGATAGAGACAAACATTATAAAGAGGAAAGTTGGTTCGTATGGATTTGGACACCTGCTAGGTGTCTCGCATGAAAAGATAAATATATGGAAGAGATAGAGACAAACATTATCAAGAGGCAAGTTGGGTCGTATCCTGACATGGATTTTGACACCTTGCAAGGTCTCGCATGAAAAGTTACGGAAGAGATAGAGACAACGCATCTGCATGGAAGGGACGAGAGAAAGACAGGTTTCGTCTCTGCGCTTTGCTACATAGACCAGAGCGGCGGAAAACATTTTGACTTCCACGCAATGGCATTCTAGTAGTTTTTATAAACTTCGAGGGTGATCTTTTGGAGGGAGAGAGATAGAGTCGGATCATTTTCGGTCCCACCAGGCTGGGACGAGGTTAATTTAATGACTTTTTAATAGTCGAAAGATAGACATGGTCTCATTCAAAGTAGAAACACTACTGTCCCTGAATATCTGGATTTCATCCGCAAGAACAACGTCACGATGCGAAGATAACCTCTTCCCTCCAGCTGATCTAGCAAGAACTCTAGAAAAGTATTCTTAACGACCCGTCCCCAGTCTCAAGCCTTTTCCACCACCGAAAAAATCCTTCCAAATCACCATTCAGAAACAAACCATTCAAGGTACCAAATGTACAGTTAGAGGATGCACACTATCAAAACAAGCCAACGTAAATTATGCCAGACTCTCTCTTATCTTTCATTAGAATGGAGCAGAGGAACAAAAATCATATAAAGGAAACCAATTTTGTAGAAGTTGAATACGATAATTGGGTGAACTTCTTAGCAGTTTGTTGTTGTTTATCAAGTTCAACTGGGGCCACCTGATCACATTTGTTTCTCCAACAATAGTTGCAAAACATCAGATCTCTCTTGGACAGCAGATGTCTGGTTGATAGGTGATTTCCAATTGCTCCTTGTAATGCGTTTCTTCCACCATCCCCTTCTTTGCTAACAACATATTTCAGTGGATTTTTGTTTAGTGCTCTAACATCGTCAAAATTTCTTCACATAAGTCGGTTTTATAAAATGACACATATTCAACTTTTATTTGTAGGATGTATATTTATTTCATAATTAGGTTTATGTTCTAATTTTGAGACTACCTGTGTAAAAAGGACCTTTAAACTGACCATTTGTTTAAAATAAATCCTATTTCAAAGGGCTTTTTATGTCTTTGCCAATTCGAAAAATCTTTTGGACTTAATTTGAGTTTGAATTGTGCATGTGTGCCTCCTCGTAAAAGAGGTACATTGACTTCTTTTACTTTACCTAATAAAATTAGGACATTGTCATCCTCAATCAATAAATTTTTTATATACGTTGAGCTTTATGTGAATATTCTCGAAAGCTTAACATCACAATTTCTTCTAAGGAAAATAATTAATTGAAAATGGAATTTATGTTATCCTTGAAAAAGCTAGGAAAATGGGGGAGGATAAGAGTTCATATGGCGAAGTATGACCTAAACTCTGGGTGAATGGATGAAATTAGTTCATATTCTAATGTGCAATTATGTATGAAAATAATGAGTACCTCATCTTCTCGATTGGACACAAGTCACACAAGGACGTCTTTCGTAGAATACCTTTTTTGGCCTGGCGTTGGACGACTTTAAGATTTCATTGAAGTCAAGAATACTGCCAAAGTTCGTTGACGAGGATACTCTTCCCTCTTGCCTCCGCCAAAAAGTACGTATGTCCTGACATGGATTCCGACACTTGATAGGTGTCTCGAAGTCAACATGAAAAGACATGGAAGAGATTGAGACGAGATATGCGCGGAAGGGATAAGAGAGAGAGAGAGAGAGAGAGAGAGGTTTCATCTTTGAGCTTTGGTACATGTACTGTAGATAAGTAGGAAATGAATAGAAATTCATTTAATAAATTTATTATTATTGACGAATATAAATTTATTTTCGAGAATGGTTTGGAAAAGAATTAAGAAGTGAAAAAATTACTTCTTTATTTGTGGAAACAATTCCAAAATTAAGCCTAATTTAATTTTCTCTTTTCCTTTTTCTTTTTTTCCTCTCTCTTCTTCATTCTTCTTTTTTTTCCCAGCCTGGCCACTATCGGTGCTGCTGGTAGTTAGAGAAGACTAGCTAAGTTAGGTTCGACAAGCTTGCCGGAGGCTCTTTTGGCCACCGTGAGCCTTGATCTCACAGATTTGGGCGAGGCCGAGCCTCGCTAGCCAGCCTTGTTAGGCCAAGGCAAGGCCGACCTCGTGCCACTGGCAAGGCTCAGTGGTTGACGAGCAGCCACAAAGGAGGAGAAAGAAGAAGAGAAAAGGAAAAATAAAAATATAATAAAAGTATTAAAAAATTTAAAAAAATAAGAGTTTTACCAAATACCTTTTTATTTCAAAAATAAAAATTTTGAGTAATTATTAAACGTTTTCAAATGTTCAGAAATTGTTCCGAAAAATAGAATAAAAAAAATTATTTCTAAACAGAAATTATTTTCAAAAATAGAATGGTTATTATACGCGTCCGTAGATTCTAAAAACATTTTCGACTCCTTCACAATGGCACCCTATTAACTTTTATAAACTTCTAGGGTGACTTTTTGGTGTGAGAGAGAGGCGGATCCTTTTTGGTTCTTTTTTCCTTTCATGTCTATGTGGCCTTGGCATCATCACAAGAAGAAATATATTCTTTTGTCAAATCTTAAACCGGATATGTACTGAAAATTTTAATTTACACATTCGGTTAAGACATCCCTACGTTTTGATCAAATAAGTTCCCAATTTTGCGCATCTAATTTTATGGCAACATTCCAAAGTGTTCCATTGAATCACTGACGTTCTACAATCACGAAGGAGGAGAGAAGTAAGATTTGAAATATTAAAATTGCGCAATCTAACTCAATTTTGTTGGACATGGATTGTGAGAACACTAGCAGAAAAAAATCCCACGCACAAGGGTGAGCAAAAATAGAAAAAAAGAAAAAAGTTAATCAAGAAAGAAGAAGAGCAATAGAGTTTATTATAGAGATCAATTTAAATTGGCCGAGGATGGAAAGGCTTCCATTTAAATTTATAGTCTATTGTAGAGATGTTTGTAATAACACTACTTTAAGGTGGATCTTCCAAAATTACCATTTTAACCATTGTTTAAAGTACATGGTTATTGTTCATTAGTTTTCAGTTAGCGAATTGCAGGCCAAAGTCCAGAATGGTATTGGATTTACTTCATAATGCAGAGATGGTGCACTCCCAAAACAGAGAGCAGTTGATGGTCTCGAACAAGGAAAAATTTCATGGGAAACTTAAGAGAAGGTCTTGCCAGTCTATGCTAAATTTGTTTGAATATCTAAAGAACTAGTTAGATCAACCTGGCGACCTAGAAGTCCAACTTCACTAGTTTCCGTACCTACATTTAACAATTTAATTTTATTCAGGACATGTTTGTCGAATTTTTTTTTTCCTCCTATTAGTTTACGATCGGTGGATTACAAACTTGAATGTCACCCACACATAAACTCTAATATAACAAAAAATAAAGAAAAGGATCAGAGAAAAGCAAAATCTGCCCACCCTCTTTCTTCCTTTCTTCCTACTGGTTCAACCATGGCTGCTGCACTATAACCGCACAACACCCGGCCGTCTCCGGCGGTCGGCCTCATTGCATCCTCCGGTGTCTCCACCGTGGTTGTATCCACCGTGAGCTAATCATTGCCGACATTGGCAAAGGACCCAGAGAAAGGTGGGCTCAAAACGACAAATATATCGAACTTTGACAATTTCTCTATTTTTGAAAGGCTAAAGGCACTATTAATTAACTCATATATTAAGCATTCATCATTAAAATGGACATTTAAGATACTGCAATCCGGATAACGAAATCAAAGGTACTGAACTTTTACCAATTATCTTTTTTTCTTACCGAAAAAATTTCCATTCATTATCAAAATAATACATAATATAAAATCTCAAAAGTCACAATAACAAGACAAACCCCTAGAGTTTCAAAACAATCCAAAAACTAGAAATCAAGGCATGGGCATAGGAATAATCACAAGCTCATCTTTCAAGAACATACTGTGAAATCACATAGCATCATAAATGATTAACACACATCAGGATCTCTTTATGTAGTTACAACTTTGGTTTTCAATGATGTGTCTAAGTTTGACATTCTCAACACCATCATAATATGTTGAAAATGCTCATATGCGATACCTGTGAAAGGAAGTTTTGTAGCCCATGCAAAGTGCTAAAACTTTGAACTAAAATACATTGAACAAGCACATATTTGATACCAACAAATGTAATTTTACCTATCTTTTTTTGTTCTTTTCTTCCACCATCCCTAGCATTGCCAACGACGTCTGTCAATGAATGCACTGGTTGTGTAAAAACTTCTTTATATTAGCAGGTTTTAGAATAACGCGTACAATTTTCATTCTTAGCAAGGGGGTTTAATCCCTAAATAGGTTTTTGCATTATGAGATCGCTTATGTATAAAGAAAATTTTATATTGACAGCGTGTGTAATGGGAATCCCATTTCAATGGACTTTTATTATGTGAATGGAGGCCGGTTCGCACAAGCAGGTTTGAGTCTAAATTGCTCTAATTTGTCCTCATACAAAAGATAAATTGACATCTTTAACTTTACCTTGTATAAATTGACATCTTTAACTTTACCTTATAAAATGAGAACATTGTCATCATCAATTAATAGATTTTTTCATATACATTTAGCTTGATGTGGGTATTCTCAAAAGTTCAATATCACAATTTTTTCTAAGAAAAGAATAATTAACTGAATATGGAATATATGTTATCTTTCAGAAAGCAAGGAAAATGGGGAGGGTACAAACGTGGATGGGGAAGTTAAGTAATGAAATTAGCTCATAATTAAAAAAAATAAAAATAAAGATGGACTGTTTTTCACGTGAATTGTGGGATAGAGACATGTCTGAAAAAGTGCAATTATGTATGAAATTATTGAGCACCTTATCTTTTTTAATTGTAGACGTGTCACGCAAGGACGTCTTTAGGACAATCCCTTTTTGGCCCAACATGGGGCGACTTAAAGATGTCATCGAAGTCAAGGGATGCTATTAAAGGTCGTCGCCCACATCGTCGCCCACAAGGATGCGACACCCTTGTGTTTTCTAAAATGTTCATGTGACGTCATTGCTTACATCCTCAAGAGGAAAGTCTGGGTCGTGTCCGACGTGGATTTTGACACTTGCTAGGTGTCTCGCATGAAAAGATGTGGAAGAGATGGAGACAGGGTATCCACACGGAAGGGATAACAGAGAAACAGATTCCATCTTTGGGCTTTGCTTCATGGTACCGACAAATAGTGTCTGAAAACATTTCGACTCCCACGGAATGGCACTCCAGTAAATTTTATAAACTGCGAGGGCTTTTTTTTTGCCAGGTTTCGACGAGGTATTCCTTTTTTATCTTGCGAAAATTTCAAATAAAAGACTAAAATACATTTTTTTAAAATAAAAATTCAAAGTGAATACTATTTCAAATAAAAGTTTGAAGTAGTCAAATCATCTTAAATAAATATTTAGAGTGGTTAAGTCGTCTCAAATAAGGACTTTTGGCCGGTTGGTAACTATTCCAGCCATCGGAGAAGGGGCATTTTAATCAAAAAAATTCCAAGTATATTTTTATAATTTTCTTTCTATCGTTTTCCTTTTCTTTTCTTTTATTCTCTTCCCTCCATCGACCATCACCATGCCTTGTCCGCTGGCCACATTCGGTGTCAAGTGAGGGTCACCTCGATTGGGCTAGGCGGGTCAAGGTGACCCTCACTACCCTCGACCCTTGCTTGAGTCCGACAACCTCCGCCATGGCCGGTAGAGGGAAAAGGGAAAAGAAAAAAAAAAGGAAAAAATGAATTTTTTAAAAGAAGATAAAAGACAAAAATGCTCTTCCACCAGCTAGGTTAAAATCTTCTTTGAGACTAATATGGCAACTTTAAACCTTTATTTGAAACAAGTTCCACTTCATATCCTTATTGAAAAAACAAGGGCACATTAGTACCCTTATTTGAAATAATATTCACTTTAAATTTTTATTTGAAAAAATGAAAGCTCTTCATATTGTTATTTGGAATTTTTCCTTTTATCTTTCAAGTCTACATGGCCTTAGCATCATCTCAAATATATATATTGTCAAATCTTAAGCCGGATATGTACCGAAAAGTTTGGTTTACACCTTCGGTTAAGACATCCCTACCCGTCGATTAAATAAGGTCTCAATTTTGCGCGCTTGATTTTGTGGCAGCATTCCAAAGTGTTATATTCAACCACTGACTTATTGCAACCACGAAAGAGAAGAGAAGAATTGTGTCGATAAAATTTGAAATATTAAAATTGCACAATGTAACTCAATTTTGTTGGTTAGAATTATATGCAAGCTAAGGATGAGTTATCCATGGATTGTGAGAACACCAGCGAAAAAAGGGTGCGCGAAGATAGAGAAAAGAAAATAAAAAAGGTTAATCAAGGAAGAACAAAAGCGATAGAGTTTACTATAGAAATCAATTTAAATTGCCCGAGGATGGAAAAACTTCATTTTAAATTTATAGCCTATTGTAGAGATGTTTATAATAACACAATTTTTAGGTGGATCTTTGAAAATTACCATTTTAACCATTGTTGAAAATACTTGGCTATTGCTCTTTAGTTTTCCGTTAGGGAATTGCAGGCCAAAGTTCAGAGTGGCATTGGATTTACTTTATAATGCAGAGATGGTGCACTACCAAAACAGGGAGCAGTTGATGGTCTCGAACAAGGAAAAATTTCATGGGAAACTTAAGATTAGGTCTTGCCCGTCTATGCTAATTATGCTTGAATATCTAAAAAACAAGTTAGATCAACCTGCCGACCCAGAAGTCCAACTTCAGTACTTCACTAGTTTCCGCAACAACATTTGCCAATTTAAAAAATTACTAGGAATGTGTTTTCCTCCATCCTTGGTCGGAAAAATTTCCTCCTATCAGTTCACGATTAGTGGATTACAAGCTTCAATGTCGCCCGCACATAAACTCTAATATAACAAAAAATAGAGAAAAGGATCAGAGAAAACCAAAATCTGCTCACCCCCTCTTTCTTCCTTTCTTTCTGCTGGTTTTATCACCGCACTCTACCCTGCCGTCTCCGGCGCTCAGCCTCTTTGCATCCGCTGGGGTCTCTTGGGTTTCGTCCACCTAAGCGAATTGTCGCCAACCATGGCAAGGTTAGATTTCGCCGCACAATCACCAAAAAAAAAAAAACATATATAGAGAGAGTAAAAATTAAAAAACAGAATTTGCGATGCAAGATTTTATCATGGTTTATCCTTAGACTAGATACGTCCAACTGATGATTCAACTATAATTAGCACCTCATACTACTCTATTACATTCCTCAAATTACAAGAGAAAAATAATATATATTCAAACAGAATATATATGTCTAGTAGATATTCATGAGTTCAAGCTCAAACTATCAATAAAATATAAAAAAGTTAATATATACATCTAAATATAATATTTATATATTTAGTAGCTATTAATAAGCACAAGCTCAAATTATCAGTAAAATATAAGCTCAACCTCTAGAGTTGCATGGCACTACCCCGACAAAATTGACGGTGAGTATGAACCACATCCTAACAGGCAGAGGGATCTAGAGAATGGTGGGCTCAAAAGAATAAATTTATCAGACCTGACAATTTCCCTATTTTCAAAAAGACTAAAGGAACTATTAATTGACTCATAGTCACATTCTTTTCTTTTCTCCCACCATTTCCTGCTTTGCAAGCGGCATATTTCACTCGACTTTTATTCAATGTAGTGACGGCGTAAAGATTTCTTTGTATAAGCAGGTTTTATAGAATGACACGTACGGTTATCATTTTCAACAAGTAGGTTTAATACATAAATAAGTCTTTTCATTTTGAGAAGGCTTACATATAAAAGATTTTCACGCTGACAGTATATGTAATATGAATCCTATTTGATGGACTTTTATTCTGTAAAATGCAGGTTCATACAAGCATAATTTAGATAATGACACATAATCTATCTATATTTTCTACATGTAACTTTATGTAATAGACAGATTTAAATTTCCATTCTAAGACTTTTTTTTTTTTTTTGTAAAAAGGCTCTTATGATGACGATGCATGTATATATAAATCCATAATATTTTCGTTCACCGCCATTAGATTTGCTTAAGGGCCCAATCATTCTCTTCACCTCTTTTTCCCCCATTGGGAGACTTTTGGCCACTCCCACACTAGAAAATCATGAAATTGCTATTTTGATTGGCACTGATAAAGGGGTGCCATTGCATCACAATTGTTTGATTCCTATCTATAAGTAGTTCTCATTTTTAAAATTCCCCAAGTCCCTTCATCGGAATCTTTATCTAGCAAATTGAAATTAATGGTTCAATCTCAAGGACATCTCGGCCACACCAAACCGAAGAGTCTAGCTTCTTCACGTAACCTATTGATGTAATATTATACATCAAATCGAGTGTCCTCAGGGGTTACGATTCTTTAAGAGACATTTAATTAAGTCCATGACACCAAATCAGCACTCTTTTGCTGGCGCTGCTCACCGTGCCTTGCTGCCTCACGCCCTTGCCGAGCCACCCTTACTACCAAGCCGCCACCATCATGTTGTCCTTTGGCGTGAGCCCTCATCGCCGTGACGTCGCTGTTATTGCCGTTGACGTTTTGTTGTTGTGTCGTGAGCCATTGCTAACCGCACCATCACCCCTTCACCGAGCCAGCACCAAGAGTCGTGAACCTCGCCACCACCGCTCACCGTCAAGACTTGAAGACCAAACCGCGAGTAACTTCCTAACCCTTATTTAGGGCGGTGTTTGCGCTTAGGAGTAGGATTATGACTAGGATTGATGATACTTAGATTATATGATAAGTGAATTAGAGTGATTGCTTATCATTGATAAGTGATAAGCTAAGTGATAGACTATTGTGAATAGTGATAAGTACAAGTGATAGGTTATCGTGAATAGTGATAAGTACATGTGATAACTTATCATGAATAGTGATAAGTACAAATGATAGATTATCATGAATACCGACAAGTACATGTGATAACCTATTGTGAATGGTAATAAGTACTTATTAAATTCCAATTTTCAAGGTGATAATTATTTATTAAATTCAAATTTTAAAAGTGATAAGTGCTTGTGAAATATTAGTTTGAAAGGTGAGGTCCTAAGTTGATAAATGAACTCATGATGTGATATTATATGCTATGAGGTTAATACATGATTATTTTGTTGGATGAATAACCAATTGGTGATCACGTGGAATTTTTTTATGGCATTTTTGTGTGTAAAAATTTCTAGTATATAATGTATAAGTATTAAACACTCTTGCATTGGCTAATAAGAAAGATAAAAATTGGCTTAAGTGGTAATGTGCTCTGTGATCACACTAATGATTCCATACTCGTATGATTATGCTTGATAGATTTCGGATGCCCCCACGTCAATGGGATGTTGTTCGCTAATGGATTTTAGAACGAAACTCCTTAAATGAAATGCCGTCTTCAAGTGAAGTTAAGATGTTACTGTACTCAATAGGGCGGAAAGATACCCGATTATGCCGGAAGACCACCGATGCGAGTGTCGATCGTGACTGTGAGCGGTCGTAATAATCTAGACTCGTGTGAATGCATTGTGCATGAAAGTGATAATATTATGTCTGGATTATTATGTAGAAAATTATTCACATGAATAATGAATTAATCAAGAAGAATCGGATTTATATATGATTGTAAAACACTTAAATCAATAAATATAGCGGAATAAATGCGTTCCTGTTTGAGCCATTGCTTCACTTAAAGAAAAGTAGATCAATTTGATAATCAATGATCTATCGAAATGCTAGATCTTCCTCTCTATGACCTATTTCAGTATAGCAGCTTTTAATGGGATTAAAACAACTGATAGGTATAACCTACCATTTTATAGGCTAGAGAGGGGACCTAGCAAACCCTAATCAAAAGCGTGTCAACTGGGCCCTTCCTATTACGGGCTTTAGTTAAACACAATTGCCTATACTTTGCTGCTCAACTAGGCTCGTTATTAATAGATGCCAATACCCAATTCAATCAGATCACTGTAGGGTTCAATAAATATTGAAATATCCATTAACCCGATTATTTAAAATAGAAAATTAATTAATTAATGTAAGCCCATATTATAGGAAATTTCCAACATATTATTCATGATTGTCATATGTTTGCTGAAATTGTGTGCCCACATGGTGATGTGTGTGCGCACGTGCGCGCGTGCGTGGGCGTGCGTGCGTGTGTGTCACGCCCCGAACCCCGAGACACGTGAACAACCCGCCATGGTCATGTAAATGCGACAATCCCAGGTAGTGTCGCCGACTCCATTAAATTTATTATGCGCATGCGGAACATTCTAAGAAACCCCTGACAAAAACATATGGGATAGGACAGCAGGAAAATCAATTCAAAATCAAACAAACATACTTCCATACATCATCATTCCAGGGTTTACATACACCAACAGGATCCAGAGACTATATGCACCAAAAATGGGTCAGAGTTTATGTGCATAAAAAAGGGGTTAGTCTACACAACATGGATCGGTCCACCAAAAAGAGGATCAGTCATAAGACCACTAGTCGGCCCCGTTCGACGATCCCACATCCTCAGGATCAGTCACCCAAGAGGCCGGGGGCGATGTGTTGATCACTCCACCGTTGGGAAGATCGGCCACGCCTTCACCCAAAATGGCGTCCATCACAGCCAACGGAACATCCATGCTATCTAGTGGTCCAACCCTAACACCATCGATTCCAGAACGAAACCAAGCCCTAGACCTATAAGGTACTCTGACATCCATGGACACCTGGACCCAGATAAGGGTCCTAACCAACTGATAGACCCAAGGACTTCCAGGGTCAGGAGCACTCTCTGTCGTCTGGTGAATCTCCGTCGGCATGCCATTCTGCTCCGGAGGTACCGCCATCTATGGCCTTGAAATATTTTCCCCAAACCGGGATGAGACTTTGTCTCAAAGAAGTTCACCCCTCCTAAACCGCTATTAGAAAGAAAATACGCCCCGAGTGGTCTAACCACACAAAGCCACGGAAGACTTACCTCGCCATCTTGCCTTTCCCGCAGATTAGTACAATTCATATCACTCAAGCATAAATAATAATAAGAATGTAAACCATCGAAACCCAATCAATTTCACTTAATTTCGCAATCACAAAGAGGCATTCCAAATCATTATTCACTGCCACACAAAGGCATAGCCTACTCGCACTCGGCTTCGGCTATCTATTGACACATAGCCGGGCATCGCCTCCCCACCTTGGAGCGCGGCCGTCGGTACATCGACGGCGATCCCGAAGGAGCATGGGTCCGCTTGGCCTAGCCTTTATCAAGCGACCCGAGCCACGTCACTCTATTGACGGCATTTCTAAAAGAATAAAGGTCCAGGTTGGCCTAGCCACTCTCGCGACCCAAGCCACGTCACTCTCTCGACGGCATTTCTAGCGAGAATAAGGGTCTAGTTGGCCTAGTCACCATGCGACCCAAGCCCTTTCAACCAAAGACACAACAATTCAAAATCGATCCCTAGATATGTCACATTTCACTCACACACTCCAATCACAGCATTAACCCTTCAAAATTCGATTTCAGTATCAAACCCGACATTTGGGAATTTCTGAATAAAATCTCTATTTCTCACAATCAACACCCAATTTGCAATATTCACTCATCAAATTCAAATTCTAAATACACAGCAGTGATCAGCACGAAATTTTAAGAGGATAAGATTCCAAAATAATTTTCAGAATTTATTAAATAATTAAATTTATTCCGAAAATTAATTAAATAATAATATCCATATCTTTCACGATCCACACTCAATTTATAATATCCAACCATCGATTTCAAAATCCGAATACACGGCCACGATCAGCACGAAATTCTGAAGCAATTATGATTAAAAATAATTTTTCGAGTTTTTTTAATATAATAATATTTTAATGAATTTCGGAATATAATATATTATTAAATAATCCAATAATTTCGAAACATTTATTTAAATCATAAATAAATCCCTTTAAGTCACATCAATGCTTATATTAAAATAAACCTACTTAACCTTTAAACTAAACATACTTTACTTTAATTAATCACCTTAATCTAATCCACAACTAAATAAACTAATCTAACCACCTAATCTCAATCAACTTAAGCTAAACACACTTAAGACATCATTAACTCGCTAATCAATGTTTAGTGAGGTAAACTCACTTGATTAACTTGCCGCTTAGACCAAAACGACGAGGGCGACGCCGGGATCAACTTTTCCAAAGGCGGGCCTAGCTTCCGAGGCCGGGAAGATGGCCAAAATGGGCCACGACCGTGCTGCAAGACCCACCCGACGAGCTGCTGTTTGGAGCCGAACGGAGGTGGCTTGGCGGCGGTTCGGGCGGAGGAACGGTGGAGAAGTGGCGGCTGTAGCTTGGCGGTGGCCCACGGCGGCAGCTGGCGGCTCGGCTGACGGAGGGCAACTCGAGACGACGATGGTGACGGCTGGCGCGGCGAAGAGAAGCGGAGCCGAGCGGAGGGGCGGGACGGCGAGGTGAGGCGCGCGCGGTCGCGCGGGACGACACGGCGGCGACAGCGACTTGGCACGGTTACGGAGGAGCGGCGAACGGCGGCGTGCGTGGGCTGGCTGGTCGATGGGCGAGCTCCCCTTGGCCGGCTCTCTCTCTCCTCTTCCTTCTCTCTCCTTCCCAAGGTTGAAGATGATGGTGATGGCTCCCTTTTTGGAGATTAAATCTCCACCCTCCACTTGTCAAGCCCTCAATCCTTGGCCAATCAGCATGACATCACCCCCATGATGTCATCTTCCACTATCTCCTCTCCCACAACCTTTTCAATGGGTGCACTATCATTTCCGCCGGGGTCCAAATCCTTATACATTCAATTTCTTCAATTTTTCTTTCAATTCTCTTCTAATTGAATCCGATTAAAATCCACAAAAATTATCTCATGATCCTGATAAGGTATGTGACATAACCGAGCTTCCAATTTCTAAATTCAATCCCAATTTTCACGGTTAAATTCAACATGGTGCGATTTTAGCGCGCCTAACCCACTGAGTGGCTTTTGGGAAATTTTCTTACATCCGACCCGAGGGTGATCAGTCCCCAAGTCTGACGTGGTAAAATTCCTTAATTGCTTCGCTCAATAGATTAGTTCTCTCGTGAGTGGCCAACCCTGAGGGACGAACTACATGCATAGATGAATCGTCCGACTCAATTGACTGAAAAATAAAATTGAGAAAAATCGGGATGTCACAACTCTTCCTCTTATAAAAATTTCGTCCTCGAAATTTAAATCATTACACAATTGAAGTAAAAAGGTGAGGGTACAATTCTCTCATCGAATCTTCGGTTTCCCAAGTTGCCCCTTTAGTGCCGTGGTGTTGCCATACCACTTTGACCATTGGGATGGTCCTGGTGCGCAGAACTTGCTCCTTGCGATCCACAATCTGAACCGGGCTTTCAACGTACGACACCCTGTCGTCTACGTCTAATTCCTCGAAATTCAGAACGTGAGTCAGGTCAGGTTCATACTTCCTCAACATCGACACGTGAAAGACGTCGTGCACCTGTGACAACTTCGGCGGCAGTGCAAGACGATACACTAGAGTCCCTATTCTTTCCAAAATCTCGAAGGGACCTACGTACCTCGGACTCGCTTCCCTTTTGCCAAAGCGGGAAGTACCTCTCACCTAAGTGACACCTTCAGGAAGACGTGCTCACTAACTTGGAATTCCAATGGCCTCCGACGCTTATCGGCATAACTTTTCTATCGACTCTGAGCGATCCTTAGTCTGTCTCTAATAACTGCAACTGTTTCCATTGACTGTTGAACTAACTCTGGACCGGTGATCTTTCTTTCCTCGACTTCATCCCAACACACTGGCGTTCTGCACGCTCTGCCATACAATGCTTCAAAAGGAGCCATCTCGGATACTCGTGATAACCGTTGTTGTAGGCAAACTCGACCGATGAAGTCGTTCTTCCCAACTTCCCTTGAAGTCTATACACAAGCTCTCAGCATATCCTCGAGAGTCTGAATTGTCCTCTCAGACTGGCCATCCATCTGAGGATGAAATGTCGTACTGTACTGAAGCTTTGTACCAAGAGCACTTTGCAAGCTTTTCCAAAAAGTGGCAATGAACCTCGGGTCTCTGTCTGAAGTAATTGTAACTGGCACTCCATGCATACGGACTATCTGACGTACATACAAATCTGCGAGTCTATCCAAACTCAAGTCCTTTCGAACTGCCATGAAATGAGCCGACTTTGTCAGCTTGTCGACTACTACCCAAATCGAATCATTCCCTCTCTAGCTCCTCGGTAGTCCCGTCACGAAGTCCATCGTGATATGCTCCCATTTCCATTCTGGGATCTCGAGGGGTTGCAGAAGTCCTCCCGGTTTGCAATGCTGGGCTTTCACTTGCTGACACGTCAAACACTTGGCGACATGCTTGGCGATGTCCGCCTTCATGCCACACCACTAGTAGTGTTGACGCAGATTTTGGTACATCTTGGTACTACCAAGATGAATGCTGTAACTACTACGAAGCGCTTCTGATAAACTCTCATCTCTAAGCTCCACATCATCAGGTACAACCAATCGTCCTTGGAACCTCAACGTTCCATCTTCGTAAATCTGAAGTCGCCTTCCTTTTCTCGGTATCCTCTTGCAGGATTTTCTGAACATCCGAATCTGTCTGCTGAAGTGTTCTAATTCTGACTTGCACTTCCGGCTCAATTCTAAGGGTGGCCATAAGATTTGAAATGTGGCCCACCTCAAATTTGAAATCTGAATCTCGCGCTCTCTCTATTAAACTCCATTCCTTGAGTACCATTTGCGCAACTGAAGACTTCCTACTCAGTGCGTCGGCGACCTTGTTCGCCTTTCCGGGGTGATACAAAATCTCATAGTCATAGTCCTTTAAGAGCTCCATCCATCGATGCTGTCTCATATTCAACTCATTCTGAGAGAATAAGTACTTGAGACTCTGATGGTCGGTGAAGATCTGGAATCTTTCTCCGCATAGATAATGCCTCCAAATCTTCAGGGCAAAGATGATCGCTGCGAGTTCTAAGTCATGCGTCGGATAATTCAACTCGTGGGGTCTCAACTGACGAGACGCATATGCAACAACCCTACCATGCTGCATTAATACGCACCCCAATCCTTTAAACGACGCATCACTGTAGATCTCAAACCCTCCCGGACCAGATGGAATAGTAAGTATGGGTGCGGTAGTTAGCTTCTACTTAAGCTCTTGGAAACTACTCTCGCATTTATCTGTCCACACAAACTTTTCTTCCTTCTTCAATAGTCTCGTCATCGGCGATGCTAACCTTGAAAACCCTTTTACAAACCGTTTGTAATACCCTGCTAAACTTAGAAAACTTTTGATTTCTGACACTGTCGTCGGTCTCGGCTAGTTGATCACTGCTTCAATCTTGGCTGGGTCCACTGAGATTCCCTCGCCGGAGATGACATGACCTAGGAAAGCCACACGAGTTAGCCAAAACTCGCACTTACTAAACTTGGCGTAAAGCTCGTGCTCTCTCAAAGTCTAAAGCACTATCCTTAAGTGCCTTTCATGATCCTCAGTACTCCTCGAATACACTAGGATGTCGTCGATGAAGACAATTACAAACTGATCTAAGTACTCTCTGAACACTCGGTTCATCAGGTCCATGAAAGCGGCCGAGGCATTTGTCAACCCAAACGACATTACAGTAAACTCATAATGGCCGTATCGGGTGCGAAACGCCGACTTCGGTATGTCTTCCTTCTTGATCCTCAACTGATGATACCCTGTCCTCAAGTCGATCTTAGAAAATATCAACGCTCCCTGAAGCTGGTCAAACAAATCATCAATTCTCGGCAACGGATACTTGTTCTTAATCGTCACCTGATTGAGTTGATGATAATCGATGCACAAGTGCAAGGAACCATCTTTCTTCTTTACAAACAAAACTGGCGCTCCCCAAGGCGATGCACTAGGACGAATAAATCATTTATCCAACAACTTTTGCATCTGCACCTTTAGTTCTTTAAGTTCTGATAAGGCCATCCGATAAGGAGCCTTGGAGATCGGCTCTGTTCCAGGGGCTAATTCAATCACAAACTCTACCTCTCTCTCTGGCGGTAAACCCGGTAACTCTTTCGGGAACACGTCTGGGAACTCTTGTACTACGGCGATATCTTCAATCTTCGACTCCTCCACTGTTGTGTCCACGACAGTCGCCAGGTAACCTCGGCAACCCTTACCTAGTAAGCGAGTTGCTTCGAGCGATGAGATTAAGGAAACCGAGGGTCCTCCTCGATTCCCAATAAATTCGAAACACTCACCCCCTAACGGTTTAAACCGAATCGCCTTGCGATAACAGTCCATTCTAGCTCGTTGCTTGGTGAGCCACCCATACCAATTATCACATCAAAATCAAACATGGCTAGGACTATCAAGTCTATCCTCCCTTCTCGCTCACCAATCACTAACTTGCACCCAAGACAACCCACTGTAGCTAACACATTATCCTTCAACGGCGTAGATATGCTAATCACAGACTCCAACAACTCCGGAATTAATTCTACCAACTTAACATATCTCTCGGCTATAAATGAATGAGAAGCTCCAAGATCAAATAAAGCATAAGCAGGTTGGTCGTTCAGCAAGACCATACCTGTGATCACGTTAGGCGCATCCTTCGCTTGTCCTCTGGTGATCGCATAAGCCCTTCCTTGAGCTGGAGGTCGATTCAATCCACCCTGCGGCATGATCTGCGGTGCGACTCCTCTATTCTGACCCAACGGTGGCGGCGGCGGCAACTGACGCTGTCCCATATGATTCCTGGGACAATACCTGGCTATATGACCCTGCTGGCCACACTCATAACAGGCGCTCGTCCTAGGAGGACACGGGGCTGAACCATGTCGTCTTCCGCATAGACGACATACACCATTCGGTCTCAGCGCTGGCTTCCCGATCCCACCCTTCTTGTTGAGTGGGACAGGATATCTTCCTCCAGACATCGGTCTCTTCCCAAACCGATTACCTTCCCTATTCAAATTAAACCGCGACCCAGATGCGGCAGCTATCTCATTCTGGTCTTTCTCAATCAGCTGGGCCCGCTTATAAAGATCCTTGTACTCCTTCAGATCTAACGGCACCAAAAGGCTCCTCACCTCTGGTCTAAGCCCATCTCTAAACCTTCGAGCTCGGTCTGCCGGTTTCTGAACTAACTCAGGGGCATACTGCGATAGTTCAGCGAACCTCGCTTCATACTGATCGACTGTCATCGTACCTTGACGAAGGCGCTGGAACTTTGCCATCTTCATCTCTTTAGCAAAATCAGAAAAGTATTTCTCATTGAAGGCCTCAAGAAAAGCATTCCACTCTGGAGCTACACCTTCAGGGAACACCATCCCTTTGTTAGTCTTCCGCCATGTGGCTGCGATCCCCCTCAACTGATAGGCTGCCAGTACGACCTTCTCTGCTTCAGTGCACATCAATAACTCAAAGGCGTTCTCTAGCTCTTGGATCCACAGTGTTGCAGCCTCAGGGTCCCCCGCTCTCGTGAACGTTGGCGGATTCAACCTCAGAAAATGCTGTACCAACTTCTGCCTAGGCCTCCCAGCGGCCACATTCTCAGGTGGGATCTCATCAAGTTCCACTTCGGGTTCGACGACTGGTACGGCGGCAGCAGGTACGGCAGCAGCTGCAGCGGCAGCAGCATTGGCGGCATTGGTGGCAGCGGCTATAGCGGCAGCTGAAGCGGTGGCTTGCTGGTCTAGCCTGTCACCCATCAACTCAAGCATCTGCATGATTCCAACAAACCTCGGATCCTCAGGGGCTACTGCATCCTCTGGAGGCGACGCTGCACCACTCGCACTGGCCTCAGCCTGCGCTCTTCCCAGGGCACCTCGGGCACCGACTCTCATAGGCGGCCCACCCCGAAACACGGGGCCTGCTGCTCTCTTCCTAGCAGCTCTCGGCACTCGGTCACTCATGCTAAAGGCTCAATATAGATGCCTATTTGCAAAATTCCAATACCACATTAGAATCCGAGTCACCTCACAACAAGTTAACAAACAACTAACAACCACTTGCATCATTATAATAAAAGCCTTTTCTACCAACTATCCCATGACTCCCACGCACCTTATCACTCCACACATGAACCATGCTCTGATACCACTTAAACGGGGTTGTCACGCCTTGAACCCCGAGACACATGAACAACCCGCCATGGTCATGTAAATGTGACAATCCCAGGTAGTGTCGCCGACCACATTAAATTTATTATGCGCATGCGGAACGTGCTAAGAAACCCCTGACAAAAACATACGGGATAGGACAGTAGGAAAATCAATTCAAAATCAAACAAACATACTTCCATACATCATCATTCCAGGGTTTACATACACCAACAGGATCCAGAGATTATATGCACCAAAAATGGGTCAGAGTTTATGTGCATCAAAAAGGGGTTAGTCTACACAACATGGATCGGTCCGCCAAAAAGAGGATCAGTCATAAGACCACTAGTCGGCCCCGTTCGACGATCCCACATCCTTAGGATCAGTCACCCAAGAGGCCGGGGGCGATGCGTTGATCACTCCACCGTCTGGAAGATCGGCCACGCCTTCACCCAAAATGGCGTCCATCACAGCCAACGGAACGTCCATGCTATCTAGTGGTCCAACCCTAACACCATCGACTCCAGAACGAAACCAAGCCCTAAACCTATAAGGTACTCTGACATCCACGGACACCTGGACCTAGATAAGGGTCCTAACCAACTGATAGACCCAAGGACTTTCAGGGTCAGGAGCACTCTCTGTCGTCTGGTGAATCTCCGTCGGCATGCCACTCTGCTCCGGAGGTACCTCCATCTATGGCCTTGAAATATTTTCCCCAAACCGGGATGAGACTTTGTCTCAGCAAGTTCACCCCTCCTAAACCGCTATTAGAAAGAAAATACGCCCCAGAGTGGTCTAACCACACAGCACAGAAGACTTACCTCGCCATCTTGCATTTCCTGTAGATTAGTACAATTCATATCACTCAAGCACAAATAATAATAAGAATGTAAACCATCGAAACCCAATCAATTTCACTTAATTTCGCAATCACAGCAGGCATTCCAAATCATTATTCACTGCCACACAAAGGCATAGCCTACTCGCAGTTCGCCTATCTATTGACACATAGCCAGGCATCGCCTCCCCACCTTGGAGCGCGGCTTCGTCAGTACATCGACGGCGATCCCGAAGGAGCATGGGTCCAGTTGGCCTAGCCTTTACTGCGACCCGAGCCACGTCACTCTATTGACGGCATTTCTAAAAGAATAAAGGTCCAGTTGGCCTAGCCACTACTGCGACCCAAGCCACGTCACTCTCTCGACGGCATTTCTAGCAGAATAAGGGTCTAGTTGGCCTAGTCACTACTGCGACCCAAGCCCTTTCAACCAGCACACAACAATTCAAAATCGATCCCTAGATATGTCACATTTCACTCACACACTCCAATCACGTATTAACCCTTCAAAATTCGATTTCGGTATCAAACCCGACATTTGGGAATTTGAATAAAATCTCTATTTCTCACAATCAACACCCAATTTGCAATATTCACTCATTAAATTCAAATTCTAAATACACAGCAGCGATCATCACGAAATTTTAAGAGAATAAGATTCCAAAATAAGTTTCAGAATTTATTAAATAATTAAATTTATTCCGAAAATTAATTAAATAATAATATCCATATCTTTCACGATCCACACTCAATTTATAATATCCAACCATCGATTTCAAAAGCCGAATACACGGCCACGATCAGCACGAAATTCTGAGCAATTATGATTAAAAATAATTTTTCGAGTTTTTTTTAATATAATAATATTTTAATGAATTTCGGAATATAATATATTATTAAATAATCCAATAATTTCGAAACATTTATTTAAATCATAAATAAATCCCTTTAAGTCACATCAATGCTTATATTAAAATAAACCTACTTAACCTTTAAACTAAACATACTTTACTTTAATTAATCACCTTAATCTAATCCACAACTAAATAAACTAATCTAACCACCTAATCTCAATCAACTTAAGCTAAACACAATTAAGACATCATTAACTCGCTAATCAAGGTTTAGTGAGGTAAACTCACTTGATTAACTTGCCGCTTAGACCAAAACGACGAGGGCGACGCCGGGATCAACTTTTCCAAAGGCGGGCCTAGCTTCCGAGGCCGGGAAGACGGCCAAAACGGGCCACGACCGTGCTGCAAGACCCACCCGACGAGCTGCTGTTTGGAGCCGAACGGAGGTGGCTCGGCGGCAGTTCGGGCGGAGGAACGGTGGAGAAGTGGCGGTTGCGGCTTGGCGGTGGCCACGGCGGCACTGGTGGCTTGGCCGAGGGAGGGAAACTCGAGACGACGGTGGTGACGGGCTTGGCGCGGCGAAGAGAAGCGGCCGAGCGGGGGCGGGATGGCGAGGTGAGGCGCGCACGGTCGCGCGGGGCGACACGGCGGCGACGGCGACTCGGCACGGTGACGGAGGAGCGGCGAACGGCGTGCGCGTGCGCGGGCTGGCTGGTCGACGGGCGAGCTCCCCTTGGCCAGCTCTCTCTCTCCTCTTCCCTCTCTCTCCTTCCCAAGGTTGAAGATGATGGTGATGGCTCCCTTTTTGGAGATTAAATCTCCACCCTCCACTTGTCAAGCCCTCAATCCTTGGCTTCAATCCACATGACATCACCCCCATGATGTCATCTTCCACTATCTCCTCTCCCACAACCTTTTCAATGGGTGCAATATCATTTCCGCCGGGGTCCAAATCCTTGTACATTCAATTTCTTCAATTTTTCTTTCAATTCTCTTCTAATTGAATCCGATTAAAATCAACAAAAATCATCTCATGATCCTGATAAGGTATGTGACATAACCGAGCTTCCAATTTCTAAATTCAATCCCAATTTTCACGGTTAAATTCAACCTGGTGCGATTTTAGCGCGCCTAACCCACTGAGTAGCTTTTGGGAAATTTTCTTACATCCGACTCGAGGGTGGTCAGTCCCCAAGTCTGACGCGGTAAAATTCCTTAATTGCTTCGCTCAATAGATTAGTTCCCTCGTGAGTGGCCAACCCTGAGGGACGAACTACATGCATAGATGAATTGTCTGACTCAATTGACTGAAAAATAAAATTGAGAAAAATCGGGATGTCACAGTGTGTGCGTGTGTGTCGGTGCACGCGCGTGCGTAATATATATATATGGATATTAGATATTGTGTCAGGGCATTGTGTGGTGGGTAGCGCATTTCATACTTATAGATAATGCAAAGTAAAGACTTTACTATTTATCAACCATCAACAATTAAGGGCTTATTTGATAACTATCCCAACAGTATCAAATTCTAATTTTTTGTTCCCATAATCAGTTTGGGATGAGAATCGCGTTTGGTAAAATTTTTGTTCCCGAGAATCGCCTTTGGGACGAGAATCAAGAATAAAAAAAAAATTGATTCTTGTTCCTAAACAAAATTGAGAATCAAAACTCTTCTTCTTCTCTTTTCTTCTTCTTCATTGACCGCCATCCCGCGATCGTCACTCGCCATCGCTCGCTGCCACCCGTCGCCACCGTTGTCCATCGCTGCCGCTGATCGCCGTCCGCCGCGCCCACCACCGCCGCTGTCCACCGCTGCCGCTAATTGCTGTCCGCCGTCGCCGCCGCCGTCCGCCGCCGTCCACCGCCGCGCGTGATTGTCGCCCGCCGTCGCCGCCCACCGCGCGCTGTCCGCCGCCATTGCTGCCGCCGCCACCGTTCGCTGCCGCCGCTGCTGCCGCCGCCACCGTCCACCGCCGCCGCCACCGTTCGATGCCACCGCCGGCCGCGCGACCGGTCCGGCGAGCTCACCGAGGCTCGCCAAGGTAGGGTGAGGTCCGGCGAGGTCGAGCCAACGAGGGCCGGCCTCGCCGAGGGCCGCCGACCGGCCCGAAGAAGAATTAGAATAGGAGAAAAAAAAAAAAAAAAGAAAAAAAGAAAAGAAAAAAAGGAAAACAAATTATAAAAATTATTTAAAAATTAAAATAAATTGATTTGGAACAGAATCAATGAACACAATACCAAACACAATTCTATTCCAGAATTAGAAATTTTGTACATTTACTAAACGCGTTCTTTTACTCAGAATCAGTTCACGGGAACAGAATAAAAAATAATCATTTCTGATCAGAATTTGTTCCCCGGAACAGAATCGTTACCAAACGCGCCCTAAGTGGCCCTCTATCCACTCAAGGGGATGGACATGGTTTACAAGAAGCATGTGTCCACCATCTGGGTGGATGAAGGGTTAGCTAACCTGGTGCCCCATAAGTTTATGACTTGGTATGTCTAATTTGGAGGGGAGCTATTCAGCCCTCTCCGGGGGTTTTGACGAACTGCCAAGCGAGGATCCTTAGGGGCCATTTGGGATCCCATGGTTGTGGACACCCCCCAATGGAGCCATTATTGACTTGGAGACGGATCCGGATTAGGAGTCGAACCCCGAGCTTGAACCCTAGTACTATAACATGGACGCATATTAGAGCATATGAGATACCACTTTTTGAGGTTGCTCTTGTAGGATAGAGGTACTAAACTAACCCAAACCCCCATTTGACGAGCCGAAAGGAATCCACATCGTGGATATGCAAATGTGAAGCTTCTGAAGTGTTAAGCTAGTGTGTGTGTGTGTGTGTAAGTATTTGTTGATGTGTTCTATGCTATTCCTATCGATGTGAATGATAGGGTGGAGTTAATTCCGCTTTCGTTTGTGTATAATTAAAAGATAAAATGAATGGGTTGGCGACATATCTTGAGACGTCATAATAAATGACCAAAGAGAAAGAGGGTTGACCTGGGTCGAGGCATGACATATTGTATGGTAATATTATTTAATGTACTAATGGAGTAAAATTTCTTTATATAAGTAGGTTTTATAGAATGAAGGAAAAATTACCTAAAAAGTCGTAAACTTATTGTATGGTGGCCAACTCAATCATAAACATTTTAGTTGTATCAATTTAGCTCTAAATTTTTGACAATTTACCAATATGATTCTTCAGTGATTTCTAGCCAAACTTACTCGAAATGACTATATTGTCAAATCATTAAAAAGTTTATGACTAAATTATCATATTTGAAAGGATTAAGATTGAATTGGCTGTTATGCAATATGTTTAAGGCTGAATCAACACCATTGAAAGGCACAATTGAAAGGTTTTGGATCAAATTGGCTGCCTTACAATAAGTTTAGAACTTTTTAGACAATTATTCCATATATTGACACATACGGTTTTCATTTTTAGCAAGTAGGTTTCATCCATAAATAAGTTTTTCTATTTTGAGTCTGCTTATGTAGAAAACACTTTCATGCCGATAGATTATGTAACATGAATCCTATTTCGACAGATTTTTTATTCTGTAAAATGCAGGTTCATACAAGCAGAATTAGATAATGACATATAACCTATATATATTTTCTCCACGTAACTTTATTTAATATACAGATTTAAATTTCCATTCTAAGACTTCTGTGTAAAAAGCTCTTAAGGTGACAATGTATTTAATATATAAATGTATGTATACATATCCATAATATTTTCGTTCACCGCCATTAGATTTGCTCAAGGGCCGATCATTCTCTTCACCTCTTTTTTCTTTCGGCGTTGGGAGACTTTTGGCCACTACCACGCTAGAAAATCATGGCATTGCTCCTCTGATTTGCACTGAGAAACGTGTGACATTGCCTCACAATTGTTGGATTCCTGTCCATAAGTTGTTCTTATAAAATCACCTAAGTCCGTTTATTGGAATCTATGTCTAGGAAGTTGAAGTTAAAGGTTCAATTTCTAGGACGTCTCGTCCACACCAAACCAAAGAGTCTAGCTCCTTCTTCATATAAAGTATCGATATAATATCATATATCGAATAGAGTATCCTCAATTGTCTCGATTCTTTAAGAAGATGGAGATATTTAATTGAGTCCGTGACACCAAATCGGCACTCCATGTAATACGTTAGGATTTTTCCAAAACAAGGTTACGTTTGAATGGTAGATGCCTAGTCACCAGTTAGGTTTCAGTCGATTCATCCACTACCAATAATTTAGGGCATGAGCCACTCTTAATCTCGGAGCACTTTGCGAGTCTATGGGGGTATCCAACCAAACACACACGAGATGACTATGGAGACAAAGAACTTCTTGTCTCATTGTCCTAAAACGGACTCCACTTGGGTGCTCTATCATATCATCTTCTTTCGCTAACGGGAAAAGAAAAATATAAAAAAGAAATGTCAAGAAAGAGCAGCGCTAGTTAGTTTAAGAAACCCTGACTTTGCCCAAACTAGCCGTAAACGATAATCTTGCGTGTTCACGTAAAGCATTATTATTATTATGGTTACTCTCAAGTAAGACTTTGCACGCCACACGAGATTGACTCTAAAGACATAAAGATGAGAAGATCATTTGTAAGAGATCAATTTGGATAAGATTTTGCCTGTGTTTGTTTGAACGAAAATATTTTCCAAAAATTAGTTGTCCAGGCTTTCATCTATTTGGTTTGCTGAAAATGATTAGTCAATCAAAAACAATTTCCATTCAATCAAAATATTAATGCATAAAATTAGAAAAGTAAATTCTTAAATCTTTCGATAAAAAAAAAAAAAAATCTTGGGTCTCAAAAGGCGAAACTTTCTGAAATTGAGCAAATACTTTTTTTTTCCCTCAAATATATGTAAAAAATGTTATTATAAAAAAAATTGAAAATTACAAAGATTGCATATCGAACAGCATCTCATTGTAATAAATCACATTCGAGTTTGGAATACCGAACGAATTGCTCTCGCTCTCAATCCGCAAGCTCCGAAATGACCTGGAGCATGGAAATGTGGTACGGTTTGGCCAAAATTACCGACATTGTTTAAAGAACAGAAGAGGTCGAAGGTACATACCTCGCTG
This sequence comes from Eucalyptus microcorys, assembly GCA_014182515.1. NCBI lineage: Eukaryota > Viridiplantae > Streptophyta > Magnoliopsida > Myrtales > Myrtaceae > Eucalyptus > Eucalyptus microcorys. Next base: position 40,141,727 of record CM024564.1, read on the forward strand.
CCCCTTGACTTCCTGGCACCGGAAACGGCTGCCTTGACTATCCCGGCCCAGAAGCAAGTTCGTTCACCATGTTGACTATCATGGGCTTAAGCACTCTTCCGAGATGATTAACCATGATTAGCCCAATCATTTAGTTGTTCCTCAAACATCCTTCTCACAATCGCTACCATCACCAGCTTTGGCTCCAATCTCTCCTCTCTTCATTAGTGAGATTTCGTAGAATATTCGCTAAATTCTCATCATATTTGTCATCTCCCACCGCATAAGCGGATGATGACTCTAATCGAGCAAGCTTCTCATTGACTAGTTGCGGGGATTGACTCTCCTTGCCAGCGACATTTTGAGGCTCTTGATTCCTCGTTTTCACCATTTGCGCTTATTCAAATTGACCTTAATGGTCCCATTAAACATGTCAAAAAAATGTTCCATCGAAAATGTTTCTCGTTGAAATACGTTTACCAAAGATAGATTTTTCGGTTTTTTAAGTGAATCGGGTTGTGTGGTGACTTGGACAAGAACAACAAGTATGAAGCGAACTATGGAAACTAAAATAGTACAGAATAAAGAATTGAAAGTAAAGAATTGATAAGTAAATTGCAGAAAATCTAATAAGTGTTATTACTTGGTCGGATCCTTTACAATTGTCTTCCTTGGCCTTTTATAGCCTTGCACCAACTGTAACTGTCAAGAGTGGTTATTTTTTAAATTCCAAATCCTAATAACTCCCAAGTTTCCAGGTCTCAACTGTATTAATTTATAACCGTATGTTCTCATCTTTAACCAATTACGATTCGGCTTCGTCTCTACTTCTGAATTTCCATCGATCTCGTAATCAGCGAGCGGCTCTTCCTCGTATGTCGATTTCTAGCTTTCACCGATTTTCTCCCATCGACGACGACTGCCTTTCTCAGTTGCCGATTTGTAATATTAGACTACAGCTATCCTGTCGACAACGTAGCACGGACTTTCATCGATCCATCATGACTCAACAAAAACTAAGCATCAAAGTAACAGGCATCAAAATAAAATAAAATAAAAACATACTTGTTGTGAAAGAAGACAGCTACTATTATCCAGCTACATTTATCAAACGAAGCATCAAAGTAACATGCGTCAAAGTTGAGGAATGTAGAATCCCCATGACGCTTTGGTCCAAAAGATTCCAAAATTAAAGTCCCGCCCTCTTTTCTTGCTAAGCTTCAGCGGACGATAGAGGCGAGGCCAGTAGATGTGTTCGACCATTTCGACATACAAGGGAAACTGTACGTTTAAGAAGAAATAGGTAGGGATGGCAGCCAGCAAAGTAAGTAGGACGTAAATCCACTTCAATCATTCGCTTAGGACGATTGTAAGAGCAGAGCTGAATGCCACCAACATAAAGGCCAAAGAGAGGAAGAGAAAAGTGACACCTATTATCATTTTTCTTGGTAGTGAATGGAGAATATCTTCCATTGTGTAGCATAGAGTTACGATAGCCAAGAACATCAAGGTGGTAGTTACAGAGAAGAAGAGAGCGAGAGCATCTGCAACAGCGAATATAAAAAATGAACCCTTCTTCATAAAGATCAGGATTTCTGTAGTGCGGTCATTGCCTCCAGGTATTGTTAAAGCCGCAGTGAAAGCTATTGTAATGATGAGAGTCACGACGACACGACAAAGATGATGTATCCTTCATCCATTGCCTTGCTTCTCTGAGCAAATCTTTGCGTTGTTCTACAAAAATTTCCCGACATGTTTTCCCATTCCTTTCTTCTGCTTTCACAATTTCAGAATTTTAAAAGAATGAACGCTCTTATCTTCCAATACCGTCAGAAAAATAAAGGACGCCTATCAATGTCATTATAAATTAAAGAGCACAAAAGGGTGGCAAACATATAAGATGAACCGACCTTAAATTTCAGACTTTTCAAAGAAGGATTGCTCCTTTCTTCCAGTACCTTCAGAAAAATAAAGGACGCCTATGAATGTGAATGTAAGTAAATTGAAGAACACTTAAGTGTAGCAGACAACTAAAGTAAACCAACCTTGAACCACCGATATTCCCTCTGCATAAGAACAACTGCTCCAGGAACATTTGCCGGTACACATTATGGTTGCCATGCTACTATTGCCTCCATCAGGTCGTCGTACATATTATGTTTACTCAAATTTACAGCTCTGTTGTATGCGTTCACTAGTCTAAACAAGTCAACTTGTCGTCCGAGCACCATTTCTTTCATTAGTTCTTCTGGGGAACGGAGTCCCACATCAATTCCGGAAATTGGTCAAGACATAACTCGACAATTTCACGGATTCTGCTATATGCAGAGTCATGGACAATGCCTGAATCCTTTAAAAATTTGACTATTTCTGAGGTTCTCATAGCCTTCTTCTTCTCGTTAAGAGCGAGGTTTACAAACTCAACCGAGCATTCATGCCTCAACTTCATTTCTCTAATCCTTTTGATGAAAGGTGCTGCACGTAACATTAAACAGTTTTCCCACGATAAAGAATCAAAAGGTTGAAGAGGCTTTTACATTTGTGCCGAGTTCTTATGTATATATAGTAGTTAAGAAGAAAATGATAGATTTAAGATATTTATCGAGAAAGTAAACTTCATGTGGCTTGAAAATTAAAATGCATGCATTGGAGAAGAGATGGATCTATCGATGACAAACAATGTCATAGGAAAAAAAGAATTCATTTTTTAATGGAAAATGGGTAGATTTAGTGTTAGATCAATAGGTCTTTTCTCTATTGGTAATTTATACAAATTCACCTAATAAATACATATTATTTAGACTATGAATCGAATCGAATCGAATCAAATCAAGTCATATCATAATATACGAATCGGTAGCCAGTCCATATTAATAAAAAGTATGATCTCAAAGGAACATATTGAAAATATCAATTGACACTTTAATTTATAGAGATCTCTACCCATGGATGAAATAAGGTCTTTTTCTGCAGATACCATGGCAATATCATCTACCTGATTTTGTGGCGAGAATCCAAAGTGATGTCTTGAACCACTTAAGTGCTGGTTGGACGACTACAAAGAGGGAAGAAGAATCATGTCGGCAAATTAGGAATTGATCGAGAACAAAAAGATACATGTGAATCTCATGAAATGAAGATTGCGCATGTAATTAAATTTATTAGTGCTTGAATATGCTAGAAAAAAAAAAAAAAACTGGGATCAATCCACCTCTACAACTTGAAATCCAATAATTTCGGATTATTCTTTGGCAATGTGACATTGAGTAAGACTTCTCAGCTAACTTCACAGATGTTATATTAGATATTAGTTTGTGGCATACATCATCGTTTAGATATTTATTTGTATACATAGATGTAGTCCTTGTCCCTTAATTTAGACATTAAGCAGATTAACAAAAAGACCTCGAGCCATCTTCATGTCTTTGAAATTGTCAAATGATGTATTGCAGAAGCATGAGGGGAAACCTAAAAATAGGAACAAATAGAGGGAATACCATGTGGATAGAGTTGCTCGAATTGTGCATATCTAAAAAAAGAAAAGAAAGAAATACTACATTCGTAAATACAATTTTCCCAAAAATTGATTCTAGCTGCTCTAAGACTTCATCTTTGCCAAGTCTCCCGATAGGATGTGTTGTTTCTAATCCTTGGACGTAGCTACATCGGAGTATTGGTGAGCTAAAAAAAAAAGCTTATTTCTTTGGGGACACAAGAACAAAAGAGTTAATTAAAGCAAACAATCAAGGAAATGAAATAAGATAAGTAAGTGCGAAATCCTACCCAAATGTCCGGTTAGCATGTAACAGGGCAGGGGGCATAATATCAGATTTGGAATCAACGGTTTCTACCAATACCGTTACCATCATCATTCTTCCTTTCTGAACAGCATCGTAGAGGGCGCTCCTCAAAATGGAATTTTTATATTCTTTAGATTTCCCGGGCAAGCACTTGAGACGGGCTCTCGACCAATTGATGTTGATCTGTTAAGGGATTCATTCGTAACATTTGCCATCATTGCTTCGTCATCTATATGGAGGATTGTCTTGACAGTTGTCCAATCAGCTTTCACCATGGCTTCAAGTAGTGGTCGATACTTTTCATCGACCTCCCCTTCCGGCATGACTGCAAAAATTGCACTTTAAAAGTCTTATGGTCTTTCGCACTTCTTGTTTTTTAGGTCAAGTAATGAAACGGGGATGCAGGCGAAGGGGAGGTCGTTTAGTCAACTCACCTTTTCCTTTGAGCGCCTTTGTTTTCTCTTTGGAAGTAGAAGACCTCCTTTTTTTTTTTTTCCTACTTCTCAATTATGAAACGATAATATTTGAATTTACATGTCAGTATTTGTATGCTATGAAATTTAAAATATTTCGAATTATAAAAACTCAATATGCTTGAAACACAAGGTTTGTGAATAACAAAAATTAAAAGTTCAAAGTGGTAAACCTTCAGTGAGTGTACGGCTGTTTTGGGAAGCTTTATCATTTGTCATGCCGATATATTACCAAGTCAATCCTACTTTCGGTAATTAGTAACTTTATTCCATAAAAATTGTCTCACCAACAACTATAACAGAACTTGTGGAGCCAAGCCACACCAAATTAGGAGATTTGACTTTGAGCAATACATTTTACGTGTTTACTTTTTAATTGAAAGGAATAGTGATGCCCATGGGTCTGAGACAATGAACAATTAAGCTGTATTTGGTGGCCACACATTACTTTTGCATTTTTTGTCCGGGGAAATTGAATTTTTCGGTCCCTACATAGGCTGGGAAAAATAACTTTAATCTGAATCTTATGTTGGTTATAATTACAGTCCTCATACTGTTCTGTGGTGGCAAATAAGTCACGTTGTCATGATTATATGGACAATAAGTGTCATTTGCCCAAATAAACGTAAAGCCAGGTTCTTTAAAGCATCGTTGTACAAAATAATGTCGATCTTGGCCTTTTTCAGTTTTAAGGTTCAAATTTTGAAAACACAGCAACCATAATATCTACCGAAGGTATTTTCATTGAGAATTTTGGAAAGAAAAATAGGAAATTAGAAAATTTCTTATGCCAAAAATGCCCTCAGGTTCTGTGCAAATTACATTTTACGTGTTTATCCGGAGTGTTGAACAATAAATAAAGAAGTGTGCAACTCTCAATGCATGATCTGTCCAAGGTATTGTTCATAATATTGTTTATATTACTTCAAAATTAACACGAAAAACCGAAATTTTTGCAATTTTTTCATTGGCTTATCATTATGGGATCGCATCAGAACAACAAAGGAAAGAATGGGACATGCCCGCCAATGGTTCCAAAACCAAATTGTCTTGGGTATCCATGGAGGATTCTTTGCCAAGCCGTCGCTGGAGCATTGTAAAAGATCCAAAGCAGAGGGTGCCATCACCTAGCACGCCTCTGTAGCCCAAAGTCAAATAAAAAATATATAAAAAAAAAAAGAAAGAATCTAAAATTTCAAAATAAAGGGAGAGCAATCCTAAAATCTCCCAAGTATATCTTTGGATCGTTTTGCATTCTTGACCTTTGCGCTATTTCAACTCTATCAACGAAATTCAGGTACATTTTACTTATAAAAGGAGCTCTCTGAGTTCCCTTTCAGAGAGAGGCAATTGTCGACACGAACTTGTTCGAATAAAACTATAAAATAGAAAATTGCAAAAAAAAAAAAAAAGGCAAATAAATAAATAAATAAATAAGACGAAAGAAAATTCTTATTCGCACCAGCCCACCCATTTAGTCCATCTTACATTGTTTGGACCAACTTGCATTACGTGGACCACTAAAAAGCCCATAAGTTAGGCCACTATCCGATTTTGGTGTCGTTTAAGCCCATTAGGACGTGCAGCCCATGGAGCTTAAAAAAGGCCCAGCGTCGATCCTCCTAAAGTTCTATTTTTCAAGATCCGAAGTGTGAGCAGAGGGCTGGCGTCACAAGACAAAATGAAAAAGTGTCTCTTTTAAGGAAGTAAGGAAAGCCTCTCCATCTTGAATCATCTTCAGTCAAGTACTTCAAGCTCGGCAATGGCTACGGGCCTCCATTGCTGACAGCCATAAATTCACACTTCATCGACTCTCACCACTTCAAATTTCCTCAGTCGCTGCTCCCCTTTTCTTCCTTTCACCGATTTTTCCAGGAAGAAAAGCATACTATACACTGAGAGATTTAAGTATTCGAGGGGAACAATTCGTAGGAAATCGATTCTAGAAGCTTGCTCTTCGTTTCCGAGGTCGCTCATCATCGTTCACCATTGCTAGGTAACGATTTTGGAAGAGTACAGAACGTACTCTGTTTTACCCTGTTTCTGGCCGAGAAGGTCCGAAGAAAGCATGTCTAGTCTGAACCTCATCTGCTTGTCTTAGTTTCGTTCGTGAGCGATCGTAGGAGCCCCAATTCTTGACTCGTGTGTTCGTCGCAGCTCCCGAATCGCTGATAAAACAGGCAATTACGTCCCCCATTGTCTACCCTATTCCGGCAAAGTTCGAGGCCGAGTTGGTGTTCATTCTACTCATACCTAAGAGACTATGCACCGAAGCTGTTTCTGGATAATCTGTGATGATATTTTTGCCCCATTGTGGATTTTAGACTAAAAACTACTCAGTTTGCATGAACTGGATTTGATAATCATAATGACACACCGTTTGTCGAAAATCTGAGTGTATATTTTTCTCAGGTTTCTACTCTCTGTTTTGCAAATTTTCCGATCGTATCTTCGTGGTGCTTGCCGGAGAGGAAATGTCTGGAGTCTATGACCGGAGTGTCCATCCTATGGGATATCCATGTCGGTTTGTTTTTCCAATTCCTGTTCTCCATAGTTCTGTTGTTATGTGATTGTGAATATAGGATGGCCGGTGACCGGCGATGATGGACAATGCTGCGGTGGACGATGACCGGTGACGGTGTTTGTTAGTAAGGGTGGTGCTCGGTGATGGCCAGGTGGTGGTGGACCGACTAAACTCACGGTGGAGTCTCGTTTGAGCTGCTCTTGGTACGCCTTAAGAAAGCTCTGGGTTGCTGGAAGCAGTAATGAAAAAAAAGAGGACGATACTATCTCCACCACCTCACGACTAAATCCATATAGGTGGTTTCAAATTTATTTACTTTCATTTGTTTTAGATTTTTCTATATCTATGTAAGATCTATATACCATAATTAAGAATTTCATATATTTAGTTTTTTTATTTATTGTAAATTTTTCATGTGTATTAAAAGTACTATGTTTTTTTTTCTTATTATTAGATATTACTTCCATAATTTTTTTTTCTCAAAAAAGAAATTTTAAAGAAATCTAGTTCTTTTTTATGCTGTTGATTAAATTTATAAATAAATTATTAAGCAAGTGAAATTTAATTGAATCATAACATTATATAAAGTAATGAATATTTTTTTAAAAAATACCAGTGAAATATCATTACTTTGGATTGATAAAGTACCTCATTGTGCATATTGCTTTTAGTGTATTATTAGATATTCTTCTAAACTCTTACATGCCCTGCATAAAGTATCTCACCGACATAGTAAGAAAAAAGATAATTATTTTGATATAGTAAATAAAACATATATATTTTTAGCTAATGAAATTAACAAAATTTTACCGAGAAAGTGAGCTTTTATAAAAGAGAGAAAAAAATAGATACTTTGATATAAATTCAATAATGAAGAAGAGATTTTTCAATTTTATACTATATCAAAGAATGCATTTTTTTCCTTACTATTATATGCGAAATACTTGTTATGGTAACCATCCTAAATGGAAAAAAAGTAAAAAATAGGGGAAAAATAGTGGGGCCTTCACTTTATATTGTAAGTGAAAGATTCATGACAGTTTTATCTTTTTAATGTAAATAAGGTAGATTTAGTCATTAGAAGTAGAAATTGATAAAAGGAAATAACAAGGGTGGGCTTACTTAGGATTTATGAACTTTTGGCAATGGGTTAAGTTTTGTGCTTAAGGCGAGCTTAGTGCGATTATAGTAAAAATGGGATTAATGCAGCTATAACAACAAAATAGGTTTGACTTGTGTTTTAGTGAGTTTGCGCTTGATTTAGTTTAAGTGTTTAGAGTTAGTCTTTGGAGGTTTGGGTTTAATTCTATTGAAGGGGTTTGTTATAGAAAGCCCAATTCATGTATCCGATCCAGACCCGCGAATCTCATGTGTAAGTAATAGACAAAGTTAATAGTAGCCCTCAATAATTTCATGGAATCCTACAAGCGATGTGTAAGTAATGAAAAACTAACTGTATGTGATGGTGTTCCGCGAATCCTACAGATGAAATTTCATATGTAGGATTCCATGGAATCCTACAAGCTTAAGGTGGCTAACTGTATGTGCTTTGTCTATTACTTACACATGATAGCTATGTATGATTCCACAGTTAGCCACCTTAAGCATTTCCTTTTGAAAAAATAAAATAAAAGAAGAAGGAAATTTTCAAATATGGCATATGAATGCGATTGATCAATACAACCAAAGTTAAGAGTCAGTGAGGAAAACATAAATAACTCACATCTTGGCAAAGTGATGTAAACATACACCTGCTTCCTAACATTATTCTTAACCAAAAGATGGCAAATTAGAATATTAAAATCAGTTAATGGGAAAAAAATAAAATCGTGTCGGGTATGCATCTAAATTTTACTTCATGACTTATTTTTTTGGATGCGAGAAGTTAAACAAACATAAAATCTGAACAGTTTGTTAGCTGCTTTAAAGATTCCGGAGAAGTTAGGGTCAATAAGTAAACAATAAAATGCCAATCAAAGAAATAAAATATTGGAATGAAACACATCATAGTTATGTTGAGAATAAGACAGATAAACTTAATTAGAAAATTTTCACAATTTCTCATGGCATTCCCATACGAGAGCCGCCCAGAAACAACGGAGAACTGTAGCGTACGACGTGAAGGACTCCTCCACATTGGTGTGCCTGTGATATACTAAGGTCAAAGTTGCTCAAGTACATTATTTGTAGGATAGCGACTCAATTATCGGCTGCTATCCTTTAGTCATCATCTGCAAATAAAATCAACTTCATAACAAGCGGAATCTCTGGCAAGAAAGAAGTTAAGATAGAACGTCTATAATCGTCATTTTCCATCACTAAAGACTTTTAATCAACGTATATATCATAAATACATACTTTCAACCGAAACATGCTGTGCAGACTGGAACTATAGAAGTATTCGAGTCAACAAAATAAGTTTTTGGCCAAAGGGTGTAATCCCCCATCATTCTATCCTAAATATGTGATTATCTACTTATGATTATCTATGTTTCGGTAATTTATTTGCTCTAGAATTATTCGTTTCCTTATGTCGCTTTTTCTTGCTTCATATTCAAGAATCTTGTTTTGTGGGATTTAAGGAAATACCTTCAGGCAAGAGTTTCCAATTCTAATCTTCCCAAGTTAACTGGTTAAAAAAGTTAGAGCGGTTTCCTAGGGAAGAATAGAGGAGGAGATGTCATGTCCCGATCCTCTGGACCTGTGCCCTTCCCTACTTTGTCGATATAATAGCAATGTCCCAGGACGCATCGCCGACCCATTCACTTTAATATACGCATGCGGAAGCAGATGAAAATCCCCAAATAATAAAACAATGGGATAGGAGAGTAGGGCCGACATTTTTCACCTTTCAAAAACAACCACACTTATATATATTGCAAACCATAATGCAAATATATATAAGGTTAACTATTAAACCAAATCCTAGACCACACGTTCACAAAACAAGTCTAAGGATAGGGGTGGAGTTTCAATCCTCCTCTGGATCCTCCTCTTCCTCGGCAATCTCTCCTTCTTCCTCGCTCCAGTTGGCGCCCTCGGCTGAGTACATCGGAGAGTCAGAATTGTCCTTAAGCTTGGAATCCTTAGAATCCACCACTGATGCACCCTTAGGATCTGCTGTACCATTCCTAAGCGCAACCTCCAAAACATACCGAGGTACATCATATTCCAGCATAGGACCTTTCCTTCACCCATCATGATAGTGATGATACCATAATCGGTACTTATGAGGCACATTTTCGGGTCCACCCACGTCAACCCAGACGGTGGATTTCACCATTACATACTCCAAACCTTCAGGGTGAGGGTGTATCAGAATATGATAACATATTTCTGTAATATCTTTTGGTATACCAAAATGCTCGGGAGGAGCTGGAGGTGCTACCATCTACGGGCTTGAAATGTTATCCTACAACGGGGTGAGACTACGTCTCAACAAGTTCTACCCCCTAAGACCCGATTAAGAAGCCAATACGCCTTAAGGGCTACCTAAGCATAACACGAGTCAGAGGACTTACCTTGGCCTCAGTCTTTCCCTGCAAGTCAGTTCAATTCATAAATACTGACAGCCATAACACCCAATCAAATTAGATCGAATCATCGATTAGTCGACTCAGTCGATTACATATCAACAAGACCACTCCCAGGTCATTTCAATCATTCAATCACAATTCTTACTCACGGCTCAACAAGCATAGCCTACCAAATTATTGGCTATAAATCTCGGTTCAAATGACATAACCTATCTTTAGATGGTAATCATGGCCCAATGGGCGCAACCTTTAATAGGTGGCAGATCTCGGCCCGATGGGCACGACCTCTATCAAGTGGTGGATCACAGCCCAATGGGCACAACCTCTAACAGGTGGCAAATAATAGCCCAATGGACACGACCTATCCTAATTCAGTGGCGAATCTCGGCTCAATTGGTACAACCATATTTCGGCGGTTTTTTTCTAGGTCCACTCATAACCTTTCACGATCAATTTCCAATTGAATACCAACACTATCCAATTTTGGAAGAAATCCCCATATAATCACCAATTCACTCAATTTAAACAAAATAGCGCTCAATTAAATAAACAGAAAGCACCACTGAAATCAATATGAAATTCCGATCACCGACCATCCCGGTAGAATTTCCGGAAAATACTTAATTAATTAAATAATTACAGAAATAAATAAATAAATGCCAATAAATCAACTTAGGCCTAGAAATGCCTAATTGGAAGCCGAAACGGGCCCGGAAAATTACTAAACCACTCTAGTTAAATACTAGAGCTTGTCTAGGCTTTAATTGCACTAACTATCCATCTAACATGCATCGGTAACTAATTAAATTCACTAATTTAATCTAATCTAACCACATAATCCATATTAGTCTAATCTCATACATTCATAAGCATAATTAACCTACTAATCAAGGATTAGTGAGTTAAACTCACTTGATTGGCGATTTGATCGGTTCAAAATGTCGGGGACGCAACAGGAGACAACTCTCTCCAAAGCAGGCCTAACTTCAAAACGGGCCAACAAGCTATTGGAAAACCCACAATTCTAGCTTCTGTTTTGGGCTGAAACAAAAAGAAATAAAGCTAGTTATGGCGAAGCAAGACCGGTGGATACGGCTAGGGTGTTCGGTGGCCAATGGCGACAACTCACGGTAGCTAAACAGAGGCGGGACGGCTCCGGTTGAGCTCCACAAGACACAGAATAGTGGCTGGAATAGCGTGAGGGCGAGAGGGAGGCGGAGGCACGCACGGCGAAGGCGGAGCAGCGTTGGCCTGGCGCGGGGGCAAAGAATGGCCACGGAGGTGTGCGGTAGCGTCGTGCGGCTCCTTCGACGGCTTGCTGGGTCTTCTGTAGGTTTTTAGAAGCTTGCAAAGCACAATGAAGAACATGAGAAGGGGCTGGCCGACGGTAGGGGTAAGGAGGGGCAAGGGGGCCACTTTGGCTCTTGTTTTCTCCCATCTTGTCCCTTTGACTCAATCTCAACCAATGCTGGCTTCTTTAGCCTCAATTCAGCCAACAAGGCTCCTCTCACCACCTTTGAAATGGTCCAAAATGGTTGGGCAAGGGGGAGCTACGAATTTTAAGCATTTTCCCTCCAATTGGACACTTAGGCTGCGCATGACAAAATTTCTGAAATAGAAATTGATTTCTGGCCAGAAATCAATTTCTTAATTTCTATTCCCCTGGACAAGTTTCTGAGCAAAGAAACCCGTTTGATAACTACTCAAAATTTCTCTTTCTGAAACAGAAATCCGTTTGATAACAGAACAAAATTTCTATTTCTAGGAATAGAAATTAATTAGATAACAACATAGGAAATCCTCAAATACAAAATAACAGTCGAAATAATACTAAAACAACATGGGAAATCCTCAAATACAAAATAATAGTTGAAATAATATTAATACATTACAAAAGTTGAAAATAAAATTTCATGGAATTTCCGGCCTATTATTATCCATTGCCATTTTATTAGCAATTGTTTTCCTAAACGTATTTATTTGGTTTCCCTCCTCGGTCAATGTATCGTTTGCAAACTCATCCTACGTAGGTTCAGACAAGTACAACGGAAGCATGAATATGGGTGCCATCAATGGCGCATATACAGCCTTGTCATTTTATCAAAAACTAATATTATACAAAATTATCAACAAAATAAAATTAATGGTGTAAAGGAATATATGAGAATTCTACCTTAAAGTAATGTTTATGGTTAGGAACCAATCGGGGGAAGGTCGGTTTATTTTGATTCTCGAATTGAATTAGTCCAGTTGCTCATCCCTAATTTCTTTATTGTTGCTCAATGAACCTTTAATGGCCCTTGCATAGCAAAGAGAGAGATTCTCTTGAATCTCTTGCCTTCGAATTAAAATTCAAGATTGTGTAACAATCTAATTATTTTGATTTTGCAAGAATTTTGAATCCGTAAAAAATAAGGTTAAATTTCTAGGCACGTTTTTATTCATCTATTACGTAAGAACTTTTTCTTCAACTGGCCATGCGCGTGCCTTTTCTAGGAGGAAAGAGCCCCATTGTTTTTAAGTAAGCATTTAAGAACTTTGGTCATTTTTGAAAATTGGGAACCCATTCAATTGCCTTTCATCCTAAAGAGGAAGTTATAAAAAAAAAAAATTGAAAAAAAAAAAAACACGAGCAAAATAAGAAAAAGAAAATTAGCAATAATTTGTGAAGTTGTGGTTATAAGTGAATTAAGTTAGCAAGAAAGTGCAAGGTTCTTTTATATGGTTTGATTTCGTTTCGATTTCTATTTCAAAACGAGAAGTTAAAAATTTCAGCTTCGATTTCTTCAATTTCTCTATTTCTGGAATAGAAATCTATTTCAGAAATAGAGAAATCAAATTGCGTTACCAAACGGATTTCTGTTCCAAACCTGTTCTGGGGAACAGAGAAACAGAGAAATCGAGAAACAGAAATTTTGTCATGCGCGCCCTTAATCCTTCTTAATTCAACGCCATTCGGCCTCAATAAAATCATCTGACACCTTAATGGTAAAATTGATATTATTCCTCACCAATTGGTCCCACTTGCTTTCCAATTGTGCGATCAAAAACGGTTCCTAACTTTTTTTGGACAAAAACGGCCCTAAGACGACTTTTTCCCAAAAAGTCTCGGGTTGCAGAAAAATCTTCTAAAATTGAGTCGACGTTTCTAGAATTTATTGTAACATGACAAAACCTTCAATTTTTAAAATCGGATTCAAATTCGCAGTTAATTCCACTCCGGTGCGTTTTTAGCGTGACCTAGGTTATCGGTTAGCTTTCAGAACTTTTTAGAGCAAATAACTCATGGTCGATTTTCTTCGAGCCACTATGAATTTCTTCGACACATTGGCGACTCTCGGTGGTCGTGAAAATCCCGAGATTTCAAATACGGGCATAGAGTACCAAAATGACAGAAAAATCAAACTAATGCCAATCATTGAGAATTTTGCAATTTAGTGGGATCACCCACATTTAACCACTCATCTCAGTCAAACCGACCTATCTCTGATCTCTAATCAATTTATATATGTGCCGTAATGTTCTTGGCAGATGAGCACGGTATAGCAACCGATTCCTGGTCAAATCCTCAAGTCTATTTGCCTTAAAATCCTTAATGGCTTCCATAGATAGTCTAGTTATCTCATGAGTGATCAGCTCTGAGAATAACACTATAGGTGCATTGATGAAATGCCCGATTTACTGAATTGAAAGTAGAGTAAAAAATCTAGGATGTCTCAGGAGAAGCCGCCGTGTATATTTGATATAGCTCGACTTGGTTAGCTCATTTTTATTCTGAAATAAAATAAAATAAAAGAGATAAAAGAAAATTTTCAAATCTGGCAAGTGACTGCATTTAATCAATGCAACCAAAGTTAGAGCTGGCGAAGAAAACATATATGTTCACATCTTGACAAAACAAGGTAAACATGCATATACTCTCTAATATCATTCTTAACTAAAACCTAGGTCTCAAAATATCAAATCAATTAATGGGTGTCTACTACGTGATTAAAAAACTATTTCATAACTCATTGTTTATGTAGGTGCTTTTGAGACAAAGAACTCAATAATAGATAAGATCTACATACGAAGAATACCAGTGATGCAAATTACACCAAATATAGGACTTTATGCTAGTGAACAATAATGTAATCGATATTATACCAGATATAATACTTTGTTCATGTTAATTGTGAAAAAGATTGAATTATACCAGCCATCAATGTTGATCATTAGTTTAGCTACATATTGACTTTCATAATAGAATCCACATAAAAATGTTGTATGAAACATTGCCTTGAAGCTGGGAAAAGTAGAGGAGGTCGGAATAGAGGCAAGAACAATAGTTCACGAAAAAATGGGAGAGTAAAAGTTCAGCTAGACCGAACTTGCCCACTGAAAATAGGAATGATAATTGAGTTGAGATGTAGAAAGTGGTGGATTGATTTTAAATATGAGAGGTTACCTCATTTCTACTATTCATGCGGTTGTATGGGACATTATGCCAACTTTTGTCCAAAAATATTTTTATGAGGAGACAAGATTAGCTCAAAACAAACTTGGTAGGTATGGTTCATTGTTGAAGGCTGAAGTGAAAGAGTATAGAATGTGTTGGAAGACTTTTTATGGGAAAATAGATCCAAACCTTGAGGAAGAGGAAATGGTACCAGCAACACCTATCGCTCCGGAAGATATGGACCTACAAAAAGATCAAATAGGGCTGAATAAGGCTATGATGGTTCACAACTCAATAGCCAATGTGACAGTGTATGATGAAAAAATGGAGGAAGATGCAGCCCCGTATAAAGGGAAAAGAACATAGCAAATCAAGTACCATCTCTTCCTTTAACAAAAAGTTATAAAAGTGTAGGGACATCAAAGAAAGAGAAGATAGGACTTAAAAAACCAGCAGCAAAAAAACAAAAATATTTCGCTCCATATGAGAAGAGAGGGATACCAGAGAATTTGTTGGATGAAAAGAATCTACTAGATACCCTAGTCTAGGTGTTGAAAGGGGTAAATGAACGGGCTTTAGTGGCTAGCCCTAATAAGCCACTAGGGGATACAAGAAGTTGTTGAGTTGGAATTGTCAATGGTTGGGCAATCCCTTGATAGACTAGCATCTTCGAGCCTTAGTAACTCGAGAAATGCCCAATTTGGTCTTTCTTATGGAAACTAAGAATGAGGAAAATGTCATCAAAAGAGTTAGAAAATATCTTTAGTTTAAATATGCTATTATAATTAATCCAGTTGGAATTGGGAGTGGATTGGCTTTTATGTGGGATGAGGAGCTTCAGGTGAATTTGGAAACAAGTACTGAAGAACTCATTGATGTTAGATTAAGGATCTAAACAGCAGAGTCATATGAATATCTCTTTCATTCATGCATCTACTAACTACCAAGAAAGGTTAAAATTATGGCAAACTTTGTGGTCTATCTATGTCTCAAATTGTCTCCCACGACTATGTATTGGAGATCTCAATGAAGTTCTATATAAGTGAGAAAAAGTCAGAAGATGTTAACTAGATCATTATAGAATGGTTGCGTTTGAAATTTTCTGAATTATTGTTCATTAATGGATATAGAGAGCAATGGATGTACTTACACATGGACTAATAACCAAAAAGGCGCAGAACTTGTTAAAAGAGACTTGATAGGGCTCTTTGAAACTTTGATTGGAAAGTCTCATTCCCTAATGCAGAGGCATATGCATGTCCAACAATTGGTTCGGATTTTTCTACAAACAGATTAAGTTGGGGGTGAGGAAAAAGAAGACGTTTAGATTTGAAGCTTTCTGGGTAGAAAATTGAGAATGTCAAAAAGTGGTCTAGAGAGCCTGGAGAGATGAGGAAGGCTATCAGTTGGATATTGTGGGCAAAACAAGGAAGGTAAATGAAGAAATAAGGTGATAGAGCAACAAAAAATTCATAAACGCATCCCATGAAATCCTCTCTCTATAGGGAAGAATGACCTAGTTAATGAATAGGGCTGAAGGAAGTCAAAACCAGGAGGAATATCGCCAAATAGTCCAACATATCAAAAGCCTGTGGAGACAAGAAGAAATGCACTCAGCATGAGATCCAAGATTAATTAGATCAAATGGGAGGGGGATAAAAAAATGAAATACTTCCATGCAACCGCAATACAAAGGGGACAACGAAATAAAATCTCTATGCTATAAGTTGATGATCACAATTGGAGTCGGGACCCCTTGATTCTTAAGCAACACATATTAACCTTCTACCCGGTTCTATATACTATGGTGGGGAATAGAGAATATCAGCTGGTGTTAGACCAATGTCAAGAAGTGATAGCTCTGATGATGAATGAAGCTTTAACAGGGTCTGTTATAGGGAAAGAAGTGAAACTTACAGTTTTTCAAATGGGCGCAACAAAGGCACTGGGACCGAACGGACTCAATGGATTATTCTACCAAAGTAACTGGTCAGAAATTCACGAGGATATATTCAGCATTGTAGATAATTTCTTCAGCCAAGATATACTTTATCCTGAACTTAATAGGACTCATCTTACTCTCATCCCAAAAGTTTCAAACCCAGAAAGCATTACTTAGTATAAGCCTATTAGTCTCTGCATTTTCAATTATAAAATCATCGCAAAGGTAATGGCCAATAGATTAAACCCCCGGCTCCCAGAGATTATATCCTAGGAACAAAGCGCCTTTGTCAGAGGCCAACAAATTCATGCTAATATTTTCATTGTCCAGGAATGCTACATAAATTTAGAGTCATAAAAAGAAAGCAGAAATTTCAAGCGATCCTAAAATTGGATATGCACAAGGTCTATGATAGGGTTGAATGGGACTTCCTCTATGATCGTATGTTGAAAATGGGATTTTGTGTGAAATGAGTTACTTTGGTTAAAACTTGTATTTCCTTGGTATCCTTTAGTATCCAAGTAAATGGGGAGTTGTGTGATTATTTCAGACCAACTAGAGGGATTAGACAAGGCGATCCATTTTCTTCATATCTATTCATTCTGTGGCAAATGTCCTATCCTCTTTGTTATTAAAAGCTATAAGAGATGGAAGCTTAAAGGGCATTTAGCTGAACACACATTGCCCAACACCATCACACCTCTTATTCACAGACGATTCCATATTTTTCCTAGATGGTACAAGTATTGAGGCTCAGAATTGAGCAAATACTTTGAATCAGTATTGCTTTGCGTTGGGATAGTCCATTAATTTCAACAAGTTTGAAGTTTTCTTTGAAAGAAATTGCCTTCAAGGATCAAAACAGAACATAGCAACTGAATTAAGGGTGCCAATCATTGAAAAAATAGGTAAATATCTAGGAGTACCTTCAAATTAGGGACAAACAAAGAATTAAATGTTTTCCTGGATTCTAGCAAGAGCTGAGAGGAAATAAGAAGGGTGGAAAGAAAAGCTGATGCATAAGGTAGGAAAAGAAATACTGATCAAGACAGTAGTCCAAACATTACCTCAATTTGCCTTGTTGATTTTCAAAATTCCTATATCAATTTGTAAAGCTATTGAAAAGAGAATACTATCTTTCTAGTGGAAACAAATTGCTGTGGGAAAGGGTATCCATTGGAAAAGATGGGATATTTGAAAAAAAAAAAAAAAGGGAAGATTGTAGGGGGTTAGACTTCAAAGACTTAGTTGATTTCAATAAAGCATTGTTGGAGAGACAAGCTTGGAGATTTATACAAGACAAAACAATCATATGGAGTAGTTTGTTGAGAGGTATTTGCTTTCCTAGAGGCGATTTTTGGATAGCCAAAAAAGGCCCCCGACCTTCGTGGGGGTCGCAAACTTCCTAATGGGAAGAGATACAATTGAGCAAGAAGTAAAATGGGAGGCTGCGGATGACAATAAGATCAAAATTAGAGAGGATAGATAGCCAATTTCACGCAAGATAGGCGGTCCAACAATCAGCTAGTAGCAGAATTTATCAATCAAACTAAACGGGAATGGAATTTTCAACTACTACAGGAGACTTACAAAGAAAGAATTGCTGAGGAAGTTGTAGCTACGCCTCTAAGCCTAACACCTGGGCCAGACAAGATGATATGGACAATGAATCATTCAAATGCCTACACGGTAAAGAGCTGGTACAACAAACTTCAAGACTCCGAAAGACTCCAAATGATAAATCAACCATCTTCATCATACTAGTCTCCTAAAAAACTATGGACAGAAATTGGGAAACTCAAAACCTACCCCAAGGTCAGATTTTTCATAGGAAGTGCATGTAATAATGCTTTACCTACAAAATGAAGATTTTACCTAAGAAAGAGTGCTCTTTTTGTGGCCAAGTTCCTAAATCGACTGAGCACATATTTATCCACCATCCTTGGACAAAGACGGTATGGTCGGATTAGAGAATCATGGCCAACACTTCTCTAGATATTAATAATCGAATAGATAAATGGGTATGGGAGAATCTTACTGTAAGGAAAAACCTACAAGCCAAAGCTGAGTTCGCCGAAGCTATTTGGAGGGTATGGAAGAAAAACCTACAAGCCAAAGCTGAGTTTGCCGAAGCTATTTGGAGGGTATGGAAGGCTCAGAAAAACTGGATCTTCAAGCAAAAGACCCCAAACCAAGCTTGATAATTGAAGAACCATATATTCAACACAATTACAAGTGCAACAGGGGAGGAACAACACTAATTGAGCAGACGAGAGATCCTCGGCTGCAGCGTGAGTAGAGGGGAGGTCTTCAGCAGCAACGGGAGGTGGCTCGACAAACCAATTCCTCTACAAAATCTATGTGGACAATGCATGGAACAACTCAAATCTGAGGCATCGGTAGCGGGGGGTGAGCAGAAACAGAAATGGAGTCCTTCTCGACGGATTTGCGAAACGGATTCCCATCCACGCTTGTGGCCGAAACCCTAGCTATTTGTGAGGCAATGAACTGGTGGAAAGAGAAAAGGGATGCATGAAGTGAACGAGCTGAAGGCAGTCTTCCAACTAATTTGTGCATGCACCTATCAAGTGATCTAGGCATGGTCCTATTGTCCCATAGCTTATCAACGGTGGAATGCATCCTAGGCAGGGCCAAAGCACCTTAGGCCACACGATCTATCATCCATGACTACATTAGTTTGCTGGGCCAGCTTAAAGAAATTAAACTATGCTTTGAACTGAGAGAATATAATCGAGCCGTTGATTGGGTTGCTAAGGCACACCGAGCCGGTTCTCTCCCGATGAACTAGATTATTAATCCCCTCATCCTCTTTGGTTGATTTTATGTTTAGACATCGAACCATTTTGTAACCCATCAGTCTTGGGCTAGTAATGGAATATTGTTAATTTTTTACCAAAAAAACTTGTTTTGACCAAAATATGCACATTAAAATTTTCTTTTTACAACTCAGATATAGGAATTTGTTGCACCCCCTTAGAAATCCAACAATATTTTTATATTAGCAAAATATAGGCAATCGTCGGATATTATATTTTGAACATTTAATTTTTCTTTATAGATGCTATCGAGATGAATGGTTTCATACTCAAAACAATCTATATATGAAGAGTACCCTTAATATTCATAGTACTAAATGAACGACTTTATTCGTCTGAACTACAAAATCAGATATAGGACTCCGTTCGCATAAAATGTGACGCACATTGAACTATACCCGCCATATATCTTTCATCATTCATCCAATTTTGTATAGGTTTTCAAGATAGAACCCACATAGACATAAACAATATAATATATATATATATATATATATATATTATTTCTTCTAAAAATATAGCAATTTATTATCACAATATGCATATGAATCAGAGACGGTGAATTAGATATTTGCTAAGATTAGATATCTGCTAGCTTAGAGGTTTGCTGCATTGACTATCAAAAGCAAATTACTACATAAAAACTTGCACATAAATATGCCACATGAGTGAGCCTCATACGAATTTTACCCACTTTTATATATAAATACAAAGATAGATAACGAACCCATCCTGAATGTTCTTTGCTAGTATAATTTCCTTGAATTAGCTCATCTCACCCTGAAACTTCTTGAGCACTGAGGTTTACCGTAAGCTATCCAAAAGGCATCTCTCGCCCAACACCCCTCTTTCGTCTCCAACGAACATAGCCCCTTTTGTAGGAAAACATTGGTAAAATCAAAACCCAAATATCTAAACTGAACCAACTACGAGACGAGCTTTTCAACGGTATTATGACACTTGCAAAATGTCTCAACATGAAAAAAATTTGGCAATCTTTAGATCATAAATCTAAGTCCAACCGAATTGTTAAAATTTACACAGGTAAAACATTTGGACCTAAACGTAAAGAAACTAATTGTCAAAACCAGGTCATGACAATACACTTAATCCACAAAGCCTTATCAATGGAATGTCTGCTAAGATCATATCATGAAGGCCATGGCAATACAGTTGAATCACAAGGGCCATCGACGGGATGAATGATTAGCTCATTGCTCATGAGTTTCCAATGGACAGCATGAGATGGGCGATGATAGCTTGACTCAATTTATGACCGAAGTTGAAGATTGAATCAAAGATAATCCATCAATAAGGGATCAGAAGTAGTTACAAATCACCCTAGAGTAGAGCGCAAGTCAAAACAGTTATAGATTCATGCTGAGAATAACCAAAACTCATAACAGAATGGCCATTGAAAGACACAAAAAGGGTCCAGGAAAAGAGGGGAATCATCAAGACATTGGAAAAATCACAACGGCACATTGGATTTGACTTTGAAGAATATGAAGATGAGAAGATCATATATAATGGATCAATTTATTTTAGATTTTGCCTAAGTTTGAATTTTAATTTCGAATTAGATTAGGTTTACCATTTTCGGTGCTAATCTTTGTCTGTAAAAGTTTTCCAGTCGTGCTTTGTAAGCTTTTTACTTTTTCTCTGCACTCTACTCATCTCCATTAGCAATTTATATTCAACTCTAGTCGTTGAGCAAACATGACCTCCACGAATGTAGGTCATTTGTTTTAGTTCAATAAAATTTCACTGAAAGTCCGTGTCGTCTCAAATCCACTCCTAGCATATTCTTTATTTCTTTGAATTTTGCAAAGTCGTTGAGGCTTCAAGGCATATTAGAATATATTTAATTTTGATTCGAAGTCATATTTAAGAATTTATGGATAATATCCTGTCAGAAACTTATATGTTCGTTCAATTTACGGGGCCAAAAACATAAATAGTCACTCCAGATAGGGTTATTTGCTTCTACAGAAACGCTAAAGCACTCATGTTGTACAACACTACTTGTTTTTACCAAGCTCATGGGCTGGGATCTTCCTTTCACATCATCTATAAAATAACTGAGCGCAAATGTTTAGCCCCCTAAGCATTTCATTTTAAAGAAAATTAAAAAATAAATAAATAAAAGAGAGACGAAAATTTTCAAATCTGGCAGGTAAATGCACATGATGAATGCAACCAAATTTAGAGGAAGAAAATATAAGTATTCACGTCTTGACAAAATGATGTAAACATGCACCTGCTCCCTCATACCATTCTTAACCAAAAGATGACTACTTAAAATATCAAAACCGGGAAAAAAAATACTCGCATCAGGTACACGTTTAAAAAACTATTTCATGACTCATTTTATGATAAAATGCCATCTGTAGAAGATAAAATATTGAAATGAAACACGTGAGAGTTAGGTTGAGAATGAGATGGATACATTTAATTAGCAAAATTATTGAAAAGAAATACATCAGAGTTAGGTTGAGAATGAGACGGATACATTTAATAAGCAAAATTATTGAAAAGAAATACATCAAAGTTAGGTTGAGAACGAGACGTATACATTTAATAAGCAAAATTATTGAAAAAAAATACATCAGAGTTAGGTTGAGAACAAGACGGATACATTTAATTAGCAAAATCATTGAAATGAAATACATCAGAGTTAGGTTGAGAATGAGACAGATACATTTGATTAGCAATTTTCGCAATTTCCTATGGGAATCCCACATGGGAGCTTCCCAAAGACATCGGAGAGTATTAGTGTATGATGGGAAGGACTCTTCCATATTGGTGGGCTTGTGATGAACAATATTTGG
Source organism: Eucalyptus microcorys (assembly GCA_014182515.1). Classification (NCBI taxonomy): domain Eukaryota; kingdom Viridiplantae; phylum Streptophyta; class Magnoliopsida; order Myrtales; family Myrtaceae; genus Eucalyptus; species Eucalyptus microcorys. The sequence goes on from CM024564.1 coordinate 40,164,087, forward strand.
CCGGAAGCCATTCTCTATGTGATAATTTGTGTTATTGTTTATGTCCAGGGTTCACCAATCACCATGCCCATTGTGAAGAGGATCCACCGGCCATGGCGGCTCAACAGGTAGATAATATTGAAGTCGACATAACAACCACATGAATTTATGTGTAAGAAAAAAGAAACGTACCAATTACGCGCTATGCCATATTCCATCAAATTATTTTTCTTCAGGAAAAGAATGTTAACTCGGGAGAAATAACAATTTGAACTTCCTAACATGACCATCAGCAAACAGAGTCTCAACCTTGTGCCATCAAAAAGCCTAAAAAGTAGAATGGAGAGCCAAAAGACAACACAAGAAATTTATGTGATTTGATCAATGGCCTGCATTCATGGGCGGACAATAACTGCAAAGATTTGCCTCTCAAAATACGATGAAAGAGAGAACTATAAACGCCTCTATACCCCAATAATCCCGATATCTCCCTCATACTCTCTCTAAGAGAAAATAGTAAAGTTAAACAATTTCGTCTAACGAGCGGAGACTTACTCTAAGCCCTCACATGTTCAGTCTCGCCCTTTGCTCCCACCATAGATAGATTTCGTGAAATATTTGGAGTCAAGTTAGTTGCGGAATTAATCTATGAGGGGTAGATTGTTGGGATTTATCCTATATTGATTGTAGAAAGGGCTGGTGATCAGATTATAAGTATGATGGAAAACCTTATCTTTTAAGCTAGTTTTTTGAGTGGGAGAGACTCAAGACTATCCAACAATAAGTTATGATTTACTAGTCTAATGCCCATGGGTTGTATAGCTATTTATAAAGATTAGATTTCCATGTATTAAATAACGGTTTGAATTTTTTTAATTAACCAATAAAACTGACTAGTCGGTTTAAGTTGTAGCATTATAAGATTGCTTTAGAAAATAAAAATTAATTTCCATTGCTTTATACTTTTTATACATCTCAATCCATTCCCTTTTAGTTTGCTATGTAAGCTCATTACATATTTCTGATGATTGACTTGGTACGAAGGAAAGAGAACTGTGAATCATATTTGAAAAGAAGCACTCTATATATTCAATTCGGTTAAAGTTGGAATTGGGATAAGTTTGAGTAGCTTGAGCTTTTGCTTTTAGTATATAAGAACGGCTAAAAGAGAACTAAGGTAAGATCCTTTTAAGATGAGGAGAATGTCACTTTAACACCCATGGTTGTTTTTAACACAAATAGCTAATTAATATTTTGTTAACAAATAATCTTTCTACGATGCTGAAAATAAGTGCATACCTGTCTCAAAAGCAAATACTTTTAAAGGCAATTCGAACTTCTGTTAAACAATCTAGGGAATTGTCACTTGCCATATGAGACGATCCTAAGATCCATCATAGTAGCTACAATGACAATTCGAACTTCTCGTGCCTCGTACATTAAATGACTCGGACCCTAACTTTTGTGTAAAAAATGAACATCGAAAGAAGATGGAATAAAAGTGCATTATTGATGCGATAATGGTGTTGGGGTTTCATGAATCATGTATAGGTAAAAATTAATAAAACACAACGGTAACAAAGATGATATATTTCTATACATGATTCTCTGAAGGTGTTGTTCGTGCATTTTAATAAAAAAATCTGAATATAAAAAGGGAATTAAACGAATTACCTCTCGAAGTGCACTTTAAACAAATTAGTTCAGATGTTCTTCAGTTCGAGTCCCACAAACGTCGGACCTCTAGTTCAGACACACCAACAATGGACATCGAATGGAAGAGAGAACTTTTGGATAATCACCACTATGATCGTGCTAGCAATCTTGTGGAGATAAGCCGCCATATCCTTGATGTTTTTAGTCATGGCCCGAACGAGAGAGAATCCCTTTTCTTTCTCGTGTCTCTAAAGACATAAAACACATGCCCTTTTTCTCTATATTTTTGCAACCTTCTTGCGGCATTTCTTTTAAAAATTTTCACAAATCAACAACGGTCGCTAATCATGCATGATCGTGCATGAATGGTCAACAACCGTTGCTAACCATCATGCACGATCGTGCATGAATGGTCAGCAACCGTTGCTGACCATCATGCATGACACTGACCATTCATGCACAATGCTCCATGCATGTGCACGAAGCTTTACAAATAATTTTTTTAAAAATAATTAAAAGGAAATGCACATATCATGGGCGTTGCAAATGGTCAGCAATAATTGCTGACCATTTGCACATTAATTAATTAATTAAATGAATAAATAAATAATTAATCAATCTCCTTTAAAAATAAAAATAAAAAGACATAATCTTTATATGTACATTTGGAATACATTAACATATATTCATTTTGGGCATGTGTGTGCATCATATGCAAGTAGACTCGTGACTATAATACAAATTAAATTAAATATAATTTAATTTAATTTTAAATCGACTCAATTCGATTACAGTAATTGCAAATACGTTTGTAATATTATTTCTCTCTTGTTCCACATTATCCTAATTGTTTATGGTGTGTGACATCCCTAGGTTCATCACTAAGCTAGTAGTAAGACTTGTATTAACACATTAGTACTCCCAAAAGAATTAATTATCCTGATTAATCTTTGGGTCCTACAAGCCATGATTGACATCTAACAATATGTCATGGCTACCTAGATAGTGTGAATATTTTAAGAACATAATGAACTTGTCAGCTTTGACTATAGTGTAATTCAATCATTCTGCCTTACTATGTCCCAATCAAATAAAAACAATGGAATATTTGTCAAGTCACCAATTTGATCATATGCACAAATCTAATTGACATGCATTTTATTCAAGACATAAACAATTTATTCTCGATTACAACCCCGGCCGAGGATTTCAATGCAGTGTCATAATTAGATCGCATAGGACATTATTATTATACCTTGAATGTAACAAGGAAATATATTCCATATTGCGTACACGTGCAACTTTGTATATGAACAAACTACGACCGTCAGGTATAAAAACGGATCAACGACCCGGCATTATGTGCACCTATGAACCATAGTTGTTCTACACACAAGTTAACACTATGCCTCAGGTTTAAAATTATTTACACAAGACCAAAGGATGAACAATTAAACATTGACCACGCTAAAAGTTTCCATGTTGCTAATCGTTCCATATGTGTCACATTCAGTGAACTTGTTTAATACAAACACCTGCGTTCTAACTCAGGCATCATAATACCCAATGACATGCAACTCATCATTCCCTTAAGTATCCAATACTTAATGGTGAAGTTAAGAACACACCGGTCTCAATAGGATTATAAATATCCACTCAATAATCCATTGACCAAGAACGGTTTAAAGATTCAGCCTAACTATGAACTTGTCACATATATTCTTGACGTATCAAGAATAGGTCTAGTTGCAACCGATCTTATGGAATCATTCATAAATATAAAATAATTGGACAAATGAATGAATACGTCATTGTCATTAATTAACTAATAATAATGATAATACAAATGAAATCCCTAACATGTAACTATTACATAGTAGCTTTAAGGCATACATCCAACAAATGAATGTCAGGCGTAAAATCTACAATGATGGAAGATTAGGTGGAGAATGTAGAAACATAGCTTAGGGGAGGCGACATGAAGTAAACTCCAATACCTATGTAATGATTTGGTCTGGAGTGGACAATGGAGATAGAGGGCTTGGATAAGGAGCTGCTCTTAGGATGGCGAATGGGGTAGGAATGAACTAAAACATGCAATGAATATAGGAGGAGTGATTATGGTATATATGTGTGAAAATTATAATCAAGTCACAAAAATACCTTTTGCGTAGTGGTAATGTTTAGTTTTGGAACTCCAAAATTAAGCGTACTAAGATAAGAGCACTTCTAGAATAAGTGACATCCTGAAAGGTCAAAGCACACATATGAGACAGGTCAAAGCGGGACGGTAGTTCAGTAAGTTAATTCAGAGATGTCACAACCTAGCTCTAAGAGTGGAATATAAAATTTTTACATGATGATTTCATAATTATGATATATATTTGATAAAAGTCAGACTGAAAAACCAAGAGGCCCTAAGGGGCGGCGGTCCCCATCCCTGTCAACCCAAGCACACAATTAATTGACAATAACCAAAGATTTGGATTACCAATTATGGAGTCGCCCGCATTATGACCTGGGAATCTTCATCGTTATATCCGGGAGCCTTGTTTTTACTTTCACCACAGTCTAGTCTAACTTCAATTTTAAGGGAAAATCAAAATGTCTCCAATTGCCCAGCCAGCTTATCAAAGACCCACACAAAGGCCTTGTGAAAAGACCTGCAAAATTGCTTGTGAGGCTGAGGATTTGATGCCACTCGATTTTGCACTTTTAGCATAGGAGAGAGTTTATTGGTGGTGGGAATAGGGATTCAGCAAAAGTCTTCTCTGAAAGGTCTGTTGCTGGATTCACATAGACTTCCAACTTCCCCTCCCAGTGGATTCCCATGTAAAAACGTGCTGATTTGTCTAAAGTAAACAAAGTTTAGAAAAGCATAAATAAAGCAACGGGAAAAGGAAATGGCCTTCCAAATGACCAGAAAAGGACGTTAAGACAGAAATGAATATCACCTTTGTCTTTCGAGTGATTTTTACCCGCTAAAATTAGGAAACAAAAGTTCAACAGAAAACCTTGCCATGACATGGTCTTAAATAGACTGGACCATATTCCTTGGTACTTTTATTATTTTCATAGATACTAAATTCACGTTCACGGATGAGCCAAAAAGAAAAGAAATGAAATCATCCTTCAAAATAAGTTCAATAAGTGATGTCTTTTGTCCACAATCAAAATGGAAAATGTATTTCAACTTCAAATCACCCAAAAATATATTCCCTTTTGGCAGGAGTATGTCTAAATCAAACCTCTCTTTTTGGTTGAAAATGCAAGACAAAAATGTAGAAAATCGACATAAGCTCACATTAGCATCCAAGTTCTGATTGCATATGATACCGATACTTTTCATTCGAATTCCCCACTTTTTTTCTTTCCTATTTTACTTCTGATAATGTTCATAGTCGTATTGCTACGTGGCACTAACAAAGATAAAGAATTTTATGGATCACATTACTAATGAAAAGGACATGCCGAAATGTGGCCAAAATTTTAAGGGTCATGATAATAAGAACTACTATACGTTTTGGCTTGATTATTGCACTTTCAATGTAAAAAATATAATGTAAAAAATATATTAACGGTCTTAAAAGATTCATTTTACATTAATGCGTACAAAAGAGATTTTGTTGTTCCAGGTGTAACAATTTGCGGAGAGATGCACCCAAAAGAGACATCATCACTTCTTTCGTGATATCCCACCAAAGTGGGTGATCAAACAATTTTCAAGCAAATGTTCGTGTTACATTACATAATCATTTTTGCATGTAGGAATTAACATCGCACCATCAAATTATTGATAGTGAAGTAATCTAATGCAAGTTCGGTCACATGTAGATTAGGATTGATTTTCGGCTTTATTACATTAAGTCAACAAAGAAAAGTACCAGAAACAGTTAGATTAGTGCTTCATATAAATTGCATTTACAATCTGCTACCATGCTTTGCATGTTGCACGGTGTTAGGGAGTCGCATATCCTTAGGATTTATTGCATGTAGGTTGCATTTAACTAATTATAGTGAAATGAGGAATATCGATGCCTCTACGATGTTGTTATTTTTATACAATATCTCGAAGCAAGAATAAACCAAAATATCACCATAGAAGATCTTAACCGAAATTGTTGCCGATCTCTCCTACCAATATGGTGGAACCAGTTGACATTATAAGATAGTGGAGAAATTCTTGTCATTTATAACTTGGTGCATGATGACTCTCGCGCTATAAAATGAAATTAATCAGGCTACATATTCATTGTGTGTTATGATTGTATGCGAAATCCTATTTTCTCACTCACGATTTAAAGAAAATTTTTGTAAGTTAGAAAGAGAAATGATTGATTTCATATATATATATATATATATATAATTTTTAGGTATGTCCATTAAATAACTGTTAAGATCAGCTCTGGAGACTATATATATGTTATTTTCATATATCTTTATTTGTTAATGGCCAAAGCACCTTTCTCTCTATAATAAGGGTGTGTTCCGCAAGAGAGGTGGCCTCACTGTGAAGGCCCTCGCCTACAGCTATCAATGGCCTCACCCAGGGCCTTCATGGCCTCGCTAGCCAAGGGTGAGGCCTTTGCAATTGGTGCACAAAAAAGAAATAAAGAAAAATAAAAAGGAAAATAAAAATATAAACTAAAAAAAATAAAAAATTTAGAAAAATTCAAATTTTTAAAAATGCAAAAATATATGTAAGACAATTTGCTGGAGATGACACTCAAATGATTGATTTTACTTCGACATGACATTTAAGTAAGTAAACAAAAAAAAGTTATGTCATTCAAGTGATCGAAAGTTATGGCACTCTTGCTACACTTGTTTTGACAGTTTTCAATTTAATGCAAGAATTGATGATAGAAAAATGGCTTTCTCTTTCATTTATTGTTACTCAAAACATAATTGAAAAAAACATACAAAAGCAAGAACATCTTTACTGTTCTTCTTATTTTTCATTTCTTTGTTGTGTTTAACATACAAATTTGTTGTTCGTGTTCCCTCTATTATCCAATGCATAGTAAAGAGCAATGTTTGTTTTATCCCGAGAGGATAGTCATTAGAGTCGGTTGCACCGAGTTTTATACTTTGAGATCCGGAATTATCGTGAAGGACGATGCTTCCACGTCTCAAACAGTAGATCTCATTTTCAAATTCTCCAACTTTCTTTTACAACAATAATAACCTACCAACACTATTAAGAATTTACTAACTTATAAATAAGTTGTTGTATTATCAAATCTTCAGAAAAATTCTGCAAGCATCGTAAATAGATAATCCTCACTATAGTATATATGTCAACATTTTAGTAATTAATTTATTAACTTCTTTGAAGTGCTACCCTCACATTGCTACAAGCTTTAGAATGTTCAGTGATGGGGGGGTAATAAACAAAGGAAATGTTGTAAACCAAAATTTTCAATGCATATCCGATTTTATTTTTGACGAAACAAAAAATCTTCTTGAGGGCATGCCAAGGCCACATACACTATCTCAATTTTGAATGGCTCATATTCACATAATGCAATTAGCCACTCTCTCTCACCGAAAAACAACCCTCGAAGTTCATAAACGATGCTAGGGTGCCATTGTTGGGCTAGTGGAAAAGGCTTTCGTTGTCTCTCTTATCCCTTCCTTGCAGATGTCTTGTCTCTATCTCTTCGATCCTTTCATGCTGAGACACTAGCAAGCGTCATAATCCATGTTAGGACGCCACCCAGACTTTCCTCTTGAGGATGTCAGCAATGACGTCATACAAACTTGGAGATGACGCAAGAATGTGACATCATCATGGGCGTAGAAACTTTGGCAGTATCCTTGAAGAGGATACATATTACATACACGGTCAGTGTTAGTCTTTTTTTATACAAATAATCTCAGAATAGGAGCATAACCTGTTTATGAAATATATCTACTTGCTAAAAATAAAAATTGAATATATGTCATTCTATAAAAACCAGCTTATGTAAAGAAATTGTGACAGTGTTAGTGCACTGATTAAAAATTTTATTATCGTATGTTGTTTGGAAATAAGGGGATGGTGCAAGAAAAATTGGAGCAGGGGATAAACAAACGACGAAGTACGATAAGGACAGCGGACGATACGGACGGGCAGCGGGGAAATGTCGCGCGGTACGACCGGCCTGCAGCTGGCGACGCTGTTTAAAAGGGAGGAGAGGTTGGACCGAGAGGCGGGGTTCTTCGGCTGAAAATTCCAGAGAGAGAGGGAGAGATCCGACGAGAAAGCCGCGAGTGAGAGCGAGTGAAGAGAGTCAGAGGGAGAGACCGCCGGCCACCGCGCCTGTATCGCCGCCGACTACCCGCCGCCGTGCCTCCTTTCCCGCGCCGAAGCTCCGGTAAGCCTCGACCCTATTTTGGCCCTGTTTTCGGGCGTGCCGGGGCGGAGCTCGCGGTCGTCCAGCTCACACGAGCTCCAGCCCCGACCATCCTTTGTCCAGCAACTCTGTGTATCGTTGTCTGTTTGTCGAGAGTTCCGTCGAGAATCCCGGTTGAAGTTGAGCCGGAAACCTCATGATTCGCGAGCCCCCTTCACCCGTTCGACGAAATGCTCAAGCGAGATCTAGTTTTCATCCTCTCGTTTTTGGCCGAAACCGAGTCGTCAGTGCACGCCGTGATCTATGGGAATGTTCCAGTGGTGTTGGGCGACCTTGGGCGTCGGCCGTTTAGTCGTTCGCCACGTTTCCATCGTCGCCGTAGTTTGTTCGGCGTTTGGCCGTGGTGTGGCTGTCGGCAGGCGGCGGGGAGGTCGGCCGACGAGTGGCGTTCGGAGTGGACGACGCTGGGTGGTAGCTCGGCGGTGTCCTGAGCGCCGGCGAGGGCTTGTCGAAATGGCGTCGGTTCGGGTGAGGAGCTTCGGTGAAGAAGAGCGCAAGGGGGAGGCGGGCTTCGGGAAGGAGAGAACAGGGAGAAGAAGAGAAAATAGAAAAATAAAAGAATAAAAAGGAATTAAAATAATGAATTAAAAAAATTTAAAATTTTTCTTTTTAATTTGAAGCGGATCATATTCCAGTGGGTGGATCGGGTTATAACCGGGTTTACGGTCCGAATCCCTGTTCCCGAATACAATAATAATTAATTTTTTAATTAAAATATTAGTTTGAAATATATAGTTGCTATTCATTTTTATGTGAGTCCCATCCACCGTGAGAGGATCTTTGCTGACCACAGTCGACTTCGGTCAGCAGTAGAAACAATGGGAGGAGAGAGAGGCAAGCTCGAAAGAACTCAGATAATTTCTCTATTTTTTAATTTTTTTTGGTAAGGCTCTATTTTTAATTTAAATACTATAAAATATCTAAAGTTCATGAATTTATGCCATATTTAACTTAAATTAATTTTCATGTAACAAGAGCTATATTTTTCCATGGGACTTTTTATCAACGAGAACCACATGGTATAACAGGTCCTGCAGCTTAAGCTGATTGACATGGGAGCTTCCACTTTCTAGGAAAGGCTTCCACTTTCTAGGAAAGTCGAAAGCCTCATATTGCATTCTCTGTTTACTTTGTTGTTGAAAGACTGTGACCAGGAGAGCAACCCAATGGAGACGCAACCAAGTGAAGAACAAGGAAATTTGAATCAAGCAGAACCAGTAGCAGGTACATGTTCATGTTCCTACCAAGAAAGAATATAGCATAATTGATGGAGTCCCAAATATGCTCGAACTTGTACTTTCTCATGGTTCTTTTTATTTTCTTTATCACCAAACAAACATAATGCTGACCGTAGCTAGAATAAAGGGGACAAAAAAAGTATGCGAAGGACCTAGTGCTCACTCTTTCTTCTACAGATATTGAAAATGTTTTAGCAAGCGTTGGATCAGCTGCTTCCCAATCTGGAGGTGCTTCAGGTGTGTTATCCCTCAAAGGAGTTATTTTCAGTGTGAAATTAATATCTGGGGCGAATCTTCATGAAATTGTTTTTTTCTAGGACACTTCTCAATGTCAGTAAGCATAAAAGTGTTAACTGAATGATCTGAAAAGTTTGCATCTATTGCAGAAAATTCCAAAGAGGAAGTGGATGGACCCTATTACCGACCATTGTTGCGAGCTGCATTCAGGGGCGATTGGGAATCTGCTACAAGATTTTTCGAACGAGATGCTGCTTCAAAGACAGCCAAAATAACAAGCAGATCAGAAACATTGCTTCACATAGCTGCTTTGAGTGCACGAGACCAATTTTTTGGGAACCTGGTTGAGCTCTTGTCTTCGTATCTGGAAGCACTTGAAATGGTTGATTGTGATGGCCGCACAGCCCTCCACAATGCTGTTCTGTGTGGAAGGATAAGGATGGTGAAGGCATTAGTTAGAAGTAATCCTAAGTTGACGCAACTCGCAGATAAGGAAGGATATGTTCCTTTGGGAATATCAGCTCTAGAAGCTTCTATGCATAAGGAGATTGCCTGGTTCCTGGCGAAAAGTATGACGGACGATGGGCTAGGTCATCCCTTCAGTAGTCCCAATGCGATTGACACCATTATAGATCTCACCCACGCTGGTCATCATGGTAAGATCATCATTGCTCTGTATCTCAATTCCTTCTATTTTTTGTTTCATTCTAGACTTGGTTTATTTTCCTGATCCACTTTGCTGGTGAATTCGAATAGATATCACCCTTTATCTAGTTGAGCGGTACCCTGACTTTTTGACCATGAAAAGTACAAGCTGTGATAGCAAATCCATAATGGGGACGTTGGCAAGGAGGGAGTCTCACTTTCCCAGCGGAACCAGGCTCAGTGTTTTGGAAACATTGATATACAAATGTCGGTACTTTCTGCACTCGCATGCCTTCATTACTGATTCCCTTCAAGATGATCATACCTGGCTCATCGCCTACTCTTTTGCTTCTGAACCGAAGGTATTCCGGTGGACTTGAGCTACAAACCAACAGATAAAAATTCGGATCCGGGTGGGTATGCATTTGTGCTGTTTGGGCATTATCTTCGGATCTGCCATGATTTTGAACATTTAGTCAATTTTCTTAAATTGATTACCTCCATACTAGCAAAAGAAACGGGAAATGATTGTTTCTATGTAGGATATATTCTGGTTCCTTGACCTAGTTTCACTTGAATAATGGCCTGAAATGGAACTACTTTATGGATCGGCTATCCCTTGGGAACCACATGTGATTCAACCAAGTGCATAAGTACCGTATAACTTAATCAATTTTGGACAATGTAATGAATGATTTACGAGGTCTTACAAAGAATTCATATTTAGTGACTGGATTTTCTTTGCAACCTTATTGTAGTGCTTCAACATCTTACAAGGTCATTTTGGAATGCCACCAAAATTGTAGGTACGCTTCCATTTCATCAAGATATCTTATCTATCTCTTTTCCTCCCTCTCCAACTAAAAATCTATGGCTTGTTTGTTTTTGACTTCTTTTATAAATAGAAAAAGCTCCTACTTAATTCTTTACCATAATTTGGAAAATAATTTCTGTTAGGCCCATTGCATGTGTGAAAAAATCATTACACATTTATTACTAGATGAGTGATATATGTGTTTGAAGTTGGTTTTTGTAATTAAATATTTCCATGTGTCAACTGTCCAACAGTGAATATGTAACTCATTCTTTACCGTCAATGGACCTAGTAAAAATCCTTCAAAAAGTTATTCAAACTCAAGCAAAGTTATTTATAATTTTATATGTGAATATATTTATATTTTGAAAGATTTCAGATATTCACCAAATTAATTGCAAGAGTTGCGAAATTGTAGAAAAAAGTAAACAAAGGAATACTTAAAAAAAAAAAGGAATACTTGAAACTGCAATTGAGGCGAGATTTGATGTTAACCTAGGAATTCCTTGCTTATGGCTAAGTGTTCTAAGCAGAAGATACGGAATAAGGAGGAAGTATTCAGTGGTTTCAAACTGCCACATCAACCGCTGATGTGACACGCATTTTTTCCTTTGCATCCACTTAAAAATTTACACGTGTCTTGGATTAAATTAATTTAAATTGATATGGATTCGTTCCGTCTGGCTTCATCTTTCTCGTTCGTGCAAAGCACTCACCTCAAACGAGCCGCCATGGCCAGTGACGGTGACACAGATGGCTTTCCAGATCTGGCTGCCAATGGCTCTCCAAATTTGGCCGTCCATGGCCGTTGATGTCACTCGTGAACCTTGCTTTGCCACGGCCGATGACACCACTGGCTCTCCAAATCTGGCCGTCCATGGTCGTTGGTGTCGCTCATCCTTGGGATGTTGGATGCAAATTGTGCAATCTCAAGGGCTTTGATATATCAACTTAGGGTGAGCAGTATACGCCGTTATCAGCTTTTGACGAGTTTTACTATTTATCTTCAACTTAGGGTGAGCAGTCCTTGATGTGATCGGACTTTATAGATAGTATTGAATGAGTGAACCGAGAGATGGTTTTGATGACATGGAATCGACTGGATCGATTGTTCTATGGCTCAATCTAACTTGATGAATTGATTTGTTGGAGTGATTCAATGAATATATGAATTATACTGACTTGCATGAAGGAATGGAGACAAAGGTAAGTCCTCTAACTCGTGTTTATACTTAGACAGCCCTTGGGGCGTATTTTCTTCCTAGTCGAGACTTAGAGGGTGAACTTGCTGAGATATCGTCTCACCCATTGTGGAATAACATTTTCAGGTCATTAGATGGTAGCTCCTCCCAAGCATTTTGGCCAACCAAAGAAGGTTACCGAACAAAGGTGTTATATTCCGCTTCATGGGAACCCAAGGGGATGGGTCTATGAACTCGTGAGGTCCGTGGTCTGGGTTGATGCAGGATTACCCTATAAGGTACCCCATCAATACGGATCATGGTATCGTCGTGAGCGGAATGGACAAAATGAGGGTCCCATACCGGAGTTTGAGGTCCCTATGTCGGTGCTGGAAATTGCTTTTGGGAAAGGCACGGCTAACCCACCAAGTGGTTTAGTGGTGGACCCAAGTCCATCGGAGTCAGGAACCCCGGAGTATTCAATTGAAGGCTCGACTAATTAGAGGATCTATAGCTTCTACTCCCCCCATTTTTGTAGACCTTATATATAGTCGGCTAGTATTGTATATGACATAGTTTGATATATGTATATAAGTGTGTTACGGTTTGAGAAATTTGTGGCCTTGCTTTTTTATCTCATCTTGTTGTTGTCTGGGCATTTATTTATTCGCTTCCGCATGCACATTAAAATGAATAAGTCAGTTATGCGTTTTGGGACGTCGCTATTTAATCGACTGTTGAGGGATGGGCACGCGCTCGAAGGATCGAGGCATGACAAATTCAGTTGCATAAAAGTAATCGTAAAAGTATTCCCTGTTATCGTTTTGAAATTGTAGGGAAGCATTTATGATTGCTCAGAAAGATGATGCCGAGGCTAAGACTGTTCAAGAGGCTTTCTCATCATTTGATAAGGAAGAATGGAGAAAAACTTTAGAAGATGAAATAGAGTCAATGAAGGCAAATCATGTCTAGGACTTGGTTGATCTATTACCCAATCGCAAGGCCATTGGAAACAAATAGGTCTTTAAGATTAAGCAAAGGGCGGATGAATCCATTGAAAAGTATAAGGCTCGTTTTGTGGCGAAAGTTTATACTTAACAAGAGGGTATAGATTATGAGGAAACATTTTCACCAGTTGTAAGGTTTGCCTTAATATGCCTTATCCTAGCCATCATTGCACATTTGGACCTTGAATTACATCAAATTGATGTAAAGATGACATTTCTCAATGGAGAACTAGATGAGAAAATCTATATGAAGCAACTAATAGGTTTCATAGCTAAAAGTCAAGAGCATAAAGTTTGCAAACTTCATCGCTCAATATATGGCCTTAAGCAATCATCTAGACAGTGGTATCTTTGTTTTCATCGAGCCATAACCACTTTTGGTTTCACGATGATCGAAGAAGATCACTATGTATATGTCAAGCGGTTCGAAGATAAATTTGTGATTTTATCACTTTATGTGGACGATATTCTATTGGCTGGAAATGACAAGATTTTGGTTATCACCATAAAAGAATGATTGTCCTCCAATTTTGAAATGAAGGACATGAGAGAAGCTGCTTATATATTAGGAGTTAAGATCGAAAGAGATCGATCAAGGAAACTCCTTACTTTATCACAAGAGTCTTATATAATGAAGATTCTTGAACGTTTCAATATCCAGCACTGTAATCCCATTGATACCCCTATCATGCAAGGTGATGGCCTAAGTACTAAAATGTGTCTGAAGACTCCTTAAGAAAATAAAATAATGGAAACTGTTCCTTACGCTAGTGCGGTCGGAAGTTTGATGTATGCTATGATGTGTACTCGACTCAACATATGTTATGCCGTGGGATTAGTGAGCCGATATCAATCAAATCTTGGTCAAGTACACTGGAAAACAGTGAAGAGGATCCTGAGATACTTGAAAAGCACTATGGACTATCGACTTTGTTACCAAAGGAATGATTTACGCCTATTAGGCTATTTAGATGCTCATTGGGGTGAAGACCTAGATGAGCATAAATCGACTTCTGGATATGCATTCTTGTTCAATGGAGGTTCAATTTCTTGGAATAGCAAGAAACAGACATGCACGGCCTTGTCTACGATGGAGGCAGAATTTATTGCATGTTCTGCCACAATGCAAGAAGCAGTATGGTTAAAATGTTTCTTGGAAAATTTAGCCACTGTCACTGAGGTTTAAAAATTGATGATAGTTTATTGCGATAGTTAAGCAGCCATTGCCTATGCGAAAGATCCCAAGTATCATGAAAGGACGAAGCACATTGACATAAAGAACAATTTCATAAGAGATATAATAGCGCAGAGAGAAGTGATCTTACAATACATTTCAACCAATAGAATGGTTGTTGATTTATTTACAAAAGTTGTTCCTAAAGACATATTCTTGACCCACAAGATATCACTAGGATTGCGTAGAATGTGATATGTGTTATTGTAGATGATCATTAGTTTATGTATATGTGGACATATGTATTGTACTTGTTTATTCATTAGTGACTTGATGTTTCATCAATAAGTACAAATCCATTATGAAACTAGCACAAACACACATATATTATTGAAAAGTATGTCAACAGGCTATAATTGGCTCACTCACACGAGCAATCACCTCAAGTGCTATAGTTAGCATGTTGAGATGAGACGTTATGTACAAATAAATGCTGAAGAGCAAGTTTAGTACATAAAATAATATGTCGCATTGATTGGAGTCAAGATGAGATTTGTGATTTGTTTATAATAAGACCGAACATGATAGTCCCATAATCATGTATGCTTGAAAGATGCCGGATGCGAGTACTTAATTCGGCGCTATAGAAAGCGAGCTGATATAGCATTCGAGCTAAACATGAGTACGTGAGAAGCACGTGACTATGTTTAGGTTAAGATCCGTATAGTGGATATTTTTAATAAATGACATACGTTCTTATAGAAAGAGAAGTCCAATATAGCATGTAATTCATATTATATCTGCATTGTACGACCGATAAGGGAATGTGAGTAAAATTATCCATATTTACTTATCGTGTGAGCTCTTGAGGTCATTTATAATTTACCTCATTTTGTGCTCTTGTGTTACTTTTGACTATGTTAACAAAGTGAAAAAATCAATGCTGATACTTTAGCATGTTACCGGTGGTCATGAATAGATATGGCTTTATGGGACGTGTCTAGGAAAGCAATTGTTCTGAAATTGAGAGAGACATGAGTGCGAATGAAGACTATTGTTATTTTACATCTATCACATGTATTTACTAGTTGACCAATTATATCGCATTCTGTGATTGCGGATATAATTATAAATACATGGTGTTTTGAGAATAGTCAAGGATAGTCTTTAAGTGATAGGTATACTTGAATTGATGTAACAAAATATGTCTGGGGCACTATGAGATATCAATTGTATGTTTTTTTTTAGGATTGTAGTCATTATATCATTCCTAACAGGTGCATAATTTGAGCTCCTAAGTGCAGGTGTATTCACTGGTCGCACAGCTTACTTGCTAGTATGAATTGTTTTGTAAAGTTGATAAATGTTGAATGCTTTATATTCTTGATAAAGTGCTATCAAGCCTATCATGTCCGAGTGGGAGATGTAGTATTTTATTAATACGTCCATGATGGGGTGCGATTGGAACGCACCGTTTCGTCTTGATATGCTACAATGGAAAGACACCATTTGAAAGGGTATGAGGGAGTTGTATAAAAGTCTTCTGAAGATAACCATTGACACAGTTGGCAGAACGTACGCTCGAAAGTTTCTCTCATTTTCTTGTCCCCTTTCCATTAAAAGAAAAAGAAGGCGTTCTATTTCTCATTTACAAGAACAATTGGCATTTACGCTGTGAAAATTAGATGGTTTCCTCATGATTACATTCAGACCAACGTGAAGTAATATTGTTCGTGATTCATCCGCAATTCAACGATCATTTCGGAGTAAATTGTTGATTGTGCATCGGAAATAAGTAAGTCGTTTTCCGCCAACTTTCTTCCTACAAAATAAAATTCCAAATCCAGATAGAACTTGTGGTTTGAAGCCATAACAAGCAAAAAATTGTTGAAATACATTCCTCGCTTGAATAGAAATATTATTGAGTTGGATAAAAAGGGTTGTACGTTCGTGTTTTTTGCCATAACAATCAATACATGTGAAAAAGAGAACGGAAGATGGTGTAGTTTGAGGTTGATCCACATAATTCATGAACATTTATGGGTTGTAGTTAGCCATGTGACCATGGCAAGTGAAGTTGGTAAAAGGGAGGTCACATCGGCATAATTCCTTTTGAACATACCAAGATGTTAGTGTGATCTAGCTTTTTTTCCTTTTTTTTTTAATTTGCCATCTTAATTTGAAATTTACTAAGCTCAATTCGATGATGACTTGATTGAGAATTTTTCATGTAATGTATTTGTGGTGGAAGCAAGGGCCGGGCCGAACTCACTAGGGGATGCAATGGGATATTACCTAGCCAGACGAACTTGTGCAATTTAGTATTTTTACATAGGGTTTTAGTATGAATATTATTTCAAAATACATGAGAGATATTCAGAGATTTTGATAGCTCTCTCTTTATATCGTATTTTGAGACGTATATCTTTTTTAGGGATGTGCAAAACGGACTGCCCAAATCGGGATCTGTCCTGACCGGTCGGTCTGGTTCTTGATTCCAAGAGGGAACTGGACCGGACCTACTACATATACATTTTTTTATTCATTTCTTCAAAAATTTAGTAAATTGTGAACTAAATACTATCTCGCTTAATGGTACCGCAAGTTACGGCTCAATAATTCTTTACTCATTGTCACTTTTGTTAATATCTTAAGATTTGTCATTCTCTCTCGTTATGTATGGCCACTCTTTAGTAAGAAAAAAAAAGTGATGGTTCCTGGTTCTAGAACCAAACGGTCTGGTACTCATTCCCAAAATTAGGAACCGGACTAGGCCGGGAGCTGATCATCCTTATTCTTTCCTTTTGTCGTCCACCAATTAACGTAAGCCTTGAGCTCAATTACATAAATTTCTTGTTTTGTCTCTTGGTTTCTGCTTTTCAGGCTTTTTGATAGCACGAGGTTATATATATATATTTCTTTTTGGTCGAAGCACGAGGTTATATTTAAGAGACTGAGTTTGGTGATGGCTGTATGTTGGGGAGGTTCGAACTGCCCCTTGTCCTGAGTGACATTCTTTTATTTGAGGAAAAAATATTTAATGCAATATAACATTGCGCGTGATTCAAAAGGTCATTTTGCGATGCCCGATGTCACGTGGTCTTTATGAACTGGTGATAAAATCTAACCCAACTTTTTAAAGTCTGTATTGACTGCTGTCTGGACCAGAGACTCCCCTGTTATGATATTAAGTAGACATCCTTGGTTAAGAGAGACACCGGGGCGCGTGTGCATGTTAACATTGATTTTGTCAAGGCGTGAATTCTTTATGTTGACCTCGGGGCTCTAACAGTAGCTGTACCGATCAAGTGGGTCCCCCGGCGTCCCTCGGTGCCCATTAAAAAGAAGTTCAATCTTTTCTTTTTTAAATATGACATCTACAGCTGGAACTTTGCTCCGTCCAAAAGTCGATGTCTGAAGAGAGAAGATCCATGAGACCAGAAAATAACTTCGGCTTCTTCAACCACGTGAAAATACTTCGCTGCTCCAATTTTTCCATACGGCACGGCAAAGAATCCTCCATGGATACCCAACGCACTTAAATATTCCCTGGCATGACCATTCCTTTTAAGTAAATAGTAAACAAGCAAACTGTATTAATCTAAGTCGAATCTCCTAATGCGGTATGCCTTGGCTCCCCAAATTCCCTTACAGTCGTTAATGACGATTCCACTGCTCTTTGCCAAACCTAGTTTCATTACTTACAAGCACTCAATCACTAGTTCATTAAACTCAATTACTGGAATATTTGCGGCTGCATTTGTTTAGTAGAAAATGAGTGATTTGAGAAACATTTTCATAAAAATAATCATTTATATCATCTAGAAAAATGAATGAATAAAATTTTTTTCATTGCCCATGAAAATAGTTAGACATAGACTACTATCGGTGATGAAAATATTTTGCATCAACTAATTTTTCTAAACAATATAAGTAATATTTTTTGGAAAATGTTTTTCCAATCACTAAATTTCTACAAAATGGATGCACCTTGAAAGAGTACAAGAGACTAATCATTTGAGCACATGATTCCCGCACTTTTCATATCCAAAAAAGAATTCATGCAATGTTGTTCTAAGCCAAAAATAACTCATGAATAGAAATGGTTGTCAATATTATGACAAAGTGTAAAGATAGTATTAAAGAAGAAAATTTACTAACAAACATATTGTCCAAGATATATGGATGGTGAATGTTCTTGCCCCAAATACAAGAAAAAATAATTTCTATTTTTTAAGAAAAAATAGACCAACCCTTTTCTCCCAACTGTTAAGTTCTATCAATATCATTAAGTCGATATACTTTATTTAAGATGGAATGCATGCAATATACTTAAGTTAATTCATTTATTTTATTCATAATTGTTTTGTCATAAATATCATGTGATACTGTGAAGATAGATAACATTTTTTATCGAATTAATTTTCAAATTATATCTTGACTAAGGTCGATGGCAACATGAAATAGAAACTCACTAAAAAAACCAATTTTCAAGATATGAAAGTTAGAAGGTCCTTCAAAATGAATTCATGATACAATACTTGTCTTCAAAAAAACTCATGATCTCCCTAAATAACATAATCCAAATGCCAAGAATATCACTTCTAATGTCAAAAAATTTCTTTTTGTTTAAAATTTTACCATCTACGTTCAGTACAGAAAATTACATGCGATGATAACCGGATACTTGTCATGTATAGATGAATTAGAGCATAGAAAGTGCAATTAATTTTTCTGAGATTATTTATGTTCATTTCTGTTTTTGGTAACAAAGACGTTCACATAGATGTGAGTTCAGAAGGCTTCGCAACTGATAAAGGTTCCCAAGACAGCCGTAGACTGACTTTGTTTGAAGACCACTTGAGGATCACGAATCAATAAAAACTAATAGTTTGTCATTTTATTATTTAATTTTCATTTTTCATAAATCGTTTTGCTTCATATGTTTTGACTCATTTTAATCGGAAACGTGTTAAGGAGGTTATTTATATTTATTTCTCTTTTTGGTAACAAAAAGGCTCTTGTAAATAAGAGTTCAGAAGGCACGGCAACTAATAAATCTTCCCTAGACGGCCAAAGACCAACTTTATTTGAAGAGTACTTGAGGATCACGAATCAAACAAAAACTAAAGGTTTGTCATTTTGAACTTCTAACTTTCGCATGTATCATTGTATATCATGCATTCTGATGTTTTTCAATCCGATTTTAAAAAGGTTATTCATTTCATTTCACTTCTTCATAATAAAGAGGTATACATAGACGTGAGTTCAGAAGGCATTTTTAAAGAGCTTCCCAAGACGATCGGGGACCAACTAAAAGTTTGTCTCGTTGAACTTTTAGTTTAATAAACTTGTTTTCCATGCATTTTGACTTTTTCTAATCCACAACATTTACAACTTCATAGCCTATAAATGCTGACGTATAAATTCAAATATAATCTTATCATTTTTGTTACATGTAATTGTGGAGATAGATATAAAAGTTTGCATAGACTTAATTTAGAATAATATTGCGGATGAAATCAATCACACGAAAAAAAAAAAAATTGCAGAAAAAAAGTTAGAAGGTCCAAGTTAGAAGGTCCCACAAAAATAATTCATGATACAATGCCTACCTAAAAAAACCTCTTGGTCTCCATAAAGTATAACGTTAATTTTTATTTTTATTTTTTGTTTAAAGGTTTACCATCGAAGTTTAATACGCTAGATTCCATGCAATGAATCAGTCTAATACTAATAATGTACAGATCATCTAAGGCATTTAAAGTGTAATAATTGCCTTAAAAAGATTATAAATTTATAAATTTTTCTGTTTAACATCATTGGCATGAACTAACCGCCCTAAGGAAATTCTGTGTATTTCACATTCAATATAATTCCTCAAAAATTTTATAACATTTAACAAATCTTTATTTGGTTTCTTGGTCGTTATTAAATTTGCTACCGTTTTCTCATAGTTATTATCTTTGCTTATATTTTATGGTTAAAACAATTAGTATTGCACAAAAATTCTTACAACAATCTTAAGGCGACTAGTTTTTGTCAATAGTGCTAAGCAGATTCATCAACTAAGTCTCTCAGCATACAACACCTCGAACTTGTTTAGATTAGTATTATGCAAACAAGACTATTAGACACCTCTCGAAACCAGTACAGCTAGAGCACAATTCACAGGAGCCCCTAGAGAGTCAGATACACAACTTGACACGTCTTCTTAAAGACAGGAATCTTCCATGCGTGAACTGAAGAGACTTCTATTAAAGCTGCTACATAAAACTGAAAGGACGTCATGTTGGTTATGCTGTTGAGCCACTAATCCATAATTGCAACACTTACGACTTGGTGAAGAGATGTGAAATAATATCGAGCCATTAATAACCTATAATTACAACAAGATGCAGCAATTATCCTAGGAGTGTCAATGGTTCTGTTAGGTACGGTTTTTCAAGAAATTTGAACTGAACCAAATAGATAGGGTGAGCAGCTGAACCGAACGGAATTGCGACCAAACCCAATTCGGTTCTATTCGGTTTTTCGGTTTTCCTTTTTTTGCTTTGAAAGTTCAGTTTTTGTTGAAAATTTCAATTCGGATCGGTTAACCATACCAAACCAAAATAACCTAAACCGGAAAAAATGAATAGTTATTTTCCTATTATTCAAATCGAAAATCGAATTGAACTAAAAATGCACGAAATTTCGGTCCGATTTGATTCAATTTCTATTTCAGTTCAGTTTTTCAGTTAAATTCTGACACCCTCAATACTTAATCAATGCAAAAGTAACACAATGGATAACTAAGTAAATGAAATGGTCCATCGTTGAAAAGGAGGTAGAGACAGAGCAATTATTTACTTATTTCGCAGCTAGCACTATTTTTAGCTTGTTTTATATCAATATTTGGTATTCGCCACACTCACAGTGTCCACGTTAACCCCTCAAGGACATGATATAATCTCCGAACCTGTTTTGTACGGTTCTTTCTTTAATAAGGGGCATTTATTTTGTTAATCTTATCATTTTTATTATGTGTAATTGTGGAGATAGATATAAAAGTTTGCATAGACTTTATTTAGAAAAATATTGTGGATGAAATCAATCACAATGGGAGATGAAAACACACTTAAAAAACTTTGAAGATAAGAAAGTTAGAAGGCCCCACAAAAATAATTCATGATACAATGCCTACCTAAAAAAAATAAAAATTCCTGGTCTCCATAAAGTACAACGTCAAATTTTCTTTTTTTGTTTAAAGGTTTACCATCGAAGTTTAATACAAAGATTCAATGCAATGAATGAGTCTAAATACTAATCACGTATAGATGATCTAAAGCATGCCAAGTGTAATGATTGCCTTAAGGAGATTATAAATTTATAAATTTTTATGTTTAACATCGTTAGCATAAACTAATCGCCTTAAGGAAATTCTGCATATTTCACCTTTGATATAATACCTCAAGAATTTTATAACATTTAGCAAATCTTTATTTGGTTTCTTGGTCGTTACTATATTTGCTATCGTTTTCTCATAGTTTTTATCTTTGTTTATATTTTATTGTTACAACAAATAGTATTGCACAAAAAATTTTACAACAATCTTTGTTAAATGAGTTTTAATAGGTCCGCGCTGCTACCTTCCGTTTCGTGTATTCGCGTTTCAACGTTTTCGCATGCATGGCATCTTTCCGGATGAGCATTCCTTGAGTGGTGATTTTGAAAGAAGGTGTTTGTCGCCGTGAACAGTAGTTGCGAGGTAGACGGGCGTAGTTTGCAAGAGGCTTAAATCATTTTATTTAATCTTAGATTCTTTTAGTGCTTGGAAATTTTTTTTTGGCCATCAAAAAAGCAAGGTTGATGTTCTGGTTCTCTGTGGACCTTCGGCTTCGTTGAAGGAGGGGCGAGAGGCTGAAGACGAAGCTGGGTTGAAGGCGTGCAGGGGGGAAAGGACGAAGTCAAGAAAAAAAAGAATAAAGAATAAAAAAAGAGAAAAAAGCAAAACCAAAAAAATAAAAAATAGAAAACTATAACATGGCAAAAGTTGACTTCGGGGAGGACCAACGAGCAGAATGTGCAGGGAAAAGGACGAAGTGAGGAAAAGACAAAAAATAATTACAAAAATTATTTTAAAAAATGTTTTAAAAAATAAAATTAATAATTAATTAAACAAAATTTAAAAAATTGGGTCGGGTCCAGGTCATCGAGTCGGGTCAACGGGCCAGATTGGGTTTACCCGGTCAGGATCCGTTTTACTGAATAAAATAATATTAAATATTAAAATATATTAAAATTTTGAAAAAATAAAAAAATTTCAAAAAATTTAAAAAATTCGAAAATAATAAAAATTCAAAAAAAATTGCAGAAAATATTGAAAATTCGAGTTTTTTTTAAATTAAAAAAAGAGAAAAATTAGAAAATCAAGGAAAATTAGAAAATTCTCAGAAAATTCCAAAATTCAGAAAAGTCTAATAATTTCAGTAGTAATTAGAAAGATACCAAAAAAAAAAATCAAAAGGTTTTGGAAAATTCAAAAATTCAATTTTTTCCAAAAATCCAAAAAAAAAAAAAATATTAAAAAAAATCTTCAAAAAGGTTAAAATTAATCTCTTAGTTTATTTTCTCCCGAAAAATGGGAGTCTTTCAATTTAGAATCTTGCTCAAAAGGTTTTAGTTGTCCTTAAAAACAAATACCCTTGATTGTGCAATTTTGGTATGTTGATTTTGGTTTCCCTTTACTTAAGTTAGGATTAGCATTTATCTTTTCTTTGATGTTAAATGTTTGCTCTCCCATGCAATTTATTTAATTGCTTTCCTTGGCTACTAATTGTTATTTTAATGATTATGCACTCATATGATCACCTCACATGTTAGTGGATAAATATAAAATCAATCCAGGTTGCCTGACAAAAACATCTTCTTCTTTTTTTTTAAATGAACAAGATTAGGTATCGAAATGGCACTAATTGGTTAATTAGTGTAATCAAGTTTCCAAACCTAGATTCTCTAGTTGCATAAGAAGCGAGATGTACTCCCATGCCTCACTTGGTTTCTAGCCGACCTCGATAGGCTAGCGGCGACTCTTTGTAACGAAATTCCTTTGAATCCTCTAATGTCGCACGAGGTATAGGCTTGGGAGAGCCCGTGCCTAATCATGGCCGATAGGTCCGTCTTTTAGGTAATGCCTCTAAACCTATTCGTTCCCCCATGAGGAATAGGTCGCGACAGTGGTCAAAACCATTCTTGGTACAAAACCAAAAAACATTCAGTCCAAATACATAATTGCCCACTCTTATAATTAACAATCAAATCAATAGGGAGCAAAATCGCTTTTCAAAATTTTATTTTTGCACCTGTGGTATAGGGTTAATTGTTTGGCTGAGATGGTTCTCAAACCAAACATCTTTCATCATATAGAGGTTTCTTTGGTTTTTTTGTTTGTATCGGGTTTTGTGTCATTTTGGAAAGGAAGCACCGGATTCTAATGTAATTATGGTAAAATAAAGGATAAATCTAAACTAATCAAAACTAAATACGAAAACGAGAATAAGTAAAGATAGCTGAAACAAAGTGTATTGAAGTTTCTTCTACAAAATGTGCGATCCCTTATAATGATGTTTCCTCGGTTATTTATACTCTAGTGTTGTGAAAATCCGCCTTCCTACCGTTATCACTTCAATTTCAAAATTTCTAAAGTCTTCGGTATTGCGCTGATAACCGTATCGTCTTATCCGCCTGTGTCGTCGGTATTGAATTCTTCAGAAACTGTCTTCATATTTATTCTCTTGCTCATGGGTGATACTTGGTACCGAACTATTGGTATCCTCAACAGCGAGTCTTGCCCAAGCTATTGTAGGCCTATTTTTTTTTAGTATTGGGCTTGGTGGACTTTGCTATCTATCCATGGCCCATTGAGCCAATTTTTGGTGCTAACATTAATTAATCCTTCCATCTCTCCCCTTTCTTCTTTAGGCATTGATGTCGCCCACACCACTATCATTGTTGTCGTTCTTCACTGCTACCTTGTCGCTGGCCTGCGGCCACGACATCGCCATGACCACCGCAACGCCTTGTCCCTCCCTTCCTATAACCATCATCACAAAAGTTTCATCCCTCTATAAGGGGTAGCGATTGCCTTAGATTTCAAACAGTGTGCCCCGAATAAGATACATTGCTAATGTGGACATACCATTATGTAAATTCGACGGCAAGTTAACAGCGCTAGAATCTATTTTAGCTAATCTCTTTTTTTTTTTTTTTTTTTTTTTTTTCGGAACGACTTTGGGCAAAATTTTAAAAGTTTAGGAATTAAGTTGAATAGAAAAAAAAATCAAGAGATGATGTTGAATCATAAAGAAAAGCCAAAAAACATTATCCACGTCACTACCTTTTTAATTATGACTTTGTTTATGGCAAAGATAAACCTATGTCACTCATTGGAAGCATGATTATGTTTCCTAAAATTTACCGTCAATTGTATTCTAATGAATATTCAGTTTCTTATTCAGTACAAGCTTGAGGCTCGCTTCACTTAGTATGAGTTTGACATTAGTGGTTTCAAATCGACTAAAATTGCGACCAAATCCATACTAAAAGAAAACACGTCACTACCTCTTTTTATTATGACTTTGTTTATGGCAAAGATAAACCTATGTCACCCATTGTAACCATTATCAATGTGATGTGATGATGTTTTCTAAAATTTTCCGTCAATTGTATACTAATGAATATTCAATTTCTTATTCAGTATGAGCTTGAGGCTCGCTTCACTTAGTATGAGTTTGACACTAGTGGTTTTTTTTATCGACTAAAATTGCGAACAATTCCATACTATAAGAAAAAAATGGGTTGCGGTCGTTTTGCTTTAATTTATTGGTTTTATATTATCTTCAATTAGATAAAGCTGGGTTATAATCCGAACAGAACCAAATCAACGCCCTATTCCTCTAACGGATATGATATTATCCCTGTCCACTTAATAATCTATTTCAGATAGGTACCAAGAAAACATAATGGTATGGTATGGAAATAGGAAAATCATCATTAGAAAATTGTGTTGATTAGTCAAAATGGAAGTTGTGGTCCTCGGCCGCTGGTTAACCGAGGAATTTAGATTGTCCAAAATTGACATTTGACCAAGATTGAGCAAAACTTTTTTCTTGATGTCACTTACATTTTGGAACTGAGAACAATAATATCCATGATAATTCATTAAGACAATGGCCCTTTTCATGGCCATTTCATTGTCAAATGCGGAATAGAGTGACTTTCTGCGCACTTAAATCACTCCCGAATAATCAAATGAGACGTGATATCAAATCAAATTGATAACTTCTTTTTTTGGCAAGGCATTTGTTTTGGAGGATTGACTTGGATTAAAACCCAACCAATAATCTGGCATGCATGATTGGCAACTAAATCAACTCTTCATGACTCATAATTAAGCTAACATATGTTTCTACTTGATGAAATGTAAGTGCATATAGGTTATCAAGGCCAAAAGCGCTCACGAATGAAATATAATACTATGATATAGTTTGTAATCTTACTACATTAATTTTATTTAGTTGACACTTTTTTAAATAGATGAAGCTTGGTTGTGTTAATTGTATAATCCAAACAGAACCATCAAACACTCTTCTTGTCAAATTGATGTTTTTGAGTCACTAAATCACCGAGAAAATTTCTCATAGAATAATAGTATCTCTGTATGCTTTGTCATTAAATAGACTCAAAACACTAGCTTTATCAGCCTTCCACTATTTCCGTTCTCCCTAAATCACAGCTACATTTTGAATTTTAATTTTTCCCCTAAATAAACAAATCATTTCAATTTTTTCTTTCCAATTTTCTCGCACGTATTTGAGCCCTTCTGCTAGTGTTTTAAAGGAATATATTTTTCTTATGGTTAGCTAATATCTATCTAGTGCTCTGACATATAAATGATACAAGAGTAGAAAAAAAGGGGAAAAAGGGTGAAACCCTCTTTATCTCCTCCTAGAAAATACCCGTGGAGCAAAAATTACCAAGACGTGACAAAATGGACACATTATATTGGCCTTAGACTTCATGGCTATTCTAGAATTGAGAACAATAAAAATGATAATTATAGATGAAGAGCATGGCCATTTTCATGATTATTAAATGTCAAAATTGGAATGGACCGAGTTTCTTCGTGCTTCCATCGCTCATGGCCTATAAAAATGGGAAGTGTTGTAAAATAGTACGTTGCAAATATGTAATAGAGAGAATAAAGAGATTGAGAAGAGAAAGTAGGTAAACACCAAAGATAGTAGAGAAAGTCAGAGGAGAAAATTTTATTTCCAGTATATCACTGTTATGTCTACAACAAAAATTAAGCTCCTATTTATAGGACAATAAGAATGTACTTATCATTAATATCAATGTATTGAATAATACATACATTTGATATGGAGATGAATATTCATTGTAGAGGGAGATGTACTTAAAATGTATAATACAAATGTACCATAATAAATACATTAGATAAGATGAATATAATGAATATTCATTCATGTATTTCATAACGGGAAGCTAATTGTAAACAAAATTGATGATTTCTTGCTTATATTCACTAACTTAGCAAGTATATAATTAGGAGGATCGACATGACTTAAATTAAATTCCAACCCAATAATTGACATTGCATGATTGGCAACTAATCCAACCCATTTTGAGTCATAATTAGATTGACATATTATCCAGCGTGGTGATAGGTAAGCGCATAGGTCAGCGATACTATCTTAGTTTGGTAACGAGTAATTCATAGGCTATAAATATGTATGGTTTCCATCAAACTGATCATTCACAAAAGCAAATGAAAGGCGCTATTCAAGCAAAGTGATTAGAGATGGACCTCTGTTCAGGCAGTGATCTACCAAAAAAATTCTTCTCACGGCAAATTTGCTTTACTTATTTTTTTGGTAAATCACCCGATCAGAGTTCATTCCTTTTTGTCAATATCAACACGGCATGGGCGAAAAGATATCGTGCGAGTATTTATTGATTTTCTTGCAATTTCATCAACTTCTTCTGTTTCTTATCAATTCCCTTTCATTATTATGAGCGATTTTTCCTTTTTTGTTTCTTCTTTATTGCAGGTAGATGTGTTTAAGATGTACGTGGCACGAAGATTGAAAGATTCACAAGATATGCCGAGCATGCACGTCGAATTCCGAAATCAAGACCTGCCATTTAGCTAACTTACCCACCAAAGCTGGTCGATTAAATAAATACTTGATGGGATCATTCTCAGTCACGAGAAACATCTGCTAATGCAAGGTGTACTGTCGCAATCTATGCAATACCCATACTAACGCAGCACAAGTTTTTTCAGCATCAGAATATTTTAGCTCCGAGACAGTGAACTTTTTACTGAGGTAATAAATGGCCCGTTCCTTCTGATCCACGGGACTTTTCTGAGCTAACGTCGCTCCGAGTGACTCACTATGGATTGTGAGGTACAAAATAAAAGGATGCCCCAATATTGGTGGGACAAGAACTGGTGGATTCATCAAATATTGCTTTAGCTTATCGAATGCCTCTCGACATTCATCATTCCACTCAACTTGTACGTTTTTCCTCAAGAGTTTGAAGAACGGCTTAGCGGTCTCAGAGAATTGGGAAATGAATCGTGCAATGTAATTCAGTCTCCCTAGGAGACTCCGGACCTCTTTCACTGTTGACGGAGGTTGCATCTCACATATTGCCTTGGCTTTAGATGGGTCAATTTCGATCCCTTTACTACTCACAATGAACCCAAGTAGTTTACCTGACGCTGCCCCGAACACGCACTTGGCAGGGTTTAAACGGAGCTTGAATTCACGGAGTCGATCAAATAACTTCCTGAGGATCTTGACATGACTCCTTCCAGGTTGGGTTTTTGCAATCATATCATCAACATACACCTCAATTTCTTCATGCATCATGTCATGGAACAACGCAACCATGGCTCGTTAGTAAGTTGCCCCTGCATTTTTGAGTCCGAAGGGCATGACCTTATAATGAAAGGTTCCCCACGGGGTGATAAATGATGTCTTCTCTTTGTCTTCAACCTTCATTCTTATCTGGTTGTACCTAGAAAAGCCATCCATGAAAGAGAATAATTCAAATCCGGCAGTACTATCCACGAGAACATCGATATGTGGCAATGGGAAATTGTCCTTTGGGCTGGCCTTGTTCAAATCCCGTTAATCAACACACACTCGGACTCGACCATCCTTCTTCATGACCGGTACTATGTTGGCCACCCATTCAGGGTATTGCGAGACTTCGATGAATCCCACTTTGAGGAGTTTCATTACTTCCTCTTCTATCTTCTTCGAGAGCTTTGGTTTAGTCCTCCGAAGCTTCTGCTTCTTTGGACGTACGTCTGGATTAGTGGGCAAACAATGTTCCACAATTGATGGATCTAGACCTGGCATATCAGCGTATGTCCAAGCAAAGATATCCTGATATTCTTTTAGCAATTGAGTCAGGTGCTCGGCCTCATCTTTGGGAAGATTTGCCCCAATTTTTATCTCTTTGGGATCTTCGGCATCACTCAAATTGATAGTGATGGTTTGCTCAGAGGTGAGAACTTTGGGTTTTTCATGTTGCTCCCAACTTTGTTGTACTTCAATGGAGTCACCATTTGGATCATCAGGGTCATCACCGTCATCGCTCATGGCATTGGATTGGACCATTTTCACCTCCTTGCTTGCCATAAGGTTGCTCCTGAAACATAAAATGGATAGTTCAGAAAGACAAATAGGGCTAAACGGCATGGATTTCTTATCTATTTTTCTGATTTTTCTTTTTTTTTTTTCGATTTTTTTTTCAAATTTTTATTTTTATTTTAAAAAATTTGGCAAAACATTTTGGAAAAGTTTTTTGTCATGAGAAAGCATGATGAAGCCCAGCCTCGAAATTCTCCTTGGATTTTTCTTTTCTTTCATCGGTTGGATATCATCAACGGGCTAGTTTGGTATACCCCATCATGCTCTCAAAATAAAACTTGTAATTGTAATTGATATTCATCAACCAAATTACATTTATTGGATTGAAAAGTACGACAATCAAAGTGAAATGAAACCCTAACAATCAAACCCTAGCAAACATCCATTCCTGACAAACGATATGCAAAATATGATAAGCAAACCCTAGAAAACATCAAATCCTAAAAGCGATAAGATTCCCACGTAGGGGAGTGCGGAAAAGTAAATGTGTTACTCTTGTGGGCCAGCACCCATTTCCTCCGATGGTTCCTCGTCAATGGCACCTATAAGGAGATCATCGAATAGGCTCGTGATCCCTTCCATCCCATTATCTGGATCCTCCGTCTTTGAAGTTGTCGGGTCATCCATGCAGCTCCATTCATTGGGCACGATACCTCGGGTGTCGATCACTCCTCCTTCGTCATGCATCATTCTAGCAGGGCCGGGGAATGTCTCGCGGATATCAAGGAGTAATGAGTTTTTCTTCTCTTGTTCATGTCCTCCACCTCTTCCATGGTACCCTAATCTGGCGGAACAAGACCTTCGAGGGGCTTCAATAGGATTTCGGATACCCTGCTCTTTTTTACCAAGTCCACAGCCAGGAATAAAGCCATTTCCAACCATCACTCTTGCTACCATAACTGCTGCATTCGACACATCAGGGATGGGTGCTGTCGATCCTCGAGATGCATGAATAGTGGATACAAGTTCGAATGATTGGTAACTTGACTCCTCCCTACGCTCCAGCTCGACATAGGGGATGGCCGTCTCATGATAGATCCGATGATCGTCTTCGCCATGAACAATGACTAGCTTTCCTTTGACAACAAATTTCACGCTTTGGTGGAGACTTGATGGCACAGCTCCAGCAGTATGAATCCAGCGGCGACCTAATAGGAAATTGAATGCTGTAGGAATGTCCATCACCTGGAAAAGGACGTTGAACATTATTGGGCCTATTTGCATATCAAGGTGGGTCTCCCCTATCACCTCCTTTCTCGTACCATCAAAAGCTCGGACGGAGGTCTTTGCAGCATTTATTTTTGAAGGATCTATTTTCGGACGGTGAAGAGTCGCCAATGGACGAGATATTCAAGGCGGACCCATTATCAATGAGTACTCGAGCCACATGGGAAGCCTTGCACTTGACTGATATGTATAACACTTTAGTATGTCCCCTCCCCTCAAGAGGGAATTCTTCATCAGAAAAGGCTATTAAATCCTTAAGAAGAATCGACCCTACAAATTCCTCCAACCTGTTTACCTCGATCGACTCTGGTACACGAACTTCGCTTAAAACCTTCATTAGAGACTTTTGATGTGTAGGAGACGTTTGCAAGAGTTCAAGTAAAGAGATTTGAGCGGACAATTTCCGCAACTGGTTAACCACGTTATACTCACTTGCTTTGATTATAGCCAGAAATTCTTTAACCTCTTCATCGAATCGGCTTTACAAAGTTGGGTATTAGCTTGAGCATAGGTCCGACCAGACCTTGTAATCAGGTCAACATCTAACTCGTATGACCAGGGGACTGCTTTGTTATCCGTGTACTCTTATAGCTGGGGCATCTCAATAATTATTTCTTCATCAGTTGAAGGCACTTCCACTATCAGTCCTTCATGGTCGGAGGCGTCCTCAAGTGGGGGCATGTCCTCTATCAATGGATTTGGTTCACTCTTTTCAGCACTTAGCTTAGCAAATTCTTTCTCCCAATCAATGACGACTTCGGAGATAGTTGACACTATTCCAGCTTGGTCAGCATACACGATCACGCCAGCCTTAACCATTTCTTGAACCCTTTCCTTCATGGTAGGCAAGGGAGGATTCTCATCTGTCGGATAGTAACCAACTCTAACTAATCCGCTATAAATATCTTTGACAGACACCTTCAAGTTCATCTTTTTGCCAGCATTGAACTCAAAGATTGCATTCACGTTTCCCTGATGTTCCGGCAATGGATTCTTCTTGACATTCGGTTGGGTGGTACGGAAAGAAAATGCCTTAGTATCCAATAAATTTTGGATCTTGTGCTTCAAAGTCAAACATTCATCAGTTGAATGGCCGACCTCTCCCATATGATACTCACATTTTTTGGAGGGATCATAGTTGGAGAATTTTTCAGCATTGGGCCGCTTTGGTTCGTGGGAGATCAATCCCTTCTTTTGGAGTATTGGCAGGACCTGAGATAGAGGGCCAGGAAGAGGAGAGAACTGCCTTTTGGTGAATTGCCGCGGTGCAGGCACTTGGCCTCCATCTTGCTGATTCCCAGGGACACGAACCATCTGAGGCTTACTAGGGGCTGGTTGCGCATATGCAACATTGATTTCAGTGGTCGGTTCTTTATCTTTCTTCATGGTGAACGTTTTGCCTTGATGAGTCGGTTCATTGAACCATCCATCCCTTAGCCCAATCTCGATCTGTTCACCCACTGGGATAAGTTGGTTGAAGTTCTCAACGTATGTGCTAGCCATCCGGTTACGGAACTCATACGGGAGAGTTTTGACAAACAACTTCATCAACTCCTTGTTTGTAGGCTCAGGAGTGATTTGAGCCGCCAAGTTCCGCCACCTTACAGCGTACTCCTTAAATGACTCACTTTTCTTCTTCTCCATCCGTTCGAGATCCTCTCGGGAAGGTGCAATGTCCATGTTGAACTTATACTGTTTCAAGAAAGCGTCAGCCACTTCATTCCAGGTGTTGAGAAGGTTTACATTTTTCATTATGTACCAGTTGAGTGCGGGCCCATTCAAGCTTGCATGAAACGATTGGATCATAAGAGGCTCATTCTTGACGTATTGGGCCATGCGTACGTGGTACATCTGCAAATGAGCTTTTGGGCAGGAAGTACCGTCGTATTTTTCGAACTCTGGCATCTTAAACTTCTTTGGCATTTTGACCTTCTCATAAACTGACAAGTCGAACGGGAGTGAATTCTGCGACTCTTGCAATTGTTTCAGTTTCTCTTCAAGTTTGGCGAAGCGTTCATCTTGCTCCGCCTTAGGGACATTGTCGGGCTTAGCCTTTTCGGCGTGTGACGAGCAGTAGGTCATCTTCCAGCTTGGGCATGTCATCATCACCCACTTGGGCCTTGTCCGTCTGCTTTGGGATTACTATTTCGGGGAGAGCGGGTGCAAGAGTCTGATTTACTTGGAGAGATTGCATTTGATCTGTCATAAGTTGCATAGAAGTGAGCAACTACTGGAGTTAGTTTTCCATAGCGGTCATACGATCACGCATTTCGGTTTGGTCGGCCATTTTTGCTCTTGATCATGTAATGATGGGCGAACGTGGAGGATCCGTTATCACCTAATTGGAAGAAACGAACAAAAATAAGTATCTCATATGAAATACACCGGTCCATGGCAATGGTCTAGAACTTTTATTCATTAATGGAGTTTTTGACAATCCTAACAAAATAGAAGCTCGAAATGCCTTAAACAAACAAACTAGGAAAGTAAATGACTCAACTTCCTAAACATTAATCTAGAAATGAAAACAACAAGATTGATTCAAGCACTTCATCTAGCTTGATCAATATACACTCGGGACACCACTCGGCGCAATCGCTTATTCTCCTTTTGAGCTTTTTCAGCAACCCTTTTGAGGCGTTTATTCTCAGCGCGGTTGGTGATCTTCAACGACACCTCTGGTATCTTTGGAAGTAACTCCTCTGGAATCTTGTGTTGTTGAATGTACTTAATTGAGGCATAGTACTTCATTTCTTTGCCCTTCAACTCCTCCTCGGGTCATTTGAGTTTTCGTGGCTGGCACATATCCCACATTGATTTAATTGTGAGAATGGAATCTTCATGGTCTCGGTCTCCATCAACGAAGTTGGCTCGGAGTGGATCTACTTGCAATGCCAGGGAAAGCTCTTGCACAACTTGATACGACGGGTCACTCTAGTCGGATAGTACTCCGTCGCTCCGGTGAATCCTAGTAGAGGGATTGGGCCAACACCTCCACAGGAAAGTCTCGCCACACGAACTTGGAACCACTTAGCATGCCATAGGAAACCCTTGGAAGTCGGTTTTTCATGAAAGCTAGCCATCTAGAATAATGGTAATCCGGTGCATGTTTTTGGTTGTTCTCAAATCTCATAATAGGGTGATTAGAGTTATTAACATCATGTATAGTCATTAAACCACCAAACCCTTTTATATGAGAAAGAAACCAAATTTGCAAAAGTTCAGGAGAGGAATGGAAAATCTTATCACCACCTTCTTTGAATCGAGTGAGGGAAAGAAAAGTTTCAGTTAGAACAGTGTTTACAAAATTTTTTCCTTCCAACACTTGTTTAACTAATTGAGCAATCAAAGGGTTAATGGCATTCTTGCAATGAGGGAAAACTATAAACCCAAAGAAAGCTAAAAGGAAAACTCTTCGCATTTGAAATGAATTGCCATTTTCAAAACATTCTTTTAGAGAAGATAAATGACATGTATTGCGATGAGCTTTTAAAACCTTTCTTACATTGTCCTCCTTAATTCTTAAAAAATCGGATAAGGCCACAACGGGGTCTATTCCGATAGGTGGGCTAATTAATTCAGCTTTCAAAGATTTCCCTATGGCAGTGCTATACTCTTCCAAGGTAGGCGTGAGTTCATGCTTACCGCCGAAGATGAAAGTAGAAGTCTCGGGGCACCAACAATGAGCAAGTGCTTGGATGAGGCCGCCATGGATGTTGACACGCAGCAATGGGAGTAGTCGACTAATGTGCGACTATACAAATTGACGGCCAGCTTGGTCTAACTTGTCCCACCATGCACTAAGCTCTTCCTTTGGAGGGAGAATAATTCGAATGTCCGGTATTCCCATTGTATATTGACCAGGACTCAAAACAATCCTAATGCCATGGACCGACAAAATAATACGGTAGAGTAAGTAAATTGCAAAGGCGAGAATTTAGAGAACTTACTTTACCATAAACAAAGGACAATCACATAGACATGCGCATGTTAAGTGGCTCGATTTCTAGTCAATAAGGCTTAACAAAGTGAAGCCACAAGGATGATCGACTAGCCGCGGGCGTGCGGACTATGTCGGGTCCTCATGACTCCGGCTTGGTCAAAGAGCAGACCTGGGTTGCGGGCATGCGAACCGAGGTGGGTACTCTTGACGTCAGAAAAGAAACTTCGGGATTGAGATGGGCGACTCATACCGCGGGCATGCGGTCGAAGTGGTATCCATCTCAATACCATCCTAGATGATCCTATGCAGCCCAGGTCCAACGGCGGGTTGTGTGTGCAATAGTGTAGTGCAAATGCAAAGCATGCACAGCATTTTATATCAAGCAACACTTCATAAGTGAAAGTAAACCATACATTCCTACATCTTCCTGCAAAACAAAGGTTAGCAAACACTTCCCCTTATACCTCCCATCCCGCAAGAACATTTAACACCTTAAATGTTAGGGACGTACCTGGGATCCTCGCTGCCAAACAAAAATATTTTTCAAAAAGAAAATTGGCCTAAGTCCACTAAGAGTTTCAACTCAAGTCCCCAGCGGAGTCGCCAAGCTGTCGCGACCTCCCCGAAGCGGGTTGGACAACCTAAGGGTTCGGCTAATGGATTGCTAAGCCTAGACTTAGCTCAAGCTCTCCCAAGCCCATACCAATTCGCAACTTAGGTTTTAAGTTCTTAATATGCAGATGATTTTTATCATGGAGTCACCACTAATCTATTTTTGGTGGGTCGATTAGAAACCCAAGTAAAGTAATGGGAGAATTACTTCACTCCTACGAACCAGAGATTAAATGAGTTCGGGGACTTGATTACGCTAGATTTCTCTAACACCCTTTCGGTACCTTTTCTTTTTTATTTCAAAAATATTTTGCAGGCAGCTTGAATTGATTTTAATTCTATTTCCCTAATATGTGAGGTGATCATGCGGGTGCGCAATCCACCAATTTAACATCCAAGGAAAGCAAATAATAAAAAAAAAACGGGGACTTACCTCGTAGCAACGAAAGCATCTGCAATGTTAGATCAGAATTCACATCGACAGCTCTAAATATGATTTCTAATTAACACGCAATTTTCTTTTTTTTGTTTTCGCTTATTTAATGAGGATATAATCCATATGCAATGCAATGCTTCTAGTCTAACATGACATGACCTGACAATATGACATAAAACTATATGACGTGAGCAAAGTAATAATTTTTTTAATTTCTTAAGGTGCACACAATCTATCCTAGAGAATAAAATTAATTTTAAGACAATTCTTTTTGGTATTTTCCATGAAATTCGAAATGAAAATTGTCCAATAATTAAATGTGCAATCTAGATTAACCGAATGACTTAGTTCTAATGACGAGCAATTTTTAATTAAATGATCCTAATAACAATCTATAAATGGCGTGCATTTTATGAATCCAATCCTATATGACATATACATGACATTTTTTTTGTATTTTTCATGAAATTCGGAATTAGGAAAGATGTGAAAATTATCTGACTAGATTAAGATTCTATTCAATTTGCATTAGGAGTTAGGTTAAGCCAAATCCTAATTTAAACCAAAATATTATCTTAACCCAAATAATCCTAAAATGCAATCTATTTAAGAAAATGCCTAAACTTATAATAAATTAAGAAAAAAAAATCTAAAATTAAACTAAATGTAATTTTACCCTAATATGCAATGACGTACAAAATATGCTCTAATTCTACACGACATATGCATGATGATTTTTTGTTGTTTTTCCTTTTTTTTCCTTTTTTTTTAATTTCGAAATTTATAATTGCCAAATAATTAAACATGCAATCCAAATTAAAAACTAGCAACCTAAATTAATTGATTTGATTTTTTTTTTTTTTTTCTATTTTTTTAAAATTCGAAATAAAATTCATATTCTAAATATGTAAACCCTAAAAGAGGGAATAAACCTAATTCTAACTTACATTTTTTAGAAGATTAACTTAAGTTACACGACGGCAAATCAAGCAATATCGGTACCCAAATTGACGAACCATACCTCGCGCATGAGATCGGGTTGGCCAATTTCACATAAATCACGAATCGAATCTCAGGCAGCATATTGGATTAGCGATTTTTTTTAAAAGTGATTGCGAGTCGGATTTCAGGCGTGAAAATCGGACTGTCAATTCCAAGTTTAATAGGCTATTTCATGTTAAGAATTTCAACCATATGTTAAGGAATAATTCTACTAAAAAAGCAAAATAAATAAAATAAAAATAAAATAAAATAAAGTAAATAGAAAAAACTACCTAATTTGATTTTCTCCTTTCTGTTTTTTCCTTCTATTTTTATTTTCACGACTTGGGCAGCTCACGTAGGGGCTGGTCACCGTCGGAATGGGGGTAGTCGTCGAAGCTCCGGCGTGGGTGGACCGGCAGCGTTAGCGGCTGCGAACTCGGGGAAATAGCAGCGGCACTCGGGCGGAAGGCTCGGGTGAGACTCGGATCTGCACAGCAGCGGCTTCGTCGGACGGAGCGGGGCGCCGGGCTGGCAGAGGCGGCGGGCGGTCGGCGGCGAGCGGTCGGATTGTGGCGCGGTGGTGCTCGGAGAAAGGCGAGCACGGCGGTCGTTGGCGCCGGGTCGCAGCGAGGGAGACGGAGGTACTGCAGCGAGAGAATGGAGCGGCTCGGCGGGGCGTTGAGTGAGCAGGGGCGGAGCGATGGCGGTCGGGCTGGCGAGAGGTGAGTTGCGTGCGAGCAGCGTGCCGGAGTCGAGCAAGGCGTCGCAGTCGGCCAGCGGCGACGAGCGTGGCTGTGTCGCGGCGGGGGCGACTCCGGTGGTGCAGCGACGATGATGTACGCGGGGACCGTCACGGCAACGGAGCTTCGGACGGCTACCGTGTGGTGCGGCGCCGGTGTGGCGAGGGACTGAGCGGCGGTGGAGAGCAATGGCATCGGGCAGAGGCGGCTTCACAGACGGACGGGATGAGGGACAGCAGGAGCGGCATCGTAGCTGGATCGCGAGCATGCAGAGGCGCGGCTGCGGGTGCAGGTGTCCGTGATGGTGCTGCTGGTGTTCGGGCTAAGATGGTGGCGCGCTCGGAGCTTGCTGGAAGGAGATGCTGACGCCGGGCAGAGGTGCAGCGACAAGCGCGGCAATGCGCAGAGCGCGGCGACAGGCTAGCAGAGGCGCGGTGGAGCGGCGAGGCAGCAGCAGCGGGCGGAGAAGGAGCAGCGTCAGGTCGTCGTGGGTCGGTGCGCACAGCAAGCGAGGCGACGCACAGCGGAGTTGGAGGCGCGGCGGTGCGAGCGCAGACGCGGGCAGCAGAAACCGGTGTAAAGTCCAACGAAAGAGAAGAACAGTGGGTGCTTCTCCTTCGCACGTCCCTTCTCCGTCTCTGTACTCTCTCTCTCTCTCTCTCTCTCTCTCGTACTTTTTCAATGAACTTTTTTCCTTCTTACTTCACCTTTTTGTTTTTCTCTAACAAACCTCTCTATTTTTTAATCTCCTCCCCCTGACTTCATTTTTTCTTGTTTCTCTCTGACGAGCGTCTCTCCTTTTTTTAATTTCTTCCTTTCTCTCCACTCGTGTGTCTCTTTACGGGTTCTCTCCTTTTTTTTAATAGCTCTCACAAACCTCTCCTGTGAATTTTTTTCGTTTTCCCCTCTTGCTCCCCTTTTTTCCTTGCTTATTTATAGGCAACAGGTGAACAGGAGGCAGCCGCAACTTTTCCTTGCTTGTTCAAGTTTGGTTCTTTTTTTTTCAAATATGGTGGCCGCCGACCTGCTCTCTAGGAAGAAAAGTATTAAAAAAATGTCAGCCCATCTTTTTTTTGCAGGCGTCTGTAGAATTTTCACGTCCCCCATTCCATGCGTGCATGTGCATGCATTAATGAGGGGGGAGAAAATGCACGTTTATGGATTCTTTTCTTCTTCATGCTTGGGGCTTCTTATACGGCTACTTGTCCCTCCCTTCTATAGGATTGCCGCAACTTTTGACTTTTCTCGTTTGTTATTTGCTTCCTCCTTCAGCAAATTTCTCGTTGCTTCTCCTGACAACCTACACTTTGAGAGAGAGAATATTATATAATATATCATGGGCTCCTTTTGCTTCTCTGAGGATTCCTCTAAAATTCGCAGGCCGCCGAATTTGTGCGTGCATGTGCATGCATTAATGAAGGAGAGACAACGGACGTGCAAGAACTTCCTTCCTCTCTTTTTGACTTTCGCTCATTTGCGTGTTGAGAGAGACCATCCCTTCGATCGCGAGCCGCTGCGTCTTGTTGCCCTTTTAGTACCGATGCAAATGCGACTACATGAAATGCAATTTTACTATTTTTTTATTTTTAATTTTTTTTCATGTAACTAATTACTAAATGATTAGGCAAAATTTAGGTGTCAACATGCTTGCTTTAAACCATACAAGGCCTTTTTCAGTCTGAATACTGAGTCAGGTTTCCTTGGGTCTTCAAACCCAGGTGGTTGTTCCACATAGACTTCCTCATGGATAAATCCATTCAGGAAAGCACTCTTGACGTCCATTTGGAATAACCTGAAATCCTTATAACAGGCAAAAGCAAGTAATAATCGAATTGCTTCTAACCTTGCTACTAGTGCGTAAGTCTCGTCATAGTCTATCCCTTCTTCTTGCGTATATCTCTTGGCCACGAGTCTTGCTTTGTTTCTTATGACTTTTCTTTTCTCGTTCATCTTGTTCCTGAAAACCCATTTAGCTCCAATAATAGATTTACCTTTTGGTTTAGGAGTTAACTCCCAGACATCATTAATGCTGAATTGTCGAGTTCTTCTTGCATGGCTTCAATCCAGCTTTCATCGGATAAAGCTTCTTCTATGCTTTTGGGTTCTATTTCAGAAATAAGAGCCACAAAGACTAGACTCTTTGCGCCTTTTGGATCTTGTGCGAATTCCTTCATTAATGTCGCCAATAATGAGATCTTTGGGATGAATGGACTTATGCTTCTAGTTCTTGGTTGATTCATCGGGTTGATGATCACTTCCTTCATTTGAATCTTCAATAACCATTTGTTGCTGGTCTTTCGAGTCTCGAGCTGCTTCTTTTAGACTTTGTAGAGTCTCGAAGCGGGTTCAGATTCTTCAAGATGAGTCTGGATAGATTCATTTTGCATAGAATCCTGGAATTTAACATTCATTGATTCCTCCACGGATTGAGTCTTCTTGTTATAGACTCTAAAGGCTTTGCTTGAGGTAGAATATCCAAGGAAGATGCATTCGTCTGATTTTTCCTCAAACTTGCCAACTCGATCATTTACATTTTTCAAAATAAAGCATTTACATCCAAACACATGAAAGTATGAAACAATAGGTTTCTTTCCTTTGAATAATTCATAGGGGTTTTTTCCAGAATAGGCCTTAGAAAAACTCTATTAAAATATAACATGTTGTTGAAACTGCTTCAGCCCAAAATCTTGAAGAGATGTTACTTTCAATCAAAAGAGTTCTAGCCATTTCTTGAAGCGATCTATTCTTTCTTTCCACAACTCCATTTTGCTCGGAGTATATGGAGAGGAGAACACATGATGAAAACCAGATTCATCACAGAATTTTGTAAAATCTTGATTTTCAAATTCACCTCCATGGTCTGTTCTTATACTTGAGATAACATACCATTTTTCATTTTGAACCCTTTTAGCAAACTTTTCAAAGTAAGAGAAGGTTTCGAGACTTACTTGCCAGAAATATACCCAAGTAAATCGTGAGTAGTCATCCACAATTACTAGGCAATATTTCTTACCTCAAATGCTCTGAGTTCTGGTTGGTCCAAAGAGATCCATGTGCAGAAGCTGCAATACACGATTAGTGGAAACGTGATTTATTGGTTTAAAGGAATTTCTTACCTGTTTTCCCAATACGCATGGAGTGCATAGATCCGACTTTTGGTATGATAATTTGGGTAAACCATGAACAAGCTTCTTTGCTGAAATTTTGGCTATCTGCTTCATATTGATGTGCCCAAGCTTTCGTGCCATAAGCTCACTTTGTCTTGTATTGAAATTAGGCATTGCGATTCATCTGGTTTCACGTCCAAGAGGTAGATATTTCCATGTCTTCGACCCATAAATGACCGAGTAGAATCTTTACTGGTTCCTGAACATATTCCCTCTTGAAAGTTTATTTTGAAACCGGTATCACACAGCTGACTGATACTTAGCAGATTGTAGTTGAGTCCTTCCACTAGGGAAACATTGCTTATTGTGAGGTTTCCAATTTTTACAGTTCCAAACCCCACAATTCTTCCTTTGTTGTTTCCTCCAAATGAGACTTTTCCACCATTCACTTGAACGAGCTTTATGAAGCATTTTGAATCTCCTGTCATATGTCTTGAGCATCCACTATCCAGATACCATTTTACATTTTTCTTGATAGTGACCTCAAACTCACTGTCTGAATCTGAGTCTATCTTGGAGTTTGAATCTGAATCCGATTGTCCCATCAGACATATGTTGGCATAATCATCATCACTTTCTTCACACTCTATATCACTCCAGGTCTCTACTTTAAGAGCCTTTCAATACTTTTCAGCTTTTCCTTTCTTCTTTCTCAGAAGAGGACAGTTGGGTCTGATGTGTCCCTTTTTCTTACATTCAAAGCAGACTACATCTTTGTTTGATTCATCATCCTCAACAGACTTAGTCTATTGCTTTTGAAAACTCTGTTTCTTTGGATTGAATCTTCTTCCTTTTCTGTTCAGCTTTCCGAATCTTCTTATCATGAGAGCAAGCTCCTCATCATCCATATCTTCTTAATCAGTAACATCGAATCATCATTGGATTTTAATGCAATGGATTTCTTACCTTTAGGATCTTCATCTTCATTGATTCGTTCCACTTCATAAGACTCAAGAGTTCCAACCAACTCATCGACGAGATAGTGGCATGATTCTTTGTGTCTCTCTTATTGAGGTCTTTATGTGATTCCAATCCTTGGAGAGTCCACGCAGTAGCTTGTTTACTTTCATGGGATCAGAAATTGGTTGACCTTGATTTTCAAGGCCATTCACGATTTCGTAAAACGACTAAACATGTCGTTATAGATTCTCCCGATTTCATTTTGAAGGCTTCGTATTGACCGAGGAGAATGTTGATTCTGGTCTCTTTCACTCGATCGCCCTTCATAGGTAATATGTAATCTATCCCAGACTTCTTTTGCTGTAACACAAGAAGATATTCTGTTATATT
Organism: Eucalyptus microcorys; assembly: GCA_014182515.1. Lineage (NCBI taxonomy): Eukaryota > Viridiplantae > Streptophyta > Magnoliopsida > Myrtales > Myrtaceae > Eucalyptus > Eucalyptus microcorys. The sequence continues at coordinate 40,205,544 of CM024564.1, forward strand.
CGAGGTGACAAAGCACAATATAAAGAATAAATTGCTTTTGCATCAAGAGCTTGTCTCTTGATTATCTCTTCCCGAGTCATTTCACTAGACTCAACGTTTCTTTTCCTCTCACTTTGCAGCTTTAGGAGTGATTCCTTTTCTACAACGTCCCATTCCGAGAGGATCCTTTGATCTTAGGAACGCCTTCATCTTGTTTTTCCAGATGTTGTAATCATTTCCATCAAAGTAAGGAGGTCTGGTATTGCTTTGCCCTTCCACCAGCCCTGGAGCTAACATACTAGTCATGGATCTTTAACTCTGAAGTAAAACACTTCAAACAAAGTGAGTACACAGGCTCTGATACCAATTGATATAGCTAGTATAAACACCTAGATGGGGGTGAATAGGTGTAAAAACAATTTATCGAAATACGAAAGCAATACTAAGCAGACAATAGAAAGGAAGTTTTCCAAAACAGATTATGATCAAGGTAAACAGAGAGTAGGGAAGAGAAAATTGAACACAAGGTTTATAGTGGTTCGGCTTATTCCAAGCCTACGTCCACTCTTTTCGCACCGACAGCCCACCGGCTGGATTTCACTAAGAACAAAAGAGATGTTACAGCAATGCTTTCCCTTGATTCCACAGTGTAGATATTCTACCACACTTCCTCAAGGTATCTCAAAATATAGACTCTCTTTTGCGTACAAGATTTCGCTCAGTAAATGAATGGACAAGAAACAAGGAGCTTCAGACTTTGAAATTCTTCTATCGCGCACACACTCGAACAACTGGAACGTCTTCCTTATATACTCCTTTATGCCATTATACCCGTTGGCATTTACCAAAGGAATTCTTCCAATCTTCCCGTTGGATAGAATCAACTAGGAAGATCATTCGAGCTATTAAAGAAACATGTCGATAGCCCATCAATTCTACTCGCCCATACAATCAGGATCTCGGTTTCCATAAGTAGAACATTCCAAGTATACTTCGCCAATCATCGGATCTTTAATCAATCTCGATTCGAATAAAGTAATCAGTTATGTCATATCCAGCCAAGAGATCTTCGTCGATCGATAAGATCAAATCCTTAACGAAACACACAATCTGGATAGACCTTCTTCGACAAACTACAACCGTCGGTAGAATAGACTTTGAGTCTTGGGTCTGGCAGTCCGGAGGTCTTCAGACTTTAAATGGTAGAGTCTGCAAATCTTCAGACTAGACTGATGGAAACGTTTTGTCAGCTTCAAAATATTCCGGAAGGATTTCTCCAACAATCGGTACGGTCGGCCTCCTAGACACGGTGGTGGGTAGAGCGTGGGATGATCATCACGGGAAGACAACGAACAACTCAAGTTTTCACAAGAATGTCAGCTGGAGCAAAACAGGGCCAAACGGTCAGACTGTCGTTGGCTTCTGGCCAGTCGACGGGTCAGACGATGGCTCCGACCGGCAAATGACCAACTCCAGGTGGACGGTTTGGACCTCCTGAGCATAGTGATGAGTGGCACAGGCGCTGATTCGTCCGGGAAGGCAACAATCAACTCATGTTTTCCCAAGAAGGTCTGCTGGAGCAGAAGGAAAAAGAAAGGGAAAACGAGGGAGAGAGGGGTTCGGTCAAGATGAAGCTGATAGAGGAGAGAGAGTGTGAAGTGAGGGCTGCTATCAAGGCCCCAAAAGTTGGCCCCAAGTCCCCATGCAAGTCCCCTCATCTTCTCTCTCTTCCTTTGCCCTTATCCACACACTTTTAGGGGCAAAATAGTCATTTATACCTTGCACAAATTACCAATTTGTCATTAGGCTGAAAATGATGGGTGGGCCTAAGAATTGGGCTTGGAAATGAATAAGAATAGGCTTGGGAATTGATTGGGCTTGAAATGGTTCAAGGCTTAGACAATGGGCTTGGAAGATGAATAGTTGGTTTGGGCCCAATGAGCTCACTTGCTTGCTTTGGGCTCATCATGGTGGCTGTCCCACCTTAAGCCTAGGGCCCACACTAACTTGGCCCAGCCCACGTTCTCACGGGCTCACTTCCTCGGTCCGAAAATTCCTTTTTCCAAAAACTCGGCTTAACTAGTGCTATCCACTGTCGAAGTAGCTTCATAAAGTCCGTCCCGGATGTTCCCGATAATTCTAAGTCCAATATTTAGTTCTAATGCCATGTCAATTTCGCCTTAATGCCATTTTGGGTACAACTCAGACTAACAGGCGGCTTTGAGGATTCACACGTAACCGACTCGTGCTAAATCACATTTAAGACATCTCGACACATGGACGTCCTTGACTACATGAAATTGCGGAGGATAGATTCTTATTTCAAAGTACACGATTACTAAGGATCGACCTAGGGTCGTTTGCGGGCTCAATAATAGTAAACGGAATCACACGTCGTTCCACTATGTTCTGTCTGCGAATCGACTTCTAGTAGCCCTTGAAATCGGCCTACCTATCTACAGGATCATCTTCACGCAGGTCTCACGGTCAAGTTGTTTTCCCAGGTCAAGTTCTTTAGTCATACGAGTTCTGTCCTCATTAGCCTTTCCCCTCAAGGTCAATATCTCAAGAGTGATCAATTCCGAGTGAGATCAACCAATAATGCATTGAAGAAATTCACATTCATTCATCCCTCAGAGGGCTCAAATTTCAGGATGTCACAACTCTTCATCTCTTACAAAAATTTCGTCCTCGAAATTTAAACCATTAAAATTCTTCTTCAAAATGGTGGGGGTATTGTCGTCTCGTCGATTCTTCGCTTTCCTAAGTAGCTTCTTCGTGCCGTGGTGTTGCCAAACCACTTTGACCAAAAAGGTCATCTTGGTACGCAACGCTTGTTCTTTCCGATCCACAATCTGAATCGGGTTTCCCACGTACGACACTCTGTCGTCCACATCTAACTTTTCAAAATTTAGCATGTGGGTCGGGTCAAGTTCATACTTCCTCAACATCAACACGTGAAAGACGACATGCACTTGTGCCAACCTCTGCGGCAATGCAAGGCGATACGCTAGGATCCCAATTCTTTCTAGAATCTCAAAGGGACCTACGTATCTCAGACTCAACTTTCCTTTCTTACCAAAGCGCCAAGTACCCATCATTGGTGACACCTTTAGAAAAAACGTGATCACCAACTTGGAATTCCAAAGGCCTTTGACATTTATCTGTGTAACTTTTCTGATGGCTCTGAGCAGTCTTTAATCTGTCTCTAATGACAGCAATTGCGTCCACTGACTGTTGAACCAACTTTGGGCTTGTGATCTTTTGTTCTCCGACCTCATCCCAACACACTGGCGTTCTACACGCTCTGCCATACAACTTCAAACTATGCCATCCGGGTGGTTTGTTGATAACTACTACAGTGTGCTTTTGACAGGATCTCTTCCTTTAACTCCGCATCGTCGGGTACACACAATCGTCCACAAAATTTTAGTGTTCCTTCCTCTATAGCTAGCAAATCGGCCTTTCTCTTTTTTGCATCTTCCTGTAGAATCTTTTGGATCTCAGGATCTGTCAACTGCAATGTCTTGATTCTTAGCTGTACTTTCGGTTCAATTCTGAGGATGGCCATGAGACAAAGGCGGCCTACCTTAGATTTGAAATCGAATCTCCAACTCCTTCGAGTATAACTCACTCCCCGAATCACCATCTGCGCAATCGATGACTTTCGATTCATTGCTTCTATAACCTTACTAGTTTTTTTCGGGGTGATACGAAGGTTGCAATCAAAGTCCTTGAGAAGTTCCATCCAACAACCCCGTCTCTACGAACTTCTTTGCCTTCTTCAACAATTTAGTCAAAGACATAGCTATTGTTGACAACCTTCCCACAAACCGCCCGTAAAAACCTACCAACCCTAAGAAACTTCTTATCTCTATTACTATCGTCGATCTTGACCAATTGATCATGGCTTCAATCTTGGTCATGCTGGCAACACCCGTAGCAAACTCTTGTCCTAGAAAACACGAGGCTGATCCATGTCGTCTTCCACAGAAACGACATACTCTATTCTAATTCGGTGCTGACTTGTCTATCCCACCCTTCCTATTGGGCAAAATAGAATACCTTTCTCCAGTCATCGATTTCTTCCCAAACCGATCTCCATCCCTATTTGAACTGAACCTAGACCATAATGCGGTGGTTTTTCATTCTGGTCTCCCTCTATCAACTAGGCTTGTTCATACAAGTCGTTGTAGTTTTTCAAATTGAATGGTACCAACGGACTTCTCAATTCCAGTCTGAGCCCATCTCTGAACCTCCTAACTCGGTCTACCAGATCCTCGATCAGTCTGGGGGCGTATTGTGATAGCCCTGCAAACTTGGCCTCGTACTGGTCCACAGTTATTGAACCTTGTCGAAGGTGCTGGAATTCCTCCATCTTCTGCTCTCCGATGCAATCAAAGAAGTACTTGCCATTAAAAGCTTCAAGGAAGGCGTCCCACACCGGAACCACACCTTTTGGGAACAATATTCCTCTGGTGGCCCTCCACCAAGTGCTCGCGTTACTCTGCAACTGATAGACTGCAAGAACAACCTTTTTCTCTTCAGTGCACATCAGCAGTGCAAAGGCTTTCTCTAGGTCTTGGATCCAGAGCGATGCAGCCTCGAGATCTCCTGCGCCGATGAGCCTCGGCGGGTTCAACTTCAAAAACTGTTCCACCGGTTTGTGCATCGGTCTCCTAGTGACCATGTTCCCTGGTGGAACCTCAGCAGGTGCGGCGACATGTGCAGCGGCAACTGAGGCAGCGGCAGCGGCATTGGCAACATTAGTAACGGCAGCAATAGCGGCGGCTGAAGCGGCGGCACTAGCAGCTTGATTCTAGGCCTATTGCTCCATCCGATTTCCCATTGTCTCTAACGCTTGCATGATGCCATCCATTCTCAGATCACCAAGGGCTACTACCCCAGCACCAACCGACGGTGGTGCCACTCCACTTGCACTGGCCTCAGCCTGTGCTCTACTCTAAGCACCTCGGGTAGCGACTCTTGTCGGCATCCTACCCCGAGTCATAGGGCCTACCGCCCTCTTCCTAGGAGTCCTCTGCTCCTGGTCACTCATGCTACAAGCTCTTTATAGACACATGTTTTCCAATTCTAATGCTAGATTAGAATTTGAGTGATCCACACCACATAAGCTATCAAACAGCTATCACTCACATGCATCAGCATATTAAAAGCATTTCCTACTAACTATCTCAAGACCCTTCGCACCTTATCACTCTATACACAGATCTACTATGCTACCACTAAATGGGGATGTCACGCCTCGAACCTCGAGCGTGGGTACATCCTTCGGTGGTCGATAGAAATCTTGCGACATTCCCAGGTTGCGTCACCGACCTATTCATTTTAATGCACAAGCGGAAGGGAATTAGCTAATCCCCTAACAACACAAACATGGGATAGAATAGTAGGACAACAATTTCCCAAATCAAAACACACTTTCAAAAACACCTCAAATTCTTATACATAATGTCTATCTCAAAAAGAACTACTGAGCCACCTATGCTCCTGACCTTTCTGCTTCAAGCTCCTGGTTCTTCACACTAAGAACCTAAAAATGGTTATACAATAACCAGTGAGATATAAATCTCAGTAAGTCCTCCCCTAAGCCCCCGGTTAGGACACCAACTCAACTCGGGGTATCTCTTCAAAACCACCCTACAAATAAACCATGACTAACAACCAACAATCAACGGACAACAGTCGATTCGCATACAACCTTACCTGGTATGCCATACTCTACACGTTATAACTCAGCACGATACACGCAATGCACATGGCCATTAAATGATGCAGTTCATCAATCACATGCGAGTCGCGTCACAAGTGATCTCACTTGGCCATTACCACACCTTACACGTTATCGATTCATGCGTGCGTGCCATAACCGATATGCTCAACTCATGCATTCCAATTAGTTTCGGCCACACAGGCACGAAACCCGACATATAGAAATACGGCCACACAGGCACGACTTATCATGCGTTCTTACACATTAGTGTGCCACCTACCCCACATCAATCCATGATCTCAACACTCATGCGTGTTCCAGTTCTTAATTATTGCCACACAGGCACGATCTACTTGACACATAGCGGTACGGCCACATTGGCACGATATTACGCCACATAGGCACTATCTTACGCCACACATGCATGATATTACGCCACACAAGCACGATCTTAGGCCACACAGGCATGATCTTATGCCACACAGGCACGTCCTACGCCACACAGGCACGATCTGCACCACACAAGCACGATCTAAATACCGCCACACAAGCACGGCTTATCATGCTCTCCTATTGACTATGGCCATATAGGCACAATCTACCCGACACACATCAGTGACGGTATTTCACATAGGAGCATCGCCCACCTGACACACAGCGGGGGACGGATTCAACTTAATGATCACACAAGCACACCACCACAATTCCCTTTTTATCTTTGGGTACTTAGCCAATGCACACACGCTTGCATATACACTTTCAAATCATTTTCTCCTAAAGGCGGTCCATTTTGGTGTCCCTCAGACAAATCGTGTTCCCCTTTTTGTGAAAATCACTCGATTCATGCGGATACCCATGCATTTACACATCCATTCACTCCATAAAATCAACTCACATAAATTTAGACAATTTTTCACAATTTGGATGAACAATGCACGTGAACAGTAATCTGTGAATAGTGTCGTGTGAACAGTAAATTTCATAATTTAATAAACAATAAATTAAATTCAGAAATTAAGCCAAATATTAATTAAAGCACACAATCAATCAATTAAAGCTAAATATGCTTAATTAGGCACATAAGCATCATTAACCAAATAAAGCGAGATTAAGCTAAACTAATCTAATCCATTCATCTAACCACCTATCTTAGGACTAATACAACTTAATTAAATCACCTCAACTAGAATTAACATTAACTAAACCAAACCTAAGCAATTTTAGGCACTAATCGAAGGATTAAGAGCTAAACTCACCCGTTAAGCGAGCCGGAGACATGGACGCGGCAGCGACGACAAAGGTTACGCCCGGGGACCTCTACCATGATGATCCAAGATGGTCCCGGGGCTGAAACAATAGCCACAGCCTATGCTTCCCTCTGAAACTCCTAAAAACCGGACTGTCGGAGGAGAAAACAAGTGGGACGGCTTATCGGAGCTCCGGCGAGGGGGTGGTCGGCAACTGGCATTACCTGGGGGTCAAGGCGGACTTGCTGGTGGCTAGGCTGGGTGGAAGCTTGGTCGAAATGGGAGGAAAAATGCAGAAAACGTGAAACAAGCGAAACCAGGCAAACTCAAAGCAGTCCGACGAGGGGCTTCTTTCGGCCGGCGACTCCATTCGGTGAGCAGCCGGGCTCGTCCGTAGGGTCTGGTCCTCCTGGACACGGTGGTGGGTGGAGGGTGGGCTGATTCTCACGGGAAGGTAACGAACAACTCAAGTTTTCACAAAAAGGTCAGCTAGAGCAGAACAGGGCCAGATGGTCAGACTATCGCTGGCTTCTGGCCAGCCGGCGAGTCAGACGACAGCTCCGACCGAAAAATGGCCAACTCTAGGTGGATGGGTTGGACCTCCTGAGCATAGTGATGGGTGGCACAGGCGCTGATTCATCCTGGAAGGCAACAATTAACTCATGTTTTCCCAAGAAGGTCTACTGGAGTGGAAGGAAGAAGAAAAGGAAAACGAGGGAGAGAAGGGTCCGGTCGAGATGGAGCTGATGGAGGAGAGAGAGAGAGTGAAGTAAGGGCTATTATCAAGGCCCTAAAAGCTGACCCCAAGTCCCCATGCAAGTCTCCACATTTTCTCTCTCTTCCTTTGCCCTTATCCACACACTTTTAGGGGCAAAATAGTCATTTCCACCTTGCACAAATGACCAATCTGTCCTTGGGCTGAAAATGATGGGTAGGCCTAAGAATTGGGCTTGGAAATGAATAGGAATGGGCTTGGGAATTGATTAGGCTTGAAATGGTTCAAGGCTTAGACAATGGGCTTGGAAGATGAATAGTTGGTTTGGGCCCAATGGGCTCACTTGCTTGCTTTGGGCCCATCATGGTGGCTGTCCCACCTTGGGCCTAAGGACCACACTGGCTTGGCCCAACCCACGTCCTCACGGGCTCGGTTCCTCGGTCCGAAAATCTCTTTTTCCAAATACTTGGGTTAACCGGCGCTATCCATCGTCGAAGTAGCTTCATCCAAAGTCCATCCTGAACGTTCCCGATAATTCAAAGTCCAATATTTAGTTCTCATGCCATGTCAATTTTGCCCTAATGCCGTTTTGGGTACAACTCAGACTGACAGGCGGCTTTGAGGATTCACGCGTAACCGACTCATGCTAAACCACGTTCAAGACATCTCGACACATGGATGTCCTTGACTACATGAAATTGCGGATGATGGATTTATTTCAAAGTACACGATTACTAAGGATCGACCTAGGGTCGTTCGCGGGCTCAATAACAGTAAACGGAATCACTCGTCATTCCATTATGTTCTGTATGCGAATCGACTTCTAGTCGCCCTTAAAATCAGCCTGCCTATTTACAGGATCGTCCTCACGCGGGTCTCACGGTTAAGTCGTTTTCCTAGGTCAAGTTCTTTAGTCATACGAGTTCTGTCTTCATTAGCATTTTCCCTCAAGGTCAGTATCTTAGAAGTGATCAATTCCGAGTGAGATCAACCAACAATGCATTGATGAAATTCACATTCATTCATCTCTCAGAGGGCTCGAATTTCAGGATGTCACAACAATGGGGTGAGATAAATCTCAGTGTGTCAAAACTCTAAACCCCGATTAGGATGCAAATTCGCCTCGAAGGCGGTCCTAAACACGCACCACACAAAACTCACCTCGCCTCGGCATGTCCCCACATATTAGCGCATCACATATGCTATTATCAATGCAACAAGCATAATTAATAATCGGAACACATGTTCTCACTCTTCAAACATTCACATGGGTCTTGATTATAAGGTAAAACCGTTATGACATGTCACATACCGTGCCACACAATTTTGCCCCATAATCAAGCACAATAGCTTAACCACTCAAGTGTGTTCCGATTATAAGGTAAAACTGTTATGACATGTCACATACCGTGCCACACAATTTTGCCTCATAATCAAGCACAATAGCTTAACCACTCAAGCGTGTTCCGATTATTACGACTCATCAGTCACGGCCAACTCAAAAGTCGGCAGTCATCCAGCATAACCGAGCATCGTCCCGCCCCATCGGGCACAGCAACGTCTAGCACTACACGCCTAGACGGCATTCCATAAAGGAGCATCGACTCGACCTCCACCGCGACTCGGCATCCGTTGACGTGGGGCATCCGAACTTAATTAGGCATCGCCTCCCCAACTCTCGTCGGGTGACAAGTTCCGATAGTGACCACACGAACACATATCTAGCCAAGAACACCATACTTTGCGTTCAAAAACCTCGTTTTCAAATAATGAACTTGGCCAATTTTCTTCGTATTAAAAATCCCGGTAAAAATAATCATACGTGGTCACGCATTTAAGAGCGAACTGTCAAACTTGGTGCGCTCCTAATTTAAAACTCCACAGTTTTATATAGTACATAAAAATTGGCATAAAAAACCGACACTTGGTATTCTTTTCTATTTAAATGGTCATAAAACCAAGTTTTATACTAAAAATCAATAACTATCATCGAGCACTCAATTGCACATCATAGCACATATAAGTCATCAAATTCACGTATAAATTCATCCACGAGAACAAGCATAGAATTTCACGAAATGGCTAATCCGTTACTAATTACGCTAATTACGATTAATTAAGATAATCCAACTTAATTAACCTAACCAAGGTTAACTAACCTTACCATGGTTAACTAACCTAACCCAAGTAAACTAACCTAACTAAGGTAAACTAACCTAACTAAACTAACTAACCTAACCATGCTAGCTTAACACTAATACATCTTAAGACTAATCTAACCTCCTAAGCGCAATTAACATCCTAATCAAGGATTAGGGAGTTAACTCACTGAATTAAGACGGTGGCGGGCTCACGGCGACGGCAACGCGATGGCGGCGAAAACCTGAGACTACCGTGCCTCGAACGAAGGCTTAGCGAAGGCTGAGATGGCCCTACAAGCTCACGGCCAAGATGGGCGATTCGGTGGGGCTAAGCTGCTGGACGAGGGGGTTGTTGACATGGATGGAGCTAAGGCAGTCAACGATGAGCTGGTGGCGAGGTGTTGCCGGGTTGAAGCGCTCGGAGGTGGACTAGGAGGCGGACGCGGAGTTGCTATGGCCAAGACGACAACCGGTCAGCTAGACTTGGAGAAGCTAGGGCGGTGGCTGTTGGCGGTGAGGCAGCATGCTGGTCGGCTATGGCGTGAAATGGAGCTACTGGATGGGGTGAGTTGGTGGGGTGAGGCGATGGAGATGATAGTGGAGTAGTGCGGCAGCAGGGAGTTGAAGAAGGAGCAAGGGCGGCAGAATGAGAGTACCAGATACAGGTGCCAAAACTTGGCACGGAGGGACACTTAAGTGCCAAAAGTTAGGAAAGTGACACTTAAGTGCCAAAATCAGAGCAAAATGAATCACTTAAGTGCCAATCTAGCTAAAATTTGGCCAAAATGCTAATGTGACGATTTTCCGGCGAGATAAACGCAAAATGACGTCGTTTTGCACGTTAACATGGCTAAATAAAAGCACAAACGACGTAGTTTTGCTTTCTGCCATGGTATATAATTAATATAAAAATTAATTTAAATAAATTATAAAAATAAATAATAATGATTATTTAAATTATATAAAAATAAAAAGGTGAAAGAGACGAGGTAGCGGGCCGAGGGCCGAGCCCTCGTTGCCGCCACCTCCCCCACCATCGCCGGAAGGGTCGGCGACGGTGGGGGAGCGTCGGTCGAGGTCGTCGAGCTTTGGCCAAGGGCCGATGACCCAGCCGATCGGCGGCGGCGAGGGCCCACGAGCCCTCGCCGGATCTTGGGCGAGGGTCGCAACCCTCCCCAGATTTGGTGAGGGTTGGCAACCCTCGCCCGGCCAGACCAAGGGTCGTCGCTCCCTAGCGACCCCCAGCGAGCAGAGGCGGCCCTTGGCCCGGCCAAGCGACGGCCACCAACCCTTGCCCCAAATTTGGGGAGGCCTTGCGGACCCTCATCGCCGGTCAGCCGGGGTCGCCGGCCTTTCCTAGTGACGGCGGGGAGGCGGCGCAGCGAGGGCTTAGCCCTCAACCGTTCCTCTCCCCGCACTTTAAAAAAAAAAAAAAAAAAACTAATAATTATTTATTTTTATAATTTAATTTAATTAATATTTATATTAAAATTCAAATCCGCTCAAAAACGACGTTGTTTTTGCCTTTTTTTGTTGAGTCGGCACTCCGGTGAGCCACGTTGTCACACCCCGATTCTCGAGCGCGTGCCCATCCCTTAATGCTCGACCATTTCATTTTATTGCACATGCAGAAGCGAATAACAAGTCCCCTGACAGTAACCATCTCGGGATAGAAAAACAGGGCAACAAATTTTCAAACAAAACTGGTTTTTAAATACACACCGGGGATAGGGGATTTCCACCGACACACGCCGATGATAGATTCTCTTAACTTTTAATGTCCACCAACACACGCTAGGACGAGGATGGGTTCTCTTAACTTTTAATGTCCACCGACACACGCCAAGGACGGGTTCTCTTAACTTTTAGCGTCCACCAACACATGCTGGGGACGGGTTCTCTTAACTTTCACACAATCATTAAGCATAATCTCTAGACATGTCACAAACCAACCAACATAGAGCAATCCATCTCATGACCTCATACATAAGTTCTCAGCATGCCATAAGTCCACCACATCACTAAATACACCTTATTTAGCAAGCACAACGTCAAGATCAACCACAAAACCATAACCGGTCCTAATTGGCAAAAACCGGGCCACTCACGCGTCTCCAAGTTTAATTCCAGAAACCTAGCCGAACGAGCTCAGAAAATTCTCAAATTTGAATATGTTGTAGACGACACATAAAAAAACATTTTTCATGAGGACACCTTAATCCAGATTCTTCTAGCTTCGGCCCAGTAAATCGTTCAATCCAGTACAAAAAATATGTCCGTTTTCCAGAAAGTCTGTTTTCCGAAATCAGTTTGGTTTGAGGTCCAAAACTTGTCCATTTGATCTGAAATTTTAGTATGTTAAACTAGAAGATGTAAGAAACAACTTTTGTGAATAAACCATTTTTAAATTCGAACTCTAAGAGTTGATAAAAACCCCGAGAATCCTGAAAGGTCACTAGTTCCAGCAAAAACTGAGGTTCTGTTTGTAAATGACGGAGCTGGTATCTCCTTTTAAATCTCTAAAAATCTTAAGAAAAATATATGTTATAGCTGAGAATGTCTAAAACATTTCTAAAGCAGACATGAATCTCAAATTCGTAACACATTTCGGTCCACAAAAATGGCAAACAACGAGGGTCCAGAAATCATAACTGCAAGAATTCCACTTGATTCGACTAATCCATCATCAATGGTGCAAATCTCACTAATTAGATTAATAATAATCCATTCTAATGTTAATCTAACAATTCTAGGTTATCACTAATCCATACTTAAGCTAATCTAAACAACCCTTAAGCATAATTAGCCTACTAAGTAAGGTTTAGTGAGTAAACTCACTTGATTTAGGATCCGCTCAGATCAAAACGACGGGGACGCGGCGAGGAGCAACAAACTCCAAAGCAGGACTGCCAAACGGGGTTGAGAAAGGCTTGAAAACCGGCTGACCAAAGCTGGTGAGACCCACCACTGTTCGGTTCTATTCTTGGTTGAAAAGGTTAGATGGAGGCTCAGCTGAGGCGGAGACGGGCTGAGACGGGCGGAACCGAGTCTAGGCGGGGCTGGACAATGCTTCACGGGGGCGAAGGGAGCTCCTGCAATGGCAGGACGAGCTCGAGCAACTCCGGGGACTTCCTGGGCACACGGCTGAAGCGAAAAGGAGGGCTGGAAGGCGTGGGGTTGGCGCTTGAGCAGAAGGATAACGCTTGGGCTCCAGAGGGCGCGACGGCGGTGTGCGGCGGTTTCGGTGAGTTGCTGGCTTGCTGGTCTGCTATTGTGGGTTTGTTGAACTTCAAACAGCAAGACAAGGAGGAGAAGGAGGTGGTGGTCGACGGTAGCCAAGAGGAAAGGGGAAGGGAGGAAGGAGGGAGGAAGGAGAAGAGGGGGGGACCATTTAGCTAAGGGGGACCACCTTAGTCTCTTCTTATCTTCTTTGGTCTCCCAACTTGGTCCCCACCACCAGCTGGATCCCTCAACCATTTGCAGCCACAAAATGCCTTCCAAAAGCCTTTGAACTAGTCCAATTGTTGGGTCCAAGGGGGGCATACGAATTTGCATTGATTTCCTCCAATTGGACACCAAATCGTTCTTGAACCAACATAAATTGGCCCTCAAAAATTCAACCATCACAACAACAATTAAATTGGCATTTTTCATCGCCAATTGAACCCACTTGCATCCCAATTGTGCAATCAAAAACGGTTCTTGGACTTTTTTGGACAAAAACGACCCTACCTCGACTTTTTCCAAAAAGTCTCGATTTGCAGAAAAATCTTCGGAGACTGAGCCGACGTTCCTAAAATGACTTGTGACATGACAGAACTTTTAATTTCTAAAATCGGATTCAAATTCGTGGTTAATTTCAATCTGGCGCGATTTTAGCGTGACCTAAGCTACTAGGTAGCTTTTAGAAATTTTTAGTGCAATGACCCGTAGTCGATTTTCTTCGAGCCACAATGAACCTCTTCAACACATTGGCGACTCTCGATAGTTGTGAAAATCTCGAGGTTTCAAATACGGACATATAGTACCAAAACAACAGAAAAATTAGTCTAGTGCCAATCGACGAGAATTTTGCAATTTAGTGGAATCACCCACGTTTAATCACGTACTTCCATCGAACTAACCTATCTCTCATTTCCAATCAATCTTACTGTGCCGAAATGATCTCTGCAAATGACCACGGTCGAGTAACTGATTCTTAGTCGAATCCTCAAGTCTATTGCATTAAAATCTCTTAATTGCTTCTCCAGATAGTCTAGTTATCTCACGAGTGATCGTCTTTGAGAATAGCACTATAGGCGCATCGATGAAAGACCTGATTTATTCAATTGAAAACCCAGGGTGTCACACACGTAGACGAAAAAAATAATAAAAAATTGCCACGTGGGATTTTTGATGAGGTTCGCCGGAGATGTCACTTAAGTGTCCCACTTTTCAAAAAAATAATAAAAAATTGCCATTATGGGATTTCCTAACTTTTGGCACTTAAGTGTTCATTTGTGCCAAATTTTGGCACTTACACTGTACTTCTCCCGCAGAATGAAGAAGAAGAAGTGAATGTGCGCATGGAGAGGAGGGAAGGGAAGAGAGAAATGAGAAAATGAAAGTCCAAGCATCAACCAATAAAAAGCCTTGAGAAATATCTAAACACTCATTGAAATGCCCCAAAGTCTTCAGCCCTAAAGTCTTGTGCCCAACCAATGAATAATTAGTCCTAATTTCCTAAAAAATAAGCCTAAATAAGGTAGAAAAATCCAATTCTTCAGCCCATCCGAATTTCCCTTAATTTCTTGTTTGTCTGAAAATCGATTTTCCGCAAAATTTTCGGATTCGACGAAAATTCTCCGAAATATGAGACGACATCCTATAAATGAATCGTGACACACTCAAATGTCCGATTCCCGAAACCAAATTCAATTTCGTGGTTAAAATCGACTAAACGTGATTTTAGTACGACCTAACCTATCGGGTAGCTTTTAGGGATTTTAGCACGTTTGACCCATGATCGATAATTTTCAATTCACATTTGGGCATCTTCGAATCATAGATGACTCTCGGTTGTCGTAAAATCGCGAGGTTACAATTACGTGTCTCGAGTATAATATCGATAGAAAATCGGTTTACTGCCGTTCGACGCAAATATCACAATCGTGCGGAACCACCTACAATTCGACTACGTAATTCCATCGAATTGACTTATATCCGATCGCAATTTGATTATAACGGTGTTATATTGACCCTTGCCGATTATTATGGTCGAGCGGTCAATTTCCAATCGAATTCTCCAGTCTGTCGCATTTATATTCCTTAACAGCCTCACCTAATAAATTAGTTAACTTGTGAGTGATCAGCTCGAGCAAAATAACCATAAACGCATCGACGAAACAACCATTTCATATATCCGAATCAGGGGTCAAATTTCAGGATGTCACAAGTTTAATAATGACATAACAGTTAGAAAGTGGAACCATGAATTTCGGAAGCAACTGACGATAGTAATGGTGAAAGAATGGAGAAACAATCATCGAGTGGTGCAGTCTTTTATTGCTTCACAACCATTTGGTAATATAAATTGCTAAATTGCACGAGTCACTTAGGACGTGTTTGATTTCTTTGTAACGCCTGAAACAAGACCATATATTGTCGTTTGCTTAATCTACACTTCTCTTAATTCTCTAGAGGCATGTCTAGATAGATTCTTACTTTTGTCCTCTTGCTCAATTTAAATCTTGTGGTGATGCACTTTGGACTTTTTAGCTTGTAACGCCTGAAATATAGGCAATATATAGATGTTGACACTTAAATTCATATTTAAATTGTTATTACCTTTTAAAAGTTGGAAAATATTTAACTTTTGGCGGACAATTACAAAGTTTTTTTTTTAAACTTTTTGAAGAATAAGAATAGATAGGCCCTTGAAAAGTTTGGGTCAGTCCGGGTTATCGGTCTTCAAATGTTACATTCGCCGGAGGCTTGCGAAGGAGTGATTCTACAAAAATCAATTATAAAGAAATAAAATGTAAAATCAGATAAATTCATTTTTACATTGGCAATCTACTAGCTGTACTTGTAAAATTTTATAAGTTGGTAATTTACTAATTTATTAGGAAGATAATAAATTCAGGCTTATATAATTTAAAAGAAGTCAGTGACTTATCATTAATTTATTACGATGTTGGTAAAATATTGGCATACTAACCGAATTCGTAAAATTTCAAAGAAGTTGGTAAGTTGTTAATTAAATGGATTGATGATAAACTTATTGTAGTGTTGCCAAATCAGTAGCGCTCGTACAATTCTAGAGGAGTTGGTCATTTACCAACTCTTTCGGATGTTGCTAAAATCCTGAATTAAATGTTCTTACCAGTAGTA
Source organism: Eucalyptus microcorys (assembly GCA_014182515.1). Lineage (NCBI taxonomy): Eukaryota > Viridiplantae > Streptophyta > Magnoliopsida > Myrtales > Myrtaceae > Eucalyptus > Eucalyptus microcorys. The sequence continues at coordinate 40,221,732 of CM024564.1, forward strand.
TTTGAAATTACCAACATCTTCGGAAACCTACCCACTGTTCAGGTCTGGAGTACTAATGAACATAGTATACTGCACACGCTTCTCTTTTTCCCAATCTATCGACAGCATCCATGCATCCGTTTGCTTTTCAGTATATATGCTCAATTCAGTACACCGGCGTACCTTCCTGTTTCTTGCACATTGACAAGGAGAGGTTCTATGCGAAGATCGTGAGACTGTTTATTCTTAAGAGAGAATTGTAAAATTTTCTATATATTTCAATGTATCTTGAAGAAGAGTACGTGAACCTATTTATAGATTTTATTAGATGACTATCTATAACATATCAATCAAAATATGTACAAATAAAGCAAGATAATGCACACAATCTTGAGAAATGCGGAGATGAACAAAATTATCAAAATTCCTCTAATACAAGAAAACTACCCCAGAGAAATCCCTAACACTATTCGCAACAATAAGTCTAGTTCCGTCTCTTAACTCCCAAATCTCATCAATGAAAGTTTGTTTTCCGTGTTTCGAGAGAAACCAGCTATCCAGTTCCCTGGTGATCTCTCAAAAGACTGCTCGTTCCTCCTCCTCTGTTCTCCAGACATTAATTGCTCCGTCCGACTTAAGCTTAATCCACCCTTATTAAGGTTTCCTCCATTCGCCCCCTTCCTTGATGAAAAGAGGAGTTATTATCCTCTTCTTAAAAGGATGGGCAAGAAGCAGACGCATGCCAACAAATAGTATAAAGACACGAAGGAAGTTGTTTTCGTTGTGCCATGTGAACGTGTGAATGCGTGCGAAGTTGACCGAGAGGAATACAAAGGAAATTGTCTCCCAAGTTTTTTTCGATGAAGGGCACGTTGGCTGTCGGAGAACGGATACTATTCTAGGTGCGTGATTTACACACTTGATTAGCACGAATGACACAAGCATTAGATGAGCAATTGTGGTTGGACAAACACTTACGGACCAGGCATCTACTGTTCGAGATAGATCTGATGATGATCTGCAATTGTGGTAGGACAAACGCATGTGGTCAGGTAGCCCAACTGAACTTGATAAACAACAACAAACTGCTAAGAAGTTTCAGTCATCCAACATATGCATAATCAATTTCATTATCTTTACATGAATTTTTCCTCAATAGCCTGGGATGATTTATGCTCTCTTTCTGTTTCTTTCAGAATTCACCACAGAAATGCCAGCCTCCTCATGAAAGACTCCTCAATGAAGACAAAGCTCGAAATTGGCTATTATAGTAACGCGAACTGCTTGTATTATTAATCAATCGGTTTAGTCCTTACTTTATCTATTGAAAATTTATAACTAATATGCTCTTGAGACATTTCATTCAATGAGCCATGCCTTCATGATTAGTAAACTTATCCGGCATTCCATCGACAAAATCTTATGTGTTAAACGTATTATCGGAAAATTGTCCAAAAAGTCCTAAACCTATTGTACTTTTGCCAATTTAGTTATAAACCTTTTAATTTTGTCAATTTAGTCCTAAACCATTTTATTTCTTGCCAATTAAATCCATCCGGCCAATTTTGGCTGGAAACTACTAACATGGCTAGTCGTTGTTGGCCCTAGATCTAAAAACCCAAAAAAAAAAAAGTATAAAAAAGAAAGACCATAAAAAATTCAAAAGCGCCGATTGTCTACGTTAGTAATTTCTGGCCAAAATTGGCTGGATGGACTGAATTGACAAGAAGTGAAAATGTTTATGACTCAATTGGCAAAGTTAAAAGATTTAGAATTGAGTTGGCAAAATTCAGTAAGTTTAGGATTTTTGGGACAATTTTCCCAACATATTATCATGGCTTGGTTTTGGTCATTAGTTTCTTCAAATTTGAGTTCAAATTTTGTGTCCAATGTTAATCAATTTAGTTAAAAGTCAAATTTTATATGATTTAAAAGTCATTCTATATAATTTCATGTTGAGCCACCTAGTAGTTGTGATAATATTTATGGCGGGACGTGATTGAACTTTACTCTTGAGGATGTAGGCAATGATATCAAAAGAAGGATACTCGAAGAGCTAAAAGTTGCGTACAGTACTAATTTGAGTGCCAAAAGCTTTTTTTGGATCACTTAAGTGCCAATTTTAATTTGGGTCGCTGGAAATCCGACACCGCCATATTTTATTAATTTTTCAGTTCTACGTGGCATGCTAATGTGCCCAGTCAATTTGGAACCCCTAGACGACGTCGTTTAAAAGTTATGAATAGTGATTTATTTGAGTGCCAAATTTGGTTAAAAGTTATCATTTCAATGTCAATCTTTGTTAAAAAGTGATAACTTCAGTGCCAAACATGCCACGTAGACTAGATTTTTTAACTAATATGCCAAGTCATATAAAAATTTTAATCATAAAAGTCATGCATGATTTTGGTTGGAATTTCTCTCCATTAGCACTTAAATGATATTTTTTTCTCAGATTTCGCACTTAAATGATCCAAGAGAAACTTTCCATACTAAAGTGAGGGACGTACATAATTTTTGGTACTTCTAGTATTCTTTAGTCTGTCATACGAACTTTTGACAAGAGATAGCATTCTTGATTTGAATGACATATAGTAGTCAACCATTGCTGGGCTTCAAAAGTGTTGTGCAAAAAAACATCTTGTGTTGTTTGTGCTATCCATTGTTCCAAAGATTTAAGTTTGAATTTCTATAAAAATAACAAGTTATTAGTGTTGACACATAAACTTGGCTAAATATTTAGGATTAAATTGTGTAAGAAAATTAGGGACTAGGTTGGTCCTAACAAAAAGGATTTTCGCATCATCTAGGCATTAATGTTATTTGCATCCACTAAGTTTCATTTCTATGTTATTTTCCCTTTATTTTACCTATTTTCAGATAAATAGAATTTTTTTTCAGAAACAAAGAGCTTCGAAAGGTAGGGCTCGGGGGCTCGGTTTTCACCCCAGCCCCCTTTGGTTTTCTCTTCCTCGCACACCGGCCTGGGCCCATTCATCCTCATTCTTCCCCAGGCTCGGCCCCTCCGCTTCCTTCCCCTTCCTCCTTCTTCCTCGCGCTGCACCCCACGCACGCAGAGGCTGACGACGCGCTGAGGACGTCCTACAGCAGAGAGAGGAAGGTAGCCCGGCAACGGATGGGACCGCAGAGCAAGCATCTTCAATGCCGCCGAACTGAGGAGTAGAGCAAAGGAGACTTGCTCCGCGAGTGGACGGGGAGGCCACGCCGGTTTGGCCGCACCAGGGCTGGTCGGCGCGCCAAGGACCAGCGGCCGAAACCTCTGTCGACCCGCCTCCTCGGCCTATAAATAGGACATCTGCGAGCCCAGTTGAGGGCAAAACGGTGGATGAGAGAGAAATCGGGGCTGAGAGAGTAGGAGAGATATGGGGAGCTTTTCAGAGAGAGAAACCGGAAGCCGAGAGAGAGAGAGAGAGACCGTGAACTAGAGAGCCTTGGCCGGCGTCTCAGCCATGCGCAGGCCCCGGTCCAACGACCTCTCTCGGCCGACATCGTCTCCAAACCAGTAAGCCCTGCTATTTGCCTACCCTGTCTTTTGGGCGTGTTGGGTTAGAGCTCGCGGTCACCCGGTTAACGCGAGCTCCGGCCCCTGGCCGTCCCTCGTTATGCCATCGTACGTATTTTGGTTCGTCGACGAGAGCGTCGTCCCAGGTTCTCTCGTTTCAGTAGTGCACTTGAGCCGTTCGGCAAAATGCCACAATGAGATCTGGGTTTTATTTCCTGCTTTGGCCGGAGCTGAGTCGTCCGTGCGTGTCATGCTCCGCGGTGGTGCTCCTGTGATGCCAGATTCCCTGAGCGTTGGCCGTTCACTTGTTCTGTTGCCTCCGTTGTTGTTACTGTGTGTCCGGCCGAGGATACCGGCGACAAGAACGCCGGTTGAGGAGCGGCAACTCGGGCAAAAGACCAAGCCCGCTGGCTTGGGCCAGCCAAGGCGACGCCCGAGTTGGCGTGTAGCCCGCTCAAGGAGAGCGGCGCCGCTGTCTCGGCCGGCCAACCGCGGAGGGCAGAAGGTGCCGCGAGGAGCGAGGAGAACGCCAGGGGGTTACGGGTCGGATCCGGTCGGTCTTGAGGGTTTGGTCTCTGGGCTGAGATGAATTAGGCATGTTGGGCTTATTTTGTTTTCTTGGGCTAGATTTAGTTTATTGACTTTTTAGGGGGGGAACCCATTTCTTCTCAACTGGACTGGGCCCGCAAATCATGTCCTGTCCTGCTGGGGGTCTCGCAACCCGGGGAGGCGGGCCCGGGCTGGCTTGGACCCTAGTAGGAGGCGAAGGCCCGACCCAGGTTCATTTATTTTATAATATAATATTACATTATTATTTTAATATTAAGAGTGATAGTGATCGAACCATGATGGCTAGCGTAGGTGAGATCTATGATGGTCTCAATCGCAAAGGGATCGCTTGCGGGATGACCTGGCTCATTGTCTGTCGTACTTTTCGCCAGGAACCAAGCAATCTCCTTATGCATAGAGGCTTCATTAGCAGATATTTCAAAAGGAGCACGTCCTTTCTTATCTCGAAGTTGCGTCAACCTAGGATTACTTCTAACTAATGCCTTGACCATCCTTATCCTTCCACCTAGGACAGCATTGTGCAGGGCTGTGCGGTCATCACAATCAACCATTTCAAGCGCTTCCGGATTTGGAGACAAGAGCTCGACTAGGTTCACCAAAAATTCGTCCTATCCACTCAAAGCGGCTATGTGAAGCAATGTTTCTGATCTGCTTGTTATTTTGGCCGTCTTCGAAGCAGCATCTTGTTCGAAAAATCTTGTAGCGAATTCCCAATCACCCCTGAATGCAGCTTGCAACAATGGTCGGTAATAGGGTTCATCCACTACGTTTTCCGAAATTTCTGCGATGGATGATTACTTTTCAGGCTATTTAAGTTAATACTTTTTCCTCAGACATTGACAACTGTCCTAGAAAAGAACAATTTCATGAAGATCCGCCCCCAATATTAATTTCACAATGGAATAACCCTTTCGAGGGATAACGCACCTGGAGCACCTTTGGATTGGGAAGGATCTGATGGAACCCTTAAACAAACATCTTCAATAAATGTAAGAGAAAGAGTGAGCACAATGTCCTTCTCAAACTGACTTTATTTTTCCTTTTTCTTTTCGTAGCCAAGGTCAGGGTTATGTTTGTTCGATGATAAAGCAAAGAAATAGAATTATGAAGAAAATACAAGTTACGGAATATTTTAAGATAATATCGCCTATGCCCTATTGTTTCTCGCTTGGAACTTGAACAGATACCTGGTGTTGGTTGCGTCGCCATTGGATTGCTCTCCTGATTAGAGTTTTTCGACAACGAATTGAACGGAGTATGCAAAAAACGGGTAAGATATTTAGTTATCGAAGAGTACTAATCTCCCTGGGGGGGAGCTCAGTCCTTATATACAATTACCTTCCTTAAATTAAAGGTGACCCTTTACAATTACAACAAGCAAGCATATCTTTTTTTTTCACTTTATAGCAGTTGGATTCCTTGAGTGTAGAATAGTTTATTCTTGGGAATATAGACTAGTCCTATTCTAGTGAGCTCCACCTGCGTCACGCATGGATTCCTCTTCACAGGCCAACAGGTCCGAAGGGTCTACTCTCTGGCATCAGGGAGCTCTCATGATTCTTCTCCGTCACCTCACCATTCCTCTGAGCTCCCTCACTGTAACACCATCTGAGCTTCCAGAACAACGTCACCACAGTTTCCGACTCCTACTCGACCTCAGGCGATCGCTGGTTACGGCTCGGACGAGTTTGGCCGAGAGGCTCCATTTTGGGATCCTCTAGTTTTTCCGTTCAAGAGCTTGCTTTTCTCGTTCAAACCTTTATTCATCCATTCCTGAAGCTCCAGACGCTCGAAACACGCCTCAGTGAGTGCCATGGAAGCGCTGGTTTCGCCTCAAACTGCCCTGGCAGAGATGGACTCCCTGTCTTGGAGTTTTTCCTTGATTCGAGCCTTCCGCCGGCAACTCACTTCACGGTGGTGCTTCGTCATCATGCCTTTATCCCCAATAATGCTTACACATACAGCGGCACCTCCCATAACCGTCAGATTGGCCTTAAATAGCCATGGTATTACTCTGCTCTGTTCTGCTCTGTTTCTGCGTCGCTGCTGTGATTCGCCCTGTTGTTGCGAGTATAGAGCGCCCACGTTGCCACCATTGCTGATTGCTCAAAACTGAACATTCACTGGGATGGAAACCCACAGCCCAACCAAATCTGGAGAGAAACGGAAGATACGGAGGAAAAGAAAACACAAAAAGAAAACAGGGGGAGTGGTAGCCACAAAAACTCGTCATCGCTAGGCGTTTAAAATCCCCGCTGGAGTCTCCGTATGGCCTGACCCTGAGATGGATGGTCGAGGCTGTAGGAGTCCCAATTGAAGTAGTCTACCTTGGATACTCTTCGGCCGTTGATAAAATCGCTGTTTTTTCGTTGCTACTGTGGATTAACAGGCCAACAGGGTTGCGCTGTTCAGTCCAGCCAATACTAACGGATCGGTATTGAGAGCAGTGTCTTTCATGCCGTCTTACTTTGTCAACGGAGCTAGGCTCAACCTCTAGGAAAGATTGCTATACAAATGTCAGCGCTTCCACCGATTTTCTACTCGAATGCATTTGATGCGGACGACTCAGAAGACCATGCATGTTCACCTGCTCTTTTTGTATCTGTGGGATCTTGCCAGAAAGCATTAATATATTATATAATTTCGATCCCCTTACGGTCACTCTGTTCCCAGTTTATCGCCTGAGTTGCTTACGCTAATCATACTTGCGAATGAGGAACTCTTTGGTTTTTTTTTTTTTTCACTCTTTTTTTATTAGTTATATCATTTATATGAAATATTAGCGAATGTAGTGCAAGTGTAAAAAAAAAATGAAGAATCACGCAAACAATCTTTGTCCATCCTTGATTTAAGAGTTTTAACCATTCACTCTCTTTACTAACCATCAAAACCGACGGTTGTATAAGGCCTCATGTGGAAAATTTCTTTTACTCCACCGGTGTAAGCTGTAATTACTCCATTATTTTTTATTTTTGAAATATTAGTTGGAACGGAAAATACTACTACATGTGAAATAGGGGTGGGTGGCGCTGGGACAAGACAGGGCAGGTTCAATTAATTTCAAGATAAAAAATTTTCAATTAAATTCTTTAACAAGCATAATTATATGAACTCTCGAAAAAATTTGCAAATTGAATAAATCATATGGGCGATATATATATATGAATTTGGAGTCCTTAGATCCATTACCATAAAGTTTAGTTTGGAATATTTCCATGAAAAATTGATGAGAAAAGGGTTTGAAGTATTTAAATTATATTGAAATAAATTTTGAAAATGAGAAACATTATATTACAAAAATAATACAATTTTATGTAAAGGAACAAGGTTAATACTAGATTTCTCCATGTTTTAGATATAGGATCACCCTTTGGGCTAGTTCTTGGGGCGGGGCAAAGCATATTCCTTCGCCCTACAGGCGGAATAGGAAGTTTCATCCCATCCCCACTAAAAACTCTTTGGTAGGGTGAGTGACTTGCCATACTTAACGTGAATCAACGCACCAGTTTCATTTGTGGCATTTAATCATGAGTCATGACTTCAAAATTAATATAGTAATCTTTTTAAGGGAAAATTTCAATTAAAGGCCTAAAGTGAAACCGTTTTCTCAAAAAAGGACCCAAAAGGGACATTGTCTCAAATAAAAACCTAAAGTGACCAACTTAGTTTCAAATAAGGGCCTCAACTTAAAAGCCAACCAAATCTTATTTGCATTTAGGGGTATTTTCGTCTAAAGACTTTTTTGTCCTTCTTTTTTAAATTTATTTTCTCCTTCTCTTTCTTTTTTTCATCATCATTGTGCCTTCACCTTTTTCACTCTTTAGATCGCGTTCTCCAAAGTCCATCTCTATCTTCCTTGACGAATTAGCCATCAACGCCCTTAATCTCATTTGTCATTGCCCTCAACAACAATTCCAGTACCTTTGTTGAAAGATGGAGATCAATCCAAGCCCTAGATTGAGCACAAGTGGACCAAGATGCGACACTCAGCTCGATTCGATCCCCACATCTTGTGGTCGTGGTCAAGCACAAAGCATGATGAGGTGTAAGCCATTAGCTTGCTGCCCTCGTTGTCGTCGATGCTTGAATTCAAATTGGTGCTCACGCAGGTTATGATCGATCTTAGCGAGGAGAAGCCAGATTGAAGTGCCTAAGCCAAATTTATTAGAGGTTTTTGAGGAATCTCTGTGATACTCATGTGCATGGATTTGTTTAGTGAAATACATGGTTTTGGGAATTTCTAAGCGATTTTGCACTTTTTTCATCTTCTTGTTCTCTCTCAAATCTATGTAGATAATATTTCAGAGTTAGAGTGTAGACCAGAGTCATTCATTTTTTAGATTGAGTGCTATTTGATTCGAATCGCCACCAAAGGCGAGTATCTTCAATCACGGGTTAGAATGATTCAGCAGCCTTTAAAAATAACTAGCATGCACGACACAATTGGACCCTCTCAAGAAGCCACATATTCCACCTCAATGCAAGCCGCGTCTATGAATGTTATGAATAATCCAACCCGGACCCAATAAAACATTCCCAAAAAGCTACGAGTGAAAGTTATCGTGGCATAGGCAATTTCATTGGCGGGGAGAGCATGAAACTGTTACTTTAATTGCCATAATAATTTTTACAAGCAAATTGAATAGTAATAAAACCCACTAATGGATATTTCTTGATTCTCAAGTTCATTATCGTCGTCGGAGAAGGTGAGTGGTGGCGAATAACTTAAAAATCGGCTTATGCCAAAATCAATGAGTTCTTGGGTGAGGATGCAAAATTGCATAATGTAGAGCATGCACTTTGAAGTTTGCTGATGGGGAGGCTGCAGAACTGAAGCACGCAATTTGCAGTTTTGCAAAACTGCATAACTTCTCGAATATCTTTTTGTTTTCTTCTTTTCCTAAATTGTTCAAATTGTTTTGCACTTGTGCAAGCTCGTGCGTGAGGAGTCTAATGCATTTGTCAAGAAGGAGGTGAGCAAAATGAAAAAAGAAAGAAAAGAAAAAGAAAAAAGAAAAAAGAAAAAAAAGTCTTTAGACGAAAATACCCATAGCTGCAAATAAGATTTGACTAGCTTTCAAGTTGAAACCCTTATTCGAGACTAAATCGGTCACTTCGGGCCTTTATTTGATACAATGTCCATTTTAGGCCCTTTTTTGAGAAAACGGTTCCACTTCAGGCCCTTAATTGAAATTTTCCCTCTTTTTAATGAAGTGATCTATTTATCTATATGCATATGTCATTTGTTTGTATTTGCAATTTAATTTTTTTTACACCTCTATAATATCTTGTAAAACCGCTACCAACTGTTCAAATGAAAAAGCTTATGGAGATAAATGGAGCTATTGTTTAATATAAAAACATTCAAATATTCCCCTCAAGTGTAAGTTGGACTTTGGCCTAAGATTAAAACATGTATATATACAGTAGCAGAGATTCTAAAAAATTTGAACTCAAAATGTGAAATTTTGATGTCACATAAAAATTTATGGGAGCAGCTGCTTATTTCAAAAACTTAAACAAATAGATCAATATATTTAAATATTTTGACAACTTGTGTTCCCACATGGTAGAGATCTTTAAATAGGAGTTTATGGTTTCGATACACATCCTCTTATCTTTTATATTTTCGCAATAAAGTTAATCTTTTAATTATTTGGATATCTATATCCTATTTACAACTACCACCCTGTATTATGTTACAGAACAGCTAGAGAAAGCAAATTGATTATTAAAAATTATATTATACGGTGAAGATATTTGTGATACTTGTAATGTGATTCTCATAAATCAAAATTAGACGAGAGTAATACATACACACACTATTTGGTATTTTCTCTATGTATGTATGCGTGTCTGTGGGTGGGTGTGTGTGGGTGTGTGTGTGTGTGTGTGTGTGTGTGTGTGTGTGTGTGTGTGTGTGTGTGTGTTACTCTTGTCTAATTTTGATGAATGAGTAATTTTATTTTATTTTCTCCATCAATGTTAAGTTTCCGTAATCAACAGTTTTACCCTATAATTACGTAGAGGTATAATTACCTTACTAGGTTAGCTTTCAAAATGAACATTTTCCAATGCACAAGAAAATTAAAGTAGAAACATGCTTACATGCCTGTAATTGATGTAAAAAATTATAGGTTGTTTTAATTCTTCATTTATTAATTTTCCTTAAACATCTATAGGAAAGTTTTATAATAAACAAAAGTTTCAAACATGCTCTTAACATTGAAGAAAATAAATGCTATTAAGATACTTATTAATACTCGTCTATTAAAGCGAGAGCCGTGTGGCTAGTATAATGACTCCAGGCATAAACGTTAGCCAACGGTCGGGTGACTCTTGGCACGTTTCTTTGGTCATAATTATCATTGAAAAGTGAAAAAAAAAAAAAAATTGACATAATTCTTTCTTTACATAGTATTTGTCAATAAAAAATGTTTACCTTATAGCACATACAAATCTCTGTGATGTCCTTCATGTCTTTATGGGTGAGATGAGTGGATACGAGTAAATCGTATTATTTCTTTTACATCTTTTGAAAAAAAAAATACTACAAAAGAGATTTGTTTATTAATAGTTTTTCAACAATGATATCGCTTTCTCACATCAAATGTAGCTAATAACTTACTTTAAGATGACTAGTGGGCAAGTAGCCTTATGTTATGGTGCAACAGACCATTAGGTTTAGTCCTTAGTAATGAAACCAATACTTTAAGATGACTGTCCCTCTTTCTTCCTATAGAGTTCATTCTATCCATTGACAGTTGACACCATGATCAAGTTGAGTTTTTACCAAGGTAAGTTGCTTCTTGGGCTTGGGAAAGCTGTTTGGGCAACTTAATTTGCAAGCTTTTAGTCGTATAATTCATCAGCAAAATGAGCATCTCACTTTTGTCAAGCCCAAAAGCAAAAGTAAAGAACTTCAATTTGATGATTCTGTCTCTCTTTCTTACTATAGAGTTCATTCCATCTATTGATAGTTGACATCATGATCAAGTTGAGTCTTTACCAAGTTAAGTTGCTTCTTGGGCTTGGAAAGCTATTCGGGCAAGTTAAATTGCAAGCCTTTAGTCGTATAATTCATAAGCAAAATGAGCGCCTCACTTTGTCAAGCTTGAAAGCAAAAGTAAATAACTTTAATTTGATGACTCCATCCCTCTTTCTTACTGTAGAGTTCATTCCATCCCTTAATAATTGACACCTAGATCAACTTGAGTCTTTACCAAGTCAAATTGCTTCATGGGCTTACAAAAGCTATTTGTACAACTCAATTTGCAAGCCTTTAGCAAAATGAGCACCTCACTTTTGTCGAGCCCAAAATCAAAAGCAAAAAATTGCAATTTGATGACTTTGACTCTCTTTCGTACTATAGAGTTCATTCTATCCCTTGACAGTTGACACCATGATCAAGTTGACTCTTTACCAAGTTAAGTTGCTCCTTGGGCTTGGAAAAGCTATTCCGACAACTTAATTTGCAAGTCTTTAGTTGTGTAATTCATCAACAAAATGAGGACCTCACTTTTGTCAGGCACAAAAAAGAAAGTATAGAACTTCAATTTGATGACTCTCTCTTTCTTACTATAGAGTTCATTCCATCCCTTGATAGTTGACACCATGATCAAGTTGAGTCTTTACCAAGTTAAATTGCTTCTTGGGCTTGCAAAAGCTATTTGGGCAACTTAATTTGCAAGCCTTTAGTCATATAACTCATTAGCAAAATGAGCAACTCACTTTTGTCAAGCCCAAAAGCAAAAGTAAAGAACTTAAATTTGATGACTTTGTCCCTCTTTCTTACTTTAGCGTTCATTTCATCCCTTGACAGTTGACACCATGAGCAAGTTGAGTCTTTACCAAGTTAAGTTGCTCCTTGGGCTTGGAAAAGCTATTCGGACAACTTAATTCGCAAGCCTTTAGTCGTGTAATTCATCAGCAATATGGGCACCTCACTTTTGTCAACCACAAAAAAGAAAGTAAAGAACTTCAATTTGATGACTCTATCTCTATTTCTTACAATAGAGTTCATTTCATCCCTTGACAATTGACACAATGATCAGGTTGAGTCTTTACCAAGTTAGGTTGCTTCTTAGGCTTGCAAAAGCTATTCGGCAACTTAATTTGCAAGCCTTTAGTTGTATAACTAATCAGCAAAATGAGCGCCTCACTTTTGTCAAGCCCAAAAGCAAAAGTAAAGAACTTCAATTTGATGACTTTGTACCTCTTTCTTACTTTAGAGTTCATTTCATCCCTTGACAGTTAACACCATGATCAAGTTGAGTCTTTACCAAGTTAAGTTGCTCCTTGGGCTTGGAAAAGCTATTCCAGCAACTTAATTTGCAAGCCTTTAGTCGTGTAAATCATTAGCAAAATGAGTACCTCACTCTTGTCTAGCACATAAAAGAAAGTAAAGAACTTCAATTTGATGACTCTATCTCTATTTCTTACTATAGAGTTCATTTCATCCTTTGACTATTGACACAATGATCAAGTTGAGTGTTTACCAAGTTAGGTTGCTTCTTGGCTTTGCAAAAGCTATTTGGGCAACTTAATTTGCAAGCCGTTAGTCATATAACTCATTAGCAAAATGAGCAACTCACTTTTTGTCAAGCCCAAAAGCAAAAGTAAAGAACTTCAATTTGATGACCCTGTCCCTCTTTCTTACTTTAGAGTTCATTCCACTCCTTGACAGTTACCATGATCAAGTTGACTCTTTAACAAGTTAATTTGCTCCTTGGGCTTGGAAAAGCTATTCGGGCAACTTAATTCGCAAGCCTTTAGTCGTGTAATTCATCAGCAAAATGAGCACCTCACTTTTGTCAAGCACAAAAAATAGAGTAAAGAACTTCAATTTGATGACTCTTATCTCTCTTTTTTACTAGAGAGTTCTTTATCCCTTGATAGTTGACACAAGGATCAAGTTGAGTTTTTATCAAGTTAAGTTGCTTCTTGGGCTTACAAAAGCTATTTGGCTACTTAATTTGCAAGCCTTTAGTCGTATAACTCATTAGCAAAATGAGCACCTCATTTTTGTCAAGCCCAAAAGCAAAAGTGAAAAACTTCAATTTGATGACTATGTTCCTCTTGCTTACAATAGAGTTCATTCCATCCCTCGACAGTTGACACCATGATCAAGTCGACTCTTTACCATGTTAAATTGCTCCTTAGGCTTGGAAAAGCAATTCAATCATTAATTTGCAAGCCTTTAGTCATATAATTCATCAGCAAAATGATCCCTTGACTTTTTTCAAGCACAAAAAAGAAAGTAAAGAACTTCAATTTGATTACTCTATCTCTCTTTCTTACTACAAAGTTCATTCCATCCCTTGATAGTTGGCACCAAGATCAAGTCGAGTCTTTACCAAGTTAAGTTCGTTCTTGGGCTTGGGAAAGCTATTTGGACAACTTCATTTGCAAGCCTTAGTTGTATCATTCATTAGCAAAATGAGCACTTTAGCCCAAAAGCAAATGTAAAAATTTTCAATTTGATGACTTTGTCCCTCTTTCTGAGTTCATTCCATCCCTTGATAGTTGACACCGTGATCAAGTTGAGTCTTTACCAAGTTAAGTTGCTTCCTAGGCTTGGAAAAGCTATTGGGGCAACTTAAAATTTAAGCCTTTAGTTGCATAATTCATAAGCAAAATGAGTACATCACTTTTGTCGAGCCCAAAAGCAATAGTAAAGAGCTTCAATTTGATTCAAGGTAGAATCTTTATAAAGAGATAGCTTTCATGCAAAATATAGTTATACAATTGAAATTCTCCAATTCATTGTCTCTAAAATTCGCAATAAAATACGTTGGGTGGATATTTTGGTTGTTGTGTTTCCTAAACTTTGAACCTTAAAATTGAAAACGACCAAAATTGACCTTGTTTTATATAGGACACCAAACATATTTATATGATTTTCATTCCCGTTGAAAGCTCGTACTTTTTTTTTTCACTCACCAAACATATTATCAAGAAAGTAGAAGATGAAACAAAAGACAGTTTTTATTAGAACATTTTTGCAAACCAAATGCATGCTAAATATCTTGGGAGAAATTGTCCAATCGGTTTTAAACATATTGTCGGATGCCAATTCAGTTCTAAATAATTACTTGAAATTCTAATGTAATCATTTTAGCCAATTTTCACCAAAAATCGCTTATGTGACGGCAAAAGGCCAGTGATTACTAGACCGCTATGTCAACGATTTCCGATGAGGATTAATTGGAATGACTGCATTAGAATTTTGGCTAAATATTTAGGGACTAAATTCATAAAATCAAAAAGTTTATGACTGAATTGATATTTGTGAAATATGTTTATGACTGATTACGTAATTTTCCAAATACCTTGAGAGATTTGATGGTGATTTGGTTTTCAGAAAACTGGTGTCATGATATATGGGTTGAGTCAAAAGGTGGAAATGTTAATTCGACTAAGTTGGCACTCCTGTAATTACAGTTTTTCTCTTGACCCGACTCCAGGATACTTGAATTCAAGCCTCATACTCAACTATCTTTCCTTAAAAACCATCGCCTAAAGATTTTCTGTGCAACCAACGAAAAAATGACTTTCAAATAATTTGAAATGTCCAACTAATTCATGAGATTTTAAATTTATTATTTTTGGAAGAACTTACTTTAAAATTATTCGTTCCTCTCCGACGATCTGCTGAATATGGTTGACACCTTAACTTTTGCCGGCAAGTCGAACATTGCATTTACTAAAAATAATAATAATAATAATAAAATATAAAAAATAAAATAGTTAGTGTATATAAATCCACATTCATTACATCACTTTAGGCTTTTCGGCCCATCACTCCAGCCCATCAGATCCAACCCAGCTCACAATTCTTCAGAACTCTCCCTTTCTCTTTCTCTCTCGCTCTCTCTGTGCATGCGCGTGCCTCATTTCTTGCAGGTGCTCATGAGTGGCAGTCGGGAGAGGCAGGATCAGAGAGAAGACCTGGTCATGGTGGAATCCGCAGGGGGTAGGCGAGATTGAATGCAGCCGCAGAGGAGGAAGGAACTCCTGAGCGTGCGTCTTCTCCGCAAAATTCCAGAGAATCCCTCCCCTCTGCAATGTGTATGACGTTGGTTTTTTTTAGTGGCCACAGTGAAAGAGAGAGAGAGGAATTCCCTCTCCACTTATTCTCTCGGACTTGGAATCACTCATGGAAACCGGTTCTCTTCCTCTCCTGACCTCCACCTTTGTCGCGCCTGAATTTCTCTACACACGCCAACAGGACCGAAGGGTCCTCTCTATGGCTTTTATATCTCACGAGCTCTCCTACCGGTGTCCGGGAGCTCTGATGATTCTTCTCCCTCACCTCACCATTCCGCCGAGCTCCCTCACTGTAACGCCAGCTGAGTTTCTAGAGCAACGTCACCACCATTGCCAACTCCAACTCGACCTCACGCGATCGTCGGCATCAGCTCTGACGAGTTTGGCCGAGAGGCTCTGTTGTTAGCTCCTCGTTCAAGAGCTTGCTGTTCTCGTTCAAACCTTTATTCATCCATTCCCGAAATTCTTGACGCTCGTCCTGCACCTCAGTGACTGCCATGGAAGCGTGGGTTTCGCCTTAAACTGCCCTTGCAGAGACGGACTTGATAACTCCCTATTTTGGCGTTTTTCCTTGTTTCGAGTCTTCTGCCGGCAGCTCACTTCACGGCGGTGTTAAGATTAAATGTAAACTAAAACCTGATGATCCCAATTTATCAATCACGGATAAATTCGTACAAAATTTTGGGATCAATTTACGGAAACGTAAAGATCAACATACCTCCGGCCATTTATGAAAATTTGCAAAAGCGAAAAACCCCAAAACCTTGGACGGATCCACGTAATACGATCAATTTGCGATATGGAAATACCAGATCTGTACGTCCTGTTCTACTAGCCAATACCCCTCAAACGTGATGGTGTGTTTTCTATAGTGATAGGATTTGAACAAGACGACTTGACAGATTTGAACTAAACGACTTGACGTTTTATTCCGTTTCTTACGTTACCAACGTCTTCGATCAAGACTGTTATGGTAACATATTAGCGGGCAAATATCACGTTATAAACATGGATAATAAATTGGGTAATAAATCGAAATTAATTGGGAATACGATATTGGGATCATATTTAGAATAATAAATATATTACAACATACGGTGCTTGGTTGTCTCGCCTTTATCCCTGATGATACTCACATACAGTGGTGGCCTCAAATAGTCACGGCATTACTCTGCTCCACAGGACATTTCTTTATTGGTAGATGAGTGGATATGAAAAAAATCATATTATATTTTTCTTTTCCGATCGTTTGAACAAAATAATTTTGCTACGCAAGACATTTATTTAGCAAAAAATTTTCAGATAATGATATAGCTTCGTGAAATTAACAGTTCCCATATGAATGTAGCTAACAACTTACTTTCTATAAGAATTTTTTTTATTCCTTTAGATTAGTTTGAAATTACATAAATGTCTTAAAAGACACCAACATTTTTGGGAAAATGATTTTCAAATCATTCAGTTTTTACGAAACAAACAAAACCTAAAAGCATTTGAACGATGGTCTCCTCATACTGAGCCGTTACAACTCTGAATTCTTCAGCCTCGACACTAGAGGCTCACCAAAATGGAACAAAAAAAAATGAAAGAGGAAATCTGGACAGCAATTGCTTGGCATGAATGAACGGCACATCAATGACACAATTGAACAATTCCACATACCAGGACATATGAACAGCAAGCATGCACAGAATAGACATAATCCGTAGCATAACACATTGGTACGAACACAACAAGGTGAGCACATCAACAACTCAACCGATATGAAGATTGGAACCAATCAGTAACACTGCCCACCCAAAATGAATGTATATGTGATGACTAGAGCAGCAGCTCAATGCTCTTGCAGCAGGCACCCGAGATTCAAGATATTAGCATCCGTTCAATACGCTTGTGATCTCAACATGTACAGAGAACAAACCCAGCAATATTTTTTTCATAAAATGTTTGCAGTTGGGCACAATAAACATAGATCGGCATATTGTGAAGCATGAGAAGTAAATGTGCATGGATCGATTCATTTTCGTTCAAGATGCCCTCGGTCTAAGTTCTGGAATACTTAGATATCAGATTTATCTCATGTACACACTTGATATGCATCTAGTCCGAGAATTTCAATAACAAATCCTAAAATGGATAGCTACTAACTTCCGAAAAGAAAGGAAAAAAAATACAAGTAAAGTCTATACAACAAAACTAATGTATCGATCAAGCAAAGGGAAGCTCTCCATCAGAATCTGAATCGAAACACACTGATCTAATTCAGGAATTTTATCAAACAGGTGGTCAATATTTCTGTCAAAGGATCTAGATGCAGAAATAAGGAAGAGATATTATCACAAAGAGGCAATGCAGCATGCTCAAGGTCATCAGGAAAGCCTAAAACGCGACCAGATTTCACGCTGGTGGAATTGAGTACTGGGTCTTTACCTTCAGCAGAAACAGAGTATGTGGATTTACCTTGACGAAGAGTAACATCTGACCGCAATTGGAGGTCAAATCAGAGGAGTGAATCTTCAGGAGTTGTAGCACCAAATACTGGAACGGACTAAAGGAGGGAGATGGAGAATCAAGCACTTCGATGAAGTTAGCCTAAAAACGCAAGCAAAGAGAGCACTTCCTGTGGCTGCAAAGCTGGTGGTGTTGGGGAAGTGGCCTGCGACGACAATTGGTGACGGAGAGAGGGATAAGGATGCATAGAGGAAATCAAGAGAGAATCACAACTGAACATGAGAATTCCTTCCCTATACTCTGCTTTAATCTCTGAGGTTCAAATGCCAAGAGACTATGGTGCTCGGCGATCAGAGACGAGCGGCGGCTACTGGTGGAGTGGAGGTGACCGAGTATGAAGAGGGAATGGCGACCTAGAAGCTGCTGGAAAATGATGACGCGAGGGAGAATTCGCTGAGCTCTGTGTATGTGCGTCCTCTCTCTTCTATTCCACCCCGCCGAATGCGTACATGTATAAGATACGAATATGTGCAGGCGAGGCTGCAGTGAGATGGCCCAACTTTTATTTAGTATTGTTTATTTTTTTCATACACTTCTTGTTTTTACAAAACATGCATGTTTGATTTGCCAGATAAAATTCAGGTGTCAACAAAGATATTTATTTGTATTTTTATCAAATGGATAAAGAATTCTGTGTAAAATTTATGAGAAAAAACCCACTATTTTCGTATTGAATGGAGGAGAGATTCATTCAATTAGAGATAGAAAAACATTGTAAGTGACAAGTAATGTTATGTAATTATTGGTTTAATGGTGGTGCGGTGCTCTATTGTTGTTAAGTAAACTTCCAAAATATAAATTACAAACATTCTAGCATAGATTGAACCTTCTTTGCCACTTTCAAGATGAGTTGTAAATATGCTCAGCAGCTATATAGTCCCTATTATATACAGATTGGTTGCAACCATTAATTTCGATATAGCCCCCGGTAGGGTCACCCCGATGCAAACTCACCCAGGCACCTCGAAGGTCCTCCTCATCCTCCAAGAGTCGATCTGTGCTGGGTTCATCTCGTTGTTAGCAAAATCGTCAACTTGAAGAACCTCAACAAAGGGGACAGCAGATTTTCCTTTGGGGGCTATTGCACTTCCAATTGATTGCTGGTGAAGGTCCAGCACTTGCCATAGTCAGCTTCAGCAGTCCGAGCCTTGGGCTTCAAATCTTGGACTTTGCTCTGTTCGCTAATAATTTTCCTTCTGAGTTGGTGGAGGCCACCACTTCCCTTGATGATGCCCAGGTTAAGAAGCTAAACAGGGTTCTTGGTGGCACTAGTTAAGTGGCTAATTTCATTTTCGTCGAGAATCTATCCATTAACAATCACTACCTTTTCAAGCCTCTTACAAAAAATGAAAGGAAATAATAATTCGGCTTATATGCTGGTCGTCAATGGCTTTCCATGGATTTTCCTTGTAAGGTTGTATTTAGTTTGCTTGTGCGTTGAAGTGAGTCGTTGGAGTGGAGATTTGATTATTAGTGCTTTCTGACTTGTCTTTCTGTTTGGACTATGAAGCAAAACGCCTCCCTTTCTTCGTCGAATTTTGAGTAGACGAATAAAAGTACGTTGCTTAGTAATGGGGCATCGTGCCAACACATTCAATACAATCATTTAGTATTGTGCGAGGCCAACCGGACCAATTCATTGACACGAACTTTTCTACGCATGACTTAATTGATGAGGATTAACATGTGAGCTTGGTAGATTCTGCTTTAAAGCCTGGTTTTGGACTTGTTTCTTTTTTTCTAAATACACTATAATCTTGTTGCGATCACTTGTACAATGAGCTAGCAATGATGCGTCCGGATCATGTGAACTTAGCTCACATCCACCGTTAGGTCAGTGGATTCCACATGGGCCCAATTCATCCAATGGTACACGTGAGATGGGCTCCCATGCATCGTGTGCATCTAAATTTTTTTCTTCTACAAAACTCGACGTGCCTTAAAAATGTCGAGGTGTTGCATATGATTATTTTTTTGACCATAAGTTTATAAAATTTCGAATTCAAGTACTGTTTAAACCATTTTTGGATGCTTGCAACTCTCATGCCACCGGAAAGCTCGACTCACTATATAAGTATTGTTTAGTTTAGATCCTTAGGTTTTGCTTTCACCATTTCCCCGAAAAGGATGCTCTTTTGTTTGAGACGAACAAGGGTGTCGGGCAAATGATATCTTATTGGAAAGCTAACAATAAACTTAGGTGCTCACAAAATTTCGGGGTGAGATGTGGTAATTCAAGGAAATGATACTAGCATTTCAATCTCAATCTATCTATGGATATAAAAGTGTGTAAAACTCGAATGATGATGACTCACATGGCACGCTTTTGTGCGAGCTCCATGCATTGATTTGCTTTTGACGTCGGTTAGCAAACCTATAATGTGAGCAGATGTCTAACTCTAGCAAATATCTAAATTTTGCATATTTAATTCTTATGAGAATTTTTATAATAAATTATTACTAATTAGAAGAAATAAATCTTGAAATAAGTTATTTAGGGATAGTTATTAAGTCAGTCTTAAATTTATCACGTGAAGGCCAATTCAAGCCTAAACTTTCTGATTTTACCAATTGAGTTACTTGACACTAGAATTTCGCAAATAAAAATTAATTCACAAATTAGGGATTATGACAAAGATATGTTATGCCCATCCCATTTAAGCTTCAAAATCAATAATCTTCTGAGCTTCATCCAACGGAATAGACTTCGAGCACTCTGCCCCAGAGATGCAGAGGTCATCCATCATACGCACGGAGGCTGGACGAAGTGGACCAAGTCATATCTCGTCTTCCATTTTTCTTATTCTTATCTCACACTTTATGTGGACAAAGTTCTGTAATTGGTATATTTCCAATTCTATAGTTCCTAGGAATAAAGTAGTACATTTGGTGTCATTTCTATCATCGGTATTCTTCTTATATAGATTGTTTTGATTATCAAACCTTTCATCCGAAGAGCCTTTATAAAGAAAAATCAAATGCTGGAAAAGTCATTCCGTGACAAAAGTTATAGTACATGATTGCACGAACTTCGTAATAAATGTTTTAAAGTAATTGTTTATGTATACCTAGATTCTATTATGAAAGATCTATATGTAAATGATGAATGATGAAAGATTTATGGCAGGTTTAATTCCATCTATTTCACAATTAATACAAACAAAGTATTATAACGAGTATGATTCCAATTACTTTATAGTCCACAAGAATAGAGCCTACATTTGGTATCATTCTCATCACCAAAATTTTGTATATATAGATTTTTTCTATAAATAATTGTTCATCTCTCATTCCATGATGAAAGATACATTACATGATTATGTGTATTTTGGTAATAATCGTTGAAGATAATTTTTTATATAGATTATGTCGTGACCTCCCTGAAGCGAATGGAACCACCTAAGATTTGGCTAACAGATTATTAATGTAAAATATGGGTTTTGACCCAGTAAAAAAAAAAAAAAGGAAAGACAGAAAAAGGTAGAAGCTTCAGGAGAGAGAGAGGAATCGAGAGTTTTCAGGAGAGGGAAAAGAGAAGAGAGAGAGAGAGAGGAAGAAAAGACAGAAAGAAAAAAAAAGAAAAAGAAAAGAAAAAGGAGGAGATAAAAGGGAAAGAGAGAAGGAAAGAAGGGGAGAGAGAGGGACGGCAAAGAGCTCGAACATAGAGAGAAGAAGAAAGAGAGAAAAAAGAAGAAGAAGAAGAAGAAGAGAAAAGAAAAAGAGGGGCTTCACGCGTTCTCGTCATGGGAGCCTTGCCAAGCCACGTTAACTACTTAACGCAACGCTTAGTAAGCACTCGTGCTCCCCCTTCGTTCAATCGGAGTAATTTTGGACCTAGGGCTTGAAATTCGGAATTTTGGGAAAATTGAGCGGCGAAGTATGATTTATGAGTTGTTAAGCTGCGTATTTTTATATAAATAATATCTTGAGATGTTGTGAAGCTGTAGGATTTTACGGATCGTGATTTGAGCTTACGGTTTGCCCAAAACAAAATTTTGAAGTTTATCGTGCGTGATGAACAGTGCGCGACCAGGACTTCGGGGCCATATTTTGTTGATTTTCAGCTTGATTTCGGGTTGGCTAAATTGGGGTTCTTGTAGTATGTTGGATGGGCTTTCCATTGATTATAAATACACACTAAACGGAGTTCAATGGAGAAAATTATGGCATGATGAAGTTTCGTGCTCAAGCTTCGCGCTATGGATGGCTTTGAGTAATTGTTTTGGTTGATTGATTTATTAGCGCATAGGTGTCGTTTTATCGATGAATAAGCATAATTTAGTCGAGTCATTAGTTGGAGAGTGGCATATTACCTGGTTTTAATATCATTTTCGATTTATTAATAGGAATACGAGTGCATTGGCTCAAGTAACCACATAGGTTGATTTTTGACTTTCCCGGGTGAGTGGTGCTATCTCTTCTAAGAATTTATAAGCTCATGTCTTCAAAATGACCATGATTTGATATTTTATGAGTAATAAATAAGCATGTTTATTGCATAAAAGTTGGATCGGGTATTTACTAAGTTTTGATATTTGAAAATAGTGTGAGAACTTTTTATGAATATATATTCTGTTTGATGAACGAAGTTGACAAATATTACATGTTTTGGGTTGGTGAAACCATTTCACGAAAAGCTCGACTTTGAGATGATTTATGGAAGGTTATATAGTTATTGATTTGTAATAAGCTTTTTGAAATGTATTTGATTTGAAATTGATTTATGAGACGGGTCTTGAAATTATTTGAAAATGTTTTATGAAAAGTATTTCTGGCGGATAAGTTGAGTTGCGAATCTTTTGGCGATATATGAAATGTTTTATGGATTTGGTTTGAGAATTAAGGATGGTGTTGTTCTGGATTAATGTTGATGTTCAATATCGTTGTGAGTCCAGCGAGGGGCTTGTGAGTATGCGCATACTATTCTAGGATATCCTTGTGGGCCGAGCCACCGGCTAATAATAGGTGGAGACCTTGCCAAGGGGGGGATTTTGGTCGCTTCGTCACCAGGCGTTGTATCGTGACCATGGTTTGATATTGAGCAACGGATTGGTCAATGGAGTGGACCATTGACACGTGATATGAGTTGGGTCAATGAAATGGACCATCAACGTGTAATTTGATATTAGTCGTTGGAATGGACCATCGACGTGTAATTTCATTAGATTATCGACATGTGGTTTGATGAGATTAATCAATAGAATAGACCATTGATACATGTTTTATGAGATTGACCAATGGGTTAGACCATTGGCATTTGCCTATTATTATCTTGAATATTTTTGCTTTGAGCATATTGTGTTAAAGTAAGAAATGTTATATTTTGGCCCTGAGGTTTGTTAAAATTTCTGGGTTTGGTGCGGTATGAGATTAACCAATGGAATGGACCATTAGCGTGTGAATTAATGAGATTGATCAGTGGATTAGACCATTGATGTTTATTTCAATGTTATTATGAAATGATTATTTTTGCTATAAATATAGCTATGTTGAAGCATATGTAACTTATTCTTTTTACTGTATGTTTGTTATATCCTAGATTTGGGTTAAAAGCGTTGCGGTTTGGTTTGGTAAATATGCATAGTGGATGCTCGATCCGCTTAGAAGAGATGCACTACTCACTGAGCTGTGGTTGCTCATCTCTCTATTTTCCAATCTTTTTCAGGTTCCTTGACTAACGATAAGTAGGTACGAGAGCGATATGGATGTGGGAACTTTTAGGAGTTGGATTCTAGAAGCTTTGAGGCTGCATTCTTCAAGACGAAGGACGACCGTGTCATCCCCCATTCTTATTGATTTTGGGGTGTGACAATTAAGCCTAGGCTCTCCAAGTTCATACAATTCGCGACTTAAGATTTAAGTTCTCAACATACAAATGATTTTCAATTAAGAATTGTCATTTATCTATTTTTGATAAGTCGATTAGAAATCTAAGTAAAGTAATGGAAGGATTACTTTATTTCTATAAACCAAAGATTGTGGGTATGGAGATTTAATTATGCTAGGTTTCTCTAACGCCATTTTAGTACTTTTTATCTTTTATTTCAAATATGTTTTTAATTTACTTTGAATATATGTAGTGATCATGCAGGTGTGCAATTATTAATTAACATATCATAAATAAAGTGTTAAATAAATTGTGAAGAACAAGGAGGAAATACTTACCTCATAGCAACAAAAGAGCTAAAAAAAAAAAAAACTTTGAAAAACTTACTCTTTACATATGAGGTGATTGTGCTCATTGAATATTTAAGTTGAAGGAAAACTAATCCTGAATCTAAATTATAAACAAAAAGCTTAATTTAAAAAAAAAATTATATTACAAGATTGAGCATACTTCGTTACTAAATGTTAAAAAAAAAAAAATTTGTTCTTATATGCACAGATTCAATTTTGAAGGATCTATAGGCTGAAATTTTAAATTGATTGAATCATTCTATAAATAGATCTTTGGTAACAAGGTAGGGAAACATAACACATAGTAATTGTTGACACCTAAATTTTGGCTTTAAATCATTTATTGCATAAGAAAAATAGGGATCCAAACTGACCCCTATATATATATATATATATATATATATTTTGACTTATATATATATATATAATTTTGACTTCGCATGTTTAGCACGTCCGCATCCAATGAATTTCATATGAGCTCCAAGTCGGCACATAGATTAGCAAATGTTCTCAGAATGTGCTCGATTAGGAATAGTGCCCATGATTTGAGAAAATGAGTAAATGGATTGTAAGGGAGAAGTGAATAACCGGTCATCCACGAGAAGGAAAAAGACCAATCGATCAGGAAATCTACCCTAGCAAATTTCAGCCAGTCAACTTTCCTCCAGCAAATTTTGGCCGACCCATGATGGAAAATCGCATGAGCAATTCATATGTTGCTCTGAATGAAGAAGGTAAATGATCCCAAAACAAATCAGCCCCACAAAATATGAAATGGATTATTATTCTGACATGATTTGAGGAGGCAATATTGGGAAAGAGACTGTGGCCAGTCGAGAGGAGAAATAAATGGAATATTTTTGCTCGGAGAAATGGTAGGCGGGAGGCAAAATCGGCAATAGATCGAGCGGAGTTTGGAAAGAGAAGAAGACGAAAGTGATAGCGAATGAACGTGGACACATTCACGGCGGCATAGGTAAAAGCAGGAGAGCAAAGCATGGCAATTGAGAGACAAATCGGCGAAGACGGACAAAATAAAGGAAAGAAATCAAAGCGTTTGTGGAAAGTCTGGGCTGCTGGAATGAAATCCTGAAGATAGCGAGAGAGGAAATTAAGGGAAACAATCAAGAAGTTTGTACTCATGGAATGCGCTGGCCGTGGAATTGTAAATAATGGTGAATGAATATGGACGCATCCATGGCATCAGTCCAAGGATAGATGGGATTTGACGCACCAATCAGGACTAAAATTCAGCAATCTCCACTATCAAAGGAGCAAAGGGTCGTGACTTTCCAATAATTAATGGAAATTTTTGCTATAGGAAGAGACTTCACGAGCCATTGAGAGGAGGGAAAAAAAATAGAGAGAGGTGTCTGTGTCACCATCGTGGCTTTCCTCTAGGAGTCTACATTGCGGGAGCGAAGCGATTGCTTAAAAACAGAGGAGAAAATAGTGAAGATAGAAAACTGGAGAGAGACCCGTCCTCTTGACGTCCACACTCATCTTGCTTCGAAGACGTTGATGACAATCATTAAGCTAAGTCGAGCATCTTTTTCTTTAATTTGATCGTGTGCGATTCCATTTTTTTGCTATTCAAACTATTGTAATTGTAATTTCGTTTCTTGTCCAGATTAAGGTCGTCGTCCAACACGGAAAAGAAAATCGTGAGGAATGTGGGTGCTCGCATCAAGAAGGAGAGAAGTATCAAAACGAAGTCTTCAAAGTCATTTTGTCCCTGCCACTTAAGGCATTGACGTCTACACTTGGATGAAATTTTTTCATGATGCGAGCACAACAGTAAATGCAAAGAGAACTCCATTAGCTTTCTCCCAGACCTTTGGAAAGGTCACAACAGTAATTCTTCAAACACTTTGAGGAAATACATTTAGTATCGCATTTGCCCCACTATAACCAACTATAATGAAGACATACACCCTCAAATCAAATTTATCAATCACTAATCTTATTCAGTATAATTGACTCCATCCCAAATGCCATCGGGACAAAAAATGTTTGGTCCATAAGTGGATTTAACCATTTGATATAGCAGGGGAAGCTGTAGTATTACGAATAAAACCACGGGAAGAGAGGCCAGCAAAGTAATGGGAATGAGAACCCACTCTACTCTTTCTTCCAGCACAAGTGTGAGAGATGCAGTGAAGGCCACCAGCATGAAAGCCAGCGAGAGGAAGAGAAAACAAAGCCCCATTATGATCTTATTAGGCAATGCTTTAAGAAAATCTTGTGACTCATACTGTGAAGTTAAGATGGCTAGGAATAGCAAGATTGCCGTCACGGAAGAGAGCAAACCTAACACATCCGAAATTGCAAAAACCAAGAAAGAGTCCTCTTCTAACAACAGTGGGACTCCAGTTTTGTCGTCATTGCCTCCAGGTACAGTGAATGCAGCAGCGAATAATACTGTGGCAATTAGAGTTGAGACGAGCATACATGAATTTGCTGTGTCCTTCACCCACTTCTCCCCTTTCTCGAGCAACTCTTTGTGGTTCTCCACGAAACCATTCCAATATGTCACATTCACACCCTTGGTGTATTTCATGTTGGCATTTATCCAAACAGGGATAACCCAGCTTTCCACAGCCTAAGCATAAAACTCACAAATAGGAGTTTCAATAAGAGGATAAAGTATTTAAAAATTTCAAAAAACAAACGAGGGAACATATCAAGGAGATCAAGACTTATCCAGCATTTTGATGCGAAATTCCTCAAAGGTCAAGTCACATGTTTATATAACAAAAGATAAGCACAAAAAGAGAAGAAAAAAGCACCCTTATTGTACTACTTGTACCGCGAAGAAAGTAATTAATATTGATAATAGATTCAACCTCATAACAAGATGATCCTTTGAGATACTTTAATGTGAGTCCATAAGTGAAGATGGTGTAACTAGATTGAAGAGAGAAAAACATTACATTGAAGAGAAGGATATTTTGGTCAGTTAATTTAAAAACAAAAAAACAAAAAAGGAATGTCTTAACCAAAATAAGATTGGGAATAGCATGTCCCTATGATAATTATCGTTAAGTGTGGTTATCAAATAGATGAAAAGAATGATACTTACCTTATACCATTGGAGTTCTCTTTGCATTTGAAAAGTTGCTCCGGCCCCCTTAGTTACAGTATCATAACTAGGGAAGTACGATGCTGCTGCAAACATAATGTCCTTAGAATCTTGGGCTGTAGGCCCTAGGACTAATGACAACTCAGCGGTCGAGCTTAACTGCAAAAAGAGTCCGAGAGCCCTTGCTTGGCGATGCCTCACAACATGTGTCGGCAAATTCCTACCATGAGGCCTAATTCGAATAAGCTCCGGGAAAAACTGAATACAGAGCTTCAAGATTTCACTGATTCCCTTGGATGTAGCTTGAAACAGCAAGTCCCCCTCTCAGAAAAATCCGGTGATCTCGGTATTATGCATGTAAGAGATCGCCATGCAAACTTGTTTTGCCAACTCGACTGCCGCCATGTTTCTTAGCTTCATCTCGTGAACTCTCTTGATTATAGGAACTACAAAATGTCAAAAGTAAAAGGAAAAAGAAAATGAGAAACGAAGCACCGGCAATTGGACCAAGAAAAAAGTTCCCCAACTCTGGGTCCCAATTTTTTTTTAGACAACAAATTACATCTAACAACAGTTTACTAATTGTCATAATTTCCCATGTTTAGAGCTTGGGTTGGCGGGTGATTGGGAAAACGATCTCATTCTTTTTTATGTTTTAATCTTTTAGGAAAGCTATTTTGATTTTTTTTTCTCTTTTGGAATTCAGTCCTCAAATGCAAACAGTGAGTTTGTATCATGTCTGGATGAAAACAGAGTTGGATGTGAAGCAAGTAGAAGCGATTAGAGGGTAACTGAAGAGAGTGATCTTCCTTGAAGTTCTTTTTTCTTGTCGGTATCTTCCTTGAAGTTCAAACGAGGTTTTATGATGTTAATCATAATTAAGAGAACATAATTATAAGCATTGACCTGATAGAACAACTCTGAAAATAACCACGCTAATTACATTGTCTAGCTAGACAATATTATTCAAATATGCATAGCAGCTAGTAATTAAAAAAATATTATTCAAATATGAATAGCAGCTAGTAATTAAAAAAATATTATTCAAATATGAATAGCAGCTAGTAATTAAAAAAATATTATTCAAATATGCATAGCAGCTAGTAATTAAAAAAATTAGACTAATCGTACAAACAGTTGTGTTGTTATATACGCTCAGCACAAGAGCAATTTTTTTCTGTCTCTAACAAAATCAAAACTTCCATCACACAATGGTGCGTGATATTTGACTTTACTTGTTACACCTAAATGGCAGTGAGTGGAGTTGACTCTATCCACTAAATTTCAATTTGAAAAAAATACACAACAACACTGTTCTGTTTCCTTTTTTGTCCTTTGACACAAATAGAAGAATTAGGGACAAGGCCAAAGGGTATTTCGGGGGCATACAAAAGTTGGGTGAAGATGACAAGTATGTGTAACTACGGGCAAAAGTTGTGAATAAGTTTTGGGAACTATAGGATCTTTCTGTAGCGGTCAGGTGGTGTTTGGGCTAATTTTCGCATACTTCGAGCAGTCCACCTTTTTCAGGTAATCTTAAGAGTGCATTCTTCCTATATGCCTAATATATTCGGGGTCTTATTTTCTGGAGTGCTTCCAACAAATCTAAAATATACGGTTATAAGAAGAGGAGAAAACTCCTTTATTATATAATAAATAGCTTGTTGGTATAGGATATATCACCTAGGGTGGAATTTTGGGATGCACGATTTTGTTGGGACCCACAAAATTCGCTCCACTGAAATATTCTTCTATTACGAGCCCTCCCAAACAAATTGTTTTGACTTTTACTACCTGTTCCTATTCCTATTCTTCACGTCAAAAGTTGGCATATGAAAGTGTAAATTTACTATGTTAAGTGAGATTAAATGATAAGCCCATGCTTTCATCTATTGTAACCTTATTCACGCGAGGGGCTTACCCCCATTCCCATGCCCAATTCCTGCACCCTCTCAACGTTTTCTTTCGTGGTGTATCGAGATGAAGTAGCAGTCAAAGAAAATAATACTTAGGCTTCAGGCACTTCACCCGTAATGGAGGAAACGAATGCATATGGGTTCATTGTTCTTATTTTTCCAGAAAGATTTACATGCTTGATAGAGATTATGAAGTGAACATGATTTCACCAATCAAGATTGAAGGAGAAGTCCTATGTTTACGTAAACCTTATACCATATTATACGCTTAGATCATTTAGCCATATGAAAGAAATTCCTAGGTTATCATCAAATCTCACCTCAATTTATGATTTCATGATTCTTGTAATTAGAATTTGGTGAATATTGGAAATCTTTCAAAATTTAAAAATATTAATGTAGAAAATCATATATAACTCTTTTTGAGTTTGAATACTTTCGTGAAGGATTTTTATTAGGTTCATCAACTATGTAAAAAATAAGTTACATACTCATTGTTGGTTGAAAAGGAAAAATTGAATTACGAAACTAACTTCAACATATATGTCACTCATTTGATGGTAAATGTGTAATGATTTTTTTAATGCATGCTATGGCCCTAACACAAATTCTTTTCCAAATTATGGCAAAGAACTAAGTAGGAACTTTTTTCTACTTATAAAAAAAGTCAAAAACAAACAAGCCATAGACTTTAGATAGGAGAGAGAGACAAGGATAGAGATGATATCTTGATAAAATGGACGCGTACCTACAATTTTGGCGGCACTCCAAAGTGACCTTAAAAAACATTGAAGCTCTACAATCAAATTGCAAAGAAAATCTGGTCACTGGATATGAAATCATTGTAAGACATTGTAATTCATTCGTTACATTGTCCAAAATCAATTAAGTTATACGGTATTTATGCACTTGGTTGAATCATATGTGGTTCCAAAGGGATAACTCATCCATAAAGTAGTTCAATTTCAAGCCATTATTGAAGTAACGCTAGGTCGCGGAACTAGAATATATCCTACAAAGAAACAATCATTTCCTATTTCTTTTGCCAGTACCGAGGGAATCGATTTAAGAAAATTGACTAAAAGTTCGAACCCATGGCAGATCCGAAGATAATGCTCAAACAGCAAAAATGCATACCCACCCGGCTCCTTTTTTTTGTCTGTTGGTTTGTAGCTCAAGTTCACCGGTATACCTTCAGTTCAGAAACAAAAGAGAAGGCGATGAGCTAGGCATGATCATCTTGAAGGGAATCAGTAAAATGAAGAGATGCGAGTGCAGAAAGTACTGACATTTGTATATCAATGCTTCCAAAACACTGAGCCTGCTTCCACTGTGAAAGTGAGATTCCATCGCCGCCAACACGAACAGTATAGATAGTCCGGGACGCTTTGTGCTCTGCTTAGTAAGTAAGAGAGGGTACTGCCCAACTAGATAAAGAGTGATATCTATCTGAATTGACCAGCAATGTCGATCAGGAAAATAAGCTAAGTCTAGAATGAAGGAAAAAACAGATGGAATTGAGATAAAGAGTGATGGTGATCGAACCATGATGACCAGCGTAGGTGAGACCTATCAAGGTCTCAATCGCAGAGGGATTGCTGAAGGGATGACTCGGTTCATCGTCTGTCGTACTTTTCGCCAGGAACCAAGCAATCTCCTTATGCATAGAAGCTTCCTTAGCAGATATTCCCAAAGGAACACGTCCTTCCTTATCTCGAAGTTGCGTCAACCTAGGGTTACTTCTAACTAATGCCTTGACCATCCTTATCCTTCCACCTAGGACAGCATTGTGCAGGGCTGTGCGACCATCACAATCAACCATTTCAAGCGCTTCTGGTTTCGGAGACGAGCTCGACCAGGTTCTCCAAAAATTGGTCACGTGCACTCAAAGCGGCCATGTGAAGCAATGTTTCTGATCTGCTTGTTATTTTGGCCGTCTTTGAAGCATCATCTCGTTGGAAAAATCCTGTAGCAAATTCCCAGTCGCCCTTGAATGCAGCTCACAGCAGTGGTCGGTAATAGGGTTCATCCACTTCCTCTTTGGAATTTTCTGCGACAGACGCAAACTTTTCAGATCATTCAGTTAGTACTTTTATCCTTGCTGACATTGAGAAATGTCCCAGAAAAGAACAATTTCATGAAGATCCGCTCCAAATATTAATTTCAAACTGAAAATAACTCTTTTGAGGGATAACGCACCTGAAGCACCTCTGGATTGAGAAGGAGCTGATCCAATGCTTACACAAACATTTTCAATATCTGTAGGAGAAAGAGTGAGCACTAAGTCATTCGCATACTTCTTTTCTTCCCCTTTTTTTCTAGCCAAGGTCAGCATTATTTTTCTTTGGTGATAAAGAAAATAAAAAGAACCATAAGAAAATACAAGTTCTAGCATTTTTGGGACTCCATCAATTATACCATATTTTTTCTCGGTTGGAACTTGAACATGTACCTGCTGCTGGTTCTGCATGATTCAAATTTCCTTGTTCTTCACTTGGTTGCGTCGCCATTGGGTTGCTATCCTGGTTACAGTCTTTCAACAACAAAGTAAATGGAGAATGCAAAAGAGGTTTTCGACTTTCCTAGAAAGTTGAAGCTCTGATGTCAATCGGCTTAAGTTGTGGGGGCCTTTTATACCATATGGTTTTCGATGTTGAAAAGCTTGTCAGCGATGGAAAAATATAACTCTTGTTACATGAAAATAAATTTAAGTTAAATATGGCACAAATTTATAAATTTTAGATTTTTTATAGTATTAAAAATTAAAAAATAGAGAAATTATCTTAGTTCTTTCGAGCTGGCCTCTCTCTCTCTCTCCTCCCTCTGTTTCCACTGTTGACCGAAGTCGACCGTGGTTGGCAACAATTCTCTCACGGTGGATGGGACCCACATAAAAATTGAATAGTAACCATGCATTTTAAACTAACTTTTTAATTAAATTTTTTTTATTATTATATTCGGGAAAAGGGATTCGGACCGTAAACCCGGTCCAACCCGATAACCCGATCCACCTACCGGGATTTGATCCTCTTCAAATTAAAAACAATTTTTTAAAAATCTTTTTAAATTCATTATTTTAATTCTTTTTAATTCTTTTGTTTTTCTATTTTCTCTTCTTCTCCCTGTTCTCTCCTTCCCGAAGCACGCCTCCCCCTTGCGCTCTTCTTCACCGAACCTCCTCACCCGAACCGACGCCACTTCGACAAGCCCTCGCCGGCGCTCAGGACACAGCCGAGCTACCACCCAGCGTCGTCCACTCCGAACGCCACTCGTCGACCGACCTCCCCGCCGCCGGTCGAGAGCCACACCCCGCCCAAACACCGAACAAACTAGGGCGACGATGGAAACGTGGCGAACGACTACACGGCCGACGCCCAAGGTCGCCCAACACCACTGGAACATTCCCATACATCACGGCGTGCACGGCCGACTCGATTTCGGCCAAAAACGGGAGAATGAAAACTAGATCTCGCTTAGCATTTCGTCGAACGGGTGAAGGGGGCTCGCGAATTATGAGGTTTCCGGCTCAACTTCAACCGGGATTCTCGACGGAACTCTCGACAAACAGACAACGATACACACAGTAGCTGGGCAAAGGATGGTCGGGGCTGGAGCTCGTGTGAGCTGGACGACCGCGAGCTCCGGCCCGGCACGCCCAAAAACAGGGCCAAAATAGGGTCGAGGCTTACCGGAGCTTCGGCGCGGGAAAGGAGGCACGGCGGCGGGTAGTCGGCAGTGATTCAGGCGCGGTGGCCGGCGGTCTCTCCCTCCGACTCTCTTCACTCGCTCTCACTCGCGGCTTTCTCATCGGATCTCTCCCTCTCTCTCTCTCTGGATTTTTTAGCCGAAGAGCCCCGCCTCTCGGTCCAACCTCTCCTCCCTTTTAAACAGCGTCGCCAGCTGCAGGCCGGTCGTACCGCGAGACATTTCCCCGCTGCCCGTCCGTATCGTCCGCTGTCCTTATCGTACTTTGCCGTTTGTTTATCCCCCGCTCCAAACAACATACGATAATAAAATTTTTAATCAGTGCACTTACATTGTCACAATTTCTTTACATAAGCTGGTTTTTATAAAACGACACATATTCAATTTTTATTTTTAGCATGTAGATATATTTCATAAACAGGTTATGCTCCTATTCTGAGATTATTTGTATCAAAAAAGCCTAACACTGACCGTGTATGTAATATGTATCCTTTTCAAGGATGCTACCAAAGTTTCCACGCCCACGATGATGTCACATTCTTGCATCATCTCCAAGTTTGTATGACGTCATTGCTGACATCTTCAAGAGGAAAGTCCTAACATAGATTATGACGCTTGCTAGGTGTCTCAGCATGAAAGGATCGAAGAGATAGAGACAAGACATATGCAAGGAAGGGATAAGATAAAGAACGGAAGCCTTTTCGACTAAATTAATAATTAGGGGTATCAATGGTTCGGTTCGAATTTTTCTAATAATTTGTTTCGATTCGATTTTTTTGAAAAATCAAATCGAACCAAATGAGACTCGAATCGAAAGTTCGGTTCGCTTCGATTTTTCGGTTTTCAGTTTTTTTTCGTTTTTCATTTTTTGGTTTCGTTTTTCTATTCGGGTTTTTTGAGACGGACCTCTTCTTTCTTCTCTTCGGGCTTGGGGGCTTCTTTCTCCTCAAGCTTCTTCTCTTCTGGAGCAGGTGGCTTCGGAATAGGGGAGAGAAGCTCCACTTGTCGGTGGCTCTTCTTCTGCACTCTCTCCAACACTTTGAGCGGATTTGCTTTCTCTCCCTTCACCACCACCTTGTGCATCCTGTAGTCCGTCGTCACCACTGCCACTCCCACAGAAAAATCAATCAAAACCAAAAAGACCACCCCCTTAAAATAGTCGAATGAAAAGAAGGAAACATTCGAATCTCATAAGCAGAGCACTAGTCGAAATCACAGATTCGGCAGCTTTAGAGGATTGACTATCGAAGCCGCTGAGGCTTCGGCAGACCTTGTGAGCACAACCCTCACAATGCATGTAGACTTTGAGCACTATCTCAAGCGGAGGAGGAGGTGGGTCCTTAGATTCCTCCGCCTTCTTCTCTCCCTTCTTCTCTTCATCGGCCGCTTTATCGGGCTTCTTCTCCGGTTTCGCTTCCTCCGGCTTCTTGGCCTCCTCCTGAGCCTTTGGCTTCTTCTCCTCCTGCACAAATCCACGCAGACCAAAAAGGAATCAGCGCACTAAACCCACAAAGCAAAGTGAAGGCAGAGCTTTGAAAGTGAAGAAGAAGACCTCTCCTATTGGGGCTGTTCTGTTTAACTCTGGTTCAGAAGAAAATTCTTGAAGAAGAAGAAGGGTACGGAGACACTTGGGCTATGTATGGTCGTCCGGATTTCTAATCGGAATAGAACTGGATAGGATAAGATATAAAATCTTGATTTTTTTTATATCCTATTTATTGTTTAGTGAATTTTAGTATTAAAGTCGAATATATTCGCATCATATTATGTACATTTTTTTTTATATAAACGACATATCATTATAAAATAACCTAAATTCATAAATGGAGATGGTGAAAATCTATCGTAACACTATTCCTTAATTTATTTTTATTTTATTTTCCTCTTTTTAATATTATTTTCTTTATTATTTCTTTTTTCCCCTTTCATCATTCTTTAATAAAATATTATCAAATAGTAAATCATACTAACATACCTAAATTACAAAAATACCTAAAATATATAATAAATATAAATATTTAATTTATAGATTGAGTTTTTATTATAAGATATAATTAAAGTTGAATATATACATTAAAATAGGATTAATTAGCAATAATTTTTTTATTTTTTTATTTTTAATTTCTTAAATTAGAATTCAAATATTATTTATATTAAAATATAATTTCAATTTTTTTAATTTAATAAGTTTGTTATTTAAGAAAAATAACTTTTCTATTATGAACGTTAGAAATCCTATCCATATTTATCCCACTTCTCTCATGGAATAATTTTATTCTGTCTATATCCCATTTAAGTTTGACTTTATCATGTCCTAAGTGAGCACCAAACGTAAGATAATATAAATCATATCCTATCCCGAATTTTATTCGGACTGCCAAACGCAGCCTTGGGGTTAAGGTGAAGATAAGATTTGAGGCTCTCTCTCTCTCTCTCTCTCTCTCTCTCTCTCTCTCTCTCTCTCTCTCTCTGTGTTGTTGCAATGGCTACCACAAATTGCTCAAGACCATTAGATCTCGCTCGCTACTCCTACCACCATCATCAGCACCACGAACACCACCAACATAAACATCTGAGCTCGAGAGCCAAGCTCAACAACCGAGCTCTCTCCACCTCCTGCGAGCCTCGATTCGCCATGGAATCTCGACCTGCTCGGAGCGATTCGATCGATCGATCGATGGATGATGCAAGAGTCGAAGTCAAATAGAATCGAATCGCTGTTCTCTCAGAGGAAACGGTAGAGAATAACCAAATCGTTTGGTTAATGATTTGTTTTTATCGGTTTGTGATTCGGTTCGGTTCAGTTAACCGATAAAAACCAAACCAATAAAAAAATATTGGTTTTTAATGAGAACTGAACCGAATCGAACCGAACCAAAAAACCCGAATTTTTTAGTTCGATTTTCAGTTTGGTTCCTGACACCCCTACCAACAATGGCACCCTAGTATTGTTTATGAACTTCGAGGGTTGTTTTTAGGTGAGAGAGAGTGGCTAATTGCATTATGTGAATGTGAGCCATTCAAAATTGAGATATTGTGTATGTGGCCTTGGCATGCCCTCAAGAAGATTTTTTGTTTTGTCAAAAATAAAACTAGCATTGAAAATTTTGGTTTACACCCTTTCCTTTGTTTATACCCCCGCTTCAATTTTTACCTGGTATCAAAGGAAGGCTCAAATGCCTCATGGTCATGCTAATGATGAATTTTTTGGTCCATTCAAAGTGGGAACGCTACTATCATTGAACATTCTAAAGCTTGTAGTGATGTGAGGGTAGCACTTCAAAGAAGTTGATAAATTAATAGATTACTAAAATGTTGACATATATACTATAGTGAGGATTATCTACTTACAATGCTTGCAAAATTTTTCCGAAGATTTGATAATCCAACAACTTATTTGGAAGTTAGTAAATTCTTAATAGTGTTGGTAGGTTATTATTGTTGTAAAAGAAAGTTGGAGAATTTGAAAATGAGATCTACTGTTTGAGACGTGGAAGCATCATCCTTCATGATAATTCCGGATCTCAAAGTATCAAACTTGGTGCAATCGACTCTAATGACTATCCTCTCGGGATAAAACAAACATTGCTCTTTACTATGCATTGAATAATAGAGGGAACAAGAACAACAAATTTGTATGTTAAACACAACAAAGAAATGAAAAATAAGAGCAGTAAAGATGTTCTTGCTTTTGTATTTTTTTTTTAATTATGTTTTGAGTAACAATAAATGAAAGAGAAAGCCGTTTTTCTATCATCAATTCTTGCATTAAATTGAAAACTATTACAAATCAGAACAAGTGTAGCAAAGTGCCATAACTTTCATATAACGATTACTTGAATGGCATAACTTTTCTTTTTTCTTTTTTCGCTTACTTAAGTGCCATGTCGGAGTAAAATCAATCATTTGAGTGCCATATCCAGCAAATTGTCTTACATATATTTTTTGCATTTTAAAAAATCTTAATTTTTCTAAATTTTTGAATTTTTTAGTTTATATTTATATTTTCCTTTTTTTCTTTATTTATTTTTTGTGCGCTGATTGCAAAGACCTCACCCTTTGGCTAGCAGGGCCATGAAGGCCCTAGGTGAGGCCATTGATAGCTGTAGGCGAGGGCCTTCACAATGGAACACACCCTTATTGATAGCTATAGGAGAGGGCCTTCGCATACAATCATAACACACACAATGAATCTGTAGCCTGATTAATTTCATTTTATAGCGCAAGAGTCATCATGCACCAAGTTATAAATGACAAGAATTTCTCCACTATCTTATAATGTCAACTGGTTCCACCATATTGGTAGGAGAGATCGGCAACAATTTCGGTTAAGATCTTCTATGGTGATATTTTGGTTTATTCTTGCTTCGAGATATTGTATAAAAATGACAACATCGTAGAGGCATCGATATTCCTCATTTCACTATAATTAGTTAAATGCAACCTACTTGCAATTAAATCCTAAGGATATGCGACTCCCTAACACCGTGCAACATGCAAAGCATGGTAGCAGATTGTAAATGCAATTTATATGAAGCACTAATCTAACTGTTTCTGGTACTTTTCTTTGTTGACTTAATGTAATAAAGCCGGAAATCAATCCTAATCTACATGTGACCTAACATGCATTAGATTACTTCACTATCAATAATTTGATGGTGCGATGTTAATTCCTACATGCAAAAATGATTATGTAATGTAACATGAACATTTGCTTGAAAATTGTTTGATCACCCACTTTGGTGGGATATCACGAAAGAAGTGATGATGTCACTTTTGGGTGCATCTCTCCGCAAATTGTTACACCTGGAACAACAAAATCTCTTTTGTACGCATTAATGTAAAATGAATCTTTTAAGACCGTTAATATATTTTTTACATTATATTTTTACATTGAAAGTGCAATAATCAAGCCAAAACGTATAGTAGTTCTTATTATCATGACCCTTAAAATTTTGGCCACATTTCTGCATGTCCTTTTCATTAGTAATGTGATCCATAAAATTCTTTATCTTTGTTAGTAACACGTAGCAATACAACTATGAACATTATCAGAAGTAAAATAGGAAAGAAAAAAGTGGGGAATTTGAATGAAAAGTATCGGTATCATATGCAATCAGAACTTGTGAGATTATGTCGATTTTCTACATTTTTGTCTTGCATTTTCAACCAAAAAGAGAGGTTTGATTTAGACATACTCCTGCCAAAAGGGAATATATTTTTGGGTGATTCAAAGTTGAAATACATTTTTCGTTTTGATTGTGGACAAAAGACATCACTTATTGAACTTATTTTGAAGGATGATTTCATTTCTTTTCTTTTTGGCTCATCCGTGAACGTGAATTTAGTACCTATGAAAATAATAAAAGTACCAAGGAATATGGTCCAGTCTATTTAAGACCATGTCATGGCAAGGTTTTCTGTTGAACCTTTGTTTTCTAATTTTAGCGGGTAAAAATCACTCGAAGGACAAAGGTGATATTCATTTCTGTCTTAACGTCCTTTTCGGGTCATTTGGAAGGCCATGTCCTTTTCCCGTTGCTTTATTTTTTGCTTTTCTAAACTTTGTTTACTTTAGACAAATCAGCACGTTTTTACATGGGAATCCACTGGGAGGGGAAGTTGGAAGTCTATGTGAATCCAGCAACAGACCTTTCAGAGAAGACTTTTGCTGAATCCCTATTCCCACCACCAATAAACTCTCTCCTATGCTAAAAGTACAAAATCGAGTGGCATCAAATCCTCAGCCTCACAAGCAATTTTGCAGGTCTTTTCACAAGGCCTTTGTGTGGGTCTTTGATAAGCTGGCTGGGCAATTGGAGACATTTTGATTTTCCCTTAAAATTGAAGTTAGACTAGACTGTGGTGAAAGTAAAAACAAGGCTCCCGGATATAACGATGAAGATTCCCAGGTCATAATGCGGGCGACTCCATAATTGGTAATCCAAATCTTTGGTTATTGTCAATTAATTGTGTGCTTGGGTTGACAGGGATGGGGACCGCCGCCCCTTAGGGCCTCTTGGTTTTTCAGTCTGACTTTTATCAAATATATATCATAATTATGAAATCATCATGTAAAAATTTTATATTCCACTCTTAGAGCTAGGTTGTGACATCTCTGAATTAACTTACTGAACTACTGTCTGCTTTGACCTGTCTCATATGTGTGCTTTGACCTTTCAGGATGTCACTTATTCTAGAAGTGCTCTTATCTTAGTACGCTTAATTTTGGAGTTCCAAAACTAAACATTACCACTACGCAAAAGGTATTTTTGTGACTTGATTATAATTTTCACATATATATACCATAATCACTCCTCCTATATTCATTGCATGTTTTAGTTCATTCCTACCCCATTTGCCATCCTAAGAGCAGCTCCTTATCCAAGCCCTCTATCTCCATTGTCCACTCCAGACCAAATCATTACATAGGCATTGGAGTTTACTTCATGTCGCCTCCCCTAAGCTATGTTTCTACATTCTCCACCTAATCTTCCATCATTGTAGATTTTACGCCTGACATTCATTTGTTGGATGTATGCCTTAAAGCTACTATGTAATAGTTACATGTTAGGGATTTCATTTGTATTATCATTATTATTAGTTAATTAATGACAATGACATATTCATTCATTTGTCCAATTATTTTATATTTATGAATGATTCCATAAGATCGGTTGCAACTAGACCTATTCTTGAGACGTCAAGAATATATGTGACAAGTTCATAGTTAGGCTGAATCTTTAAACCGTTCTTGGTCAATGGATTATTGAGTGGATATTTATAATCCTATTGAGACCGGTGTGTTCTTAACTTCACCATTAAGTATTGGATACTTAAGGGAATGATGAGTTGCATGTCATTGGGTATTATGATGCCTGAGTTAGAACGCAGGTGTTTGTATTAAACAAGTTCACTGAATGTAACACATATGGAACGATTAGCAACATGGAAACTTTTAGCGTGGTCAATGTTTAATTGTTCATCCTTTGGTCTTGTGTAAATAATTTTAAACCTGAGGCATAGTGTTAACTTGTGTGTAGAACAGCTATGGTTCATAAGTACACATAATGCCGGGTCGTTGATCCGTTTTTATACCTGATAGTCATAGTTTGTTCATATACAAAGTTGCACGTGTACGCAATATGGAATCTATTTCCTTGTTACATTCAAGGTATAATAATAATGTCCTATGCGATCTAATTATGACACTGCATTGAAATCCTCGGCCGGGGTTGTAATCGAGAATAAATTGTTTATGTCTTGAATAAAATGCATGTCAATTAGATTTGTGCATATGATCAAATTGGTGACTTGACAAATATTCCATTGTTTTTATTCAATTGGGACATAGTAAGACAGAATGATTGAATTACACTATAATCAAAGCTGACAACTTCATTATGTTCTTAAAATATTCACACTATCTAGGTAGCCATGACATATTGTTAGATGTCAATCATGGCTTGTAGGACCCAAAGATTAATCAGGATAATTAATTCTTTTGGGAGTACTAATGTGTTAGTACAAGTCTTACTACTAGCTTAGTGATGAACCTAGGGATATCACACACCATAAACAATTAGGATAATGTGGAACAAGAGAGAAATAATATTGCAAACGTATTTGCAATTACTGTAATCGAATTGAGTCGATTTAAAATTAAATTAAATTAGATTTAATTTAATTTGTATTATAGTCACGAGTCTACTTGCATATGATGCACACACATGCCCAAAATGAATATATGTTAATGTATTCCAAATGTACATATAAAGATTATGTCTTTTTATTTTTATTTTTAAAGGAGATTGATTCATTATTTATTTATTCATTTAATTAATTAATGTGCAAATGGTCAGCAATTATTGCTGACCATTTGCAACGCCCATGATATGTGCATTTCCTTTTAATTAATTTTAAAAAAAATTATTTGTAAAGCTTCGTGCACATGCACGGAGCATTGTGCATGAATGGTCAGCGTCATGCATGATGGTCAACAACGGTTGCTGACCATTCATGCACGATCGTGCATGATTAGCGACCGTTGTTGATTTGTGAAATTTTTTTAAAGAAATGCCGCAAAAAGGTTGCAAAAATAGAGAGAAAAAGGGCATGTGTTTTGTGTCTTTAGAGACACGAGAAAGAAAAGGGATTCTCTCTCGTTCGGGCCATGACTAAAAACATCAAGGATATGGCGGCTTATCTCCACAAGATTGCTAGCACGATCATAGTGGTGATTATCCAAAAGTTCTCTCTTCCATTCGATGTCCATTGTTGGTGTGTCTGAACTAGAGGTCCGACGTTTGTGGGATTCGAACTGAAGAACATTCGAACTAATTCGTTTAAAGTGCACTTCGAGAGGTAATTCGTTTAATTCCCTTTTTATATTCAGATTTTTTATTAAAACGCACGAACAACACCTTCAGAGAATCATGTATAGAAATATATCATCTTTGTTACCGTTGTGTTTTATTAATTTTTACCTATACATGATTCATGAAACCCCAACATCATTATCGCATCAATAATGCACTTTTATTCCATCTTCTTTCGATGTTCATTTTTTACACAAAAGTTAGGGTCCGAGTCATTTAATGTACGAGGTGTTGACGCCTTAATTTTTATTTAGGTTAAGTTTTTATTTTCTTTATTTTATCTTTTTTAGATAATAAATAAACAAATAACAAAAAACAAAAAACAAAAAGCAGCCCCCCTCCTTTTTTTTCCTCTCCCTCGCGCGGGCCCCCCCACAGCCCAACCCGCGCGACCTTCTTCTTCCCCCCATCTTCTTCTTCCTTCTTCTTTCTTCTTCTTCCTCGCTCCTCCCTTTCTCTGCCTCTGTATTTCACGCGCGTCAACACCGACGCGCGAGGGACAGCCTACGGCCAAGGAGGGTAGGCCGACATCGCACAAAGATGACAGATCTCAGGCGCCATTAATGGCTGCCTTCAATGCCGAGCACGCCTCGCTGGATAAGCTCAGATGGGACGCCGGTCCAGCAGAGAAAAATCGGTCGGCAAGCCGAAGGCCGGCGATTGAGGCCCTCCGGCGACCAGACTCCCCCTCGCCTATAAATAGGCCTCTCCCGACAACGGCAAAGGGACGCCGAGAACGACACGAGACAGCGAGCTCCGAGATTCATCCCACTAAGAGACTTCGGGGGAGGAGTTGAAGAGCGAGCAAGAGAGAAATCGGGCCGCGAGCTCGGTTGACCTCCCACTGAGAGACTTCGGGGGAGGCCGCCGGCGAGCGAGTCCGAATAGGTCAGATCCGGCCGGTGGAGGCTCGGATCTGGCCGGAGAGAGAGAGAAGCGAGGTCGGAGGAGGTGCAGAGGTTCTGGATTCGCGAAGAGGGGCGGAAGAAGGTCCCACCCCGACGCCGCTGCTGTGCAAAATCCCGCCGTGCCGCCGAGCGCCTCCGCCGCTGCTGCCTTCGATCTCGGCATTGTTGCCGTTGCCATCCCCGTTCGAGAGAAGGTAAAAAAGCATTGCCGCCGTTCCGTTGCCGTCGCCGTCGTCGCCTTCGTCGTCGCCGCTAAACACCTCGGTTCCCTCCCCTCGGCGCCGCGGATTCGCAAACCCTAGGGTTTGCGGTTTTCCGGGTCATCGAGTCAGATCCGAGTCTCGGAACCGGGTAGGGTTTCGCGAGATTCGGGGCGGCGGGAATCGGGTCGCGATCCGGGTCGGAGCCGGGTAGGGTTCGCGGGAGTTGGGTCGCGGAGCGGGTATTCGGGTCGGGTCGTCGGGCCGGGCCGGGCGTCCCAAAACGCCCGGCCATGGCGTTGTTTTATATATAAAAAAAAAAAAATGAAAAAAATCTGAGTCGGGCCCGCAACGCGGGCCCGTCCGCGTGCGGGTTGCCGACCCGGGTCGGACCCAACCCGCGAGCCCGACCCGGTCGGCTTTTCTTTTATTTAAAAAAAAATATTTTAATAAATAAATAAAAATAAATATTTTATTTTCAAAAAAAAAAATCAAAAAATGATTTATTTTCGAAAAATATTTAAAAATATTTAAAAAATATTTTATTTTCCGAAAAATCAAAAAAATCAAAAAATATCATATTTTCCTAAAAAAGCCAAAAAAAAGTCAGAAAAAGCCAAAAAAAATGATTTATATTTTCAGAAAAAATCAAAAATCCAAAAAATGCTTTTTATGTCAAAAAAAATGAGAAAAAGACCCAAAAAATGTTTTCCCTCCACAAAATGCATGGAAAACCCCTCAAAAATCCAAAAAACCTTAGAGTTTAAACAAGATTAGGTACCGAAAGGGCATTAGTCGTGTAATCAAGTCCCCGATCCTAATTTCTCTGGTTGCGCAGGAGCGAGTATTTCTCCCGATACTTTGCTTTGGGTTTCTAATCGACCCACCTCAAATCGATTAGTGGCGACTCCGTTTTAAAATTAACTTACAGGTTAAAAACTTGGACCATTAAGTCGTGAATTGGTGGACTTGGGAGAGTCCGGGCATAACTAATTTTAGCCGAGCCATTAGCCTCCTTAGGCGCTCGTACCCAATTGTGGGCGCCGAAAAAAGGGAGGTCGCGACAGCTTGGCGACTCATTGGGAAAATTTGAAGACTTAGGCCATTTTATTTTGTTTAAGCACTTTACTAACTTGTTTTTTTCTTATGCAGGTCAATAGCCTAAATGTTTATTTTAATTTTGGTTAAAATAGACTGTTATAAATTATTGTGCATGATTTACTTGTTTTAGCACTACACATGGCACACACAACCCGGCCGCCGGACTCAGGCCGCCATAGGATTTCTAGGATGGTGTTAAGAAAGATACGACCTCGAACGCGAGACTGCGATGTAGAGGTTGCCTTTCTTTTCCCCGAATTTCTCAACCGAGGTTAGGAGGATATGCTGCTAACGCGAGACTGCGATGAGCAGATACCCTTTTAATTTCAACAAACATTCTCAGTTAGAAATCTAGCCACACGTCCCATCTGTATGTTCCTGTGCTTGCCATTTTCTTTAAAAGCAAAGTAATTTATATACTTTTACTCAGTCTTTTCTGGCTCATGGCAAAATAGGGTCAGATTGTGTATTTCCCTTTCTTATATGCGATGGGAAGATTCGATATCCAGTTCATTCCTACCCCAAAGGAAGAGCTTCTTAGATGGTGGAAGTAGTTAGATCAGCTCGGCCAAGAGTGCGTCAAAGCAAAAATCGGTCATCTCCTCCCATTGCTCCAAATCAATATCCACTCTGGGGTCATGCAAGCACTACCGCATTTCTGGTGCCCTGAAGCATCTACCTTCATGTTCGGCAAATTTGAACTGACTCCGACTTTAGAAGAGTATAGTCTCGCCATAGGAATGCCTCTGGGAAGCGAGCTTGCCAAGCCACCAATCGGCATTGACCATGTGGTTAGTCTATCACGGTTTCTAAAAAGTCATTTGGTAAGAGAAATTGTTCAAGCCAACAACAATGCTTTTCCGCTATCATCTTCAACTGAATGCTTTGAAAAACAATCAATGACCCAAAAAGCCAAGATCTTCCTCTTAGCATTCTTTGGATTTATTATCTTTCCCCATTGAAAGAATGCTATAAATCCTTCAATCACATGGGTGATAAATCAAGTCATTTTTGGAGCAGGATATGTGAACATGGTTTTAGCCAAAACGTTTTTATCCCTTAATCGTTTTAA
Organism: Eucalyptus microcorys; assembly: GCA_014182515.1. Lineage (NCBI taxonomy): Eukaryota > Viridiplantae > Streptophyta > Magnoliopsida > Myrtales > Myrtaceae > Eucalyptus > Eucalyptus microcorys. The sequence continues at coordinate 40,265,903 of CM024564.1, forward strand.
AGAAAAAAAAGAAAAAATCATGAGGGTCGCCCCAGAAATTTTACAAATGTGGTTCTTTTCCCATATCAAAGGATTTGGGCACCTCATGCAAATATTTGAAATCAATGAATTCAAACACCCATTGCAAAAGTTTCAAAGCTTGGAAAAATACTCTCCCAACGAGGAATATTCTCGATGGATTAACTTATTAAGAAACCCTGTCCCCGAGACATTCCTATGGCGAGCTAAGTGGTTCATGGCAGGAGAGGTGCACTTTGCGCTTGATTATTACAACCCCATCCCATTGCTGGGCCTCTCCGGAGCTACCTCATATTATCCATATAGGGTGGCTCGTCAATACAGGGTCCTCCAAGAAATCCCGCCATCGCTCAAATCAGGATTGTTCCGAATCCTTTTCACCCATACAGACTACAACTACTTGGAGGAGATCCGCATAATTCAGAATGCATGGAGTAGATGTCACAATGAAAAGATTGTTATACCCAGAAGGTTGAAGGGACAGGAAAAAGCTCATCATGCATCCACATTCTACATCCTCAACCATGTAATTCCCGATGAGCTGCAACCAGTAATCCCTGATGTAGCTGATAAACTTACCCTACAAGGGCGAATCGAATCTCTTGAAAAGAGTTTGGAGACAAGCAGGAGACACGTATCGAAGCTAGTACGAAGAAGCAAGCAGCTTCACAAGACTGGAGCTTCCCATCGCATATAAAAATGGGCAGCGGGACTTTTGATGTAAATAATGTGAATATCTAGAGTCGTTCTGACTTGTGTAAAGAGCCCCTTTGGCATTGTATAAATCTCCTGTTAATAAATAAGGATGACTCGACCCTTGCCATGAGCCGTTTTCCATGTGTTTCCTTCGTTTACGTTTTCTCCACTTTCTGTGCTACAGGTAATCACATCATAGTCATATTCGCCAAATTCAAAAGCTAGAATGGCTGAAGAAAATGTACCAAGCCGTGTTGAGATTATGGAAAGTGAAATGAAGCAGGTCTTCAATGTGCTTCAACAACTCTCAAAGCAGATAGATTCCATCCAAGGCAAATTGGCTCTCGCCCCAACCTCAATCGAAGTATTGTTACCGCAATCGTCTATCCGAGGTGATCAAGGAAGAGATACCGATGATAACATGCCCGAATTGGAGGATGATACGCACCAAATCATAGTTGAGAAAGCAAAGCCCAACAGTTTGTCTAAGACTGAACATGACAAACGCCTTGAGAAACTTGAAGAAAGGCTAAAACAATTGCAGGGCCTTCAAGATTCTACTCCAACAGACCTCTCCATCTACTCTAAGGTCAAAATGCCAGAAAAATTCAAAATGCCTGAGTTTGAGAAGTACGATGGCACAACCTGCCCAAGGGCTCACTTGCAAATGTATTTGGTTCGAATGACCCAGTACGTTAATAATGTACCTTTAATGATCCAGTTGTTCCAGTCAAGCCTGGTAGGTCCCGCCCTGAGGTGGTACATCAAAAAGAACATAAACCTCATCGAGACATGGAGTGAAGCAAGTGAGGCATTCCTCAAGCAAGTACAAATTCATAATGGACATTACCCCTTCTCGTGAGGATCTCGATCGCACGGAAAAGAAAAAGCAGGAATCTTTCAAAGAATATGCTATTAGATGGAGGAATCTCGCCGCCCAGATCAGTCCTGAGCCAACTGACTTTGAATTGAGAAAAATGTTCATCAAAACCCTCCCCTATGAATACCGCAATCGGATGGTGACTACGATCGCTGAATCATTCAATCAACTCATTCCAAAGGGGAGAGCAGATTGAGATAGGTTTAAGGGACGGCTGGTTCACCGAGCCTGCACTGTCGGCGAAGGCTCAACATGAAAAAGATAAAGAACCCTTGATTGATGTCAATGCCACCTACACCGCAAACACCAGTCACCTCCCGACCGTTCAGACAAGCACAGGCCAACAACAGACTAATAGCCGTCCACCCCAACGCTATAACAACCGAAGACAATTTACTCCTCTTCCTGGATCTCCCTCCCAGGTTTTGGCAATCCTCCAAAACAAGAGCCTCCTTTCAACTGAGCCAAGACGACCCAACGCTGAAAACTTCTCCAGCTATGACCCATCAAAAAAATGTGACTATCACATGGGAGAAGTAGGCCATTCAACTGATGAGTGTTTCGTCCTTAAGCATCGGATCCAGAACCTGCTGGATACTAAGGCCTTCTCATTCCAAACTGCAAAGCCAAATGTCCAAAGCAATCCGCTCCCTGATCATGCTGACAAAGTAAACATGATATTCAGTTTTGAAGCCGGTCAAATCAGAAATGTCAATGCACATATTGTTGACATCTATCGAGGGCTAGTAGAAACCGGGTATTATCCGGGTGATGAAATACCACCCTTTGCAAAAATGGAGGAAAGGGTATTAAGAATGATAGAGGCCGAAATAATCGTGTACACTGGCCACGCCAGCATAGTTTCTACCATATCGCAAGTCCTCATCAACTGGGAGGAAGAATTTGCCGCGCTAAATGCGGAAAAGGAGAAGAAGGATTCCACCTCACCTGAGAGCGTCTTTGAAAGGAAGGGAGCCATTGTTCAACCATCAACAACAAAAACAGCTATAGTCATCGAGATCCCCAGCCTTACAAATACGAATACAACAATGCGGTACCATGGTCTTATGACCTTGATGTTGGTTTAGTCACGAGATATGGGCGAACCTATGCTCAAGCAAATACTCAGTCTGCTAAGCCCGTCACTGACGAAGAAGCCAAGGAGTTTTTGGCCGTAGTTAAGGCCAGCGAATATAATGTGGTGGAACAAGATTCGAAAATCACCAGCCACGAGATCTCTCTCGCTGGAATTGCTTCGAGCATCCGTCAAGCACCGAAATCCCTCATGAAAGTATTAAGTGAAGTACATGTCCCCGAAACGATTGAGCATGACAAACTTGAGGAATTTGTCGGTACCATCCTTCTAAAGGATCAAATGGCATTTTCGATGAAGAAATTCTGAGGAGGGTAGAGGACACACCAAGGGCCTCTACATATCGATCAAGTGCAACGCATCTCATGTCGCTCGAGTACGATTGACAATGGATCTGCTCTTAACATATGTCCACTAGCGACATTCTCGTCGCCTTAAAATAGAAAGATCATGGATCCAGTACCCAAGACTTCGTTCGAGCATTCGATGGAACAAAGAAGGAAACAAAGGGAGAGATCGAGCTCGACATTCAAATTGGTCCAACCATATTCAAAATTTTGTTCCGGTGATGGATATCCCCACTTTGCGTTCAATTTCCTCTTAGGGCGCCCATGGATCCACGTTGTAGGAGCAGTACCTTCGAGCCTTCACCAAAGTGTAAAGTTCGTGGTTGGAGAAAAACTGATCACTGTTCGAGGAGAAGAAGATCACCGCATCTACCACAAGACGGCCATCCCTTATGTTGAACCTAGTGACAAAAGCGAAGCCAGCTATCAATCGTTCGAGCTCGTGTCTACTATACACGAAACTCGAGGGACTTTGCCCCTCATCCCCGAGATATCAAGCAATGCAATCATGGTAGGAAAAATCATGGTTGGACACGGTTTTCTTCCAGGACAAGGGCTTGGTAGGATAGGCCAGGGCATCCATCAGCCTATTGAAGCCCTGATGAGACCTTATACTATTGGTTTAGGATATTCCCCGGATAGAAAAGCAAAGAAAAAAGTCGGCCTTGTATATCCCCGTCTCGAGGAAACTTTCCCAGCCCACCAGATGATGCATGAGGAAGAGGAAGTGAATACTTCAAAATGGTTCAACCCCGAAAGCGCGAAATTACCCATAATCCAAGAATACACAACTTGGCCCTCACTTATAAAGAAGGAGGGGTCAAATGACATGACCACCATGTTCGGGGACATTTTCATAGGTGCCATTGAGGAGGAGCAGTTAGAAGAGACAGGCGATAACTTCTCGTTTATCCAGCTTCAACACCAAGTCGAAGAATTACGCAAGACTCGTACACCATTTGACAGAAAACTTCGCTCAAGCTACCCGTGCATTCCGCTCTCGTCACAATGAGGAGTTGGTAGTAAATGAAGAAGACCCTACGACACGATCGGCAAGGGGCTCGGCTACCCCCAAATCCTCAAGAAACACCCGCCATATTCACCTCTTCCTAAATCAATGGCCATTATTTTCCCCATCCTCCTAGAGCAGGGGATAATCGGCAGGGAACTGAGCCATCCTACCCCCAAGTACTTCATTGATTACGATCCATCCAAGCAATGTGATTATCATTCGGGGGAATTGGGACACTCGCTAGATGACTGCACCATCCTAAGAAGCAAGGTTCAGGACCTTTTAGATGCTGGGGTATTCACGTTCCGCTCTCCGTGGCTGTGCTTTGGCAAGGATCACCTCCTCGTGGTACCCAGCACCCGTACTATGTTCCCTGTGCATGCTAAGGAAGCGTGTAGAGGAGAGGCAATCATGGACACTTTGGGCCAATCAAGTGGTAAATTTGACTATTACGTCAATTATTCAATTCCCCAAAGTTTCTATGATCGTCATTGCAACATCGTCCCTAATGGATGGGAAGGCATGGATGATCTGAAATCCGCAAGGCGGGAGCACGGGAAGACGTGGCTGGCGACTCATATAAAGACTTCTTCGTGTGCGCTATCAACGAAGGACCGTCGGGGAAATGGGTGCGGACCCGCTCGAGTAGAATCCTTTTTAATTCCTCTCGCATACTCCCTACGTGGGAGCCTGTACATATTTTTTAAAGTCTAGCTTGTTTTGTTTTCAACATCAGTTCCACTTAAGGAACTATTTTTTGAAATCACCCTGTAAATCCGTCTACTAATAAATAAAGTTGAAAAATTTTGAGGGCATGAGGAGACACACCAAACCGGCCCGTTGATGATAGCCAGCCGTCAAATGAAAGAAGAAATCTGAGGCCCGGGTCTCCTCATGTTTCCTTATCCTAAATCTTCAAGAACAATTTATCACATTTTCAAAAGAAAAAAGCATGCATGCTACTAACCTTATTTGTTCCCTTAGCCTATCTACTCTATGACACAGGAATAATCTAGCGGCAGGCGAGGGTATGGGAACGGTCCAGACCAACACCGTAAGTAGCCATGATAGCAATTCTGATGACTCAGATGATGATTTTGATGATTCCGACGAAATTCAACGGAATTGGAAGCGCCACGAAGAAGCGAGGCCCCCTACTACTGAAGACACCGTCATTGTCAATTTAGGCAGCATAGAAGGTCCAAGGGAGATAAAAATTGGCGCGAACCTTCCTAAAGAAGAAGCTGCAAGCTTAATTGCCCTCCTAAAGAGATATCAAGACATGTTCGCATGGTCATATGCCGATATGCCAGGCCTCGATCCAATGATCGTGGAGCATAGCTTGCCAACCAACCCCGATGTAGCCCCCAAGAAGCGCGGCTAAGAAGAACTAAGCCTGAGTTGTCAAAAAGATTGAAGAAGAAGTAATGAAGCTCCTAGAAGTAGGCTTCCTCGAAGTCTCGCAATATCCTAGTTGGGTAGCAAACGTTGTACCGGTGAAGAAGAAAGATGGTCGAATCTGAATTTGTGTCAACTACCGTGATTTGAACAAAGCAAACCCAAAGGATGATTTCCCACTACCTCACATAGACGTTCTTGTGGATAGTATTGCTGGATTTAAACTTTTCTCTTTCATGGATGGATTCTCGGGATACAACCAAATAAAAATGAAGGAGGAAGACAAGGAGAAGACTGCATTCATTACTCCATGGGGAACTTTTCACTATAAGGTCATGCCTTTTGGCCTGAAAAACGCTGGAGCAACTTACCAACGTGCCATGGTCACCATTTTTCATGACATGATGCACAAAGAAATTGAAGTATATGTCAATGACATGATCGCCAAAACCAGACATGGAGAGGACCATGTGAAGACCCTGGAGAAATTATTCGATCGGCTTCGCCGCCTTCAAGTTGCGCTTGAACCCAGCACAATGTGTGTTTGGGGCAACTTCCGGCAAATTACTTGGGTTCATTGTGAGTTGTAAAGGGATAGAAGTAGACCCGTCAAAAACCAAGGCGATATTTGAGATGTCTCCTCCCTCGACTGTAAAAGAAGTCCGGGGCCTCCTGGGAAGATTAAATTACATTGCGCGATTCATTTCCTAGCTTTCTGAAACTGCAAAACCTTTCTTTAAACTTCTCAGGAAGAGTGCACAAATCAAATGGGATGACGACCGCCGACCGGCGTTTGAAAATCTAAAACAAGATTCGATGAAGCCCCCGGTTTTAGTACCCCCGAGTCCAAGGCACCCTTTGACCCTCTACCTTACTATCAACAGTGAATCCCTAGGTGCAATGTTGGCACAGAAAGGGCCCCATGATGGAAAGGAGCGAGCCATTTACTATTTGAGTAAAAAGTTCACCACGTCGAATAAAACTACTCCAAATCAAAAAAACATGCGCTGCATTGGTATGGGTGTTGCACAGACTCCGGTAGTATACCTTGCATTACCAAACATTCCTTGTAACTGAGAGTGACCCAATCAAGTATTTGCTCGGTTGCCCGGCCTTAGTGGGAAAATTGGCCAAATGGCAAATCTTGATCTCAGAATTCGACATCCAGGTGATGTCGCAAAAATCAGTTAAAGGTCGGGTGATTGCTGATATGTTAGCAGATTTCCCTAAAGAAGTACGTGAGAATCATTCCCCAGACAATCGAATTTCAACAGTAGAAGAGGACACATGGACTATGTTCTTTGATGGAGCTGTAAATTTGTCAGGTTCAGGCACCGGGGCAATTTTGATATCCCCAAATGGGCAACATTATCCTGTGGCTGCAAAATTGATGTTTCCATGCACCAACAATATAGCCGAATATGAAGCATGCATCCTCGGCCTACAAGCAGCTATTGGAATGGAAGTGTCAAAACTCAAAGTATTCGGTGACTCCGCCTTAATTATCCTCCGACGTGGGCGAGTGGAAGACGAGAGACGCCAAACTAGTGCCTTATCACAACTACTTGGAAGAATTGGTAGGGGAATTCCAGGACGTCTCGTTTGAATACCTACCTAGAATTCATAACCGCTTTGCGACGCACTAGCAACACTATCATCTATGTTACAAGTAACGAAAGGGTTAGAAGTAGAGCCTTTGAAGATTGAAGTCCTAACAAGACAGCCCACCGTATGACTATAATCGAAGAACCCGACAGAAACCCCGGTATTACGACATCATGAGATACATCCGAAAGCGAGAATTCCCTAAAGAAAGCACTCCCCGATCGAAAATACCTAATGAAAATGGCTTCGAGGTTCTTCGTTAGCGGTGAAAATTTGTACAAAAATCATATAACTCAGTCCTGCTAAGGTGTGTGGATGCAAATGAAGCCACACGAATAATGCAAGAAATACATGGGGGAGTATGTGGCCCTCACATGAATGGACGTATGTTGGCCAAAAAAATAATGAGATTGGGTTATTACTGGTTCCCTTTAGAGAGTGATTGTGCTCAACATGTGAGAAGCTGTCATCGTTGTCAGATTCACGGGGACAAGATAAATGTCCCTCCAACCGAATTGCATCGCTTATCGAGCCATGGCCATTCTCAATGTGGGGCATCGATGTAATTGGCCCAATCAATCCGAAGGCGTCAAATGGGCAACGGTTCATTTTGGTCGCGATCGACTACTTCTCAAAATGGATCGAGGCCGCATCCTATGCAAGCGTAACTGTACGAAACGTTATGAAGTTCATCAGACGTGACATAATCGCCCGTTATGGCGTACCGGAAGCTATCGTCACCGACAATGGGTCAAACCTGAACAATAAGTTGATTGATCAATTGTTTTCTGAGTTCAAAATCTAACATCTGAACTCATCCCCTTATCGTCCACAAATGAATAGAGCCGTGGAAACCGCCAACAAGAACATCAAGAGAATCCTATCCAAGACAGCTGAAAACTACCGCGACTGGCATGAGAGGTTACCCTTTGCACTAATAGCATATCGAACTTCGATTCGAACTTCCACTAGGGCAACACCTTTTTCCCTGGTTTACGGCATGGAGGCGGTTTTACCTATAGAAGTAGAAATCCCTTCCCTGCGAATTTTATCCCAGGCAAGGTTGTCCAAGGAAGAATGGACACAACAAAGGCTTGAGCAACTGAATATGATTGACGAAAAACGACTGAAAGCCCTCTATCATGGTCAGTGTTACCAGCAGAGGGTAGCTCGATCGTTCAATCAAAAGGTGCGACCCAAGCACTTCGAGGTAAATGAGCTAGTCTTGAGAAAGACGCTGCCAATCTTTCCAGAACCCGGAGGCAAGTTCGCCCCAAATTACAAGGGTCCTTATGTAATAAAGAAGATACTCCCCGGAGGAGCCTTGATCCTAACTGAGATGGATGGGCGAGAATTCTCTAAACCGGTTAATTCCGATGCTGTAAAAAAGTACTACCCTTGAAAGATGCTCATTGTCCGGCCTTGCCAAGCACTTCTCTATCAGAATGAAAATGCCTATGCACCTTTATATATGAGTGATGTATTTACACCATCATAAAAATCCGTTTGAATGATCCAACAAAGAAGAATGAATGATAATCACCAGCATTTAAGGAAGTGTCGAAAATCAAGTAGCAAACTCGATGGCATAACTTGAGCAAATCGACATTACCTAGGCAGGCGCGTGAGAGTAATCCATGTCAATTTTGCCTAGCTCAGTGTAAAAGACCCGTCATTCAGGAACCAGCCTGGTTAGAAGGAACCTTCTGTCTCAATCAACAATCTTAGAATCTGAAAGCCTCACTTCTTGTTCCAGACACATGCTTTTGCAAGAAAAAGAAAATTCCACAGAAAGGAGGCGTTGAAGATGAATCAATGACCATCAATCATGCATACATGGCCGCGAATGAGGAAGGCCAATTGAAAGAAATGTCGAACTGTGTCAAGACGAAAAGGCTGTCATCAACATTAAGAGATCCCTAGAAGTCAGCAAATATAAACTCTGGGGAAGGGTAATTTGGTATCGTTTCCAATACTCCCACTATTTGAACTCACTTTTGACATATTTTCTCCTATTCATAGGAAGCATAGGGTTCAAGAAATAAGTTTAATGGTTAAATTGGACAAATCAAGTGACTCATATCGATTTACCTAACTTGGTATAAAAGGACGTGTCGTCCAAGAGCCGGTTCGGTTAAATAAAAAAGGCAGCGCCCTACGGACACCATTGGCACCTCTAGCCGAGTGGTACCCGGGAAGAAGCGAAATGGTCCGAAGTTGGGGGTTCGAATCCCCGACACGGCAGTTAGCCGCTTGGTAGAAAAAAAGAAAAGAAAACTAATAAAAAATTTTGCTTCTCTTGCACTTGCAAATTACGAGAGAGCAGGTGACCTATCGGAGTGAAAAGTGCAGGGCTTCGTGTCCCACTCGCACTTCAGGTTCATCCAACCATTTGCAAACCAATGAAGGATAATGTTGTATCGCTCCCAGTTGTCCGACTCCTGAGAGAGTTCGTGACTAACACGTTCCCTTTTGTCTTTGCGGGATCACTTGGCCGTTAAAGATACGAATAACAAATCAAGGAAAGACATGTCAAACTCGATAAGCTCTCCTAAATGAAATGGCGTCCCGAGGGCAAAAACAGAGATGCCCGATCAGATCCCCAACCCCGGCTGATCCTTCATGTGTCATTTCCCTACTCAATAGGAACAATCCATTGACACCCATTTGTGAATAACCCTTTTTGATGCTCAAAATTTAATACATTTGGAAACACCATTTTGTTAACCCTTAAAGCTGCCAACAAGGTCTTTTTGAACAAAAACCATTCATTTGTTTTAAGAGTACAAACTCCATCATATTCAAAATGTTGCATGTCATTTCCAGATGAATTCTGCATGATGATTTTTGTCTGTCTAAATCACTGATTCCATTAAGGATTATTAGAATAGACAGCTAAATGAAGAATACCAGATTAATCGAGCATGCTGGATGAGGCGCGTCAGAATGATGAAAGGCAAGCCATATCCTCACACAGTCTTCCAACTATACACTTGTGAGATGAGTGCAGAAAATTCCATGACTACAGGGTAAAGAGTTCTCTCACGAATGGTACGATGACCAAAATAGTGGGAGGCATTCCATTGCTCACTTTGAGCCCCATACACTGGCCAAATTTCTGTCTTACCCCTCCCCCGGTCGAAGAACCACCTCACACTAGGGCAAGTTGAAGGCAAGTTAGCATCACGAAGTGAGAAAAGGGATAGAAATTCTCTTGCTTGCACTTGCATCAATCTTTGAGTGTCTTTATTGCATATGAACACTCACGTTAATTTAAGTGCCCTAGAGTCATGAAGAGCAATTCTTTCTTTACGCACTTGTATCCATTGTACGACCCAATTGAGTCTGTAAATTCACCCTCACATGGAGGCAAAGCAGAAGCTGCTGCCACTCGAGCGGCATAATCAGAAGCGCCGGCAAAAGATGAAGGCTCAATAGTCTAACAAAGGCGTTTGCTTGAACTTGTCAAGATCAGCTCTCAAGCAACAAGAGCAAAATAGGGGCATAAAAAAAGCAGTGTACCTGGTAAAAGCAAGGTCAATGCCCGTAGATAAAAAAAAAAAAAAAAACAAAAGCAAAAACTATGGACATAAAAAAGCAGTGTGCCTGGTAAAAGCAAGGCCGATGCCCCAAACAAAAATGCAGCCATCTGTATTCCCAAGAGAAGTTGCTGTTGTGGTTCAATTGACAGAGCCTTCATCTGACTGTGAGATGAAAGACCGATGACAAATGTCAAGGCAATTACCAGCTCTTACCCTTTTACACATAAGTCAAGCCTACATTGTGTCCCATTGTAAAAGTCTCTTCAGACTAGGGGCACTTCAATTAACGTAGGATTTCATATGTTTATAAACATCACTCGAAGAAGTACGAGCAAGATTATTCTATCTCTTTTCGCAGGACTCTTGACTTGCAAACCCGGAGATGATCGTACAACATCCTTCCCACAAAGCCATGATCTTATTGGTCCCCTTTGATAAGCCATTGACCAAGCCTTCGTCACAATTCCAACAAAGACCTCTCACATTGGTAAAGTCGTATCATTTGCGAGAATACTCGGACCCCGTTGACATGATGACAAAGTGAGACAATGTGGTCCTTATAAATCCCGTATCAATGGTCGGGATAAAACAGCCTTTTCCATGAGAGCGAGTGAAAAGTCCTTTCAAACTGAAAGTCCCTCGTCTGGCATGCTCAAGACATCTACATTCTAAATGAAAGTTGTCTTTCAAAATCTTCCCCAATGGAATTCAAATGGTACAAAATTGACGAGATCATCATGCATAAGTCACATTTAAAATTTTCGAATTTACAGCATATACAATCTTTGTGTACATGTGTGCATATTGTGTAAATAGCGAACACACTTTTAGAGATCAAAGATATTGCCATAAAAGCATGTCTCCATCCTTACTCCCAAAGCTTTATGTTTGATAATCTTTGAGTACCCACCACTGTCTAGGTACACCCTCTTACCGATACTCGCCTTTGTTCAAGTTGTCCCCAAGTATTGATATCTGCGATTGTCCAAACATTCCCCTGTTTTTTAGTGTCTGCCGCTACTCAAGTGCTCCCTCTGTTGACATTCGATCTATTCATGTTGTCTTTAAAGTTTTGATATTTGCAACTGTCCAAGTATCCCTTTGTCTTTGAGTATCAACCCTCATTCAGGTACTCCTTTTCTATGACATTCGACCTGCTTGCGTGGTCTTCAAAATTATGTCATTGAATGCTAGCAGCCACTCAAGTATTCCACCACATTATGCGCCCGCGATCACCCGGAATGCTTTCTTACACTTGGACCAGTTGAGTGGTCCATCATCATATCATTAAATATTTGTGTTCATCCAAATATTCCTCCACTTTGTACACCTGTGTGCTTGTGGCCATCCAGGTAAGCCTTGTGCTACATTCAAAATTCTCAATTTTTAGAAGGTGGGAGACCTTCACGAATATCTCAGGTATATCCTTAATATTCCACATACCAGGAGGTGAGAGACCTTCACGAATATCTCAGGTACGCCTTTGATTTTTCCTTCAGAGTTTTGTACTTGTGATAATTCAAAGTACCTATTCAATACTTGTAGGCATTTAGGTACCCCTCCGATACCTATAAACGTCCAGGTATCCTCTAAGAGTTTGTACTTGAGATCATCCAAGTACCCTTTCGACTCCTGCAAAGGCCCAAATATCCTCCAAGTTAGTACTTGTGAATATCCAGGTACTATTTGATATGCCTGTGAATGTCCAGGTATCTTCCAGAATCGATGCCCTGAGAAAGGTCGGCACATCCTCCCGAGAAAGGTCGAGTTCCTACTGGTGTCTTCGACAAAAGTCAGACACCCCACAAATCGATGCCCTGATAAAGGTCGGCGCATCCTCCCGAGAAAGGTCGGGTTCCTACTGGTGTCTTCGACAAAAGTCAGACACCCCACAAATCGATGCCCTGAGAAAGGTCGGCGCATCCTCCCGAGAAAGGTCGGGTTCCTACTGGTGTCTTCGACATAAGTCAGACACTCCACAAATCGATGCCCTGAGAAAGGTCGGCGCATCCTCTCGAGAAAGGTCGAGTTCCTACCAGTGTCTTTGACGTGTCAAACGCCCCCACAAAACAGATGCCCCGAGAAAGGTCGGCGCATCCTCCCGAAAAAGGTCGGGTACCAACTGGTGTTTTTGACAAAGATCAGACACCCTCACAAAACAGATGCCTTGAGAAAGGTCGGCGCATCTCCCGTCAAGGCGACTGAAGAAAGGTTCGGGTCCTAGACAAACTATTGATTGTTTTAACAGGCGACCGAAGAATGGTTCGAGTCCTGGAGAAGCAATTTCCCGTCACGACAACCGAAGAATGGTTCGGGTCCGAGACAAACCACTGATTTCTCCAACAGGCGACCGAAGAATGGTTCGGGTCCTGGAGGAGCAATTTCCTGTCAAGGTGACCGAAAACAGGCGACCGAAGAATGGTTCGAGTCCTAGAAAAGCAACCTCCTCATATCACCAGGTAAGATGACGCCTTGATACTTGCCAAAACTCGGGGCTCACACCCTACCTCACTCACTCCCGGTAAGTAACTCCAGGTATCTTCTTATCTGTCTTAGTATATGTAAAGTTATATTGCTCTTTTTCTGCATAAAATAATAAGTCCCAAATAAAATATAATATGCTACGCATGCATGGATAAAATTTAGGCATCGGTTGTCTTTGAATGCAACCTCTGCGAGCTCACCTTCAAAGAGGGGCAGCTGTTGACGCCTTAATTTTTATTTAGGTTAAGTTTTTATTTTCTTTATTTTATCTTTTTTAGATAATAAATAAACAAATAACAAAAAACAAAAAAAAAAAGCAGCCCCCTCCTTTTTTTTTCTCTCCCTCGCGCGAGCCCCCACAGCCCAACCCGCGCGACCTTCTTCTTCCCCCCATCTTCTTCTTCCTTCTTCTTTCTTCTTCTTCCTCGCTCCTCCCTTTCTCCGCCTCTGTATTTCACGCGCGTCAACGCCGATGCGCGAGGGACAGCCTACGGCCAAGGAGGGTAGGCCGACGTCGCCCGGAGATGACAAATCTCAGGCGCCATTAATGGCTGCCTTCAATGCCAAGCACGCCTCGCTGGATAAGCTCGGATGGGACGCCGGTCCAGCCGAGAAAAATCGGTCGGCAAGCCGAAGGCCGGCGATTGAGGCCCTCCATCGACTGGACTCCCCTTCGCCTATAAATAGGCCTCTCCCGACAACGGCAAAGGGACGTCGAGAACGACACGAGACAGCGAGCTCCGAGATTCTTCCCACTGAGAGACTTCGGGGGAGGAGTCGAAGAGCGAGCGAGAGAGAAATCGGGCCGCGAGCTCGGCCGACCTCCCACTAAGAGACTTTGGGGGAGGCCGCCGGCGAGCGAGTCCGAATAGGTCAGATCCGGCCGGTGGAGGCTCGGATCTGGCCGGAGAGAGAGAGAAGCGAGGTCGGAGGAGGTGCAGAGGTTCTGGATTCGCGAAGAGGGGCGGAAGAAGGTCCCACCCCCGACGCCGCTGCTGTGCAAAATCCCGCCGTGCCGCCGAGCGCCTCCGCCGCTGCTGCCTTCGATCTGGCATTGTTGCCGTTGCCATCCCCGTTCGAGAAAAGGTAAAAAAAGCGTCGCCGTTACCGTTGCCGTCGCCGTTGTCGCCTTCGTCGTCGCCGCCAAACACCTCGGTTCTCCCCCTCGGCGCCACGGATTCGCAAACCCTAGGGTTTGCGGTTTTCCGGGTCGTCGAGTCGGATCCGGTCTCGGAACCGGGTAGGGTTTCGCGAGATTCGGGCGGCGGGAATCGGGTCGCGATCCGGGTCGGAGCCGGGTAGGGTTCGCGGGGAGTTGGGTCGCGGAGCGGGTATTCGGGCCGGGTCGTCGGGCCGGGCCGGGCGTCCCAAAACGCCCGGCCATGGCGACGTTTTATATATAAAAAAAAAAAATGAAAAAAATCTCGAGTCGGGCCCGCGTGTGGGTTGCCGACCCGGGATGGACCCAACCCGCGAGCCCGACCCGGTCGGCTTTTCTTATATTTAAAAAAATATTTTAATAAATAAAAAAAAAAATATTTTATTTTAAAAAAATAAAAAAAAATGATTTATTTTCGAAAAATATTAAAAAATATTAAAAAATATTTTATTTTCCGAAAAATCAAAAAAATCAAAAAATATCATATTTTCCTAAAAAGCCAAAAAAAGTCAGAAAAAGCCAAAAAAAAATGATTTATATTTTCAGAAAAAATCAAAAATCCAAAAAATGCTTTTTATGTCAAAAAAAAATGAGAAAAAGACCCAAAAAAATGTTTTCCCTCCACAAAATGCATGGAAAACCCCTCAAAAATCCAAAAACCTTAGAGTTTAAACAAGATTAGGTACTGAAAGGGCATTAGTGATTAACTAGTGTAATCAAGTCCCCGATCCTAATTTCTCTGGTTGCGCAGGAGCGAGTATTTCTCCCGATACTTTGCTTTGGGTTTCTAATCGACCCACCTCAAATCGATTAGTGGCAACTCCGTTTTAAAATTAACTTACAGGTTAAAAACTTGGACCATTAAGTCGTGAATTGGTGGACTTGGGAGAGTCCGGGCATAACTAATTTTAGCCGAGCCATTAGCCTCCTTAGGCGCTCGTACCCGATTGCGGGCGCCGAAAAAAGGGAGGTCGCGACACGAGGCACGAGAAGTTCGAATTGTCATTGTAGCTACTATGATGGATCTTAGGATCGTCTCATATGGCAAGTGACAATTCCCTAGATTGTTTAACAGAAGTTCGAATTGCCTTTAAAAGTATTTGCTTTTGAGACAGGTATGCACTTATTTTTAGCATCGTAGAAAGATTATTTGTTAACAAAATATTAATTAGCTATTTGTGTTAAAAACAACCATGGGTGTTAAAGTGACATTCTCCTCATCTTAAAAGGATCTTACCTTAGTTCTCTTTTAGCCGTTCTTATATACTAAAAGCAAAAGCTCAAGCTACTCAAACTTATCCCAATTCCAACTTTAACCGAATTGAATATATAGAGTGCTTCTTTTCAAATATGATTCACAGTTCTCTTTCCTTCGTACCAAGTCAATCATCAGAAATATGTAATGAGCTTACATAGCAAACTAAAAGGGAATGGATTGAGATGCATAAAAAAGTATAAAGCAATGGAAATTAATTTTTATTTTCTAAAGCAATCTTATAATGCTACAACTTAAACCGACTAGTCAGTTTTATTGGTTAATTAAAAAAATTCAAACCGTTATTTAATACATGGAAATCTAATCTTTATAAATAGCTATACAACCCATGGGCATTAGACTAGTAAATCATAACTTATTGTTGGATAGTCTTGAGTCTCTCCCACTCAAAAACTAGCTTAAAAGATAAGGTTTTCCATCATACTTATAATCTGACCACCAGCCCTTTCTACAATCAATATAGGATAAATCCCAACAATCTACCCCTCATAGATTAATTCCGCAACTAACTTGACTCCAAATATTTCACGAAATTTATCTATGGTGGGAGCAAAGGGCGAGACTGAACATGTGAGGGCTTAGAGTAAGTCTCCGCTCGTTAGACGAAATTGTTTAACTTTACTATTTTCTCTTAGAGAGAATATGAGGGAGATATCGGGATTATTGGGGGTATAGAGGCGTTTATAGTTCTCTCTTTCATCGTATTTTGAGAGGCAAATCTTTGCAGTTATTGTTCGCCCATGAATGCAGGCCATCGATCAAATCACATAAATTTCTTGTGTTGTCTTTTGGCTCTCCATTCTACTTTTTAGGCTTTTTGATGGCACAAGGTTGAGACTCTGTTTGCTGATGGTCATGTTAGGAAGTTCAAATTTTTATTTCTCCCGAGTTAACATTCTTTTCCTGAAGAAAAATAATTTGATGGAATATGGCATAGCGCGTAATTGGTACGTTTCTTTTTTCTTACACATAAATTCATGTGGTTGTTATGTCGACTTCAATATTATCTACCTGTTGAGCCGCCATGGCCAGTGGATCCTCTTCACAATGGGCATGGTGATTGGTAAACCCTGGACATAAACAATAACACAAATTATCACATAGAGAATGGCTTCCAGCCAAATATTGTTCATCACAGGCCCACCAATATGGAAGAGTCCTTCCCATCATATACTAATACTCTCCGATGTCTTTGGGAAGCTCCCATGTGGGATTCCCATAGGAAATTGCGAAAATTGCTAATCAAATGTATCTGTCTCATTCTCAACCTAACTCTGATGTATTTCATTTCAATAATTTTGCTAATTAAATGTATCCATCTTGTTCTCAACCTAACTTTGATGTATTTCTTTTCAATAATTTTGCTTATTAAATGTATACGTCTCGTTCTCAACCTAACTTTGATGTATTTCTTTTCAATAATTTTGCTTATTAAATGTATCCGTCTCATTCTCGACCTAACTCTGATGTATTTCTTATCAATAATTTTGCTAATTAAATGTATCCATCTCATTCTCAACCTAACTCTCACGTGTTTCATTTCAATATTTTATCTTCTACAGATGGCATTTTATCATAAAATGAGTCATGAAATAGTTTTTTAAACGTGTACCTGATGCGAGTATTTTTTTTCCCGGTTTTGATATTTTAAGTAGTCATCTTTTGGTTAAGAATGGTATGAGGGAGCAGGTGCATGTTTACATCATTTTGTCAAGACGTGAATACTTATATTTTCTTCCTCTAAATTTGGTTGCATTCATCATGTGCATTTACCTGCTAGATTTGAAAATTTTCGTCTCTCTTTTATTTATTTATTTTTTTAATTTTCTTTAAAATGAAATGCTTAGGGGGGCTAAACATTTGCGCTCAGTTATTTTATAGATGATGTGAAAGGAAGATCCCAGCCCATGAGCTTGGTAAAAACAAGTAGTGTTGTTCAACATGAGTGCTTTAGCGTTTCTGTAGAAGCAAATAACCCTATCTGGAGTGACTATTTATGTTTTTGGCCCCGTAAATTGAACGAACATATAAGTTTCTGACAGGATATTATCCATAAATTCTTATATATGACTTCGAATCAAAATTAAATATATTCTAATATGCCTTGAAGCCTCAAAAACTTTGCAAAATTCAAAGAAATAAAGAATATGCTAGGAGTGGATTTGAGACGACACGGACTTTCAGTGAAATTTTATTGAACTAAAACAAATGACCTACATTCGTGGAGGTCATGTTTGCTCAACGACTAGAGTTGAATATAAATTGCTAATGGAGATGAGTAGAGTGCAGAGAAAAAGTAAAAAGCTTACAAAGCACGACTGGAAAACTTTTACAGACAAAGATTAGCACCGAAAATGGTAAACCTAATCTAATTCGAAATTAAAATTCAAACTTAGGCAAAATCTAAAATAAATTGATCCACTATATATGATCTTCTCATCTTCATATTCTTCAAAGTCAAATCCAATGTGCCGTTGTGATTTTTCCAATGTCTTGATGATTCCCCTCTTTTCCTGGACCCTTTTTGTGTCTTTCAATGGCCATTCTGTTATGAGTTTTGGTTATTCTCAGCATGAATCTATAACTGTTTTGACTTGCGCTCTACTCTAGGGTGATTTGTAACTACTTCTGATCCCTTATTGATGGATTATCTTTGATTCAATCTTCAACTTCGGTGCATAAATTGAGTCAAGCTATCATCGCCCATCTCATGCTGTCCATTGGAAACTCATGAGCAATGAGCTAATCATTCATCCCGTCGATGGCCCTTGTGATTCAACTGTATTGCCATGGCCTTCATGATATGATCTTAGCAGACATTCCATTGATAAGGCTTTGTGGATTAAGTGTATTGTCATGACCTGGTTTTGACAATTAGTTTCTTTACGTTTAGGTCCAAATGTTTTACCTGTGTAAATTTTAACAATTCGGTTGGACTTAGATTTATGATCTAAAGATTGCCAAATTTTTTTCATGTTGAGACATTTTGCAAGTGTCATAATACCGTTGAAAAGCTCTTGTCTCGTAGTTGGTTCAGTTTAGATATTTGGGTTTTGATTTTACCAATGTTTTCCTACAAAAGGGGGCTATGTTTGTTGGAGACGAAAGAGGGGTGTTGGGCGAGAGATGCCTTTTTGGATAGCTTACGGTAAACCTCAGTGCTCAAGAAGTTTCAGGGTGAGATGAGCTAATTCAAGGAAATTATACTAGCAAAGAACATTCAGGATGGGTTCGTTATCTATCTTTGTATTTATATATAAAAGTGGGTAAAATTCGTATGAGGCTCACTCATGTGGCATATTTATGTGCAAGTTTTTATGTAGTAATTTGCTTTTGATAGTCAATGCAGCAAACCTCTAAGCTAGCAGATATCTAATCTTAGCAAATATCTAATTCACCGTCTCTAATTCATATGTATATTGTGATAATAAATTGCTATCTTTTTAAAAGAAATAATATATATATATATATATATATATATATTGTTTATGGCTATGTGGGTTCTATCTTGAAAACCTACACAAAATTGGATGAATGATGAAAGATATATGGCGGGTATAGTTCAATGTGCGTCACATTTTATGCGAACGGAGTCCTATATCTGATTTTGTAGTTCAGACGAATAAAGTCGTTCATTTAGTACTATGAATATTAAGGGTACTCTTCATATATAGATTGTTTTGAGTATGAAACCATTCATCTCGATAGCATCTATAAAGGAAAATTAAATGTTCAAAATATAATATCCGACGATTGCCTATATTTTGCTAATATAAAAATATTGTTGGATTTCTAAGGGGGTGCAACAAATTCCTATATCTGAGTTGTAAAAAGAAAATTTTAATGTGCATATTTTGGTCAAAACAAGTTATTTTTGGTAAAAAATTAACAATATTCCATTACTAGCCCAAGACTGATGGGTTACAAAATGGTTCGATGTCTAAACATAAAATCAACCAAAGAGGATGAGGGGATTAATAATCTAGTTCATTAGGAGAGAACCGGCTCGGTGTGCCTTAGCAACCCAATCAACGGCTCGATTATATTCTCTCGGTTCAAAGCATAGTTTAATTTCTTTAAGTTGGCCCAGCAAACTAATGTAGTCATGGATGATAGATCGTGCGGCCTAAGGTGCTTCGGCCCAGCCTAGGATGCATTCCACCGTTGATAAGCTATGGGACAATAGGACCATGCTTAGATCACTTGATAGGTGCATGCACAAATTAGTTGGAAGACTGCCTTCAGCTCGTTCACTTCATGCATCCCTTTTCTCTTTCCACCAGTTCATTGCCTCACAAATAGCTAGGGTTTCGGCCACGAGCGTGGATGGGAATCCGTTTCGCAAATCCGTCGAGAAGGACTCCATCTCTGTTTCTGCTCACCCCTGCTACCGATGCCTCCAGATTTGAGTTGTTCCATGCATTGTCCACATAGATTTTGTAGAGGAATTGGTTTGTCGAGCCACCTCCCGTTGTTGCTAAAGACCTCCCCTCTACTCGCGCTGCAGCCGAGGATCTCTCGTCTGCTCAATTAGTGTTGTTCCTCCCCTGTTGCGCTTGTAATTGTGTTGAATATATGGTTCTTCAATTATCAAGCTTGGTTTGGGGTCTTTTGCTTGAAGATCCAGTTTTTCCGAGCCTTCCATACCCTCCAAATAGCTTCGGCGAACTCAACTTTGGCTTGTAGGTTTTTCCTTACAGTAAGATTCTCCCATACCCATTTATCTATTCGATTATTAATATCTAGAGAAGTGTTGGCCACGATTCTCTAATCCGACCATACCGTCTTTGTCTAAGGACGGTGGACAAAAAGAGCACTCTTTCTTAGGTAAAATCTTCCTTTTGTAAGTAAAGCATTATTACATGCACTTCCTATGAAAAATCTGACCTTGGGGTAGGTTTTGAGTTTCCCAATTTCTGTCCATAGTTTTTGAGGAGACTAGTATGATGAGGATGGTTGATTTATCATTTGGAGTCTTTCGGAGTCTTGAAGTTTGTTGTACCAGCTCTTTACCATGTAGGCATCTAAATGATTCATTGTCCATATCATCTTGTCTGGCCCAGGTGTTAGGCTTAGAGGCATAGCTGCAACTTCCTCAGCAATTCTTTCTTTGTAAGTCTCCTGTAGTAGTTGAAAATTCCATTCCCGTTTAGTTTGATTGATAAATTCTGCTACTAGCTGATTGTTGGACCGCCTATCTTGCGTGAAATTGGCTATCTATCCTCTCTAATTCTAATCTTATTGTCATCCACAGCCTCCCATTTTACTTCTTGCTCAATTGTATCTCTTCCCATTAGGAAGTTTGCCACCCCCACGAAGGTCGGGGGCCTTTTTTCGCTGTCCAAAAATCGCCTCTAGGAAAGCAAATACCTCTCAACAAACTACTCCATATGATTGTTTCGTCTTGTATAAATCTCCAAGCTTGTCTCTCCAACAGTGCTTTATTGAAATCAACTAAGTCTTTGAAGTCTAACCCCCTACAATCTTCCCCTTTTTTTTTTTTTTAAATATCCCATCTTTTCCAATGGATACCCTTTCCCACAGCAATTTGTTTCCACTAGAAAGATGGTATTCTCTTTTCAATAGCTTTACAAATTGATATAGGAATTTCGAAAATCAACAAGGCAAATTGAGGTAATGTTTGGACTACTGTCTTGATCAGTATTTCTTTTCCTACCTTATGCATCAGCTTTTCTTTCCACCCTTCTTATTTCCTCTCAGCTCTTGCTAGAATCCAGGAAAACATTTGATTCTTTGTTTGTCCCTAATCTGAAGGTACTCCTAGATATTTACCTGTTTTTTCAATGATTGGCACCCTTAATTCAGCTGCTATGTTCTGTTTTAATCCTTGAAGGCAATTTCTTTCAAAGAAAACTTCGAACTTGTAGAAATTAATGGACTATCCCAACGCAAAGCAATACTGATTCAAAGTATTTGCTCAATTCTGAGCCTCAATACTTGTACCATCTAGGAAAAAATATGGAATCATCTGTGAATAAGAGGTGTGATGGTGTTGGGCAATGTGTGTTCAGCTGAATGCCCTTTAAGCTTCCATCTCTTATAGCTTTTAATAATAAAGAGGATAGGACATTTGCCACAAAATGAATAGATAGGAAGAAAGTGGATCGCCTTGTCTAATCCCTCTAGTTGGTTTGAAATAATCACACAACTCCCCATTTACTTGGATACTAAAGGATACCAAGGAAATACAAGTTTTAACCAAGGTAACTCATTTCACACAAAATCCCATTTTCAACATACGATCACATAGGAAGTCCCATTCAACCCTATCATAGACCTTTTGCATATCCAATTTTAGGATCGCTTGAAATTTATGCTTTCTTTTTATGACTCTAAACTTATGTAGCATTCCTGGACAATGAAAATATTAGCATGAATTTGTTGGCCTCTGACAAAGGCGCTTTGTTCCTAGGATATAATCTCTGGGAGCCGGGGGTTTAATCTATCGGCCATTACCTTTGCGATGATTTTATAATTGAAAATGCAGAGACTAATAGGCTTATACTAAGTAATGCTTTCTGGGTTTGAAACTTTTGGGATGAGAGTAAGATGAGTCCTATTAAGTTCAGCATCAAGTATATCTTGGCTGAAGAAATTATCTACAATGTTGAATATATCTTCATGAATTTCTAACCAGTTACTTTGGTAGAATAATCCATTGAGTCCATCTGGTCTCAGTGCCTTTGTTGCGCCCATTTGAAAAATTGCAAGTTTCAATTCTTTCCCTATAATAGGCCCCTGTTAAAGCTTCATTCATCATTAGAGCAATCACTTCTTGATATTGGTCTACCACCGGCTGATATTCTCTATTCCCCACCATAGTATATAGAACCTAGTAGAAGCTTGATATGTGTTGCTTAAGAATCAAGGGGTCCTGACTCCAATTGTGATTATCAATTTATAGCATAGAGTTTTTATTTCGTTGTCTCC
The DNA here is from genome assembly GCA_014182515.1 of Eucalyptus microcorys. NCBI lineage: Eukaryota > Viridiplantae > Streptophyta > Magnoliopsida > Myrtales > Myrtaceae > Eucalyptus > Eucalyptus microcorys. Next base: position 40,288,364 of record CM024564.1, read on the forward strand.
TTTGTATTGTGGTTACATGGAAGTATTGCGTTTTTTTATCCCCCCCATTTGATCTAATTAATCTTGGATCTCATGCCAAGTACATTTCTTCTTGTCTCCCTAGGCTTTTGATATGTTGGACTATTTGGCGATATTCCTCCTAGTTTTGACTTCCTTCAGCCCTATTCATTAACTCGGTCATTCTTCCCTATAGAGAGAGGATTTCATGGGATGCGTTTATGAATTTTTTGTTGCTCTATCACCTTATTTCTTCATTTACCTTCCTTGTTTTGCCCACAATATCCAGCTGATAGCCTTCCTCATCTCTCCAAGCTCTCTGGACCACTTTTTGACATTCTCAATTTTCTACCTAGAAAGCTTCAAATCTAAACATCCTCTTTTTCCTCACCCCCAACTTAATATGTTTGTAGAAAAATCTGAACTAATTGTTGGACATGCATATGCCTCCGCATTAGGGAATGAGACTCTCCAATCAAAGTTTCAAAGAGCCCTATCAAGTCTCTTTTAACAAGTTCTGCGCCTTTTTGGTTATTAGTCCATGTGTAAGTACATCCATTGCTCTCTATATCCATTAATGAACAATAATTCAGAAAATTTCAAACGCAACCATTCTATAATGATCTAGTTAACATTTTCTAACTTTTTCTCACTTATATAGAACTTCATTGAGATCTCCAATACATAGCCATGGGAGACAATTTGAGACATAGATAGACCACAAAGTTTTCCATAATTTTAACATTTCTTGGTAATTAGTAGATGCATGAATGAAAGAGATATTCATATGACTCTGCTGTTTAGATCCTTAATCTAACATCAATGAGTTCTTCAGCACTTGTTTCCAAATTCACCTGAAGCTCCTCATCCCACATAAAAGCCAATCCACTCCCAATTCCAACTGGATTAATTATAATAGCATATTTAAACTAAAGATATTTTCTAACTCTTTTGATGACATTTTCCTCATTCTTAGTTTCCATAAGAAAGACCAAATTGGGCATTTCTCGAGTTACTAAGGCTCGAAGATGCTGGTCTATCAAGGGATTGCCCAACCCTTGACAATTCCAGCTCAACAACTTCTTGTATCCCCTAATGGCTTATTAGGGCTAGCCACTAAAGCCCGTTCATTTACCCCTTTCAACACCTAGCTTGGGGTATCTAGTAGATTCTTTTCATCCGGCAAATTCTCTAATATCCCTCTCTTCTCATATGGAGCGAAATATTTTTGTTTTTTTGCTGCTGGTTTTTTAAGTCCTATCTTCTCTTTCTTTGATGTCCCTACACTTTTATAAATTTTTGTTAAAGGAAGAGATGGTACTTGATTTGCTATGTTATTTTCCCTTTATACTGGGCTGCATCTTCGTCCATTTTTTCATCATATACTGTCACATTGGCTACTGAGTTGTGAACCATTATAGCATTATTCAGCCCTGTTTGATCTTTTTGCAGGTCCATATCTTCCGGAGCGATAGGTGTTGCTAGTACCATTTCCTCTTCCTCAAGGTTTGGATCTATTTTCCCATAAAAAGTCTTCCAACACATTCTATACTCTTTCACTTCAGCCTTCAACAATGAACCATACCTACCAAGTTTGTTTTGAGCTAATCTTGTCTCCTCATAAAAATATTTTTGGACAAAAGTTGGCATAATGTCCCATACAACCACATGAATAGTAGAAATGAGGTAACCTCTCATATTTAAAATCAATCCACCACTTTCTACATCTCAACTCAATTATCATTCCTATTTTCAGTGGGCAAGTTAGGTCTAGCTGAACTTTTACTCTCCCATTTTTTCGTGAACTATTGTTCTTGCCTTTATTCCGACCTCCTCTACTTTTCCCAGCTTCAAGGCAATGTTTCATACAACATTTTTATGTGGATTCTATTATGAAAGTCAATATGTAGCTAAACTAATGATCAACATTGATGGCTGGTATAATTCCATCTTTTTCACAATTAACATGAACAAAGTATTATATCTGGTATAATATCGATTACAATATTTGTTCACTAGCATAAAGTCCTATATTTGGTGTAATTTGCATCACTGGTATTCTTCATATGTAGGTCTTATCTATTATTGAGTTCTTTGTCTCAAAAGCACCTACATAAACAATGAGTTATGAAATAGTTTTTTAATCACGTACTAGACACCCATTAATTGATTTGATATTTTGAGACCTAGGTTTTAGTTAAGAATGATATCAGAGAGTATATGCATGTTTACCTTGTTTTGTCAAGATGTGAACATATATGTTTTCCTCGCCAGCTCTAACTTTGGTTGCATTGATTAAATGCAGTCACTTGCCAAATTTGAAAATTTTCTTTTATCTCTTTTATTTTATTTCATTTCAGAATAAAGATGAGCTAACCAAGCCAAGCTATATCAAATATACATGGCGGCTTCTCCTCTGACATCCTAGATTTTCGACTCTACTTTCAATTTAGTAAATCGGGCATTTCATCAATGCGCCTATAGTGCTATTCTCAGAGCTGATCACTCGTGAGATAACTAGACTATTATGGAAGCCATTAAGGATTTTAAGGCAAATAGACTTGAGGATTTGACTAGGAATTGGCTACTCGACCGTACTCATCTGCCGAGAACATTACGGCACAGATATAAATCGATTAGAGATCAGAGATAGGTCGATTCGACTGAGATGAGTGGTTAAACGTAAGTGATCCCACTAAATTGCAAAATTCTCAATGATCGGCACTAGTTTGATTTTTTTGTCGTTTTGGTACCCTATGTCCGTATTTGAAATCTCGGGATTTTCATGACCATCGAGAGTCACCAATGTGTCGAAGAGATTCATAGTAGCTCGAAGAAAATCGACCATGGGTTATTTGCTCTAAAAAGTTCTGAAAGCTAACCGATAACTTATGTCACGCTAAAAACGCACTGGAGTGAAATTAACCGCGAATTTGAATCCGATTTCAAAAATTGAAGGTTCTGTCATGTTACAATAAATTCTAGGAACGTCGACTCAGTTTTAGAAGATTTTTCTGCAACCCGAGACTTTTTGGGAAAAAGTCATCTTAGGGCCATTTTTGTCCAAAAAAAGTTAGGGACCGTTTTTGATCGCGCAATTGGAAAGCAAGTGGGACCAATTGGTGAGGAATAATATCAATTTTATCATTAAGGTGTCAGATGATTTTATTGAAGCCGAATGGCGTTGAATTAAGAAGGATTAAGTGTCCAATTGGAGGGAAAATGCTTTAAATTCGTAGCTCCCCCTTGCCTAACCATTTTGGACCATTTCAAGGTGGTGAGAGGAGCCTTGTTGGCTAAATTGAGGCTAAAGAAGCCAGCCTTGGCTGAGATTGAGTCAAGGGGACAAGATGGGAGAAAACAAGAGCCAAAGTGGCCCCTTTGCCCCTCCTTACCCCTACCGTCGGTCAGCCCCTTCTCATATTCTTCATTGTGCTTTGCAAGCTTCTAAAAACCTGCAGAAGAACCAGCAAGCCGTCAAAGGAGCCGCACGATGCCGCCGCACACCACCGTGGCCGTTCCTCACCCCCACGCCAGCCCAACACTGCTCCGCCTTTACCGTGCGTGCCTCCGCCTCCCTCTCGCCCTCACGCTATTCCAGCCACTATTTTGTGCCTTGTGGAGCTCAACCGGAGCCGTCCCGCCTCCGTTTAGCTACCATGAGTTGTCGTCGTTGGCCACCGAACACCCTAGCCATATCCACCGGTTTTGCTTCGCCATAGCTAGCTTTTCTTTTTGTTTTAGCCCAAAACAGAAGCTGGAATTGTGGGTTTTCCAACAGCTTGTTGGCCCGTTTTGGCCCGCTTTCTGGCCCCGGAAGTTAGGCCTACTTTGGAGAGAGTTGTCCCCTGTTGCGTCCCCGACATTTTGAACCAATCAAATCACCAATCAAGTGAGTTTAACTCACTAATCCTTGATTAGTAGGTTAATTATGCTTAGGAATGTATTAGATTAGACAAAGATGGATTATGTGGTTAGATTAGATTAAATTAGTGAATTTAATTAGTTACCGATGCATGTTAGGTGGATAGTTAGTGTAATTAAAGCCTAGACAAGCTCTAGTATTTTACTAGAGTAGTTTAGTAATTTTCCGGGCCCGTCTCGGCTTCCAATTAGGCATTTTTAGGCCTAAGTTGATTTATTGGCATTTATTTATTTATTTCCATAATTATTTAATTAATTAAGTATTTTCCAGAAATTCAACCGGGATGGTCGGTGACCGGAATTTCGTATTGATTTCAGTGGTGCTTTCTGTTTATTTAATTGAGCACTATTTTATTAAAATTGAGTGAATTGGTGATTATATGGGGATTTATCCCAAAATTGGATAGTGTCGGTATTCAATTGGAAATTGATCGTGAAAGGTTATGAGTGGACCTAGAAAAAAACCGCCGAAATATGGTTGTACCAATTGAGCTGAGATTCGCCACCGAATTAGGATCGGTCGTGTCCATTGGGCTATTATTTGCCACCTGTTAGAGGTCGTGCCCATTAGGCTATGATCCCCCACTTGATAAAGGTCGTGCCCATCGGGCCGAGATCTGCCACCTATTAAAGGTTGCGCCCATTGGGCTATGATTACCATCTAAAGATAAGTTGTGTCCTTTGAACCGAGATTTATAGCCAATAATTTGGTAGGCTATGCTTGTTGAGCCGTGAGTAAGAATTGTGATTGAATGATTGAAATAATCTAGGAGTGGTCTTGTTGACATGTAATCGACTGAGTCGACTAATCGATGATCCAATCTGATTTGATTCGGTGTTATGGCTATCAGTATTTATGAATTGAACTGACTTGCAGGGAAAGACTGAGGCCAAGGTAAGTCCTCTGACTCGTGTTATGATTAGGTAGCCCTTAGGGCGTATTGGCTTCTTAATCGGATCTTAGGAGGTAGAACTTGCTGAGACGTAGTCTCACCCCGTTATGGGATAACATTTTAGGCCCGTAGATGATAGCACCTCCAACTCCTCCCGAGCATTTTGGTATACCAAAAGATATTAGAGAAATATGTTATCATATTCTGATACACCCTCACCTTGAAGGTTTGGAGTATGTAATGGTGAAATCCATCATCTGGGTTGACGTGGGTGGACCCAAAAATGTGCCTCATAAGTACTGATTATGGTATCATTACTATCATGATGGGCGAAGGGAAGGTCCTATGCTAGAATCTGATGTACCTCAGTACGTTTTGGAGGTTGTGCTCGGGAATGGTATAGCAGATCCTAAGAGTGGATTAGTGGTGGATTCTAAGGATTCTAAGCTTGAGGACGATTCTGACTCTCTGATGTACTCAGCCGAGGGCGCCAATTGGAGCAATGAAGAAGGAGAGATTGCCGAGGAAGAGGAGGATCCGGAGGAGGATTAAAACCCCGCCCCTATCCTTAGACTTGTTTTGTGAACGTGTGGTCTAGGATTTGGTTTAATAGTTAACCTTATATATATTTGCATTATGGTTTGCAATATATATTAGTGTGGTTGTTTTTGAAAGGTGAAAAATGTCGGCCCTGCTTTCCTATCCCATTGTTTTATTATTTGGGGATTTTCATCTGCTTCCGCATGCGTATATTAAAATGAATGGGTCGGCGATGCGTCCTGGGACATCGCTATTATATCGACAAAGTAGGGAAGGGCACGGGTCCAAAGGATCGGGACATGACATCTCCACCTCTATTCTTCCCTAGGAAACCGCTCTAACTTTTTTAACCAGTTAACTTGGGAAGATTAGAATTGGAAACTCTTGCCTGAAGGTATTTCCTTAAATCCCACAAAACAAGATTCCTTGAATATGAAGCAAGAAAAAGCGACATAAGGAAACGAATAATTCTAGAGCAAATAAATTACCGAAACATAGATAATCATAAGTAGATAATCACATATTTAGGATAGAATGATGGGGGATTACACCCTTTGGCCAAAAACTTATTTTGTTGACTCGAATACTTCTATAGTTCCGGTCTGCGCAGCATGTTTCGGTTGAAAGTATGTATTTATGATATATACGTTGATTAAAAGTCTTTAGTGATGGAAAATGACGATTATAGACGTTCTATCTTAACTTCTTTCTTTCCAGAGATTCCGCTTGTTATGAAGTTGATTTTATTTGCAGATGATGACTAAAGGATAGCAGCCGATAATTGAGTCGCTATCCTACAAATAATGTACTTGAGCAACTTTGACCTTAGTATATCACAGGCACACCAATGTGGAGGAGTCCTTCACGTCGTACGCTACAGTTCTCCGTTGTTTCTGGGCGGCTCTCGTATGGGAATGCCATGAGAAATTGTGAAAATTTTCTAATTAAGTTCATCTGTCTTATTCTCAGCATAACTATGATGTGTTTCATTCCAATATTTTATCTTCTTTGTTGGCATTTTATTGTTTACTTATTGACCCTAACTTCTCCGGAATCTTTAAAGCAGCTAACAAACTGTTCAGATTTTATGTTTGTTTAACTTTTCGCATCCAAAAAAATGAGTCATGAAGTAGAATTTAGATGCATACCCGACACGATTTTATTTTTTAAGATTTTATTTTTTTCCCATTAACTGATTTTGATATTCTAATTTGCCATCTTTTGGTTAAGAATAATGTTAGGAAGCGGGTGTATGTTTACATCACTTTGTCAAGATGTGAGTTATTTATGTTTTCCTCACTGACTCTTAACTTTGGTTGTGTTGATCAAAAGGAAATGCTTAAGGTGGCTAACTGTGGAATCATACATAACTATCATGTGTAAGTAATAGACAAAAGCACATACAGTTAGCCACCTTAAGCTTGTAGGATTCGCGGAACACCATCACATACAGTTAGTTTTTCATTACTTACACATCGCTTGTAGGATTCCATGAAATTCGTTAGGGCTACTCTTAACTTTGTCTATTACTTACACATGAGATTCGCGGGTCTGGATCGGATGCATGAATTGGGCTTTCTATAACAAACCCCTTCAATAGAATTAAACCCAAACCTCCAAAGACTAACTCTAAACACTTAAACTAAATCAAGCGCAAACTCACTAAAACACAAGTCAAACCTATTTTGTTGTTATAGCTGCATTAATCCCATTTTTACTATAATCGCACTAAGCTCACCTCAAGCACAAAACTTAACCCATTGCCCAAAGTTCATAAATCCTAAGTAAGCCCACCCTTGTTATTTCCTTTTATCAATTTCTACTTCTAATGACTAAATCTACCTTATTTACATTAAAAAAGATAAAACTGTCATGAATCTTTCACTTACAATATAAAGTGAAGGCCCCACTAATTTTTCCCCTATTTTTTTTTACTTTTTTCCATTTAGGATGGTTACCATAACAAGTATTTCGCATATAATAGTAAGGAAAAAAATGCATTCTTTGATATAGTATAAAATTGAAAAATCTCTTCTTCATTATTGAATTTATATCAAAGTATCTATTTTTTTTTCTCTCTTTTATAAAAGCTCACTTTCTCGGTAAAATTTTGTTAATTTCATTAGCTAAAAATATATATGTTTTATTTACTATATCAAAATAATTATCTTTTTTCTTACTATGTCGGTGAGATACTTTATGCAGGGCATGTAAGAGTTTAGAAGAATATCTAATAATACACTAAAAGCAATATGCACAATGAGGTACTTTATCAATCCAAAGTAATGATATTTCACTGGTATTTTTTTAAAAAAAAATATTCATTACTTTATATAATGTTATGATTCAATTAAATTTCACTTGCTTAATAATTTATTTATAAATTTAATCAACAGCATAAAAAAGAACTAGATTTCTTTAAAATTTCTTTTTTGAGAAAAAAATTATGGAAGTAATATCTAATAATAAGAAAAAACATAGACATAGTACTTTTAATACACATGAAAAATTTACAATAAATAAAAAACTAAATATATGAAATTCTTAATTATGGTAGATAGATCTTACATAGATATAGAAAAATCTAAAACAAATGAAAGTAAATAAATTTGAAACCACCTATATGGATTTAGTCGTGAGGTGGTGGAGATAGTATCGTCCTCTTTTTTTATTACTGCTTCCAGCAACCCAGAGCTTTCTTAAGGCGTACCAAGAGCAGCTCAAACGAGACTCCACCGTGAGTTTAGTCGGTCCACCACCACCTGGCCATCACCGAGCACCACCCTTACTAACAAACACCGTCACCGGTCATCGTCCACCGCAGCATTGTCCATCATCGCCGGTCACCGGTCATCCTATATTCACAATCACATAACAACAGAACTATGGAGAACAGGAATTGGAAAAACAAACCGACATGGATATACCATAGGATGGACACTCCGGTCATAGACTCCAGACATTTCCTCTCCGGCAAGCACCACGAAGATACGATCGGAAAATTTGCAAAACAGAGAGTAGAAACCTGAGAAAAATATACACTCAGATTTTCGACAAACGGTGTGTCATTATGATTATCAAATCCAGTTCATGCAGACCGAGTAGTTTTTAGTCTAAAATCCACAATGGGGCAAAAATATCATCACAGATTATCCAGAAACAGCTTCGGTGCATAGTCTCTTAGGTATGAGTAGAATGAACACCAACTCGGCCTCGAACTTTGCCGGAATAGGGTAGACAATGGGGGACGTAATTGCCTGTTTTATCAGCGATTCGGGAGCTGCGACGAACACACGAGTCAAGAATTGGGGCTCCTACGATCGCTCACGAACGAAACTAAGACAAGCAGATGAGGTTCAGACTAGACATGCTTTCTTCGGACCTTCTCGGCCAGAAACAGGGTAAAACAGAGTACGTTCTGTACTCTTCCAAAATCGTTACCTAGCAATGGTGAACGATGATGAGCGACCTCGGAAACGAAGAGCAAGCTTCTAGAATCGATTTCCTACGAATTGTTCCCCTCGAATACTTAAATCTCTCAGTGTATAGTATGCTTTTCTTCCTGGAAAAATCGGTGAAAGGAAGAAAAGGGGAGCAGCGACTGAGGAAATTTGAAGTGGTGAGAGTCGATGAAGTGTGAATTTATGGCTGTCAGCAATGGAGGCCCGTAGCCATTGCCGAGCTTGAAGTACTTGACTGAAGATGATTCAAGATGGAGAGGCTTTCCTTACTTCCTTAAAAGAGACACTTTTTCATTTTGTCTTGTGACGCCAGCCCTCTGCTCACACTTCGGATCTTGAAAAATAGAACTTTAGGAGGATCGACGCTGGGCCTTTTTTTAAGCTCCATGGGCTGCACGTCCTAATGGGCTTAAACGACACCAAAATCGGATAGTGGCCTAACTTATGGGCTTTTTAGTGGTCCACGTAATGCAAGTTGGTCCAAACAATGTAAGATGGACTAAATGGGTGGGCTGGTGCGAATAAGAATTTTCTTTCGTCTTATTTATTTATTTATTTATTTTCCTTTTTTTTTTTTTTGCAATTTTCTATTTTATAGTTTTATTCGAACAAGTTCGTGTCGACAATTGCCTCTCTCTGAAAGGGAACTCAGAGAGCTCCTTTTATAAGTAAAATGTACGTGAATTTCATTGATAGAGTTGAAATAGCGCAAAGGTCAAGAATGCAAAACGATCCAAAGATATACTTGGGAGATTTTAGGATTGCTCTCCCTTTATTTTGAAATTTTAGATTCTTTTATATATATATATATATATTTTTATTTGACTTTGGGCTACAGAGGCGTGCTAGGTGATGGCACCCTCTGCTTTGGATCTTTTACAATGCTCCAGCGACGGCTTGGCAAAGAATCCTCCATGGATACCCAAGACAATTTGGTTTTGGAACCATTGGCGGGCATGTCCCATTCTTTCCTTTGTTGTTCTGATGCGATCCCATAATGATAAGCCAATGAAAAAATTGCAAAAATTTCGGTTTTTGTGTGTTAATTTTGAAGTAATATAAGCAATATTATGAACAATACCTTGGACAGATCATGCATTGAGAGTTGCACACTTCTTTATTTATTGTTCAACACTCCGGATAAACACGTAAAATGTAATTTGCACAGAACCTGAGGGCATTTTTGGCACAAGAAATTTTCTAATTTCCTATTTTTCTTTCCAAAATTCTCAATGAAAATACCTTCGGTAGATATTATGGTTGCTGTGCTTTCAAAATTTGAACCTTAAAACTGAAAAAGGCCGAGATCGACATTATTTTGTACAAGGATGCTTTAAAGAACCTGGCTTTACGTTTATTTGGGCAAATGACACTTATTGTCCATATAATCATGACAACGTGACTTATTTGCCACCACAGAACAGTGTGAGGACTGTAATTATAACCAACATAATATTCAGATTAAAGTTATTTTTGCCAACCTATGTAGGGACCGAAAAAATTCAATTTCCCTGGACAAAAAATGCAAAAGTAATGTGTGGCCACCAAATACAGCTTGATTGTTCATTGTCCCAGACCCATGGGCATCACTATTCCTTTCAATTAAAAAGTAAACACGTAAAATGTATTGCTCAAAGTCAAATCTCCTAATTTGGTGTGGCTTGGCTCCACAAGTTCTGTTATAGTTGTTGGTGAGACAATTTTTATGGAATAAAGTTACTAATTACCGAAAGTAGGATTGACTTGGTAATATATCGGCATGACAAATGATAAAGCTTCCCAAAACAGCCGTACACTCACTGAAGGTTTGCCACTTTGAACTTTTAATTTTTGTTATTCATAAACCTTGTGTTTCAAGCATATTGAGTTTTTATAATTCGAAATATTTTAAATTTCATAGCATACAAATACTGACATGTAAATTCAAATATTATCGTTTCATAATTGAGAAGTAGGAAAAAAAAAAAAGAAGGTCTTCTACTTCCAAAGAGAAAACAAAGGCGCTCAAAGGAAAAGGTGAGTTGAGTAAACGACCTCCCCTTCGCCTGCATCCCCGTTTCATTACTTGACCTAAAAAACAAGAAGTGCGAAAGACCGTAAGACTTTTAAAGTGCAATTTTTGCAGTCATGCCGGAAGGGGAGGTCGATGAAAAGTATCGACCACTACTTGAAGCCATGGTGAAAGCTGATTGGACAACTGTCAAGACAATCCTCCATATAGATGACGAAGCAATGATGGCAAATGTTACGAATGAATCCCTTAACAGATCAACATCAATTGGTCGAGAACCCGTCTCAAGTGCTTGCCCGGGAAATCTAAAGAATATAAAAATTCCATTTTGAGGAGCGCCCTCTACGATGCTGTTCAGAAAGGAAGAATGATGATGGTAACGGTATTGGTAGAAACCGTTGATTCCAAATCTGATATTATGCCCCCTGCCCTGTTACATGCTAACCGGACATTTGGGTAGGATTTCGCACTTACTTATCTTATTTCATTTCCTTGATTGTTTGCTTTAATTAACTCTTTTGTTCTTGTGTCCCCAAAGAAATAAGCTCTGTTTTTTTAGCTCACCAATACTCCGATGTAGCCACGTCCAAGGATTAGAAACAACACAGCCTATTGGGAGACTTGGTAAAGATGAAGTCTTAGAGCAGCTAGAATCAATTTTTGGGAAAATTGTATTTACGAATGTAGTATTTCTTTCACTTCTTTTTTTAGATATGCACAATTCGAGCAACTCTATCCACATGGTATTCACTCTATTTGTTCCTATTTTTAGGTTTCCCCTCATGCTTCTGCAATACATCATTTGACAATTTCAAAGACATGAAGATGGCTCGAGGTCTTTTTGTTAATCTGCTTAATATCTAAATTAAGGGACAAGGACTACATCTACGTATACAGATAAATATCTAAACGATGATGTATGCCACAAACTAATATCTACTATAACATCTGTGAAGTTAGCTGAGAAGTCTTACTCAATGTCACATTGCCAAAGAATAATCCGAAATTATTGGATTTCAAGTTATAGAGGTGGATTGATCCCAGTTTTTTTTCTAGCATATTCAAGCACTATTAAATTTGATTACATGCGCATTCTTCCTTTTAATGAGATTCACATGTATCTTTTTGTTCTCGATCAATTCCTAATTTGCCGACATGATACTTCTTTCCTCTTTGTAGTCGTCCAACCAGCACTTAAGTGGTTCAAGACATCACTTTGGAATCTCGCCACAAAATCAGGTACATGATATTGCCATGGTATCTGCAGAAAAAGACCTTATTTCATCCATGGGTAGAGATCTCTATAAATTAAAGTGTCAATTGATATTTTCAATATATTCCTTTGAGATCATACTTTTTATTAATATGGACTAGCTACCAATTCGTATATTATGATATGACTCGATTCGATTTGATTCAATTCGTAGTCTAAATAATATGTATTTATTAGGTGAATTTGTATAAATTACCAATAGAAAAAAGACCTATTGATTTGTCACTAAATCTACCTATTTTCCATTAAAAAAGGACTTCTTTTTTTCTTATGACATTGTTTGTCATCGATAGATCCATCTCTTCTGCAATGCATGCATTTTAATTTTCAAGCCACATGAAGTTTACTTTCTCGATAAATATCTTAAATCTATAATTTTCTTCTTAACTACTATAAATAGATAAGAACTCGGCACAAATGTAAAAGCCTCTTCAACCTTTTGATTCTTTATCGTGGGAAAACTGTTTAATGTTACGTGCAGCACCTTTCATCAAAAGAATTAGAGAAATGAAGTTGAGGCATGAATGCTCGGTTGAGTTTGTAAACCTCGCTCTTAACGAGAAGAAGAAGGCTATGAGAAACTCAGAAATAGTCAAATTTTTAAAGGATTCAGGCATTGTCCATGACTCTGCATATAGCAGAATCCGTGAAATTGTCGAGTTATGTCTTGACCAATTTCCGGAATTGATGTGGGACTCCCGTTCCCCAGAAGAACTAATGAAAGAAATGGTGCTCGGACGACAAGTTGACTTGTTTAGACTAGTGAACGCATACAATAGAGCCGTAAATTTGAGTAAACATAATATGTACGACGACCTGATGGAGGCAATAGTAGAATGGCAACCAGAATGTGTACCGGCAAATGTTCCTGGAGCAGTTGTTCTTATGCAGAGGGATTTCGGTGGTTCAAGGTTGGTTTACTTTAGTTCTCTGCTACACTCAAGTGTTCTTCAATTTACTTACATTCACATTCATAGGCGTCCTTTATTTTTCTGAAGGTACTGGAAGAAAGGAGCAATCCTTCTTTGAAAAGTGTGAAATTTAAGGTCGGTTCATCTTATATGTTTGCCACCCTTTTGTGCTCTTTAATTTATAATGACATTGATGGGTGTCCTTTATTTTTCTGAAGGTATTGGAAGAAAAGAGCGATCATTCTTTTAAAATTCTGAAATTGGTGAAAACAGAAGAAAGGAATGGGAAAACAGGTCGGGAAATTTTTGTAGAACAACGCAAAGATTTGCTCAAAGAAGCAGGGCAATGGATGAAGGATACATCATCTTTGTCGTGTCGTTGCGACTCTCATCATTACAATAGCTTTCACTGTGGCTTTGACAATACCTGGAGGCAATGACCGCAGTACGGAAATCCTGATCTTTATGAAGAAGGGTTCATTTTTTATATTCGCTGTTGCAGATGCTCTCGCTCTCTTCTTCTCTGTAACTGCCACCTTGATGTTCTTGGCTATCGTAACTCTATGCTACACAATTGAAGATATTCTCCATTCACTACCGAGAAAAATGATAGTAGGCGTCACTTTTCTCTTCCTCTCTTTGGCCTTTATGTTGGTGGCATTCGGCTCTGCTCTTACAATCGTCCTAAGTGAATGATTGAAGTGGATTTATGTCCTACTTACTTTGCTGGCTGCCATCCCTACCTATTTCTTCTTAAACGTACAGTTTCCCTTGTATGTCGAAATGGTCGTATACATCTACTGGCCTCGCCTCTATCGTCCGCTGAAGCTTAGGAAGAAAAGAGGGCGGGACTTTAATTTTAGAATCTTTTGGACCAAAGCGTCATGGGGATTATACATTCCTCAACTTTGATGCATGTTACTTTGATGCTTCGTTTGATAAATGTAGCTGGATAATAGTAGCTGTCTTCTTTCACAACAAGTATGTTTTTATTTTATTTTATTTTGATGCCTGTTACTTTGATGCTTAGTTTGTGTTGAGTCATGATGGATCAATGAAAGTCCGTGGTGCGTTGTCGACAGGATAGCTGTAGTCTAATATTACAAATCGGCAACTGAGAAAGGCAGTCGTCGTCGGTGAAAGCTAGAAATCGACATACGAGGAAGAGCCGCTCGCTGATTACGAGATCGATGGAAATTCAGAAGTAGAGACGAAGCCGAATCGTAATTGGTTAAAGATGAGAACATACGGTTATAAATTAATACAGTTGAGGCCTGGAAACTCGGGAATTATTAGGATTTGGAATTTGAAAAATAACCACTCTTGACAGTTACAGTTGGTGCAAGGCTATAAAAGGCCAAGGAAGACAATTGTAAAGGATCCGACCAAGTAATAACACTTATTAAATTTTCTGCAATATACTTATCAATTCTTTATTTGCAATTCTTTACTCTTTACTATTTTAGTTTCCATAGTTCGCTTCATACTTATTGTTCTTGTCCAAGTCACCACACAACCCGATTCACTTTAAAAAACCGAAAAATCTATCTTTTGGTAAACGTATTTCAACGAGAAACATTTTCGATGGAACATTTTTTTGACATGTTTAATGGGACCATTGAGGTCGATTTGAATAAGTGCAAATGGTGAAAACGAGGAATCAAGAGCCTCGAAATGTCGCTGGCAAGGAGAGTCAATCCCCGCAACTAGTCAATGAGAGGCTTGCTCGATTAGAGTCATCATCCGCTAATGCGGTGGGAGATGACAAATATGATGAGAATTTAGCGAATCTTCTACGAAATCTCACTAATGAAGAGAGGAGAGATTGGAGCCAAAGCTGGTGATAGTAGCGATCATGAGAAGATGTTTGAGGAACAACAAAATGATTTGGCTAATCATGGTTAATCATCTCGCAAGAGTGCTTAAGCCCATGACAGTCAACATGGTGAACGAACTTGCTTCCTGGCCGGGATAGTCAAGGCAGCCGTTTCCGGTAACAGGAAGTCAAGCGGCAACGAGGTATGTACCTTCGACCTCTTCTGTTCTTTAAACAATGTCGGTAATTTTGGCCAAACCGTACCACATTCCATGCTCCAGGTCGTTTCGGTGCTTGCGGATTGAGAGCGAGAGCAATTCGTTCGGTATTCCAAACTCGATTGTGATCTAGTACAAGGAGATGCTGTTCGATATGCAATCTTGGTAATTTTCAATATTTTTATACTAACATTTTTCAGATATATTTGAGGGAAAAAAAGTATTTGCTCAATTTCGGAAAGTTTCGCTTTTTGAGATCTAGGATTTGTTTTGGTCCAAAGATTTAGGAATTTACTTTTCTAATTTTATGTATAAATATATTCGTTGACTAGAAATTATTTTTGATTGATTAATAATTTTGAACGAATCAAATATGTAAAAGTTTGGAAAACTAATTTTTGAAAATTACTCTCGTTCAAATAAACACGCCCTTAGACAAAATCTTATCCAAATTGATCTCTTACAAATGATCTTCTCATCTTTATGTCTTTACAGTCAGTCTCGTGTCGCGTGCAAAGACTTACTTGAGAGTAAAATATATATATATATTAAATACATCGTCACCTTAAGAGCTTTTTTACACAAAAAATGTCTTAGAATGGAAATTTAAATCTGTATATTAAATAAAGTTACGTGGAGAAAACTCATGTTACATAATCTGTCAGTATGAAAGTCTTTTCTACATAAGAAGACTCAAAATGGAAAAACTTATTTATGGATGAAACCTACTTGCTAAAAATGAAAACCATATGTGTCATTATATGGGATAATTGTCCAAAAAGTTCTAAACCTATTATAAGGCCGCCAATTTGATCATAAACATTTCAATTGTGTCTTTCAATTGTGTTACTTTAGCCTTAAACCTATTGCATGACAGCCAATTCAATCCTAAACTTTTCAACTATATCAATTTCATAAACCTTTCAACGATTTGGTAATATAGTCATTCCAGGTAATTTTGGCTAGAAATAACCGAAGAATTACATTGGCAAATTGTCAAAATGTGTAGGACTAAATTGACACAATTGAAATGTTTAGGATTGAATTGGCCGCCATACAATAGGTTTAAGATTTTTTGGACAATTTTTCCTTCATTCTATAAAACCTACTTATCATTTCACTCTGTTAGTACATAAAATGATATTTCCATACAATATGTCACGCCCCGACCCTCGGAGGCATGACAACCCTCCTTCTCTTGGGTCATTTATTTATGATGTCTTAGGAGGCGTCGCCAGCCCATTCATTTTATCTTTCGATTATACGCAAGCGGAAGCAGAATTAATCCACCCAATCATTCACATCAATAGGGATAGCATAAAAGACATCAACAAACACACACACACACACACACACACACATATATTAATGTTTACATGTATACACTAGCTTAGCACTTCGGAAGCTTCACATTTACATATCCACGACGCGGATTCCTTCCGGCTTATCAAAAGGGGGTTGGGGTTAGCTTAGCGCCTTTGTCCTATGAGGGCGACCTCAAAAAATGGTATCCCCTATGCATCTAGTACATGTCCACATTATAGTACCAAGGCTCAGGCTCAGGGTTCGACTCCTGATCCTAGTCCATCTCCGAGTCAGTAATGGCATCATGGGTGTGTCCACGACCATAGGGTCCTAAATGGCTTGCAAGGATCCCCCACCTGGCGGTCCGTCAAAAACCCCCGAAGAGGGCCGAATAGCTCCCATCCAAACTAGACACACCAAGCCATGAACTGATGAGGCACTAGGTTAGCTAGCCCTCATCCACCTAGACGGTGGACACATGCTTCTTGTAAACTACATACATCCCCTCAATCGGATAGGGGTCACCTAGGTGTCCTGGTTGAAATGCACCCCAAAGCGCATATGGCGGAACAAGCTAATCATGATAAGAGCCTAAAAAGTTGAATGACAACGAGTGAGATATACTCAGTGAGTAAACTCCTTAAACTTCACATAGGAGAGTACTTTGCCTCGGAGATGCCCTATACGTGCAGCTTGATTGTCGATAGTAAAGCAAAGCCTTTGTTTTGTATTATCTATCAGCATGAAATGCACAACTCACCATATAACGCCCGACACAACATCTATTAATCACATAAATATATCACCATGCGAGCACACAATTTCAGCAGGCATATGACAATCATGACAATCATGAATAATAACCTAGACATAATATTATTACTTCCATGCACAATGCATTCACATGAGTCCAGATTATTATGACCGCTCACAGCCACGACCGACACTCACGTCGATGGTCTTCTGACATAACCGGATATCTTTTTGCCCCATTGAGTACAGCAACATCTCAATTTCACTCAGATGGCATTCCATTTAGGGAGTTTCTTTCCGAAATCCATCTGCGAACGGCTACCTATTGGCGTGGGGGCATTCGAAATCTATCAGACATCGTCCCTCCTAATCATGTGAGTACGAAACCGTTAATATGATCACACAAGCACTTCATCACTCAAGCCAATTTTTATCTTTCTTATTAGCCAATACAAGAGTGTTTAATGCTCATACCTTGTACACTGGAAATTTTTGCACACAAAAATGCCATGAAATAATTCCACGTGATCACCCATTGGTTACTCATCCGCCAAAATAATCACGCATTAACCTCATAGTACATAATATCACATCATGAGCTCATTTATCAACTTAGCATATCACCTTTCAAAATAATATTTCACAAGCACTTATTACTTTTAAAATTTAAATTCAATAAGTACTTATCACTTTTAAAATTGAAATTTAATAAGTTTTTATCACTTTTTAAAATTGGAATTTAATAAGTACTTATCACTATTAATGATAGGTTATCATGTGTTCTTATCACTATTCATGATAACCCATCACTTCTACTTACCATCACTTCTACTTATCACTGTTCACGATAACCTATTACTTGGTTTATCACTTATTAATGATAAACCATCACTCTAACCACTTATCACATAATCTAAGTATCATTAATCCTAATCTTAAGCACAACCACCACCCTAAATAAGGATTAGGAAGTTACTCACAATCTGATCTTCAAGTCTTGACTGTGAGCAGTGGTGGTGAGGCTCACGGCTCAAGGTGGTTTGGCATGGTGACGGCTCGGTGAAGTAATGATGGTGTGGATGCCGGTGATGACGAGCGAGACAGCATATGGCAGTTCGACAACGGCTCAACGACGGTGCCTCATGACAACATTCCTTTCTCGTGTCAAAGAAAACCGAACGGCAATAGCAGCGACAACGACATCATGACGGTGAGGGATCACGGCAAGGGACAGCATGATGGTGGCAGCTCGGTAGTGAGGGCGGCTCGGCCAGGGCGTAAGGTGGCATGGCACTATGAGCGGCGACGGCAAAGGGCGGTGAACGGTGGATGGTGGCACAAAGCGAGAGAGAAAGAGAGAGATGAGGGCGAACTGAGAGAGAGAATGACAGGGCGAGGCTTCGGTGGTGAGGGAAATGAGAGAGAGGAAGGGTGTTGAGTGAGAGATTGGGAGAGAAAGAGTAAGAGAAATGAGGGAATGAGAGAGAGATAGGATTCATCCAAAATCTTCTCTATCCAAGCATTAATGAGCTTGGGTACAATTTTCCTTAATTCACTCATAACCAAGTCTTTGCATGGCCAAAATTGCTTCATGAAGCCCTCCATATCCAAGTTCATTTAATGCATGATACCAAGCATGTGACAAAATTGAAATTGAACTGGAAAAGGGCTAACTAGATGGACCTCTCTCTTCCCTCTTCTCTTGGGCGCCCTCTCCCTCCATTGGATGCCCACAATTTGTCTCATTACCCTAACTATCATCTAGAAGGGGCAAATTGGGAATTAAACCAAATTATAGTCTAATTACTATTCATGCACATGGGTTAATGTGCAAACTTCAAAATTCAAACATGGGCTTGAATGGTCTAGTGGACCCCCTTGGGCTGACCAAGATGGTCGTGAGACCCATTAGGCCCGTCCGTGACTTGGGTCTCTCTGACTACTCATTTGTGGCCCGTTTTCAGTTTTCCAAAAATTTAGGATCAGCTGATGAAAAATTGAGTTTTCATCATAAGGTAGCCATCTCTTGTTTTTTTGGGATCTGTTGATTACCGTTGAAATTCTGCTATGTAAATAGAGGTCGGATTGATGATATCACATAATAAATTTAAGATTTTTCAGATGGATAACCTCATAGAATTGCAGAGGTCCTCCGACATTAAGAGTGGCTCATTCATGCCCTAAATTATTGATGGTGGATGAATCGACTGAAAACCTGACTAGTGATTGGGCATCTACCATTCAAATGTGGATTCGTTTTGGAAAAATCTTAACTTATTGCTTAGAGTGTTGATTTGGTGTCACGGATTTAATTAAATGTCTCTTAAAGAATCGAAACACTTGAGGACACTCGATTTGATGTATACTATTACATCAATAGGTTACTTGAAGAAGCTAGATTCTTTGGTTTGGTGTGGCCGAGATGTCTTTGAGATTGAACCATTAATTTCAATTTGCTAGACAAAGATTCCGATGAACGGACTTGGGGAATTTTAAAAATGAGTACTTGTAGATAGGAATCAAACAATTGTGATGCAATGGCACACCTTTCTCAGTGCTAATCAAAGTAGCAATTTCATGATTTTCTAGTGTGGTAGTGGCCAAAAGTCTCCCAACGGGGGAAAAGAGAGGTGGAGAGAATGATTGGGCCCTTGAGCAATTCTAATGGCGGTGAACGAAAATATTATGGATATATATACATACATCGTCATCATAAGAGCCTTTTTACACAAAAAAATGTCTTAGAATGGAAATTTAAATCTGTCTATTACAGAAAATATAGATAGGTTATGTGTCATTATCTAAATTCTGCTTGTATGAACCAGCATTTCACGGAATAAAAGTCCATCAAATAGGATTCATATTACATATACTGTCAGCGTAAAAATCTTTTTTACATGAGCCTTCTCAAAATGAAAAGACTTATGTATTTATTAAACCTACTTGCCAAAAATGATAACTGCATGTGTCATTCTATAAAACCTGCTTATATAAAGAAATTTTTACGCCGTCGCTACATTGAATGAAAGTCGATTGAAATATGCCGCTTGCAAAGCAGGGGATGGTGGGAGAAAAGAAATGAATATGACTATAAGTTAATTAATAGTTCCTTTAGTCTTTTTGAAATTAGGGAAATTGTTAGAGTTCGATATATTTGTTCTTTCGAGCTCACCTTGCTCTACTCCCTTTGCCTATTAGGGTGTGGTTCATACTCATCATGAATTATGTCAAGGCAATGCCCCTGCAACTCTAGAGATTGAGTTCATATTTTATTGGTAGTATAAGTTTGGGCTCATGAATAGCTACTGAATATATAAATATTCTATTTGAATATATATATTCACTTTTTTTTTTTTATATTTTATTGATAGTTTGAATTCGGACTCATGAATAGCTACAAGATATATATATATATATATATATATATATATATATATGATGTTTGAATAATATATTCTCTTTTTCTCTTGTAATTTGAGGGATGTAACAGAGGGGTGCGATGTGTTAGTTATAGTAGAATTCTCAGCTGGACATATCTCTAGTTTAAGGGGAAACGATGATAAAACCTTGCGTCTCAAATTCTTTTTCTCAATTTTTACTCTCTACTTTTTATTTTTTATTTTTGTGTGGTTGTATGGCGAAATCTAACATTGCCATGGTTGGTGACGATTTGCTCATGGTGGAAGAAACCCAAGAGACCCCAGCGGATGCAATGAGGCCGAGCGCCGGAGACGGCTGGGTGGATTGCGGTGATAGAACCAGCAGAAAGGAAGGAAGGAAGAGGGGGTGAGCAAATTTGGTTTTCTCTGATCCTTTCCTTTATTTTTTTTGTTATATTAGAGTTTTATGTGCGGGTGACGTTCAAGCTGGTAATCCACCGATCGTGAACTGATAGAAGGAATTTTTCCAACAAAGAATGGAGGAAAACATGTCCCTGGTAAAAATTAAATTGCCAAATGTAGGTGCGGAAACTAGGGAAGTACTGAAGTTGGACTTCTAGGTCGCCAGGTTGATGTAACTTGTTCTTTAGATATTCAAGCATAATTAGCATAGACGGGCAAGAAGACCTTCTCTTAAGTTTCCCATGAAATTTTTCCTCGTTCGAGACCATCAACTGCTCTCTGTTTTGGTAGTGCACCATCTCTGCATTATTAAGTAAATCCAATACTTCTGAACTTCGACCTGCAATCCCCTAACTGAAAACTAAAGAATAACCATGTATTTTAAACAATGGTTAAAATGGTAATTTTCAAAGATCCACCTAAAAATTGTGTTATTATAAACATCTCTACAATAGACTATAAATTTAAAATGAAGTTTTTCTATCCTTGGGCAATTTAAATTGACTTCTATAATAAACTCTGTCGCTCTTCTTGTTCCTTGATTAACCTTTTTCTTTTGTCTATCTTTGCGCACCCTTGCGCGTGCACCCTTTTTTTCGCTGGTGTTCTCACAATCCATGTATAACTCATTCTTAGCTTGCATATAATTCTAACCAACAAAAATGAGTTACATTGCTCAATTTAATATTTCAAATCTTACCGACACAATTATTTTCTCCTCTTTTGCAGTTGCAGCAAGTCAATGGTTCAATATAACACTTTGGAATGCTGCCATAAAATCAGGTTTTCAAATAAAGATTTAAAATAGACATTATTTCAAATAAGGACACTGAAGTGCCCTCGTTTTTTTAATAATAGCTTGAAGTGGACTTGTTTTAAATAAGGGCTTAAAGTTACCATATCAGTCTTAAAGAAGAGTCTTAACCTAACTAGGGTCAAAGGGCATTTTTGTCTTTTAAATTCTTTTAAAAAATTCCCTTTTTTGTTTTTTTTTTCTTTTTCATCTTCCCTCCATCGGCCATGGTGGAGGCTGCTAGACTCAAACAAGGGTCGAGGTTGGTGAGAGTTGCCTTCACCCACCCAGCCCAATCGAGGCATCCCTCACCCAACATCGAACATGGCCAACTGACAAGGCATGGCAATGGCTGATGAAGGGAAGAGGAAAAAAGGAATAAGCAAAGAAAAAGAAAAAGAAAGAAAGAGATTTTAGAAATAAACTTAGAATTTTTTTTATTAAAATGTCCATTCTCCAATAGCTAGAATAGTTATCGATCGGCCATTTATCCTTATTTGAAACGATTTAATTATTTTAAATTCTTATTTGAAATAGTATTTAGCTTGAGCTGTTATTTAAGAAAATGAAAACATTTTAAGCCCCTCATCAAAACCTGGCAAAGAAATACCCTCGCAGTTTATAAAATTTACTAGAGTGCCATTCCGCGGGAGTCGAAATGTTTTCAGACACTATTTGTCGGTACCACGGAGCAAAGCTCAAAGATGGAATCTGTTTCTGTCTTAGGCCTTCCGTGCGAATGCCTTGTCTCTATCTCTTCGGCATCTTTTCATGCGAGACACCTAGCAAGTGTCAAAATCCACCTCGGACACTACCCAGACGGATGTAAGCAATGACGTCATATGAACATTTGAGAAGACGCGAGAGTGTCGCATCCTTGTGGGCGACGACCTTTAATAATATCCCTTGACTTCGATGACATCTTTAAGATTGTGTATAACAAAATTTCTAAAATAAAAATTGA
This sequence comes from Eucalyptus microcorys, assembly GCA_014182515.1. Classification (NCBI taxonomy): domain Eukaryota; kingdom Viridiplantae; phylum Streptophyta; class Magnoliopsida; order Myrtales; family Myrtaceae; genus Eucalyptus; species Eucalyptus microcorys. The sequence goes on from CM024564.1 coordinate 40,311,065, forward strand.
TTTCTGGAGATTGTGTATAACAAAATTTCTAAAATAAAAATTGATTTCTGGCCAGAAATCAATTTCTCAATTTCTATTCTTCTGGACAAGTTTCCGAACAAAAAACCCGTTTGATAACGACTTCAAAATTTCTATTTCTAAAATAAAAATCCATTTGATAACGAGAAAAAATTTATTTCTATGAATCATGCTATCCCCATCCTTTTACCTCACTCTTCTTGGTGCTTGTGATGGTAATTTAATTTGATAAAAGTTGGTAAATCACTTTAATTTAGATTGGTAATTCGATATAGTTAGGAACTTCGAAACATTAGCAATTTATGTAAATAAAAGCTAGTAATTAGTATAGAAAATGCTAATATGCAAACTATAAAAGATTTGGTATTTTCAAATGCTAATGTGCAAATAGTGAATGTATTTATTCTCCTCATTCAAGATTCGGGTTCAAGTCACTACGCTTTTTTGGGCGACTCGCGAACATCATTTTCAGATATAATTGCAATCGGGGAACTATTGTTACTATACTTTTTCTTTTTCATCAGCTCATGGCCATGGTGGTTCGAGACAGAATAGTATCAGATTTTCAGATATAATTGCAACATAAGCGTTAAGGTAAACTATGCTGGAACTATTTAGCTGCAGAATGTTCAGCTACAGTTTCACAGAACTTGGGCGCAACTGAAGTTGGACATCTTTCTCGTAAACTGCAAAGACTTTTTAAGACTTTAAGTGAAATTGGATTAAATGAATCATGAAACCAATTCGTTACCTTCTAACCATCAGTTTCCAGTGGTGCTTTGATAAGCACATGATACAAGCGAAGGTGCCAACAAACTTCCTAGGTCTGCCGCTATTAATAAAAATGTATATAACTGGCCAAAAAGAAACAAAAATTAACAAAAAAAGGGCAATATTTTTACATTCCGGGAACATGTCAAGGGATGCCAGCACCCTCCCTGGCCTTCATAAAAACCTCCTCTGCAGTGGTGCCGATGATCTTGTTAGCATGTTTCAACTCTACGCAGGAATAATTTCCATCTGCATCCTGAGTCGGTTATTCTCTTATCAGACACAGTAAGAAGCAGAGAGCATAAATGGTATGGAAAGGGTTTGCCTCTTCCAAACATCAAAAGAATTCCAACCGATCCAATATTATGTGGGAGATGCTTATGCATTGAACTATATAGATTGGTGCCCCTTATTAAGAATAAGACACAGAAATCCACAGGCTAAGATGATTCTTTCCAGCCAATCAGGTAGAAATATTGCATCTTTAAGCTCAATTATATCTGCTGGATAATCAACGGCTGATTGGGGTTGTTTCCTAGGAAAATGAGGCATGAGGGAAAAAGATGTGCACCACTAAGGATGAGGAAAATAAGAGCAGAAGGATTAGCCCAGATGTAATTACAGTAACTCTATTAAAAACCAGAATATTTAGGGGAGAGATATTACCTGAACTATGAGGCTAATTTTTCTAATTTCTTAACAGCATCATCCACATCGAAGTTGCAATTCACATTGAACTCTTTTTTTATAAGTTCTTCGCAGTGCAGATAATATCCTACAACACAAAATAAGTGTTCAGGCTTTAAGTATTAAGATTCCCTCGTCTCACATTGCAAAATCTTCAGACACAGCTTACAGAATGATGTTGGAGCGATAAGAAGACACACCTTGATCAAAATAGAAGTTCTAGCTCGCATGCATGAGAGAGGGAAAAAGTACCAACTCACAAGTACAATCTCCATATCTGCCATTGGAATGTTCTTGAAATGCTTCAGATATATTCCCCTATCCATATCTGCTTCGTCGCTTGCTTGCCTGTAAATTCACATTCTTGTTTTATGTTTGTAGACAACTAGGAAACTTCCAAATGCCTCAGTCTAGCAAAGGATAGTCTCTCCTTCAATATACGAGAAAATATTATTTCACAGCATGCTGTGATGAGTACATAATCTACTCAATCTTTAGAGACAAAACATGCACATTTTGTCTACAATAACACCTGAGTCCAGAAACATTATATATATCTGTAAAGAACAATTATCCTCTCAAAGGTAGGTTCTTGGATAGTGTTCTTGCTGAGCAGATTAGAAATACTGGTGGCATGCAAATGAAGAATAACATCAGCCACAAAAGGTTGGGGCATCGTGCATGCAAAGCCAGGAAGAAAGACAGCAACGAAAAGGTATTTATCTCCTCAGTCTAACCCTCCATTGAACTATAAATGGATAGGGCCACCAAGTTGTTAAGAAAGTAGCTCCAAGCACTTGATACATTCGACTATCAGACAAAATAAAACCGCCTACCAATGAACTACTAATGTTACTGGAACTAGTAGTGACCTACCTTGTGGGTTTTAACCATAAGATAATTCAAGCTAAATAAGATATTAAAGCTACCTATCACGTCCACTGATCAGACAATCCCCTCCCTCCCTCCCTCTCTCAATGAGATGATTTTAAGCTACTTATCATGTTCACCAATGAGACAATCTCACTTCTCAGAAAATGTGAACTCTCTCTCTCATAATTTGAGATCAACTAAAAAAGCACAAGGAATTCAGCAAACTGTCAAGTTTGAGTCTGGTAATCGATGTCACATTATTTAAAGTTAATGCATGCTTAGTGTGGTTCATTTATGCATTCACAGTTTCTTAAGGTGAACAAAAATTATGAAAACAAGAATCAGAAGCTACATTCTAAAGATAGATTCAAACTAGACTACAAATACAAAGGAGAGAATTCAATCGCCGCAATGATACGGAACAATTCAATATTCACAATTTTCCAGTGAGCAACAATGTCAAAGACAAAGAAAGTCCGAATTTCTCTAATTCTTTTATTACAATTGACAATGTAAACATATTCAATGCAACCAATAGAATTGCCCTAATCTTTGTCTAATGGAAGCTTTCTTCCTCCTAATGGGGAAAAGAGCGGATAACCAGAGGAAAAGAGCGGACGCGGACGAAAGCCGAAACATGAAAAGAGAGGCGAGAAGGGAAGGATTGATTGAACCTCGTGAGGAATCGCAGGGGGAAGTTCCAGAGAAGGCCACGAACGAACGCCGACACGAGCGGATTGAATAATGACGGAGATGGGCGACGGCGACTGGAGTTGCGGAATCGAGAGCGGAAGGGGACGCGGACGAAGATGGGCGACGGCGACTGGAGTTGGGCGACGGCGACTGGAGATGGGCGACGGCGACGGCGAGTGGAGTTGGGCGACGGCGACTGGGGACGTGGACAGAGGAGGCGGGTCCGACGGGACGACCGGAGCAAATTGGCCGGTCCGAGGACGGCGACGGCGAGATGAGCGGCGACGGCGTCGGAGTCGACGGGAAGGATGAACAGCTTCGGAGTCGCTAGGGTTTTTGGTTGAGGTGAGGAGAAGGAATGGGAAAGCAAGGGCAGTGAGGAGAGAAGGAGTCGACGTCTCCGTTGAAGGAAGAAGGATGGATAAAAGAAAGAAATAATTTCTATTTTTATTTCAGAAATAAAGAAGCTAGAATTTTTAGCTTCTGATTTTTCCTCTAAAACAATTTTTGAAATAAAAATTTATTTTAAAAATAAAAAAATTAATTTACGTTATCAAACGAATTTATTTCAAACTTATTCTAAGAAATTGAATCGAAATTAAGAAACATAAATTTTACCATGCCTAAATCGTCCCACGTTGAGCCAAAAAGGTGTTGTCCTAAAGAGGTACTTGTGTGACACGTGTATAATAAAAAAGAAAAGATGCTCAATAATTGCATACATAATTGGACCTTTTCAGACGTGTCTCCGTCCCACAATTCACGTGAAAAACAGTCCATCTTTATTTTTATTTTTTTAATTATGAGCTAATTTCATTACTTAACTTTCCCATCTATTTTTGTACGCTCCCCATTTTCCTTGCTTTCTAAAAGATAACATATATTCCATATTCAGTTAACTATTCTTTTCTTAGAAAAAATTGTGATATTGAGCCTTTAGGAAAATCCACATTAAGCTAAATGTATATGAAAAAATTTATTAATTGATGATGACAATGTTCTCATTTTATAAGGTAAAGTTAAAGATGTTGATTTATCTCTTTTATGAGGAGGACAAATTAGTGCAATTTCGACTCAAACCTACTTGTGCGAACCAGCCTTTCACATAATAAAAGTCTATTGACATAGGTTAGAGAATTTTCTTTATACATAAGTGATCTTAGAATGCAAAAACCTATTTAGGGATTAAAACTACTTGTTAAAAATAAAACTTGTATGAGTTATTCTATAAAACCTGCTTATATAAATAAGTTTTTACACCGTTAGTGCATGGAATAAAAGTCCATTGAAATCCGTCGTTGGCAATCCTGGGGATGATGGAAGAAAAGGGAAAAAAAAAAGATTAGGTAAAATTACACTTGTTGGTGTCAAATATGTGCTTGTTGAATGAGTTTTGGGTCAAAGTTTTAGCACTTTGCATTGCCTACAAAGCTTGCTTTCACAAGTATCACATATGAGCTTTTTCAATATATTATAATAGTGTTGGGAATACCAAACTTAGGCGCACACTGCTGAAAGGCAAAGTTAATATAGAGATCTCGACATGTGTTACTATATGATTTGATGAACAGCCATCGTCACAAATTTATTATTGAAGGACAAGTTTGTGATTGTTCCTACGCTCATGCCTTGATTTCTAGTTGTTGTTTTGGTACTCTATGGGCTTGTCTTGTTATTGTGACCTTTGAGATTTTATATCATGTATCATTTTGATAATGAATGGAAATTTTTTTAATAAAAAAATGATAATTGGTAAAATTTCAACATCTTTGGTTTCTTTATCCCGATTGCAATATCTTAAATTGTCCATTTTAATGATGATGCTCTTAATATGAGAGTTAATTAATTGTTCCTTTAGCCTTTCGAAAATAGAGAAATTAGGTTTAAATAAGATTAGGTACCGGAATGACATTATTGATTAACTAGTGTATCCTAGTTTCTCTGATTGCGCAAGAGTGAAATATTTCTTCAAATATTTCATTTGGGTTTTTAATCGACCTGTCCCAGATCGATTAATGGGGACTCCTATTTATAATTAATTTATAAGTTAAAAACATGTATTAAAAGTCGTGAATTGGTGAGTTTGAGAGAATCCGGACTAAGCCTAATAGACTTAGCAAACCATTAGCCTCCGCAAGCGCCTCCATAATGAGGCGCCGAAAAGGAGGTCGCGATAGTGGTGAAAAAGGCTTGAGACAGGGGACTGTTGGTTAAGAATACTTTTCCAGAATTCTTGCTAGATCAGTTGGAGGGGAGAGGTTGTCTTCGCATCGTTGCGCCCAAAGTAGAAAGCTCACTGGCGTTGTTCTTACGAATGAAATCCAGATATTCAGTGGTAGTAGTGTTTCTACTTCGAATGAGACCATGTCTATCTTTCGACGATCAAAAAGTCATTAAATTAATCTTGTCCCACTGTTCAAAAAAAAAAAAAAAAAAAAAAAAACCTCGTCCCAACCTGGTGGACCAAAAATGATCCGACTCTATCTCTCTCCCTCCAAAAATCACCCTCGACGTTCATAAAAATTACTGGGGTGCCATTACGTGGAAGTCAAAATGTTTTCAGACGCTATGGTCTATATAGCAAACCTCGAAGATGAAACCTGTCTCTCTCATGTCCCTTCCATGCAGATGCCTTGTCTCTATCTCTTCCATATCTTTTCATGTGAGACACCTGGCAAGTGTCAAAATCCATGTGAGGGTACGACCGAACTTTCCTCTTGATAATGTTTGCCTCTATGCCTATCTCTTCTTTTTATGCGAGACACCTAGCAAGTGTCAAAATCCATGTTAGGATACGATTAAACTTTCCTCTCGATAATATTTGTCCCTCTCTTCCATATCTTTTCATGCGAGGCACCTAGCAAGTGTCTAAATCCATGCCAGGATACCACGCAACTTTCGTCTAGATGATGTAAGCAATGACGCTACACGAACCTCGAAGACGAAGTAAGTGTCACATCCTTTTGGGGAGGAACTTTGGCAGCACCCTTGATTTCAATGACATCTTTGAGTCGCCCAATCCGACGCCAAAAAGGTGTTGCACAAAAGACGTCCTTGCATGACACGTGTACAATTAGAGAAGATAAGGTTTCAATAATTTCCATTCATAATTGCCCTTATTCAAACATGTCTTTGTCTCACAATGCACGTGAAAAGCGTTCCATCTTTATTTTTTTTTAATTATGAGCTAATTTCATTACTTAACTTTCCCATCTAAATTTGTATCCTCCTCATTTTTCTTGCTATCTGAAAGATAACATAAATTCCATATTCAATCGTTGGACTGTGGTCGGTGAGGGCGAACCTCGCCATTGATCGGTGAGGTTGAGCTCGCCTAGCCCTCACCTTTAGCCGACAGCAACTGGCCAATGCAAGAAGGAAGAAGGAGGAAAAAAAAAGAAATTAAAAATTTGTAACATCGATATTAGTCAGACAGTTGACATCGGCTGATGCTCGGTCTGTGTCCATTTCAGTATCGATTGGCCAAAATTAATTGGATGATCTAAATTAGTACAAATGTAAAAGGTTTAAGATTGAATTAGTCAAAAAAAAAGTTATAATTGAATCGGTACAATTTTAATAAGTTTAGGGCTTTTTTAATAGTTTTCTCCCACGGCCTTTGCTACGGTCGAAAGGCCTTGAGCACTCTAATTTTGCGGTGCTGGTTTGACGCAATGACAAGTTCTTAATCAAATTGCAGACAACACGCATTGATCATATGGCCAGTATTAAAACACTTGAATCGGATGGCATTAAGATTAAACAAAAGAAAAGAGACAATAAAGGAGTGGACCTCTGTCCAAATCTAATAAGAGAAGTAAATAAACAATTAACAACTAATGATGACCGCATAATTGTGATGAGAAGTTATAATCCAAGATACTTCTTGCCTGAAAACGAGTTCAGTGGATCAAATGCATCACAATGGTTTAATTTTGTGAGATCCATTCACATAACGATTATGAATTTTTGTGATTCACCAAATATAAAGGATCTGATTTCAGATGATAAATTTCTTATTACATGATCTATAAATTACATGGATGAAGACTACTTGAACTATTAATTATGTGGGTTCTATTGAAAAACCCATGTAATTAACTGTTTCATGTATTTTTGCAAGGTTATGGTCGCCAGAAATGCAATCGTTTCACTGAATTATTAAAGTCCAATTGAGGATGATTGATGGCTAATTAAATCGTTACATGTCTTTGAGTCAAAAGTAAACGGATTCAAGGACTTTGTAAAATTTGAAATACTTAATGACACAAAAATAATATATTGGAGACAACAAGAATTTGCATGAAATTTTATTGAACTACAGCAGCTGGCTTACAATCTTGCTGAGCATGTTTGCTCGATGATTGAAACGGAACATAAACTGCTAGTGGACATGATTGGAGTGCGTAGAGAAAGTAAAAAGCTGACAAAACACAATTGGAAAAGCTATTATATAAAACTTGCTTGTTTACATCACTAATGTACAGAATAGAAGCCTGTTGAAATAATATTTGTACCACATAAATTGTCAGAATAAAACTCTTTTTACAGAGTCTTAAAATAAAAACATTAACCTGTTTATGGTATAAGTCTACATGCTAAAAAAAAAAATTATATATGTTCGTACTATTAAACTTATTTTTTTAAAGAAAATTTTACACCGCCAGTACACAGAATATAAAAACCATTATAATATGTTGTTTGCAAAGACGGAGACGGTGGAAGGAAACAAAAAAGATAATTATGTGAAATTACACTTGTATCTTTTTAAATTGAATTTTCCAAATTTGCACTATTGTAAATTAAAGGAATATCCATAGAATTTTTGAGGTCATAAATTTGGATATATTATATATATCCACATGTCGATGTATAAAAAGGGGAGATCCAAGAGATCAGAAAATAACTTCGAATTAACCCACGTAAAAATACTTCTCTGCTTCAGATTTTTTTTATGCTTGCGAGACGGTGGTCTTCGATCCCTAGGACCATCCCTAGCCTTAGAGGCTCTTAATGGTTTAGGACTCAACTCTTGATTATTGGAGTCATTGGCTTCGGAATCATGACCAGCCACATTACTAATAATCCGGTGAGACATCGTATTCTCCTTTAGTAGTCACATAAAAAACTTGTCGTACGTAAATTTTTTGCCAGGTCCTGATTGCCAAAAACTCATATGAATTTAATTAGTAATTAAAGTCCAATGGAGCGATGGCCAGTTAAATCATTAAATATGACATCGAATAAAAAGTAAATGAATTTAATATGCCTGCAAACCTCAAAAACTTAATAAAATTCGAATTACTAATTAATGTGCAAATAGTAGATTGGAAAAAATTAAGAATTTGCATGAAATTTTATTAAATTAGGACATATAGCTTACATTCTTGGAGGTCATATGACCAAACTTGAACCTTAACCGCTAATGAAGATGAATGAAGTGGTAGAGAAATTAAAAAGCATACAAAACACGACCGGGAAGCTTTTATAAATCAGGATGAGCACACAAATTAGAGCACCTGATACAATTCGAAATTCAAATTCAAACTTAGGTAAAACCATATCCGATCTTTATATCTTTAGAGTCAATCTCATCTCTTGTGCACACTCGTACTTGAGAGAAGCAAAAAATTTGATGCTTTATGTGAACACTTAAGATTATTGTTTACGACTAGTTTGGGCAAAGTTAAGGTTTCTTTTAAACTAGCACTGCTCTTTCTTGACATGTTGATATTTTTCTTTCCCATTGGCGAAAGAAATTGATATGACAAGGCATCTAGGTGGAGTGCATTTTAGGACAATGAGACGAGATGTTCTTTTTCTCATGAGTCATGCCGTTTCGTAACAGCATCTCATGTATGTCGGATGAATTCCCCATAGACTTACAATGAGTCCTCGGAGACTAAGAGTAGATCATGCCCTAAATTATCGGTGGTGAATGAATCGGCTTATGAATAGAGACTCGGCATCCACCATTCAAACGTGAATTTGTTTCGGAAAAATACTAACGTATTTACTTGGTGGGCCGTTTTGGATCAATTAAATATCTCTAGTTTCTTAAAGAATTGAAGCAATCAAGGATGCTCAGTTTGATGTGCGATATCATATCGATACGTCATGTGAAATAGGAGCTAAATTCTTTGATGTGGCCGAGACTTCCTTTGAGACTAAACTATTAATTTCAATTTCTGGACAGAATAGACTCCAATGTATGGACTCGGTGGATATTAAGATGAAACAATTTATGGATGGGAATCCACCGATTGCGATGCAATGCCACAGTTTTGACACCGAGCATCCTTGATTGCTTTGAAGATAATTACTCGACCCGCTCCTAGCCACCCCGGGGCACCATAGCATGTCGGGAATAAGGGGGGACATACTGGACATAACCACTCCCTTGGTTGGGGGCTGTGCCGCCCTGACTGCCAATTTACAGAATAAAAATCTATTGAAATAGGATTCGCATTACATACGCTATCAAGGTAATTTTTTTTTTTTTTTTACATAAGCAGTCTCAAAATGGAATAACCTATTTATTGATTAAATTTACTAAGTATTTGCTAAAAATGAATCATTCTATAAAACCACTGAATAAAAGTAATTGAAATATGTCAGTTTGCAAAGCAGGGGATGGTGGTAGAAAAGAAAGAATATTATTATGTGAAATTACACTTGTGTCCCCAAGTAACTAATTGATAAAAAAAAAATGTATCTAATCTAGGAATCCAACTGATTTAAAATTATATATATATTCAGCACCTTTGGTTTCCTAGTCTCGATTGCAATATCTTATATGTACATGTTAATGACGATGCTTAATATATGAGTTAATTAATGGTCCCTTTAGTCTTTTGAAATTAGAGAAATTGTCAGAGTTCTATATAGTTGTTCTTTTGTGCCCGCCTTTCTCTACTCCTTTTGCCAAATGTAGGTACGAAAACTAGCTAAGTACTGTTATTATCACAATAACTCAAAGACTACTATACTAGAAAAGCCCAATTAAGAGTTGTTCATGCCCTAAATTATTGGTGGTAGGTGAATCGATTGAAACCTAACTAGTGACTAGGCATCTACCATTCAAACGTGGATTTGTTTGGGAAAAATCATAATGTGTAACTTTTCTTTTGGTCAGCACAACGTATTACTTGGAATGCCGATTTTGTGTCATGGACTCAAATAAATATCTATATCTTAATCAAAACAAGTGAGAGTACTCCATTTGATGTACGATATTATGTTGGTACGTTAGGAGCTAGACTCTTTGGTTTGGTATGGTTCAGGCGTCCTTGAGATTGAACCATTAATTTCAATTTGACAGACATAGATTCCAATGTACGGACTTGGTGGATTTTAATATGTGAACAACTTATGGATAGGAACCCAACTGCAATTCCATAATTTTATAGTGCGGTAGTGGCCAAATGTCTCCCGGGGGAAAAATTTAAAGAGATGAAGAGAATGATTTTCCCCTTGTTTTTAGACAATAAAAATCAAATGATGATGAATAAAAATATTATATATATATTACATACATCGGCATCATAAAAGTTTTTTACACAAAAATGTCTCAGAATGGTAATGTAAATCTATTTTTTGAGATTAGTTGCGTGCAAAAAAAAAATATTTGTATCATTATTTAAAACTTGCTTGTGCAAAGAAATCTTTACACTGAATTTTACAGAATAAAATTCCGTTGAAATAGGGTTCATGTTACATACGGTGCAAAAGTCTTCTTTACAGAAGCAGTCTCATAATGGAAAACCTGTTTGTGGATTAAATCTACTTTCTAAAAAGAAAAATTGTATGTGTCATTTTATAAACCTGCTTACATACAAAAATTTTTACATTGCCAGTGCACTGAATAAAGTCCATTGAAATATGCTGTTTGCAAAGCAGGGAATAATGGAAGAAAATAAAAAATAAAAAATAATGCAAAATTACGCTCGTATCTTCTTCTTTTTTTCAGTAAATTTTTCAAATTTACAATTTTTTAAATAAAAGGAATTTATATAAAATTTCTGGTGTCATAAAACTTGGAAATGAAGTCATCATTCAGTAAAAAGAGACTGGTGCCTCATCTGCGTTGGAACTCCGGCTCCATCCACATGTCTATGTATAAAAAGAGAAGATCCATGACTACACAAAATAATTTCGGCTTCAAGTCTTCAACCACGTAGAATTACTGCCCTGGTGAGGAACTTTGACAGCATTATCGACGACACTGACATCTTCTGTCGGCCATTTGGCTTGTGTTATTGTGCTCTTTTGATTTTTATGGGCCATTACTTTTAGCTAGTTTCATCGAACCTATCTGTAAAGCATTATATAAATGCTCGCTATTATCGGATCATGTAAAAGTTTGGAATATCCTCAATCTACACTATACAAGATTAACTTCTGCCAAGAGTAGAATAAGCGTTGACGAAGAGTCAATTGCCATTTTTTCAATGGTCTTCTAGATCTCTTTCCTTTCCTTCCTCCTGCGTGACATACATACAATTTCTGATGTCATAAAATTCGGAAATGAAGACGTCATTCAGAAAAGAGAATGGTACGTCATCTACAGCTGGAACCTTGGCTCCATCCACAAGTCCATCTATAAAAGGAGAACATCCATGAGGACTCGAAATAACTTCGACTTCAACCCCGTAAATTATACACTTGTCTGCTTCAGATTTTTGCAGTGGTCCCGAGAAGTCACCGCAAAGAATCCTCCATGGAAAGCCCAAGCAGCGGGTTGACGTCGCCACCACCGCCAGGCATGTTCCTTTCTTTCGTTTGATTTTCTGATTTGATCCCACAAGGCGATGGCCAAATCGGAAAACTTTCGTTTTTTCTGTGTTAATTTCCAAGTAATATAAGCAATATTATGGAATGTAAGTGTATAGAAGATTGTAGTATTTCTTTATTTTATTACTTAGTAAGTGCCCGGACATTTTTTTTATTTATAAAATCCTTGTGAAAAATGGGAGAGAGTCTGAAAGAAGAATAATTTGTAGGAAATTTTGCAATTTCTTGTTTTCATTTCCAAAAATTTTCAATGACAATACGTTTGGTAGAACTGAAAAAGACCAAGATTGACATTATTTCACACCAGGATTGCTTTGAAAAACTACACCAACGGAAAATGATTTCTAAATAATTTCCAAAGTTCAACTAAATCATCCGAAAATAAAAAATACTTTTCAAAAAAGACTTACTTTAAAATTATTCGGGCAAATAACACGTGTTGTCCCTGTAATTTTGACAAAGTTGTCACCACAGAATTGTACAAGGATGCGGATTGTAACAAAATGGGATATGGATATTACAAGTGTTACAATTTTTGTATGGCACTCACTTGAGCATCATAACTTTTTCAAGTATTATAGCTTTTAAAAAACGTTCACTTGAGTGTCATAACTTTCAATTGATTACCTAACTGCTGATTTTCTTTTTTTAAAAATGTTTACTCAAGTGTCGAAATTCCAACGTGGCATAGCACTTGTGGTGAATATTTTTAAAAAGTAATGATACTCTTGAAAAGTCAAATGATACTTAGGTGATTGGAAAAAAAGTTGTGGCCCTCAAATTAGTGACATACCTAAGTTATGACAATCAAGCAATCGGAAAAAAAGTTATGGCACTTACGTGAGTACTGCACTAAGGTTATTACACTTGTGATGTCCTTTTTCCATAACAAAACCAAAAGGGAGAAGGTTACTAGAAATCTCAAAAGTTGTGCTTACTTCAGTGCAGAAAGTTTTCGTAGGCCCACTTAAGTACCAAATCGAAAAAAAATGATCACTTAAGTGCCTTCGCCGAGAAATTCCAACAAGAGAAATTACGTCGTTTTTTTTAATTAAAATTTTTATTGAAGGATATTTTTTTTGACACTGAAGTGATTACTTCTTAACAATAATTGGCACGTAAATAATCAATTTTTAATCTGCTACGTAACATCTTATAGGCTGACTAAGCACGTCGGTGAGTCACATAGGATTGAAAAATTAATAGAATATGGCCATATCGGATTTCCAGTAATGACACTTAAGTATTCATCTTCTTTAAAAACTGGCACTCAAGTAATCCGAAAAGGAATTTTTGATATTAAAGTGAGCACCGTACACAACTTTTAGTACTTCTAGTGTCATTTTCCCCAAAATGAAATATAGAGATCAAAGTGAGATTTCCCAACCTACAAGGACTGAGAAAATTTCAATTTCCTTGAACTAAAATAGCAAAAGCAATGTGTAGCCACCAGGTACAGCTAATTGATTCATTTTAACGGGCCTATGAAAATAGTTATTCCTACCAAATGTATTACTTATGGTCAAATCTCCTAATTTGGTTTCACTTGGCTCCACAAGTTCCCTTATAGTTGTTGATCATGATCCCACTGCTTCTTGTCAGTCCTAGTTTCGTTACAAGCACTCAATGACCAGTTCATTATAATTAATTACCACAATATTTCCTCTTATAAGGGAGTATTGTCCCGAAAATCACCTCATTAAGACTAATTATTTCTATGTTTACTTAATATACAAATTGAACTTGCAGCTGATTGTTCTGCAAAGCATATTTAATCAAGGGCAGAGCGCAAAACAAATGGGTTCTGAATAGTTAATTATCTATCAATAAGAGATTACATGAGACAAAACTTTTGAAGTGTTGATGAACTAGTCAATTCACTATAATCATCTCCATAAAGAAATCATGTAGTGTAGCTCTATGCCAAAAGTAAACTGGTCAAAGGAAATGGTCGTCACTGTTATGACAAAGTATAAAAATAACATTACAGGAGAAAATTCATTAATAAACATATTGTCCAAGAGACACGGATGGTGAAATCTTCTTGCCAAAGAAACAAGAAAAATTAATATGGACTTTGTAAGAAAAATATGATCAATTATTTATCCCAATTATCAAGTATAAAGTTTAAGCTATACACTTTACTTAAGAAAAACTCCATGCAATTCATCACTATGGTCATAGTTATAATCTTATAAACATGTATCCTATATAAATTATGACTTATAAATTTATCGTATTAATTGATGGAATCGATGTGATTAAGTTAATTCATTTATTTTTATTATGTATAACTCTGTCATGATTATTACATGAAATTGTGGACATAGATTCAATTTTGTAGACTTAATTTATGAATGATATCACGGATAAAATCAATGACAACGATAAATAAAAACTCACTAAAAAGCACATTGTCTGAGCTATGAAAGTTAGAAGGTCCCATAGAACTAATTTATGACTGAGCCTGATGCTACTCATGTATCGACGAGTTAAAGCATACAAGGTATAATTAAATTTTCTAAGGTTATTTATGTTCATCTCTCTTTCTGTTAACAATGGCTAATGAAGAAGGGAAATCAGAAGGCACAACAACCGATAAAGGTTTGTCATTTTGAACTTTTTATTTTCATTCTTCTATAAATTTGCGTTTCATGCATTTTGGCATTTCTTTGTTAACAATATTTTAAATTTTAAGCATACAGATGCTCACACATATTTCAAATATAATCTTCATAATTTTTGAAATCTGAACAATTTCTTGAGCAAGTGCAATAACTACACTTGACCTAAAAGCCAAGAAGTGCATAAGGCTAATGACTTTTAATGTGTAATTTTTGTAGTCATGCCAACAAAGGTGATCCAGAGAAAAGATTCACAATTGCTTGAATCTGCACTGGCAGGAGATTGGACATATGTCCAGCAAGCGGTTTCTCAAAATAGCAAAGCAGTGATGGCCGAAGTTATGACCGTAGAGGATGAACCTGTTACCGTGCTTGAGGTTGCGGTTATTGGCACACAAGATTACTTGGTCGAGAACCTAGTCGAGCTCTTGCCTTCAAGACGTGAAAATGAAAATTTAAGTAGGGCCCTCTGCAATGCTGCTCGAGGTGGAAGAATAAGGATGGTAAAGGCATTAATAAATAAAATTGAATTTACATCTGAAAGTTTAACCCTTGCCTTATCGACTGCGATTTCATGGGCTCCTATTCAAAAGGAGGTTATCGGGTACCTGGCCCAGAAAATATCCAACCTAGATGGTGATATTATCAGTAATCGTGACGATATTATCAGCAGCCTTGCTATGGCTGGTCATATGGGTAGGATTTAACACTCGCTCATTTTATTTCATTTCCTTCACTGTTTACTTGAACTAACTTTTTTGGTCGTGTCCCAAAAGACATAGTCTTCCATTTAGAAAACCCAGAACCCAAGCAGCCGGCAATTGAAGATCCTAAACACGATAGGTTGTTGGCATACTTGGGGCCTATGATGTCTTACTTCCGCAGTAGAGCTAGACTCAAATTTTGGGAAAAAATTATTTACAAATGTAGGTGCGCTTCCTTTGTTAAATATGTACAATTCAAGCTACATTATCCGCATGGTATTCACTTTATCTGTTATGGTTTTCAGGTATCCCTACATGCTTGGTCTATACATCATTTGGCAACTATAAAGAAACGAAGTTGCCTAAAGGTATTTCTGTGAATCTGCTTAATTGATGGACTAACATGACAAAAAGCATATCTTTCATAGATCCTATCAATAAAAAATTGAAGAGACAATGACTACATCTATGTATACAATTTAATATCTAAATCATGAGGTAGGTCACAAATTAAAGTCATAAATAACAGTTGTAAAGCAAGACGAGAACTTTTACTCAATGTCAAATTGCCAAGTAGAATTATTGAGAATTGTAGACTTGGATTTCATCGAGAGGTTGATCAATGCAAGTTGTTTTCTAACATATTCAAGCATTATTAAGTTTCATTGCATGTGCAATTTTCGATTCATGAGTGTCAAATGTATCTTTTTGTTCATCATGAATCTCCTCTTCATGGCGGTAGCAAAGCAATTCATGGTATCACTCTTGAATCTTAGCACAAAACTAGGTACATGAAATTACCATGGTATTTATAGGAAAAATGACCCCATTTCATCATAGATAGATATCTCTAAATTTAAAGTGTAAATTGATGATTTATATTCCTTGAGATCATAGGTTTTAAGATGGACCAGACCTCAATTCGTATATGAAGATAAGATTCAGTTCAATTTAATTCAAAGTCTAAATGATATATATCATTTAGGTGAATCTGTAAAAATACTCTATCCAAGATAGATCTATTGATCCATCATTGAATCTTCCCATTTTTCATAAATAAAAAAGAACTCTTTTTTTTCCATAAAGTTGTGCGTGTTCATCAATACATTCACCTAGTCTCTCATGCATGCATTTTTATTTTCAAGCTATACGAAATTTGTTTTCTTGATTAATATCTTACGTCCATCCTTTTCTTCTAAACTACTATGTAGATGTAACAAAACAGCCCAAATGCGAAAGCGTCTTTGACCTTTTGATTCTTCATTGTTATAAAAATTGCTTATCTAATAATACGTGCAGTTCATTTCATCAAAAGGATCGTAGAATCGAAGTTGAGGCAAGAATTTGAAAATCAAGCTCTTCTCAGCAAGATAGTTACCATGGATATTCCCACGATACAGGAGTTTTTACTTACTTCTGACGCTGCATTTCGTGGAATCTCTGACTTGGTCCAAATATGTTTGATTTATTTTCCGGAGTTGATGTGGGAAACAAAGATCACAGAAAAACTGATCAAAGAAGCTGTGAAGGGACGACATGTCAAGTTGTTTAGACTAATGAGCGCACACAAAACAACTCCATATTTGACTGATGATAAGTTGATGAGACGCAGCTTGATGGAGGCAGTAGTAGAATGGTCACCAAGATGTGTATCGGCAGATGTTTCTGGAGCAGCTTTTCTTATACAGAGGGAACTTCAGTGGTTTAAGGTTGGTTAACCTTATTTGCCTACCACAGTTTTGTGCTTTCAAATGACATCTATATTGATAGGTGTCCTTAATTTTTTTGAAGGTAGTGGAAGATATGAGCGATCCTTCTTTAAAAAGTCTGAAGTTTAAGGTGGGTTCGCCTAATTTGTTTGCCAACCTTTTGTGCTCTTTAATTTACATTTACATTAACAGGCGCCCTTTTTCTGTGAAGGTATCGAAAGAGGAAGATTGGAGCGATCCTTCTTTTAAGAGTCTGAAATTGGAAGAAATAGAAGATGGGAGAGGGAACACATATTGGGAAGTTTTTGTTGAACAACGCCAAGATTTGCTCAAAGAGGCCGGACAATGGATGAAGGATACATCATCATCTTGTAGCCTCGTCTCGACTCTCGTCATTACGGTAGCTTTTGCTGCTGCTTTTACAGTACCTGGAGGTAATAATGACACAGGGATCCCAATCTTTCTGGAGAGGAGCTCATTTATTGTATTTGCGATTGCAGACGCTCTCGCTCTCTTCTCCTCTGTCACCGCCACCTTGATGTTCTTGGCTATCCTAACTTCACGCTACGCCATTGAAGATTTCGTCCACTCATTACCGAGAAAAATGATACTGGGCCTCACTTTTCTCTTCCTCTCTTTGGCCTTTATGATGGTAGCTTTGGCTCTGCTCTTACAATCGTCTTAAGCGAACGATTACAGTGGATCTACATCCCAATTACTTTGCTGGCTACCATCCCTGTCATATTGTTTGCAGTCCTACAGCTTCCCTTGTACGTTGAAATGGTCGAATCCACTGGCTGGCCTCCCCTCAACCGTCCCATTAAGATTTGGAAATAGTCTCTACTATTATTAGACCAAGACATCGGTAATGTCATCTTTGTTTGCACTTCTTGCTGTGTGTGATGCTATTATCATGCTATACTCATTTTAAAGACTTAAGTGTAACATCAACAATGCTTGTACTAAAGTTTAACGTATGCTGTCAAGTACACACCTTGCCACAATGTGTTATGGGATTGTTTCCCCCCAAACCGTGAGTGATTACTTCTTTGCTCATTCTCGTGTAAGGTGAACCCAATTTTCAAAGAATCAGCAACATGATCGTCAAATATTCAAGGGGTTCATCCATTCAAATAAAAGCAAAGATCCAGACAAATTCTCTATAATGGCCACCCAACTAGTGGCCCAACACAAGGAACTTCCGAGGTAGCAAGCCGAGCAAACAACAATTTCAGTTCAATGGAAGCTCAGCCTTCAAAATTAGTCGTCCCACTGCCCATACTTGCAACTCATCCTCTCACCCAAGTCTTTGGCTTTGACCTCCACGAACCTAACCGCCTTGGCCATCGATTCCTCTGGCACTTTCGCTATACTTATGCTCCGGTTCGTCTCCATCGCGTTCTTTTTTGCACCCAACCCTTCGTACTCCCTCACCCAGCAACGGTGCACGTCCGCACCAACACCACCAACTCCAGAAGCACATAGCCATCAAAACCCAGCACTCCAGTCTCACCAGGCCTTTACCCTCTTTCAGGTCTCTCTGTGATCTCATAAGCGAAAGGCTTGACGTTTACGCCAGGACGCTAAGCACCTGGCTGGACATCGAAGTAAGGAGGATCAAGACGAGGGTCCTGAAGCAGAAAAGAGTGAGCTAGGAATATGAGACGGGTGGACGGTATTACGAGGAACACAAGGCCGAGTGAAGTTGGGTTACTTGCTAGACCTAGGCGAGGGGCCACGTGCCCTCGCTTTGGCTGGTGAGGGCATGGTGGCCCTTGCCAGACCCGAGGAGGGGCGTGGCAGCCCTCGCCCAGTGCCAGCAGACCTTGCCGGCCCTCAGAGACGAAAAAAAAAAAAAAGAAAAAAAAAAAAAAAAAAAACTTTAAAAAAAAAAATTATTAAAAAGTTAAAAAAAATCACTAAAATATTATAAAAAATGCCTACGTAAATGTCGATCATGCCACATAAGACAGTTAACGTCCACGTAAATAATTTTCAATCAAAATTGACGGAATTGACTCAATAGGTACTAATGCAAAAAAAATTATGACTAAATTAATCCAATTAAGAGGTACCAATCCAATGCAATAGATTTGATATCTTTTGTTACTTTTTTCCACCGTGGAGCACTATAAGATAGACCCAAAGTGTCGAGAAACATGAATCATGAAGAGTCATAAATTCGTACATAAAAATTTGAACGCAAATATATTCTTAATTGTTCCGCTTAAGCTCAAGTACGGTGAACGAGGAAACAGAAACATAAATGATAGATGAATTAAAATCGCAGTCAGAGCCTAGGAAAAAAAGAGAAAGAAAGAAAAAAAAACAATTTCAGTTTAATGGAAGCTCGGGTGGCGAAATCAATGTTAACCACTGCCCATACCTCATCCTCTCATCCAACTCTTTGGCTTTGACCTCCACGATCTTAGCTGTGTTTGCCATATATTCCTCCTGCATTTTCGCGATCCTCATGCTCCACTTCTTCTCCACCACGTCCCTTTTTGCGCCCAACCCTTCGCGCTCCCTCACCCAGCAATTGTGCCCGATGCACGTCAGCACCAACACCACTAACTCCAGCAGCGCATAGCCATCGAAACCCCGCACTCCAGCCTCATCAGGACTTTAGCCGCTTTCGAGTCTCTGTGATCTCAGCAGCAAAAGTCTCGTCGTTTCTTTGGTGAACAGTGTTGGACGCCAATTGCGTAACCCCAAGATCTCCATAACTAGAACAAGAACATGCATAATTGAGTAGAAAGATTAACGCACCTATTTTGGGATCCATTGTTCTTGAAGCGAAAGCGGAAACATAATATTCCACGCGCAAGTCCTTCTCCTCTATTGCCCTTCATATCACTGGCTCAATGAGGCGGCTCCCTCACGTGTAGCGCTAGGTAAACGCCCCTTAGGTGAGGATACATGTGAGAATTAGGGTTAGAGGAGAGACTTGAGCACTATTTATAGAGTTTTCAACCAGGCCCCCTCATTACGGGCCAGCTCAACTCGCCCACACTAGCCAGCCCCCATATTAGACTAATTAAGAAACCTTCTATCTCATATTAGACCAGCCCTGTTTTACGGTAGCCGTAAAAACAGTAAATTACAATAACAATTAATGTAGTCCACATTAGGAAAACTCTTACATTCTCCCACTTGGACTATATTAATTGAAATCGTACCTTATGTGTGCACATTGGTCCAGATATAATTCTTAATAGTCAATCCTATCCCATAAAGTCTCAAACACCGAATCATGGTGGTAACTGCATGTATACACACAGAGCCTTCCATGGTCACGAGTGCTCTCAACTTTATTGATATGGATTCAATATGGTAGTGTGTCAAATGGATAACATCTCTCATAGAGAGATCCCATTTGTCAGTCACCATTCTCTTATCTTAGGCGACACAACAAAACTTGTGCCACTAGAGAATGCTTTATGGTTCTAATGAACCCACATATGTCTTGTCCTTACGGTTAACCTTTCTTTATGTATCACAAGACATATGCACAAGACTAATAACCGGATGCCCGGATGCCCCTAGCCTTCACTCAAGGTTTAAGTAATACCTTGAGACTTTTAACAATATATATATTCAACATAATAATAATCCATTCAAAAAATATTTATTGAATGCAAAAGTTGACATATATATATCAAAGTGTTACTAAATTGTAACAAAACAGATGTAAACTTTATTCAAAAAAAAAAAAAAAACACAACTCCCACTAAATAACAGCATCCCAAGAAGCTCCTAGGCCCATACTAATGACATGTCGATCAAATACACACGGGCGTAGGCCTTTAGTTAGTGGATCTGCAACCATATCATCTGTAGGAATATAATCTACTGCGACATCACCATTATGCACTGATTCTTTTATAGTCAAAAACTTGACCTCCATGTGTTTAGACCCTTTGAGACTTCTGTTGTTATTAATAAACAACACTGCAGAGTTATTGTCACAATATAACTGTATGGGTCTATCCACAAAATCAAAAACAGATAACTCCCTAATGAGGTTCCGGAGCCAAATAACTTGAGTAGCAGCTGAAAAACATGCTACAAACTCCGCTTGCATGGTAGAAGAAGATATGGATTTCTGTTTTTCGCTCTTCCATGATACTGCACCTCCTGCCAACATAAATATGTATCATGTCGTTGACTTCTTATCATCTTGACAACCAGCAAAATCTGCATCTGAATACCTTACTAGTTGCAAGTCTGGAACATGTCTATAAATCAGCATATAATCTTTTGTTCTCTTTAAGTACCTTAAAACCTTCTTGGCAGCAACCCAGTGATCGCGTCCCGGATTAGACGATATCTCGCCTAGAAGCCCTGTTTGCAAAAGCAATATCGGCCTAGTGCAAACTTGAGCATACATGATACTTCCAAGCACACTAGCATAAGGTACATCATTCATTTGAGCTTTCTCAAAATCTGAATTAGGGCATTGTGAAAGACTCAATTGATCACCCTTAACAACATGAGCAATTCCTGGTTTGCAATCTTGCATATTGAATCTTTCTAAAATGCGATCAATATATGCCCTTTGAGACAAACCCAATGAACGGCGTGAGCGATCCCTATGGATCTCAATGCCAAGAACAAAAGACGCATCACCAAGGTCTTTCATATCAAAATTTTTCGATAACATCCGCTTTGTCTCATGCAGTAAACCAATATCACTACTAGCAAGCAAGATATCATCTACATAAAGTATGAGAAAAATATATTTCCTCCCACTGACCTTGGTGTATATACACTGATCTACTTTGTTCTCAATAAATCCGAATGAAGTGACAACACTATGAAACTTGAAATACCACTGTCTAGAAGCTTGCTTAAGACCATAAATAGACATTTTCATTCTACAAACAAGCTTACCCGAGTCATCTGCTGCAAAACCTTCAGGCTGCACCATATAAACCTCCTCATCAAGATCTCCATTAAGAAAAACAGTCTTAACATCCATCTGGTGTAACTCCATATCGAAATGAGTTACCAATGCCAAGATCACTCTAAAGGAATCTTTAGGAGAAACTGGAGAAAATGTTGCTTCATAATCTATTCATTCTCTTTGAGTGAAACCCTTAGCTACCAATCTGGCTTTAAATTTTTCAATCTTTCCTTTGGAATCCCTTTTAGTCTTGAATACCCATTTGCAGCCAATATGTTTATAACCTTCAGGTAATTCAACAAGTTCCCAAACACCATTGTGTTTCATAGATTGCATCTCATCTTTCATCGCATCTAGCCATAAATCTGATTGAGGACATGAGATGGCATTCGTATAAGTTACCGGATCAACAACACAACCAATATCATAATCATGTTCTCCTAGGTAGACAACATAGTCTAGTGGTATAGCTGAACGTCTTTCCCTAGTTGATCTTCTGAGTGGAGCTACTTCAACCTCATTCTGAATTTGAGGGGGTTGAGGAATTTCATTAGGAATTGTCTCAACAATAGGGTCTTGAGCCACAATAGGGTCAGTTTGTGGCGCAAGAGTCTCTATAATTGTTTGCACAGGATGAGACAAGGATCCAATAATCCCCACCATATTATCATCTTCGATAGCTTGTGAGCAGTTACCCTTTTCAGCTACATCAAATTCCAGAAATTTTGCAGTTTGAGATTCCACAATTCTTGTACCTCCATTAGGGTTATAAAACCGATACCCCTTTGAATGATCTGGGTAAGACACGAAGTAACACCGAGTAGTTTTGGAATCCAGCTTACTCAATGTTGGATTATATAACTTCACTTCTGCTGGACATCCCCAAACTTTAAGATGATTCAAGCTAGGTTTACGTCCAGTCCACAACTCAAAAGGAGTCAATGGAACCACTTTAGTAGGAACGCGATTTAGAATATAAAGAGCTGTTTTCAAAGTTTCACCCCATAGAAAATTAGGTAAATTGGTCCTACTAATCATACTTCTCATCATGTCCATAAGAGTACGATTGCATCTTTCAGCTACACCATTTTGTTCAGGACTTCCGGGCATAGTAAACTGACCTATTATCCCAGAATCCTCTAAGTATTTAGCAAACCGCCCTTTAAGTTGTCCAGCATCACCATGCCTATCAAAATATTCACCACCACGATCAGATCTAACAATCTTTATAACTTTTCCCAACTGTTTCTCCACTTCAGTCCGAAAAATCTTGAATTTGTCAAGAGACTCGGACTTTTCTTTGATCAAGTATAAGTATCCATATCGGGAATAATCGTCGATAAATGTGATAAAATAAAATTTTCTGCACAAAGTAGCTGTGTATGGTCCACTAATATCAGTGTGAATAACCTTCAACAAGTCTGAACTTCGTATGGCGGATTTCTTCTTTATCTTAATCATCTTACCTCTGCAACAGTCTATGCAAGTCTCTTGATCACCTTTAAGAGTAGGCAAGATATCAGCCTTTATAAGCCTTTCTACTCTTTCTTTAGAGATGTGACCAAGACGTTTATGCCATAAAGCATAAGACTGTTCCTTAGGTAGAGGCCTTTTGGAAACACCTTTTTCAACTGAATAAGCAACATACATGTCGTTGGGAGATAAACTCAATCGATATAATCCATCGGATAAATTGCAACACCCAATCTTATTTGAATCATAAAACATGGAAATAGTACTACTATTTATTTCAAAAGAGTATCCACACATGTCCAAACAAGACATAGAAACTAAATTCCGCCTAAAAGAAGGTATGTAAAAAGTGTTTCTCAACACCATCCGAAAACCAAAATCTAAAATCAAAATAACATCTCCCACGAACTCGACGTCAACTCCAACGCTGTTTCCAACAGTGAGCTTTGATTCATCCTGATTTGACATCCTTCGGTTTATGAACCCCTGTATGGTAAATGCAACATGATTAGTTGCACCACTATCTAGCCACCGGAATTGGTCGGAACTTCGAGATAGATTGGATTCATAAACAAATGCCAAAGAATCATTACCTTTAGGCTCACTCTTATTTTTCTTAGACAACCAAGCCTTAAACTTGTTGCAGCGTTTCTTTACATGCCCTCTCTCCCTACAAAAGTAGCAATAAACACCATCCTTCTTGGTAAATGTTTTCTTGGGACCCAAATTATTAGAAGGTCCAGCATCTTCAGAATTTCCTTTATTGTTGGAAGATCCAGCAACTTCAAAACTGCCCTTATGAGTATAATTTTTCACCTTCTTTCCCTTATCACTGCCAAAATTAGAAGCATAAAGGGCAATGTGCCCTTTATCTTTCTTCAATTTTTCTTCCTCTGCCACCAGCCTTGCAATTAAGTCATTAACTGACCAGGTTTCATTTTGGGAACTGTAATTGGTCTTGATAATCCCAAAATCAGGAGGAAGATTATTTAGAGCTTGATACACAATGCAAGCAGTGGGAATAACAACATTGAAAGCCTCAAGCTTTGTCTGCAGATCTACCATTCTCATAACATAATCTCTAACTCCACCAGAACCATCATACTTCATGGTAAATAGTGTTTGCAGGTGTGTTCCTATCTCAGCATTAGGCGACACATGGTTTCTAGCCATCAGGGCTTCCATCATCTGCCTAGCAGTGCAGTCTACAGGCAAACCACTTTTCAAGTGTTCTTGAATGGAACGCTTCATCGATAGTAAGCAAATTCTATTGCTCTTTTTCCAAGCAATAAAATGAGCTTTTTGAGCTTCTGTACTCTCAGCAGTAAGATTTGCTGGCCGATCGACAGTAAGAGTCATATGAACATCTGCCATCTCCATAGCAAACAGAAAATCTTCTCTCCATTTCTTAAAATTTGAACCAGCAAGAACCTCAATAGTGACGGAGTTACCGTTTACAAGAAAAGGTGACTGAAAGACAAGCGTATATATATAATTAGCATTATGTGAGCATTGTGTAACTTGACATACAAGTATACATCCAGAGAGTTACATGCAAAATCACATAATCACCTTTGGGCAGAATACATGACATGCAATTGTACACTCCCCACACGATAGCGGTTATGAGAATATATTCCAATCTTCGTGAATTCATCACCTTTGGGCATATGAACCATTAGGATCGGTCACTCCTCCACCACACTATCATGTATCCCTCCATGAACTAATACACAATCACCTCCTTTGGGAGTTTGACTATGCATTAGATCAGGAGACATCCCAATTAATATATGAGATCGAAATTTCTCAAACCCAATCAAGTGTGCCACTTTGGCGGTCACAACCCAATTGAATCCTTGAAACTCTCTCATACCAGGGATATAATCTTTACATCTCACATACATCATATACATGTGATTTTAATTTTAGTGATAGGGGCATCATATCACTCAAATCACATGACATGCTAATTATACTGCCTTATTCATTAATAAAATACAATAAAGTTTAATTTTTTTTTTAATGAATCAAACTTTTATAATGCTTATGTGATAACATACAATAACCCAACACAAGTATTTCCAAAAATACAGAAAATACAAGAAAAATACGCAAAAATACACATATTTAGGGCTTTGTATGTATTTTCACATCCATAAAATCATCAAACATGTAAAATAAATATACCACAAGATAGAACATGCCAATAGGAATCCAACACCACCAACCACGCGCCGAACGGACACTCCACGCGCCCGCACGCGCAACCTGAGTGCGCGGCGCGTGTTCGACGCCTGGGCGGCGCGTGGCCGCGCGTGGGGGCGCGTGCGGAATCCTCCGGCGACGCGCCGTCTATGGTTTTCTTCGTCTCGTCGAGCCCAATCCGAATATATAATTTAATTTAATTTGTATTGAACGAAAAATATCGAAAATCTCAAATTAGGGCAAAATCCTTTGCGTTCATGTTCTAGGGTTATGGAGGCTCTGATACCACATGTTGGACGCCAATTGCGTAACCCCAAGATCTCCATAACTAGAACAAGAACATGCATAATTGAGTAGAAAGATTAACGCACCTGTTTTGGGATCCATTGTTCTTGAAGCGAAAGCGGAAACACAATGTTTCACGCGCAAGTCCTTCTCCTCTATTGCCCACCGTATCACTGGCTCAATGAGGCGGCCCCCTCACGTGTAGCGTTAGGTAAACGCCCCTTAGGTGAGGATACATGTGAGAATTAGGGTTAGAGGAGAGACTTGAGCACTATTTATAGAGTTTTCAATCGTGTCCCCTCATTACGGGCCAGCTCAACTCGCCCACACTAAAATGTACCCCATATTAATTAATTAAGAAACCTTCTATCTCATATTAGACCAGCCCTGTTTTACGGTAACCGTAAAAACAGTAAATTACAATAATAATTAATGTAGTCCACATTAGGAAAACTCTTACAAACAGCACCCGGATGCTGAGCACCTGGCTGGACAGCAAAGCGAGGAGGATCAAGAAGTGGGTCATGAAGCAAAAGCGGTGAGCTGGGAATAGAAGCCCACGAAAGAGGAGATGAATAAAATGGACAATATTATGGGGAAAGCGAGGCCGAGCAAAGTTGGGGGTATTTTGAGGAGGACTAGGGAAGCAAGAGACGCTGCAGAGAGCGTGCAAAGAATCAAGTGTAAGCAAGAGAGCAGGAGATACAGGAATGAATAAGAACTTCTCAACTTTACGGCAGACATTTTCTTTTTGATATGGGGGCCCTATATGGGAGTTTGTGTTGAACGTAAAAAATAGGCAAAGTTTCGAGTCCATCGATTAGCACACAGGTTGGAGAGGGCACCGCCTTTGCATTTATTACTCGTCTTGGGTAGTGCAATGGGTGGGCAACGCTATTTCGCGCTATCCTGAAGCGTTTCAAAAGCCAAAAGGTACACAATTGTTAGTGAGGGTTCCTTACCAAATTATGAGAGAAGATTGTCTTTTCACAAAATGACATGTGAATTGTAGCGAGAAAGGGAGAGAGATTGAAACAATGAGATAGACCATAACACTGCTAACTACTTAAAAATATATGTTAAAAATACCATTCATAAAGATGCATATAGTCAAGAAAATGTTTTGAGCTCCATTTTCTGGTTCACTTGGGTACGTAGTTTCAACTTTCTAAGAGCGCATTGTAAAGTAGATTAATTAAACAGGACCAAAGCAACAGGCGCTCTATGATTCACCTCTGGTAGTACATCCCTAGGGATTTTTGCTAGCATGTCTAGGGCATCTCCCTGCTCTAGCAAATGCCACACACATAAACAAAAACCAAAAGGGAAAAAGTTCCATAGAGAGCATATACCATTGGGCAGCAATTTTGAAAACAGAGTAGTGATTGCTCAATTACATGATCAAAGTCGTGTATGAAATGCACATGGATATTGCTTGATAGGACGTCACGAAAAATGCCTTATCATCGTTCCAAACTACTGCCTTGACATGAAATTAATCCCATTGATGATGACGGGACCTTTTCTACAAATATCTCGTAGATGACTGAATATTCAGTAAATGTAAAGAAAGGGAACGGAAGTGAAAAATGAAGAGTAAAAACAACTGATGAAACAGATTGCACATATTTTACCACTCCACTACTTCCCTCACGCACAACAACATTGTCCGACAAAATTGACGATATTCAAAGGCTTCAATACTCATTCTTCATTGTACCACTGAACCTCGTCATCCCTTCCCATATTCCCGCTTCTCCAGCTGAAAATGAAATTCAGGCAAACAATTGATGCTGCAATTAAAAATATCAACATATGCTAAGAAAAATGATAAATAAGCAACTTCTGAGGCCAACGTGAACACTCAAAAGCAAAACGATCTTCCGCTCAGCCATGTTCAAAATTGTCATGTCAAAACATCATCCTGTGCACATTAGATGCTAGTAGTTGTCATCTCAATGCAGTTCAAAGGAGCCAACCAATTAACATACCATCTCTTCACCAATATCCTCTAAACAGTATCTGGATAGCTTAAAATGGCTTCCACTCTATCTAGCGACACTTGCAACTGCCCAGAGTTCATGTTGAATAGTGTCTCATCAGTACCAAGACCCCTGTTACATGAAACACACAACTTGAACCCCAGAAAAAATTAATAAAACAGAGGGACATAAATCACGGAAGCACATGACCCACACCTGTAAGTTCACTGTATGTTATAGACATCATGCTTCGTAATAGCAAAATTTTAATTCGTGACACCAAATAGTTGATACAATTAGAACTTGTTATGATATATAGCTCATCTAGTTTCTTCCAAGAGCGAAATATATTGTAGTTGAGCAGGAAGAAACTTACCCTGTGATTTCTGGAAGAACGTAATCAGCCCTCCACCCAAATCGAAAATCTACACCTGGACAAAGTCCAAGAGTGGTCTTATTTCTAATTCGAGATACACCGTCTCCACCCAAACATGTGATGAGCTTCCATTTCCAACTAATTGCATTTAACTGAAAATTGTGGCCTACGCCAACCTGTAATTTTCAAAGCACACCAAGCTGACTCCCCAAAAGCTTTACCAATTACCACTCAATACTGACAGAAGATAACAGACTTATTGATGATTGAGATTATTCGGCCACGCCAGCACAAAACAGAGGTGAAATCAAAGAAGCCTCAAACCTGGAGATTTAAGAATTTTGTGACAGGAATCTTTTTCGAGAGAATGCGCACGTCTTGATGTATGGGTTCATAGACAAACTTCCACAGACGGTCTGGGGAGAGGGGCTTGAACACAAGCTTCGCTTGAAAATCATTCCTTGGAGCATTGTAAAACTGAATCAAGATCTCAAATCAAGATGTCATAATGAGGTTATATTCCATAACTGCATTAACTGAACAAGCAGAGTTACACCAGGCCTTAAAGGCCCCAACAAAAATTTTGCTTGATGGCCAATCGTTGGAGCACTATAAGACAGACCCAAAGTTTTGAGGACCATGAATATACAAACATTAAACACAAATGTATTCTTAATTGTTCCACTTAAGCTGAAGTATGGTGAATGAGGACAGAAAAATCAAAATATCTGATGAATTAAAATTGCAGTCAGAGCTTATAGAAGAACAAAAGAGACAACAAGAAAAAGAAAGTCTTTGTTCATCTACTTCATTATGCAACTATTACTGACAGAAGCTCTATTAGGTCAATATAGAGGAAACAGTGAACACAAAGCCAAGCCAAGCCAAGCAATGAATTTATGGAAATTATATTGATTAGCATATGTCGATGGAATCTATGTGAATAACTGTAAGGCTGTAACATCCTGCATGCCAGATCTTATACAAGTCTAATCAATGTGCTCAGCCGAGTGAGGTTCAACCTCATGGAAATCACTGAAAAAGAAAAAAAACATAAAAGTGCTCCCGTTAATCTACTTAACTTCTAACATCTTCACTAATCAAACATCAGTGAAAACTGTAACAGAACCTCTTTTATTTCCCATGAGAGCATGGATTGATATCTGAATAGTTCAACACTCTCCAGATTCTCCCTTACATGTGGGCTGACATATTGACTTAACACAGAACCCTAAAATGGACTTCAATGCACGGAAGCAAACAAGAGGGCCTCAAGTATGTATAGCTCATGAAGTTGCCTATGGCAACTTGCCAAGTCAATTTTTCATGTCAATCTATCTGCAAACTTAAACAGAAGCATCACTAAAATTCCTTTAACATTTTAAATTCTCTCCCACATGCATGTTAGAAGAGTTTAGGAACCAGCGCTGCAATCTCTGACATTAATTAAACAGCGAAGTTGCGCCATCCGCACACTGAAATATCCGGCACTTGTCTTCAGGACCAAAGAACAGAGTATGCCATATCAAATTAGACAGGAACCACATCCAATATGCATACCCAATCCAGGTCAGCAACATGAAAATTAAAATAAGAACGAACAAGTTATTCACATTAAAATTGACCCAAGCTTCAGATAACCTATGCAGATCACCTCAAAACGAAACATTTCATTCATTCCTTTCAAGCCTTTGCCGAAAATGGTTTGGTTCATCATTCCACAGCTCTCTCAACAAAATTAAGCCACTAGATCAACCTTTTTCATTCACCCAGGCCAATCATATTTGCTAGAGACCAAACTTCAAAAACGTGGCAACACAAAGGCAAGCAAAATTTAGGCACATCTGAAGAAACACCTCCAGATTAACCCCGACTCGGATTCCCTGAATTTCTTTCCGAAACTTGAGGAACAACTCGGAGGGCATCAAATTGATATTGTACCGTTCTTCCCACGAGGTGGGTTCTTCGCCGGCTGGACTCGTCTCCATGTTCAAGCTCCCAACACTGCAAAAAAATCAATAAAGAACAGTTCTTTCCCACCATACAAAAATCGCCAACGCGTTTCACTCAAGACCCAACTCTCAAAATCGAGAGTTCGACACTCATCACTAATCCGACACATCTTCGGAGATAACACAGTCCATGTGGAGTCGGTTTCTGGGTGCCTTGACATGAACTGAGCGGCTCCGCATCTGTACAAATTAACCTCACAATTCGCATCAAAACAAGCGATAAGAGTGCAAAGCATACCTTCGAAACTAGAAGAACAGGACTCTGTTGGCGCCTATAGAACTGTGGTTGAAATGCGAAGTAAAAAATGGGGATGAAGTTCGCAGCTATGACAGTAAAAAATGATGGCGGTACCCGGGCAATTTGGGGTTCGCATCGTTTGGATTATATACTACGAGACTACGAGTACGAACGAGTTTTGCCGAAAGAGGGAAAATTGTTTACTCGGCCAAAAAAAAAATGTTGATTTTACTGTCTATGCACTGAGCAATTATAGTTTCTCGGTTGGGCCAAATTAGTTATGAATATGTCAATGGAAGCTATTAGCATTTCAAGAAATGATTAATATCACTAAAAATTTCAAATTGATAATTCATGACATATTTACTCCAAATCAGATTTCTATCCAAACTAATATTCGTCTTATGAAAAATCTCAAACTAGTACTTTTGATATAATTTTACTCTCCACATTATATTCCAAGCAAAGATTGATTTGGGGTAAATGTGTTATGGGTTATCATTTTGGATTTTTTTTGTCAAACAAAAATTAGTTTTAATAAATGGGTCATAAGAGAACAATTTGGATTAATTTTTGGGGGCAAATATATGAGACAAATATCATGCCACACCTCTAGAGTTCTTTTTAACAATTCTTACAATTGAGTTTGTTGTGATTGTGAAAGTTCACACTTACGAAGTAATAAATGAAAGTTATAAACATGATAACACTTACATTTGTAAGATCCAGAAAGGCGATTTAGATGCCAGCAAGTAGCGGATCAAGGTAACTCGAAAAGTAGTTTTAAGTAGAATGAGATATGAAAGATACCGAAATAAAAGAGATGCGAAGATCTGTTTACATAAAATCAAGAAGCACAATGGCATCAAAATATCAAAAAAGACACCTTCAAATAGGATGAGATATGAAATATAGAAGGTGGCACAGAGCGAAAAATTTTATTTACACAAATGCAAGAAGGGCGGTGGTGATCAGGTTAACAAAAAAGAAACAAGAATTTCTATCTGCAAACATACAATCTACCATCTTAAAGATGCAGAGTACTAATTGGCTACTTGGTGTTTCACAATCTCCTTACATTATTGAACCTCCAAGATAAGCTCCATTTGGCGAATCAACCTATTCTCTTGTCCTTGTCTTCATGGTGAATTGCCAATGCAGACACACTAGGCATCGGAGCTGCCATAGCTTGTAGGTCAGCCGGAGATAGGGACCAGCACAGATTCCACCACCGAGGCCGAGTTGATGCCCCAATGTCCTCTGGTATTCTCCTTTGTGGATATACTGGTGGAAGAACGCAAGATGGCAATGTAGACATTGTGTTAAAATATTTCGTGTTACTACAATTTGTACTCGGTAATGCACTCTGACTGGAGTTGACTGGTCTTTTCTGTATCCCGCTCCTGCCACTGTTTCTGAAAGCATAGCCATGATTCTTGAAGCTGAAATTACTGTGAGATAGTGAGATCTTGCATTTCCTGTTGTAGGGATTATCAGGTTTTGCAAGGTCTTTAATGGAGGGAGAGGCTGAGGCCTCTGCAAGGCTCGTGAAGAACTTTGCCTAACCACTATAATAGTTCGATATGCCTTTCCTGAGAAATCACAGAAAGAAAGGAGAGGACTTCAAAAACCATCACTTGACCATAAATCTGACTGCTTGGAGGTCACGATCATAAATTTCTTAAAGCATTTCTTTAGATGGAACATATACAGAGATCAAAATAGATAGTCATCAAGCATTATAGAATCTGAACCTTGGAGCAAATCCGGCACCAGCAGATGCAGATCACCTTTACTTTTATACCATACACTCGCATCAGGGGTTTTCCTATGCTGCATAATGGATGTTTCGCTTCTGAGTACTGCAATTTTTAACAGCTTCTTTTTTCCTTTACTGACAATGATTGAACACCATGATGCTGTGTTTCTTCGAGATACCTTTACAACTAAAGATTTTGGACTAGACTTTGGAATTTATATTGGTAGCTAGACAAAAAGTGGCTGCCCATGTTAAAAGGAAAAAGAGAAGAAAAAACTAGCTCTCACCGTCCTAACAAGCTAAACTTAATGATGTTACACATGGACATCCAAATATTGTGCATTCCACCACCCAAAACATTTAGACTGTTTCTAGCAACAGGAAAAACGCTTCAAAGTTCCCACCGTTATTTAATTTCTCATTGGGATGAGCATTGGGCTAGTCCAGGAGGTGTAGCCCTAGAATAGTAACTAATCGACCGAAATTAAATAAATTAACCAGTTCACACATTCATGATGGAGCATCTCTTCAGAAGCTTCCAACAAATTGCAGGCACGATCACACCAAGATATAAGATATTTAAGGGTGGTAGGATAGGTATTTTTCATTTTTTTGTGTTTGCTTTCTAAATGCCAGTCCAGCATAGCAGTATCTTATTTAGGTAAACAATCAAGGCCATATTGCTATAAGTTAAAACTTGGTACTTTGTCAAAGATCAAGCTACAGATTTTGGCAAACCAAGTTAGAACAACATAATACAACCAAAAAGTGTAAAAGTCATTCTTCACAGAAAGCAATTTTACAATATTAATCAGATGATACTGCAAATCTTAGACGACAGAACAAGCAGATTTTGATATTGGATGTCATGAAGTCTAGCATCAATCACTTAATGCACTATAGAACTTGCAAAAGAGCATTTGGGGAACTTGTGTCTGAAGACTTTATAGTCAAGCACTTAAAACCTTTCTTTCAGCAAAGTAATGAACCAACAATAACACAGATATGGAAGTTTCTAAGTCACCCGGATATTTGGCAGGAAAAAACGAACCCATGATCAACTATTTCCATTTCGATGATTAAGATTATTTGATTGTCCACGTTCTGATAGACAAGATTCCATTCAGATGATAACATCAGCACATCAAAGCCTCTTTTGAAACTTAATAAATCACAAGAAGACAAGAAATTCTTAAAAGTCAAATATTCCATTCCTAGGCTCTGTAAAACTGCCTAGCTAATAAACACCTCATAAAAAGTTCAATCCCAGCAGTACACGTCCAATTATATAGGCAAAACTAGATTTTTAGTGAAGTGAAATTCCAAACTGTCTGAACTAGCCAGGGCTAATAATTTGTGCTGCTATGTGATAATCACTTATTTTCAAATGAAGAGTGCCACACAAAGTCACATCAGGACAGGAAAATAGTCATGTAGCACCTTTGACAAAGAAAAGCGATATGTTAATTAAACAAGTAAAACAGCACGAACAGTACATTAAGACACGATTTTTCAAGATGATCTGCATGAAGAAGCACGATTTTGCTGGATCTACAATCGTGTTCTGTAAGTGAACAAAAAAAAAACAAAAAACAAAAGTGTTCTGTTTTTTGCAGGTGCCAACGAGGTGATACATTCCACCTAAAACAGTTAAAACGAGTCACAAACCCGTATTTTGACTCAAGTTTGTTGAAATGGGTTAGATATCAGTCAGATAAATGTAGAATATGGGTCATAGATGGGTCCAAAGAGAAAAGCCTAGAAAGAATATGGATTTTAGTTGGTCTATTGTGGATCCACTTTCAACCCAAAATACTAGAATTACATAAAACAAGTTTCACGATTGGCTATTCTCTATCTCTCTTTGATTCCACCGCTCCAGACCATTGGGGAGCACTCTTCCTCCTCTTTGTCCTTACCGCCCCCACCGCAGACGATGTCGGAGGAACTCATGAAGCTCATGCTCTCACGGCAGCTGCTGCTGTCGTCGGTGTTGCTGCCAGTGTCGACACCACTGAGTAAAGCGCAAGCAGCCATGAACACTGATTCTTTGTAGAAGGAAACGAAGGCAAAGGGGAAATGAGGGGGAGAAAGCGGAGAACTTGTAGCGGGTGTAATATATGCGTGAAGAGCGAGAATGCACATTTAAATGTTCCGACGAAAAGGCAAACACAAATATTGAAACACAGCTTCGGGATTCTACTCTTTTCTCTCCCTCTCTCGCTAGAGCGTGGCAAGCCAAAGCGACCCCACACGACCTGCAAGAACCGTTTTTCGGCGGGGGTTTGATTCAGATATTAAGATAATGAGGAAGCAGGTGAAAGCTATGGCTTTTGGATGGTTCTGAGTTCGCAGAGACCGAGAACAAAAGAAAAAGGGAGGCGAGAAGCGAGAGCAGGTGGTGGGTGAGGGCGGTGATGGTTGGTAGCGAGGGCCGTCCGTATTTGGGTGGAGGAATTCGAACCTGCAGATTGATGTTTGAGGAAGCACTTCGAGCGTTTGACGAGCTCGTTGAGTTCAGCAGCAACGACCATTACTATCCCCCTACTGGCCCTCCCAGCATTTCATTTCGTCGACCATGCAAAATTGCAAGTTGTAGGTGACAAATGAAAGCTCCCTTTCTTGGTTCAAAGTTCAGTCAATCATCTTTGTTCCAATCAAGGGCCAGTTAATTAGCTCGATCGAGGTCCCTGTTTATCAACAAAAATAGAGGTATGGACGTCTGGAGTACCAAAACTTGGCACAAGAGATGCTTAATTGTCAAAAATTCGGAAAGGTACACTTAAATGTCAAAATTGAAAAAAAATGAATACTTAATTACCAACAACAAAAAATTCTGCCCAAAATACTGATGTAGTATTTTCCAGCGAGACAAATATAAAATGACGTCGTTTTGCACGCTAACATGCTAAATTAGTTGAAAATGACGCCGTTTTGCATTGGATTTAAATTTTAATATAAATATTAACTAAATTAAATTTAAAAAGAAAAAAAGGGGATTGCACTTGTTCGGTGAGGGCTTGCACAGCCCTCGCCCAAGTGTTCTGCAATCAATCAATCTTTTTTTTAATTAATATTTATATGAGATAAATAAGAGGCAAGATGACGTTGTTTTGACTCTTCTTTACTAACTCAAGATTCTGGCGAGCCACGTGAATGAGTTAAATTATTTAAAAAAATGTCACGTAGGATTTTTAGGACCCTCATTAAAATTGGCATTGAAATGTCTTAATTTAAAAAAAAAAAAAAGTGATACTTATGTGTATCTTTCGTAACTTTTTTGCATTTAAATGTCCCTCGTGTCTAGTTTTGGTATTACAAACAAAAATGTAGCTCGTTAGATTGAAGGGGAAGAGAACTTTGCATGCATCGCATATGCTCTTGATGCCAGGCGAAATGCATTAAATCATGGGTTGCAAATGGTAAGAACCGTGCTAAGCATTACTAAAATTACTTTGCATAATTCATTCAAATTTGGCATGATATGCTGACACGAGGACGGCCCTGGCATGTTACTTTTGGCTATATGTACATGTACATGAAGCTTGAGCTAAGAAACAGGAAATACCAGTAAGCAATAACGAAAAAGATGGTCTGGTGACTTTGCTTGAGGAAGTCTGGTTGATTGGCAGCTCCTGGCATTGACTGACCGCAAGGTGCAACTATAAATTTTAAGGAAAAGAAGCCTTAAAATTTGTTGGATGTTGAAGCTTTTTATTTCACGAATCGCAAATGCTAATGCTATTTCAATCTAGTATAGATTACCAAAACAATCTTTAAAAAAAAAAAAATCATAAACCTATTATATTTGTATTAATTCAATCATAATTTTTTCAATTGTGTCAGTTTAGTTCTAAACTTTTTCACGTTTTGTCAATTAACTCAATCTGGACAATTTAGGCCAAAAATCACTGACATAAATGTCAGCAGTCCTACTGGCATAGCTAGCGCTAACATGGATTTTTCTCACAATTTTTATTTTTTGTTTGAATTTTAATAATTTTTTGGTTTTTTCTTTATTTTTTTCTTTTCTCCACAATTTTTTTTTTTGTTGTTTCAATTGAGGGCCAATGACTCTCACTAGCCACACACTTTAGGTTGCATAACAGTTCAAATTCGAGACATATTTTAACAATTTTCTACCTTTTGTCGACGTTTGTAACTAAGGCATAATGTTCATCATCCATGACAGTTTTCCTAACGCCTTGATGGACGCTAACTTTTTATAGATGACAATTGTGCTCAAACAAAGGAACATGCTTAGTCATCATGTCTGATGAGTTCTCTACCTTAGTTCAACGTTTGTCATGAATTTATATGTTAATGGGGTTAACTGGGTCGATTTGCACTCTTAAGTTGATGGGACCCCAATCTTTCTTCGACCAAGTATCGGGACACTCGACATTAATTAAACAAGACAAGATAAGAGAATGACCACTAGTTTTTGCATACCCCAACCTTGCTTTTAATTTATTTTCTTTTCTTTGACCACTTCTTGACCCCACGTGCTTTCTTTTATACAACCGAAAAGAATATTCCAAGTAGCCAATTAAACTCCATAGAAAATTTCACAATAAGAGTTCATTGATATACACTCCAGGGGCCCTTGACGATTGTCCATAAAAAATTTCTCCATCAATGTTTAATGTGCCAGTGTGTACACACTGGGACCCCCTATATTTAACTTATATATCTTTTTCTTGCACAAAGTCGAAGCAATACCCTCTCAAATCTTTTACATCTCAAGGTCTGAATGAAATCATGGATATATATATCCAATAAGAGAAGCATACTTTAACAAAAATAAAAAGATATATAAATATATATCTTTTATATCCAATCCAATAAAAGAATCTCTCTCTCTCTCTCTCTCTCTCTCTCTCTAACCATATGCGATTCAAAACAAAGATTTATAGAACTTCTTTCTTATCCAATTAGGTTGGATTGCATAATGGCTCAAAATTAAAACATACTTTAGCAATTCTCTACTTTGGCTCGAGTTTGTAATCAAATCATAGTGCTAGTCATCTATGCCAGCTCTCCAAATAGCCTAATGGGCACTCACTCTCTATAAATGCAAATCGTGCTCAAGTAAGCTTTGCCAAAGGAATAAGTTTAGTCATCGTGTTCGATGAGTTTTCTATCTTGGCTCGATGTTTGTGATGTATTTATATGTCAATGGGGTTAACTAAGTCGATTTTCCCTCTTAAGTTGATGGGACCCCAATCTTTCTTTGACAAAGTATCAGGACACTTGCCATTAATTAAATAAGTGAAATAAGAGAATGATCAGTGAGTTTCTACATACCGAGAAGAAGGAAGTCATATTGCACACAAATTAGCTTTTCCTAAATGCCCATTCCATCTTAGTGGAGATACCACACTGATATAATTGGACGACAACTCTACTAGTTGCTTTGTGCTTGAGTCATGTTTGGGAGCCCAAAGAGGTCCATGCACCAATCCTCGCTTTGCGTTTTGAAGATAGCGCATCATGATGCAAATTATAAGAGCTATGAGTTTGCATGACAGCGGATTACACTTCAATTTGTTTTGCTTTCCAGTATTCATTAGGCTCACATAACCCTGATCTACAGTGGAAGATTCGGTCTAGAAGAGACATTTGTGTGGAGAAGGTGAGCGTGGGACTGTTGTATTCTAGTTGGAAATTTGTTACCGTGGTTGTAGTAACCAGCTTTACTTAAGCAAATTCCATTTCAAGTAGCATTTGACATTAGTAATCATTCTGACCTGATTGATCAGATTTGTCATTTTTCCCCCAACTTTGCCCCTCCCTACTTACCATTCAAAAATTACCCATCACCAAAACCCACCTATCCAAGACCCTAACCCAACCCAATGCATACGACTTAGCCCATCCCCTCCCGGCACTACCCGCAATTGTTGAGTTGCTGAGCCACCGTCACCCCACCTCAATTGTCTCCCTCTCTCTTGTCTCGAGCTTGGGCATCCGTTGCTGCCCAAATCGTGTTGTGGAACTTGATGACAAATCTAGGTGGCCATGGCGAGCTTGGCAGATCGCGTGACTTTCGAGCTTGAAGGCCACCGGTGTCAGTGCAGCCTTCGAGTTGGTGGTCATGAACTCGAGTGCGACTTTGGAGCTGGTGGTCATATGAGAGAGAGAGAGAGAGAGAGGTTGACATCGGTGTGGTGAAAGATAGAGAGAACGGGAGATAAATACGATCATTCTCTGAAAATGCAAATTGTGTATTTTGAAAAGAGGGGAAGATATTTGGTAATTAGTATGAAATTATGGGATTGATTTTCGAAGGTTCTTTATTTTTCTCCTCAAAAAAATGACATGATCCCTTGCTCATTCTCTACCTACCTGATAGTATGATTCTCTTTTGATCGTTAAACTTGCATTCATATTTGAGATAATCAATAAGGGAGATGACTTGTGATCTGTAGTTTTCTCACAATTCTTCATTGATAAATCAAGAATTCATAAAGAGAGTTCATCAAGAGAATTTCTAAATACTCTTATAAAATGAAAATTCATGTAACACATCAAAAGACTCTAGAAATAATTAAAATTTGACATAGGAGGTTATTCCTTTTAACTTAGGCACCCAGCCGCGTGGCCTAGCTTGGATGGGAACTCTACTAGTTGTTAGCAGCCATTTTCATACATCTGCACCAATCTGGGCCTCGATCTGCATTGGCTCTTGCTGAAATTTGGCGCAGACATCAAGGCAATAAAATTTGGTCTCTTTGAGACTGAAAAGGACATGCCTTGAGTGCGGTAGTTTTTTTTTTTTTTTTTTTTTTTTCAGGCTAAAGCTAGACTCCTAGCAAAATGTCAAAACCATCTCATGAAACACTTTAGCACTAATAAGATGGGAATCAATGTCTTAACCAAATTGTGGGTCTGCCATTAACCTGGGACTTTTAAAGAACATTCAGTTTTTAGTGCTCTATTGTCAAGCAAGAGGAGTTTTATATCTTTTTTAGTTTGCGAATGGACCTAGTGATAAATGGAGATGGAAATTTTCATTCAGAAAGGAAAGTAAATGTGTTGCTACAGAAACAAAACTAGTGAGAAGAGACAGAGCTGTGTTTTTTATGGTGTTGTTTGTCATCGTTAGTAGTATGATAACCAAATAGAGATGAGCAAGCAACTACGTAAAGAGCACCTTTTCAAAAGAGGGAAGGATCACGCGATGTATTGTCTTCAAGGAAATTAGAGCAAGACCTTATTCAGCTGTGAAGGCAAGAACTTACATGACTTGGTAGATCCACATTGGGGCCAATGTTGATCAACGACAATAACAAAAAAAAAAAAAAAGACCCAATCCAGCCATTACCTAGAAATGCAGAATGAGAGAACCTAAATTATTCGACCACTAGACAATTTTCAAAAACCGTCCTAAACAAAATAGTAGCATGTGATGAAAAAGCTCTGACATGTAGTGATAACCAGTTCCACATAGTGAAACCATCCTTGCCGCCATTGGGGGTTGATGAGTAGAACAAACAAAATTACCAGTAAAACCATCATGTATGACACTCCGAAGCTAATATAAAATGTCTCTTTGTCTATGAAACCATCTTCTTTAGCTTTCATGTATGATTTTGTTGCTGAGCTATTAACATTAATGGTTGTTGAACAGTCATTACTCAATGGCAGTCCACACAGAAGATGGTTTCCGTAGTAACTGCTTTCATCAAAAGCCCCGAATTGATTTTTATTTGGTATGGCTCCCGACAAGTCGTTGTAAGACACATTGAAGACTTCTAGGGAATTCAACTGAGTAAGCTCTTTAGGGATAGATCCAATCAAGTTGTTGTAGGAAAGGTCAATACTCTCTATCTTTGTGAGGCTCGACAATGACGTTGGTATATGTCCTGTAAGCTTGTTATTGGATAGGTTCAGCACAAGCATGTCCTGCAAGATTGCAATCTCTTGGGGGATCTCCCCACTAAACTGGTTGCAAGAAAGATCTAGTCCTACCATTTTAAGGAGTGTGTAGCCTTTATAGGAATCAAACCTTCCTTTTGTTGTGAACCCGACTATATGTGGAACTCGAAATGCTCGTTCTTCCAGTTCTTCAGAGAATAGCTTGGTGTGGCTTTTAATTGTCCTCACATAAGATGAAGGTAACCATCCTGTAATTGTAGTTCCCATCGGTGTTGAAATTGACTTATCGGCATATCCACTGGAGGAGAAATTCATGGGTCCCAAGCAACTAGGTAATGGACCAAACATATTGTTTTCAGAAAGATCAATCATACTTAAGCTTTTCAAGCTACACAATTGCTTGGGAAATGTTCCAACGAAGCTATTACCTCTCAACAAAAGAATGCTCAGTTGAGAGAGGTTACCTAACCAATAGGGTATGCTTCCAGAGAATTCATTTTCACTCAGATCCAAGGTCACCAAATGGGAGCTGTTAGAGAGCACATGCACGATTGAACCATTCAATTTGTTCCTATTCAAATGGATGTGACTCATCCGCTGTGACATAAAAAATGATTGTAGTGGACCAGAGAGATTGTTGTCAGACAAATCCAAATAGACAAGCCACTCAAGATTAAAGAGTTCTTGAGGGATGATGCCGTCCAAATGATTTTTAGACAAGTCAAGGGCCGCAAGCGATGACAAGTTTGTAATCAATCTCGGAAGCTTGCCAATGAATAAGTTGTCACTAAGGTCCAATGCCCACAAATTTACGAGGGAAGAAAGAAAAGAGAGACTTCCAGTGAACAAGTTGTGTTCTAACCGCAAAATTAACAAATCTAGTTTCATGCTATTGTTAGAAAACACAATTTCGCCTTGCAAGTTATTATCTACTACGTTGAGCGTTTCGAATGATAAGGTACTCTCTAGTATCTGTATAGGTAGTCCCCCTGAGAAATTGTTGCTAGACAAGTCTAAGATATATAGGGATTTTATACTACCCAGTTTAGATGGAATATTCCCTTCCAATCTGTTGACTGATAGATTAAGGCGGTGCAGATTTGGGACATTGAAACAAAATTCAGTTGTGAGCTCTCCTCTCATGCCGTTGTTGGATAGGTCCATCACTGAAAGATTAAAAAGGGTTATTGATGGAACCTCAAGTGTCGTAAAGGAGTTATTTCTCATGAGAAGCATTTCCAACTTAGTGTTGTTTTCCAACAACCAAGCTGGAAAGGGACCCAAAATGCCGTTCGAGGAGAGATCAATGACTCTCAGGTCATATTGATGATTGAGAAAGTCAAGAGAAGTCACTTTGAATCCTTTTAATAGACTATTTGCCATACTAAAAACCTTCAACTGGAGCCTTGGGATCAAAGATGCACGTTTGGTATCAATTGTTAGTTTGGTGTCATCGAGAAATAGCACCTTAAGTCTTGAATGGTTTGCAAGTGGGCCAAGTGATGAGGGGATATCAAAATGGTTACTCGAAATGGAAAGAAATTCAAGTGAAGTAAGACTAGTGAGGGGAGATGAAGCGACATTATCTGTGAATTCATTGTCTTCAAGATTCAGAATCCGAATAGAGGTCATGTTTCGCCAGCATGTAGGAAGTCCACCAGTAATTTCGTTAATGCTAAGATCCAGCTCTTCTAGTTTTACCATATTGCATAAGCCTGTTATAGATATCACAAATCAATTCAACTCCAATGACATATATCGGTACATACATTCAAGTACATCAAACGTACATTTCATCTCTAGCTTTCATACTAAGAGATTAGGACTTACTCTGATCTGATATGTTGCCACTTAGACTGGTGTTGGACAATGACAACAATTTAAGAGATGTCAAAGGACCAAGGCTGGAAAGGATTCCCATGCTTGTGTTCAATGAAGAATAATCCAAGATGAGCTGTTCCAACTTACTGAAGTTATGGAAATCTTCCAAAAAAAAAGAGATAACTGAACATCAAATTTCCTTACACAAGCATAATCATGAAATTCTGCAAAAATATCACGAGTGAATGGAACTTCTTTAATAAAAGCTTAGGTTTGCGTTAGTTTTGCAAAAAAATATGACTTTTTTGGAAAATGTTTTCCAACAAGTTATTTTCTAGGAAAATAACAATATTATTCCAATGTTCAACTGAAATTTGAAAATTATATGGAAAATTTGATTTTATTTTCATATGTACACTCTTTTTAATAATACTTTATTTTCAATTTCTATTTTTTTAAATCAATTTTCTTTTTCTTTTTTCTTTTTTCCCCCTTCTTGTTCAACTAATCACTAGCCACAAGTGTGGTCGAGATTGCCTGAGGCCGGTGAGCTCGAGCCTTGGCCTTCGGCGAGCTTATTCCTTGCCTATGGTTGGTCATCAATCGTCACCATGGCCAGTGGCCAATTGAGGAAGAAGGAAATGAATAAGGAAAAAAAAAAGAAAAAAAGTTTAAAATCCCATTTTAAAATAAGAAAAGAAAAAAGAAAAGTAATAAAAAAGAGTGCATGGAGGAAAATAGATCTATTTGAAAGAAAGAGAATGGAAAATGATTTCCGTATTTTCCCCACTTTTGAAAATATTTTTTCCATTGAAGGAAAATGTTTTTGTTAACTCATTCATTTTCCATGGCCGAAAGTTAGAAAATCTAGAAAACATTTCCTTGAAAATTATTCTTTGCAAAACGAACAAAGCGTTATTTTGATTATACATTCACTAACAGGGTTGACTAACCTTGGGCAGTTATCGTTCCTTCTATTGTACTATTCTGGAGAGAAAGGATCTTGAGGGATGACAATGCCCCTAATGCTGGTAGGATGGTCCCCACATCCTCTAAGTGGACACCATCTAGGCAGAGTTCCTCTAAGTGGCTCAAGTTTTTGATGCCTAGCAGTAAAATTCCAAGTAATTAACTTGTTCCTCTAAGTGGCTCAAGTTTTTGATGCCTAGCAGTAAAATTCCAAGTAATTAACTTGCTTGGCAGTAGAGTTGTGAAAGCGCCCATGCAGATGCTTCGGGATAGAAATATTTTGATCAACAACATTTCTATATTGAAAGAGAAGGGGGTTGCAATATATGACTTCTTTATTCTCAACATGACGCACATGTAAAGGTATTAAAGAGCCTGTCTGCATGACTCGTAGGCTAGTTAGTTTAATTTATGAATAAAAATGAGGTTCCTGCATGAAAACTAAAACAGTACCTTCAGTAATAGCCGCTACATCAACTTTATTATGACTTAAGTCCAGCTCCTTTAAATTACTGAAACCACCTAATTTATCCACAAACATTGCTAACTCAAGTCAAGAATGGCTCCGACCAAAAAAAAAGTCAAGGATGGTGATTTTGTACGGAATTATGGACATAGAATAAGCTGGAGAAATTAACATTCACATGTAAAGTCCGAGTCAAATTGTTTGTTTTGTAGAATAGACACCTGAGAGTAGGAATTGTACCGAGAATGGGTAGAATAGAATTATTTAGAGAGTTGTAACTCAAGTCAAGCACCTCCAGTTTGCTCAGCTTGGAAGATAGCAGGTTTGGTTCTGCGAACAAACAACAAGAAGCAATAAAATCTGCAGAAATCTATTCAAGTACATGCGCAAACAAGTATTGCCATTTCGGGGGAAATATGTCGTAGGCTTGTGGATAAATGATGACATGGACATAACCATCTATAATGCAGGAAATGAATAAAGAGGTGGTTAACATATGAGTTCATTAGAGAATGAGTTTCTCTTGCTTTATAGGAAATGAACGAACGGTGAATTTTT
The DNA here is from genome assembly GCA_014182515.1 of Eucalyptus microcorys. NCBI lineage: Eukaryota > Viridiplantae > Streptophyta > Magnoliopsida > Myrtales > Myrtaceae > Eucalyptus > Eucalyptus microcorys. The sequence goes on from CM024564.1 coordinate 40,354,871, forward strand.
ACCTTCTGGTGCAATCCACCCTCCCAAATAGTTGAAGGACAAGTCAAAGCTCTTGAGCTCTTCAAAGGGAAGAAGTAGAGAAGCGTTTAGGTACCAAGTTTTGAAGCCGAAGCGGTAATATCTCGAATTAGAGAGCATTAGCTGAGTGACTCGTCCTGTGGTGGGGTTGCACTCAACACCTTCCCAGCTACAACAGTTGAAATATGATCCCCCGACGTCCACCCAATATGGCAGGTCCAATGTGGCATTAAGTGCTAAGAGTGCAACCCTTTCTTGTTTCTGACACCCATGAGAGCCACATAAACATGCGATACCCCAAACCACCACAAGCACCCATAGTGCTTTCTTTTTCATGACTGTAGATTCAAAAGACCAAACTTTATATGTATCACACTCTTGAGTTCTCTTTGCAAGTTAGAGCAATTTTATAGGAGTTCGGCAATGCTATGCTTGAGTGTAGATGTTGTGGTCATGGCCAAAGTCTTGGTCATCTTTAGTGATGAATGTAGCTCAGCTCCTTTTGGTGACAAGGCTAATTAGCGTGTGGGGCGGGGAATGTACCTTATGCAATGGCCAGATTTCATTGTGGGGAATTTTCCGAAAGTCTCTATTGGCATAATTTTTCTACACGTTAAGTCTAGTCTAGTGTAGTAAACTCTTATCATTCATGTGACTAATTCAATCTTTGTCTAATGAACAGCACAGGTATTGTGATTCACTTGGTTCCCAGTTAGAGCCCAAGATGGTCTTGAACAATTAGAATGCAACTAAATGATGGTGACATGAAAAATAGTAAATATTAAAGAATTATTCATAACGAACTGGTTTCTTATTCAGGAAACTAACATTCGATGTAGATATGATGACGAGTTCACATAAGTGCTTTTTTTATTGTTCAGTTCGACTAACTTATAATACTTATATTTTCAAGATAATGAAAATTACTAATCTGCACCTTTCACATATTTCACACAAGAGAAAAGCGTGAGAGATTGCCTTTTGATTTCTCAAAATGCGGCTAATTTAGCTTAATGTCCAGTTAACATTATTTGAATTGCTTCTCATGCAAGGGTGACAGTGGATTATCCCTACAAGTCCGTATGTATAAGTGAAACTTCACCAGAAAATGTCTGGAAAAACTTGGAAAATCTGTTAATTTACTTTGCACTGGGGGCCTTCAAGAGAAAGTGATCTTGACTAGAGGCATTTCAGAAGCAAACATATTGTAAAATTAATGTGAAAATTGAGAAGATCTTGCTATTAAGTTAACGCAAAAACATTGAAGAAATAAATGGGGAACGACAAAGATACAAAATATTTACGAGATTTGATCCAAATATCGGTATCTATCCCAGGGAGAGTTAGTAACAAATAATTCACTATAGTCGGAGAATCGGAACTACAATCGCCCACACGCTTAAGCGTTTCCCACACCTAAATTAAGATTAAACCGAAACATATTTATAAATAAACAACTTAATTGGATGTAAAGTCACAACATAAATCACCCGTTTTTAAGCCCATAACAAAAACCTTCGCACAGTTAATTCAAGAACATCCATACGTTCTTTCTTTGATTCTTCATGTGGGGGCTCGATTTCTAAAGGAACCCACTATTTGGCTTCTCCAGGAAATGAAACCCAGAAAGCAAAACCTTACTTTTAATTTATTTTCTTTTCTCTAACTACTCCTGACCCCACACGTTTTCTTTTGTGCAACCGAAAGGAAAATTCCTTGTAGACAATTAAAGTCCACAAAAAATTTGACCGTGAGAGTTCGTTGCTATTTTCTACTGGGGCCCTTGGTTGTTGTCCACAAAAAATATGGCCATGAAAGTTCATTGCTATTCTCTACTGGGCCCTCAGTGGTTGTCCATAGAAAATTTCTCTATCAATGTTCAATGTGCCGGTATCTACACGGTCCAGCCCCCAAATTGAACTCACATCTTTTTTCTTGCCCAAGTCCAACCAATACACTCTCAAATTGGCCAAAGTATAGCACAAATACCAAAACTTAGCATGGGGGGACACTTAAGTGCCAAAACTTATGAAAGATATACATAAGTGCCATTTTTTTTTTTTTTGAAAATCGAGACATTTAAGTGCTAAGTCTGGCAACCCTTGTCAGAAATCCTACGTGGTAATTTTTTATTAATATAACTCGCATACATGGCTTACCGAAGAGTTGATTCAACAAAGAAGAGCCAAAATGACGTCATTTTGTCTTGGATTTGAATTTAATATAAATATAAATTAAATTAAATTTAGAACTTAAAAGAATAAGAAGAAGAAGAAAATTGCAGAAGGCTCTTTCTGCGAGGGTTGTGCAAACCCTTGTCACGGCATCCCCATCGTCGTTGGGAAGGGCCAACAACGGTGGGGAGAGGGCCTAACGACTCCAATGATCGGCAACGAAGGTTGGCAAGCCCTCACCTAGATTTGAGACGAGGGTCGCGGCCCTCCCCTAGATCTAGTGAGGGTCTCTAGCCCTCACCCAACCGAGCCAAGGGTCGCCGCCCGCTTGACCCGCTATCAATTGGCCGGGGTCGCCGCCTGCTTGACCCGCTATCAATTGGCCGGGGTCGCTGAGCCCTAGCCACCATCGTTGGGAGGCGACGGAGAGGGATTGCCCAACGTCTTTTGCAATTTCTTCCTCTTCCCTTTTTTTTAAATTGATAATTTAGTTGTAAATTTAATTTAACTAATATTTATGTTAAAATTCAAATCTAAGGCCAAACAACATTGTTTTTGGCTTATCTAGTCAAGTGAGCATGCAAAATAACATCGTTTTCGGCTTATCTAATCACATCAGCTTGCACAACGATGTCGTTTTGCACTTGTATCACTGAAAAAATACCACGTTAGCATTTTGACTGGATTTTCTCGTCGTTGACACTTGACTAATTCATTTTGCTCCAATTTTCTCACCTAAGTGTACATTTCCTAACTTTTGGCACTTAAACATCTCCTTATGCCAAGTTTTGACACTATAGGTGTCCAAGTGTCATCTTTTACATCCTGAGGTTTGGATGTACAAATAAAGGAAACTCTCCAATAGATACGCCATCAAAGAAAGATTTTTGTGGATTTCTTTGTTATCCAATCAGGCTAGATTGCATAATGGCTCAAAATCGAGATATACTTTAACAATTATCTACCTTACCTCGACATTTGTAACAACTCAAAATGTTCATCACCCATGCCAATTCTCCTAATGCCCTAAAGGGCGTTCACTCTCTATAGATGACAATTACGCTCAAGTGAATTGCCACAAATTCAGGGATCGATGTCGATATTAGCTTACATCGGTGACATTGCTAATTAGTTGTCAATATACGACGACATATAGTTAACAATAATTTACAAAAATAATGAGGGCCATAGATTACTAGTTAAAGCTCAAGAAAGAGTAAAATATGTTAAGGGCGTCAAAGAGCTGTTATGGATTTGAAATCACTAAAGAATCAAGCAAAGGAGATCGTGGAGAAACTAGCATGTGATTTTAAAGGAACAATCACTTGAAAGTAAGATCATGACATCATGATAATTTGGATACAGAACTTTTGAAGATGGAAGAACATGGCTACAACCGTTACAAAACTACTTAGAGATAATTATGGCACAATCATTATAATAACCATTGTTTGTGTACTGGAATGCCCCCACACAAACAAACAAAAATGCAATCTTCAATTATCTTTAGTTCTAGAATGACTTGGTTGCATTTAGTTCCATTGAAGTGGTTATATTCCAAGCTTTGTTGTCAATTGAATTACAGTGCGGTTTCTTTTTGTACAGTTTCGTCTAAAGTGAAGTCTTTGATTTCCTTATTCAATTGTGATATAATTTGTTCAGAGTCACCACATAACCTACCTCCTTTAATTAAAAGACTTGTTTTCAATGAAAGATATTTCATTGCAGGATCAATTCTAGCGAAACAGGATGTGACGTGATGTTGAAAAGCCAAATTATAAATTGCATAGTTAAGCCAATCATGATGACTAAAATTTTCAGAAGTTCAAATCAACAAATTACAAGCATTAAGATTGAGACATTCGGCATAATCGGAAGAAAATTTCTTTTAAGATTTATGACCAAGAAGAGAATGTTTTACATGGCAAGTGTTTATAATGTTTGATAATAATATAAACTAGAAAACACATGCCCTCATATATGGTTCTCAATTATTAGATATTCATATTTTTCTAGTAATTGAGCCCCATAATTAAACTAGGTTATGTGTTTCCTAGTTTATTTTTATATTTCAAGCATTATAAACAATTGCCATGTAAAACTTGCCTTCTTCTTGGTCATAAATCTTAGGCTGCATTTGATTGTCAAAGTAAAATTGGGATAGGATGGGATAAAGTGAGATACAACATCCTCCGAATAATCCGAATAATAAAGATGGATATATCTAATCCTATAAAATCTCAGGTACACTTTAAGATAAGATTTAAAAATAAATAAAATTTTCAATTAAATTAGAAAATTCAATTAATTAAAAGCTATGGAAAAACCCTAGATCTAGGAATTCTGACCACCGCCTCCGCTTGACTAGCGATTGAAGACACGACCACCATGGAAGATTTCATTCCTGATATTGTGCGAGAAGAAGAAGAACAAGAAGAAGCAAACAGTCCATGGTGTGAAGAAAACAGTCCATGGTGTGATCTCACTCTCGATCTACTCGATTTGGTGCAGTTGTGCCTTTCGGCCCCGGACATTTCCTCCTTCCGGTGGGTGTGCACGACGTGACAGTCCATCACCAACCCCGTCCTCCGTCCCCTGCCTCCCTCCGCCGACTTCTTCCGCCCTAGCACGCCGATCTTGGCGACTGTGCACGACAACTTCTGCACTTTCTTCGACCCCACGCACAAAAGCGAAGCTCGCTGGGTCGCGGCTCCATTGCGGCAAGCGTGGGGATAGGCTGCTTCTGACCTGGGGCACGCAGGAGGTGCTCTTCTTCAACGTGTCTGCGGGGGGTCACGGTGCCGCTCCCCGACCTCGACAAGCACGACGTCGATGATGCAGATGACTAAGAGAAAACTTCCAGATAGAACGGTCGGGTTGATTTGACGTGGATGCCTACCATTTCTTCTCTTTTGATAAGTCCTTTTTTTTAAAATGAAAATTTCTTATCCAATCTGAGTCTATCCCGCTCTTTTTTATCCGGTATTTTTTTACGATTTATCCAGGTTTATTCGGTACAAAGGACGTTCTCAAATACCGAATAGAATAGCAAATTATCATATTTGGACTCAAATCCAGACTATCAAATGCATAAAGCACTTATCAAAAAAGGGTAAAAAATTTATACTGATGTAGATTTCACAGAGCTTACAAAACTCATTTAGGTTTAACCTGCATCTTCAAACAATCCAACTAGGTTTTCGGGAATTGGAACTATAAGATCTTTGTCCTTCTTGGAAATTGCAAAGGGAGACCGTTGATAACCTCCATGTCGTGCAGTAGACTCACATGATTAAAAGCGTGTGCTAACATAGTGCAAACATCAAACAAACAGGAAAACAAGGCAAAGTCCAAAATTACAATCATGGTCATAAAAACTTGTTCTTGCCTAGTGACCAATCTCTTTTAATCTTTATCAAACGATCAAAAAAGAAGACGCTAATATACTTAACTTTTACTATAAGAATTAACACAAGAATCTCATCTATCCACAACATAGGCTGTGGAAAGCTGCGTTATCCCTGACTTAAGAACCGCCTTCTACGGGGGAAAATCAGGTTGGAATATATTCATGGAGGAGCACAAAGATTTGCTTGAGGAAGGAGAGAAGTGGATGAAGGACACGGCAGATAAATGTATGCTTGTCTCAACTCTAATTGCCACGGTACTGTTTGCTGCCGCTTTCACCATGCCCGGAGGCAATGATGACAAAACTGGAGTTCCATTGTTATTAGGAAAGGACTCTCTCCTGATTTTCGCAATTTCGGATGCATTGGGTTTGTTCTCCTCTGTGACGGCCATCTTGCTATTCCTAGCCATCTTAACGTCGCGGTATGAGGCGCAAGATTTCCTTGACTCGTTGCCTAAGAAGATCATAATGGGCCTCTGTTTACTCTTTCTCTCTTTGGCTTTCATGTTGGTGGCTTTTGCTGCAACTCTCACAATTGTGCTGGATGACAGGCTGGGGTGGGTTCTCCTTCCCATCTCTTTGTTGGCCTCTCTCCCCGTGACTTTGTTCGTACTACTACAGCTTCCCTGCTATACCAAATGGTTAAATCCACTTATGGGCCGAGCATCTTTCATGCCGAGGACATTTGGAAGAGAGGCATAATCATTGGAAGAGATAAAAGTGATTGACTAGTTTGATTTGAGGGTAGAGGTCTTCGTTATAGTTGTTTGGCGCGGGGCCAGTATGTTTATGTATTTCCTTAAATCATATTGACAATTTCTATGCAAAATTATATTTCCCTGCCCTGTTACCAAACATCTATTTATAAAATGATCTGATCAATTTAAAATTTCATCCTATGGATATTTCGAAATAGAATCTATACATACATACATACATACATACATACATACATACATACATGGGCAATTATGTTTAAACATATAGTACCAAAATATGCTTAATTCGGGGAATATAATTTTCAAAAAGTAAGTTTTTTTTTTAGTTTTTTTTCTTATAATTTAGATGCACAAATTTCTTCCATCAGCTTAAATATCCAGCCTCTAAGTATTTCCAAATAGAATCTAAATGTTGTATAAACAATTACTTTAAACATCTATTACCAAAAGTATGCACAATCGTGGAAAATAACTTTTTAAACAGTTAATTTTTCTTGATAAAGCTTAGATGCATTGATTGTTCCATCAACTCAATAATGTAGCTCAAAATACTTCAAAATGAAACCTATATAACATATAAATTATTTTTAAATAATTTACTATCCAAGCATGCCAATCCTGAAATATAACTTTCTTCACAGAAATAAATTTTTATTCATTTAATTTTTCTATATAGGTGCTTGAGATGAACAATTTGATACCAAAAATCCTAAACTATGTTTGCGGTGTTACATTTACTCAAATTCTTTTTTGTGACTTCAAGTCTTAAACTTGCATTGAAACTCGTTTGCTGTATGAAGGCGATTTGGGGCATTCAGTATGTCACTAGATTCTCTCTCTCTCTCTCTCTCTCTCTCTCTCTCTCTCTCTCTCATGGATGCTCCATTCAGCTGAAGCTCAATCTGTTTGAAGTTTGTTTGCTCGTTGAAGGCGATTCGAGGCTTTTCCTAGGGATTTCCTGCTGGATTCAGTCTCCATACAAGTGACTTGGTAATTCTCCAAATCTGCGACATCCCATCCTTGAGTTTCTTTAGCACATGACATATTTGGACGATATTGAGCAGCAGTTCATGCTGCTTTCTAGCCGGTTCTTTATGTCAAGCAAACGTATACTATGAGTGTCAAAATTTGACACGACTGAATATTTAAGTGCTAGAAATTCTAAAATGTACATTTAAGTAGTACTTTTTTAAAAAATTGGACACTTAAGTATCAACTCTGGTGAAGTTAGCTGGTAATCTGATAGGGCATCATTTTAAGAATAAATGTGGTCTACATGGCTCGCCGAAGTTGTCTACTTAGCAATCAATGTGCAAAACGACCTTGTTTTGCCCCCAAATTTGATTTTTACTATAAATATTAATTAAATTAAAATTTAAAAACTGTATTTCTTTTTTTTAAAGGAGGGGGCAACATTTAGAGAGGGACAACATTTAGCAAGGGCTTCCATAGTCCTTGCCGCCACCACCCCACCATCACTGGAAAGGGCTGGCAAGAGTGAGATGAGGGTTGGCTAGGGTCGTTAGGCCTTGGCCAATGGCTAGTGACCCTGGCCAACTCAACGAGGGCCATTGACCTATGCTATCCCGAAATTTAGTCCCGTTCGAAATATATGAAACAGTTATTTTATCAATGCATTGGTAATTAATTTACTATGAATTGATCATTCAATCAAGGCCGTAAATGGTTAAAATTCAAAAGACTGGAGAATTCAATCAAGGATCGGTTGCTCGACCATAAGGATTGTCAAGAGTCAATACTACATTGTTATAAGTCAATTAGCAAATGGATATAAATCGATTTGACGGAAATATGTAGTTGGTTCATGGGTGATTCCGCATAATTACAATACTCACGTTGAATGATGATAAATCGATTTTCAATTGATCTTATACTCAGGGTACGTAATTAAACCTTCGCGATTACATGATAATTGAGGGTCGTCAGCGTTTTGAAGAGGTACAAATGTGAATAGAAAATAATTGATCACGGGTTAACCATGCGACAACCCCTAAAAGTCACCAAATAGTTTAGGTTGTACTAAAGTCGTATTCAATCGATTTTTAATTGTGAAATTTAATTCGATTTCGGGTATTGAACTTTTGAGGATTTCAAGACTAATTTACTGGACATCGCTTCATTATCCGTCGAATCATCGGCAAGTTCGAAATTTTTAGGAAAAAAAAAAAAGATTATCAAATGAAAATTTGAAATCGGAAAGGGAACTGGGGCCAAGGGAAAAATTGCAAAGTTCAAATAAAAAGGTGTGAAATGTCCAAAATGCCCTTGCATTTATGGACTAAAGGACAAAAGACATGAAGGAAAGGAGAAAAGGATTTTAAGGGATTTTGTTGAATTTTGTAATGACGAAGATTTTGGGGAAAATCTTGGAAAATCTCTCTCTCTCTCTCTCTCTCTCTCTCTCTCTCTCTCTCACGTTACCTCCCCTTTAGCCAAACCATCTCCTCTTCCTTCTTCATTTTCATTTTCATCTTCATCTTCTTCTTTTTCTTCTTCCATTTTCCTCCATAGCCACCCCTCCTTTGCAGTGACCACCGCCACTCACCGCCACTGTCAACACCGCTCATCCACTATCCTTTGCACCACCCCTCAAGCCGCCACCAGAAGTTGTCGAGCCTCCCAAGTTTTGCCGCCCACTCAAGCCTCTTATTGCCGTTGTTCTTCACTATCGCTTGCTCCGCCATCCATCGCGCTATCGCCGTCCCTCACCTCCAACCCAAGCCACCACTGAACCACCCTTGGTGGCCATGGGCTTCAAAAGTTGAACCGCCGATGTTTGTATCCCTGTTCAAGTCGAGAATGGCATATCCTTGATGCTGTCGCGCCGTCATCGCCGTGAGCTTGCCGTTGCCGTAAAATAGTGAGTTAACTCCTAATCATTAATTAGGAAGTTAATTGTGTTTAGTGGTAGGATTAGATTATGGTTAATAGCAGTTAGTTTTAGTTAATTATGCTTAATTATGGATTAGATTAAACTAATGGAGATTAGTATTAATTAATGATGATTAGTTCAAAGTAACCGTGGTTAGGCTAATTACCGTACTTAGTTTAAAGTAACCGTTGTTAGGTTAATTAACCGTAGTTACTTTAAGTAACCTTGGTTAGGTTAATTAACCATAGTTGCTTTAAGTAATCTTGGTTAGATTAATTAAGCGTGGTTGGTTTAATTAATCGCAATTAGCTTAATTAATAGTAGTTAGTTTAATTAAGCACATTTAATCTTAGTTAATCATAGTTAGACTAATTAATGATAATTAGTCTTAATTAAGTATTCGTGGTTAGTGTAATTAATCGCGATTAATGTAAATTAATGACGGATTAGTTGTTAAGTAAAATTTTATGCTTGATTTTTCATGAGAAATTATGCATAATTATAACTGTTTAAGCTTGTAATGCCATGTTGTTGATTGTCCAAATCATGAGTTTAAGTGCTACTTTAAAAGAAGGTTTATTTGAAAAGAAAACAACAAACTTTAAAGTGTCATGTTTGGATGCTGTGTTTTACATGTTAAATGGGGCAATGGGGTTTTAAAATGAAAATGTGCAAAGTTTGGCGGGTTGATTTTAAGTATGTGACCACGTGTGATTATATTACCGAAATTTTAAAGTCAAAGATTTTATGAGATTTGTTATTTGAGCAAGAATTCTTTTACACTAGGCTAATTGATGACAAATAAAATTTGCTTGAGTGTTAGCGTGCTTGTGTGGTCACTTGATTGAACCTGTCACTCAACGAGAGTTTGGGGACGATGCCTGATGTTTATCGGATGCTCGGTGAGGGCTCGGATGCCAAGTTGCGATTGTGGCCGGGTCAATGCTCCTTATAAAATGCCGTCTAGGTGGGGGTTATAGACGATGCTGTGTCCAATGGGACGAGACGATGTCCTATTATGCTTGAAGACCGCCAACTTATGTGTTGGCCGTGGCCCGATGAGTCGTAGTAATCAGAACACGTGTGAATAATTGTGATGCATTGCGCTTGATTATGTGGTAAAACTGTGACACATGGTATTGGATGGGCCAAAATAGGTTTTATCTTATAATTGGGATCCATATGGATGCTCGGTGCATGAGAATTATGTGTTATGATTATTGAGTATGCTTGTTGCATCGGTGTCATTATATGTGATGTACTACTATGCAAGGGTGTGCCAATGTGATGTAAGATTGTATGTTGTTACATGTTTAGGCTACTTCCAAGACAAATTTGCATCCTAATCGAGGCTTAGGCCGTTAACCCACTAAGATTTTTATCTCATCCCATTATTGTTTATTATTATTTTTAGGTCCGTAATATGGAGAACCATAGTGTTTGGTTCAGGGCTGTGGAGATGAGAAGTTGGCCTTGCATTAGGGTATTTTAAGTTAACCTTAGACCCCTACTGGTTTTTGTAATGGTTTGTAAATATGAAACTTCTCGGGGGTAACAAATATATAAAACAAATTAGCATTTTGGAAGTGTCACTATTGTACTGCTTTACCATCCATTTCTTTGCTGGTTGATTGGGTGTTTATATAAATTGCTTTTGCATGCGTTTAATTGAAAGATAAAAAAAAATGGGTCAGTGACGCGTATTGGTATGTCGCTACTAATCAATTGTTAAGGGACGTTCGCGCGCTCAAGGGTTTGGGGCATGACACGATCCTTGTCGAATCTGGAGAAGGGCCACGACCCATCACCCCTCATCAGCAGTTGACCAAGGTCGCCGACCACTGGATGGGGCCCTGCAACTTTGACCGACCCTTGCCCCACCATCACCAACCCTTTTCGACGATGGTGGGGCAACGATAGCGATGGCTATGAAGGTCCTCGCTGAATGCTGCCTCCTCGTCAACAACTGTTGGTTTTTGTAATGGTTTGTAAATACGAAACTTCTCGGGATTAACAAATATATAAAACAAATTAGTATTTTGGAAGTGTCACTATTGTACTGCTTTACTATGCTTATTTTTTGCTAGTTGACTGGGTGTTTATATAAATTGCTTCTGCATGCGTTTAATCGAAAGATAAAAAAAAATGGATCGGTGACCCATGCTGGTACGTCGCTACTAATCAACCGTTAAGGAACGTTCGCGTGCTCAAGGGTTCAAGGCGTGACATGATCCTTGTCGGATCTGGAGGAGGGTCACGACCCATTACCCCTCGTCAACAGTTGACCAAGGTCGCCAACCATTGGCTGGGGCCCAGCAACTTCGACTGACCCTTGCCCCACCATGGCCAACCCTTTCCAACGATGGTGAGGCAACAACAGCGAGGGCTATAGAGGCCCTCGCTGAATGTTGCCTCCTCCTCCCCCCCTCCCTCTCTCCTCCTCTTCTTTATATAAAAATTTATAATTTTAATTTAATTTAATTAATATTCATATCAAATTTGGGGGCAAAACGACATCTTTGAGTTTATCTAGCCACGTTAGAGCCATATGGATAAGTTTTTTTCAAAAGAATTGCCACGTTAGTAAACAATCTCGCTGGAAAAAGCCATATTAGCAGTTTGGCCAGAAATTCTTGATACTGGCACTTGAGTGTTCATTTCTTCTCTGATTTTGATACTTAAGTATACATTTTAAAAATTTTGACACTTAAGTATTCACCTATGCAAAGTTTTGGCATTTGGAGTATCCAACACTCCTTTATCTTAGTTTTGTAACCAGACATCCATTTCGTCAGAGGACTTTAAATTGGCCCCTCAAATTTCACCACCTTGTCGAGCATACATTATCGTCCTCGAGAATCTATCCTTCATGTATGCTGGAAATGCAATTCTTAAGTCACGTGCATCGTGTTCTTTTACTGTTGATCTCGAGTTTGCATTGTGCATTTTGGAGTTGGTAATTCTAAACTAGTAAGGGTGTTTGTTGGTAGTCACTGACGTATAATTGAATTAGCTAAATTGAAGGAATGATGTCAAATTCATTACGTTTACCTATTTTTTTGCTAGGGTTATGAATGGATTCAATTGAGAGTAGCACCATGCTTGGCGCATCACGTGACAGCTCCAGCAATGACATTTGTCCATTGTCGTGTAACCGTGGACAACATGTCAAGGTATACACAGCTTGGACACCCACAAACCCGGGAAGGAGGTTCTATCGTTACGCATTCGTTGCCTTAGATTGCCAACAATGTTGGATTAGAAGGCCAAGATGATGAGAAGATTGACTGTAAGTTTGAAATCGAGGGCTCTAGTCATGGTGGTTGCTGATGATTCCTCCATTCCCTTGCCATGCTCAGCATCGACGTGTTTCATTCCGGGTGGTTCTTAATCCATCATGAGCGTAGGGAAAAGAAAAGGCATCGATCCAACAGTGATCAAATAAGTGCCCTTATTGTGCTTTTATTGCCTGCGAATCTTCTAGCAAATCTGTAATTACTTTCTCGTCTACAATTACAGTCAAAATGAGAGAAATTAGAATCCTCTCTCGTGTTGATGTTGACTTCTGTTGCTCGTCTGCTACGATCTTTTGATTTGTTCACTTCTCGGATAAAGTTGGTGGTTCAAGCAATGCACTTTTAATGTTGATGATAGAATGGAAAATCGAGCGTGACGAGATACTCGAATTCTGATATTTAGTGGAAGCTGTTGTCTAGCTGTACCCCGTTGTTTCAGGAAAAAATTCTTAAAAATCAAGTTCTGTACTTTTCGACAGCGTGCTCGTTGTGTTTAGATAGGTTTGGCATGCTCAAAAGCTTTGCCGGGATGGGTATTGGAATGCCTTCAACTTTCGTTACGTTTAATAGTGTGTCAGATCGAGTTAGGGATGATTTATGTAACAGAATTCCAAGGAGGTATTTTGGCTGTGACTGGACTTTTGTAGTTCTCGTCTTGTACTAATATGAATCACAATGAAGGACAAGCGTGTTCATATTTGTTTAAATGAGACAGATTTCTTTCCAGCTCTGCAGAAGCGCTCGCACTTCTACCGGTGATTACCAGAACTGCGAAAAACTGGTGGAGATTTTCTATTTGAAATTGTTGAAAATATATTTTGAGTTTGAGCACGCATGAAACCCAATTCGATGTGTTGTGCGGCCGCTCGACCACGCGAAAGTGAAAAGAAGGAGCGTGCCGGGGCACACAATATTTGACAAAAAGATTTCTTTATTCCCTTTCTTCATGCACTAAAGAATGCATGTGATGTTCATCTTCCAAGTCATGCGCCCATGCATTAAATGAACGGAGGAATAAAGAAGGCGACCAGAAGGTAGCATGCAGCCCAAGGGGGACAGTCCAAAATTGCTGCCTTCATTTAATGCAAATAGAAGCTCTCTGCCTTTAATTGCAGAGGAGAGAGAGAAGATGAAGTGCAACGATGACCATTGAATGGTCATGGCTATTCCTCATTGTCTTCTTCCTTCCTCATTAACTCAGCGGCAGGAGGAATTAATTGAGAAAAAAAGGCATGTGGGCTTTGGTTGTCTTCTTCTTGAAAAATAATGACTCCCTCATGCCCAGTCAAAAAGAAGAAGCCATTGGCAGCCCATCTTAACAAATAACACAGAGATGGATTCTCTATAAAAGGCAGAGGAACGAAGGAGAACAGTGGCGCCAAGTTCCTTTGGTGGCCGAGAGAGGAGAGAATTCTGAGACTACACAGAGGAGTGTGCAGAGAGTCCTTCTCGTGAGGGTTTGTCCATTATAATTACAGAGAGTGATTTAGCCAATTAAATTCTTATTAATTGAATTTGTCTAGTTCTTCAAATGAGATTTCACTAGGAATTGTGAGGGGCTAAACTCTGTGTAAATTATTAGGTGTAATTAGGGGTTAGGAAACACCGAGAGAGTATTTGAGTGCTCACAAGTGATTGTAATCTACATTGTATCGCTTGTTTCTATAGTGGAATTCTCTGCTATTCTCTGTGGATGTAAGTTGTGATATTCGGATTGAACCACATATATACGGTATTCAATTTCCTTTCCTTCCTTCCGACTAATTTTATCCGATTTCTTTTCCTTCCTTCCGACTATTTTACTGTTTTGTTTGTCTATAATCTCAATAGAAATTTTGAAAATTACAAATGTATCTTGAATTAATCTGGTTTTGCTTGTCAATGTCTACAAGCATTTCACATTAAGTAAAAATAAAATGCTAAGTCTAGTAAGATTCACAACAAGAAATTAAAACTGAAGCACTTTTTTTTCTTAGTTTTCAATATCTGCAGCTAGTATCAAATAATTCATTGATATAACTAGTGTTCATGACCAATAATCATAGCCAAAAAATCGAATCAAAAGGCATCTCGATTGCCAAAAAGGGTTAAACCCATGCACCAACTAGAAACACTCTTTCTTGGATTATAACCAAAAAGAACAAGCAGCCGAGATTCTACCATTTTGGAATCAAAAGATATCGCAATTAAGAATCCTATTCCCAGGGAAAAAAATGAAGGAATTCTGCAACTAGAGAGTTCATATTATGCTTGTTAAGCCATTCTGGATCAACATGCACATCCGCCAGCCTCGGGGATGCCCTGTTAATATCTCGTAAGCAATTTCAAAAGATCACTACAAAGCAAAAGAGATTTGATAATGTTAGAGAAAACTCCTACGTTGTTTTGAAACCGACAAAACTTTTCCAAGTTTTATTCTGAAGATTGCTAGACTTTTGAATCAAAGTCTATCTTACAAATGTGTCTACCCACTCGACAAATTCCAGGACGAACGCAAGTGAAGAATGAAGACTTATCGAGATGTAGGATTATATTTCTTTCTTCAAGGGTTCAGTTCGTACAGGATATATATGGTCTTCTAGATGGAAATATCACATACGAGATTGATTATCTTTATTGGAATCAACTTAGATACATCAAATCTTTTCGGATGGCAAGTTAGTTTGGAAAGAATCTACTTATGAAAATCAAGATCCTGATTGTATGGGTGAACAGAATTGACGGGCTTTCATCACAATCTTCAAATGGCTCGAGATCTCTTTAATTGATTCTGTCCAACGAGTTGATTGGAAGAATTCATTTGGAAAATGCCAACGGTCGAAAAGGCATGAAGGAGTATTTAAGGAGGACTCTTAAAAGCTATCATGTGGGTTAGCTTACATTAAAATCGCGTCGATTGAAATTAACTACGAAATTAAACCCGATTTCAGAAATTGAAAGTTCTATCATGTCACAATTCATTTTAGGAACGTCGACTTATCTTTTGAAGAATTTTCGGCGAGTTTAGGATTTTTTACGGAAAATCAATTCGAACGATTCAGAAAAGAACAGAAATTCGGATAGACTCATTTGAAGGGATTTTTGGCTTCCAAACCGAGCTATTTGGTGAAGGAGACTTGCAGAAATTGTATGGGCTTTTTCTTCAATAAATTTGGACATCAAATTGGGGAATTTGGTGAAGAAATTGAAGTCTAAGGTGAGGAAATTCGGAGCCTTGGATGGGGGCTGCAACATTGACACCAAAATTGAGTTATTTATGGAAATAAAAGGCAAGAAAGTAATGGGGAACCAAAGAGGATATGCATGAAGACCTAGGGACCAAGCATTAATGGAAATAGGATATTTTGCTTGACTTTTGCTCCTTCTTCCTTAGCTTCCTTCGCATGCCTGTCTGCCGTCTCTCCCTTCTTCGTGCGAACCGTCCACTTGACCGAACTGAGGTGCTTCGGTCTTCTCTCCATTTGCTTTCTTTCTCTCGTTCTTCCCCCGCTCCATCAGCGAACTGTCCACCTTGCCAGCAGCTGCCACTTGTCCCCAACATCACCTCCCTTGGTCAACGTTTTCTCCTCTCCTTGAAGCTGCCACGAAGCCCATCTCTCCAACCGAAGCTGCTGCTCCACTTCCCCTCTCACACTGCCACTTCACCCAACGATTCAGCCCCAGCAAACTCCCGTTGACGCCAGCAGCTCCTTCCCATTTTTCCTTCGTGTGGCAGCCTCTCCACCGAAGAATTCCCCAACGTCAGACCCCCACCGAAGCAGCCCATCTCCAACGTTTCATCCCATCATCATCCCCCATCTTCATCACTCCATCATCCCTACCACATCTCCACCATCACCCCCATGTTCACCCACATTTCCAGCACCATCATACGCCATCATCACCAGCGCATCACCCATCTTTCCCCTCCCATCCATCAGCAGCATCATCCCATTGTTTTCACACCGCACCACCACCCATTTTCACGCGTCCACAGCACCAGAATTCCCTCACGCTCCAGCCCCTTCAAGACCGAACCCAGCAGTAACCGTGGGCCTTGCAGAGCCGTTTTCAGCCCAGTCCAAGTGTCCATTGGTGCCACCGAAAGTTCAAGTTTCAGCCGCCGTCGCGGTGAACCGATTTTTGCTTTAAACCGGTGAGTTTATGCACTAAACTCTACTTATTAGGCTAATGACATTTAAGGAGTGTTTAATTTAAGTTAATTAGGGATTAGGTGGTTAGTTAGATTAGATTAGTGATTTAATTATTCAATTATGCATGTTAGGTGGTTAAATTAGATTAATTAAGGGCTAGATAGTATGTGCTATTTATCTAGAGTGGTTTGAAATTTTTCAGGCCCGTTTCGGTATTTAGTTTAGCAATTACGGCCTAAGCTAGTATTTTTGGTATTTAAATTGAATTATTTAATTAATTTTAGTAATTATTTAATTATTAAATATTTTCCGGAAATTAGACCGGGATAGTCGGTGACCGGAATTTCGTGCCGATTGCAATGGTGTGTTCAATTTATGCAATTGAATGTTAATTTGTACAAATTGAGTGCTGATTGGAATTTTGAGTATTTAATTTCAAAATTTGTGAATTTCGATATTTATTCAGAAAATCTCAGGTGTCGGATTTTAACACCGAAAATGGTTTTATATACTATATGAAATAGTGGGATTTTAAATTAGAGGTTATGAATTTTTTCGGGTCCAATCTGATCGTGTTCCCACACATGACTATTTTCACCGATATTTTTAATACTAAGAAAATAGGCCAAGATCACTATTTTAATTAAAGCATTTGAGTGCAATGCATGGTGTCCTAGGCCGAGATTGATTGGTCGTGTGTTGGTTAAGAGAACCCGTCTCAATCGAGTATGCCAGACATTACTAAATCCCTTTTCAAGTTATCCATGCATTAGAGTATCGGGTCGCAGTAGATTCTGGACCTACGCTCCTTTGGAAATGCCGTTTTTGAGAGACGAAGCCGTGCTCAATGGTGGTGAGACGATGCTTGGCTACGCCAGTAGACCGCCGAACTTGGGAGTCGGTCGTACCCTTGAGGGGTGTAATTATCAATTGGAACGCATGATTGATTGAGATAGATGCGCCGGATTATGGTACAAAATTGTGTGGCTCGGTATGAGACGTGTCATAACGATTTGGTTCTATAATCGAGACCCCTTGTTTTGTTGAGATAAAGGTGTTGGCATTCCAATTGTTTGAGCATGAATGTTGTGTATATCTATGATGTCAATTGTACTGACTTGCAGGGAGCATCTGAGACGAAATAAATTTCTGTGATTGTGCTGTTAGAACACTTCTAGGCGTATTACCTTCCTAATCAGGATTTAGAGCGTGAACTTGCTGAAATTTATATCTCACCCCGTCGTGGTCTTAAATTTTCAAGGCCGTAGAGGGAGGACCTGGAGCCAAGCTGAGGAGATCTGAGGTGTAGGTCAGATAGGATAGCTCCTTTTTGAGAGTCAGTCTTTTGAAATCTTTTGGGTATCGATTTTTGTACATGACTCAGGATGTTTATAAAAGCATGTTCATTTGTGAATGTGTTGTCCTACCTTTCTATCCCAAGATAATACTGTCAGGGAATTTGTTATTCGCTTCCGCATGTGCAATAAAATGAAAGAGTCAGCGACTTGTCTTAGGAAATTGCAAATTTTTATCGACCTCAGAGGGATGGGCACGCGCTCGAGGATTGGGGCGTGATATGGCCGCCCTCACTCAATGGTGGTAGCGACGTAACTTGCTATCACTTGAGAAGCTTCGATTGGCCCTCGCATAGGTATCATAGTTGCCAGCGCTACAGACCCATGGAAAACCTTTATAATCAACCTCTCAAATTAGTTAAATCCAAACATTTGGCATGTGTATATAGTTGATTGGATATGAAATACTAAATTTCAGTTTCCAAATTGAAAATCCCCTGCTTTCTATCCAATTATGCTGACCTTGAAAGGTTAAGTTGCGTCTTTTCCTATTACGTCGTTATCCTTTCATATAGCATCTTATTTAATTTACTTTTGAACAATCAATTATGCAATATGAAGACATAACTCCCACTAGCAATGCACTTGACTACCATCCGTTGGATGCTTGAAAATGAAATTTTCTTTCTAAAAGAAACGAATATGTGCGCTACAAATTAATGAGAAAATGATAAGGGATAAATAAATAAAAAAAGATAGGGTTGGTTCTAGTGTATGAATCAGGATGGCAAAGACCATGACAACTCTCAAATCAATTACATCAATTAATCAAAGAAATAAGAACATATCTGCAGATTTTAGAAGAATGCGAAACACATATAATCCAACTAAAGAAAAGAAACAGGATAATTATGAATAAGGAAAATTGTTCAATCAGACTTAATTCTATAGTACATAAGTCATTCTAAATTTTTCAATTTTGCCAATTTAGTCCTAAACCTTTACATGAAATTCTAACGTAATCCTTGTGGCCAACTTTCCTCTAAAATCGTTGACGTGGCAGTGTGTTGCGAAGGATAGTTGGCGACGATCGGATCACTATGTTAGCAATTTTCAGTGTAACTAACTGCAATGACTATACTAGAATTTCGTGCAAAAATTTAGGATTAAATTGGTAAAATTGAAAAGTTTAAAATTGAATTGGCATTCATACAGTAAAGTTATGACATATTGGTTAATTTTCCCGGTATGAATACGAATCAAGTACCACGGTTGAACAAAACGTCTCAAGTGGCCAAACGTTGTGCCTTTTTTCTTTCAACGTGTCTCAAGCCAATAGATGAAGTTTTTCAAGATGTCGAATTTGGCATCAAAATCATAAGAATCACCATTCCTTTAATGATGGCATAATGAAGCATCTTCACTAGTTGCGTTGGAACAGACATCACGGAAGAGGCAATCTCATGCATAGAAAAGTTCATCTCAATAAATTGGTCCATTGGCCCCACAAGCAAACCAAATAAAACCTTAGGAAAAATCCATGGAAAGCCATTGACGATGAGCATATAAGCCGAATTATTATTTTCCTCATTTTTTTTTAATCCTTTTTTAGAAGAGGCTTGAAAATGTGGTGTTCTTCAGTGGATGGTAACTCTACTAAAATGAAATAAGCCACTTAGCTAGTGCCACCAAGAACACCCTTAAGCTTCTTAACCTGAGCACAATAAAGGAAAGTGGTGGCCTCCAACCGAACAGAGCAAGGTCCAAGATTTGAAGCCCGGGGCTTGGATTGTTGAAGCTGACTATGGCAAGAGCTGGACCTTTACTAGCATTCAATTGGAAGTTCAATAGCCCCCGAGTGGAAATCATGCAATCCCCTCAGTCGAGGTTCTTCAAGTAGATGGTGTTTGCTGATGACGAGATGAACCCTAGACAGATTGACCCTAGAAGGATGATGAGGATTGAGGACCTCTAAGCTGCCCGGGTGCGTGTGCGTCAGGATGACCCGGCAGGTGGCCATATTAAAATTAATGGTTGACAACCAATATGTATAAGGTAAGGACTACATTGCTGCTGAGCATATTCACAACTAATCAAAAAGTGGCAAAGAAAGTTCATTCTGCACTAAAATGTTCTATTTTGGAAGTTTACCTAACTACAAAGTGAGCACTACACCACCCACGAACCAATAAGTACATAACACTACTTGTCACTCACGATGCTTCTCCATCTCTAATTGAATGAATCTCTCCCTCTGTCGATATAAAAATAGTGGGTTTTTCTCATAAAATTTACACACAAATTTTCATCCATTCGATAAAAACACAAATAAAAATCCTTATTTTATTGACATCTGAATTTTTGCCGGTGAATCGAACCTGCATTTTTGTTAAAATAAGAAGTGTGTGAAAAAAATAAAAAATACTAAATAAAATTTCGGCCCATCTCACTTCAGCCTCGCGTCCACATTTACGTATCTTATACAAGTAAGCATTCGGCGGGGTGGAATAGAACAGTGATAACGCAGATACACGGAGCTCAGAAAATTCTCTCTCGCATCATCAATTTCCAGGAGTTTCTAGGTACTTGGCCACCAGTAGCTGCTGCTCGTCTCCGATCACCGACCCCCATAGGCTCTTTGCATTGGAACGTGAGAGAATAGAGCACAAAGCAAAGGGAAGGAACTCTCACGTTTGGTTGTGATTTTCTCTTGATTTCCTCTATGAATCTTTACTCCTCTCTCTGTCACTGATTTCCGTCGCAGGCCACTTCCCCAACACCACCAGCTTCGCAGCCACAGGAAATGCTCTGTTCGCCCCTGTTTTCGGCCAACATCATCGAAGTGCTGGATTCTCCTTCTCCCTCCTTTATTTGGTTCCAGTCTTCGGCGCTACAACTCCTGAAACTTCGCTCCCTGCTTTGATCACCAATCGCGGTCAGCTATTACTCTTCATCAATGTATATTTGCATGCTTTGTTTCTGCTGAAGGTAGGGACCGAGTGCTCGATACCACCAGGGTGAAATCCAGCCAAGTTCGAGCCTTTGTGATAAGTCTGGATACGACCTCTCTCTTATTTCTTCACCTAGATCCTTTGGCCGAAATATCTACCACCGGTTTGATAAAATTCCTGAACTAGATCAGTGTGTGTTTTGTTTCAGATCCTGATTGAGAGCTTTCCTTTGCTTGATCGATACATCATTTTCATTGCATAGGCTTTACATGTATTTCGTTTCCTTTCATTTCAGAATTTAGTAGCTATTCATTTTAGGATTTGTTATTGAAATTCTCGGATCAGATGCGAATCAAGTGTGTACATGAGATGAAACTTATAACTGAGTATTCCAGAACTTAGACAGGGCATCTTGAACGAAAATGAATTGATCCGTCCATATTTACTTCTTATGCTTCACTATATGTCGGTCCCTGTTTGTTGTTTGAATTGCAAACATATTATGAGAATGTCGCTGGTTAGTTCTCTGTACGTGTTGAAATCGCAAGCGTATTGAACGAATGCTAATATCCCGAATACCGAGTTGCTGATGTGCTCACTGTGTTGTGTTCGTACCGATGTGTTGTGTTACGGATTATTTCTATTCTGTGGGCGCTTGCTGTTCGTATGTCCTGGTATGTGTAATTGTGTCATTGATGTGCTGTTCGTTGATGCCAAGTACTTACCGTCCACATTTCCTCAATTCATTTTTTTCTCTTCTAGTTTGGTGAGCCTCTAATTTCTCGTACAAATTAAGTTATTAGCTACATTTTATATGCGAACTGTCAATTTAAGGAAGCTATATCATTGTCCGAAAAGTTTTCACTAAATAAATGTCTTGTATAGCAATTTTTTTTTGTTCAAAGAATCGAAAAAGGAAAATATAATATCATTTATTCGTGTCCACTCATCTACCAATAAAGAAACGTCTTGTAGAGCAGAGTGATACAGTGGCTAGTCAAGGCCAATTCAACGATTACGGGAGGTGCTGTTGCATGTGTGGGTATCATCGGGGATAAAGGAGCGATAACGAAGCACCTCCGTGAAGTGAGTTGCCAGCGGAAGACTCGAATCAATCTGTTTTCTCTGATGGGAGTGTATAATAGATTATATTGTCAATGTCATATTAAGCTGTTTTGTAATATATAAAAAAGTAGTAGCTGTAATTAGACTATAGAATCTCCAAATGTTCAAGAGTAGTATCTTTATTATAAAATATAAAGAACACGAGGATGTATATGAAACCATAAACTCAA
Organism: Eucalyptus microcorys; assembly: GCA_014182515.1. Classification (NCBI taxonomy): domain Eukaryota; kingdom Viridiplantae; phylum Streptophyta; class Magnoliopsida; order Myrtales; family Myrtaceae; genus Eucalyptus; species Eucalyptus microcorys. The sequence goes on from CM024564.1 coordinate 40,377,054, forward strand.
TTTAAGGATTTCTTCCACGTGGGAAACACAAGTTATTAGAATATTTAAAAATTAAATGACACATTAATGTGATAGCATATGTTTTTAGAATAATTTACAATGCTCCGGCAAAATTTAATACGGTATCAAAACATTAAGTATTGAATTCAAATTTTTTGAAATCCCTTATTTGCCTCCTCTAGTATATATTTTCACTCTTTACTATTAGGGCAAAGTCTAACTTAAGTGTGAGGATAAGTATTAAAATATTAAAGGAATGCATTCATCTAATCGGTTTAAGTTTTTTGATTAAAATAGTTAGTAGTAGTTTTACAAATTTTTATAAATGTATAAAATAATTTGTTGCAAATATTGACAAATAACAACATACTCGTACATGTAGATAAATAAATCACTTCATTAAAAAAAATGCATCTTAAGCTCGAAATACTTATTAAGTACCATAAATAGAACTAACGCCTCATTTTAGCTTTGGGATGGCAATTTTACCCCACGTACCGAATACTCGCGCTATGTCAACTAAAATGGGGTGGATAAGACCAGCAAACATGGAGATTTTTAGTGTTAAGCTTCTTCCTTTATATAAGTTGTATTACTTTGGTAATAAAAAGTTTCTTATTTTCAACATAGATTTCAATATAACATGAATACTTCCAATACTTCATTCCCTCTTCTCATCAATTTATCACAGAAATATTTCCAAACTAAATTATATTCTAAAGGATCTAAGAATCCCAAATTCGTTTTTTCGCATAAATGATTTTTTTCAACTTGCAAAATTTTTTGAGAGGATTGTTGAAGAAATGATTTTTAATCTTGAAGTTATTATCAGGTGAGGCAAGTGCAACAGGAAAATCTGCATTCTTCCTTGGGGTTGCGGATGGAGCTCATAGATGTCCTTGCGCGGGACATGGCCCGATGATGGGACATCTCTAATAATAGTGGAGCCAGGATGCAATTCCCTGCATCCGCTTGGCAATCGTGCACCTGCCCAATCCCATTGCCACCCGTAATTCACATGCAGTAATATTTTCCGTTCTAGCTAATAAATTATAAATACAAATATTAATACAGTAATTATAGCAGACACCAACAGATAAAAAGAAAATTTTTTCCACATACGGCTTTATACACTATTGATTTTGATTGTTATTGAAGATAATAAGCGGTTAAAACTCTTAAATCAATGGTGGATGAGGCCGTTTGTGAAAAAGAAAATTTATGCCCACGTTGTATGCGCTGATATTCCATATTAATGATATATCTACTTATCAAGAGAAGAGTGAAAAGACCAAAGAGCACCTCATTCGCAAGCGTTATTAGCGTGAGCAACCTAGGCGCTAAACTGGGAAAAGAGTGAACCTAAGGTGATCAAAATTATATAATATATAAAATGCTCTCTGGCAAGATCCTTCAGATAGAAAACGTGCATGATCTTATGAGTCGTCCCTATCAAATGCATTCGAGTGGAAACTCGGTGGAAGTGCTGAAATTTGCAGAGCGGTCTCGCCGAGCTCCGCTGAGAAAGTGGCATGGCATAACAGACAATGCTCTCAATAGGGATCCAGAGCTCAATAGGGATCCCTTAGCGCTGGATCCCAATCTCTCCTTTAGCTAAGTGAGGATATCGGCGCAGCAAATAGACACAAGACATAGTCCATGCACCTGACCTGTCCCATTGCCATCCTTAACTCACGTGTAGTAAAATTTTCCATTCCAATTAATAATTCATAAATTAAAAAATTAATATTAATAGAGTAATTATAATGTACAACCGTGAATTTTGATGGTTAGTAAGGAGAGTGAGTGGTCAAAACTCTTAAATCAAGGATGGATAAGACCATTTGTGCATTTTTTTTTTTAAACTCACACTTTATTCGCCGACATTCCACATAAATAATATAATTACTTATCAAAAGAAGACAGAAAAAACCTATGAGCACCTTATTCGCAACTATTATCAGCGTAAGCAACTTAGGCGATAAATCGGGCAAAGAATGAGCGTAAGGGGATCGAAATTAGATAATATATAAATGCTCTCTGGCAAGATCCTACAGATACAAAAAGAGCGGGTGAACATGTACGATCTTATGAATCGTCCGAATCAAATGCATTCGAGAAGAAAATCGGTGGAAGGGCTGAATTTTGCATAGCAGTCTTTCCCAGAGGTTGAGCCTAGCTCCGCTGAGAAAGTAAGACGGCACGAAAGAGACTGCTCTCAATACTGATCCGGGTTTAGACGATCCGAATAATCCAGCGGGGATTCGTAAACTTTTTCTTGTATCTTCTGTTTCTCTCCAGATTTGGTTTAGCTGTTGCTGTCCATCCCAGCGAATGTTCAGTTTTGAGCAATCGACGATGGTGACAAGCTGGGCGTTCTATACTCTCAACAGCAGGGCCGATCACAGCAGGGACACAGAAACAGAGCAGAAAAGAGCAGAGTAATACCGTGGCTATTCAAGGCCAATTCGGTGATTACGGGAGGTGACGCTGTATGTGTGAGTATCATCGGGAATAAAGGCACGACGACGAAGCACCGCCGTGAAGTGGGTTGCCGGCAGAAGACTCGAATCAAGGAAAAACGCCAAGACAGGGAGCTGTCGAGTCCGTATCTGCAAGGCAGTTTTAAGGCGAAACCAGCACTTCCATGGCAGTAACTGAGGCGTGGGATGAGCTTATGGAACTTCAGGAATGGATGAATAAAGGTTTGAACGAGAAGAGCAAGTTCTTGAACGGCGAACATTGAGGATCCGAAAACAGAGCCTCTCGGCCAAACTCATCCGAGCCGACACGGGGGATCGCCTGAGGTCGAGCATGTGTCGGCAACTGCGGGACGTTGTTCTAGAGGCTTAGCTGGTGTTACAGTGAGAGAGCTCGTTGGAATGGTGAGCTGAGGGAGAAGACTCGTGAGAGCTCCCTGGTGCCAGAGAGAGGACCCTTCGGTCCTGTGGGCTTGTGTAGAGGAATCCAGGCGTGCTCAAGGTGGAGCTTACCAGTATAGGACAACTCTATATTCCCAAGGATCAACAATTTTACACTCAAGTAATCCAACTGTCGTAAAAGTGGGAAAAATATATATGCTTGCTTGTTGAAATTGTAGAGGCTTCCCTTTACTTTAAAGGAGGTACACAAGGAAGGAATGAACTCCCTCCCAACGGAGGATAAAACTCTTTGATAACTGAATATTTTACTTTGCTTTTGAAGGACTCTAACCAGGAGAGCAACCCCATGGAGAGAATAAACTATGCTGCAACTTGTATTTTCTCACGGTTCTATTTCTTTGTTTTATCATCGAACAAAGGTAACCCTCACCTTAGGTAAGAAAAAGAGAGAATAAATTTATTATGAGAAGGATTTTGTGCTCACTCTTTCTCCTACAGATACTGAAAATGCTTGTGTAAGCAATGGATCAGCTTCTTCTCAATCCGGAGGTGCTTTGTGCTATGCCTCAAAAGAGTTATTTTCATTGTGAAATTAATATCTGGGCCGGATCATCACGAAAAGTCAGCAATGAAAAAGAATTGACTTAAATGGCCTTTAAAGTTCTCATCCATTGCAGAAATATTGGAAAACGTAGTGGATGAACCTTATTACCGACCATTGTTGCAAGCTGCATGCTAGAGAGTGGACCCTTCGGTCCTATTGACCTGTGTGGAGGAATCCAGGTGTGACGATGGTGTAGCTAACCAGTAGAGGACTGGTATATATTCCCATGGATAAACTATTTTACACTAAAGTAATCCAACCGCCATAATAGTGGGAAAAAAGATATGCTTGCTTGTTGTAATCGTAGAGGCTCCCCTTTAATTTGAGGCAGGTACTTGTATATAAGGACTGAACTCCCCCCAGGGAGACTAACACTCTTTGAAAACTGAATATCTTGCCCATTTTTTGCATTCTCCGTTTACTTCATTGTTGAAAGACTCTAACCAGGAGAGCAATCCAATGGCGACACAGCCAAGTGAAGAGCAAGGAAATTCGACTCATGCAGAACCACCAACAAGTACATGTTCATGTTCCGATCGAGAATAAATATGGTATAATCGATGGAGTCTGGAACTTGTATTTTCTCATGGTTTATTTTATTTTTTAACACCAACGAACGTAATGCTGACCTTGGCTAGAAAAAAAGGGGGGAAAAATTAGGCGAAGGACTTAGTGCTCACGCTTTCTCCTACAGATATTGAAAGTGTTTGTGCAAGCGCTGGATCAGCTTCTTCCCAATCTAGAGGTGCTTCAGGTGGGTTATCCCTCAAAAGAGTTATTTTCAGTGTGAAATTAATATCTGGGGCGGATCTTCATGAAATTCCTTTTTTTTTCTGGGGCACTTCTTAATGTCAACAAGGATAAAAGTATTAATTGAATGATTAGAAAAGTCTGCGTCTATTGTAGAAAATTCCGAAGAGGAAGTGGATGATTCCGAAGAGGAAGTGGATGAACCCTATTACCGACCATTGTTGCGAGCTGCATTCCTAGGCGATTGGGGATCTGCTACAAGATTTTTCGAACAAGATGCTGCTTCAAAGATGGCCAAAATAACAAGCAGATCAGAGACAGCGCTTCACGTAGCTGCTTTGAGTGCCCGAGACCAATTTTTGGAAAACCTGGTGGAGCTCTTGTCTCTACATCCAGAAGCGCTTGAAATGGTCGATTGTGATGGCCGCACAGCCCTCCACAATGCTGTCCTGTGTGGAAGGATAAGGATGGTCAAAGCATTAGTTATAAGTAATCCTAAGTTGACGCAACTTGCAGATAACAAAGGACGTATTCCTTTGGGAATATCTGCTATGGCAGCTTCTATGCATAAAGAGATTTCCTGGTTCCTGGCGAAAAATACAACAAAAGATGGGGCAGGTGATCCCTTCAGCAGTCCCTCTGCGATTGACACCATTATAGATCTCACCCACGCTGGTCATCATGGTAGGATCACCATCACTCTATCTCAATTCCATCTGTTTTCTACTTCAATCCAGACTTGGCTTATTTTCCTGATCAACTTTGTTGGTGATTTTACGACCGAAAAAAAAAAAAAAAAATCTATGCTGGTGATTTCGAATAGATATCACCCTTTATCTATTCGAGCAGTACCCTCACTTAAAGACCATGCGAAGTACAGAGCGTGCAAACAGATCTGTACTGGAGGCGTTGGCGAGGTCGCCTAAAAACTTTCGCAGTGGAACCAGGCTCAGTGTTTTGGAAGCATTGATGTACAAATGTCTGTACTTCTGCACTCGCATCCCTTCACTACTGATTCCCGTCAAGATGATCATACCCCCCTCATCACCTGCTCTTTTGTTTATGAATTGAAGGTATTCCGGTGGACTTGAAATACAAACCAACGGATAAAAATTCGGATCCGGGTGGGTATGCATTTTTGCTGTTGGGAATTATCTTAGGACCTTTCATATTTTTGAACTTTAAGTCAATTTTCTTAGATCGATTCCCTCCGTACTAGTGAAAGAAATTGGAAATGTTTTTTTTTTTTTTTTTTTTTTTTTTGGGATATCTTTTGGTTCCTTGACCTAGTTTTACTTGAATAATGGCCTAAAATCGAATTACTTCATGGATCAACTATCCCCAACGAATCACATTTGATCCAATCACGTGCATAAATCTTGTATAACTAAATTGATTAGACAATGTGACAAATGAATTACGAGGTTTTACAATGATTTCATATCCAGTGACTAGGTTTTCTCTTGCATCTTGATTGTAGCGCTTCAATGTCTTGCAAGGTCACTTTGGAATATTGCCAAAATTGTAGGTATGCTTCCATCTTATCAAGATACCATCTTTATCTCTATCCCTCTTTTCCCAACTAAAAGTCTATGCCTTGTTTGTTTTTTACTTCCTTCATAAGTAGGAAAATTCTTTGCCATAATTTGAAAAAGATTTGTGTTGGGCCAACTTTTGTGTGGAAAAACCATTGCATATTCACAATTGGATAAGTGACATTCATGTATGAAGTTAGTTTTGTAATTAAATTTTTCCACATATCTCTTCCAACGGTGAATGTACAACTTAGTCTTTACACCACCGAGGGATCTAATAAAAATCCTTCAAAAAAATTATTCGAACTCAAACAAAGTTATATATGATTTTCTGTTTTATTTTTTATATTTTAAAATATATCTAAAATTCACCAAAATCTCATTGCAAGAGTTGCAAAATTGTAAGAAAAAAGTGAAAAAATAATACTTGAAACTGCAAATTGAAGCGAGATATGATGTTAACCTAGGAATTTCTTGCTTATGGCTAGATGATCTAAACAGAAAATATGGAATAAGAGTTACATAAACATAGGACTTCTCCTTCAATCTTGATTCGTGAAATCATGTTGGCTTCATCATCTCCATCAAGCGTGTAAAACTTTCTGGAAAAAAATAAGAAACATGAACCCATTTGTATTTGTCTTTTTCATTATGGGTGAAGTGCTTAGAGCCTAAATATTTTTTTCCTTGATTGCTACTTCATCCCAATACAGCACCAAAAAAAAAAAAAAATGATGAGAGTGCAAGAATTGGGCATGGGACCTAGGACAAGCCCCTAGCGTCATTGACTCCAAAATAAGGTTGCAATAGATGATAGCATGAGGGGGAATGTACAAAAAAAAAAGTCTAATCCTATCACGTTGATACCAATTGAGTCATAGACCTCTCAATTGGGTTAATTTAGTTATAAATATTTTCACATTTTCCCAATTGAATCCATTCTATCAAGTTTCTGTTGGGAATTGCTAATGTAGATGCTAACCACAATGGTATAGTTGGAGTTGACATTGACATTTTTTAATAATATTATAATAATTTTTTGAATTTTTTTATATTTTTTTCTTTTATTTTTTTATTTCTTTATTTTTCATTTCATTTTGGCCACGAAGGCCCAAGGTGAGGCCCTAGATGAGACCCTTCAAGCCCTTGCCCATTACCATCCCCAGATTTTCCCGTGGCAACGAGGGCTTGTTGGGCCTCGACCCTCACCAACAAAAATGAAACAAACAAAAAAGAAAGGAAAAATAAATAATTAAATGAATATTCAATTTTTATTTTTTTTTATAAAAATTATCCATGTTAGCATCAGCTGTGCCACGTAAGACGGCTACGTCAACGTCAAATGATTTTTGGCCAAAATTAACTAGATGGACTTAGTTAACAAAATATGAAAAAATTTAAGACTAAATTAACTCAATTGAAATGTTTATAATCAAATAAGTATCGGTGCAATAGGTTTATGATTTTTTTGATATTTTCCCTTAGCATGAGTTTATCATTTAATCAAATTAACATGGTAAATTTACATATTTTTTAGCAACTTCAGAAAGGTGCGAAGAATAGGAAGAGGAGCAAATAGGAATAATCAAAATAATTTGTTTGGGAGGGCTTGAAATAGAAGAATATTTCAATGGGAGTGAATTTCGTGGGTCTCAACAAAACTATGCATCCCATAATTCCAGCGCAAGTTATATATCCTATACTAGCAAGCTGCTAGTGAGATAATAAGGGAGTTTTCTCCTTATAATCCTATAATTCAGATTTGTGGGAAGCACTCAAAAAAAAAAAAAATGCCTGAATACATTAAGCTGATTTGTGATAATGGGCTCTTAAGATTACCCAAAAGGTGGACTACTTACAGCACGCGAAAATTAGCCCAAACACCACCTGCCACTAAAAAAGATCCTGTAGTTCCCAAAACTTATTCACAACTTTTACTTGTAGTTGCACTTGTCATCTTCACCCAACTTTTGAATGCCCCCAAAATGCCCTTTAGCCTTGTACCTTATTCTTCTTCTATTTTAGTCAATGAACAAAAAGGGAAACAAAATAGTGTCGTTGTGTATTTTTATCAAATTAAAAGTTATTGAGACAGTTGAGACTATCTTGAATGCTGGAACAATGTCGCTCTCTTTCCAAATTTCAATATGGCACTTACTTTTCACTACCCTAAAGTTCAACTCCAAATTAGTGGACCTCCCTAAGTAGTAGATTCTGTTGTTGCTACCTTGCACTATTAAATGGTGTATAGGGTTCATAACCATGTCATAGGTCTTTATCTTCTAGCATCAAAAGAGTAGCATTCATCAATAAAATCGTGTGTTTGTGTGCTTAAACCATGCAAAGTTAATGCTCCCTTCTTCACTTCAAATTTCTATCCGGTATTAGAGATCTTAGAACAGCAAGATAGCACCTTGTCCTGGTAGTATGCTTTGCACTCGCCCTCATATGGATCTTGTGCACCGAAACAAAGGCCAGAAAGCCTTATGTTTGGAATAAGGGTTTAGTTGGATACTAAAAGTCGGTCCCGATAGGGTAAGGCCTGAGAGGGGCACCGCAAGGGGATTGAATGCCTGCATTTGTTAAATTCTTGCTCTGAACATAGACCCTTTCATGATATATTTTCCCAAAGGTTTTTGTACTCTAAAGCCCCTTGCACATATTCAAGTACTGTGTAATAAATTTTTTGAAGAGTTTTTAGAGAGATGCAATTGCATTTCCAAAAGCCTCTGAGGGTCTTTAAATCAAGATAAGTCTGGAAGTGCTTTGACCTTTGAGCATTTCTAGAATGCTAAACTATTTTTTCTTCCAACTTTACCATCGCTAAACTTTCATAAATCCAGAAATGTCCTAACCTCGTGCAATGTTGTCAGCAAAGGTCTCAAGCTGCTGGTCGTTGAGCCCTTTGCTAATTTTGAGGTTTTTTCTAAAAAAATAACGGAAGTCCTCACAAAGTGTGATTTTCCCAAACACCAACGTTGCTTCTCAATACACTTTTAAATTACAATATACTAAACACTACTTGCATTTTAAAGAATCTCTTTAACCTAAGGCTCTGTTTGTTACATGGAAAATATTTTTCAAGAAAAATTTTTCTTTACAATATACTAAACACTACTTGCATTTTAAAGAATCTCTTTAACCTAAGGCTCTGTTTGTTACATGGAAAATATTTTTCAAGAAATTTTTTTCTATTTTCCGACATTTGAATCGCTTAGGAAAATGAGTCAATGAAAGATGTTTTCTTAGTTAATGGAAAACTATGCTTAAATTCGGGAAAATGATTTCCTTTTTGAAAAAATCGATTTTTTTTTTCAAATATGATTAGGTATTGGTGCTTGAACTTGAAATTCTATATTTGAACATGAGAATTCTAATGCTGGTTCCCAGTCTCCAATGCTGGGGATGGGTCCATCGAGGTCCAAGCTTAGGTCCATTGAGGCCGGGACGAGCTCTCTAACGCTCGGGCACAAGTCTATCGAGATCGAATATGGGTTCAATGAGGCTAGCCTTAGGACTCTGGTTCCTAGGCCCAAGCCCCTAGCGCCTATGCCCAAGTCCATTGAGGCCATGCCCGAGCCCATGGCGCTTATGCCCTATGCCTTGGTACCCGCATCCATAAGCATTAGGCTTGAGCCCCAACTTTGGAGCTCTAATCCCCAATAGTTAAGCTTCAATCCATGTAGGTCATGCATGAGTTGTCAATGCTTGAGCTTGAGTTTTTATTAACGAAACATTCGTTCTTAAAAAAAAAAAAAAATTTAAATAGAATTTTTGATTATTTTTATTTTAAAAAAATCGATATTTTAATTATTTTTATTTAAAAATCTGATTTTTAATAAATTTATTTTTTAAAAAATAATTTTTAATAATTTTTTGTTTCTTTCATTTCCCTTTTGCTTCTTCCTCGGCCAGCCACAACGACTGAACATAGGTGAGGGACAAGCTCGCCAATCTAGCGAGACTTGAGCTCATTGGTCTCGGGTGAGCTTGCTCTTGCCGGATCTAGCGAGATGGAGTTTTGCCCGAGGCTGGCTTGGCTTGGCTTGGCTCACCTGAGGCCAGTCACCAACCCTTTTTGTGGTTGGCGATTGGCCGAAGAAGAAAAAAGAAAAAGAAATAAAAGAAATAAATAACAATTCTATGTTTTTACAAAAATAAATAAATAAATAAATATTATTAAAGGCTAAGTAGCACTAACAACGACATGCGACACGCAACAGGACACGACACGACACAATACGTCAACATATCATTTAAAAAAAAAATAGAGAATTCCGGTACGTGGAATATGTTATATATTAAATGTATATTTTTATATAAACATGATAAATTACCTTTTTTATGACTATTTCAATTAAATTAATTTGATTCTAATTCATAAATAAATAATAAAAAAGAGCCTAGAATGAATTTACCTTGAAAAATTAATCCACCATTTGTTAATATAATTAATTGTTTCAATTTCATTCTAATAATCCATAAAACTTGGATGAAAAAGAAAACTAGCAATCCACATTTTAAACTTGTGTGTCAAAACGTGCCGAAAGAGAAGAGAAAAAATAAACTTGGGGGTGAGTTGTGTGACATGGGAGTAAGAGTCAGAAGAGAAGAGATGACAAAGTTTTCTTCTTTCCCCCTTGATTATTTTTATTTTTATTTTTTACACATTTACATTTTATTGAAAATTTTAAAATTGACTCTATGTGTCGGAATCACGTGTCAGAATTCCAGACTCAAATATCGGGAGGGTTGACCTTCTAACACTTGTTGATCGAGTATTGAACACACATCAAAATCTCCGACACGACACGAAAGCTCCCAGAGAGTGTCAATACTTCATAAATTAAAATAAGAGCATAAAGGAAAATCAAATGAGATTTTCTATACCAAATGACGGAATATTTTTTTTATCTCATTTGTAAGTTTCGGCCAAATACCGAAAAATATTATCACTTTCTTAGAATATGGCTTCCTGGAAAACGTTTTCCAGAATTGTTACATTTTTCGTGAAACTGACGAAACCTAAAATCTTTTGCATTTTTCCAAAGACTTTTTGCAAAAGCCAAACCAAATGCTTACTATGTCATTTCGGTGTAACAAGTAAACTTGAATAGGCATGTACCGTTATGTGACCTCATGTGGAATTTTTGGTTTTGTTAGAGACAAACAAAATGGAGAAAGAAAAATATTTTGCTCGTGTTGGGCATAAATAACAATACAATGGTTTGTACGATTGATATGATTTTTTTGTTAGTAGCTGCTGTACATATTTTAATTATATCGTCTAAAATAATCTTATATCTACAAAGACTATTGTAATTTACCCTAGCTACTCAGACGTCATTAGCATGGCCATTTTTAGAGTTGTTTTATCAGGTTAAGTCTTATAATTATATTGTCTTAATTATAGACCCTCGTTTGAACTTCAAGGCAGATCGCTTTCTTCAGTTGCACTATAATCGCTTTTACCTTCTTCTTTTTTTTGTTTTTTTCATTTAGACATGATATAAACCTTTTCTGGGAAAATGCCAAATTGATTTGATACCGTTTTTTGTACGTCGCATCAGCAATCGCTAAACCCACTGTTTGCATTTGAGGACAGAATCCCAAAGGAGAAAAAAAAAATAGCTTTCCTAAAAAATTAAAAAAAGAAAAAGAAAGAATGAGATCGTTTTCCCAATCACCTGCCAACGCAAGCTCTAGATGCGGTGAATTATGACAACTAGCAGACTGTTGTTAGATGCAATTTGGTGTCTAAAAGAAATTGAGACCCAGAGTTGGAGAACTTTTTTCTTAATCCAGTTGCCGCTCCTTCGCTTTTCATTTTCATTTTCCCTTCATTTTTTTTTTTTACATTTTGTAGTTCCTATAATCAAGAGAGTTCACGAGGTGAAGCTAAGACATGTGACGGCAATCGAGTTGGCAAAACAAGTTTGCATTGCAATCTCTTATATGAACACTACCGAGATCTCCATTCTTTACCTAGGCGACCGACATCTATTTGGAGCGACAGTCAGGGGATTCGATGATTTCCTGAAGCTCTGTTTTCAGTTTTTCCCAGAGCTTATTTGGGTTACGCCTAATAATAAGAGGTTGACGACACATGCGGTGATGTTTCGCCAAGAAAAGACTCTCGGACTCTTTTTGCAGGTAAGCTCAACCAATGAGTTGTCTTTAGTTCCAGGGCCTTCAGAGCAAGACTCGGGAGATATGATGAGTGCAGCAGCAAACTACTATCGTAGTTTCGATGGAGTAACTACCGAGGCCGGAGCAGCCTTTCAAATGCAAAGAGAACTCCAATGGTATAGGGTAAGTGTCTTTCTTTGCATATATTGAATATTGCATGTAATGATAATTAGAGATAAGCGATTATAGGTTCCGTACAAGTTCCATCTAGAACTTGGAACCGACTCGTTGGAACAAGTTCCTCATTTTTTGAAATATGAAACCTATCTTGTATACCTTGAAAATTGGAACTTACCCTATTACAGGTTCCAAAGTCAATTCCAAAGACTATCCAAATTCCACTTATATTATTAATTGAATGATTGAGTGAAATATCACCTTTAATGACTAACCTGTATTAACCGACCAAAAAAATAAAATAAAATGACTAACCTGTATTATTAATTGAACGATTGAGTGAATTATCACCTTTAATGACCATCATTCATTGCTACAGTTTATTTACCATAATTTATATTTAGACATTAAAAAATATAAAACATCATTAACAAAGTAAAACTCTCGATTATAAAATGGAAACTTAGACTAATAGTCCTAGATTAAACACTCATTATCAAATGCCAGGAAATATCATAGGATCACTTGAAAACATGGATCAAGAAAAACACAAAAAATTGTTTTAGATTCTAAGTTCTAAGTTTTAAATTCCACCAACCTAAAATCTTGGACTACCCATGAAAATAGGTTCCCTAATTTTGGAACTTAGAACTTATCCCACATATCTTGGAAGTTGGAACCTAGAATCGGACAAGTTCCCATCAGTCCGATTCTCAGGTTTTAGGTTTCTCTCTTGAACCATGCTCACCCCTAATGATAATTATCATAAGCCTAGCTATTTGCACTCCCATTTCGGTTAAGGCACTCATTTTTTTAGTTAACTTACCAAAATATCCCTCTCTTCAATGTAATGTTTCTCTCTCTTCAACCTAGTTATACCTTCTTCACTTTCAAATTCTCATTGAAATATTTGAGAGAAAAGTTTTAAGTATGTTCTGAAAACATTGATCCTCAGCTATGAAATTGAATCTATTATCGATATTAATTACTTTATTTATGATAGAAGTGGTATAGTAAGAAGTTCCTCTTTTCGTTCTCTCTCTCTCTCTTCACTTGTTGTGCTTGTCTTTTATTTTGACATGATCTAGATTTTAACATGTGACTTTACCTCCAGGCAGTTTCGTTGGATAAGTCTTGGTCTCCTTAAAATGTTCCCTCGTTTGTCTTTTTTATTTATTTATTTAAATGTTCATCACCGTATCCACTTATCAAAACTCCTCTGTTTGTTAGGCTGTGGAAAGCTGGGTTGTCCCTGACATGAGAGACTGGTACATGGGGAGTAAGACATTTTGGACTTCATTCGTGGAGAACCACAAAGATTTGCTTGAGAGTGGAGAGAAGTGGATGAAGTACACATCAAATTCATGTATGATCACCTCAGCTCTAATTGCCATAGTATTGTTCGCTGCTGCATTCACTGTGCCTGGAGGGAATAATGACAAAAGTGGAGTCCCGTTGTTGTTAGGAAAGGACTCTTTCCTGATTTTCATAATTTCGGATGTGTTAGGTTTGTTCTTCTCTGTGACAGCCATCTTGCTATTCCTAGCCATCTTAACATCGTGGTATAAGGCGCAAGATTTTCTTGACGCGTTGCCTAAGAAGATCATAATGGGACTTTCTTTTCTATTTCTTTCCTTGGCATTCATGCTGGTGGCCTTTGCTGCAACTCTCACAATTGTGCTGGATAAGAGACTGGTGGAGTGGGTTCTCATTCCCATTATGTTGCTGACCTCTGTCCCGGTGGCTTTATTCGTAGTACTACAGCTTCCCCTGCTGTACCAAATGGTTAAATCCACTTACGGACCCAGCATCTTTCGTCCCAAGAGCATTTGGGAGTGAGGCATAATTATTGGGCGAGATCATGTGATTGACGAATTTAATTTGAGGGTAATAAGCGTTCGTTATAGTTGGTTGCAGTGCGTGTAATGCAATACTTAATGCATTTACTCAAAGCACATGAAAATTTATTCTATGCAAATTTTGATTTTGATTTTTTGTTACCGGAGATCCATTTATAGAATAATTTAATCAATTTAAAGTGTCATCCTATATATATAACAAAGTAAAGTCTATAAATATATGAAAAACTATTTTAAACATTTACTACCAAGTATCTTGTAGAAACGAGAAACCCTCGGTTAGCATCTTGTCATCGTAAGTTGGTGTCCCAATTCGACCTTATGATATTCAGCGCTCATTTAGTCTCTTTCAAATTTCTCTAAGGTTATAAAACTAAGGAGTACCGAGACTCTCCGGAAACTTTCATGTCATGTCAAACAGTCCTACACTTATCCAACACTCTCCGATATTTTTCGACACTCTCCAACACTCGGTCAACACATGTCGGAAAATCCAAAACCTGATCAATTTTCCAAAAACTCTCTGACACACAAGTCGAAAATTTTGACATGCGAGTTTTGAATTATAATATGTGACTTTGACACACATTTTAAAAATTTTCAATAAATTAGGGGTCAAGAAAAAAAAAAAAAAAAAAAAAGCTAGTATTCTCTTCTCTTTCGATTCTCACTTCTCGTGACACACAATTTAATCTCAAGTTTTTTTTTCTCTTTTCTTCTGACACACTCTGACATGCAAGTCCAAAATATGGATTGCTTCTTTTTTTCTTCTAAGTTTTATGGATTATTAGAGTGCAGTTGAATTTGTCAAATTGAAACAATGAATGATATTAACAAAATAGTAGATTAATGTTTTTAATGTAAATTTATTCTAGGGTCTATTTTATTATTTATTTATTTGTGAATTTGAATCAAATTAATTTGATTAAAATAATCACAAAAATTAATGTATAAATAAAAATATACATTTAATAAATAATGTGTTACAATACAATGTGTCTTAGCATGTCGAAATTATCTATTTTTTAAGAAACGATGTGTCGGTATGTTATGTTGTGTCTTGTCATGTCGCGTGTCGTATGTCAGTGTCGATGTTACTTAGGTTACAACACTTTCACACAATTATTTGAGATAAATTCTAAGTTCAACTAAGCTATTTACTATGATTTTTTTTTTTAATCTTTTGAAGTTTTGTTTTTAATTTACTATTTTTAATTTTTCGATTATATTTCTCAACCTAAATTAAAATTATTCAACACTAATCAGATAAACTAATCCTAAATGAATAACCAAAACTAGAATTCACAATCTAATCTAAAATGAACACACAATCACCAACCAAGCAAATAACCACATGACTTTTACACAAAATCAAGGAATACAATTTTTCTAACTATGCGAATTCTAATGAAATGAAACTAAGCTAAAACTAATACAAAAAATCTAACAACCTAATTAAAGCATATTTTTCTAATCCAATTTTATTTTCTTTTTTCTTTTTTTGGAATTTTTTTATTTATCTTCTTTTTTTTTTTTTTTCTCTCATTTCATTACTCGGTCCTTCTCCGGAACACTTGAACTCACCTCTCTGACCCTCTCGTTTTCATGTTTTACTCTTTCATTCTTTCATCTTCTCTTAAACATTCTAATCTTGACTCAACTTAAACTAACCATTGAAGTGAAGACTTCCGTTGACTCAGATTTTTTCATATTCTTTACCAGAAACTCGCATACAATGGCTTCACGCGTAGAACCATACCTGTCCTAATCCACCGACGACCAACTCCGACAATTGCTCCGACCACCTCAGAATCATTGCCACCACTCACCAGCTGCCGCACATGCACAATTATTCATTATTTCGTGAAACCAAAGCTTATCTTTCAAGAGCACTAGGCATGTTACTACGCCCCAGTTAACACGGCAGGATTATATCATGCAAATATCTCTATATATTTATGCATTCTCACAAAGTTCATACAAAGAAGGTAAATGGCCAAACTGTCCTGGTCTCGCTCTTCTAAAGTCTCATCGACAAAAATCAAGATGCAAACCGACACGAACAACATCTCCAATTGACTTCCTGAAGATATAAAGTCCGAGTTTGCATTGAAATAGAAAATACTGAGCATGTGAAGCAACTATGAATTCAATTCCAGCGTACTAGAAGTTCAATCGCCATGCAATTATCGGGAATTATCGATCATGGACCATAGACTACTAATGAAAATCAACAAACAGCGCATCAACTTGCAACATTACAAGACTGCAACTGTCGAGACATACGGACAGCAAGCGCACCCAGAATAGACATAATCTTTAACTCAACACATTGGTATCATCTCAATCCAGTGAGCACATCAGCAATTGAATGCATTGGAGATGGACATACACCGAGACAAACACCATCAACCAACTAAGACCAAGCTGGTTATAAGCAAATCGTTAACAAATGATTAGATTTGTACATGATGGAACCGAAACATAGGAAACTCGAGATCAACGCCATCAATCAACGGACAAGCTTCTAGCACAGATGAATCTTGATTTAACATCCAATAAGTGATCATACATCAAGGTACACTAATCCTGATCAAGTAAGCATGGTACGTGGGGATTTTGGCCGTGGATTGTAGGGTCAAAATTCCAAGTTATAATGAGTAGATCGAACACATAGATCTTAGTTTGAACACATAACAATCAACCAGACATAAATATG
Source organism: Eucalyptus microcorys (assembly GCA_014182515.1). Classification (NCBI taxonomy): domain Eukaryota; kingdom Viridiplantae; phylum Streptophyta; class Magnoliopsida; order Myrtales; family Myrtaceae; genus Eucalyptus; species Eucalyptus microcorys. The sequence continues at coordinate 40,393,709 of CM024564.1, forward strand.
TATGAACATTTCTAAGATTGGTACACTGGTTTCACTCAGACAAATGATCAAACAAATGGTAGGTGTCTTGGTTGGCAAAGAGAGAATGCGAGAAGGAGAAGAAACCCAAGAAAGATTATAGTTTCTCGAACTCAAAAAAAAAAAAAAAAAAAAAAAAAAAAAAAGCACAAAGCATGAAAGCAGATCTATACTGTGGGTGTTGGCGATGATGGAATCTCACTTTCCCAGCGGAACCAGGCTCAGTGTTTTGGAAGCATTGATATACAAATATCCGTACTTTCTGCACTCGCATCTCTTCATTACTGATTTCCTTCAAGATGATCATACCTGGCTCGTCGCCTACTCTTTTGTTTTGAACTGAAGGTATACCAGTGAACTTGAGCTACAAACCAACAAATAAAAATTCGGATCCAGATGGGTATGTATTTTTGTTGTTTGGGCATTATCTTCGGTTCTGCCATGATTTTGAACTTTTATAATGCGTTTGGTAATGATTATGTTTCTGAGAAGAATTTTTGTTCATAAATGTTTTTTATTTTTATTTTTTATTTTGTTAACGAGAACAATTTTTTAGCATTTAAATGCCCTTGATATACTACCCAGAACTTATATTTCCGGAATAGAAATGTATTTGATAAAACTCTTAAAATTTCTATTCCAAACCATTTTATTTTAATAATTTTCTTAAAGTTTTTTTCTTTTCTTTTCTTTTTTCCCTTTTCAACTCCTCCTTCCTTGGTCATCAACTAGACGAGGGTTGGCGACCCAAGCCTCACCATGAGCTGGGTGAGGGCGAGCCTTGTTGGTGGTTGGGTGAGGCTCGGCCTCACCTTGGCTGGGCAAGATTGACCTCCTCCAAATTTGGTGAGGTTGAGCCTCGCCCAGCCACGGTGAGGCTCGGGCTGATGAGCCTCATTGTGGCTCGACATTGCCAAGGGCCGCGACGCTCCAGCTAGATCGCCAGCCCTTGTTTGGCCGGAGGCTCGGGTTGATGAGCCTCATTATGGCTCGACATAGGCCGAGGCCAGCAACGGCCACGGCTTTAGTCAATTTTCTTAAATTGATTCCTTCCATACTAGCAAAAGATACGGGAAATGATTGTTTCTTCATAAGATATATGCTGGTTCATTGACCTAGTTTTACTTGAATAACGACCTGAAATCGAACTACTTCTTGGGTTGGCTATCCCTTGGGAATCACATATGATTCAACCAAGTGCACAAGTACCACATAACTTAATTGATTTTAGACAATGTAACGAATGAATTACAAGGTCTTCAATGATTTCATATTCAATGACTGGGTTTTCTTTGCAATTTGATTGTAGTAGTGCTTCAATATCCTTTAAGGTTACTTTGGAATGTCGCCAAAACTATAAGTATGCTTCCAATCAAGATACCATCTCTATCTTTGTCCCTCTCTCTCCTATTAGAAGTCTATGGCTTCTTTGTTTTTGACTTTTTTATAAGTAGAAAAAAGCTCCTACTTAGTTCCTTGCCCCAATTTGGAAAATAATTCGTGTTAGGTCTATCATAAGGAAAAGTACCAAAAAAGTTCTAAATCTATTACATTCGTGCCAATTCAGCCTTAAACTTTTTTAATGGTGCAATTTAGTTCTAAACATTTTTATATTGGTATCAATTCAGTTCATTCGGCCAATTTAGGCCAGAAATTGCTGATGTGGATGCCGGAGTTCTACGTGGCATGGTCGGCGCTAACGTGGGCATTTAAATAAATTTTTTTATTTTTTTCCTTTTTTTCCTTTTCTTTGTGACCCTTGCTTGTGGCTTATCTCCAGCCATGATCGGTACCGGCCATAGTCCAAAGGAAAAAAAGGGAAAAAAAAGAAAAATTTTAAAAAAATAGTAAAAAATCAAAAAATTATCAAAAATTATTTTAAAATGTTTATGTTGATGCTGACCGTGCCATGTAAGATAGCCGGCATCTATGTAGGCAATTTTCAGCCTAAATTGGTCAAATTGACTAAATTGGTACTAATATGAAAAATTTTTAGGACTAAATTAGTTCAATTAAAATATTTATGACTGAATTGGTACTAAAGAAATAGGCTTATAACTTTGTTGGTACTTTTCCCATCCATTGCATGTGTTACACATTCAACATTGGATGAGTGACATGTATATTTGAAGTTAGTTGTGTAATTTAACTTTTCCACATATCAACCATCCAATAGTAAATATGTGACTTATTCTTTACACCATCAATAGATCTAATAAAAATCCTTCAAAAAATTATTCAAAGTCAAACAAAGTTATATATGATTTCTGTGTTAATATTTTTATATTTTGAAAGATTTCAGATATTCACCAAATTCTAATAACAAGAGTCGCAAAATTGAAAAACAAAAAAGTGAAAAAAATTACACGAAACTACAAATTGAGGCAACATTTGATGTTAATTTAGGAATTTCTTGCTTATGGCTAAATGATCTAAGCAGAAGATATGGAATAAGAGTTACGTAAACCTGGCTCTTCTCCTTCAATCTTGATTGGTGAAATCATGTTCGCTCGATCATCTCTATCAAGCATGTTAATATTTTTGGAAAAATAAGAACAATGAACCCATATATCTCTTTGTTTCTTCCATTATGGATGAAACACTTAAGGTCTAAGGCTTCATTTGTTTCACAAAAAATGAACGATTTGAAAAATATTTTCTTAAAAATGATTGTTTATTGTTCAGTCGGGATTAATTTCGTGGGTCCCAACAAAATCGTGCATCCACAATTCCACCCTTATATATCCTATACAAACAAGCTGGTAGTTAGATAATAAAGGAATGTTCTCCTCTTCTTATAATCCCATATTTCAGATTGATTGGAAATACTCAAGAAAATGAGATCCTGAACGTAGGAGAACACGCTCTTAAGATTACCCAAAAAGATGGCCCACTCGAAATGTGTGAAAATTAGTCTAAACACCACCTAACCGCTAAAAAAATCCTATAGCTCCCTAAACTTAATCACAACTTTAGCCCGTGGTTGAAATTGTCATCTCACCCAACTTTCATATGTACCCAAATACCCTTAATCTTGTCCCCAATTCTTCTTTTCTTTTGCCAAAGAACGAAAAGGAAACAGAAGTATAGTGCCGTTGCGTATTGTTTTTCAAATCAAAAGTTATTTTATGATAGAGTCAAGTTTACTCACTATGTCATTTAGGTGTTACAAGTAAAGTCCAAGCTCACATACCATTATGTGACCTCATGTGGAAGTTTTGATACTGTTAAAGATGGATAGAATGGAAAAAGAAAAAACTTTGCTGCATAAATAACAATTCAAGGGATTGTACGCTGAATATGATATTTTTATTACTAGTTGCTATGCATATTTGAATAATATTATAATCTGACATATGTAAAGAGTACTATGATTTACTTTAGCTAGACAGACATCATTAGCATGGTTATTTTCAGAGTTGTTCTATCATATTAAGTCTTATAATTGTATTCTTTTAATTATGATTAACATTATAAAGCCTTATTTGAACTTCAAGGAAGATCACTTTCTTCAGTTACTTTCTAATCACTCCTACTATCTTCACATCCAATATTTTTTTTTCATCCAGACATAAGATAAAAACCTTTTTCTTGGAAAATGCCAAAAATGATTTTATAACTTTGTTTGTACTTTGCATCAGCAATTACTAAAACTCACTTTGAAATTGAGGACTGAATCCCAAAGGAGGAAAAAAAAAATCAAAATAGCTTTCCTAAAACATTAAAAATTAAAAAAGAATGAGATCGGTTTCCCATTCAGCTGCCAATCCAAGCTCTAAATGTGGGAAATTATGACAATTAGTAAACTGTTGTTAGATGCAATTTGTGTCTTAAAAACATTTGGGACCCAGAGCCAGGGAACTTTTTTCTTAATCCAATTGTTGACCCTTCGTTTTTCATATTCTTTTTCTTTCTTTTTTGTTGACATTATGTAGTTCCTACAACCAAGAGAGTTCATGAGGTGAAGGTGAGACACATGACAGCAGTCGGGATGGCAAAAACGAGTTTGCATGGCGATGAATACCACTGAGATCACCGATTTTTTGGGAAACGGGGACCTACTTTTTCAAGCTACAGCCAAGGGAATCAGTGAAATCATGAACTTTCGTTTTCAGTTTTTCCCGGAACTTATTCGGATTAGGCCTTATTATGATAACAGTTTGATGACACACGCGGTGGAGCTTCGTCAACAAAGGATTCTCGGACTCTTTTTGAAATTAAGCTCGACCGCTGAATTGCCATTAGTCCAGGGCCTACTTGGGAAGATTCAAATGGCAATGATGCAAGTAGTAGCATCGTACAGCCCTAGTTCCGAGGCTGTAACTAACGTGGTGGAGCAGCTTTTCAAATGCAGAGAGACCTCCAATGGTATGAGGTAAGCATCTTTCTTTTCATCTGTTTAATAACTGCGTTTAGTTATAAATATTGTTGATACTTCAATTTTGACGACCCAATCATTTATTTATTATATAAAAAATTATGGATTAATCTTTAACCCTTAAATAAAAGTATTAGAATTAAATTGCGTAGTATATAGTTTTAGGTTTGCATCGGACCGGTGACGGATGAGTTTGAATTGATAGTTCTGAGCTTCAATTTGACGAGTTGGACTAAGCCCACAAAGAGAGTAAATTAGTCCGAGCCCGTTATTATTATTTTTTTTTATGATTGAAAATTATCTTGTGAGAAATGGAAATTTGATATTTTCAGTGATGGTAGATTTTTCAATATCCTCATAAAGGGCAAGTGTGACAAGGAAATATTACGAACTCATTTTTGCAAGATTTGAAATTTGAGAAAAATCCTATTACAATCTTGAATCTTTGGCAATATGTGATAAAATCGGTGAAGAATATCCAAAGAGATGAGGAAAATAAAAAGATATATTGCATTCGGGACGTGATCTTCGTGGATGTTGATTTGAGAAAAAAAATAAAAGCTTCAGTCCCCTCACCTATAAATTGGCTAGTTCATTCACGAAAAGAGGGGGCCACACGTTGAATATACAGTCATAGGAGAGAACACACGCTAGAGAGAATAGAAGGGAGAAATTGTGGGGGTCGGCAATTCTAGTGAGCGATACACGTAAGAAGAGAGAGAGAGAGAGAGAGAGAGAGTCCTTAGAATCCTCACTGTCACTCACTGCTGCCTTTCGAAGCTGAGAAGTTGCTGCCTCGCTGAAGATCTCCGAGCACTTTCTGTCGCAACTGTTCGTGAGTGATACGTGCATGGTGGTGTTCACTTCAACAACACACCCTCATGGTCAAAGTTTGATAATCAATGAGGTTTATTACAAGACTTGCAGAATTCCCAAAGAACTTGGGAATTAGCCAAGTTTGTCATTGGTCAAAGTCTCCTTGGGATCCTCCACTACCTTGCCGAGAAGCACTACCACTCGTTACAGGCGTAGGACTCTATAGCACCATCGAGCCTTCATCGCTAGATTTGCAACAATTGTCCAACAATTCTCAATGTCGTTGCCCAGCTAGTCCTTCCCGGGCCTTTGCCGGAAAGCATCAACCACGAGCCGAGCACCACCGGGACATTCTTTCCCCGACCGTCCCTTCGTTGCACCGTCCGTGACCCGTCACAACTTGTTGCCACGCTAGGACGTACGTCAGTCATCCGTCAAGTCGATTCCATCGAAGTCCAAATTTGGCAATATAATCTTTGAAATTTAGGTAAAGGTCTCATCTCAATTTGGTTTGGACATTTTATTGCCTAATATATGCTTTTCAGTAGCTTACGTGCATATTTGAATGATAAGCACATTCTCAATTATGATTTATTGCCTAATTTGCAACCGCACGTCAATTTTCTTATATCATCTATAAGGCTTTGGATGGAATAATTAATCACGCGAAAATAAAATTGATATCTTGATCTTTAAGGCTTAAGATCAATTTATCGATTTTATTAGCGAAATAATCAAGTTGATTAGATATCGTTTCCAAATTCGAACAATGGATAATATCTTTGATGACCGCAAATGGTTTGGTGCTTATCTTTTAATTATTTTATTTATCCCAAAAATACAAAAAAGATTGCATTTGCATATCAATGTAGATTAGAATTGATTTCTTAGATAGAATTGCATGATAGAATAGTTAGATTCTTTTCTAATTATATTAAAATGCATGTTTAGATGATATCTAGGTTAGATAATATCTTTGAATTAAATTGCATGCCGAGATAAATTTCCAAGTTAAGATATGATTCAAATTGGTCTATTTCCTAACTTAAAATAGATAATATCTCACTTTAGTTATATTTTTATTTTTTTAGCAATTTTTAATTACGAATTTTTATAAAAAAAAAATGAAAAAATATCATGCGCATGTCATATATAATTAGGTTCATGTCATTCAGTAATTGTTGCTAGGTCCATTTAATAAGAAATTAAATGGACCTATAGTTTAAATTTTATTAAATAAGAGAAAATCCTTAAAAAAAAAGATTGAGTAACTGCGTGTTAATTAAGAGAAAAAAACCTAGGGCTTTTGATGTGAATTTTGAGCTAACATTGCAAATGCTTTCGTTACTACAAGGTAAGTCCCGTAATTTACTTATTGCTTTCTTGTGTGTTAAATTGGTGGTTTGCGTGCCTACATGATTACTTCACATATTAGGGAAGTAAATTAAAATTAATTCAAGTTACCTGCAAAGCATTTTTTCGAAATAAAAATAGAAAGGTACCGCAAATGCGTTAGTGAAAGTTAGCGTAATCAAGTCCCCAAACTCATAATCAAGTACCGAAAAGGTGTTAGTAAATCTCTCATTACTTTACTTGAGTTTCTAATGGACCCAACAAAAATAGATTAGTGGCGACTCCTAATTAAAAATCAATTGTATGTTAAGAACTTGAACCTAAGTCGCGAATTGGTATGGGCTTGGGAGAGCCCGAGCTAAGTTTAAGCTTAGTAATTCATTAGCCAAATCCTAGGTGGTTCACCCGAGGTTGGGTCGCGACAGCTTGACGACTCCACTGGGGACTTGAGTTAAAGCTCTTAGTGGACGTAGGCCAATTTTCTCTTCTATTTGAAAAAATATTTTGTTTGACAGCAAAGATCCCAGGTACGACCATAATGTTTAAGGTGTTAAATGTTCTTACAGGATGGGAGGTATAAGGGGAAGTATTTGCTGACCTTTGTTTTGTAGGGAGGTGTAGGGATGTTTGGTTTACTTTCATTTATGAAGTGTTGCTTGATATAAACTGTCCTGCATGTCCTGCATTTAGCATTATACTATTGCACACATAACCTGCTGCACAGGATCATTTAGCATTGGATACCACTCCAATCGCATGCCCGCGGTATGAGTCGTCCATCTCAATCCCGAAATTTCTTTTTTGGTGTCAAGAGTACCCACCTTGATTCGCATGCCCGCGACCCAAGTCGGCTCTTTGACTTAGTCGAAGTTATGAGGATTTGACTTAGTCCGCACGCTCGTGGCTAGTCTGATCATCCTTGTGGCTTCACTTTGCTAAGCCTGTCTAGAGTAAAAATCGAACCTCACATCTCATGTGCATGTCTATGTGATTGCCGTTGATTTTCCTTGGTGAAGTAAGTAATCTATCCTTTGCTTCGCAATTTACTTACTTAATTGTGCTTTTAATCGGTCCATGACAATCTAGGTCAATCATTTATTTAATTCCTTTGTCAATTAGAAATGAAATGAGGAAATTGCCATGCAATGAATCATTTGGAAAGTAACAAAAAACTTTGAAGAATTTGTTTTCAATTCATGTCTAGGAAATTTGGTCTTGCTAGGGTGTCTATTTTTCTAGCTCTTTTTTAGGAAATTCCATTCTTGTAACAAATTTTCATGAATAAATGAAAAAAAAATGAAAAATCGATTTTCATCCATTTGAATTATTGTGATGGATTGGCTCTCTATTTACACCTCATGCTTACATATTTTCATCCATTTGAATTAGGTGATAACGGATCATCCACGTTTGCCCATTATTACACGATCAAGAGCTAAAATGGCCGACCAAACCAAGATGCGCAATCATATTGTCACTATGGAAAATCAACTTAAACAGTTGCTCACTTCTATGCAACATATGTCAGCTCAAATCCAATCCCTCCAAGTGAATTCGACTCCTGCACCCACTCTCCTCGAGTTAGTAGCCCCAAAGCAGACAAACAAGGCCCAAATGAGTGATGACGACATGCCCGAGCTAGAAGATGACCCGCTGTCAGTCACTATGGAAAAGGCTAAGTTTGACAACGTCCCTAAAACGGAGCAAGATGAACGCTTCGCAAAGCTTGAAGAGAAAGTGAAGCAATTGCAAGAGTTGCAAAGTTCACTCCCGTTCAACTTGTCAATTATGAGAAGGTCAAGATGCCAAAAAAGTTTAAAATGCCGGAGTTCGAGAAATACGATGATACTTCCTACCCAAAAGCTCATTTGCAGATGTACCACGTACACATAGCCCAACATGTTAAAAATGAGTCCCTCATGATCCAATCATTTCATGCGAGTTTGACCGAACCCGCACTAAACCGGTACGTCATGAAGAATGTGAACCTCCTCGACACTTGGAATGAAGTGGCCGACGCATTTCTCAAGCAATATAAGTTCAATATGGACATCGCACATTCCCGGGAAAATCTTGAGCGAATGGAGAAGAAGAGAAGCGAGTCATTTAAGGAGTATGCTGTGAGATGGAGAAATTTGGTGGCTCAAATCACTCCTAAGCCTACTGACAAAGAGTTGATGAAATTGTTTATCGAGACCCTCCCATTTGAGTTCCGAAATAAGATGGTTAGCACATATGTTGAGAATTTTAATCAACTCATCCCAGTGGGTGAGCAGATTGAGATAGGATTGAGAGATGTATGGTTTAATGAGCCAATCTCTACAAGTAAAAGATTTACCCCAAAGAAAGAGAAGGACCTTGAAGCTGAGATTAATATGACATATTCTCAACCGAATCGTGATACATTTAATCGCACTCCAGCAATTAAGATTTCTACTGAGCAACAAGGCGAAGGACATCAGTTCTCTGGTCGACGACGTAATGTTAGAAGACAATTCACACCTCTTCCTGGACTCCTATCCAAAATTTTACTTATTCTCCAAAAGAAGGGATTACTCTCTACTGAGCCAAAGAGACCAAATCCTGAGCATTATCCTGCATATAATCCCTCTGAAAAGTGTGACTATCACATGGGAGAGGTTCATCACTCCACTGATGTTTCCTATGTTTTGAAGCATAGGGTCCAAGACTTCTTGGATCCAAAGGCATTCTCTTTCAATAGTAATAAGAAAAACCCTCTGCCCAACCATGACGGAGACGCAAATGCTATCACTGAGTGAAGAACTTCTTATATTCATAATCCTCTACGAAGGAGTCTTTTTTATGCTTTCTAGGATTTCAAGTTTTTTTTAGGATATCCTGCTTTATGAAATTTCAATCATCGCTTTCGTTTATAGGGTTTGCTTGTTTGCATTTTCCATCCCGGTAATGTAATTCATTTGATTCTATTCAATGAAATTACAATTTTATATCCAATTTTGAGGGCATGATGGGGTACACCAAACCAGTCCAATGACGATATCCAACCATGAAAAGAAAATATCATCCATGGAGAAATATTGAGGGCTGGACTTTATCATGCTTCCTCCCAAAAACTTTTTCGAAAACAAAAGCATTTTACTATTAAAAACATTTTCCTAAAACTTGTAGCAGATTAAACCTGTTTGTTTGTCTGACTCATTTACTTATTGTCTTAGAGCATAATTCTATAACTTGTTATGACAAGGGACATATGAAAATAGCGTATCAAGTTTCAATAATGATAAACTTGACTCATGATCAATTGGCTTAGAGCGCACTTTCAATGAAAAAAACAAATGTGGGGTAACTCTCATTACTACTTGTGTGAGATATTAACCCCAAAGGGGCAAAATGAGTGCTTGGCCCTTCTCAACTCCATGCTTGATGAAGCTAGTTTCCTTGTGCATTGATGAGACAATAGGGGCAAGTAAAAGAGGACCACATTCTTTGGTGAAAGAGATGACAAATTGGGGGGGGGGGGCACTGACAAATTTAGTAGTGACATGATTGAGATAAAATCTCGATTCGAGCCAAAATGGAGGTGCAATTTGAATTTACTTTGATGTTGCATAATATCCTATTCATGCACGTTCTCTTGTGCAGGGGCAAAAGCAAGAAGGGAATATTTATCTTGATTGATAGGGGCAATCCAAGGAGGCAGTCCTTTTGTGGGGCAATCTCCTGAATGAATGCTTAAAACCATATTTTGAGTGTGGTAAATTGTCTATTTTGAAGTCACAAAGCTTCTCATGCTTAAATTGTCGAACTCTTTTGAAAAGAGAATTTCGATAGTGGTTTTGCGTATTTAACTCATTAATTTCATGTAGACATTTGTCAAAATAGACAATTTAATGGAGTGATATCAATGCCTAAGAATGCTGAATGAGATGTGTCAGGATGATGAAAGGCAAGCCTTATCCTATACACAGTCCTCTACCTATATACTTGTGAGATGAGTGTAAAAAGTTCCATATCGGCAAGGTAAAGAGTTCTCTCACAAACGGTACGATGACTAAAATGATGAGGGGCAATTCATTTCTCTATCCCAAACACTATAGGTAATCCATTACTTAATCCCTTTGAGTCCCATACACTTATGGAGATTCTTTTCAAATTACCCCTGTAAAAAACCACCCCACATCAGGGCAAATGGGAGATAAGATGGCATCATGAGGTGAGGAAAATGAAAAGAAATTTTCTTACTCTCACTTGCATCAATCTTCAAGTCATGCTATTACATTGAATTCACAGAGTAATTTAAATGTCTTAGAATGATGAAGAGCATTTCTTTCTTTATCCTACACACTTATATCCTTTACACAGCCCACTTGAGCCTGCAATTTCATTTCTTCAAACTCAATTGGTGATCATCCCCCACATTGGGGCAAGGCAAAAGACAGATGAAGACCCTTGAGTCATTCAAAGTGTAATTGCTTGACATATGCATTATGCGTGAGAATTGAAATCAAAATAGAATTAAGGTGGATGAAAAAACGGTGTGCCTGGTAAAAGAAATGCCAATGCCCATGAAAAAAGAAGTAAAGAAAAAAATGAATGAGAACTAGGGGCATGAAAAAGCGATGTGCCTGGTAAAAGCAAGGCTGATGCCCATAAATGCAAAAAAAAAAAGAGTCAAGATAGGTGACTGTCAGTTGTAAAAGGTTGTATCCCTAATGGAGCAGTATTCAAAGAACATAAATATTGAGTTTTTACAATTAGTGGAGCACATTGCCAATACAGTCTCTAGTGAAGAAGAAGACTGGCAACAATACCAAGATGATCATCGACTCTCACCCTTTACACATATTTTGAGCCTAATGGTCCTTTCATTTCTCAACCAAGAACCCAACCTACGTTACGTCCTTTGCAAAGTCTCTTTTGATTAGGACACTTGAATTAACGTAGGGGTTCACATGTCTTAAGCATCGCTCGAAGAAGTGCGAGCAAAATTATTTCTTTCACATTTTGCAGGGTTCTTAACTTGTAAACTCGGAGATGATTACATAATTGTTCTTTCAATTGCCATGATTCAAATAGTCCCTTTGTTAAACCGTTGACCAAGCCCACATTACGGTCTCTATTAAAAACCTCTTAGATTGGTAAGGTTGTACTGCTTGTGAGAATACTCAAATCCTTATTGGTACGATGATAGTGAGATGTAGTGATTCTCCTAAAATAGCTACTCTAAATGAGAGTGAGTGAAAGTCTTTTCTAACTGAAAGTCTCTCATTTAGTATTGTTAATAAATCCATGTTATTTGTCTTGAACGACAATTCTCTCCTGTGAAAATTTGGGTGATGCAAATATGGTAAAGTTGTTATGCATAAAGCTTAATTGAATTGATGAAAACCTCATTGAATTTTAAAATGTGCATTTTAAAGTAGCTCAAATTGTCTACCTCTTTGATGAATGCATACTGGTTTTTGCTCTAATTGTGTCTGACAGATAATATTTCCTTGAAGACCGACTAATACTTGACATTCAAGTTGCTCCTTGAAGTCTCGAGATTCGGCGTGCTTTTGTAGCCGGAAGCCCTTTTCACTGACCTGGTGTGCTTTCGTAGCTCGCTGTCATTTTCATCGACTCAGCGTGCTTTCATAGCCTAATGTCCCTCTTTATCGACTTGGCGTACTTCCGTAGCCCGATGTCCTTTTCATCGATTCGGCATGCTTTTATAGCCCAATGTCCTTTTATATCGATCTGGCGTGTTTTTGTAGCCCAGAGTCCCTTTCATTGAACCGGCGTGCTTCCATAGCCCGGTGTTCTTTTATATTGACCTAGCGTGCTTTCGTAACCCAGAATCATTTTTATTGACTCAGCGTGTTTCCATAGCCCGATGTCCCTCTTAATTGACACGGCATGCTCTCGTAGCTCGGAGTTCCTGACCTGGCGTGCTTCCATAGCCTGGAGTTCTTGACCTGGCATGTTTCCGTAGCCCAGAGTCCCCCTATCAAATCGGCGTGCTTATGAGGTATTCTCTCTCAAAGTGCACCGACACTCGACTTGATCGAACTGTTCCCCAAAGATTTTCTCCAGATTATCAGTCTGATTAAGGTGACCGAAGAAAGGTTCGGGTCCTGGTTAGATGATCTATGCCACAATGCTAGGTGACCATAGAATGATACAAGTTCTAGATAATATTTGTTGCTTCGACCGTAGAAAGGTACGGGTCCTAGAAAAGCTGTTTCTCATTCAGGTGACCGTAGAAAGGTACGGGTCCTGGAAAGTGATTTTCCGTTTAGGCGACCATAGAATGGTATGGGTCCTAGACAATATCCGTTTCCCATTCAGGTGATCGCAGAAAGGTATGGATCCTAAAAAATCAATTTTTTTTCCATCAAGGCGATCAAAGAAAGGTTCGGGTCCTAGACAACCAAATATTGCCATCCTAGGCGACCGTAGAAAGGTACGGATCCTAGAAAAGCAATCTCCTTACAAAGCATCGTTACTATTATGGGCGACTGTAGAAAGGTATGGGTCCTGGACATGTAACACAAACAATCTTGAATTACTCTACCCTCCTTAAAGGTAAGTTATTCCAGGTAGGTTCCTTATCATTTACATTAGCATTTCCGTGCATCATATAAATTGCATTCCAAAATGGAATTCATTTTCCAACAAAAAAATCATTCAGTACGTGCATGATCAAAATTTAGGTCTCAATTTATCTTTGAAGGCAACCTCTACGAGCTCACCTTCAAAGAGGGTTAGCTGTTGACACCTAAATTTTGGCAATCCAGTAATTTATTTATTGCATAAAAAATTAGGGATTAATCTTTAACCCCTAAACAAAAATATTAGAATTAAATTGCATAACATATAGTTTTAGGAGCATTTTTTTTATTGCATTTGCATCGGACTGATGACAGATGGGTTTGAATTGGTAGTTTTGTGATTTAATTTGACAAGTTGGACTAAGCCTATAAAGAGAGCAAATTAGCCCGAGCTTATTATTATTTTTATGATAAAAAATTATCTTGTGAAAAATGGAGATTTGATATTTTTGGTGATATGACGGTGGATTTTTCAATATCCTTAGAAAGGGCAAGTGTGATAAGGAGATATTACGAGCTCATATTTGAAATTTGAGAAAAATCATATTACAATCTTGAATCTTTGGCAATATGTGATAAAATCGGTGGAGAATATTCAAAGAGATGAGGAAAATAAAGAGATACATTGCATTCGGGACGTGATCTTCGTGGATGTTGATTTGAAAAAGGAAATAAAAGCTTCAGTCCCCTCGCTTATAAATTGGCCCGTTCATTCATGAAAAGAGGGGGCCACACATTGAATATACAGCCACAGTAGAGAACACACGCTAGGGAGAATAGAAGGGAGAAATCGTGGGGGTCGGCAATTCTATTGAGCAATACACGTAAGAAGAAAGAGAGAGACAGAGAGTTCACGGCCGAGTACTTCGCAGCCAAAAATCTCAAGGCTGTGCCTCAACCGATCCTCCCCACCGTCATTAGAATCCTCGTTGTCACTCACTGCTGCCTTCCGAAGCTGAGAAGTTGCTGCCTCGCTAAAGATCTCCAAGCACTTTCTGTCACAACTGTTCGTGAGTGATACGTGCATGGTGGTGTTCACTTCAACAACACACCCTCATCGTCAAAGTTTGATAATCAAGGAGGTTTATTACAAGACTTGCAGAATTCGCAAAGAACTTGGGAATTAGCCAAGTTTGTCATTGGTCAAAGTCTCCCTGGCGTCCTCCGCTACCTTGCCGAGAAGCACTACCGCTCGTTACGGGCGTAGGACTCTATAGCACCATCGAGCCTTCATCGCTAGATTTGCAACAATTGTCAAACAATTCTCAGTGTCGTTGCCCAGCTAGTCCTTCCCGGGCCTTTGCCAGAAAGCATCAACCATGAGCCGAGCACCACCGGGACATTCTTTCCCCGACCGTCCCTTTGTTGCACCGTCTGTGATCCGTCACAACTTGTTGCCATGCTAGGACGTACGTCAGTCATCCGTCAAGTCGATTCCATCGAAGTCCAAATTTGGCAATATAATCTTTGAAATTTAGGTAAAGGTCTCATCTCAATTTGGTTTGGACATTTTATTGTCTAATATATGCTTTTCAGTAGCTTACGTGCATATTTGAATGATAAGCACATTCTCAATTATGATTTATTGCCTAATTTGCAACCGCACGTCAATTTTTTTATATCATCTATAAGGCTTTGGATGGAATAATTAATCACGCGAAAATAAAATTGATATCTTGATCTTTAAGGCTTAAGATCAATTTATCGATTTTATTAGCGAAATAATCAAGTTGATTAGATATCGTTTCCAAATTCGAACAATGGATAATATCTTTGATGACCACACATGGTTTGGTGCTTATCTTTTAATTGCTTTATTTATCCCAAAAATACAAAAAAGATTGCATTTGCATATCATGTAGATTAGAATTGATTTCCTAGATAGAATTGCATGACAGAATAGTTAGATTCTTTTCTAATTATATTAAAATGCATGTTTAGATGATATCTAGGTTAGATAATATCTTTGAATTAAATTGCATGCCGAGATAAATTTCCAAGTTAAGATATGATTCAAATTGGTCTATTTCCTAACTTAAAATAGATAATATCTCACTTTAGTTATATTTTTATTTATTTTAGCAATTTTTAATTACGAATTTTTATTAAAAAATGCAAAAATATCATACGCATGTCATATAGAATTAGGTTCACGTCAGTCAGTAATTGTTGTTAGGTCCATTTAATTAGAAATTACTCGTCATTAGAATTAGGTTATTTAGTTAGATTGCATTGCATACAGTTTAAATTTTATTAAAGAAGAGAAAATCCTTAAAAAAAGATTGAGTAACTACGTGTTAGTTAAGAAAAAACCCTAGGGCTTTTGATGTGAATTTTGAGCTAACACTGCAGATGCTTTCGTTTCTACGAGGTAAGTCCCGTAATTTATTTATTGCTTTCTTGTGTGTTAAATTGGTGGTTTGCGCGCCTGCATGATCATTTCATATGTTATGGAAGTAAATTAAAATTAATTCAAGCTACTTGCAAAAAAAATTTCGAAATAAAAAGAGAAATGTACCAAAATGGCGTTAGTGAAAGCCAGCGTAATCAAGTCCCCGAACTCACAATCTTTGGTTCGTATAAGTAAAGTAAATCTCTCATTACTTTACTTGAGTTTTTAATTGACCCAACAAAAATATATTAGTGACAACTCCTAATTAAAAATCAATTGTATGTAAAGAACTTGAACCTAAGTTACGAATTGGTATAAGCTTGGGAGAGTCCGAGCTAAGTTTAAGCTTAGTAATCCATTAACCAAATCCTAGGTGGTTCACCCGAGGTTGGGTCGCGACAATTATCATAGGATCACGTTATTTCCACTCCTATCTAAGTTAAGGCACTCCTTTTTTTAATCAATTGACCAAAATATTCCTCTCTTCATGGTAATGTTTCTCTCTCTTTAATCTAGTTATACCTTCTTCACTTTTAGATTCACATTAGAATATTTTAGAGGAAAATTTTAAGTATGGTCTAAAATTTTGATACTCTCGTATGACATTGAATCTATTATCAATATTAATTACTTTCTTCATGGTAGAAGTAGTACAATAAGAAGTTCCTTTTTTTCCCTTTCCTTTTTGTGATTGTCTTTTGTTTTGACGTGATCTAGATATAAACATACAACTTGACCTTCAAGCAATTTCGCATCAAGTGTTGGATAAGTTTTAATCTCCTTGACATGTTCCTTGTTTGTTTTTTGAAAATTTTCAATACTTTATCTACTTATTGAAACTCCTATTTGTGAGTTTCATGCATAGGCTATGAAAAGCTGCGTTATCCCTATTATGAGAACCATCTCCTTCTGGAGAATCCCCAAGGATAGGGGGATGACCTTTTGGAATAGATTCGTGGAGAAGCACAAAAAATTGCTTGAGAAAGGGGAGAAGTGGGTGAAGGACACAACAAATTCATGTATGCTCATCTCAACTCTAATTGCCACAGTATTGTTCGTTGCTACTTTCATTGTGCCTGGAGGCAATGACAATAATACTGAAGTCCCATTATTGCTAGGACAGGACTCTCTCTTGATTTTTGCAATTTCGGATGCGTTAGGTTTGTTCTCCTCCGTGATGGCCATCTTGCTATTCCTAGCCATCTTAACTTCATGGTATGAGGCGCAAGATTTTCTCTACTTGTTGCCTAAGAAGTCATAATGGGTCTTTGTTTTCTCTTCCTCTCCTTGGCTTTCATGCTAGTGGCCTTTGTTGCAATTCTTACAATGGTGTTGGATAAGAGACTGGAGTGGGTTATCAATCCCATTACTTTGTTGGCCTTTGTTCCCGTGGCTTTATTTGCAATACTACAGCTTCCCTTGCTATTCCAAATGGTTAAATCCACTTATGGACCCAGCATCTTTCGTCCCGAGAGCATTTGGGATGGAGTCAATTATACTAAACAAAATCAGTGATTGGTGAATTTGATTTGAGGGTGTATATGTCTTCATTATAGTTGGGTGGTTGTAGCGGGGCCAATGCGATACTGAATATGTTTCCTCGAAGTATTTGAGCAATTACTATGCATTATATTTCCCTGCCTTATTATCAAAGATCCATGTATAGAACGATTCAATCAATTTAAAATTTCAGCCTATAGATACTTTAAAATTGAATCGGCATATACATAAACTATATATACATGTACATGTATATGTATATGTTTATATATATATATATATATATATATATATATATATATATATATATATATACATATATATGTATATATATATTAACGTTCAGTACTGAAGTATGCTCAATCTTGGAATATAATTTTTTTTTAAATTATTATTTTTTAGATTTTTGTTTTATAATTTAGATTCTGAATTTTTTTCCTTCAGCTCAAACTAGGTATTATGAAATATAGTCTATATAAAAAATCCATATCATCAACATTTATTACCAAAATACACATGCTCGTGCAATATATCTTTCATCATGGAATGAGAGATGAACAATTATTTATAGAAAAAATCTATTTATACAAAATTTTGGTGATAAGAATGATACCAAAAGTAGACTTTATTCTTGAAAACTATAAAGAAATTGGAATCGTACCAGTTATAATACTTTGTATTAATTGTGAAATAGATGGAATAAAGCCTGCCATAAATTTTTGATCATTCATTAATTACATATAAATCTCTCATAATAAAATCTAGGTATACATAAACAATTACTTTTGAACATTTATTACGAAGTTCATGTAATCATGTAATATAACTTTCATCGTGGAATAAATTTTTGGGCATTTGATTTTTCTTCGTAGCGGGAAAATGCGGAGGAAAACGCGACGGCGAGGTGGAAGCCACGCCGACAGCCCCAGATCGGGCGAGCGAGACATGCGGATGAGGTCAATGAGGGAAGACGAATGGTGAACCGGAACTGACCTGAACGGCGACGGCAACAGCGCTCGGAATGCCCAGGCTGTGCTGGAGCCCCCCGACGTCTCTGCGAAATTACCGTGCTGCCCGCCGGGCGGGGGCGTCGGCTGGGGATCTTGGCCGCCCCTTTTTGGGGATTTCGCGTGGAGATTCTGGAACGTGGAGGGGGCGAGGGGAAATATACCAATTACAGAACTTTGTCCACATAAATTGTGAGATAAAGGAAAAATGGAAGACGAGATAAGACTCCTCCGTCCGCTTCATCCAGCCTCTGTGCGTATGATGGATGACCTCCGTATCTCCGGGGGAGAGTGCTCGAAGTCTATTGCAGTCGGAGGTAGCAGAAAGCTCGAATCAGCCCTCAAATGGATGGACTTCAGGCGAGAGAGGAAAAATCGTCAGCATTCCATGTTCCGTTGGATGAAGCTCAGGGGATTATTGATTTTGAAGCTTAAATGGGTTGGGCATAACATTTCTATGTCATAATCCCTAATTTGTGAATTAATTTTATCACCGACATTTTAGTGTCATTTACCTCAATTGGTAAAATCGAAAAGTTTAGATTTGAATTGACGCCCGCATGATAAGTTTAAAACTGACTCGATAGCTGCCTCTAAATAACTTATTTCAACATTTATTTCTTCTAAATCTGTAATAATTTATTATAAAAATTCTCATAAGAATTAGATAC
The DNA here is from genome assembly GCA_014182515.1 of Eucalyptus microcorys. NCBI lineage: Eukaryota > Viridiplantae > Streptophyta > Magnoliopsida > Myrtales > Myrtaceae > Eucalyptus > Eucalyptus microcorys. The sequence continues at coordinate 40,412,419 of CM024564.1, forward strand.
GCAAAATTTAAATATTTGCTGGAATTAGACATCTGCTCACATTATGGTTTGCTAACTGATATCAAAAGCAAATCAGTGCATGGAGCTCGTACAAGAGTGTGCCACATGAGTCATCATCATGTAAGTTTTACCCACTTTTATATCCATTGACAGATAGATTGAGATTGAAATGCTAGTGTCATTTCCTTGAATTACCTCCTCTCACCCCAAACTCCATGAGTAACTAAGTTTATTGTAAGCTTTCCAATAAGATATCATTCGCCTGACACCCTTGCTGGTCTCAAATCAAATAGCCACATTTTCGGGGAAAATACATGATCAAATAAATACGAAGGATCTAAATTAAACAATTCTTAAACCTAACAATAGTGAGTCGAGCTTTCCAGCAGCATTAGAGTTGCAAGAACCCAAAAAAGGATTTAAAAGGTACTTGTTTCGAAATTTTATGAACTTATGGTCAAACAACTCATCGAGCGCCACGCCTCAAAACTTTTAAGGCACAACGAGTCTTGTAGGAGAAGAAAATTTTAGATGCACCCGGTGCAAGTGAGCCCATCTCACATGTACCATTGGATGAAGTGGGTCTCATATGGAATCCACTAATCTAACAGATCTAATGGTAGACATGAGTTAGGTTCACATGATCCGGACACATCCATTACTGAGCTCATTGTACAAGTAATCGCGACAAGATTCTAGTGTATTTAGGAAAAAAAAAAACTAAACAAGTCTAAAGTCAGGCTCTAAAACAGAATTTGCCTAGCTCACATTACAATCCTCCATAATTAAGTCATGTGTAGAAGAATCCACATCAATGAATTGGTCAAGTTGGTCTCGTACAATACTAAATGGATATATTGAGTGGCACACGATGGCGCTATTTCTAAATAATGCTTTGATTGGGTCAAACACACATCACAACGTGAGCCGCCATTATATGAATGCAGCACCGGATGTTAGTTTATCCTTTTGTAGATAGGATCCAAATTCTACTGTAATCTCACCTATAATTGGTGGATGATATTACTACATCACTTGACTTATTGAGCACATTTTTTTTTTTTCAAATAAACATTATCTCTCAAGGAATTGAATGAAGCAACATACTTTTATTCATCTAATCAAAATTCGACGAAGAGAGGGAGGCACTTTGCTTCCTGGTCCAAATAGAACGACAAGTCAGAAAGCAATGATAATCCGATCTCCACTTCAACGACTCACTTCAACATGCAAAACAAACTAGATACAACCTCACAAGGATAATCCATAGAAAGACATTAATGACGAGCATATTAGCCGAAGAATTATTTTCCTCTTTTTTTTTTCTTTTTTTGAAGAGACTTGAAAATGTGGTGTTTTTCAGTGGATGATATCTCTTCTAAAATGAAATTAGCCACTTAGTCAGAAGGCAGATCATTAGCGAACAGAGCAAAGTCCGATTTGAAGCCCAGGCCACGGACTGCTGAAGCTGACCGTGGCAAGAGCTGGACATGTGCTAGCATTCAATTGGAGGTGCAATAGCCCCGAAGGAAAATCATGCTATCCCCTCTGTTGAGGTTCTTCAAGCAGATGATGTTTACCGACAACAAGATGAACCCGGCACATATCTAACCTTGGAGGATGATGAGGACCTTCGGGCCGCCTGGGTGCGTGTGCATCGGGATGACCCTGGGGGGCCGTATTGAAATTAGTGGTTACAACCAATCTGTATCTGTAGATGATAGAGACTATATAGCTGCTGAGCATATTTACACCTTAATCTTAAAAGTGGCAAAGAAGGTTCAATCTACACTAGAATGTTTATAAGTTCTATTTTGCTAGTTTACTCAACTACAATAGAGCACTACACCAGTAAAAAACCAATGAGTACATGACATTGCTTGTCACCCATGATGCTTCATTATCTCCAATTGAATGAATCTCTCCTCCTGCCAATACGAAAATAGTTTTCTCATAAATTTTCCATTTGAGAAAAACACAAATAAAAGTCATTCTTTTGTTGACATCTGAATTTTATTCGGCAAATCAAACATGAATTTTTGTAAAAATAAAAATTATTTGAAAATAATAAAAGAAATACTAAATAAAATTTCGGCCCATCTCACTGCAGCGTCGCGTCCACGTGTACATATCTTATACATATATGCAATCGGCGGGGTAGAATAGAACAGAGAGAACGCACGTAGGCGGAACTCAGCAAATTCTTTCTCGCATCATCAATTTCCAGGAGCTTCTAGGTCGCCATTCTCTCTTCATACTCGGCCACCTCCACTCCACCTGTAGCCGGAACTCGTCTCCGATCGCCGACCACCGTAGTCTCTTCGCATTTGAACCGCAGAGAATAAAGGCAGAGAGTAGAGGGAAGGAATTCTCATGTTTAGTTGTGATTCTCTCTCGATTTCCTCTCTGTCACCGATTATCGTCGCAGGCCACTTCCCCAACGTCACCAGCTTCCCTATTTTCTGGCCAACGTCATCAAAGGGCTGGATTCTCCTTCTCCCTCTTTTGGCCAGTTCCAGTCTTTCGTGCTACAACTCCTGATGCTTCACTCCTCTGATTGGATCACCAATCGCGGTCAGCTATTACTCTTCCTCAAGGTAAATCCGCATACTCTGTTTCAGCTGAAGGTAGGGACCGAGTACTCGATTTCACCAGTATGAAATCCAGTTGCGTTCGAGACTATTCTATAAGTCCGGATAGGACCTCTCTCTTATTTCTGCATCTATATCCTTTGGCCGAAATGTCTACCACCTGTTTGATAAAATTCCTGAACTAAATCATCTTCACCCAACTTTTGTATTTACCTGAAATACCGTTTAGCCCTGTCCCTAACTCTTCTATATTTGTCAAAGAACAAAAACAAAAAGCAGAAGTCGTTGCGTATTTTTATCAGATTAAAAGTTATTTTAGAATCTAGTCAATTTAACTCTGCTCCCTACGTCATTTATGTGTAACAAGTAAACAAGAACGTCACTTACCATTATGTGGCCTCGTGTGGAAGTTTTGACTTTGTTAGAGATGATAGAATGGAGAAAGAAAAAGTTTTTGCGTTTGTTCTGAGCATAAATGACAATACAATGCACGATTAATATGATTTGTTTATTACTAATTGCTATGCATATTTGAATAATATTTTCTAAAATAAATCAAAGACTACTGTGATTTACACTAGCCAGACAAATATCATTAGCCTGGTTACTTTCAGAGTTGTTCTACCAGGTTAAGTCTTATAATTATATTCTGTTACTTATGATTAACATTATTAAGCCTCGTTTGAACTTCAAGGAAGACTTTCTTCAGTTACCCTCTACTCACTTCCTACTTTCTTCACATCCAATTATTTTTTTCATCTAGACATGACACAAACCTTTTCTTGGAAAATGCCAAAAATGATTTCGTACTTTTTTTTTGTACTTTGCACCAGCAATTACTAAAACTCACACATGGCAATTGAGGACTGAATCCAAAGGAGAAAAAAGAAGAAGATCAAAATAGCTTTCCTAAAAGATAAGAAGAAAGAAAGAGAATGAGATCGTTTTCCCAATCACCCGGCACCCCAAGCTCTAAATGTGGGAAATTATGACAATTAGTAAACCTTTGTTAGATGCAATTTGGTGTAAAACTTGGGACCCAGAGCTGGAGAACTTTTTATTAATCCAATTGCCGTCCCTTTGTTTTTCATTTTCATTTTCATTTTCTTTTTTGTTTTGGACATTTTGTAGCTCCTACTATCAAGAGGATTCACAAGTTGAAGTTGAGACATGTGGCTGCATTTCAGTTGGCAAAACAGTGTTGCCTTGCGATCTTTTATATGGAAACTTCCGAGATTGCCAATTTTTTTCCAAGAGGGAGACCTGCTGTATCATGCTACAACTAAGGGAATTAGTGAAGTCGTGAAGCTCTGTATTCTTTTTTTCCCGGAGCTTATTTGGATCTCTCATCATGGTAAGAGGTTGGCGACACATGCTGTGAAGTTTCGCCAAGAAAGGACTCTTAGATTCTTTTTGAACGTAAAATCAACCAATAAGTTGTCATTAGTTCCAGCGCCTACACGGAAAGAATCAAATGATATGATACTCGCAGCGGCAAATTCAGTTGCTCATTTGGGCATCTTAACTGATGTTGCTGGAGCGGCCTTTCAAATGCAAAGCGAACTCAAGTGGTTTAAGGTAAATATCTTTGTTTTCATAAATTTAATATGATAAACATTATATCTTCTTGATATACATAGAACGTTTTTATTATAGCAATCTGGTGATATTTGGCCAAGGTTTTATGCACCACGAGGTCTACCTTCCTAGGTGATTTTACAGGTGGACTGCTTGCATCGGTCTGGTGCATTCATAACTTTACTCCTAAAATGCTTCCAATATGACATGAATCCAAGACCACAACGAGAAGAAGAAACTCTTTTGCCGTTGAAGCCAAGACTTGGTACATAGAACTTTAAATTCCACAATAAGGTAAGTTGAGAAACAACGATAGATCCTTAAAACAATTTACAGAAAAAAAGGGAGACTGATTAGAGAAATTGGGGCATTGAAAGATGATTGAGACTAATCATAGTTAAATTGCATTTTAATTTTACTAATATAACTATGATCCACCACTTAACCTAACCCAAGTGACTCTTTCTTAAAATTTGACCGACTCTCTATATAGGTGTCTGCCATGATGCAATCTGGGGATTATCACGATAGCTTTGCTTGTTCCGTTGTATCATATTTTGTAGTGAGGATTATAGTGTAGTTCATATATAATTAAATGTATGTAGATGGATAATGATTTAATCAAAGTAATTTGAATTGAATCTCCTCTTTTCCATGAAAAATTTAGCTAAGTTCATTTATGGCCACTATTTTCATTTGAATAGCTATTAATTCAAGAACACTTTTCATTAGTTCGTTTATCTATTAACTAAAATTTACTCATGCAAACAATTGTCTACAAAAAAATGATACATGAAGCTTTTATAATATATTTACCCTTTTAAACTCTCTATTTCTTCTTGTCACTAAGTAAGACCTTTGGAAAATTATGTAAGTCCTAAAGCTTTGAATTCATGCTTAATACGTCCTAAGCTTGACACTATCCTTCGCGTTATTAGCCCTCTCTTTAGCTCTGTCGATTTTTTATGGACAAAACGTCTATGTGGCATCTTTATTAATTTTTTATATGTTTGAACAAGTGGCACTGCTGTGGCACAAAATAGGCGCTAAATCTCTAAAACTAAAAATAAAAAGCCTAAAGTTTTTTTAAAAATGTCGGAATAGAGAGAGAGAGAGAGAGATTATCGAAGAGGAACAAGAAGGGCCCACCCCCTTTTGTCACCGGCAAGGTTTGGGGACCCTCGTCAGGTCGCTTCGAATGCGACTACCCTCGCTGGCCGCTCTCGCTCAAATGACTCTAGAAACAATATACAACGGTTAGGACATAATAAAGCACATAGAAGTACTAGAAGACTCATTCTCGGATTTCTTGACTACCTCTTAACATTTTTTCCGTATATTCCTCGAGAAGACCCCAGATTGGATGAGACTTCTAAAAGTATAAACATAATGATTTCCGTACATATATTATTGGGAACATGACGCATATGATCCTTAAATTTTGGTCAAATATCAATGTGATCCCTAAAATTTTAATTTGTTTAATATGGCTTCTAAATTTTATCCCAACATACAGTGTAATCCTTGAATTGTCCAATGTGGTCCCAGAACTTTTGGCTTATTTAATGTTGTCCCTGTACTAACCAAGAATAAAATAAAATGTGTTCCTTGAACTTAAATTAATAGAAGGATAACAATGGATATTTTCATATAATCTAGGGAATAGATTGAACAATTATCAAAAGTTCGAAAACCACATTAAACAATTAAGGAACTGCATTGCACATGGGATAGAGTCTGTGAGCCACATTGCATATTTGTCTAAAGTTCAGGGACCATCTGTGTAATTTTCCCTATATTATTTGACGATATTTCGAAGCTTAGAAGAAGGTGACACTTGGAATTTTTCCAGCAAAGATGGACTTAACCTGTAACCAATTCCGCAAAGTGTAGAATAAAATCTTAATATCCTTGAGATGTTCCTTTGTAAGCTCTTTCTTAAAATTTTCAGTAATTAATCCACTTATTGTAACTCATGTTTGTGACTTGCATGCAAAGGCTGTGGAATCGTGGATTATCCCTGATGTAAGAGTCTCCATAAGTGATAGCAAAAAAAATTGGAAAATATTTGTGAGGGAGCACGAAGAGTTGCGTAAGAATGGAGAGAAGTGGATGAAGGACACAACAAATTCATGTATGCTCGACTCAACTTTAATTGGCACTGTATTGTTCGCTGTTGCTTTCACTATGCCTAGAGGCAATAACGGCATTACTGGAGTGCCCTTGTTGTTAGGACAGGACTCTCTCCTTCTTTTTGCAATTTCGGATGGTTTAGGTTTATTTTCATCTGTAACTGCCATCTTGTTATTCCTAGCCATCTTAACTTCACGATATGAGACGCAAGATTTTCTTGAATCGTTGCCTAAGAAGATCATTATTGGCCTTTGTTTTCTCTTCCTCTCCTTGGCTTTCATGCTGGTGGCCTTTGCTGTAACTCTCACAATTGTGCTGAATAAGAGGCTGGAGTGGGCTGTCATTCCAATTACTTTGCTGGCCTCTCTCCCCGTGGCTTTATTCGTAGTACTACAACTTCCCCTGCTATTCGTAATGGTTAAATCCACTTATGGATGCAGCATCTTTTGTGCCGAGAGCATTTGGATGGAGTCAAATATATTGAAATGATCAGTGCTTGGTGAATTTGATTTATGGGTGTATGTCTTCATTATAGTTTGTTGTTTGTAGCAGGGCCAGTGCACTACTTAATGTATTTCCTCTAAGTATTTGAACAATTACTATGCATTATGTTTCCCTACCTTGTTACCAAAGATCTATTTATAGAATGATTTGATCAATTCAAAATTGCTGCTTATAGATACTTCAAAATTGAATCTGCACATGCATAAACAATTTTTGTTTAGCATCCAGTACCAAAATATGCTCAATTATGGAATATAACCTTTTGAAATTTTTTGTTTTTAGCCTTATGTTTTATAATTTAGAGGCAGGAATTTTTTCCATGAGCTTAAACATTCAGCCTCCAGGTTTTTCAAAATATAATCTATGTAAACAATTATCTCGAACGTTTATTATTAACATACGTGCAATTATACAATACAACTTTCATCATGGAATTAGAGATGAACAATTATTTATAGAAAAAAATCTACATATACAAAATTTCGTTAATAAGAATTATACCAAATGTAGACTTCATTCTTTTGAACTATAAAGTAATTGGAATCATACCACTTACAAGATTTTGTTTATATTAATTGTGAAATAGATGGAATTAAACCTACCATAAATCTCTGATCATTCATTAGTTACATTTGGATCTTTCATAATAGAATCTAGGTTTTTTTTTTTTTTTTTTTCTTTTTTTTTGGGTCAGATAATAGAATCTAGGTATACACAAGCAATTACTTTTCAACATTTTTTTAAAAAATACATGCAATCATGTAATACAATTTTCACCGTGAAAAAGCTTTTTGAGCATTTCATTTTTTCTTTATAGATGCTTTTCAGATGAACGGTTTGATAATCAAAGTAATCTATATAAAGGATACCGATGATAGACATTATACCATATTTACGACTTTATTCTTGGGAACTATAAAATTGGAAATATACCAGATACATCACTTTGTCCACATAAATTGTGAGGCACATGGAATTATGACCTATCATATGTCTTTGGCCATTCATCTAATATAGATAGATAAATAACTAAGTAGTTTAAACATTTATTTTTTGTAAATCAGTAGAAAATTATTATCAAACTATGCATAAGAATTAGATCTGCAGAATTAAATATCTACTACGATTAGATATTAGCTAGCATTAGAGGTTTGCTAAACTGGCTATCAAAACAAATCACTACTTAGAACTGGCACATGAGGGTACTATTAAGGATCAGAAGTATAAGAAAATAGAGTTCGTGGAAGTGAATAAGGATGAGGAAACAAAGCCTGAAGAATATGCTGCTGCTACAAGTGTGTTGATAGCTACAACTACACGTGCATATGGAGTCATTGAGAAGAACAGAGACAATGAAGTCAGAAGCTCGACTCTGGCCTCCATCAGAAGCACAACTCAGAGCCCCACGTGTCCACGTGCTTTATTACTGAAAAATAGTTATTCGGTTTTACAAGATTAACAGAATTTGTTAATTCTGTTTCATCCTGTTAATTCTGTTTCATCTTCTTCTTCCTTTTGCTTTTGATCATGGTGTATAAATAAAGGGAAGAAAAGAAACTAAAGAGCTGAGCTCTCAGATGAATGTATTACTCGACTGTTCATGAAATCCAGAATACAGCAAAATTACAAATACTCTCAATTCATCAATATTCTTCTTCTTCTTCATTTTCTGTTCAATCCATTTTCTTCACATATGTTAAGGATCAGAAGTATAAGAAAATAGAGTTCGTGGAAGTGAATAAGGATGAGGAAACAAAGCCTGAAGAATATGCTGCTGCTACAAGTGTGTCGACAGCTACAACTACACGTGCATATGGAGTCATTGAGAAGAACAAAGACAATGAAATCAGAAGCTCGACTCTGGCCTCCATCAGAAGCACAACTCAGAGCCCCACGTGTCCACGTGCTTTATTACTGAAAAATAGTTATTCGGTTTTACCACGTGAATCAACCTCACACGATCTATATACACACATTAAACTCACATTGAAATTTCTATGTGAGTATAATTTCTTTGAATTAGCTTGTCTCACCCTAAAACTTCCAGTGTATCTAGGTTTATTGTAAACTTTCCAATAAGACATCATTCACCCGACATCCTTGCGCGTCTCCGACGAACATAGCCACCTTTTCGAGGATAACACAAGGTTAAATCGAAACTGAAGGATCTTGATGGTTTTATTTAATGTGATGGGCCTAAGTTGGCCCGTCCGCCCATGTTGGGCCTAAAAGCCCGGCCCACAAGATTAGGGCCCATGGATGGAGGGATACGTTGAAGTGTTGTAACTTTTGGGGAGACGTCTTTTGCTGAAGGGATACGTCTTTTGGAGAAGACGTATTTAAGGGGAGAAAAGAAAAAGAGAACGTACCTTTTGGAAAGTATGTACGTTCATCCTCCCTCTCTCCCTTTCTCCCTCCAAAAGAAAAACAGTAAGCGCAAGAGGCGACACCCATCTTCCCTTCAAGGCAAATTGACGTCATCGGATCAAACGGGATCGTTTTCTCTTCCTCATATCGGCGTCGGTGTTTAATCTGTGGCTAACAAGGTACGCTCGATTCCGTGGTGTGCTTTAGGATCGGTGATACATGTGTTTTTCCCGGGCTCATCTTCCGCACAAGTTTAGAGATTCGATTTAGTGTCGAATCCGATTTTTGGGAATCCGAAAATCCCAACATTGGTATCAGAGCCGTAGTTCTTGTTTCCCGATCCTTTTCCATATTTTTCACGACCCCTTTCATGTTTATGGATGATTTCTTGTTAATTTTCGCGAAATTAATCCCCGACACCGATCGGGCGGAAAAATCCCAACACCCGAGCACTGTTCATCCATTTTTTCGAGTTTCTGTAAGTCGAAATCAATTTATGATGGCGTAGGATGGAAGGGCTCGTCGAGACGATCGCGACGAGTGGTGGAACGCCGCCAATGGCCACCGAACGCGCCCCCACGTGCAGCCGAAGCGAAACGGCGTCTTCGGCGCGTGCGTTGCACGCGCCGATTCGCTGGGGAAGGCGCGTGCATCGCACGCGCGCACGTGGCCGACGCACGCACGTGTGATGCACGTGCGCGTGCACGGTGCTGCCGCGTGCCGCGCACGCGCCGGATGACATCATCATGACGTCATCCAGGCACGCACGTGGCACGTGCCGGTTGGCTTATCCGACCAAGCCGAACGGTCCGACCATTCCAACCGGTCTGACCCGGCTCGTCCGGGCCGACCCGACTCGACCCGCGGCCCGACCCGTTGACCGTCAACTGTTGACTTTGACTTTGACCGTTGACGTTGACCGTTGACCCCCCCCCAAAAAAAAAAAGATGTGTTTCTTTTTCCAGTTAAGTCTATGTGGATTATATGTAATCCCTTATTTGTTCTACATTTGTTGCAGGAACAATGCCTCCCCTTAAGTTGCGCATACCTATTCGCGCAATCACCGATGAACAAAAGGAAAGGCTTTCTAAATTGATAGCCGAGCCGATCATCATCGATGGAAGAGTGGCGACTTAATTGATCACGTTCTGGAAGTCAACGGGAAAATTCAAAAGGTCATATGGAATGGTCGTCCTATGCCACGATCCGAGATGGTGCGATTTTTCATGAACACCCTTCCACCGAATGGCAAGGAGTGTTGAATCCCATATGGGATGTCAACAAAGCTGCTTCGTATAGGAAAATTGTGATGGATTTTATAGATGATTATTATTGGATTGTTACAAGGGAAAAGATCAAGAAATTGAACAAAATAGGATCTTTCCCAGTTCGTGTACTGACTTGGTGTTAGATGTATTGGCTAGCCTTTGTTAAGTGTGCTCTGTGAACGTCTTATGTAAAGTTTACTACCTGATTGTTGTTGTTGTAGCAACTGATATGTTAGTTGTATTATGTGAAAGCATTATTATTCTATTGGATGTCAAATATTATTTGCTTTCTGTTATTGTTGGTTGCTGTGGGTAGTTCATAGAAGTTTTTGTAGCTTCATAGAATTTATTTTGCATAAGACAATTATATTAATGATAGTTTTAAGTTAGGATTTTTGGAGGATGATTGGAAACATAGTGACCTTTTGATTCTGAAACCTTACTTGAGATTGTTCATTAATATGATGGGTCTGTGCAAAAAGGATGCATAAATGATATGCATTAATTATTCGTGCATATATGTCTGATGTGTTCAGATCAATGGTTTCAGCAACTAAGAACGTAATTGCTGATATGAACGGTAACAATTGTGAAGTATTGAATATGAAGATTCAATATGTGCTGAAAAAGCAAGAAGCATTAGAAGCTCTTGACCATGTTATGGAATATCTTGAGGATGCTGTGCGCCACCTTGAGCTAGTAGAGGACTGCCTAACGGCATTTGAGCCGAAAATAGATATTTGTAATGCTGGTTCTAGCTCAGAAAGGGCTTTGAGCTCTAAGCGCAAGCGTATTGATTCGTTCAATATGTGGGATTGCAAAGGATCAAGTCCTAATTGCAAGAAATCAAGAGTTAACCAACACAAGAGAGGAAAACGTCCTCAAGTGAAGAAAATGTCAAGGGTGAGGTGTTACAATTGTGACAAGAAAGGTCACTATGCTCGCAACTATTGTGAGCCAAAAAAGGTAAACACCTCTTATACATTTGATAACTTTGCTTATGTGTCAAGTTCTGTATTATTGGCTGAATCCAATCCTTTGTGGACTGTAGATTCAGAAACGACAGACCATGTAGCGAAGGATAGATAATCCTTCGTGGAATTCCGACGAGTACCAACTGGAACTAAGTGAATCTATGTGGGAAATAACTCCAAAGTTGAAGTTAAAGGGATTGGCACCTGCCAATTGAATATGCGTGGTGGACGCACCTTGTTCCTACATGATGTTTTATATGCTCCGAGGATTCGTCGAAATTTAGTGTCTGTTTTGGTGTTGGTCAAGCTTGGTCTTAATATGAACTTCCATAATAGTGGTGTAGATTTGTATTTGGATACAAACTACTATGGTTGTGGTTATTTTCTGGATGGTTTCATTGTATTAGATATTGATTATGTTAATGCAAATGTTTGTTATTCCCTTTTCACATCTCCTAATTCATATGATAATGATGTGAATGTGTGGCATGCTAGACTTGGTCATATTGGCTAACAACGTATGAATAGACTAGCCAAAGAGGGCTTGTTGGGTAACATTGAAAAAGTCGATTTGCCCATATGTGAGCATTGCCTAGTAGGGAAAACGACAAGGAAACCATTTGGAAAAGGTAAAAGAGCTGAATTTCATCTGCATTTAATCCATTCTGACGTCTGTGGTCTAATGAATGTGAGAGGAAGGCATAGGGCTGTTTATTTCATCACTTTTATAGATGATTATATTCGATTCGGATATATCTATTTGATTTCTCATAAATCTGAAGTATTGAGTTGTTTCAAAATGTTTATGAACTTGGTAGAAAATCAATTAAACAAGAAAATAAAAGTATTGCGATCCGATCGAGGTCGAGAATATTTATCTGATGAGTTCAGAAAATTATATGATGAAAAAGGAATAGAAAGACAGTTGTCTATTCCATATACTCCTTAACAAAATGGTGTTGTGGAGAAAAGAAACATAACCCAAATGGAAATGATTAGGTCCATGATGGCATATGCTAACTTACCAATCACTTTTTGGAGTGATGCGTTGTTAATTGCTGCCTATATACTTAACCGAGTGCCTTCCAAATCAGTTACCACCACTCCATATGAGTTATGGACAGGTAGAAAATTGGACTTAAGTTTTC